>OY829544.1:37427382-38834846 GCA_963691705.1 Viola odorata
CTTTTTCTCTCTTTTTCAGCCTTACGTTTTTCACTCTTTCTTGCCGCAATGGCTTGAAGCTCAACCACATTCCTTTCAATCACGTCCAAAATGTCAATTGTCGAACGTGGTTCAAAGGATTGAGATGGAGTGGATTGTTGTGGTTGTTGAGTGAATTGGGTAGGTTGGACTACTTCCGATGTAGACCCGAATGTAGAATCGAAAGAAGAGTCTTGCACACTTGGACGACCTTGGTAAGGTCGAACCCTTGGCGGAGAATGAGGAGGCGTTCGGCCCTTGGTGAGGTCAAACCCTTGGAGGAAGAACATAAGGAAGTGCTCGGCTTTGCATTCCCTTAGGCTTAGTTCGGACTTGTACACTTGAGGAGAGGAAATGTCTTGGTTCGGGGCCATGGCCAAGGCTTTGGTGGGCAATGGAACCGAGGCCATAGCTTGAGACTTGTGGAAAATCTTCATCGTCGTCATCCTCACTACAACTTGAAGTTGAGCAACGGATTAAGAGACGGGGACTTGAAGTCTCTTCATAGTCTTCATCCTCACTACAAATTGAACTTGAGCCATGACTAAAGACACGAGGACTTGGAGGATCTTCATTGTCTTCATTCTCGCTACAAGTTGCTTCATTTTCATCTTGGTACTCATCCTCACTATCAATGCTATATTCATTGCCGATTTCATCACATGGTTCAAAATTTTCATCACCATCGAATTGGCAACTATTATCATCACATGATTCATCACCACTTTCGTCAATGCATTGTGAGTCATCGTCGTCATAATACGACTCTTGATCACAAGACTCACAATCACTATCTCTTGACATTGTGCCTGAAAAATCAAACAAACTAGATATATATGCGTTAGTAAATAATCTCTCCCTCGCGTGTTTAAACACTCGTGTTTAGGTCACTCGAAAAATACGTGCTAAAAAACACTCAACTTCGCGTTCTCCGTGTAGCTGCACACTTAAACAAGGGTTAGAAAAATAATTCTCTCCCTCACGTGTTTAACGCTCGTGTTTAATCACTCGCAAAAGATAGCCTCACAAATCGCTCAATACATCCACACACAAAGCTTGCTCACCACACAACTCCTTGCCGCAAACAAACTTGTGATTTGAATCAAGCAATTCGTCAACAACTACCTTCGCAAGTGCTCAAGAGATTAGAACAAAAGTAGGAAAGATTATACTCAACAAAAGACTCAAGAGAATTACAAAAACTTAAGGGAAAGCTGAAAAAATTTCAGAATTCCAAGGAAAATTCAAAGCTTTAATTTATGGGGAAAAATTTTGAATTTCCTTTGGAAGGAAGGAGGGTTGGAAAAATTTGAGTTTAAATAAGTATAAGACTCAAGAAGTTTACAAGGACTCAAGAGAAAGCTGAAAATTTTTCAGATTTCTAAGGAAATTCAAAAATTTAATTTTGAGGGAAAAACTTTGAATTTCCGTTGGAGGGAAGGGAGGCTGGAATTATTGGGTTTAATTGAGTAAAAGACTCAAAGGAAGACTCAAAGAATTAATGAAAAAGACTTGGAAGTTTAGGACTCAAAATAACTTAAGTTTAGGACTCAAAAGTGTAAAACTCAAGTTTAGGATTTAATAAATTTAGGACTTGAGTTTAGGACTTGGTTTAAGACTCAAGTAAAGGAAAAAGACTGCTGGACACTAAGAAGAAGAGGAGGACGTGCTGTCTTGAGGAAGAAGTGGGTTTATTTAGTTGGAAATGGGCAATTTGGTTGGGATGGTAGTATTTAGTTAGAAAAGTTTGCAACCTTGGTCAAAATGTCAAAAGATGAGGGTGAGGTGGCTATTGCATTAAATGCAAGGGATGAGGCTTGATCCTTGCTTGGATGTTGGCCGGCCAAGTGTTCCAATTCTTTCTTTCTCTTTTTTTATTTATTTATATATATATATATATTTTAATAGGAAACACTTGGATTAACTCTTGCAAGATGATTTTGGATCAAAACACCCAAAATACCAAGAACATCAAGAACATCAAGAACACAAGATGAACTTCAAGAACACACCCAAATGATTTTCGTAAAATTTTGAACTTTTGACCTAGCAAAAATGATCACCACAATCACTCAATTTCCCACTTGAAATAGTTTTGGAAAAAGACACCTAAAACTCAAGATTTTCAAGAAAGAAAGGATCTAACACTTTTGACGAAACTAGAAAAATTCGCTAGGCGGCCAAAAGCTCCGCTACCACTTGATGTGATCCTGCCTAGGGTTAGTAAACCAGATTACAATGGAGCTTATGGAGGATCTAGCCAAACGAATTATCTAGCGACAACTATGACCATAAGAAGAAAAGACACAAGATTTACGAGTTGCAGCGGAGAAAGTACATAAAAAAGTGATGGAAGATGAGAGTTACTGGGAATTAGAAGATGGATGGAAGGGACGGAGATGAGCACACACGAAGTAGCGAACAATCCAAAAGGTTTGCTTGATCAAGATATACTCCGAGGGCCAAGATTGAGACTCGTTTCTATGGATGATCAACCAAATAAACATATATTTCATTCAACAAAATCGTCACAATCAATACAAACTTTGATTTCCCGGAGAGAGATCGGGAGGAGTAATCTCAAACTCAAGCGATCCCTCTCAAGGAATTAAAGTGATGAGCCAAGGCTTAGGATGATAAGAGAAAGGAGTAATCTCACTTTACAAACATCAACCAAATGTCTAAGCTCCCCTAAAATGAAACAAAAGAGTTACATATATAGTTGGTATGCAATTTGGGCTTGAAAAGCCCAAAATTCGTACTCAAAACAGATGCTGGCGTGATCACGTTAAGGCCTTAGCGTGATCACGCCAGACAACTTTCCCTTAGCGTGATTCACGCCAACACCTTAGCGTGATCACGCCAAGATGCCCAAAAATCCAAAATAGCATCCGAGAGTAGCGTGATCTAAGAACTCTTCACGCTAAGAGCTTAGCGTGATTACGCTAGACCTCTTTCCTTAGTGTGATCATGTTAAGACCTTAGCGTAATCACGTTAAGGATTTTTCCACCAGCTTCAGCTCCGCGCGCCAAAATGTCGACAAGCATAACTTCTGATCCACCCGTCCGATTGACCTGAAACTTGTCCCAAATGAAAGCTAACATCTTGAAGTTTCCATCAAGCTTCGGTTCTCATAAATCGGAGGCCATTTGCTTATCCATATTCTGGTGACAAATAGGCGACGCAATTCTGACTTGCATAGATGGAGCATTTGTTGTCAAGGCCTTGGGAGGAGTGCGCGTGGCTTGGTGACTTGTTAGGGCTAGACGTGCCTCTACTTCATGGATTTCTCAACCATCTTGGGAGTTTTGCGTGTCTAGGCCTAGGGATTGCGAAGATTTAGCACTCGATCCTCGACCTTGGGCATGAATTATGCGCATTAGCAAGGCTCGGCTGCCCGTGACCGATCCTCTTGGCAAGGTGTTAAGTTGTTCTAATTCGAAGGGGGCCGTGATCGCATCATAACCAGTCTTTGGGGAAATGGGGGCTCGAGAATCATATGAATGTATTCCTGGGTAAATTCGGGTGGATTGGGGTCATTCCTTGGTCAACCTTTGGGAGAGAGAATTCTTTCTTCCATGCCCTCGACTAGCCTGGGTACCTTTGGAAGTTTTTCTCTAGGCTTTGGCTTGAGTTCGGACTCCGGAGAATTCACAATATTGTGGGCAGGATGTGTAGGTGGTGTCAAGGTCGTTCCACTTCGTAGTGTCAATGCACAGACATTGTGCTTCGGATTTGTTTCGGTCTGAGGTGGAAATCTCCCCTGATTTTTTAACTCTTTCACTTGGCCCATCATCGTGCTCATCTATTTCTTAAGTTCCTCGATTTCTTTCTGCTGCTCGGGATTCTTAGGTATCTTGGTATTCGGGGGCACGACAAAAGTCTGATCCTGGGGAGGTTGGCGTTGATACTGATTTTGATGAAAAGTGGGTCGAGGTCTGTAATTCTGCATGTTGGGGGGTGGAGGGTGATTTCCATACGGATTCTGCTGGTGCTGTTGGTGGCTAGGCCCCGAAGGCTGAGGGTTTGGAACCCATCCTGGATTTGGCTGTTTCCAACCCTGATTGTAGTTTTGACCATAAGGAATTGGGATATACTGACCAGCAGCATTAACTTGGATTTTGTCCAGAATGTGGGGATATGCATCAGTGGGGTGGTCCACAAAATTACAGATTTGGCAGGCCTTAACAGGCGCGGATTGCCCTGACATAAAATTCTGAAACATCCTTGTAAGGGAGGATAGCTGATTCTGCAAGGCTGCCACTTGGACATCTTGGCCTTGATTGTTGGCATGGTCAGACGAAGCATTCTTGGCCATGAGTTCTATTGTTGCCTTAGCGGCTGATGGGGTAAGAGCGGTTAGAGATCCGCCGGCAGCAGCGTTGACTAAGGCCTTATCGTGGGCTTTGAGGCCTTCACAAAAATACTGAACAAGGGCATGCTCTGTAAGGTTATAGGAGGGACAACTAGATTGCATCTTCTAGAACCTCTCATAATACTGGGCTAGAGTCTCCTCCTTCTTCTGGACTATGGAGACAAGTTGTTTGTGCGTAGTGTTGGAAATAGAAGTCGGATAATACTTCTAGGTGAAGATCTTAGACATGTCCACCCAATAATGAATTGATCTTGGTGGGAGGTCATAATACCAGTCGAGGGCATCATCTTTGAGAGACCACTGGAAGGCGCGCAACTTGGCTTGTTCGATGCCGACATTGGCAGGTTTCATGGCCTCGTAGATAGAGTGGAGCTGTTGAAGATGGCGGAGTGCATTTTCCTTGGCAACCCCTTGAAAGGTTGGAAGGTGATGCATAACGGCTGACTTCAAGGTCCAGTCATTAAGGACAGTGGGCCAGACAATGCAGCTACTTGACATGTCGGGGGTTGCATGGACGTTATCGATGGTTTGTTGTGCTGGAGGAGGTGGTGGTGGATCCTCGTGACGTTCATTGTTGTCATGGTCTTCCATAGCTGGGAAATTAAATTGGGATGCTACTGGATTTTCGAGACTACGATGGAGATAGGCTAGATCTAGGAAAAACTGACGGTCCTAGCCGGCCAGATTGGAAGGAGATCCGTCGAGGACAGGATGTGGGATCACTCTACGTTGGGTAGATGTTCCTCTAGCTTGCCTTCGAAGTTCTCTCTCCATTCTGGTTAACTCGTGGTCTAGAGGGAGTAGATCCGGAGCAGATCTCCTGGTCATACAAAAATAAAAACAGAATTAGTACCGTTCAATCCCCGGCAACGACGCCAAAATTTGATCGTCACTCAAATGTATTAAATATTTTCCTGATGCCTAAATGCATAAATAAATGTGTACAGGGAAAGACAGGGTCGAACCACAAAGATTGAAGGAATAAGACGTTAATAAAGATGTATGACAAGGGACAAATGCAATAGAATACGGTCAAGAAACACTGGGGGAAGTTTTTGTCAATTAATGAATTAATCAACGCAGATATGGGAGCTAACAAGACAGATAAGTAAACAAATATAAATCACAATCATAAAAGGAACATGCATTCGGAGGCTCGAAAGTAAAAAGCAATCAAGGGCAAAATAACAAAAGAGACTCGAGGGCACGAAAAGCAGTAAGAGAGATATAAATCAAAGGGGAAGAGATCTTAGCAAAAGGTGTTCTCGGGTTGCATTCTAGGTCAGTTAATCATGGGCACGAAAATATTCCAAACTCAAGCACAGACCTTCTATAGGAGTCATGTTTCTACGTAGACTCCCTACTCACCTTCGTAGGTAGGAGCCACCCCCCGTTTCCACATATGGGGTGGCCTTGACATTTCGCCGTCCTCTCGGGAACGAATGCGGGGAGGCGCTACTCAAAATGCCCATGAAGTGGAGGCAAGACAAATCTAGGGCGTGACATCTCAGTTTGTCAAGCTCGCATCACATAACCTAAACAATCAAATACCCCTAGACGAAAGACTTCTCGCGATGTCTACACTAGGTGTCTACTTTGTCTCAAGGATTTGCGTCAGTTATAACCAAGAGAATGACAATACTCATGCAGAAATATTGACAGTTGATCAAGCCCTCAACAGTTCTAAATAAGCAAGGATTAAAACGATAAATGATTGATTATGACAAGAGAATATATTAAGCACGTTTTAGGCCTCCTAACTAACCCTTGCAACCCTCGCAACACCCTTCACTAAGAAGGTGGTATTTAGCTACTCATAACAAGATACGAATAGTGGAAAATAAATATCATGCAAGAAAGATTAAAGAAAAAGGATTAGAGGAAACCGGTAAATGATTTAATAAATCAAAGGAGAATGGCTTCTCCCCTTTACAAAACTGGCGGCTGCTCCAAGATTCAAGAGAATAATATCCCTAGAAATTAGGGTAAAAGAAAGAGTAATGTTTTTAGTGTCTTAAGTCAGCCTCCTTTTACAAAAACCCTAAAGTTAATCTTATATAAGCTAAAACTAGCTAGGGGACAAACATACAACTAAGGGAGAGAGGGTGTCAGCGCTTGGGAGGACGCCAGCACATAGGGGGACCGCGTCCTTGGCAGAGGATATTCTGGAATCTTCTATAAGCGTCTGACACCTTCTAGAAGCGCTTGGGATTCCTTCCTTAGGCTCTTGATCTCTGATCTGACGCAGGGAAGTCAAGGGCATAAGACTGCTCACTAGTCTGGTTAGCGTCGCGGGCTCGATGACCTCTGCTCTTCTAGACCTCGATCTTCAAATCTTCAGAAATCCTTCCAAATATGCTCGTTTTTGCTCTTTTCTCCCTTTAGGCACTGATATGCAAAAAGATGGGAAAAGGGCAAATCAGAAGTATCTTGCCCTCGAAAAGGCCAAAAATAAGATATAAAAACCTACAATAAAGACATGCTATCATCTTGCCCCTGATTGGGTTTTACTTTCGTGCCCTTGATTTCTATTTTTATTAGTTGTCTTGTTAGCAACCATCTCTATCTTGGTTAACTAGATTAACCAACCAAAACCCCCCTTTGTTTCTTTTATTGTTTTATTTTATATCTGGTCTTGTCTAGTGTATGTCTTTACTATTCTCTGTGGATCAAACATCTTGCCAGTTTGCTATACTTTTCTTTTCTTAAACCTAATTCATTTTTAAACATCATTAAATTGTATCATTCTGAGTTTAAAATTAATTTACTTAATGATGTGAGTATTCAAAAATTGGAGGATAAGGTCTATGTGATTGATAACAAAGAATGAACTCTTGTTTCATTTGGTATTCGATTGTATGCAAGTTTGCATTTGTTGATGACTTATCGCTATTTTTTACTTGCAATTCATTTGGATACAGATTCATAATTGTGGTACCGTTAACTCCTTGTTCTTTAAAGTATTTTGCAAGCTTAGGTGTTGACAAGAACTTGGTGATGGCAAAGATACCACGCGAGCAAGCTATAACGCACATGGAGCGCTTGGGTATGCCACGGACGGATCATGGATACCGTACGTATTTGAAGCTATTCATTAGGGTTCTTGATTGGGATAGGATATTCTTACACCTACTGAGGTTTCCTACCCAATTTGACAAGGCCTTAGCCGAGGGAGATGATGATTCGAACCACATCATCGCCGAACACATAGACACCACCGCCGATGTGGATGTCTCGGGTAATTTCTGTCTTTCTAGTGTGCCTTTTGTTGATACTAACTTAAGGTGTTGTGTTGTGTATTTAGGTCCAGATTTGAGGATGAATCTTTTTCAAGGGGGAGGGAATGATACGATCCTAGCCCTAACGCACGCACAACAGGCACCTAGGTGCACACATGAGATGACCAGCCGAGCCAACCCATTGAAGAGAGGCTTCGACCAGCGATCCAAAGTAAATATAAGACAGAAGTATGTCTTAGGAGAGTCATGGCTAAGTTTGGGGTCAATCGCACGAGTAGATTACAAAAATGCCCAAGTCAACTTGTTATGTGCAAGAAGGGTACGCACAAGGTCCGCAAATGCATACGAGGGGTTCTAGACGGAGCTACACAAGTCATAATCATGCTATCAAGCATGTTTCCGCAGGATGTTGTCTACATTGTGACCAAGTTTCAGCTCAAACGCATGGGCCGTTTGAATGTTATGTCTCTAGACATTTTCGCTGACAACAATCCTACGCAGACAAGGACTTCAAAATGCATCCGTCAAAGCCAACGACCATTACTCAGTCCAACCAGGCCTGGGCTAGGACGAGGATCACCCTCCTGCTATTTTCGGGTGTTAGCTTTCGATTGGGACCAGGTTCAGCCCAATCGGACGAGCTAATCAAAAGTTAAGGCGGGTGGACATTTTGGCGCGCAGTGTGAACGCATGGCCAAGCCCGACTTGGAGATTTCAGCCCAAAGCATGTCCAAACAGTGAGAACATTCCAGAAGTCTTAGAAGGCTTTAATTGTATTTATTAATTAGTTTTTCCAGTTATTAGACTAGTAGAAGTTCTATTTTGAATGTACGTAGGAGTTCTAGTTAAAATAGGTTTCCTAGTTATAGTTAAACTAGTACTTAGCGCAAGCCTATATAAAGGGGCGCATATACTCATTGTAATCAAAATGTTTTTTGTCAATTAAAATCAGAGAGTTTCTCTATTGTTCACGTGTGAGTCTTGTAAATTCTTAAGTCCGAACGCTTAAGTCGATCTGCAAGTAAAAGACCGAGAGTTCAAACCCCATTATTTCGTTTCACCTAGATTGAGTAAGGCAGGTCTCATACTAGGTCTAGAACTCGATACAAGAACCTCAATTATTTAGCTTGGATTGCCTAACGTAGGTCTGTTAGGAGGTTTAAGCATTGAAAAGAGTTATTTTATTCCGCAGTCAAATCCAAACCGCGAACTAGATCAGGAAAAGTACTTGTTACGAACCCTAAGCAACTAAGATCGTATCAATTGGCATACAAAGGAAGGTATTGCAATCCATCATCAGGAAAACCATACAACAGCCGAAGAACTAAATAGAGGAGAAACCATATTCATTAAAGAAAAACCATGTGGTATCTACAACATCAAAAGAAACAATTAAATAGGATAAGCCGAGGAAGCTTGATCATCACCCCTATTACCTGGTGGACTGGGAATTCCCCTCAAGGCATCAGCAATAAAAGTTGATTCAGAAGATAAAGCTTTAATCCCTTCCTAGCAGCATGTCAACAAAGCTCTCTTATTCTTCAGCATATTAATAGCAACGTAAACATGGGAAATACAGATAACGGCCTTAGAAATAACCTCGAGCGAATCATCATTTTCTAAAGTCATATCCCGTCGGACCTCTAAAGGATCGAGCAGATCCTCCAATCGACGAATATCATCGGAGGTTCTAAATAGTATACTTTCTAAAGCAGGGCTATCCACACTGATGGCATGATGCTTCACAATTAGAGCTTCTGACAGGAGAATTTGTTTTTGCTGTTCATCCATAATAATAAGAGAGTAAAAGAAAGAATGAACATGTAGTGAAAAAATGGAAAAAAAGGAAGAAGTAAAAAAGAAATAAAGAAAGTAGGGCTAATTTATAGAAAAACAAAGGCACAAAGAAAGAGAAACTTCACTTTGGAAAAGAAAGAAGTACCTCGAAATACAAAACAGACAGTGATATGATGGTCAAAAGAAGCGACCATAGGGAAATGCGAGAAGATAGTGCATGGCAAGACAATCAAAAGACAGGGTATAATTAAAAAAGTTCAGAAAATAGCCAAAATAGGAAAGGTATTAGACATCAAACAGTAATAAACAAGCATTACTAAGGGTACTACCGATAAAACACAAAACGTACAAAGTTCAAGCGTTACATAAAGAAAATATCCATAAAAAATCACACAAAATAAACTAAGAATTACATTCGTTATTCCGCCCTGCTGGGTGTGTCACCATCAGTTGGCCCACTAGCATCAATCGACCCGCTTGCCTCAGTCGGAGGATCCTCCAAAAGATGAAAAATACCTGCTCGTTTAAGCCTAAGGGTAATAGTTGGATTAATCCTTTGACAGGATAACATAGGCTCTCCGTAGACATCCGAAAAACCATCAATCACTGCACAAATTGTATTCTCTTGAAAATCTCGTACTCTAGAAGGAAACTCCTCAATCTCCCTCCCTCTATTAGCAAGACTACAACGCAAGTTTGATAGCTCCTCCAAACGTTCAAACTCCGTTCTTTGGAGGGTCTCTGAAAACTCTGCCTCCCTCTTTCTGAAACTTTCCCTCTCCTCCAACAATTCAGCTTTCTACCTCTTTCTCTGCGATAGCCTCTTTGGCACATTGTCGCCAGGTATTAACCGCATCAGGAACTCCAGATAGCTCATTGGCATAATGATCCAATAAAAACCGAACCTGGCAGAAACTTGTAACCATATCAGATCGAACCCTATCAGATTGAGCGCCTAAAGTTACCGATTGTAAAGCTTCATTATGGGCCGGAATATCTATCATCTCGGTAAGATATCGGGCAACCCACATATCATCACCAATGGGCTCCGATACTCCCAAGGATCGAAAACCCTTAGATCCAAAATGCCGCAAATTCAACTGATGGGTCACTTCACCTAAAGGACCATAGGAGGAAAGAACCGCAGTCAAATCGCAAGATACGCCAGAAATACCGAAAGCAGGGTATGCCAGCAAGGGAGGTCGAGGGACAAAAAAGAGATCCGTAAGACCTGAGGTGGTTGGAGGAAGGGAGGTCATAGGCACAAGTGTCGATTGAGGTCCTCCAGATGGAATAAATATGAAAGGATCCGAACGAGGAGAAAGCCTCTGAACAAAGTCTCCAGGCAAGCCAAAGGAAACTGGCTCAGGAGACAATGTACCTGAATCGATAGTTCCCAAGAGGGAAACCTCAACAGGAGGCCCAATAACAGATGGCAGTCCTGAATGTGTTATCCCACCTTCAAGTTGAATAGTATCCAAAGGAATATCACTACCGATCTTCTGACGCTTACTCCAAACGGAATCCATATCGTAACTAGACCCTGGAATAACACTCGTGTCTACTAACGAAGCTTCCCTAATCTGGAGAGGAGGGTTCACAAGAGTAGTCTTCCTCTTCTTCTGTTTCTTTGATTACGACTTGTTGATATCCTCTATAACTGGATTTTTTCTTTGTTCTTTCCTCTTCTCAACCTCTGGCTTCTTTATCTCTATAACAAACAAGGATATATCAGAGTTAGAAAAGGAAGTTTGCCAATATAAAAAAGAAGTATGCTTACCCTCAGGACATTCTGATAATGGAGTACCGATAGCTAACAAACGAACATTGAAAGGAGACCTCACAAGGACTAGTCTATCAGCTAGAGCCTGAGAAGTATCGGACAAATCATTTGGCTTCCTCCAATGACTCTCCCAAAATTCCCTATTAAACCTAGATCTCCAGGTGAAAGAAGAAGATTCTACCACAAAGAAATTCCTTCCAATCATGAACAGCCATCTCAATGGCTTGAAAATTGTCAAGAAAGGGCTGCACATAATCATCACTCCAACAAGAACCGAAAGAAACCACACTTTTTTGACAGAACAATTGAAAAAAAGTATTTAAATAACCTAATGGAAGGGGAAGGTATGCCATTTATCTCGCAAATTTTGATAAAAAGAATGAATAGAAGACTAACCATTAGGAGATACTTGAGCGACATTCAGACCAAGATTGTTAAACCCATACAAAAACATCTTGGTGTACAACACCCGCCGGTGCAACCCTAAATCACTATTCAAGCGAACGTTCTAACCAGCAACCCTAATCTTATATTCCGCCGGCAAAGCACCGCCAAACTGGGCCAATTACCTCTCAATATCCTCTAACCTAGTTAGCCTAGAAGGGGTTTCCTCAATCTTTATCTCATATATACCCTGGGGTTTCACAGAGGGGGTGGCTCGAGGCATATTGGGAATAATAAAAGGGAAACAACGTGACAGAACTGGAAATAAGAGGAATAGTGAGGAATACCTGACGAATCGACGATCAAAAGGCAGCCACACAAAGACTAATTGGAACTCCAGTAGTAGAGAAACCCTATGACGGCACAGGCTAGAAAAGAAAAGAGAACAAAATAGACAGAAGGAGATAAGTGAGAATAAAGAAAAAGACGAGGCAGGGTAACGAAGTTTATATAACACCACTTCAGTACCGTTAAAAAACCCTATCATATAAAGACAGGTGGCACATACCCAATGGTAGATCGACGCGTCACCTAGCACTTTTTAAAACGTCATTCAAAAAATCACTTTGAAATCAAAAGGAATGATTACACACACCTGCGAAACGGCTCCTCAAAGGTCCTCCTCAAAAACCAAGGCGGCATCATAAACAGCTGGCACACTTTGCTCAGCAAACAAGACGCATGATAATAATTAAGTCTGACACAACATTAATGAGAGATTCCATCAACATTTAAAGCGATTCGATAGCCATAACGAAAGGTTATGCCTATCAGAGATAACGGTTATCTCGGCAAACGGAAATCTAATCCTAGCGATATAACGGAAGGTTATGCTTGTTAAAAATAACGGTGCATACGTTATCCAACAATCATCTCGATATCAACTATAAATTACCCTGGTAACATGGTCCTCAAATCCTAACAGAAGGTTATGTTCATCGAAAGTAACGGTGAATTTCGTTATCAATTTTTTATATAAACATATAGATCGAGGAAACTACAACGGAACGTAACGCTTGTGGGACTCAATCATCCTTTCGTTAAACAATTGAGAGCATTCTACACATCAGTAAAGTAGTCCATGGAAAAATATGCATGGTAGAATAATGATTCACAACAAATTATATATTACGGCTTAAGAATAGCCAAACGGAGTGATATTAGCAGGTTATCATAAGTAATGGTACTAAGAAACTAATCGAAGGTATAATAGATCTCCAAAGAAAATTTTATTAAAATGTAACGGCCATACGACATCTACAAGGAAAGGTAAAAAACATATATGGCTAATCCTTATCAAAGGAAAGAGTACACGCCACTCAAAGGGCGCGACTGTTGGGAAAGACCCAAAGAAATAGAACATTAATGACACGCCCAACTGTTGGAAAGGAACGAAAAGACCTGAAGTAACATCGATCGACTCAATATTCATCCCCACAATGACCGAATTTTTTGTTATTCTGTTATTAAAATTAAACAAACAGTATTCTGTTATTAAGCTACCATATCCTAAATCATATAGGGTTTGATTAACGAGAGAATAACATGAGATCATATTTAGTGCATATCTCCGTTATCTCTGTCGATAGGCTACCAGAATAGCATGAGATCATATTTAGTACATATCTCGCTCAATATGATCTCATGTTATTCTCTCGTAGCCAAATCAAAGGAAGTCGTTAGCAAATATTGAAAAGTACAAACGGCGGATAATTCAAATGGGAAAATATTCATTAATATATTGCCATACGACATCTACAAAGGGGAAGCAGTATACTAAATTAGTCAAATCTTCTACTCTTCATAATCAGTCATATCATCTAAACCTCGCCATCCGATAAGTCTTCAATTGTTCATGATTAGTCAAAACTTCATCACAACTCGATTGACGGGCTAGAATCTTCGCTTGGGAGAAGAGGCGACTGAGGATGCGTTACATTAGTGTCGGAAGGCTAACGGCTTGTAGCCCAAGCATTTCTCTTTACCACCTAAGTCGTTGCTCCTCCCAATAGATAACAGTGGAACAATGAAACAGTAGAAGAGAGCGAAATGGTGTTCATGAGCGGCAGAAAGTTCTCATGAACAAGCCAAAGAAAGCTTTCTCAGCTAGCCTCTAGAATTATCATCGCGATGCCTTGTACAGGCAACCACCGAAGACTCTGAAAGAATGCTAACAGAGAAAGTCGTAAGAAGACGGGCTTTAGAAAGGAATTCTACAGGCCAGAAGGTATCCTTCGTCAGATAGATGCCTATAGATGATGACATCTACAAGCAGCTGCTCAATAGGACACACATAATCCGGAATACCTTCTCTTCTATCAAATATTAGGTATGGCACCAAGGCTCCTAAGCCTCTGGAAGGAAGGTGATATATCCCTTGATAATCATCAGAAGTATCTAACACAGGGTTGCCACGGTTCATAGGTTTGAACCAAGGAGGAGTGCAAAACATAATCAAAATATTGAATAGCGATAAGATGCTGTTTATTTCCCATTTATCAGGACTACTAGAGTTAATTGGGAGAAAGGCACTACGTATGATGAAAGCATCGACTAAGAGATGGGCAAGGACAAGATGAAGAAAATAAGGAAGGAATGGAAGTGAGAGATCAAAACAAAGAGAACCACCTATTTATAGGCCAAGACCCTCAACAAACGTGCCAAAACGATAGGTGAAAAAAATCCACGGCCCAAACACACAACAACATTTATAATCTAGTTCAATCAACAACAGTCATGACTTAAAAAGTTCAATGACACTTACATCTAAAACACAGTGACATTTATAGCAGTAGTAATTATCATCTCAATAGAAGGAACATTCATTGCTCATCACCGTTGTAGTCACAGCATCCAGAGCAGAAACCAACCTCGGGAAAATAAGAGGATATCTTAGGGCATCGCAATTAAGAAATCAAACGGAACGAAACATCAAGCAATCAACAAATCTTACAATAAGTAAAGAAAAATCATTAGAAGTCCGGTATACAAAAATCCTACAGATCCGCAAAATTAAAAAATACATCACTTTGTCCTTTACAAAAAATGCCTTAATTCCGACCGAAGAGAGGAAGTCTTCTGGGTCTCATGAGCTAATTTTGTCTCAAACTCATCTATCTTAGCCAGATAAGTTCCTGTCTCGACTGCCATTGTAGTCTCCACTGCCGCCAATTTAGCCTCCAGCTCTACTATCCTGGCCTTATCGGTACATTTTTCCTTCTAGACCACTACCAACTCGGTACAAAAGTCCTCTAGTGTTCTTTGTGTTTTCTCTTGGAATTGGGCGAGATGATGATTTTTGTTCCGAAGTTTCTCAAAACCAACAGACAGCCTATCCGCTCTCTCAAGATGAGCATTGACCGACTATGTAAGAATCTGGAAATGACAAAGAGAGGAAAAGAGTTGATGGTGAACTTGGGCGCGATGAACATCTAAGGGCATCTGCCAAAAATTCTCCCCATTAGGAGGGGCGCACAACATCTCTTCTATTAGAGAAGCCACCCGGACATCAGATACACTGGATTCTGGCAAACCCAGAGATTTCATACCCAAAGTGCAGAGATTTCATAGGTTCAAATGGTGGGTAACTGCACCACCCAGAACAGTAGAGAGATGAGCAACCGGATCAAAAGGTGGACCACAAAGTCATTTGTCGCAAAAGGGAACCTCGGGAGGTACTGGTCCAGGAACAAAGTACATCAGTGTCAAGGAGGACAATGGATCCTGAGGTGAACGTGACCCTCCGTCTGCCATAATAGAATCCTCCGGATGATGAACATTGGCCAAAGGAGGTGCCAAACATGTGACCTCTTGAGAAAAGACGGGTGTTATTACCGCAGGTACGACAAGATTCGAGGGAGTAACAGGCTCATGTTCTCCAATACCCATCAGTAGGTCAGAACTTTCAGTCCCACCCTTCGAGGCAATTGAAGGAATGACTTTGCCCTTCACTTACTGTTGCCTTGGCCCCCATCCTTTGTCATTTACATACCCTTCTAGAGAGAAGATCAGGACAATCCGTTGAGTCCTCCAATTCTACCAAGAAGTTAGAAGGTCCCAAAATGACTCCCTCGGACGCTGCCGAAGGAGGAACTTCCTGCCATGCTCCAACCATTGAGAGCCCTTCTAACAAAAAGGGAAATTCGGTCCCGCAACCTTCACCCTCAGCAAACGATCTAAGGTTGTATCAGATCTCTTAGAAGAACCAGAACTAGGAGAGGATTGACGAGTAACGGCTCTAGAAATGCTCCGGGAAGAGGACGCTTCGGTAGTTCCTCTTGTCCTACCGTGAAGAACAATGACTTGAGGATAGGACAACTCTACCCTCCTATTCTTCCATTGCAAAACTCCCGGTACCCAATCAGGTGGAACTCCTACAAAAATAAAGCATAATTCGGAAGGTATAGACTGTGAAAATGAAAGAAATAGGGGGAAACTCACCAATCTAACAATCCTTCAAATCAGCACCTGCAACCAACTTTCTAACAAGAAATGGAGCATTAAAATCCATCAGCCTATCAAAACTCCTTTGAGTACCGGAGGAGTAACGGATAGGTCTCTCCCAATCCGTGTTAGTAATTTCTTGATTAAAATCCGGACGCCACAAAGGAGTCAGCAATTCAATCACAAAAAATTGATTCCTCCACCATGGTATTGAAGATTCTAACCCTTGAAAGTTTCGCAAGAAAGGAAGGACATCTTCGTCATCCCAACGAGGTGAAATGGTTATAAATCCCTCTTGATAGCGCAAATGAAAGAAAATTTGGAACAAATCGACGGAAGGTGTCAAAATGATATTATGCTCACAAACTTTCAGAAAGGCATACAAGACCATCCAAGAACTGGGAGTTATCTATGCAGGATTCAGCTGGTGACGGTCCAACAAGCTACTAACCGTGCCATGAAGGGGGAAGCGAAAATCCATATTGGAACATCACAGTATAAAGGATCCTACGGTTATTAGCGAGAACAGTGTTTAACCTAACATCCCTACCAGGCGGATGGGCAGAATACGCTTCATTAAAGGAAACCCCAAAATCTAACAACTCCTTCCACAGTGGCCCCATTTCAGTAAACGTAGAAGGGGTCCTTTCTATTTTTCTTTTCGCCTGACTCATAGGTCTAACTGGTCTACGAGGTGGGCGAGCACTAGACATGCTTATCATAGTGGTATTAAGTAAGGTGATTAATGGAATTAAGCAACAAGAAGAAAAAAGCAGAGATGTTAACAAATACCTCGTAATAAATTGAGCGCCGGAAGAGAAGAACGGCTGAAAACTGGCATAGATATAAAATCCAAAAGCAGAGAGTGGAACACGAATGAAAGGAGTAGAAATGTCATGAAGAAAGAGAAAGAAATGAAGAGGCAAAAAGAAAGAAGAATGGAAATATATAAGGGAAATATCATAGTAGCATCCAATCAGGGGACGCCACGTGGTACCCATTCAATAGTGACCCGACACTTGGAGACTTAAGTTATTTGCCCCATCGCCAGGCGTACAACCTTTACACATTTAAGGGAACTACAGGCCCGCAAATCAAAGCGGTGCTTCATTTAACTCCAGCGGCTATGACAGTTTAACGGGCAAGAGCAAACCACTTATGCACGCACGTATCAAAAGTCATCATCTCATTTAAAATGCATCACGACAGTCCGAGAGACGGCAGAATATTCCATCAAAAGGTTACCTAGTGGTAGGTAACGGGAACCCTCGGTAAACACTCGGGCTGGTTTTCAGTTGGGCTTATAGTAATATTATTATGAATTATTTTATTATTTCAAGCATGATATGATTTCTAACGATAAAAGGAATTCAAACGGGGCTAAAACTAGCGAGGCATCATAAGCCCATCTCGGTGGCAATCAGGCAAAGGCATAAAGGGTGCGTTAATAGATGAAAAGATTATTTTTGTTTTATGTGGTATCATGATCAAGGCAACACGGAACCAAAGAAGGAAATCCAATAAATTGAGGGAGGCCATGAGACAGTCTACTGATCGTCACTCAAATATACTAATATTTTCTTGATGCCTAGATGCACAAATAAATACGTAAAGGGCAAGATAGGGTCGAACCACAGATATTGAAGGAATAATATTTCAGTTTCAATGCATGACTGGGAAGAAATATAACCAAATACAAATGTAACACTTGGGGGGGGGGGGGGGGGGTTATGTTGACTAACGAATCAATCAACCCAGAAGTGGGAGCTAACAAGATCAATAATTAAAACCGCAAAGCACAACACAAAAGTAACAATCATTCGAGGGCACGAAAGTGAAGAATAATCATTCGAGGGCAAGATAATCAAAAGAAGTTCGAGGGCAAGAAAACTAGAAAAATAGTAAAAGAGATATTAATCTGATGGGAAGAGATCTTAGCAAAGGGTGTTCTCGGGTTGCATTTCAGGTCAGTTAATCATTGGCACAAAAATACTCCAAACTCATGCATAGACCTGCTATAGGGGCCTAGTTTCCATTCAACACCCCGTACTTACCTTCATAGGTAGAAGCTACCCCCCCCACCGTTTCCACATATGAGATCGCCTTGACGTTTCGCCGTCCCCCCAGGCATGAATGCGGGGAGGCACTACTCAGAACACCCATAAAGCGGAGGCAAGACAAATCTAGGGCGTGACATCTCACTGTGTCAAGCTCGCATCACATACCCTAAACGACCATTTACCCCTAGACGAAAGACCTCTCGTGATGTCCCCACTAGGTATATACTTTAACCCAAGGCTTCGCATTAGTTATAACCAAGAGAATGACAGTACTCACACAGAAATATTAATAGTTGATCGAGCCCTCAACATTTCTAAATGAGCATGAAAATAAAATGATAAATAACCGAATATGACAAGAGAATGTATTAAGCATGCTTTAGGCCTCTTAACCGAACCTTACAATATTAAACGAAAATAAAAGAGAAGTGTATTAGAATAAACCGATTGAGGAAATCAATGCTTTTCCCTTTTACAAGCTGACGGCGGTGCTCAAAAAGAGGAAGAGAGAATCCCTAAAATTTAGGTAAAGAGAGGGAGTGTCCTAGGATCCGCCCTTACAAAAACCCTAAAGTTTAGCTTAAAAACTAGCTAAGGGATAAAATACAGCTAAGGAGAGAGAGCGTCAGTGCATGAGAGGGTGATAGCATATAGGAAGGACGCGCCCATGGCAGGGAGTATTCTGGGATCTTTTGGCAGCGCCTGACATCTTCTAGAAATGCTTGGAATCCCGTGCGAATCTTCGGAGATTCCTTTCTTTGGCTTTTGATCTTTGATCTGATGTGGATATGTCAAGGGCACAAGACTGCTCACTGGTCTGGTTAGCGTTGAGGGCACGATGACCTTCCGCTCTTCTAGACCTTGATGCTCCAAAGTTCCAGAAATCCTTCCAAAATCGCTCGCTTTCGCTCTTTTCTTACTTTAGCCACTGATCAGAAGTAAAGGGGCAAATCAGAAGTATCATGCCCTCGAAAGGGCTGAAATAAGGGATAAAAACCTACAATAAAAATGTGCAATCAAACATCCCCACACTGCCCAATGCTAGCCCTCGAGCATTCACAAAATTGGAAATTGCCTCAAGAAACAGACAACACAATTAATCACACACAAATACAAACTGGTACCAAGCCAGACTTCGCACAAAATCATTCTCACCTAGAAGGTACCTACATCAAATCAGAGGGATAGTGACCCCAAAGATCAAACTTTCCCACATCGGACCCTTAACCAGCAATCCTTACCAGATACGTGTTTACACTCACTCTCGCAAGCAAGGCTAAGTGTTTATCGCTCAAACTAAATGCACATAACACAACACAAAATCAAACTTACACATCAATCCGAGTACACAGTACACATGCATGAGCAATCATCAATCGAAAAGAACAACGCATCAACAAAAAGAAAGAAAAGGGTAGGGCCGGAGAGAAAAGAAAGGAGATAGAAAAGAAATGGAAGCGATGAGAAATGAAGAGAGAAAAGAAATAGATAGAGAGATAAGAAAGAACCAGACAAAACCTGGATGGATTCCTTGGCTTATGAAAAAGGCGAAGTGGCAAGGCAACTCTTATCGAGGGCACGAAGGTGATTCGGGGGCTAGACGGAGGTATTCTTCTTCGAGGGCAGGAAGTTCTTCCCTTGTTGTAGCGTTGGATACGGATACTCTTTAGTTCGTGTAATGCCCCCCTCCTTTTATTTTGAATTTTTGATTTTTGATATATATATTTTTTTTTTTTTAAATATGGAGGGGGAACGAACCTTTCAAAAATCTGAATCTTCTGGGGCATGAAACTTTTGATTTTTTTCTTTTGGCTCTTGCCCAAGATCTGCTTCCAACATCGATGGTCGACTTCTTCGGCTTCCCCATACTTGAACTTTTCTGGGGGCTTGATTCTTTTCAAAATGGACTAGGGCTGAAGAATTTTTGCTTTTTGAGCCCTAGAACTCTATTTTCTGCGCTGAAGTCTTACTCTCTGCTTCCCCACACTTGGCCTTATCTGCACATCCTTTGGATGTCTAGCCCTCGACGTTACCCTCAACAATCGCTACCTTACCTGCCAAGAAAAAAGATCAAGAAAAAGTTCGAATGGTCAGGAGAGAATATGAAAAGAAGGGGAGTGTCGGGGGAGTGAAAAGGAAAGAGAGAGAAAGAAGAGAAGAGAGAGAGAAGAAAGAAAAAGACATTGATGCGAAGTTTTTCGTCAAATAGAAGCTTTCCCAAGTCTAATGGTGTCTATACCCAGGGATATCATGCAAGCTCAACCAGTGCCTAGCTAAAGCATCCTAATCACTCAAGAAAAGAAATAGCCATGGAAGCTCAAAATGCTCACTGGGTGCTATTGTGATTACTGGTGTCTAGGCCTAGATATGGATATAAGGTTCTGCAGGCAAAATTGAGAACAGCTAGGTCTGGACAAGGTGCTGGTGGTTCATACTTGTGTGCATATGATCAAAAGTGTGTGTCTATTCAAAGAGGTTTAAAAACTGGCAGTGGGAGAATTTTGACAAAAAATAAAATCCAAATTTTTTTTCACAAAAACATACAGTCATGCAAACAACGGAAATGTAAACATGCAGTCACACGAGACAATCACAAATAAATCCCTCCCCACACTTAGGCAGCGCATTTTCCTCAATGCGGGAAGGGCACACAAAAAAGTTCAGCGAGAATTAAAAAGAAGTACAGTATAAATAAAATAAATAGCAGGTGAAAATGTTTTTGGCCCTCCTCGAGGGCATGAAAAATAAATTGTTCGGGGGAGGGGGGTTATTGAGGCGGGAGCTTGCTCCTGGCCACTTCAGTCGTCAAAGCCTGAAGTTCCGTGAGCACTGCTTGGAGTAGACGCTCGATCCTCAGAATCGGCTGGAGGGATGGATCAGATGGCTTGCTTGCTTGATTGGCATCGGGGGCACGATTTGAATCTTCTTCAGGGGGTCGGGGCCTTGAAAGGTTGGGGTAGTTGAAATCGCCTCCATGCTTCGTGCCAAAAACCTTCTCTCTCGAGGGTGTGCTTCCTATGGAAAACCTCAAAATACCATGTGAGATACATAAATGCCCCATCCTATCAAGGGTACGGGGGTCTAAATCTTAAATGCAAGGGGTTCACTAAGGCCAGAAGAGTTCAAATCAATGTTATACAGGTTCACAGCAAGCAACGTAATGAGAGATCCTAAAATGGGGCCACGAGAGCCGTTCTGAACATGAATGATAGCAGCAGCAATCCAAAATACTAAATTCACCCTACGTTTACTTTTCATGCACCAAAGAAGGAAAAGTTCTTACAAAGTTAACTGCCCTGAAGAGTTAAACCTAGCAGCAAAAGTAAGGGCCAGAACACGATGCAGAATTCTAAGGGCAGGATCCATGATTTCATGCGCTTTGGATGACTTAGGGTTGAATTCAGCACTAGGATTCTCAGTTAATTCGCGAAAAGCGACATCAGCATCAAACACAACAGGGATAATAGTAAAGGCATTTTTATAAGCACTGGATTTCAAACCATCAGGGGTGACAAAATTAAGCATGCAGTTGAACTCATTAAGAGAAAGTTTGGACCACTAGTTCTCTAATCAAAAATTAATAAGACTAGGGGCAGTAGGGTTCGGGCCAAATTTTCCCTTAGGCCGAAAATGATTCGTGGCTACCCAAAAAGTAGTGAACAACTCAAGTGAGAGCTCAACATAGGTTGGGTGTTCTAAAAAGAACAGGGATTCCCAACCAATGTTACCTACGAGCTCTCGAACTTGAGATTCGAGTCCAATCTTTCTTGAAAATTCCAGATCCAAGCGCGCACACGAGCTAACGCCTCTAGAGTTCATAGCATGCAACTTATCAAGCGATGGTTTATCATTAAAATTTAACCAAGCATGTGGGTTAGAAATATCAGAAACAACCTGGAGAGAAGACGTTCGCGGGGTAGAGGCAGGAACTGGTGTCGAGCCCTCGACGTCTGAATCGTCATCTTACCCACGACGAGCTTTCTTCGATGTTGTGGGCTTGCTCTGGACCTTTGAGGAAGATGTAGATTTCCTCTTCTTTTCCCCTGGCGTCTAAGGCTCAGCTGACTGCTCCGCTCTGGCCGGAGCTTTGGACTTTCCTTTTGCCGCCGCTTTCTTTGCCGCGACCTCCTTTTCCTTAGCTTTCTTCTCGCTCTTAGCTTTCTGGGCTGCTTCTTTCTCAGCCTTTTCTTTCTCCAAATCCTCGTCTTCTTCTTCTTCCACGGTATCATTCTCGTCGGACCCTTCTTCCTCGCCAGCGGCAGTTTGCTCAACCTTCTCTTCTTCTGGACCGACAGGTGCCTTGACTTCGGGCTCAGATTCGGACACAAGGATGTCCTTCAAGGCCTCATCCACCGTGAGGTTTTTCTTGGTCATAGGTGAGGGCTTTTCTACCTTGGGCTTTTTGGGTGTTGCGGTGGAACTTGGTGGTTTCCTGGATACTCAGCTGGATCTGGTCATCAGAGAGGTCGCTGGAACTGAGCCGGTGACCTCTAGCTCATCGTCTAACGGGTTTGCAGTGGCGGAGCTCGGCGTTGGTTTGGTTACTGGAGGGATGGTTGGAGGCGGTGGTTTTTCTGTGTCAGGGTCGAGGCTAAGGGAGTTGGGAATGAAGTCTTTAGTGGAGGAGGAGGATGGTTCAGGCCCTTCTAGTTCTTGAATCTTTTGTTTGTGAGCTACCCGCTTGATAGTCATGGGGAAGGGTGAGAGAGGTGATTTGTGAGAGAGAGGTTGATTTTTTCTTTGATGGTGATGGGTCAGTGGAGTTGTGTTTGGATGTTTGTGAGAGAGGGAAAGGTTTGCTAGAGGGATGTGGATAATAGTTGGATGGGAGATGGGAAAGGACGAGGGGGAGCATTCTGAAAAGTGGCTGACGGCTGACAAGGTATTAATTAGGGCTACCTTTTTGTCTCCTGGGCTGAGGTGGTGTCTTGAAACCAGGACAGAGAGCGCGGGTCCGCGTATCCCAACCGTCTGCCTTTTTGAAAATTTAAAAAGATGGTAGTTAGAGCAGATAAAGACAAAAGGAGAGAATAAGTGGAGATAATAATTAAAGAGAATAGAATCATTTGGGAAAAGGAAAGGAGAGAGATCAGGGGATAAAAATAAGGAAAAGAAATCTTTAACTAATAAAGGGGAAATAAAATAAAATAAAAGCGAAAAGTAAAAAGTTCCAGAATTAAATAGAAGAGAGAAAGAAGAGAGAAAAGAATGGAACGATATTTGGAATGCCTCCAGCGTGGCCCTTTTACTCGTCGAGGCCTCGACGTCTTCTGACAATCTAGGTCTCGATAGATGGAGGATCCACCATCATTTCTTCTACAGTTGAGGGCTTAAATCCTTCATAGAAGGCCTTTAGCCTGTGGCCGTTCACTTTGAAGATTGTTCCTGTGTCAAGATTCTAAATTTCTATTGCACCGTGGTCGAAAACTGTCGTGACCACAAAAGGTCCAGACCATTTCGACTTTAGTTTCCTGCAAACAACCACAAACGTGAGTTGTACAACAATACTTTCTGTCCAATGGAAAAAATTTTGGGACGAAGGTGCCTATCATGATATGTTTTGGTCTTGCCCTTGTAGAGCAGAGCATTTTCATAAGCGTCGTCTAGCAATTCCTCTAGCTCCTGGATATGTAAGCGTCGATGCTGACCGGCATGCCCTAGATCCGTGTTTACTTTCCAAATGGCCCAAAAAGCCTTGTGCTCTATCTCAACTGGGAGATGGCACGACTTGCCGTATACGAGTCGGTAGGGTGTCATACCAATCGGGGTCTTGAAAGTTGTTCGATAAGCCCATAAGGCATCATCTAGCTTTAGACTTCAATCCTTACGGGATTGGTTGACCATCTTCTCCAGTGTGGACTTAATTTCGCGGTTGGACACTTCAGCTTGTCCATTTGTCTGAGGATGATAGGTTGTGGAACTTCTATGATAGACTCCATATTTGTTTAGAAGGGTTACTACCAACCGGTTGCAAAAATGGGTACCGCGATCACTGACCAGGGCACGAGGTGTACCAAACCTATTGAATATATGGGTGCGTAGGAAGTTTACTACCACCTTGGAATCATCTGTCCGAGTTGTCGTGGCCTCGATCTACTTGGAAACATAATCCACTGCAAGAAGGATGTAGACATTGCCGAAAGAATTGGGGAACAGGCCCATGAAGTCGATACCCCATATATCAAAGATTTCGCATGGAATGATGCTTGTCAAGGGCATCTGGTTCCTGGCCCCGATATTCCAAGTGGCTTGGCATTGGGGGCATGAAGCACAAAATAGGTAACTATCCTTGAAGATGGATGGCCAGTAGAGACCGACTTCTAAACCCTTGAGAGCAGTCTTCTTGGCCGCGAAGTGCCCTCCTTCAGTTGCTAAATGGTAAAATTTTAGGATCGAGGGCACCTCGTCCATGGTTACACAACAACGGATAATCTGGTCCGAGCAATGCTTCCATAAATATGAGCTATCTTAAATGTAATATTTGGCTTGCCGTCTGATTCTGCTGCATTCGGAGGAGGAAGCATCCGCGGGGTAGGTACCAGTAGCACAAAAATTTGCAATGTCTGAGAACCATGGAAACTGAACGGCATGGGCAAGACACAATTGTTCGTCTGGGAAGGTATCACGGATAGGCACTCGCGAGTCATCCTCTTGGGCTGGAAGTCTGCTTAAATGATCTGCCACTAGGTTTTCTCTTCCTCTCTTATCCTTGATCAAGATATCAAATTCCTGTAGCAACAAGATCCACCGAATGAGTCGAGGCTTTGCGTCAGCCTTCGTCAATAAGCATCTAAGGGCTGAATGATCGGAGTACACGAGAACGTGAGTGCCCAAGAGGTACTTCCTGAACTTGTCGAGGGCATAGACTACTGCCAAGAGTTCTTTTTCAGTGGTCGTGTAGTTCTGCTGTGCTAGATCCAGTAACTTGGAAGCATGGTAGATGACGTATGTCTCCTTGTCCTTCTTCTGACCCAAAACGGCGCCAAGGGCATGATTGCTAGCATCGCACATGACCTCGAAAGGTAAAGACCAATCGGGGGCATGAATGATCGGAGCTGAGATAAGCCTGTTCTTGAGGGTTTCGAAGGTAACTTGGCAAACCTTATCAAAATCAAAAGTGGATTCTTTCTGGAGCAGACGACACATAGGTTAAGCGATTTTAGAGAAGTCCTTGATAAACCGTCTATAAAAGTCAGTATGCTCTAGAAAAGACTGCGCATCACGAACACAGGCTGGGTAAGGTAAGGATTCAATCACTTCAATCTTGGCCTTGTCAACTTCAATTCCTTTGGTTAAGATGATATGACCGAGAATGAGGCCTCGATCTACCATGAAGTGGCATTTTTCAAAATTCAGGACAAGATTGGTCTCTATGCAACATTCTAAACACTTCTTCAATTTGGATAGGCATTCCGAAAAAGAATTACCATAAACAGTGAAGTCATCCATGAAGACATCGATACCATCCTCGACCAGTTCAGAAAAAATGCTCACCATACAACGTTGAAAGGTGGCGAGGGCATTACACAAGCCGAAAGGCATACGCTTGTAAGCAAAGGTGCCGAAAGGGCATATGAAGGTGGTCATCTCCTGGTCTTCGGGGGCAACTGGGATCTGATGGAAACCGGAGTAACCGTCTAGACAATAATAGTGGGTCTTGCCCGCGAGACATTCCAACATTTGGTCTATGAAGGGAAGAGGGAAGTGATCTTTCCTAGTGGCAGTATTCAAACGACGGTAGTCAATGCACACACGCCACCCATTCTGGATCCGGGTGGGGATAGATTCGCTGTCTTGCCCAATGGTAATGGTGATACCAGTTTTCTTGGGCACGACCTGTATCGGACTGACCCATGGGCTATTAGAGATAGGGTAGATAATGCCCACATCTAGCAACTTTAGCACTTCTTTCCTCACTACTTCCATCATGGGCGGATTCAACCTGCGTTGAGACTGGCGTATGGTCTTGCTGGCATCCTCCAAGTGAATGTGATGAGTGCATAACGCTGGTGACAGGCCCTTGATATCTGCGATGGTCCAGCCTATGGCTTGTCTAAATTCCTTCAACAAGGAAATCAGCTCAGACTCTTCAGAAGCATTGAGTTTATTGGAGACGATGACGAGCAGAGAGTCATTGGGGCCGAGATAAGCATATTTCATATGGGAAGGCAGTGGTTTCAATTCGAGGGCTGGAGCCTGATCAATAGATAGAGATAACTTGACATAGTCTGGACAATTGGGAGATACCACTGTGGGCTCAAACAGGACAACAACGCACTCTTTTAGGGCAACGATGACAGAATACAGCTCAGGGGGTGTGGAAAGTCGCCCACTTGGACCAAAACATCTGTGATGATCCCCTCGGGGTAGATGATAGAAAAATTAGCAAGCTAAATGGCAAGGCTGGTAGGTCGTAGAGGCTCGAGACCAAGACTGTTATAGATGATCAAGGGCATGACATTAATGCCTGCCCCTAAATCGCACATGGCCTTGCCGATGTCGATTGTACTAATTCGGTAGGGAATGATGAACATTCCTTGGTCTTTGCACTTCGGGGGGATCTTCCTCTGGATATGGGCAGAAGCGTTAGCTCCTACACTAATCTTGTTAACATCGGCCAATTTATACTTGTTCGTGGACAACTGTTTCAGGAACTTGGTGTAGCGAGGCACATTCTTAACTGCTTGGAGGAGTGGCATGTTGATAACCACATTGCTGAACATGTCGAAGATCTCACGGTCTTCCTTTTTCTTTCTTAGATTTGATCAATCTTTGGGGAAATGGGGGCTCGAGAATCTTGTGAATGTATTCTTGGATGAATTCGGGCGAACCTCTAGGGGAGCGGACTCTGTTCTCCATGACCTTGACGAGCCTGGGCACTTTTGATTTTTTTGCTCTAGGTTTCAGCTTGAGTTTAGACTTTGGAGAGTTTTCTATATCCGGGGCCGGATGTGTTGGAGGTGTCAAGGTCGTTCCACTTCGCAGAGTCACGGCACATACATTGTGCTTTGGGTTTGTTTCGGTTTGAGGTGGAAAACTTCCTTGATTCTTTAGTTCCTTCATCTCCGCCATCATGGTACTCACTTGCTTTCAAAGTTCATCGATTTCCTTTGTTGTTCGGGATTAAAAGGTGGTGCGGTAGTCGGGGGCACGATGAAAGTCTGATCCTGAGGAGGTTGGCGTTGATACTGATTATACGTGGGTCGGGGTCTGAAGTTCTGCATGTTGAGAGGAGGGGGGTGATTCCCGTAAGGGTGCTGTTGCTAGTTAGGGCCCGATGGCTGAGGGTTTGGAACCTATCCTGGATTCGGTTGTTTCCAGCCCTGGTTGTAGTTTTGACCGTAAGGGGCTTGATTGTACTGGCCGGCAGCGTTCACTTGGATCTCATCTGGAATATGGGGGCATGCATCCGTGGGGTGGTCCACAAAGTTACAAATTTGATAGGCCTTGACTGGTGTGGACTGTCCTACCATGAAATTCTGAAATAGCCCTGTAAGGGCGGTCAGCTAATTCTGCAGTGCTGCAACTTGGACATCTTGGCCGCTACTGTTACCAACTTCAGATGTAGCATTCTTGGCCATAAGTTCGATGGTGGCCTTGGCAGCAGCTGGTGTGAGAGCAGTGAGAGAACCATTTGCGGCAGCGTTGAGAAGGGCCTTATCGTGAGCCTTAAGGCCTTCATAGAAGTACTCAATAAGGGCATGCTCGCTAAGGTTGTGCGAGGGGCACATGGATTGCATCTTCAAATATCTTTCATAATACTAGGCAAAATCTTCTTCTTTCCTCTAGACTATGGATACTAGCTGCTTGCGCGTAGTGTTGGCTATAGATGCTGGATAATACTTCTCAGTGAAGATCTTGGACATCTCCGCCCAAGAGTGGATGGATCTTAGCGGAAGGTCATAATACCAGTCGAGGGCATCATCTTTGAGAGACCACATAAAAGCGCGCAACTTTGCTTGCTCGATGCTGACATTGGGAGGTTTCATGGCCTCGCAAATTGAGTGGAGTTCTTGAAGGTGACGAAGAGCGCTTTCTTTAGGAACACCTTGAAAGGTAGATAGATGGTGCATAACGGCAGATTTGAGGGTCCAATCATGAGGGACAGCAGGCCAGACGATGCAACTGCTTGACATGTCGGGGGCTGCATTGAGGTGGTCAATGAACTGCTGGTTTGAAGGAGGTGGCGGTGGGTCTTCAGAACGCACATGATTATAATGGTTTTCCATAGCTGGAATATCAAAGAAGGCGGCAGGTGGATTTTTGAGACCTCGATGAAGGTAGGTTAGGTCTTGATAGAACTGACGGCCTGGGTCGGCCAGATTGGAAGGTTGTCTTTCGAGGGCAGGATGAGGAATTCTCCTATACGCTGGCCAGAAGGTCCTCTAGCTTGCTGCCAAAGTCCTCTTTCAGTTCTGGTCAACTCGAGATCTAGAGGGAGTAAATCTGGTGTAGATCTCCTAGTCATACAAATACAAAGAAAATTAGTACAGTTCAATCCCAGACAATGGCGCCAAAATTTGATCGTCAGTCAAATATACTAATATTTTCCTAATGCCTAGATGCACAAATAAATGCGTAAAGGACAAGACAAGGTCGAACCACAGAGATTGAAGGAATAATATTTCAGTTTCAATGCATGACAGGGAAGAAATATAACCAAATACAAACGTAACACTAGGGGGGTTATGTTGATTAATGAATCAATCAACGCAGAAGTGGGAGCTAACAAGACAAATAATTAAAACCGCAAAGCACAACACAAAAGTAACAATCATTCGAGGGCACGAAAGTGAAGAACAATCAAGGGCAAGATAATCAAAAGCAGTTCGAGGGTAAGAAAACTAGAAAAATAGTAAAAAAGATATTAATCTGATGGGAAGAGATCTTAGCAAAAGGTGTTCTCGGGTTGTATTTCAAGTCAGTTAATCATTGGCACAAAAATATTCCAAACTCATGCATAGACCTGCTATAGGGGTCTAGTTTCCACTCACACCCTCTACTTACCTTCGTAGGTAGAAGCTTCGCCGTCCCCCCAGGCACGAATGCGGGGAGGCACTACTCAGAACGCCCATGAAGTAGAGGCAAGACAGATCTAGGGCGTGACATCTCAGTGTGTCAAGCTCGCATCATATACCCTAAACGACCATTTACCCCTAGACGAAAGACCTCTCGCGATGTCCCCACTAGGTGTCTACTTTAACCCAAGGCTTCACGCTAGTTATAACCAAGAGAATGACAGTACTCACACAGAAATATTAACAGTTGATCAAGCCCTCAACATTTCTAAATGCAGCATGGAAATAAAATGATAAACAACCGAATATGACAAGAGAATGCATTAAGCATACTTTAGGCCTCTTAACCGAACCTTACAACCCTTGAAACACTCTTTACGAAGAAGATGGAACTTAGCTACTCATAATAAAATATAAACAGCAAGTAGAAGAAGAGAATAACATAAACAATATTAAAAGAAAATAAAAGAGAAGTGTATTAGAATAAACCGATTGAGGAAATCAATGATTTTCCCTTTTACAAACTGATGGCGGTGCTCAAAAAGAGGAAGAGAGAATCCCTAAAATTTAGGTAAAGAGAGAGAGTGTTCTAGGATCCGCCCTTACAAAAACCATAAAGTTTAGCTTAAATAGCCTAAAAACTAGCTAAGGGACAAAATACAGCTAAGGAGAGAGTGTCAGCGCATGAGAGGGTGATAGCACATAGGAAGGATGCGCCCATGGCAGGGAATATTCTGGGATCTTTTGGCAGCGCCTGACATCTTCTAGAAACGCTTGGAATCCCGTACGAATCTTCAGAGATTCCTTTCTTTGGCTTTTGATCTTTGATCCGATGCGGATATGTCAAGGGCACAAGACTGCTCAGTCTGGTTAACGTCGAGGGTATGATGACCTCTCGCTCTTCTAGACCTCGATGCTCCAAAGTTCCAGAAATCCTTCCAAAATCGCTCTCTTTCGCTCTTTTCTTCCTTTAGCCACTGATCTGCAAAAAGGTGGGAAAAGGGGACAAATCAGAAGTATCATGATCTCGAAAGGGCCGAAATAAGGGAGAAAAACCTACAATAAAAATGTGCGATCATCTACCTCATTATGTAACGAGGGGCAATGCAAAAACATCCAATAAAGCTCCGAGTAACAGGCATATTAGGAAGAATATGTATGTTTGGATCAAACAAAATTATGTGCCAAATCATCATTCGCACCAAACGGAGATGTGACTTACTTTCCGCTATCTATAGAAAAATGAGCCCTTGGTAAACACTCGGGCTGGTTTTCAGTTGGGCTTCTGATAATACATGAAAAGAGGACAAGGGTAGAAAGGTCATTAGATGACCTTTTGACTTAGTCTTCAAAAGCGCGGGCCACGTAGACCCAAGAAGAATCCTGCCGTTAGCCTCCTAGGGAGGATACTAACGGGTAGTCGATACAGACGGAGTCTCTCCTCCGTCAGGATCGAGTCTGGTAGCTCAATAGGATTATAACGGAATCGACACATGTCCCCCTAACGGGCGCCCAGCTGAGTCATAGGTAATCATCATATCTCGGGCCTCATTTAATGCGGAGGTGATGGGAATTAATGCGGACCTCAGAGCCCCAAGTGGTGGAGGCAAGAAAGTCTTAGACAAAAGGAATAGCATTCATTGCCACCGACGTAAGTTATGCCTAGCCTGACCCTAGGGTCCCGCTGGACTCAGGAAACCAAGCTAGGGAGGGGTATAAATACTCCCACCCCTCATCCAGGAAAGGGACACTCAGACACTCATACTAAGAATACTCTCCATAGCTCTCCCCAATAATCCGGTAACTATCCCGATATCCTTCCCTTCACTCTTACTCTCCATGATTCTAACTTGATCGTCTGAGCTTCTACGTTAGAGACCCCCTCCGATGTTTTGCAGGTGATACTCAAGCCAGCTCATCCATCCAGTCATCACGTCCAGTGATAGAATAACCCTCCCCCCTATCACAGATTATCAGGTATCCATACCCAGATACCGCCCGTAATCGCACATGTTTGACCGGGTAATATCGAAACCATACCCAATTTAACTGGGTATGGTTTGGATATTACCCATACCCGTTCGGGTATGACCGGGTATAATACTCAAAAATATCCGAACGGCTATAACCTTTTATTTCCTCCTCCTTTCACACCATCCTCAATCTTCCTCACTCCTCCCTCTCTCAAAGCACTTGTTTATTCCTCTATCAAGTCTTTTGCTTTCTGCATATCCCCGTCAATTCAATCTCCTTTTACGAATTATATACGCAAAAACTGAACTGTTGAAGCTGAGAATTTATTGGTTTGGGAAATCAAGCATGTCGCGTTACAAAGATGAAGCTCCTATGGTTCGTGTGTACACAGTCTGCGACGAATCAAGTGCGTCATTCAATTTCTTTTCAGGTTTGGTCGTTCGTTAATGGGTTCAATATAATTGGTGGTTAATTAGCATTTTTTTTGGTGGATCGGGTAGATATATGATAGTGAGAAATGTCCCTGCGATGATTTTTTGAAACTCTTCGCCTCCTATGGCGACGTTGAAGAGTAAGTAAGTCCTCTCTTCTACTCCTGCTCCTTTGGTCCTTTTTTTCCTTTAATAACTATTATATCCTAATTCATTTTGTTGAGTCTTTCCCACTGGGAGGGAAAGAGAACGAAAGAGACAAAAAGAAAATACTATTTTAGGGTTTAATTGTTTTGAGAAAGACGCATATACAGTACACTCATATAAATTCGGTTCGGTAGCTGCATATACCAAAATCAATTAATCCGTAATTTTATGTCAACGAAAATTTCGGTTCAAAAATTCAGTAATTTTGGTATTCCTTATTCGATGACAACCCTTACCTCCTATATCAAATTACCTAAAGGTATTCTCTATCAGGAATCCTAACCCATCTAGCAGTCTTAAGGCCCGCTTATAGAATTTAACTAGATTGATTGATTAAGACTAGGGAAAAACTGTTCTCGGGTAGAATCTAAGACGATCAACTCTTTAACCCAAATCCACTGATCTTTAAACTAAGGCGAACCTAAGTTCTTATCTATTGTACTCGATTCACATGTGTTTATAGACGCACTACTCAAATTGATTGTAATTATCCAAGCTTAATCTAGACTGATCAGATCATAAACAAAACAAGAATAATATTAACCATAAAATAAAAATCAACAAAATATGAAGAAAAAAAATATGAAGAACAAATTAGATCTCATAAGAGAAACAAATCATAAACCTTTATTGTCTTTGCTAGGAATGAAACAAATTAGCTATAAATAAAAGACATGATAAAAATAGTAAAAGATGAATTCCTCCTCTCTATCTTCCCAGGGAGGAAGACGAAAAGAGGAGAGAAAAGCAGCAAAGAAAACTTCAGAATTCGAAACCCTAAAAGAATTAAAAATTGGGTGTAAGAGAATTATCCCTTTCTAAATTGAGGAAGATATTAAATAGAGTTTTTCTTCATTCTAAATATCCCTAAAAGCACTCTTGCGATCATATCTTATCTTCTGTGTAAAAGATAGAGTAAATCCCAAGATTATAGTCCTCCTTAGTTGTCAAAACGCATCCTTTCTTCTCTCCAAAAATCTGTCCAACGCAGTCAACCTAGTTCGTAGCTGAGAACTAGAATTATGCTCCATAACTACTTCTTTTAGCTTCTTTTCTCCAAATGCTTCTCAAATGCCATTTTCTGCAAAAAGGAATAAAATAGGTTGTTTTCAATAGAATCATGATCTGAAATGTAAACAAATAGATAATGTTTAACATCAAATTAGCAATACATGAACTGCTACCTAAAGCTGAGCATCGCAGGTGTGCAAGACACAAATTTGCCAAGTAGAGAAAGAAGCACAAAACTGAAGAGCTACAAAAACAGTTTTGGATTACTTATAAAGCACCCACAATCCTAGAATTCAAGGAAGAACTTGATAAATTATGAGCTATTTGTCTAGAAGCAAAGGTAGATTTCCAAAATGAAATGCCTGAAATATGGTGCAAGTCATATCAAAAGAATTAGTGCAAATCAAATGTGGTAGACAATAACATGTCTAAAACATTCAACAAATTTATTTATGAATCCAGGTCATACTAACTATGTTTTTTTTTTTTATGCAATAATGTCTGATAGTAGACATTTTTATCTAACTTCATTTGTGCATGTATTACTAGGTACCAGTCAATAACCTCTTTATTGGAATGCATTAGAAAGAAGTGCATGAAAAGAAATTGTGAGAGAAGAGATTTGTGAAGACTTTCAATGGTGCCCTAGAATATGGAAGAGGGTTGAAGATGCAAAGGAGAAAAGCTGGAAGTTTTCAATGCAGGGTGATGGGGGTGGATCATTTGAGGTGACTAGTGGAGATGACACCTGGGTTGTGAACATGAGAGACTCTACTTGCACTTGTCAGACTTAGGACTTGTGTGGTATACCTTGTGAACATGCAATGTGTGTCATTAGATATAAGAAATATAATATTACAAACTATGTTTCTCACTGGTATAAGAAGTCAATGTTTGATAAGACCTATAACTACCTAGTATTTGGATGTCCAAGAGATTTTGGCATGTGACTGGGAAGGCACCAATTGGCCCTCTAGTGATTAAGTCCATGCCTAGCAGACCAAAAAAAAAACAGAGTCAAGGAAGATGGGGGAGACAAGTTCAGGACCAAATATCAGGAAACATGGAAGGAAAATGATGAATTGTTCTTATTACTAACATCTAGGTCACATGAGGGATAAATGTCCTGAGAAAATTCAGGATAAAGTGAGTATTTTCAACTTATTGCATTCTTTGTTTATTGTGATACACACCTTGATGGTTAATGAATTTTAACACTTTTATTTTTTGTTGATTGCTAGGTAAATGAAACTAATTCTGGAAATGTAGCTAACACCTTCATCTCAAACTGTGCAAAATGAAAGTCAAGAAAGTGGGTAAACATATGTACAGAATGCAATGATGCAACCACAAGCACATGTGACATGAAACACATCATCTGCTACAAATCTTCCAACCTCATCATCTGCTGCAAAAAAACAACCCAATAAGAATAAGGTAACTGGTGTATAATTGATTTATAACAATGGTTAGAACACTTGACCAATTTAACATAATATTAATTAAAATATATTAATGACATGATTCAATATTATACACAGAAGTCAATGCCTCCCAACTCCACTCCAATTGTTACTCAAGATACCGTGTCAAAAAATATACAAATTCTGACTTTCCCATCAGGTGCGACATTGCTGCAACAAGATATCAATCCTATCATTGGTCAAACATCCCACAATGGGAAACAGAAAAAGGCCAAAAAACCTTTTCAAGGTGCTAAAGGTGTCTTCATTGCTGCAAATGGCTTTGTAGAAACAAATGTAAGTTGATATTGATTATTTTGTGGTCTGTTTTTATTCTTATTTCTCTTTCTATGTGATAACAAGATAAGACATGTTGATTTGCAACCAAGAATAACATTTCATAAAATCCTCTATATTCCAGGAAGGAAAATAATAGGGGGGCTAAAAAGCAACAACCTCTAGGAGCGACACCACCATTTGCAAGACACCCTATACTAAGGCTACCTACTGCATCATTTTCTACTCCAAGGCCACCAAATGCAGCAGTTTATACTCCAAGGCCACCTTCTATGCAACAAAAGCCAGAAGCCAATTCACCAAAAGACATTATTATGTTGAGGAAAAGGACATATGATGCCATTGGTACCCAAGAATCTACAACAGGGTAACCTAACCTAGCAAAAAAACCTTGGATCCCCTAATTGTTGCAAAAAAAATATATTTTTAAGTTGTAATAAAAGGATAATATATTAGGTATTTTGTGTTGTGGTTGTTTTATTGATGCCCAAGTGACTGAATTATGAGTGTTAGTTATGTTAGTTTTGATTTTAGTGTTTTGTAAGGAGGCAAACTCTAACCTTTTCTTTTGAGATTGAAAACATGTTATCTTTTGATGTAATTCACTCCATAAGGTGCTATTTATGAGATATCTTTGTTAATTATTTTATTTGGTTATTTGCTACGATGATCAACAAACTAACACTTGGTTATTTGCAATTTGGCATTTTAAGACATAATGATCATCACAACAACATTACCAAGAGACCATCTACCCTAGCACATTTGTAGAAATGCATGCCTAGGTGTTTGTTGGTCCAGGATATCCATCTTGGTGCCTTCAACCCACACTTGCAGAAGATTGGCGGCTCGTAATTCAAGATTGTTCTTTGCTTCTCAAACGACGTCAATCCTCTGTTGCTGCCTCTGCTTTCACTGCGTTGATTGCTAGAGATCGATGGTGAAGAATTTCCTGACATTTTTGTTGTTGTGTTCGAGTGAGCGTTTAAAGCATAAAAAAGAGCAGAGAAATTTTGATGATATTTCAATTTGGGATTGGGAATTAGATATGAATAAAACTAGTGCCTCTTTCCCTCTCTGTTTCTTTTTATTTTTAGTTTGTTTTCAATGCAAACGGCAGGAAGTGTAGCAAAGAATTAGTTTTTGGTAGGAACGCGTGTAATCTGACATGGAATTTCGGAAGGGAAGAAAATGAAAAAATTAAAGTCACAGAAAAATGTGTCACGTGTTAACGGAATGTCTGTTATAGCAATTTTCTATGAATACATAGTCTATTATAGCTTCAAAATTAATGGAAGATTTATTATAACAATTTTCAACGATTACAAGGTTCAAAATGTTATTACCCCTTATTTCGTGTTTCTTTTACCTTGTTCAACTCGACAAGATTATCAATTTTCAACATCTTTTGTGTAAATGGCTAGAATAAGTATTAAAACAAACTTTCATTTTCAAGTTTGAGTCGAGAAATGAAAGAAATCATGTTAGAAAAGACACTCTTTCGAACTTAATAGAGTGCTCGAAGTGAATTAATCTCGTACAAAAATATCAAAATGACACTTAAAAAAGCTGAAAAGTAAATAGTTGAAAATAAAGCAATGTGCTTGTACAACAGAAAAAATCAATTTTGGTTTTGTGATTGACTGGCTAGAATTTCATTCACCGTTAATTCAACCTAGATTTTAGGTTTGAATGTGAAAAATGAAGCATAGGGAAAAAGAGAAGATAAATTCGAGAGTGTGTACAGTAAGAATGTGTAATCCTAACACACAATTTTTAAGTTTGAATGTGAAAAATGAAGCATAGGGAAAAAGAGAAGATAAAGTAGAGTGTGTACAATAAGAATGAGTAATCCTAACACCCCCCAATGCACACTTTCGTATGAAGATGATCAAACTTGAACAAGCAGACTGACTTAAATCATAGTTCGAATGTCGGAACTTCAGAATTAAAGCCATGTGTGGCCTGGTAAGCAGCTCGGGCCAATATATTCCTGTATGGATCGGTTTCCCTCTTCTGCAATAAGAAATCCATGCAATTTTCCACCTCTGATTTCACTTCTAAGTATACTTGGTGCGCTTTCTCCCTATCCCTTAGCTCCTGCTTCCTCCCTTCAAAACATGATCAATACATTTCGCGTTAAGAACTGCACAAATGTCTGCAAGATTTGGTATGTGTTTGTTCACACAGGCTCATTTCTATACGAGTTTGTGATGTCTAACTTGTCCAGCCCGCTATGTCACAACATTGGTAAGCATTCCAACAAAGAAACATAGTGCAGTGACCGTACCTTCTGTCTCGATCGTTTTCCCGAAATAGTAATAGAATCTGCCTGGAAGTTTTGGTAGAATTCCTACATAGTGTGGATCTTGGATCGCCAGCTCGCCAGTAGCTTCAGTCCTATCATCACAAGAACATGAAAAGAAAAAAAGACCATCAAGGAAAATCATATCATTTCGTTTTAGGAAAAAACGGAATAAATGGAGAAGATAAAAAGAGCACACCTTGCTTTCACAACCTCTTCTGATACTTCTTTTATAAAATTTCTGAAGAATGGAATCTTCATTTGGTCATCGTAATCAAAGACTACCTGGGATGATCATAAATACTCTTTATCATATCTTTAGAAATTTGGGAATAACTCCATAGGTAGGAGATGAGAATCAGAGAACACTAGAATTTAGATTAATTTGTTATAACTGTACTGATTTATGACAAAGCTAGCTAGTACTTTAGTTTGGCAATTCATTGCGTCTACTTACTTCACCAAAATCATCTTCTCCGATGACACCAAATGGCACAATTTTGGCACCAAACCGAGCTGCCATCCTTACAAACTCAGATTGTTCTGGCCAGAATAACTTGTATTCTTCACCCTGAGAAGTATGAAGACTGTATTAAAAGACTTCTAAATGTAAATGGTAACATGAAAACGAACATTCTAGTTTGTAAAACAATATTACTGTAACGAGTGGCAAAAAGTAAGAGAGTTGGTCAACAATGTAAAAAGTACACTGACTGATTTACCTTCCGGTGGCAGGCCTCACGCATACCTCCTGGATACAATAGCACATGAGCCTTTGAAGACAGAAGTTTGAAGAAATTGCTTCCGGACACAGGAACTGCACCCATTAACCTTAGATAGTCGAACTCTGACAATGGAGGTAATATTCCTTCTTTCTTTTTTCTCATGAAAAGCAATGGATGTGCTATCCCTCGGAGAAGAATATTTCTTTCCAATAAAAATGTTGATATCATTGGAACCAACTCAAGTCCCAGTAACATGTGGTAACCAACAAACAAGACTGGTCCCTCTGAAGCAATTCCTGCCAGGCCCTTTACGACTTTCCCATCTTCTAAAGTCGACAGCATTACAGGGCTTGTAACCTGAAGATAAAAGCTGAAGTACGACAACTTCAGTTACTGTCATTAAAGTAACTGACATGCTGGCTGTAATAATTGATAAATTAGTTAGAAGCCGCCCAAGGTGGTATAGAACAGAACTAGGCATAAATAACAGTCCAGTATTGTTCTGCAGAAAATTGAATCTGATAGTAAGAAAGCTCTAGAATTGTATTCATCTATGTAAGGAAGGTATTGTTTCTTTCAATGATCTAATGAGATAAATGACTTGTACAGACAATAAACTCGAGCTACCTGTTTGATTCAAGTAATTTTTTGAATTCAGGAGGGGTTGGTTCTACAAAATCTGAAACATAGTCATGGTATTTTCCACGACGATAGAAAGTAGCAGCGCCCTTGATGATGGTAGCCAAATCAATACCATCTTCCTGCCACAAATGCAAGTAACTGTTACACATAAGAAATCTCAAATAAAACTTCAAAGAAGTTGATGAAAGGTTAAAGATAAACTCTTAGATGCACTCACACACACATCACACAGAGTTAGATAGTTCATCCTACCAAAAAGAGGAAATGACCACTGTCATTAAACCTACGATTCTCACATTTTGCAAGTGCCTGAAAAAGTCTTTGACCCTCCTCTGTACTTGGTAGCAACTGATCCCTTCCACTGAAAAGCCAAACATTGAACTCAACCCCAAAAGTTTGATAACATATAGCAGAATGCAAGAATTAGGATGATCAAGAAGTTATTTCTTGACAAGCTATACCGTAAATATGCATTTAAAAAAATTAGAGAACCAACAGGAAGAATTATAATGCGTTCATTGTTATTGAGCTCTTTGTCTATCACTCAGCAGTCAGCAGTTAATATACGATGGATTATGCAAATAAGACCGACCTGGAAAGTATCAATGTATGAACTTTCATGGCACTGAGGCGTGCATTGACATATAATGATGCTGATTTTAGCATCTCTAACTTCCAGAGGAGTGTTTCTCTTGGTAATATATCAGCAAGAACCTGTGACACAAATCATCAGTTCCTTTCGCATGTCCTGCTTGGTAATATATTTATAGAATTCAACACATGCCCTGCTTGGCTCTTTTTGTTTGTCGGTCAAATTGAATTAATGCTACCTTAAATAGCCACAAACACTAGAGATGCTGATCACTAACGGGTTGATATAATGAGTAAAAATAGTGTATGGCTGTTTTCCCATAGATTGAAGAGTATATATTCACTTTCAAAACCAAGTCCTAAGATGAATCTTACATTGAGATAAGATGACATTGCAACAACATCTTGTGATAATCCTTGAATAATTTGTTGTGGAGGAACACCTTTAACAGTATTATCCATCACCATCCTCAAAGGATCACCTAATGTAACAATTTGGAGGATTATATTGGGAAAATATTCTCTCTATGAAATTCACCATGTTTATCCACAATTTAGTTTGAACGACCCGTACTAGAGACGGTGACAGAGAAACAGAAGCAGGCTTACTAGAATCAGTGTTTCTATGGCAGTTTCAAATACTTAACTAACACTTGCCTGAAGCAAACAAATTAGCAGGCAATCGCATCAAACTCTAGCAAGTAGCAAAGAACGTGTTACTCTGATGGAGGGATGTGTACCTGTCATTAAGCTCAGTATATAGGGGAGGGTAAGCTGGTGTTGGTCTGGTATCATTTCCAGTAAAGGTACAAAAGTCCGCACCAGTGATTTCTGAAAAGATGTTGCTGCGATAAGGACATGAATCAAAAACTACATGAGGTGAGAAAATGATTTACCAAAAGCACTCCTGAAATTAACAAGGTTTGACGAGGATGCCGTGTTTCACCTGGGTTTGCTAGAACAAGTAGAAGATCAATGTCAGGGTTGCGAGCTGCAACAGCCAATGCGAGGCATGCTCCAAGGGATTCACCAACAAGATATATGGGCCTATTAGGGTAACGGCGATACTCTGACATGACTGTTCTTTCGACCAGCGCCACTAGACCTGCACATGAGAGTTGTGAAGAATACACACATAGATACACAATCAGAATCACTCCTCACTGTCCCTATCACACACAAAACACTCATGAAACCATTGACAGAATGAAGACTGAACAGACCTGTAAAAGACGTCCTGTCTTTAACTGGAATATGCAAGCACCATATGTCAAAAATCCTAGTTAGAGGAAGCAAAATTCAGGTTAGGAAGAAGTAGAACAGCTTAACGTTGCAATGAGCATCAAGCAGTTAAGACAACCTACTTTCCAAGGGAATGATGATGCTTAATAAGTCCTTGTCCAACCCCATCAATTCCTGCAAAATGCATAACCTTTTACTATTAATCATACATTAATGATAAACCCAAAAGAAAATGTCAAACTTTAAATCTTGACTCCGAGCTAAAATTGAACCGATGTGTTAGACACCACCATGGTAAGTTGCGGCAATAAATAATTAAAATAGAAAAGAATAAACTTCAATCATATTTTAACACATCTGTTCATACAAAATAGTTTATAAAATAATTTATATCTTAAGCATTTTTCATAATTAAAACTATAATTTTTTTACGAGGCTAAACTCTAAAATTTAAGTTAAGCAAGAAATAATTTTTGAAGTCAGGCCCATTCGTTCATTTTTAACTAGCTAACTGCGCTGGTCGCACTACTGGATATCAAGTAACGTTATTCCCTCCATTATTTTATAAATAAAAATACACATCAAAAAAATTCTAATAAAAAATTAACCGTATCTTGAAAAATGAAAAAATTCAAATTACTCTATAATTATTCCTTATATTAATCAATGAAAAAATATATATTAATGAGTAATTAATTACTCCATATTTCCAACTCTTGTCTTGAAAAATGTAATTGAATGACCTTTAAAAAGAAACCCTTTACCTAAATCAATCATCTACTCCCTCCGTTTCAAATTAAATAACATTTTTAAATTTTTATTTGTTTAAAATTAAATAATATTTTATTACTTTTTATTAAAATTTACTAATTTATCCCTAATTATTCGGGAAATGTAATTAATAGAAATATTAAAGTATTGTAAGTTAAAATAAAATATGAGGGTAATCTCTCCGAATTTTTATAGTTATTTAGTTTAGTCCGTTTTTTATTTCTAATGTTGTGAGTTAGTATTTTTTAAATATATTTTTTATCTTTCTCATAAATTATAAATTGTAATAAATTCGAAAAAAGTATTACTGACTAATGTAAACTTAAAACGTATAAAAAGTGATTATTTTAATATGTGTAAAACTTCAAATAAATCATTTAATTTAAGATGGAGCAGCTAGTAAGTTATACAAAAGAATTTCTTATCGCAGAAAATATAAAATAAATTAAACTGTAAAATTTAAGTTAAGCAAGAAATAAATTAATGAATTTGCTTATTGTTACCGGGCAAGAAGAGGAGGAGGGGAGATTTATCCAAGCGGGACCCACACTCCAAAGGAGAGAACCAGCGAGGCGGACCACCACCGTCCGATCTAATCAAATCTTTTGATTCCTCGAAATAATCCTTCAATCCCTTCTTCTTCTTTCCTCCTCCCTCTGTCTTCTTTATCTCCTTCAAATACAGATTAATCTGCTCCTCCTCCAACTTTCCACCTTCTCGAAACGACGACGTCCAGGTTCTGATAGTTTGCGTTGCTATCACCGGCGCCTGCTCAATCGAGACAGCCAATCGCTTACCGCTCACATTCGGTAACCGGTTGCTTCTCAAATTACTAGACGATGACAGTGACGTGGCAGAAGCACGTACCACCACCACCGCCGCCGGTGAAAAACCGGAGCCTGTAAAACAAACTCCGGTGGCGGCCATACGAGTTCAGTATTTCCGCCCTCTCTCTCTCTTTGGTCTTATCTCCAGTCTCTGTCTTCTGGCGCGATTTTAGATATTTAAAGTTGTTTTGCAGCTTTTTCTTTTCCCTTTTTTTATACTATCTTCAAATAAATAACAACGTATTGATAACTTTTATCCTTAAATAAATATTATTTTTATTAATTAATTGGTAAATTAAAATTACTATTCATTAGATGTAGTTAAATAAAATAATTGAGAGTAATTTGTCAAAAATACATCAAAATTAATAATTAATTATTACTTTAATTGTTGTGAAAGAGGATTAACAGTTATATTTTAAAAGACAAATAGTACTCCCTCCGTCCCATATTAACTGTCACTTTACTGTTTGTGCACGTATTTTGAGGAAATCGAATTACTCACTATTTGACTCCAAAAAAATTCGTACTTTTTTTCGAACGTACGTTAATCCTTAACCTACATTCGAGAAAAAATTCGAAAGTTTTTTAGGTCAAATAGTGCGTCATCCGGCCTCCTCGAACACGTGCATGAACAGTGAAAGTGGACAATTAATATGGTCCAGAGCAGTGTTTTTGGAACCGGACCGGACAGCGAACCGGAAATGGAAATTTCATGGTTCGACCGGGTTCAACCGTAAAAAACCGGATTGAACCATTGGATCGTTTTGAACCGGACACATATCGAACCGTTCAATCTTAGATAATTTAACCGGATTGAACCGGCTGGTTTTTAAATTCTGATGGGCTGACCCATGCTTGTAATGGGCCGGCCCATCAAATTTTCAAAAAAAAAATAAAAAAAATAACCAAAACCAAAACGGCGTCGTTTTGGACAAAACAAAACGGCGCCGTTTTGGTTAGGCACATAAATTTTTCCATTTTTTTAAAAAAAATAAAAAAATCAAAAATCAAAACGGCGTCCCATATTAATTGTCACTTTACTATTCGTGCACGTATTTTGAGGAAGCTGAATGACTCACTATTTGACTCCAAAAAAATCCGTACTTTTTTTCGAACATACGTTAATCCTTAACCTACATTCGAGAAAAAATTCGAAAGTTTTTTAGGTCAAATAGTGCGTCATCCGGCCTCCTCGAACACGTGCATGAACAGTGAAAGTGGACAATTAATATGGTCCGGAGCAGTGTTTTTGGAACCGGACAGGACAGCGAACCGGAAATGGAAATTTCATGGTTCGACCGGGTTCAACCGGAAAAAACCGGATTGAACCATTGGATCGTTTTGAACCGGACACATATCGAACCATTCAATCTTAGATAATTTAACCGGATTGAACCGGCTGGTTTTAAAATTCTGATGGGCTGACCCATGCTTGTAATGGGTCGGCCCATCAAATTTTCAAAAAAAAAATTAAAAAAATAACCAAAACCAAAACGGCGTCGTTTTGGACAAAACAAAACTGCGCCGTTTTGGTTAGGCACATAATTTTTTCCATTTTTTAAAAAAAAATTAAAAAAACTAAAAATCAAAAAAAATAAAAAATCAAAACGGCGTCGTTTTGCATTGAACCAGCCGGGTTGCTATCGAACCGGCCGGTTCGCCGGTTGTCAAAAAAACGGCCGGTTCGACCGGTCCAACCCGGATCACATGCATTTCAGTCCGATAGGCCGAATCAGACCGAAAACCCTAAAAATCCGGTTGAACCGGAACGAACCGGCCGGTCCGGTCCGGTTCCAAAAACACTGGTCCAGAGGGAGTATAAATCATGATTAAGAAATGGTTTGTTAAAGGTTTATTCGGTATCGGTTTTATTTATGATTTTTTTTATTTAAAAAAAACATAAATTATGTTTGGTAAAATAATTTTTTTATTTTTTAATAATTTTTTTAAGTGACTAATCTATTACAGAAAAAATGATTTCTTATTTTTTGTTTTATATTTTAAAAAATAAAAAAATAAAAAATAAAAACGATACCGCAAAAGTTCTAAGTTGTGAAAAACGAGGAAGAATGCGTGTAGCGGAAGCGGACGGTTGGCTGGACGTGGATGTTAAAAATGCCAAACGGCGATGAGTGGTATGGATGGTGGCAGATTCTATGTAGTGCCACTGCTACCACACAACAAAGCATATAATAACCGTTCTTGTTGAGAAATGGTTCATTACAACAATATATTCTTTTTAAATAAAGATTTTTCTACTGCTCCAATAAACAAGTACTAGACATTATTTTTTTATAGAAGAAAAGAGGTGAATCTAAATTTTAAAAGTTATTAGGAGCTAAAATTTAGACCTGAATTTATATTAGTATTTTAATATATTAAATTCATCTAATTTAACGGAAAATGAACTAATTTATATCATTTTTTATATAAATACTATTGGTTAATAAAATGAAATTAAACAATAAGAATGGAATAAGCATCAATTTTAGTCAATTTAGCTTCAAAGCTGGATAAATTTAATGTTCATCCAATTATAATAAAAATTAGCTGTATTCGTAAACGAGGGTGTTTGAAACTGTCCAATTAAAAAAAATCCAATCATTCAGCAAAATTAAGACACCGGTGAAACCACTAATATCTTGTTTCTTGTATTTTCCATTTTTGTTGTTTCTACGGTCAGTTCTTGCCGGCTGCCGCAGCCACGACAACGATCCAGAGTAGATAAAGTATCGGAGAACTGAAAACTTTCACCATCTTTGGGAATTAAGTAAAAAAAGATCGCTATCAACCATCAATCAAGTGAAAGATATGTTTGCAAAGCTTGGCTTGCGTGGAGTATTTTTCTTTTCTTTTTTAATGACTAATTAAACTTTATAATAGAAGATATTATTATACAATTAAAATAATAGGTTTTCATTATTATCTATCTATCTATATATATATATACTAAGTTATTTTGCCATGTGGCGTTGCACGTGTGGAATTTATTTAGACATTTTGAACTATAATATTTATGTACAAAAAAAAATTCAGACAAATTTTTAGTATAATATAAAAGTTTTAATAATGTCTATAAAAATAAGATTAACATAATTTTTTTATTATGGTGCATAAACTATATTATAGGTAGTATAATAGTATTGTTATTGATGTTCTAATGCAGGTGTTCGTAGAAAAATCTTATATTGATTTTTAAATGCTTAATTTTAAACTCTTAGAATTAAAATAATTATAACTCAATTAAAGTAAATTATTTTTATAAATTAAAATTTATATCTTTAAAATGATGTTTGATATTATTTTTATTTCAGTTCTCCAAATATTTTAAATAATTATGTATTTATTTAAAAATAACCACTAATGAATTAATCTTTAAAGATTCAAACTAAAAGAAAAAAGTTTAATATTAATTAAAAAATATGATTTAAGTAAATATACAAAAAAAAATTCATGTTTATATATGAAAGAAAAAATTCATGTTTATATCACATAATTGGCTAAGGAAAAATGATTCTTTATCATTACGAAATCAAACTTAAATAATTTAATATTTATATATATATATATATTGTTTAAGAATAATACAGTTTAAAAAAAATCATAGTTTTCTTTTTCTTTTTATTGGTAAATAATTTATTGAGGCAAGATAATTTCTTGTTTATTTTAATTTTTTTTTTAGATTTGTTTTAGCTAAAAATGATTATCACTTCACACCTTCTTTTTTTTTCTCTCATATTTTTGTCTTTCTAGTTCTTATTCTAATAATCATAACACATAAAATAGAAAATAACAACAACAACAACAACTCATTGATGAAAACTTCCAACGAGCTTTTTTGGGTCGTGGATCAACAACAACAATAAAATTAATAATAATTTAAAAAATTGTCTAAAAATAATTGTGATCTTAATCAAATAAAAGGGAGAATTTTGTTACTGTATTTTCTCTTTATTTTTTTATTTTTGTAATAATATCATATTTTGTTATCTTTTGAAAGAAAAAAATATGTTTTCTTATTTGTTATATTAGAATCATAATAGTGGTAATAATAGTTATTAGTTATGAAACTATTATTACTATTATAAATAAATAAACTATTATAATATTAAAATATGTTTTATTAGATTAGAATGATAATAACGTTAGAATATTTAGGTATCTCATCTAATCCATAATTTTTGGTTTTTTTTCTCTATAAACTTTTGACTTAGAACATGATTTCTTATAATATCCTAAAAAATTTAATAAAAACATTTTAAGAGGGTTAAAAAATAACAATTAATGGTAAAAAGTTGCAAAAAAAACTTATAAATATTATAAGAAAATGTATAACCATAACTATTTGATGATTAGATTATAAAAATATATATGTTCAACATCTCTTTTTAATTTCTCTAACTTAATCTTATTATATTGTTCAAATTCAATAACAAATTTTACCACTGAATTAATTTTAGGAAAACTTATAAATTTGCTCTTTTTATTTGTCACTTGTAGTTTTTTTATGATTTTTCTGAATTTTGAAAGTTATTTTTTCTGAAAAAATATAAATATTACTATTTATTTGTCTGTTTTATCTAGATTATGGTTCTTCAACTTTTTTAAAATCAACCTCTTTACTAAATTAAAACTATAAAATAAAATAAAAAATATTAACTCGAATAAATAAGATTACTTTTAAAATAATATACCGATATTTGAAATAATTTACATTTAAAAATACATTAACATATATGTTTTATATTGAGGATGTGATATTTAATTAATAATATTTTCATATTTTAAGAAAACATTATCTGACATATGTTTCATTACTAATGGTAAAATTAAATTACAATAAATAATTAAATTAATATTTTATGACTTAAAATAATAATAGCCTAATAATAATGTTATAGTGTTTTTTTCTACTTTCATGTCCTATTTTGTGCAGTTTTTTTATTAGGTATTGGGTAAAACTTCTTATATAACTTACATATCTCATACTTCTATATGTATTAAGTATACAATTTGGTTCAATTTCTTATATACGTGAAATAATTCTACCGAACCGTTTGTTAGAAAGATTTAGTCATTGTGACCGTTTTCCAATTCCATACTCCAACATTACATTACATAAATTGATTTCCCACAACCTCTTTGAACGTAGTGAGCAAGTTGTTGTTAGTAATCAACCAAAGAAATGATTTTATAACCCTTGCCAATTTACGCAAAGAATGATAAATTTTAAAAATATATAAAAGTAAATGGAATACGCAGTAAAAGTTCACAAGAATAATTTTATAGGAAGATAGTTTCGCTATTTAACATATTTTGGTTCTTCACTAAATCATCTTTTCTTTTATATTTTAGCATTTCAATCATTAAATTATTTAAATAAATATTTTTTGTAATTTTTATGTTAACTATAATTTAATATCATGATGTGAATATTTCATAATAGAAAATCACTTTCTTTCATTTTTCATTCTATCATAAAAATATTTAATATAAATGTGAAGTCTAAAAATTTAATTTAATGTACACTCATAATTCATAACATTAATATTGAATCATTTTTTTTTTCAAAATAAATATATAGTTAATAAAAATACATTTTATTTTTGCTAACTTTTTTAACTCACAATACTAAGTATATTTTTCTATTATAAATTATTTACTAATTTTAAATTCTTACTTAAATTTACGTATATAGTAATTATTTATTACCAAATAAACTATCATTTATAATAGAAATAAAAGTGCATTACTTAATTAAAAAATCAATTTATAAGTTTGTTCACTTTCTAATTTATTATTATTATTAATTGTATTATTTTAAAATATTATTATAAGTTATTCCCATGTGATTTTATAAGAGGCTAACGAATGTACCATACCTAATTTTCTTTCCACTTTTGCCATATAGGAAAGATATCATTTTTTTATTGTAAGAGTTTTTGTTGCTGTTGTTTAGCTTGAAATAGAACCATCATCTAGTTTTTATCTAAAAATATATATAAAAATATCAAAAAATAAAATTACATATTCATTAAAAATATACTCAAAATATTTATTTTGTAACATTTTTTATTTATATAATAATAATAAATTTATTAAATTTATTGGTTAAAAAATTAAATATATTTTAGGTAAACTATATAAAAAAAAACTAAAGTTTACAAAATCTCCCACTTTGAACCCAATAGTTTTGAAATTTGTAATATAAGCCTGCATTAAAATTACAATTTTGGTCTTTCTAATGGATAGAATATTAAAAAATAGTAAAAAATATTATTAAGTTGATTTAATTATTTTATCAATCACTAATTATTTCAATTTGTTAAAATATATTAATTAATTTTTAAGGGTGATGTTGATTTGAACTAATAAAAAATATAGAGACTTTACTATGATAGTACAAATTCAAAAAATATTTAATTACAAATTAGATTTGTTCCCCTCTCTCATTCCTCCAATTTTTTCTCATAAATATGATTCTATTTTTCTAAGACTTTTGGTCTCATATTCTAACAAAGTCATTTATATCATCAAATAAACTAAAGTTTTCTTAGTTGTCAAGAACGTGAGGTTAAATTAATTATTCTAACATGAATGTAATTTTATTAAGAGATTCAATAGTAAATGACATTATTGATTATGTGTTATCATGTTAAAAAAAGACTAACATATCATTAAAAATATTATACAAAATAACCAGGACATGCAGATTAAAAAAATTGTTTAGTTTATATTTCCAATTTTGACTCAATTCAGTATCATATATATGGATTTCTCTAGGAAGTTGCATATGTTTTGTGTAGGAGAAAAGACCTTAAAATAAATCTGAACACGCAAAATTAATTCATAAAAATTAACCCGAACATAAATTCTCTCAGGGCTTTACTAACATATCATTAAAAATATTATACAAAATAACCAGGACATGCAGATTGAAAAAGGGCTTGTATAACATAGATTCCCTCACGGGCTTGTACATGCTCTATCTTTCAAAAATAAATTGAATAAAACATTGTACATGACTACATGCTGATTGATCGTTAATTTCTTATGATTTATTGTCTAAAATTTGGCTAATTTGGAATGTAAAGCTATTTAATTTCTATTAGTTCCCTTGAATTTGCAGATCATGATTAGAGGCAGAGAAAATTGAGAAAAAGCCAGCCTTAGAGCTTGTATCAGACAAACGAGCAGTCTTGGCCAAGACAACCAAGAGATGTGTTGCATTGGGAGTGACGAGATTGACAGATTTGGTTGACAGCTGGAGGCTGTTGGAGATGTGATCCAAGATCAAATCCTTTAGTGGATTATCCTCTTTTGAACAAACAGAACAATCAAATATTTTATTTTAGTTTTGAATTTGAACAATTAGTTTTAATTTGAATTTATAATAATTAGATTTTATTTTGTTAGAGTTAGAGTCAAGATAGGACAGCTTGGGCAGTGGCTTTAAAAGCTGTAGTCAGGCCACATAGGAAGGGGACTTGGTCTCTTGACTCGACTCCTTCTCCTTTCTCTATTTTTAAACAATTTGCTCTGTATTTTTCGATTGAAATTTTTCGATTTTATTTTCCTTTGGATGACAAATAAAATTCCATTTTCTTCCATGATTATGTCCGGCTAGATCATCATTCCTGGTAAGAGCTCAAAGGCTATGTTTCTTATATTTTCATGAGATCTAATTACTTTTAATAATCTTTATTTCTGTAATGGGGTATTGGAAAAATCAGTACCTGTACAAAAATTAAATGATAGATTTCATACCTCGTCTGTTTTTTGCATTTAAAAGATACCTGTACAATAACAAAACGTCACATTTGGTACCTCCGACTCACGCCGTCAAACAATCACCGTTAAATGTCCTACGACGTCGGACACGGCTGACGTGGCGTGCCACGTAGGACAGATCTGGCCCGGTTCTTTTCCCACAGGTAGGTCACTATAGGTATGAACTACGCGTCGTTCATTTTGTTCAGGATTAAAATGAACAATGCGTTGTTCATATTAAGCTTTATCATCCTCCCATCAAGCAAATTTCGAGAATTGAACTCAGGACCTCTCATACCCTAAGCGAGAATCATACCACTAGACCAAATGCCCTTGATGTTTTATCATTGATTATTATAGATATTTATTGTGTGATTTCTGAATTGGGTTTTCTTTTCTTTCTTTCTTTCTTTCTTTCTCTCTCTTTCCACGAACTCACTCTCTCTTTTTCTATTTTTCCTTTTCTTTCTTTCTTTCCTCTCTTTGGCTGCTGCAGTCCTCTCTTCCTTTTCAATCAAACCACCAAATCAACATACCCAAACTCCCAAATTTCCAGCTCAAACCCGCCAGCCCAACAAATCATCAAACCCATCATTAATCCACCCATGTCAATCGAATTAATCAATTTTGGTACTAATTAAATTGATTACTAAAACAAACCAGTCAACATGAGAAGTGAATTTTGGCGGATCGGAGAAGGAGCTGGGCTGGTGGTTGGCCGGAGGAGGCGGAGGAGATGGGTGAGGTGGTTGGCCGGTTGTGCTGTGGTTGTGGCAACGGTGGTGTCGTGGGTGATTTAATTTGGATTGATTTGGATTTAATTTGTAGAGGATGGTTTTTTTGAATTAATTTGGTAGTTTGGCAAGAGATTAATTTAGTAGGTGGCTAATTTGGATTTAACAGAAGATTGAATTTGGATTTGGCTGGGTTTGGTTAAGAGGAGTAATGTTATTTGGCTCCACCAAAAAGCACCCCGAAATAACACCCTTGATCAAAAAAAATCAAAATTGCCCAAAGCATTCTCCTTCTCCTTCGACAAACCCTCCTCACCCGACAAACCCTCCTCCTTCTTCGACACAAACCCTCCTCCTCCGGCCCTGCCTCCTCCTTCTCCTCCGATGACACCGCCTCCTCCTTACTCCCTCATCGCGCTGCCCTATCCGGTACCTCCTCATCTCTCTCTCCCTCACCACGCTGCTTCTCCGACGACGACGACACACCTCCGACGACACCGCCTCCTCCTCTCATTCCCTCTTGGTAAGTTTTCTAAATTATTTTCCCCAATTTCTTAGAAACCCTAAACCCCAATTTCTTCCAATTTCAAAGAAACCCTAATTAATCTACCCATATGTACTGATAAACCCTAATTAATCTACCCATATGTATTTGCACCTTCATTTGCTGAAATATACGTAGTCTAATTGATTTCAACATGTAGACGGGTTTGACGGGTTTGCCTCTCTTGTTATCATACATGACTACAAATTTTGATGCACAACTATGTACATCAAAAGCAAGAATGTGAAGTACTCATTAGTGCAAATTTCTTTATAATTTACTTAGGAACAAAATCTTCCGTTTATGTTTAGGTGGCAAGAGGTGCTGTGATATTTGAGGTGCAAAGAAGTACTAAATCAGAAGTAAGAAAGGAGGAGAAACACAAACAAGACTTAGAGGTAACAACCTTCGTTGGTTACTGATTTTCTGAAAGCAACATTGACATTTTTTTGTGCCCTTTACTCTTGTAAACCTGAACCTAGAGGGGTACACTTAATTGATAGAATACATCCCTTATCCTTGTTAGAATTAGGACCCTTGAAAATATGAGTCCCAAACATGGGGTTGGAGGGTTTCTTGTATCTTTGAGTGAAAAAACCCCGGCTTTAAGGGTCTTGTTGCTGCTGGTCTAGTTTTTTATGGAGTCTCCTTTCCCCTTTTTTTTTCACTGAAATGGTAAGTGAATTCTTCTATATGGGGTTTTTAATCAGGAATTTTTTTTCTTTAAAATTTGTGTCTGTCTCTATCAAGATGCAATCTATCTCTAAATGGTACTCCCTCCGGTACGAATTAAACGTCATTTTAGCATTTGCTTTTACTGTTTCGGCACATATCTTAAAACGGCCGGCAGACTCACTATTTGAAATAATTTTGCCCATAATTTTTTCTCGGAAGTACGTTAAGGATTAACGTACGTTCAAAAAAAAGTACGAATTTTTTTGGGCTCAAATAGTGAGTCATCCGGCCTCCTCAATATGCGTTCCCTACTGAATATTGGGATGCGAGGAAGTCATTTAATTCATGCCAGAGGGAGTAGTAGTAAAAATTATTCACTTTCAGTTTTGCATTGTGAGAAATAGAAAGAGAATACAGATGGTTGGTTTCTCTATCACTCACTGTCACCACTTTCTCTATCTTTGTGATTGAAATCATCTATGAGTTGTCTTTTTATATGTGCTTTGTGGTAATTGTATATATGTTGTCTCCTCTTTTGTAGGTTGGTTTAAGTTTCGTGTACTGCTTTGCTTACACACTAACTAGAACTCAAGTTTCGATAAGCATTCAACTTTAACACATTTTTTGAATTGTGGGATTTCATAGCTATTTTAGGCAGCTGTTGATTTCTTTATCACTGGTTAATTTTTTTGTTCTAGATATAATAATATATTGAATGAGTTTTCTGAGTTTAGATTAGTTTTCTGAGTTTTCTGAGTTTCCCTAGGTCCCAGCATCGGCTTAAAGAACAGGAGATTCTTAGTCGAAAGAGAGTTCATCGCTAATGCTATCTTGTAATTCAAGCCTTTTTTTGTTTCTTTTTACAACATGACTTCTATTGTCGAATACTTTTGTTGGTATACAAAAATGTCTCCTAATAAAGAGGAGATATACTTTCATATGTACTTGAGCCTGTATATATTTTTGTTTGTATAATTCTATTTTGATTATCTGCAGTCACCAAGCTCAGGCTTCGAAATTTTGTTCTTGAGCACACATGGTTAGTAGGGGCAAATAAAAGATAACGAAAACAAACTGTTATTTCCCATCGGTACAAAAACGAGCCCGACTTCTATGGTAAGATTTTAAAAGATTAATGAGAACAGAGCAACATGAGAGAACAAAAAAGAGCCTCGCCTTTTTCTTTATATGCAAAGACTTCCCAAAGAGGACTAACGCGCATGACAAAACTCTTCTAAACAAAAATCTCACTATTCCATGTAGGACACTTAACGGTGATTGTTGGACGGCGTGAGTCGGAGGTACCAAATGTGACATTTTGTTATTGTACAGGTATCTTTTAAACGCAAAAAACAGACGAGGTATGAAATCTATCATTTAATTTTTGTACAGGTACTGATTTTTGCAATAACCCTTTCTGTAATTATTTATTTTCTGGTTTAACAATTTACTCCCTTGTTAAAGTTTAGAACTGACAACTCAAATTTTAGCTTGAGAGACCCAGTTAAATGAATAATATAATTCAGACCCAACTGACAACCGTGGGCCTCAACTGACAACTGAGGGTAAACTTGAGTTAGGCGCTATCTTATCTACAGCAGCGCTGCAGAGATAAAGATGAACACCATTGAATTAGTGATCAAATCATAAGAACATAGTCCGCTCATGCTCTTACCGAGAACCTTTTTTTTATTGTTTTTAATCTTGACTACCTGTCTTGGCCAAGCCTCCGGCCAAAACATATTTTCCAGTTTTGTTTTCTTTTGCAGTTTATTACCAGCAACACAACCAATCAATTCAGTGACGAGGAAGTCAAAACCAGAACTATAATTCTCTAGAGGTCTATGTGGACGATCCTCTTACCACTCACTATTTACAAGCCCATTGTGGGTAGAGTAAGTTGTAATTTTTCTCCTATTTCACATCCATTCATAGACTTATTTTTACGCTCTCGACAGACGATCATATGCTAATTAGGTTAGGCTAGTTATAGAGGAAAAATAAAAATTAAGCAATATCAAATCTAATTATTGCTAAGAAATATAACGGAGAAGTTGAATATATTTTGATTTATGTAAAAAAAAAATTGAATAACAAACCAATTGATATTAATTACTAAACACAAACAATGGGACAAATTAATTTTAAAAAAGAAATAACAACCTTTGGAAAAAAGGGGACTAGAACTTTTTTGAAAGGTATTTAGGTATTTTATTATTTATATATACTAGATATATTTAATATAATACATACGATTAAAATTAGAAAATTACTATGATTAAGACTCCAATAGGTAATAAGAGAAGGAAATGAATATTAGTACCAGTGTGTCGGGTGGCGGGGTGAGAAATTATGTTTTTAAAAATTCATTAAGGGTAAAAAAGTAAGAAAAAAGTTTGTACTTTTATATATACAAGTGATGTCACGTCAACATGGAAATGTCATGTCATGTTAACAATTTGAGGCACGTCAACATTTCTTTTATTTAATTTCCATTTTATTTAAAAGGTACATTACATCTATAATAATTTTTTTTAATATCTCGAATTAAATAAACTCGTAAGTGTAAATTGGGTTTGGTGAACGTCATTTCTTTTGTTTATTTATTTTCCTTTGTGAACTCATCGTGATTTTTTTCAGAATTGTATCCTAGGGCTAGGAGTTCTAATTAATTTAGTTAGAATATATAATGAAATGTTGCTCTCCTACGTTCGTGCAAATGCCTTTATGTTCTAATATTAAAATAGTTTTAAAAACATGATTAAAGATAATAATTATGATATAATTGCAAAAATGCATATTAACAAATGGAAATTAAAACATATAATTATAAATGTTACATAGAAAAAATAATACATTTTTCTAATTGAAATTAATTTAAAAAATAAGATTTTTTTTACATACGTTCTAATTGAAGTTAATTTAAAAAATAATATTTTTTTTACATATGTTAAATCATATGTAAAGGGTTATGTGTTTTAACATTTATAATTAAATATGTTTTAAATCATATGTAAAGGGTTATGTGTTCTAATGCATATTAACTATGTTTATAATAATAGGGAAAAATAAAATGGAATTAAATAATTACACAACTATAAAATAAATAAAAAATGAGAAAATGTTAGAAAAATATAATAATACATATAATAATAAATGTACAAACTAAACAAAGCTACAAATGATTATCTTACAACTTTTACAAACAACAATATTGTCAACTGCATAATAACGCAATGCACAACATTGCACCAACCGTGAAACCAAAAATATAATAATATTAATAAATGTCATGTGACATAATAAATGTTTCATTAAAAAAAATACTTTGAAATTAAAAGTTTAATTGAGTGAATCCAAACAAACACAAGAGCAAATAAATGATTACGTTAATATAGGGTGCCATTTGAAAACATTATAAAAAATTAGGGTGGTAAAAGGTAGTTTAGCCAAACTTAAGTCATGCTACAAGATCAATTTAAAATAAAAAAGTATAAAAAATAAAGTGTCATACATATGTTTTGTCATATTTAAAAGGTTACGTAAACTTTTACAAGAATTAATAGGTACCTTCCGGTGTCCTGCCTCTCGCATGCCTCCGGGGTATAACAGCACATGAGCCTTTGAAGACAACAGTTGGTTCCTGCTACAAGAACTGCACCCATTAGTCTGAACTTGTCAAACTCTGATATTGGAGGTAATATCCCTTCTTTCAACCTCTTAAATAGAGACGGGTGCGTTAACCCTCTCAAAACAATATTCCTTTTCAACAAAAAATCAATTGCTAAGCGCCCACATCCTGTCCCAATAACATGTGATTGCCAGTGAGCAGGACCGGTCCCTGTGGAGGAATTCCTGCCAGACCCCTGACAACTTTCCCGTCTTCTAAAGTTGAGAGCATTACCGAATTTTCGAAACCAGCTCGAACCTAGCCCACCATAATTGTGAAAGAATATTATTCACACAACACATTTAACTCAACAACTAGATGTAACTGCCCAAAGTCCTATGCTAGATGCATGCAAGTCAATATAGTTCAGTATAATGCTCTAAAGGAAACATAGGTTTTGCACCTTAAATAGGAAAGGAATGCTACCTATGTAATTCGTATAACTTTTTGAATTCACGAGGGGTTGCTGGTACATGATCAAACACATAATCGTGGTACTTTCCACGGCGATAGAAACTAAGAACACAATGTTGGGAAATGATAAGTGATGCGCACATATATTTCTTACACAAAAGAACAATCAACGTTTACAAGGTTTGATTTCCCAAAGAGAGATAGAGAGAAGTATTCTTAACTCAAGTTATCTCTCTCAATGAAGGAAGGGGTGAGTTTAGAGGTGAAGGGGAAGAGTATTATCACTCTACAATTCACTCACAAAACTAAACTGACTATAAAATGAGAGGGGTGGCCTATTTATACATGGTTGGCCTTACAAAATAAAATACAGAAATTGAGGAGGTTAACGGTACTATTAGGGTACTTATTGGTAGGCCCTCAGTTCGAGCTTTCAAAATGTCCCAAAATGTCGCGTGTGTGAAACCGTCAAGGCGCAGGTGGTTATTAGGATCCAATAGCTTCCGGGTGTAGGTGGTTATCTGGATCCCATTAGGTGCATGTTGGCTCATTGTCGCCTAGTTCTTCGGGAGCTTGCGGTAAATGTCCTCTCCCAGTAATACACTTACTCCCGGTATTGTGTGCAATAAGTGTCAAGGTCCGGTTCTTGGCTTGAAGGGCTTCTTGGGTCATTAGCGGTAGATGTCTACTCCCGGAAGAGTGTGCATTCCCGATAATGTGTTGATACCTGTATGTATCCTTGTCGATCCCGGTATGGTGTGCGGTAAGTGTCAAGGTCTAGTTTTTGGCTTAAAGGGCTTCTTGGGTCGTTGTAGCCTTAATCCAAATCGTCAGTTTCTTAGCCATGCTACGCATGATTGGCCCTTGGGGCATGATGTCTTCGGCTTCTAGGTTAGGCGTGATCATGAACACATCATCTCCTCCTTTGAAAGGATTCACTCTCGAATCCATTTCTTGAGTATCCGCGATGCCTTCATGGCAAAAAGATAAGTCATTAACATTAAATGTATTGCTTATTAACCCATACTCACGTGGGAGGTCTAGGACATGAGCATTGGCGTTGATGCGGTGGAGGATTTGGAAAGGTGTCGCACCTCCTTTTCGATTTAGCGAGCCGTTCGGGACGGATGTGAGACAAAAAGGACGTCTCACATCATGCAATAAAGTCGCCGCCCTATTTATTTCTAAAGGTTTTAGGGAAACCTTAAGTTCGAAAAAAGAAAGAAAATAAAATAAAAACTAAGGGCACAAAAAAAAAGGTCTAAACCCAAGAACAATGGTTCGGGGTCGATTTATAGACTCGGGAAGGTATTAGGCACCCGAGTCACATTCTTAAAAAGGTTACCGGTTTATAAAGAGGTGTTAAAATATTTTAAAACAACAACAAGTAAATAGGCCCTTAGAGGAATCGCCGCTTTAGTATGTACATCGAGTCGATTGATTTTTACGGAACCATTACTGCTTTGTTTATTTTTTACCAAAGTGATGCCCACTGTCATCATCAGACCATGCATGATTAATCCACGATTATTAGGTGATTCTAATCACGCATAAACTAACAAAGTACCATTTTACATGAATGCGGAAAAATACGTTGAAAAGAGAAAAAAACCGGGGAGTGGGGTCGAAGCCGCACACAAGACACATACATCAAGATAAGCATAAATTAAAATACTCATACATGATAATTAATTGAAGTGAGTAATTTAAAATAAGTTACTTATCATGCAAGTAAATTAATTTAAATTCTAACGATTCTAAATAATCATGCATACGATTATATGAGAAGCTTCGAATAAATAAAAGGGATAAGAAATATGTACTTGGGAGTGGATACCGAATGATTCTAACCTATATAGCCGAGGTTAGTAGCACAAGCAATAAATAATAAGAAAAATAATTAACTACTTATTACAAGCAAGAAAAGGAATAATTAACTAGTTATTGCCAACAAACACATAAATATCGAATGACTAATACAAAAATAAATCGATGCTAACCAAAACAGCAGCTATTGGTCTCGACCCAAGCTTCATCTTCTTCCTCCAGCCGACCAGCAGCAGCCATCAACCAACCAGCAACAGTGGCGGAGCAGCAGCGGTAACGGAGCCACAACGTTGTCTTCTTCCTCCAGCCGCCGGCACCACTGCTGGCAACCATCCCTGCAACAAACAATCAACCACGACAACTACCAAATATAGCAAACAAACAACTACAAAATCGACCACAAAAAGTAAAACAAATCCGGCCAAGCCAACAATTAAATCCGGCTAAGCAATCGATTTGATTAATTAGCATAATCAATCAATATACCGTAATCATCAATTAATCCCTACATATTAAGCCAAACACAATCAATCAATTAAACCCTATATAATCATCAATTAATCCAACCGCAATCATCAATTAATCCATATATTAAACAGGAAAGAGGGTGAGGAAATTACCCGTTGATTGCTTGAGAAAATGACAGTGGTGATTAGCGACGGTGATTGATCAAGAGAGAAATTGAGATGGAGCGAGGGAGAGCGTGAATTGAGGGGAGAAGGAGACTTGGGCCCTGCCTCTTTCCTTTTATGTATTTGTTTGTGTGAGCCTCCTCCTTCGGTGAGGGAGAGAGTGATGGTATTTATAGGAGGGTGATGGCGATGCGTTTGGAAAGGGAGGTGACGAGGCGTGGTGGCCGGTTGTGATGATGGGTGGTCGAAAGTGAGAACGGTGATGGGAGAGGCATTAATGGTTGCATTAATGTGGCATTAATGCTGGATAATATTGAAGAAGATATATTTTTTGGTTCGAGCCGATGGTATGGGAAATCGCATTTGAAACCGAGCTGAAATATCCTAAAGTACGAAATAAAATAAAATGACACGAAATGAAATAAATAATAAACAGTAAACAAGGAAAAAGGTTTGATCTACGGTCCGAGGATTCTCGTTTGGAACCAATAGAAGCTCGAACGGAAAAAATGCTAAAATATGAACTAAACGAAATAAAATGAAATGACGCAAAAAAATATATAGATAATAAATAGTAAATAAATGAAATTGTTCGATCTATAGTCCGAGGAATCTCGCTCGGGACTGATAGAAGTTCGAACAAAAAAAATAGTAAAAATATGGAAAAAGGAAATAAAATGAAATGGCACGAAAATAATAAAAAATACAATATGATTGATATTAAAAGTTAATAATATGATGAACGATAAAAAATGCAAAAAATATGTTAAAAACGTCAAAAATCGGGTAGCAACAAAAAGACCATCGCCTCAGGGACTTAGTTTGTCTGGCCTTTGGTTAGGCAACCGATCCTTACGCCAATGGAGCCAAACCCATTGACCAGGCTTAAAGGAGGTAGGCGTCTTGCCCTTGTTACGCTTGGCTGCCTTACACTCGTTCATGCTTTCGATATTCTTGCGGACTTGCTCATGGAGCTTCTTGACTTCCGTGGCCTTGGCTTTCCCATCTACACACTTAAGAGAACTCATGGGTAAGGGTAAGAGATCGAAAGGGGTTAAGGATTTGAACCCGTAGACCACCCCAAAAGGGGAAAATCCAATGGAAGAATGGTACGCATGATTATAGGCAAATTCAACAAATGCAAGACAATCTTCCCATTTCATTTCATGCTTAGTAACCATTACTAGAAGTAGTGATCTTAAAGTCCTATTCACCACCTCCGTTTGCCTATCCGTTTGTGGATGATATGTGGTGGAGAAGAGGAGTTTAGTACCTAACTTCGCCCATAGAGTCCGCCAAAAGTGACTTAAAAACTTGGTGTCCCTATCACTCACAATGCTCGTAGGCATACCATGGATGCGCACAACATATTGAAAGAATAAATATGCAATGTGTGTGGCGTCATGTGTTTTTGCACATGGTATAAAGTGTGTCATTTTTGAAAAGCGATCAACCACAACAAAGATAGAGTCATTGCCATGTGCGCATGATGCTTGGATGTGGATTTAGCTTTCTTACAAACAATGCATCGGTTCACAATTTTATTTACATCTACCTTCATTCGTGGCCAAAAGAAGTGTGATTTTAAAGCATGCAAGGTTTTGACCATACCAAAATGCCCACTCAAAGCTCCACAATGAGCTTCTAAAATAAGCAACTCTCTAATGCTAGAGCGGGGTATGCATAGTCTATCATGCTTGAACAAAAAATTGTCATGCTTAAAGAAATGAAAGTGTGGTCCGTGTGCACATGCCGCATATATGTCTCGAAAATCCTCATCATTCTCATACAACTTAATCAAGTGAGAAAGACTAAATATTTATGCACCGAGGGAGTTAAAGAGAGCATACCTTCTTGAGAGGGCATCGACCACCACATTATCCTTGCCTTGCTTGTACTTGGTGTATGGAAATGCCTCAATGAATTCCATCCATTTCGCATGTATTTTGTTGAGCTTTGCTTGGCCTTGTAGGAACTTCAAGCTCAAGTGGTCCATGTGGATGACAAGCTGATTTGGTAACAAGTAATGCTCCCACACCATAAGTGCCCTCACCAAAGCATAGAGCTCTCGGTCATATGTTGAGTAGTTAAGTTGTGCACCGCTTAGCTTTTCACTGAAGTATACAATAGGTTGGCCTTCTTGGGTTAGGACAACCCCTATGCCAATACCGCTTGCATCACACTCTAGTTCAAATACCTTAGTGAAGTCCGGTAGGGCTAACACAGGTGACCACATGAGCCTCTCCTTAAGCTCCTTGAAGGTCGCGGCTTGCCTATCTCCCCATTCAAAGGCCATATTTTTCTTAGTAAGTTCATTGAGTGGCGCGACTATTGTTGAAAAGTTAGGCACAAAGCGGCGGTAAAAACTTTCTAGGCCATGGAAAGACCTCACTTCACTAGCATTCTTGGGTCTTGGCCACTCTCGGATGACTTTCACCTTATCATCATCAACTTGCACACCACCTACACTTATAACAAAGCCGAGAAAGTGCACTCGGTCTAAACAAAATTCACACTTAATAAGCTTAACATATAATTCATGTGTGCGCAAGGTGTCAAGTATCGTACGCAAGTGAAACGCATGCTCGTCAAGAGAAGGACTATACATAAGAATGTCATCAAAATACACAACAACGTATTTACCAATGAAGTCACACAAGACATAGTTCATTAACCTCATGAAAGTGCTAGGGGCATTGGATACACTGAATGACATTACCATCCATTCACACAAACCGTGCTTGGTTTTGAAAGCGGTCTTCCATTCATCGCCTTTGTGCATTCGTATTTGGTGATAGCCACTCATGAGATCAATTTTGGAGTACACCTTACTCCCGCTTAGCTCATCAAGCGTGTCATCAAGGCGTGGTATGGGGTGCCTATACCTCACGGTAATCTTGTTGATGGCTCGACATTCGACACACATTCTCCACGAGCAATCTTTCTTTGGTACTAACAGCACGAGCACCGCGCAAGGGGACATACTCTCTCTAATGAAACCCTTGCTTAACAACTCATCAACTTGCCTTTGAAGCTCCTTCGTCTCCTTGGGATTGCATCAGTAGGCTGGCCTATTGGGCAAGACCGCGCCGGGCACTAAGTCTATCTTGTGCTCTATCCCGCAGATGGGAGGAAGACCGCTAGGCATCTCGGACGGAAATATGTCTTCATATTCCTACAAGAGGGAGACAATCTGACTTGGTAGAGTAGAAGGAAGGTTAGTGGAAACATTCAAGTAATGCGCCTTGTACCAAAGTACAAGACACACCTTATTAGTTAAGAGTGTATGCCTCACATCTCTCCCTTTCGCTAATACACTCAAGTGTTTAGGCTCACAATCTCTACCATGCTTTATTTTGTCATGGCGTGTATTCAAATCTCCTCTTGATTTCTTCTCTCTTTTCTTTTCTTGTGTGCTACGCTCACACTCTCTCAAGGTACCATGCTCATTTTTTTCATGGTGTGTTTTTAACTCATGAGTCACATTTTTCACTCCACTTTTCTCCCTCATTTTTCTCATCAATTGAAACTCAGCACTTGCCTTTTCCATGCGCAATTGGTCCTTACGGACTTGCGTGGGCGAGAGTGGAAGAATGTAGAATTTCTTTCCAAGGTGAGTAAGGTGAAGTTTGTTAGTTCGGCCATCATGTATCACCCACCTATCAAACTGCCATGGACAACCGAGAATAAGGTGACTGGCGGGAACCACGTCACACAATCTCTCATCTTCGTAGCCACCTAACTTGAAAGCAACAAGAACTTGCTCTTTCACCTTCACTTCACCATTGTCATTAAACCAATGCAAGGAATAAGGCTTGGGGTGCGATGATATAGGCAAACTAAGTTTGTGAACTAAGAGGTGGCTCGCCACAACTACCATACTCCCGTTATCTACAATAAGTGAAGCCACCTCACCTTTGATCTCACACCGAGAGTGGATGATATTTTCCCTTTGCTCTTCACATGCGAACTCCTCCTTGGCTTGAGCACTCATGCTCCGCCTCACAACTAGTGTCATGGCCACGACTGGAACTACTTCTTCCTCACTACTCTCGGCTCCTTCCTCCTTCTCTATATCCTCATCATTATTCATCTCATCTTCACTTTCGATTTCATAGTTTCCCTCTCGGATGACAATTACTCGTCAGTTGGGACATTCAGAAGAGATGTGGCCTCTTCCGTAGCACTTAAAACACTCAATATTAGATGAGAATCTCTTTGTTTGGCTCGGGTTGGTAGTAGGGTTATGGGCTTGTTTTGGTGGAGGGTTAGAGGGCTTGCTCTTACTGTAAGGTGTGTATGGCTTTAGGTTAGATGTCATAGTTTTGGAGGGTGGAAAGTGTTTAAGGTCCCTTGGGGAAGGTTGGTCTTTTGAGTAAGGATTCCATGTGTCTTAGTGGATGAAGAATAGCATTGTGATGTATTTCGGCTTAGATAGGTCTTCTTCTTGGTGGCCTCGTGCACTTTCACCTTTAGGGCATAGTGAAGCATAGGTTGTAAATGATCAAATTCCTTTAGCTCAAGCTTATACCTAATCTTTTCATTGACACCATTGAGGAACCGTGTCATTGTGACCTCTTCGCCCTCATCGGTCTCGGTCTTAGTAAGAAGTTCCTCTAGGTCATTGAAGTACTCACCCACGGACTTGGTGCTTTGCTTGAGGCCTTGGAACTTGTTTTGTAAGTCCTGTTTGTAGTGCATGGGCATAAACCTTGCTCTCATAACCCACTTCATTTCTTCCCAAGTATGAATGGTGTGTACCGCTCTTCTTTCCTTACACACTTTCTCCCACTAACTAACGGCATAACCATCAAACTCCATGACCGCTAGTTTGATCTTCTTTCCCTCAGAATATTGATGACAATTGAAGATGCGTTGAATTTTTTCTTCCCATTTAAGGTACTGCGAAGGGTCGGTGGTGCCCTCAAAGGTAGGAGTTTGGACCTTTATACTACTTAGGTTGTCGTCAATCCTAGGCTCTTCCATCCTCTCAAAGTGCTCGCCAAACCGTGGCGCTTGGCCTCGTTGCCGCCTTCCCTTATTTTGTCTCGCAAGTTCATTAAAGTCATTATTAGTTACCTCATAAAAATCCTCGTAGAACTCATGCGATTGGTAAGGTGTGGTGCTTCTATGGTAGTGAGGAATTATGGGTTGGTTGCTGGACGCGGGAAGGTCCTTTTGGTTGCGCCGCATGTCACTACCCATGACCAACTGCACAACGTTGGGAACTAACGACATACCACTAGTCATGGGGTCTTCATTCTGGCGCGACCCACGATACTGTGGTGGCCTGGTGGCCCGGCTCTCGTGCGGGTCCTGCCCTCGGTTTGCTTGTGGCATACTTGTTCCGGATGACTTGCATTTAGTTCTCAGATACGACAAGGTTAGGAGGAGGGGCATGCTTCCGGGGCCCATGGTGAGGACGTTTGGGAAGCCTCGACTGACCACCTTATCTTATTCTTCAAGGTCACCGTCACTATCTTGACCTTCCTCTATGGATTCACAAGTAACATGATCCTTATCCAGCTCGGTGGGGGTCTTGGGAGCCACGGTGCTTAGAAGGGTAGGGCTTGTGGAGCCCCCGATGGGGGCGTTTTGATTTAAGATAAGTATTTGTAACATAGTCAACATCTCCTCATGTTTACGTTCCATCGCAACTTGATTGCGCTCCATGGACTCCATTCGGGAATCCATTTTGGCTAGCGCCAGACTAATGGATTCATCGGACTTGGCATCATTATTGCCAACTACACTTTCGTCGGACATGGTTTGTTTGGTACCTGTACACTCACTTAAATGTTAGTAGATAATCACTCCCTCACGTGTTTTAACACTTGTGTTTGGTCACTCGTAAAAGATAGCCTCATAAATCACTCAAGAAAACCTTACACAAATTGTTTGCAAATCGTGCAATCCTTACCGCAATCAACCTTGTGGTTCAAGTCAAGTATTTGTTACAACTGTCTTCACTACTACTCAAGAGTTTTAAACAAAAGAAAATAAGACTCTTAGAAGTAAAATACTCAAGAAGACTCAGAAGACTTTTGGAGTGAGACGCGAAAGACACAGGATTTAAGACGTAAGACTCAATAGGACTCGGTTGGAGACTTGAGTTTAGGACTTGAGCCAAAAAACTTTTTGGCTGGAGTAAATATTCTGAAAACTTGTAAGAAGTGAGGTAAGAGATGAAAGTGAAAGGTTTTAGTCAGGTGGTGATGGAATGGAACAGTCTGGTCACTCACTCTCGTCACTTTCTAGCTAGCCAAGTTAGGGTAGGGTACATGATACGATCCGACCTCCTTTTACAAAGACCGAATGCGTGAGACAAAGGGAGAATCTAGCTCTAGAGTTTGAGACATACAAACAACAAGAAAAATAGTAAAATATATGGAGGAAATAATGGATGGAGACGCGCAGCGAAAATATAAGTATAAATACCCGAATTGAACGGCGAAAGGATTAGAGATGATAGCTGGAACAACAATCGATTGAACACTTGAGATATGCTTGTTGAATCTTTAAACATACGGGCCGAATCCGCTCACACTCAACAATCACAAACCGTCCACTAAATGGACACTCAAACACTCACTCAATCGCTCACAAATATGAGGTAACAATGGATTACACAAATGTGGTGTTTTATCAAGATTTTACCAAGGGACAATGGGATTGAGGCTCGGATGATAAAACGGGGTTGGATTCTTAGTGTTTTTACTTAACTCAAGCCATAACAATCCAATACCAAGGCAAGCACCAAATGAGCTTAGGTGAATAAGAAGGAGTATTCTCAACTTTAACAAATTCACATTTAATCCAAGCTCCTGAAAATGTACAAGAAACTAACTACTTATACTAGGTTACATAAAATGGGCATTTTATGATAAGTTTGCCCTTCTAAATAATTGAAAGAATTAAAAGTCTCAATTTTACCAATTTGTCCAGGAATTAACGGATCGTATCAGGACCTTAATGGCATGCCGTTAATCTTGGCAAGACTTGGCTCATCCATGGAAAGCTAGGCCACGCGGGTGGCCTAAGGCTGGGTCGGTAGACGGACAGCTTATCGTCTCCTGGTAGGGTACACATACAGCTCTTGGGTTCCGGTATGAGGCTCGGTCCCCATTAAGGTTCGTTCTTCAGGTTGGTTCCCAATAACTCCCCTCAAGATTACCGGTAGCTGCTAGCTTGGTTGTCTGTTCCTGGTAACTTCCCTTGACTTTCTTGGTAATTGACTGATCCCAGTAACGTATTGGTTAGACCATTGACTCCCGATAGGATACGTGAACATCCTTAAGGTTAGGCTAGGCATGATCGTATCATCACCTTTCCCTTCGAAAGGATTCATCCTCGAATCCATAGCCTTAATTTTGGAGTCTCGGCTCGACCATCCATAACTCAAAATGCTTTAAAAGGAACACCTCAATGTATGTTCATGACACTGCCTAGGAATGTAGTTAAGGAAAGGATCCTCATAAACTTCAAAATCCTTGACAAAGTGAGTAGATAGTTCCTCGCTTTCTCTTCTCAAAATTGTCACCCTCTCTTGTGTTTCATCACTCCTTTCACTCCCCAAAGTAACATACCCAAACTCAAATAGAGGGTTGACAAAAACATCAAATACATGCGGTCAAATTTATACACCCGAATCATTAATGTTACTAGAAGAAGGAAGAGGGTTGGAAATGATATCATCATTGGGCAGGGTAGGAATGATTGTATTAGCTGGTGGGGTGGAAGCTATGTCCTTATCGGGCGACCTGTTTGTACCAATCCCATTTTCCTCAATACTCCCCTTTAGCTTACCTCTAAGTTCACCTTTCTCACTCATTACATTATTTTCAACCACACTCTCTTCAATCAATCGGTATTTTTCAATCACATTCGGCGGACAAGGTCGAGAAGGTGTAGGTGTCGTTTGGCCTGAGCTAGTGCTTGCCTTCATTGGAGATTCACTTGCTTCCACTTTCAATGAAAAATGGTACATGGATTGTAAATGTGCGAACTCATAAAGTTTAACTTGGATTCTAATTCTTTCATTCAATCCACTTTCAAACAACACCATGATCATACCCTCATCATTTTCTTGAATGAAGTCTTGATGAGTAAGTCATCAAATTCATTATAGTAATCTGGCACGGTCTTGGAGCCTTATCGAAGGGAAGACAATTCGTCTTCTAACAATTGCCGATAGTGTGAGGACATAAACCATCTTCTCATCACATGCCATATTTCTTCCCATGTTGTACTTCTTTCTCCTTCATGGGTTATACGGTACCACCAATCATAGGCATCATCATCAAATGTTTTGATAGCAAGTCTGATTTTCTATTTTTTTGACAATTGATGACAATCAAATGTTCTTAGAATGCGGTATTCCCATTCAATAAATTCAGTCGGGTAGAAGTTGCCTCTAAAAATAGGGAGTTGAAACCGTCGGTGGTGAGAAGTGGCGTGGTCTTGAGGGTTACGACCACTAGTAGTGGGGTCATTGCCAAGGCTTTGATTGGAAATAGAACTCAGGCTATAGCGTGAGACATGATGACTTGGAGGATCTTCGTAGTCCTTATCCTCGTGGTAGAAAGTGGTGTGGTCTTGAGGGGTGCGACCACTATTAAAGGGGCCATGACCAAGGCTTTGATTGGAAACGGAACCTAGGCCATAGCTTGAGACATGAAGACTTGGAGGGCCTTCATAATCTTCATCCTCACCGTAACTTGCTTCACTTTCCATTTGGTGTTCACCCGCACTATCACTGCTATGCTCGTAGCCACCTTTATCATAAGGGTCGTGTGCGTCATGACCATGTAGTTGGTAATTATAATATGCATGAGGATTGTAGTCATCATCACCATATAGTTCATAACTCTCTTCACCATCAGAATAGCAGTAAGCGTCACCATATGAATCATAACCTTCATCACCATTCCACTGATAGTTATTGTCGTCACAATAAGCTCCTTGGTCACAAAATCCACAATCACTTCCTTGTGACATTTTACACTTGCAAAAACAAAACAACTATATATACATATATATGTTAGAGAAGAAAACACCCTCATATGTTTACACTTGTGTTTAATCGCTCGTAAAAATTATACTCACCAATTTTCTCAAGTTCTTGCAATCAACTCTGTGCATTCACAAGCATTTAAGCTAGCAACCTCAAGTAATCAATCACAAGAGAATAGACTCGAGATAAGCAAGAAGGACGTGAAGAAAAGAGACGCTAAGACACAAAGGTTTAGGAGCAGCAACCACTCGGTATACCATTAGGGTACACTATCGGTATGCCGTTAATTGCTGTAAAAAAATTCAAAATTCTGAACTAGGTAGGAAAGGAAGAACGAGGATAAGAGATGACTAAAAAGGAGTAAAAGACTCAAGTGAAACTCTTGGAATATTTTTGAGGGGAATGTATCGGAATATGGTAGGTGGAAGTACCGGTAGATGAGATGGGGGGTACTGGTAGACTAAAAAAGACAGAAGAGTATATGGGATAAGTATCGGTAGATGGAGTAGGGAAAGTACCGAAAGACTCAATAAGACAGGCAAGTAAAAGGGGAAAAATACCGGCAGATGGACTAGGGTCAGTACCGGTAGACTCAAGAGGACGAAAGTAGATGGGAAGTACCGATATGTGAAATAAGGGAGTAACGGTAAGGGTTACCGTACTTAGTGGAGATTTATGCGGAAGACTTGGTTTGTTGAGACTCGAGACAGAAGGACGACACTAGACTAAAATGGAAGAACGACACAAGACTCGAGTAAAACAATTAGAGATAGTTGGTGATATGAATAGTATCTAGATTTTCTTTAGTTGACAACTTTTGGCTAGACTAGATATTTTGGTGGGGTGTTCCTAAGAATTTAGGAGAGAGGGGCGACTGACTTGTCCAACGCATTTAATGAATGGGATGGGCGTTGATGGTCGACAATTTGATAGAATAATTGTTTAGAGGGAAACACAAATATGTGGCTTTTGAATGTATTTTTGGATCAAAATGTCTGTTCCCTCACTCAAGCTTTCCTCTATCGGATGAAAAGGTGAACACCAAGAACAAACCAAGAACACACCTTTTCAGATTTGATCTTTTAAGCTAGCAAATGTTGCCACAAAAATCACCAATTTTATACCACTGACACCGGATGAAAAGAACAACAATTTAAACTTAGAAAACAACGAAAATAGGGAAGGAAGATTTTTAGGACATTGTTCACAAGATGGACATACAACATTAAACTCAAATAACTCAAGAACACTAAATGGATATGGACTGCCTCGGTCTGCGATTATGTTCTTGCCCGGATTGTGGTCGGAAGATATTTTAAATGGGACACAGTAGATCCAACTCAAGAAACGACAACCCAAGATGTTTAACACAAGATGGTTTTTGGACATAAAAATCGACTCAACAATAATAAACTTACAACACAAACAAACTCAAGAGCGCCAAAAGCTCCGCTACCACCAGATATGATCCGGCCTCCTTTTACAAAGACCGAATGTATGCGACAAAGGGAGGATCTAGCTCTAGAGTTTGAGACACACACAAACCATAAGAAAAATAGTAACATATATGGAGGAAACAATGGATGGAGACGCGCAGCGAAAATATAAGTATAAATACCCGAATTGAACGGCGAAAGGATTAGAGATGATAGCTGGAACAACGATCGATTGAACACTTGAGATATGCTTGTTGAATCTTTGAACACACGGGCTGAATGCTCTCACACTCAACAATCACAAATCATCTACTAAATGGACACTCAAACACTCACTCAATCGCTCACAAATATGACGTAACAACGGATTACACAAATGGGGTGTTTTATCAAGATTTCCCCGAGGGACAACGACATTGAGGCTTGGATCTATGGATGATAAAACGGGGTTTGATTCTTAGTATTTTTACTTGACTCAAGCCACAACAATCCAATACCAAGGCAAGCACCAAATGAGCTTAGTTGAATAGGAAGGAGTATTCTCAACTTTAACATATTCACATTTAATCCAAGCTCCTGAAAATGTACAAAAAACTAACTACTTATACTAGGTTACATAAAATGGGCATTTTATGACAAGTTTGCCTTTCTAAATAATTGAAAGAATTAAAATAATTAAAAGTCTCAATTTTTCCAATTTGTCTAGGAATTAATGGATTGTATCAGGACCTTAATGGCATGCCGTTAATCTTGGCAAGACTTGGCTCTAAAAATTTCAACTATCGATTTACCGATAAATTCTCGAGACGGTCCTCCTTCCCGATAGTTTCCCTACAGGGTGTTGTTGGCCCGAAAGCTTGGCCATGCGGGTGGCCTAAGACTTGGTCGTTGTACTAATATATGTGAACTTTCGGTATCTTTCCGATCATGCCGTGAAGTTCCCGTTAGACCTGGTAGTCGTACTTGGCCTTGCGGATGGTCTGTGCCTTGTACGGGTGACTGTTGGCTCCCGATCTCCTTCTGATATGTGCTCATAAAGGGAAAGTTAGGCCACCCTCGTAGATGATTGGTGAATCTCGATAGTTTCTGTTAAGGTTACCGGTAGGTACTGATTCAATTGATAGCTCCTGGTAACCTCCCAATAGGGGTTCGTCTATGGAAAGCTAGACCACGCCGGTGGCCTAAGGCTGGGTCGGTAGATGAATGGGTTATCGGCTCCCGGTAGGGTGCATTTACAGCTCTTGGGTTCCGGTATGACGCTCGGTCCCCATTAAGGTTCGTTCTTCGGGTTGGTTCCCGATAACTCTCCTCAAGATTATCGGTAGCTACTAGCTTGGCTGTCTGTTACCGGTAACTTCCCTTGAATTTCCTGGTAATGTATTGGTTGGGTCGTTGACTCCCGATGGGATATGTGAACATCCTTAAGGTTAGGCTAGGCATGATCGTATCAGTATATTTGGGTTTTTGTGTTGTACTTCATTTCTTTTCTTTTTTAGAATCTCTTCAGGTGTTAGTTGGACAGAAGAGAAGGATTGAAAGGCTATATGCTAGATGTACTTGGTACCTTGCTACACTAAATGGTTTCTAGTTAGGTGAAGAGAGGAATAGACTAGGTGTTGGTTGAGGAAAATCCAGAAAAGGTGAGGTGAGAGGGAGGGCTGCTGTCTTGCATTCAATGCAAGAGATGGATATGTGATGGTTGGCGATAGAAGGTAAAGGATTGTTTAATGGGAAATGTTAGAAAGTAGGAGTATAGTATTTAGCTTGTACTATAAATAGAACAATCTGTACATGTACACTTCAAATTATATGGTAGTAGAGCTTTGAACTCACAATTCTGTTGTTTCAGTGCCAACCTCTGTTGAGACACTTCCCAGAATTTCTAGTTCTCACCAACCCATCAAAAATGAGCGGAAGGATATTTCGAGTTGAACGGTGGTAGTTTCGAGTCATTCTGATCAGCGAGTCTCCGTCACGCTCCGTACTTGTCCGACTGCGCATCTTCCACTCGTTGGCGCATTTAGGCGCGTGCATGCTCCATTTTGGTCGCCGCTAGTTGAGTTTTTCTCACCTTGAGGTTGCCGTCAAGTCTGTGAAGTTTTGTGGTATTTTGACAATATTTACTCTCTGAATTTTGCGTAATTCCGAATCTACCTCTATTTGGTATTTATTTTCTTGAGCTATTTAGTGTATATCACTTGGTGTGGACTCAGTGGTGGTCCATTTGCTGCTCTAGAGTTTGGTATTTATTCTCTCGAATTACTTGGTGTGGCTGCTGGAATTATCTCACTTGGTGTAGAAATTAATTTCTTACTATATTAGTTGCTTATTTGGTTGAATTTTGAGAATTTTTTGATTGACTTATTGTTGTGATAAATTATCATTGTGTTAATCAAACATGACTGGAAGTAAAGGAGGTGGAAGGGAGAGGAAGAAATACAACGCTAACAGTCAAAATGGTGACTTTAGGGGTGTGATTTGTTTCTACTGTAGGGAGTTTGGCCATACAAAGTGGTTTTGTATGAGACTACAGAATCGCAATCTAAGGATGAACTCTGCTAATCTTGTCAGGGTACCTAGTTCCTCCTTTAGAAAGACTGTAACTATCTCTGCAGATGAGTTTGCAAAATTCTCTGAGTATCTAAAATGTGTGAAGGCAGTCTCTAGTACTAGTTTAGCTGAAACAGGTAAAACCTGCCCTGTTTCTACTTCCAACCAATGGGTTGTTGATTCTGGTGTGAATGAGAACATGATAGGTAATCTCAATGTCCTCTCGAGCATCAAGAAATTCACAACACCAACACCTGTTACTATTGCAGATGGCACCACTTGTAATGTTGTGGGTTCCGGTATTGTCAAACCTACATCTACTATTACTATGTCATTTGTGCTTAGTCCACTAGAGTTGACATTTAATTTCATGTCTATGAGCAAGCTAACCAAAGACCTAAATTGCTTCATCTCTTTCTTCCCTAATTACTATTTATTTCAGGATCTTGTGACAAAACAGGTCATTGGTAGAGCACATGTATCTGGTGGTCTCTACATTCTTGATCCTTGGGTACCAAAGCCAGTTGCGTGTTTTAGTGCTACCTCCTTGTTTGAAGCTCATTGTCGTTTGGGGCATCCGTGTTTGCAGAACCTCAAGTAAGTGTGTCCACAATTCAAGTCTGCTACTTCTCTTGATTGTGAATCTTGTCATCTTGCGAAGCACCATCGCACTTCTTTGGGTCCACGGACTAATAAACGTGTGGATTCCGCATTTGAATTGGTTCATTCTGATGTTTGGGGTCTATGCTCTGTAACCTCTAAGTCAGGATTTTGATATTTTTTCACATTTGTGGATGATTACTCCATAATGACTTGGGTATATTTTATGAAAAACCACTCTAAGGTATTTTCTCATTTTTGTGCCTTTTGTACTGAAATTAAGACTTAGTTTGGTACGTTTGTTTGCATTCTCAGAAGTGATAATGCTAAGGAATACATGTTAGAATCCTTTCAGAATTATATGACTCAGCACAACATCTTGCATCAATCTTCTTGTGTTGATACACCGGCTCAAAATGGTATGGCAGAGAGAAAGAACAAATACCTTTTGGAAACTACTCGTGCTCTCTTATTTCAGAACAAGGTTCCTAAGCAGTTTTGGGTTGATGCTGTTTCTACAGCATGTTTCTTGATCAATTGCATGCCTTCTGCGGTTCTTGGTAATGTTATTCCATATACAATGCTTGCTCTAGGAAAGACATTATTTCCCATTGAGCTGAAGATTTTTGGTAGCACTTGCTTTGTTCGTGATGTTCGTCCTCACATTACGAAGCTAGATCCTAAAGCTTTAAAGTGTATTTTCTTAGGATATGCTCAGCTTCAAAAAGGGTACCGATGCTTCTCTCTAGACCTTCAGAAGTATCTAGTGTCCATTGATGTTGACTTCTCAGAACATATACCATTCTTCTTATCTCATTCTACTCCCACTCAACAGGATAAGGATGATGATGGTGATGATGACTGGCTTGTCTATCCCACGATCTCTTCTGGTACCTCTGCGCAGTCTTCTAAAGATGTTGTCCTGCACCAGCCTATTTCCTTGGGTCCTTCTTTTGGTACTCTTGATCAGTCTTCTAGAGATACTTTTCTAGACCAGACTACTTCAGGGAGCTCAGTAGACACTCATAATTCTCTACAGACTCAGTTCCAACCTCTGGAACCTTAGCCCATTCTGAATTCAAATGATTGTATCTCACTCTACATTGATCATCCCTGCCGTCATCATAACAATTCCTGACATATGTATGTCTGTGTCTAACATCCTTCCTCTAACGATGCAAGACATATTCAGATAGAACATGATGTATACCTTCCTGAATTAACACCTTCACAATATGTCTGCAAATAATTCCTTTAAACTGAAACAGAAGGCATGAGCAGCATAAATCTAGATTCGACGGATCATAATAAACAGAATAAGTCACTTTTCTTCTCAATGCACACTCTTTGCTTTTCAACATGTCAGTTACTTGAAATGTCAAAAATGAACCACACCTGTCAATTTCGTGAAAGGAATCATGCAACAGTAATAACAATGAACTCAAGATTGCTAGTCATAATTAGCTGAAGTAAAAAAGAGAAACTCTTAGAGCATAATGAAATTGATTCGCACCTATCAATGAAGCCAATATTGACGGACAACACACCCGCACCTCATCCTGAAATAACCGAAACAGTTCATTCGTGTAGACATCTTGAAATTGTTTCTCAAAGCTTAATCAGTTATCAGAGGAATACAGGAATTGAACGAATCAAAATCTACTTTCATTTCTTTCTCGATCTTACATTTCAATGCATTATCATACTACTCTACAAACTGCTTTAGAGACATCTTCGGACCAACATACCCATCGAAGAATGCATTCATACTTTCACTTCTTTGGGTTGTAGACATTCCGGCCCAAAAAATACCTCTTACAAACACTGGAACCCAACGATGCCGATCTTCATATAAACCACTTAACCATGTATTTTCCTGGAGATCAAAATCATTAATCATGTTACCCCAAATCTCCTCAAATTCTTCCACCTCAATGGACTCGTAGATAACTTTTTTTAGCACTTTTTTAATTGACTTGTAATCATGACGTGATCCAAGCTTCTCGGGCAACTTCTTCATAATGTGTCATAGGTAAAGAAGATGGTGAGAATTAGGGAAGACAGATTTGACAGCTTTTTGGATGAACCTGCATTGGTCAGTGATAATTGCATTGGGAGGATTTGACATGCACATCAACCAAGCTTTAAACAACCAGATGTATGTATCCGCTTCTTCATTTGAGAGTAAACCACACCCCAATAGTACAGTCTGCATATGGTGATTAACACCAACAAATGGTGCAAAAGGCATGTCATATCTATTAGTTAAGTACGTTGTATCAAACGATATGACATCACCAAAAGTTACATAAGCTGCTATAGATCGTGCATCTGCCCAAAATACATTTCTTAATCGACTGTCATCATCTATATCAAGCAGGTAGAAGAAATTAGGATTCCTTTGTTGCATGCGTGCAAAATACATGCTAAGTGATGCTGCATCTCCAACTCCAAGCCTAATTTGTCTTACTTTCAGTAGATGATTTCTACAATCTTTCTCCGTAAATGTCAAATTCTCATACCCCCCTACTTCCACAGCCAAAGAATGAAAATTATTACTCACACGTATGCCTGCTTCATCATTTGTTTCAAGCCTCCTCTTCGCATACACATCAATGTCTTTATTACACTTAAAGAAACGTGCTTTTTTGGGACTCAACAAATGATTATGGTCAAGAATAATACGAGAAATTGTGAACTCTCCTTCATCATTAATAATAGCGTTGATTTTAGTCTTACAATTAATTTTTCTTGATGACCTTGGATTAAAAGCATTTTTTGCCAAGACAAAGGCGACCTAGAGATAGACACACTCGGTCAATCTTCCGGAAAATTTGATTATCTTGTCAAATATTCCGCACCACCGGTGTATCCTATAACGACATCACCTCTGTCTTCTTATAAATCACAGACGTTAGATCCTTCACCACCAACTACTCTTGTGTCTTTGCCTTGTTATAAAGCAGCCCTTAAGGAGATCCAGAAGGTTTCCCCACTTCCGGTAATACAAGACGCTTTTATGTTTTCACCTATAAATTTCCCTCCTCTATAAGAAACTATCAATGATCGTGGAAACAGACGGATACCTAAAATCTCTACACCAACATCTAGAGATGCATAAGGTGGCAGAAAACACATTTCAGCAGCTAAAGTTATTCTCAACTAGCAAGCAGATAACACTATTGCCCAGAATACAACTTTAGCTTAGTTATCTACTCGAGTTAATAAAGTTGAACAAAAATTGGAAGAAGGTTTTTCAGCTAACACACAATTGTTAAAGCAACTCCAAATTCATTTCAATAAAGTTGAGAATGATATTAACTCTGTGATGCCTCTGAGTCTTGAAGCTAAACAAAAAGAAAAAGAAATCTAGATTCTTAAAGCTAAAATACAGATTCTCAAAGGAGAAAAACCCTCACAACCACCACCTCCTCCACACTCACCTATATTTTCCCCTACACCACTACAATCTTGGGAGAAAATACATCCATATCCACCTACCATTCAAACACTCTATATACCTGATCTAGCTGAAACAACCAAATACTATGGAACCCATGAAACACTTTTACACAAGCTTCACAACTCTAAAAAATGCTCTCTAACATAATCAAGCAAAGCAAAAGTCATAGTTACAGAAAAAATGACTCATATTCCAGAACATGAAGAACAAATGGTGATAAAATCTACATCACCAAATCCCATCCAATTTTTTCTTCATTAATGTTCCAGGTTACCACAAATAACACTTATAGAAAAAGATTCTGATTCTGAATTACATTTATCTACTATAAATCTTTCAGATGATACGAAGTCCTCACTTTCCTCTAGTTCTAATAAAATATATCCAGAACAGTTCATGAACCAGCCTCCTCAATAGCGTATAGACCCCTTCATGACTCGGATTGTGAAGTTGTTTTTAATGATAACGATCAACCGCCAAGTACTTCAGGTGCTCATCCAGCCCTAATTTCCCTTCCATTACTAAGATTACGTTTGGCTTAGATGATATACTGCCATCAAAATGGAGGGAACGACTTGTCGATTCTTGGCATGGATTCATGTTGAAAGTTTCAAACCAGGCGATACGTTGTATCCTGCTCTCCATAATTTTTCCTCACGATTCGTGAGCATGCTACATGATTGGTGGCTATCTTTAGGAGAGTGTCAACAGTTGCAGTTCTTTCACCTCCCCTCAGCAACAACAACAATTCATGCTATACACCAAGAATTCCTTGGTAGAAATGAGGATCATCTTGATCTTTAATGCGATGAATTTTTCGAGATGAAATGTTGTTCTTTCGACCGCAAAGATTTGATCTATCTTTACAGGAAGAGGATGAAATGGTTCTTCTTACTTGGTGGACCGACAAATCCAAATCTTAAACAAGCTTTCCTCTCATCAATTCCTGATCAACTTAGTGATAAAATTCTCAGGGTGCTCTAAGCGTAAGGTAAACAAGTTAATCAAGCTTCCATGGGTGAATTATATTAGTCAATGCTCAAAGCTTTGGAAAAGATTTGTGCTACCAAGAAGTTGATCAAAGAATTCCTTATAGAAAATCCTTCCATTTCAACAACTTGCAAAAGATCAGACTTGTCTATCAAATGTCCATCAAAGAAATCCTGTCATTGCAGCGATAGGAAGAAGAAGTACCACAAGAAGGTGTATCCATTGCCAAAGATCGGTAGAAAGACGAGACGATTCAAAATGTTTAAGAAACCACGATGAAGGTTTCTCCGACGTAAGTCTTCAAAGAAAAATTCTAATCGTTGCTTCATCCGCGGGAAAAAAAGGTCATTTTACTAAGCAATGCCAGTAGAAAAAGACCTCCACCATAGAAATGATTGAAGAGATATACTCTTGCACTAGAGTAGATGTCAAAAATGATGATCTTGATCTTCTTTGTTGATGATAAACAGACACCACAATCTCTTCTCATCTTAAAAGACTATAATGACACTAGTTTTTCCACAGAATCCAGTGAAGACTTCTACCTCATAGAATTACTAGTCCTCATGAGCTCACAAGTAGTACCTCTAATACAAGTCGCGATACTAACGGGAAAATATGATCGCCCCTTTCATCTCACTACATCCTTAATATTGGAGCTGCTCAAAGCATAATGGATCTTCCATTCTACCTTTAGATTTATGGAGACCACATCAACAGTATTTCAGAACAGGTAATAAGGAGGTCTTTTCGATAGATCTTATTAGCCGCAACATTACACTCAAATTGTTTCCAAGATGCTCAGTCACAACTCAGGTTCTTAGCTCTATCCTTCCTAGTTAAGATTTGATTCTTGGCATTGATATCTTTACTAAACTCAAAAGGCTTAGAATTTTACTTGATGATATTGGCTTTAAACAATATTTCCAACCCTATCTTGAAAAGCCTCCTCCATTTGAAAAACCCATTTCCTTTTCTATTGGAGAAATAAAAAACAATATAGTTTCCAAATCTTGTGCAACCAACCACACTGATTTCCAAACTAAATGTTCACACCCATTGATCGGTTGTCGAAGCAGTAAAAAATAATAAGAAAACCTATAGCCAATATGCATAAATTAAATTGCGTATAGTGATAACAGGGGTGATCCTCAATGACTAGGCAAGATGTATTCTTCCAATAATAACCAGGAAATAAGAAACGAAACAAGTAATAAATAAGGGGTGTTTTAAACTTATCACTACAAAAAAACTAGCAATCACTGACGGACTATTTTCGACGAATATTTTCTGTCGAAAATCTTCGTCCGAATTTCGATAGCCTAGCCATCTAAATACATTATATTTTATCCCACAAATACTCTCTGTTGTTTTTGATAGAAATGTCAATGTTTTCGACGACCATTTCCGTCAAAAAATGTTTTCGACGACCTTCTTCATCAAAATATATAGATGTTTTTCGACGGACATAAGCGTCGAACAATGATTTCGACGACTTTTGCAATCGAAAATGGATTCCGTTTAGTGCTTAGAGTTGGTTTACGACGGACACGTTCGTTGGAAACTATTTTTTTTAAAATTGGATTCTTTGTATAATAGTTGTTATATTTAAATTGTTTATTATACAATGTACATTTAAATAAAAGGTTATAAAACGCCCAGAGCAAGTTCGAGGAAAGATGAGATTGGAAATAAACTACCAACCTTTGAATCAGTTCCTTCAAGATCATAAGTTCCCATTGCCAAACAAGTCAACATTGTTCTCCAACCTTTCAAATGCAAAGATCTTATCCAAATATGATTTGAAAGCATGTTTTTGGCAACTTGGAATTCATCCAGATGAACAACACAAGACAACTTTCTGCAACCCTGATCATCATTATCAATGGAGTGTTTCCCCATTCGGCTTGAAAATAGCTCTATCAATCTTTCAGAAAGCAACGATCCGGATATTCAAACCCCTCATACACTCAAAACTTGCCTATATTCATGACACACTTCTCTTCTCTCCAAATATTTCTTCTCATTAACAACTCCTCTAACAATTTGCAGATATTGTTCTTCAATATGACATCATGCTCTTTGAACCAAAGATGCATATTGCAAAGATGGAGATATATTTCCTTGGAATGCATATTCAGGACGGTAATTACCAGCCAGGAGATCATATTGGTGCTGAACTTCTCACTGTCAAACAACTACAACAATTCTTGGGAATAATCAATTATTTTCGGGATTTTATTCCAGCAATTGCCAAAGTTCTCAAACCTCTTCAGAAACCGTTACAGAAGGATCCACCACCATGGTCCTCTTCTCATACCAAGGCAATCAAAGTACTCAAATATTGGTTAGAATCTTCCACCACTGCACATCCCATCTACTGGCAACCAAATCCTGCAGAATGATGCGAGTGAAAAATATTAGGGAGCATTTTTACTAGAAGAAGAGCAGGGTAAATGCTCTATCTGTGGTCACAAAAGTGGTAAGTTTAAAAACTTTGAATTCCATTATCACTCCACTTGCAAGGAGATACTTGCTGTGAAGAATGTCATAGAAAAGTTTGAATTCCATCTCGTGGAACATCACTTCATGGTCCAAATGGAAATGTCACAATTCCCTAAGATGCTATAGTTAAAACAGAAATAGATTCCAAATGCTCAACTTCTTTAGTGGTCCCAATGGTTTAGTAAGTATTCATTCTCTGTCACAAATATCTCAGGTAACAACAACCTAATCCCATATTTCCTGTCCATACCACAATAATCATGCAAATTAGCTACACAAAAGCCAAACATCTCCAGCCTTCCCTAAGTCAATCTTCTTCCAGGAATCCACTCTTTTATTTTTCCAATCCTTTGTCCAACCACATTCCCCTAGAAGTCCTAGAACTCATGCGTAAAAGTATCCTTGATCAAGAATCCTATATACTCATCCTCCACTATCAGTCTGAAATTATTCACAAATATGACGAGACCATTATCAAGCCTGTTGGACTACACCTAAAGTATCCCTTTATTCTCATGTTCAGACTAACCTATTTGTTTCATGTACCCATAGAGGCGTTCCACTTCTTTTGGTATATATGTCAAAATTATTATACAAATATTCAATTCAACATCAAGGAATTATGACGACTAGTCAGAATGATGCAGCATATGCCAAACTTTGAACATGACGGGCATATTACACCATTCCTGTAGTGTTATCATTCTCTCTCATACTAAGAGATGATATGCAAAGAAGCATGGATGAAGACTAGCCGACATCCAAAACATTCCATTACAACAATGGAGTCTCCAAATGCATTTATGGTTCTAATGTTTCATTTTCCACACCGCACGATCATCAATGCTGCTTCAAAAGATTTAGTTCCATTTCCTTAAGTTACTCTTTATTTAACCAATGATTATGAGTTTGGTTATCCATGAGATTTCCAAGAAAAATATATGAGACTCTATCAAAAGCAAATCAGTGAACTCAATCGCAAGAACCTAGAAGAAATATGGCTAACAATGGAAGAGGATGCTCCATGAGAGTTAATACCACCTGAATACGCAAGAATGTACCAAAATGACTTCAAGAAATACTATCATACAAAACTTCTCAAACTGGAATCCATCTCGGCACCAGCTCAACAAAAGGATAAGAATCAGACAGAATCCACGTCATCACCTACATAACTAGCTACTCAGCAAACTACTCAAGGATTAAATGACATAGATGAAAGCCCAACACGTACTTTTTTGAACCTAAGTGATAATCCAGATGATCCTTATCTGCAATATCTTATTCCAGGAGGACAAGTTTGCCTCAAGTTTGCTTGTAATAAGTAGCAGCAACTCATCGCATGTCTTGTTAGCTTCTTTATTAGTGCGTGTCATATGATTGTTATAATTTTATCATATGATAATTATCTGTCATGTTAGAGAGTTGTCTTGTTAGGAATTTGTAGGATTTTTTACAGTTAGATAAGCTTAGATCATGTGATGTTCAGGTGTCATATACATGTATACCCATTGATTGTGCGCTAATTTTGATGAATTTCTCTACTATTTGTGTGTTTTTAGATAGAGATACTACTGATTATGTGTCATTTTCTCATATTTATACAGAATTGAGGATTTAAAGGAGATAGAGAAGAAAATTGTTGAAAACACTAGTTTTGCTCAGCTTATTCCTACCCTAGAAGGAATTCTGGAGTTCAAGGCCTTAGTCTAGGCCTAGAAGAACGAAGACAGTGGAGAATCTAGAAAAGGGATAAAATGTAGAGTTTTGAGGATGAGCAAGGAAGGCACGTTCTGGACTCTTTTCAAACTTCTAGATAAGATCAGAAGAGGATGAGAGAGATCTCCTAAGAGATCTGGATCAGAACAACTTCCAATATCGAATTTTAGGAGATAATTAAGAGAAACATTATTTAATCTCTCTTTTGATTCTCAGAATTCTCATATTTTGAGCTAGAATTTATTTTCTTATCAGTTCTATTTCAAGCTTGCTCCCGTGGTCTTCTTTCATAGAAATTGGGATTTCTATGCAATTTCATATTTTTCTATTTATCGCTAATTATGTTTAATTCTAGAACTTAGGGATGGTAGACGTTGTGACTTGGGTGGAAGGACGACACAAGACTCGAGTAAAAGTTGGAGATAATTGGTGATGTGGGTAGAATATTTTCTTTTCTTGTATAATTTTTTTTTTGTATGGGACCAACTAGGCTCTCCTTTAGCTAGATGCTATTTTAGCTGACAAATTTTGGCTAGACTAGATGTTTTGGTGAGGTGTTTTTGAGGAGATAGGAGAGATAAGCGATTGTCCTGTCTTGTGCATTAAATGCATGGGATGGACGTTGATGGCCAGCGATTTGAAGGAAATATTTGTTTAAAAGGGAACACAAATGGCTTGGCTTTTTGAATGTGTTTTTGGATCAAAGGTACTTTCCCTCACACAAACCACTCTATTCTCGGATGAAAAAGGATGAACACAAAGAACACACCTTCGACTTTTGATCTTTTGAGCTAGCAAATGTTATCACAAAAATTACCAACTTATACTACACGAAACTAGAATGAAAGGGCGACTCTTTAGACTCAAGAAACACTAGAAATGATGGAGAATACACGAATGGCACTGTTCACAAGATGAACACTCAAGAACTCAGTAGATTGAAAATTTTGCACCTTTCGGTTAAGATGGTTAAAAAGCACAAAACTTTCACCAACACAACAACAACTCAAGAGAAAATGTTTGAAGACACTTAGATGGAGATTTTTGACAGAGAGTTCAACACTTTTTGTGTAGGAAAATAGTGACAACACAGAAAAATCCAAGGCACCAATAGCTCCGCTAATACTTGATACGATTCGGCCTCCGTGTGAGTTAGCCAAATGTATGTTATGGAGATTTAGGGGATCTAGCCAGGGAGTTTACTAGACAAAAAACCACACAAAGATAAACAAAAATGAAAGAAAAGACGGTATGGATGCGTAGCGGAATGGAAGCAACGATGAACAAAGAAAGGAAGAGCGTTACCGAGATAAATAAGAAGGGAAAGGTGGAAGGACTTGAGCGCGGTGAAAAATATTGAGAAACACGTTGAATACACGGGTAGTGATTGGAAATGGAAAGAACATACACATATATTTCACAAGGAATTTGTTTACCAGAACAACTAGCAAACGATTACACACAAATACAAAGGCTGATGGTTTACGTTTTACTTGCAGAGTATCAAAGCACTATCAAGGCTTAGAAGTCCACAAGAAGAGTTTAGTGTGATAAAGAAGGAGTTATCTCTACTCAACAAAATCACTCAAATATCTAAACTACTGAAAATAATAGCTAAGTTCGGTATTTATACTAAGGGTAGCAAAAATGGCATTGTGACGAATGTGCCCTTGGTGAGGGACTCATTCTCCATGGAAATTCAAGGCCTTAGGGTGGGCTGTTTAGGCCCATAACTATTGCTCAAAAACGGAAGGAAATGACCCGAGCTTGTTTTGTTTGATTGGGGTCCCGATAGTTGCAATCTCGAAGGAGTCCTCTTTTTAATAGAGTTGGTGCGAGGAACATCATGGTATGGCCGAGGGGGATATGAGGCCAAGGCTGATTGCGATGCGCGTGACGGGGCTTCATGACTTGCGCGGGTGGCTCCCGATAGTTTCCCATATGATGGCCGCGGTAGACATGAGGCTAGCGGAAAGCCTTCATGGGTCGCTCGACGAAGGAATGAGTCATGCATGGTTGGCCTAGGATTTTCCAAACAGCGCGCGATGGCTGGCCTATGGCTCCAGTAGTTCTCGATAGATGGCCTATGGCTCCCGGTAGACTTGCGCTATATGATGGGTGGCCTAGGCTTCTCCCGATAGCTTGTGCGAGGGACGTAGGGTTGGTGCTGGCTTCGCCTATACCCCCTGATATACTCCCGATAGTTTGTCTGTTTCCCGATAGATTCCCAAAAGCACGCCTATCCCCCGATAGGTTCCTGTTAGCTTGCGCGAAAGACTTAAGGTTGGCGCGGGCTTCAGTCATGTCTTCTAATAGATGTTCTTTGGCTCCCGATAGAACTCTCCCCATAGGTATGAATGTCTCCTGATAGGTCATGCTTCAGATGATTAGTCCTTATGGCGGTTATGAGTTTTGTTATACATGAGATTTCCAAGAAAAAGACATGAGACCCTATCATAAGCAAATCAATGAACTCAATCGCAAGATCCCAAAAGAAATATGGCCAAGAATGGAAGAGGATGCTCTATAGGAGTTTATACCACCTGAATATGCAAGAATGTATCAAGACGACTTCAAGAAGTACTATCATACAAAACGTCTCAAATTGCAATCCATCTCAGCACCAACTCAATAAAGGGATAAAAATCAAATAACATGCACATCATCACCTACACAACAAGCTACTCAAGGATTACATGATATAGATGAGAGCCCGACACATTCTTTTTTCAACCTTAGTGATAATCCAAAAAATTCTTATCTACAATATCTTATCCTAGGAGAAGATAACTTTGTTATTCCAGGAGAAGACACATTTGCCTCAATCTTTTCCCCCCAAGTAGACTCCAGCAATAACTACTTCCGACAGTAGGAACTTCACAACTAAGTTCTTCCATCTGAAATATTTCCAACTAAAGTATCACACGTACAACAATGTTGTTGTAGTATTTTGTAATATTAGGCAGTTTGTTAGCTTGTAATAAGTAGTAGTAGCTTATCACATGTCTTTCTAAATTCCTTGATAGTGTATGTTCACATAATTCTCATATGACTATCATATGATAATCATCTGTATTGTTAGAGAGTTATTTTGTTAGAAATTTATAAGCTTGTCTGCAGTTAAATAAGCTTTAAATAAGCTTAGACCATGTGATCTTCAGGTGTCCTATACCTGTGTACTCATGGATAGACTTCCCTCTTTTCCTATAAATAGAAGGAGTAATCCATTGTACAAATTATAAAAATAAAAAATAAAAAATCAGCTTGCAAATTTCATAAAACATATCTAGCTAAATATCCTCTATCCATCCAAACTTCTTTTAAATTAGTTTTTCATTTCTAACTATACAACCTTCATCATTTCACAAACGAATGTTTCATAGGTGACGATATGGTCTGCTAAAAATGCATAAGTAGCATCATGGTTTCTCTCAATAAACCATATCTTGCCTCTTACTACTCAAATTGTTCAAACCATATCTTACCTCTCACTACTCAAATTGTTCAAAATACTAAGAAAATTTACTAAAAGGCGCCGACTTGCCCTGGTGCTAGAAGGCCATAAAGTGCTCCAGATGCATACTTGCGGTTTCTTTGGTAGCTGAAAAACTTGTAATAAGAAATCTAAATTAAGAAAAAACGTCACAGTAAAACAAAGATTGATACGCCAATGAATGGAAAGAAAGCATGGCTACTGTCCAGAAATTACTTTTGATTCCAATAACCAGTTGAACTTAAATTTCTAAATACCTAAAAATGAAACCTTATAGGGAAGATTCATATAAATGTCACTAAAACTTTGAAAACTGAGGGGATTAATCAAGAATCTAAGATGGTGAACTTTTTGTGATTAGAGTAGCTCGAATCAGAACTTGCAGATTGAGTTTTTAAGAATATGCGGATGGTCTTGGGAGGGACATCGCCGAAACTTCTTCGAAAAACACCCTATATAGAAGAAAAAAACTTCGTCTCTAAGCATAGGTCGTATAGAAATTAAGCCAATGAATATAAAACCTTTCCACCCTATAAATAATATCTAGCAGTGTTTACATTTTCTTTTTAATCTTGTTACCGCAAACAACTCAAGCATTTAAGCATATAAAAGGGAGAATACTTCACAAGATAACTTCAGATTTTACAATGAGGAGCAATTAACAATAATTTCAATTGCATAGGTTTATACACACACTTATTTTCTGGAACCTCAACTACTTTGCAACTCGACACCTTGTCCATAAATGTTTGCATGACTTTAGCCATAGCACCAAGAATAAAATCATCAACCTTAGTTCTTTAAAGAAGGACATGCATGCTGACTTAATCATAAACATCCTTGTTGCACGAAAAAAATGTCATATTAAAGACTTATTGTTAGTACATTTTCATAGCAAATTGATCAAAAGCGATCTTAATTCCTGAGGTGAACATTTACTTACAGAGCAGAAGCCTAAATAAACTGATCATTTCAATTATACTAGAGGTTAATGTCAGTATACTTGCAGGTAATTTGCTACCAGATACTAAATAAATGGATGTGAAACCAAAAAAAGAAGAGAGGAGAATCAGAGTCACCAAGGGAATAAAACACAGTAAAATTTAGGAAATATGAATAACACAATAGCAAGTGCAATTTAGACAGACTCAAAAGGGGCTCATCTCGGTAGCCAAGGGCTTGGCTCGCAAAATAACTTGTTTTGTTGCTTGCATTATGGATTCTCTTTCCTCCATGGTTGTTATCCGTTTCTGACGAAGAATCAATATAATGAGACCGACCAAGTTCTTTCCTTTCGACAGATCTTTAAAGATAGAAACACAAACAAAAGTTCAAAATGAAAAAAGAGATGATAGAAAGTTTGTAAAACAAAACTGCATGTATATCCTTCTATTCTAATAATTAAAACCAAGAAATTATAATGGGCAAATTCAAGAACAACAAAATAGAAAACTCACCGGAGGATGTCAAGGTGGGTGTGGATGACCCTTTGAGAGATTCCAAATGACTTTGGCTGATAAAATCAACACACGCTTTAATATCATAAAAAATAATCAAAAATCTTGAGTTCACCATATCTAATGTATTCGATCAATAAAATAAAATAAAAGCTGAATAAATCAAAATCAGATGCATAAGAGAGGAAAACAAATTTTATAAGTAGAGGGATTCACCAACGTCGTCGTCATGAACGGAGTAGGAAGAGAAACTGTGGCCAGGAGCGGTGACTGGTGCAGGAGCTTTTGGACTGCTAGGATGGCGTTCCGAAGAAGACCAAATTGCATTATTGACTTCACCATTTTCTGTTGATAGGGATGAGCAAATTTGAATGCCAAATGGGTTGTTGTTGCTGCAGGTACCGTAGAAAGGGGAAGAAAGATCCTGAATTCTGAAAAAATAAATAGAAAAATGAAAATACATTTTATTCTTTGAATTTTTGAAGATGGTGAAATTTGGTCCGGGTTGCTTATGTGGCATAACACGCCAGCAGTTTATGATGTGACGTCCGACGTGTCACATAGGACAGTTAACGATAAAAGACTAACGAAATTAGGGAAGGTAACAAATGTGATATTTTTCTGAAGTATAAGTACTTTTTAAAACAAAAATAGAAGAAAAATGTCAAATCAGTCATTTAATTCTACTAAAACTGCCAAAAAATTTAATAACCCCTTTATTATTATGCCTCTTGAGTTTTGAGTAAGAAATTGATTTCCTTTAAAAACAAATTCTTATTTCTCGAAACTTTTTTTGAGCATTATTCTGCTTTTGATCGATAGATCGGTCATTACTCAAACACAACCAAGTTTGTGCCTTTCCATTTATTACCAAGCTCAGTATTTCTTCTACTCTGAGCCCTTTCCCTGCGATGGCAGCAGCGGCGGCCGGAAGTCATTTGCTCGCCGCCGGATTCTCACTCCGTCGTTACAGCGGGAAGAAACTTGATCATGCTCCAACTCCGACGTCCTCGATGATAAGATTTTGTTTTCTGCTGAAGGATGTATGGCGGAACGGCTCCTCTCAGATCAGTGCTCACGACGGTCCACGGTACCTGCAATGCGCCGGAGGGGGTCTCCGGCGGAAACACTCCGATGCTTAAGTCAGTATGTGTACTGAATTTGGCAGAGCTTGGGCCAGTTAGAGTATGCTTACCTGCCTCCTTTGAGAGGGAGGTGTATATATAGAAGAATTGAGCATTTCCGCGTTTGGGAATAGCTAGAGAGCTATCCCTAACGTTAGGGATCGTGGTTCGCCCCTCGGATGAAATGTTACCATCGCGGTAGCCATGGGATAAATGTTACCACGATAGGGTAGCGACTGAGTTGTCCCCCTGACGCGTGGTATTCCTCAGAATGAGACAGCTCCTCGAGCCATCTAGAAGGTTTGTTTGGGGAGACTCCTGAGCACTGTTTTGCCCTCGTGGCGTCAACCTCTGGGGTAGGCGATGGCCCTCTATCCACTGCGGCGGTGGGAACAGTGATTTCTTCTTTCAGTTCAGGGCAATAGACGGAAATACCCCTTTTCCTTAGGTGGATTGTTATCATAAGCCCAACTGAAAATGAGCCCGAGTGTTCACCAAGGGCTAACGCCCCTTCTCCGTGAGGTATCAGAGCATTTCCTCGTCAGAAAAGTGGTTTAGATGATTTTTGTCAGGGCTTATAAATTGAAGTTTCTTCTGCGCAAGTTTCCTCGCACTTGCACGTCCCTTTCTTTTCCATATTTCACCATGGATGAACTGACCTGAAATTTCCTGATCTCCAAAACTTTGACCTTGAAGAACCTTACTGAAGGTGACATCGGCTTCCTGGAGAGGATGATCACCAAGACCTCGGAGGATGTCCTGGAGTTGCAGGGGATACTTACCCCTATTTTGTCCAAACAGCTGGGAATATCTTTGGAGGACTTCCGTCCTTTGGAGAGCTTGGCGAAGCTGGCCACTACTACTGCCCACCTTGACATGGTTGCCTCGATGCTGCAGCAGCGGAAGGATTTGCTGGTCTGCTGCTTGAAGGGGATGAGGGCCTGCTCCGCTGAGCTGACCTCCGTTGCTGACGCGCTGAGGGATATCCCGGTCGTACCAGGGGAGCATGATGCAGGATCCAATGCCTAACCACTACCTTTGTTTCCTCTTGTTGCCTTTTTCTTATGCTTTTATGTATATATCTGAACGCTGAGGCCGCTCAGGCCATAAATAAATGGTTGCTTCTGTTTTGTTTTTTCCAGTCTTTTTGTTTATTTCTTGCTGCATTGGCTAAATGTGTTGGTGGCAAGCCCAACTGAAAATGAGTCTTCCTTTGGATGTATTATTTCAGTGGTTGCGTCCTATGAATGAGCAATGAATGTTTTAACTCAACTGTTTCCAAAGCCGCCGTTCCAGGGGTGAGTGATTGGGTAGTTATTTGGTGCCTTTTGGTTGGCGCGTTTAACGAGCAGGTATATTGGTGCCGGATCAGCTTCTGCCATTGCGGTTATTTTTCCCAGACATCTTAATTGATTTTTTCAGGATCTGTGCGAGGATCGGAGCGCTTCCTGGGTTATTTAAGGGAAATGCTTTCCCTTCCCCTGTTCATCTTCATCTTTTCCTTTTCTTTGCTTTCTTGTAGGTCGGCATGACAGATTTTTGCGGGCGTGATTCCTTGCTAACACCTCCGACTTCGCCGGATTCGGATAATCCTCCTTTGACTCCTCCGTGGAGACCTACAAAATGTCCTGCTAGACGCCAGGGTCGCAAGAAACCAGTGAAAGTGAAGAAGCAGACCTTTGAGTCATTCTTTACCGGCTTTCTGCCCCACTACGTGACGCTACCAAAAGGTGATGAAGCGTCACCGTCTGCCCCTCCTTCTCCTTCTTTCGAGAATAAGGCTCTTTCTCATGGTATTGATTTGAAGCCAGCGGCTTCTACCGCTGGGGAGAGTTCCCGTGCCCGTTATGACAAGGCGGTAGCTCATGCGACGAAGCTTGTGCCCAAACCTGTCGAACATTTCTTTTCCTACAACAGTGGATTGTCGTCGTCCCCGGAGGACTATGAGTACTGTTATGACATGGATTGGGCTGACGAGGATTAACGCCTTTGTGTTGTATATGCCTATTGGCATTTTATAAATAAGATGATATTTTCTGCCTTTTTCTTTTGTCGTTGTTTCCGTTAGCCTACTGGTCTTTGGTGATAGCCAGCGCAAGCGGTTGGCTTGGCCGAGGCAGTTGCTTCGCAGTTATCTTGACTGGGTCAACTTTGTCGCCCTTTTTCGGGAATCACGCTGAATAACTTCTTTTTTTCTAATTTCTTTAATGTGCTTCCACGTGGCCAACTTCTTTTTACACGCGTCTCCGCGCGATTGGTGACTTAATTAATGCGGTGGCGTTTTAATCCTTTAAGAGGGGTCATTTTTCTTTTTTTAGAACTTTTGCCCTTGCTTCGAATTTTTTCTCTTATCTTCCTTCGTCTTCTTCCTCGAATATCTCACCGGCCGTCCGTCATCGTCTGCCGATTCCTCTGTAACTCTCCCCTTTTAAGGTACCAATTCAATCCTTCTCCGATTTCCTTTTTGCTGGTTTGTTATGGCTAGAAATAGACCTCGCCAGGTTATCTGGAAACCCATGGATCCAGAGGTCGCGCAATCACCTAGTATTTTTACATGCGATGTGGTTCTGAAAGCTGAACTGGAGGAACACGGTATTACTTTTCCTCCTGGGTATGAGCCCTTTATCCCTGGAAGTGATATGCGGCTCCATAATCCGGCGTGGGGTTACAGTAGGCTTTTTTACTTTGAGATGTTCCTTTACGGTTTCCGCTTTCCTGTTCATGAATCGATACTAACGCTGCTACGGGAGTATAGCCTTAATCCTGCCCAGATAACTCCCTCCTCCTGGTGTGCGGTTTATGCTTTTCTTCGCGCTTGCGAGTTGAAGAACATTTCTACCCCATCTCTCAACTTATTTCGCAAATTCTTTAGTATGAATTGCCATAATTGTTTAATCGAAATTACTCCTCGGTGGAATGACGCACTCGTGCAGTCGTTCTGGCAGCGTTTTCACGGCTTTAAGAAGGGTGTAGCTGATTGGAAAAGCAGTTTCTTTGTTCTGGAGCTACCGTCACGTTTGTGGCGTATTAATTTCAACCAGGAGCTGATAAGACCCATTTGGTCGAATCCCTCGATATTGACCAGGACTGAGTTGGAGCAAGCTAACGCTCTGTTAGATGAAGGTGCTCATTACCGCATCCGTAGCTTTGCCTTGTTCAAACCTCTGGAGAAGTGTGTTATGGGTGAGTCTACCTCTTTTCGTATTTTCTTTGCCTTTGTCTTTGCGCGTTTCTTTTGTTATAGGAGGCTAACGGTTAATTCCCAGGTGACGCTGGCGCTCCTTTGAATGTTACGCCACTTCAAACTTTACCAGCTTCCCCCCTGCTGATGGCTCTAATCAGGGTAGCGTTCATCACCCGAGGAGAAGAACCAAGACGGTTGCCCAGGGAGGGCGAAGGCCCGTTAGCTCTGGCCGAGTTTCTCGGTTTGTGGAAAATTGGCTACCGGAGTGTCGCAAGACAACGGACTCCAGCCCAGCCGCAACGACGGTGATTGCTAGTGATGATGAGGATGTGGATGTCGAGTCGGACCTTTTCCATGCCTCTTCCTTGCGTCGGAAAAAACTTCGATTTACCACGGGTGAGCAGGCCACCGGGGCTTCTTCTGTGGATGCAACGACTGCTCCTATCTCTGCCGTTTCGGCTGGGATGAGTGTCTCCCAACCGGTGGGAGTTACTGAGGCGTCGGCTGCTACGTGTTCTGCCGAGGTGGAGGTTCCCTCGACAGCGTGTCCTCTTCCTACAGTTGACGCTCCCGATTCTCCAATTTCTCATTGCATTCCTGACGTAGTTGCTACGCCTTCTACTACGGATTCGACTGCTGGGCTACCGCCTAAAGTCCTTCCTCAACTGTTCTTTTCTCCTATCACGGAAGTTTTTTCTGGGAATTCCTCTCCCGCTCCGTCAATCAATCTTTCTTATGGCAGTCCTACCGAGACCCCCTCCTACCGTATGGGCCTGAAGGGATTCTGCTTTGATGGTCTTCGTGTTGTCGGGGTTCCCCAACCTTTTTCCAGAGATGATTTTACTGCACCTTTGATAGGAGAGATGCTGGGCACCCAAAAGGAGAAGGAAGAGTTTCTTCAGCTTCCTCCACCGGCTCGTCTTTGCCATATGATGAATGATTCTCTGGATTTCTTCCGTCACCTGAACTATCTGTTCGAGATTTATGATCGCGAGTCACGCAATTTTTCCAACGCGCTGTGCGTTAAGCAAGTGCAGCTTGAGAAAGTGGTGGAGCAAATGGGGTTGCTAACGCGTCTTTGCGATGAGTCGCAAAAGGAATTAAACAGAGAGAGGTCTGTCGGGAAAGCAAAGGTGGAGGTTCTGGAGGCAGAGTTAGCGTTGGAGAGGAAGAAAAATCTCCTTCTTCGCGAAGAGATGTCTGCTCGAGACGAGGAATCCGCTAGGACATCATTAAAGGAGGAATGGTGGAAGAAGAAAATCCTGGAAGTCTTTACTTCTGGATTTGCAACCCGTTTCAAGGGTAACTCTTCCGACCCTGCCCAGGTTGCTGACTATATTTCTGCCGTGATGGATGAGGTTAGCAAAGGTGGGATTGGTTCTTCTGTCTCAGAAGGGGAAAAGGGCTAACGCCAAAGATAGGGGCGCCACTTTGCTTTTCGAGAAGTGTCACAATGGGTTTCTGGACCCTCCCTTGTTATTGTTATTGTTGTCTGCTTTTATTATTATTTTTTCCGAAAACCATTTGTCATTATTCCTCTTGTAATAATGCTGACGCTACATGACCTTTATCGCATTCGCGTGAATCATTGTGATGCTACCGCCATCTCTTCATTATCTTCTTTGTGTTACCGCGCCGTTTGGCTAAGCCAGCGCTGCTTTTTAGGCCATTTAAATGCTGCAGTCCTTCCATTTAATGCGATCTGAAAAGCAATGATGGAAAAGGACACGCGTCTTTCTATGAAGAGGCGTTTGAAGCAAGCGTCTCCTAGGGAGACGTGAATCGCCGAAGCGTTTCGTCATCATTTTTTAAACTTGTATCTCCTCGCGCGTGCCTTATTTCTCGACGCACTGCTTTGCCATGTGTCCCCCGCTGATTGGTCACGCCCTTTCAATGTTATATATAATGTTTTTCCTTCCTCATTTTTTTTTTAATCTCCTCTCTCGCACGCTGCTTCTTTCTGGACAAACAACTCGCGTCGCTCTCTTCTTTTTGGTCTAAGACTCCTGGTGTTCTCTTTGCTAAGGTACACACCCTTTCTTTGCTCGTCACTTCTCCTTTATTGGTTATGGCTAAGACTAAGAGATCTTCCGATGAGGAGGATCCTCAAGGGTCCGTCGGAGAAGAAAAAATCAACATTACCCCTACTTCTCTCTATACTCTGCCTTTAGTTAATCGTAGGCTTGCCGCGTGTAATGCGCGATTTCCCAGAGAATATCCCGTGCGCGCTGCTTCCGAATCACTTCGCCTGAACAACGTTCTGCCCGGTAACAGTAGAATATTATATGCTAAGTTATTTGACCATGGGTTTTGTCTTCCTCTTGACCCGCTTGTTGAGTTGTTATTGGCTGATTCTGATTTGGCTCCGGCTCAATTGAGCCCTAACGCGATTTGCGTTATCAGTGCCTTTGCCGCACTGTGCCGTTTCAAGGGAATCGAGTCTCCCACTCTGGCCCTGCTTCATGACATTTTCCAGTTGTATTCTCGTAAGGGGGTGATATCAATATCCCCTCGTTATGAAGATGGCTCATTGAAGCCCTTTACCTGGAAGCTTATGGGTATCGAGTCTTCTGTTCCTCATTGGAAAGAGGAATTTTTTATTATTGATTTGCTCGAGCCGTTATGGAGGGCCGACTTCAATGAGAAAATTAAAGATGGAGCTTGGGGCCATCGGAAACCCCTTTCTGATCCAGAAGATGGCTGGTTGAAGACGCTACTTCAACTAGATTTCAGCGTTGATGCCCGAAAAGTGGCTAACGGTCTGGAAATGGAACAGTGCAAAAAGGGTGAGCGTTTGCCCTTTTTCCTTTTGTGCTGCCAAGAGGTACTAACGCTAACGTTTCTTTAACTGTGCAGTGCCTCCGCTTGGTTGGGAGCCCGAGTATTTCTGAAAGAAGAGGAAACAGGAACAAAGGAAGAAAGTTGCCGCCGCCGCCAGGGCTGCTGCTGCTGCTGCCGCTGCGGAAGAGGAAGGCATTGCTACCGCTACGGGTACTACCTCATCGCCACCTCCTCGCACCCCTGTCGCAAGGAAGAAGAGAGTGAGGAAAACACGCGCTACGCAACCCGTTTCCCTTCACACCATTGTTTCTTCGGAGGCGACAGTTGATCCCATTCCTACCGCGATACCTCTGGTTTCCACAGTCACCCAGGTATGCGTTCCTTTTTTTCTAAGGTTTTCTTTTCTTCTGTATACTTTTCTTATCATGCGTGCACTGCGTTTTCTAGGAGGCTTCCACTGTTTCTGCTCAGTCAACCTCTGCGGGTGATATGCCTATTGCCGAGGTCCTTCGAGAGCGTCAGAAGAAGGCCCGCTATGAGCTTCAGCACAACCCTACCTCTTCTGCTGTGAATCCTCCTCTGAACGTCTCTGAGGGCGGTGGCCTTCCTGCCGAGCAATCGCAGGGTATTGATTTCGGTGGTAATCCTCACATTTTAGGTGATTCCTCCACCGCGACAGGCTATAACTCAAGTGCCCTTAACCTTGAAGCACTTGGTGGAGATGGGTCCCCAGTGCCCAACGCGGGAGGTTCCGGCAGTCGACCCTCTTCTCCTGCCGCTCTATTTTTTGTTCCGATGTCTCCTCCCAGTATCGCGAGAGGTGGCCCTGCCCCTGCTTTGATAGTCGGTGCCTCTACTTATAATCCTCCCCTCATGCCCACTCATCATATTGGTTTGCGTTCCTTCAGGGACAACATTCTGCAATTTCCTGCCGGGACTGATCATGATTCCATTCTCGCGTCTACCTCTTACCTGGTAGCCGAGATTATGTCTCTTCCAAGGGAGAGGGATGCCTTTGCGGCTAGGAGTGAGCAGGAGCGTATAAACTTTCTTCGCTCGCAAGCGCTTTCTTTTTTCTGCCACCTCCATTACCTGGATGAGGAGAATGCTAGGATTGCCGCAAACGGGCAGGGGAAGGTGACCAGGTTGCAGAATGAGCGTCAGAGTTTTGTGGACGCGCTTAACATTGCCAATCAAGAAACAGAGTCTGCCCGTCAGGAAGTGACGACTGTCAAGCAAGAGCTGGAGGCTGTCAAGCATGCTTTGGAGGAGGAGAAACGGATTCTGACCGAACGCCTTTCTCGTGAGGAGAATGAGTTGCGCCAGGAGAGGCAGAGGAATGCCGAGCTGACTGCCGAGCTGGCTTTAAACGTTGAGAAGAATTAATGGTACTTGAGGGAAGGTGGAGGGCTCATGTCGGAGGCGTTGATGCATCATCATGGGGTAGAAAAACTCCGTATTGATGAGTTGGCTGCGTATTTTGATAGGAGGGTCTCCACTATTACTGATGACAGCTTCTATTTATGGAAATCGAGGCAGCAAGGAGGAGTCAACGCACCACCCGCTCCTTAGTTAGTTTTTTTTATAGATAGATTATGATTTTTGCGGCCGACGAGCCCTTTCTTGTTTTGTAATGTTAACGATATCACTTTTTGCCTTGGTTGGGCTACCCCTTTTGAATGGAACTTCTTTGTCTGCTCTGTTTCATAATACTGCTTGCGCAATTATTCGTCTGTGGCGTTTGCTGCCGCGCCTCTATAGATATGCCCACTTTGCTCCCATATGAACTTCATTCAGGTTCCTCAGTTGCCTTTTCGATGGCCTTATTGTTGCTTTCCGATAGCATTTCCAAGAATGACTCAGCATTGCTCAGATTCGAATCACCCTTTGTTGTCAGGGGAGCTTTCTTGCCCCGTTAGGCCTGCTGCGATGTTGTTGTTGCAGTAGGGATGTCTTTCCGGCCTTACTTTGCCGGGTATCGACCGCTCAATTTCTAGCTGGAGTGTCCCCTCCTTCCTTCCGCCGGAGATTGGCTTGGGGAGTGCCTCATCTTAGCGAGCTGTCTGATCAGGACCAGCCATCGCAAGGATAGGAATTTCACTCCTAAGCGTTGAAACCTCGCGTCTCTGGAACGTGCCTCGTCTCAATGGGCCGTCTATGTGAGCACGGTTGCTACAAGGATAGGATTTTCACTTCCAGGACGGAGTTGGTCTCTCCTTGGGGTCGTGCCTCATCTTAATGGGTCGTCTATATGAGCACGGTTGCCACAAGGATAGGATTTTCACTCCCAAGGATACCGGGGTGTGCCTCGTCTTAATGGGCCGTCTATATGAGCACGGTTGCCACAAGGATAGGATTTTCACTCCCGGGAGCGTTTGGGGTCGTGCCTCGTCTTAATGGGCCGTCTGTGTGAGCACGGTTACCATAAGGATAGGATTTCACTCCCAACGCTTAGTCATGCTAGGGCGTGCCTCGTCTTAGTGAGTTGTCTGATCAGGACCAGCCATCACAAGGATAGGATTTTCACTCCTGGCATGCTTCATTATCTGCATATTATCCAACAACAAACGCACAGAAAGATATATCTTGTTAGAATAGTATTGATGTTACCAGATAGGGTGAGCTAATTCCTGGTGTGGTATAGCTTCAGCCGGGCTATATTCCACGAGTTCTGTAAGGACATTCCATCGAGCATTTCCAAGTGGTAAGCTCCCCTTCCCACAATACGGGTGATGCGATACGGTCCGTCCCAGTTTGGACTAAGTTTGCCCATGCGTTGCCCTGCCGCTCGTCTATCTCTGAGCACTAAGTCTCCAGCTTTGAGCAATCGCTCTCTCACTTGCCGGTTGTGGTATTGCGCCATTTTTCTTTTGTAGTGTAGAGTTTTCAGCAATGTTTCCTTATGTGTTTCTGGTAGGGCGTCAAGGTTAGCACGTAACCTTTCCTCGTTATTTTCTTCTCTGAAATGAGCCACTCGAAGGCTCATCATTCCGATCTCAACCGGTGTGACAGCTTCGGTTCCGAATGCTAACGCAAACGGGGTCTCTCCAGTGCCGGTCTTAACAATCATGCGATAGGCCCATAGTACGTATGGCAGTTCGTCTGGCCATTTCTTTTTGGAACTTTCTAGGTTTCTTTTGATGCCACTAAGGATGCTGCGGTTGGTTACCTCTGCTTGGCCATTGGTTTGGGGGTGTGCCACAGAAGAGAACCTTTGTTCGATCTGGAATTCCGCACACTGATCCCTGAAGAATTGACTTGTGAACTGTGCTCCATTATCGCTAATCAGTATGCGCGGAACCCCGAATCGCATAATGACTTGGTGTTTGAAAAAATGCCAAATTTTTTCAGTGGTGATGGTGGCTAACGCCTCGGCTTCGGCCCATTTTGTGAAGTAGTCTACCACCACGACCATGAATTTTAGCTGAGATCTAGCCATTGGAAACGGGCCCAATATATCAATGCCCCATTTGGCAAACGGGCATGGAGCAGTTATTTCTGAGATTGGCGTGGCCGGTTTTCGAGGGATCTTAGCGTATTCCTGACATTTCTGACAGGTTTTCACGAAGTTATGGCAATCTCTTCGTATGGTGGGCCAATAGAATCCCGACCGAAAGACTTGAGCTGCCAAAGTATCGCTCGCGATGTGCATGCCGCATATCCCTTCGTGAATTTCTCTTAGCACATGCAGGCCTTCTTGTTCCGTTATGCATTTAGCAGCTGGGTGGGAGAAGCACCTCCGTATTAACTCTCCATTGTAATATGTACATCGCGCCGCCCGTTTTAGGATTTTCCTTCTTTCCGCAATTTCATCTGGTAGCCTATCATGCTTTAGATACTCTACCACTGGGATCCTCCAGTCACTTTCTATTTCTTCCACACACAACGATGCTTGCTCCTCCATGAAAGAGGGTATGGATAGCTCCTTGTAATGTACCTCGCTGGGTATGGAGGCGTCTGCGTTGGCTGCCATCTTAGCGAGGCTATCAGCCTCTTCATTACTTTCTCTGGGGATGTGCTCGAAGATGACCCGAGTGCCTTTTTTCTGCATCTCCGACAGCTCACGCTTTACTTTGGCCAAGTATTGAATCATGATGGGTTCTCGGGCTTGGGAGTTTCCAAGGACTTGATCCATTATCAATTTAGAGTCTCCTCGTATCTTTAGGCGTAAGCCATATTGCTCTTCCGTCACGGTAGAGGCTTCGACGGAGAAGGTGTTTCCAATTCTGAGTCCTGCCAGCAGCGCTTCATATTCAGCGGCGTTGTTGGATAACGGCTGCAGGATTCTAATGGCATATCGCATTTCTATGCCGTTTGGCCCCACCAGGAAAACGCCTGCTCCTGCTAGCTCTTGATTTTTTGCGCCGTCCACGTTGATAACCCATGAGTCTGCGTGCGTTTCCGGGAACGATAGGCATGAGTTTTCTGGTTCTTCCTCTGACAGTTTTTCTGACACCTCCTTGGTGAATGTGCACTCCGCTATGAAGTCAGCTAACGCTTGGGCTTTTATTACCGGCCTGGCTTTGTATTGCAGCCCGTATTGTTCGAGCTCGATTGCCCAAATCAACATTCTCCCTAGGGACTCAGGCTTTCTAAAAAAAATTCTCAGCGGCTGATCAGTTAGAACGGTAACAGGGTGGGCTTGGAAATATCGGTCCATCTTTCGCATTGCCTGTATTAGAGCAAGCGCTATCTTCTCGATGCGGGCGTATCGTAGCTCCGCGTCTTTTAATATATGACTCACGAAAAATACAGGGCGATGTACATGCCCTTCACTTCGTACGAGGACGGCGCTGACTACTTTGTCAGCTACTCCCAGGTATAGGTATAGCTCATCGCCGAACTCAGGCCTCGTTAGCACTAGATCGGATGACAAGTAGGCTTTCAGTCCTGCAAACGCGTTTTCACATTCCTCTGTCCACCCGAATGGGGCCTTGTTTCGAATGACCTTGAAAAAGGGAAGGCATCTCTCTCCTTGCTTAGATATAAACCGTCCTAACGCGATGATGCGACCAGTGAGCTTTTGTATTTCCTTGACGGTTCGCGGGGATATCATGTCCTGAATGGCCTTTACCTTTGAAGGGTTGGGTTGAATACCCTTTCGGCTAACCACGTAGCCCAAGAATTTTCCCGTTTGGAATGCGAACATGCACTTTCGTGGGTTCAACTTCATTTTGTATTTTTTCATCACATTGAAAACTTCTTCCAAATCGGCCAGATGGTCTCCGAAGCTTTGACTTTTAATCAGGATATCGTCCACGTAGGCCTCTACATTTTTCCCTATTTGTTTTTCGAAAATCTTATTCGCCATGCGCTGAAACGTTGCCCCGGCATTCTTCAGCCCAAACGGCATTGCGGTGTAGCAATATGTGGCCCTAGGGGTGATAAAGGCAGTTTTTTCTTCGTCTTCTGCAGCCATTGGGATTTGGTGATACCCGGAGTTGGCATCCAGAGAGCTTAAATAAGCGTACCCCGCAGTTTGGTCGACCAGCTGGTCAATTCGAGGAAGGGGATAGCAATCTTTGGGACAAGCATTATTTAGGTCAGTGAAATCAATGCACATGCGCCAATCTCCGTTAGGCTTTGGAACTAGCACCGGGTTAGCCAGCCAAGTTGGGTACTGAACTTCTCGAATGAACCCCGCGTCCATGAGCTTCAGTAACTCCTTCTCGATAGCCGCCACTTTTTTCTGATGAAAAGGCGCGTCGTTTCTGCTGAATAGGTTTGGCCTCAGGGCTGACGTTTAGTCGATGCTCCGCGACTTCTCGCGAGATCCCAGGCATGTCCGCTGGCTTCCATGCGAATTCTCCCTTGCATTTTCTTAATAGTCGGGTTAGTTGCACGCTCTCTTCAGGGCTCAGTTTCTCACTGACCAAGAGATTCGCCTCGTTGGCCTCAGCGATAGGTATTGACATCATCTGATCTAACGACTGAGTGCGTTTTTCTTATTTATCGTCAAAAGGATCGTCTGCCACGCAAACGTAGCGGTCGCAACTCCTCTGAGTCATAAGCAAATAACATTCGGCTGCCAGTTTCTGGTCTCCTTTGATTGAGACCACTCCGTCCCACGAGGGGTATTTCATTCGCAGGTGTTTTTGGGATATCGCTACCCCGAAACGATTGAGGAACGGTCGTCCCAGTATAGCATTGTATGGTAACGTTAGGTCTACAACCAAGAATAATAGCTCTTCTGAGCGCTTGGATGTGTCTTCTCGGAAGTATACTGGCAAGGATGTTATTCCGGCTACCAATATCGGTACGCCATCAATCCCGATAATTGGCCTCACGCATGGCGCTAGCTCCCCATCAGGGCGTTTCATCAAGTTATATGCCTCCAGCGAAAATAGATTTACTGCGCTCCCGTTGTCAACAAGGGTTCTTCTCACCCCGTGACTTCCTATGACAGGTGTGACTACCAACGCGTCGTTGTGTGGGAAAACAATACCCTTTTCGTCTTCTTCTGAGAAGGACAATATCATTCTATCTAAGGCGTTTATCGCCTCAATTTTTACCTGGGCGCTTTCTCGCTTGCGCTTTTCCCCAGGACTGGGCGTTTGTGGTATGGCCTCCTCGAAGTAGGGTGTTCCCCCGACAATAATATTAATCATAGGCATCTGATCGCTATGGACAACGAGAGCTTCTCTATTTTATCCAAGGGGAATTGCGTTAGCCCCCGTGGCGCGTGAAGGCGCTTGCCTCTGATCAGTTGTCATTCCCGTTGGGTTGTTCCTGGCCTCTTCTCTTGCCTTGGTGGCAAATTCTCCTAGGTAGCCCTCATCGACCAATCGCTCTATGACCAATTTCAGTTCTCTGCATACATCTGTCGAATGTCCCTTGACCTTGTGAAACTTGCAATATGCATTTTCTCTTCCTCCCATGATCATTCCTGGCTTCACAGGAGCTGGATATCTAATGGGCAGATTTCGCTGTTGGACTATCGCTAGGATTTCAGCCCGTGGGAGTATAAGAGATGGAAGGTCAGGATCATATATCCGGCCTTTTGGCGGATCCGCTTGTTTCCGAGAGGGGGACCCTCCAGGTCTTCCTTTCGAGAAATTGCCTCTCTGCCGGTTAGAGGTCTTGACAGTATGCTCCTTTCGTTGCCCCTGATCATCAGTGGGTCGTACGTCAGGGGCACTGTTATGCGGGGCATTAGGGGCCACTTATGGGTCCGTTGGCATGTCTCGGATCCATTCTCTATTTTCCTCCTCTTCCATTCTCGCATAATTATGCGCTTTCAGCCTCAGCGCATCCAGGGTCATCGGTGGGTCCACCGTTAGCGTGTCTCTCAATTTTCCGTATCGGCAGTTGCGTTTTAGGGCCTCAACCGCAAAATCAATAGTGACCCCTGGCGTTAGGGACATTTCAAGATCAAATCGACCTAAAAAGTCGTTCAACAATTCCTGCGGTTTTCGATGGATATCGAACAGTGCAGCTGCTGACTTCCTGATAGGAATAGCCGTGCTGAACCGACTTTTAAATTTTTCTTCCAGTTGAGAAAAATTATCAATAGATCCGGCCGGGAGTCCCTCGAACCAGAGACGTGCCACGCCTGACAGCGTCATTACGAAGATCTGACACAATGCTGCGTCACTGCACGTTTAGAATTGCACAAAATCTTTCACCTTATTGAGGTGAGAAATGGGATCTTTCGTGCCATCATATGATTCTGCTGGGAGTTTCACGTGTCGATGGACTCTATGGTGCCTGACACGGTAACTGAACGGATGGCCAACGTTAATATCAGGGACCCCACGAGGCTGATGCGGGTGTGGAATTTCAACGTCATATATGGGATTTTGAGGGTCATATTCCTGATGCCGCCTGGGAGATCGGCTGCGGCTTCTTGGAGTTCGAGCCCGTCGACCTCTGCTGCTAGATCTTTCACTGTATCTAGGAGATGACTCTCTCAATATATCCCCCCGTCGATCATCCCAATGTTCTCTGTACTCATCACGTCGGCGAGCTATTTCAGGGATAGAGATTCCTCCCCTGTATTGTCCAGAATGTTCCGCAGGTCCACACGCGAGCGGCGGGATGCTGATTGGGGCCAATGAAAATGATAAGGAGGACGGGAGTCCTCTAGATTGTCGGAGCGATAATGGTCGTTCATTGACAATGGACGGGGTGAAAACTACTTGGGAGGACACACCAGGTCTCGAGGCATGAGGAGTAAATCCAGCAGCCATCTCTGTCAATTGATCCAATTGAGCTTGGAGAGCTGCTATTGAATTTGCGAAAGGGTTATCCGCTTCATCCATCATGGATCTCCCTGCTTGGGGGGTAAGACGACTGGTTCCTGCTACGTGAGAAAAGGGAGAGCCAATCTGGAATGTAATTTCTTCCGAACTTCGCCCAGGAGGAAGATCTGATTCTCCCGCAGTGACGTCCTGCACTGGGGTGGAGGCATCAGAGGTAGCGAAGGCAAACAGTCGTCTGCGGGTGTTGTATGGGATGCTGGAAGTTTGGGACAGCGCCGGATCTGACTCTGAGGCCATAATCCTTCTAACTTCGGGGAGGAGGAGCTTGGTTATTAAGGATGCTTACTTAATAGAACCAATACTCTCAACGAGAGCACCAATTTGATAAGATTTTGTTTTCTGTCGAAGGATGTATGGCGGAACGACTCCTCTCAGATCAGTGCTCACGACGGTCCGCGGTACCTGCAATGCGCCGGAGGGGGACTCCGGCGGAAACACTCCGATGCTTAAGTCAGTATGTGTACTGAATTTGGCAGAACTTGGGCCAGTTAGAGTATGCTTACCTGCCTCCTTTGAGAGGGAGGTGTATATATAGAAGAATTGAACATTTCCGCGTTTGGGAATAGCTAGAGAGCTATCCCTAACGTTAGGGATCGTGGTTCGCCCCTCGGATGAAATGTTACCATCGCGGTAGCCATGGGATAAATGTTACCACGATAGGGTAGCGACTGAGTTGTCCCCCTGACGCGTGATATTCCTCAGAATGAGACAGCTCCTCGAGCCATCTAGAAGGTTTGTTTGGGGAGACTCCTGAGCACTGTTTTGCCCTCGTGGCGTCAACCTCTGGGGTAGGCGATGGCCTTCTATCCACCGCGGCGGTGAGAACAGTGATTTCTTCTTTCAGTTCTGGGCAATAGACGGAAATACCCCTTTTCCTTAGTGGATTGTTATCACTCGACGCGGAGGTTTGCAGTTTCGACGGAGCAGCCAATTCCGTTTGGTAAAACGACGGCGGCGAGGTACAGAGAGGATGGGAGTAGGAAAGAATCAGGAGAGGTCAGTTATAATAATAATCTATTTGATAGAGATAAAGAAGGGGACGCGAGTGGAGAGCGGGAGAAAGACGATCAAGGAATACTTCGAGGAGGCGAATGATTTAATCAGGTCAGATGGCGACGGCGGCGGAGGTCCGCCGCGCTGGTTCTCTCCGTTGGAGTGTGGGTCCCGCTTGGAAAATGCTCCTCTACTCCTGTTTTTGCCCGGTAAGGAGAAACGGAACCTCTCTTTTTTTCCCCTTCTCTTGACATGCGTTGACCTCTTTACAAATTTGGATTAAAGTGATTAGGATTGATGATGAAAAAGGAAAATTATCATTAATTGTGTGGAAAGTTTCTAATGATAGGTTTAATTTTAAAGTTTCTAAGATTGCTTGTTATATTTTTGAAAGAATTTTGCTTATTTTTAGTTTATCCTAGTAATGTTTCACTTTATCAGGGGGGAAAATACCAATTGTAATGTCTGAAATGGCAGGAAATTCTTAACATTTTCCATATCTTCTTGTAATTATCCTAAATTCTGCAGGGATTGATGGAGTTGAGCTAGGACTTATTAAGCATCATCATTCTCTTGGATAGTAAGTGATCAGAAATTGGAATTTTACATTTGCTAAGCATGTATATATATACTTTGATGCCAACGCTTATACTACCCGATATTTGGTTTTTCCACCCTGAAACTTAGAATCTTTGAGTTATGGTGTCTGGACATTCCAGTCAAAGATAGAACATCATTCAAAGGGTTTTTTCACTCACTCACATTTACTCAGTCCTACCTTCTTCTTCTTCTTCTTTTTAATGTCAAGAGAAATGCTGTGACATTATCTTATTCAAAACGTTCATGGCTCAGGCCTCGTAAAGCTGGTCAAACGAACTGTCAGAGCAGAACATTGGCGCTCACCGAATAGACCTATATATCTTGTGGGGGAATCTCTTGGAGCATGCCTTGCACTAGCTGTTGCAGCTTGTAACCCTGATGTTGATCTTGTGCTCATTTTGGCTAATGCAGGTGAGAAGTCGCAACTAAACCAGCCCTTGATGAAAGTTGTAGGCTGTTACTGTATTATTGCTATATTTTACAGACAACGGGTGACTTTATTAGTTGATTTCTTTTTCATACACTGCAGCGACAAGTTTTGCAAGGTCACAGCTGCAGCATATCATACCTGTATTAGAAGCCACGCCCGATCCATTCCAGTTTAGCCTTCCATATCTGCTGAGCTTATTAATGAAAGGTTCAGGACCTTCAGGTATAGGTGACCATTTGAAGACTGCAATGGATAGTGTGCTTCAGGGAATTCCTCTACAACAAACAGTAGAAGGAATGGCACAAGATGTTATTGCAATGCCATCTTATCTTAGTGGAAGAATAAGATTCTAGTTTAAGACATGATCGCATAAGTTCGTAGATGTTAAGTTTCATATTTCTGAAAACTTGAGAATTTTAAAAGCTATTGATGAGACAGTGTACGTTTTCTCTCTTGCAATCCTAGGCTTGATATTGACTTACTGTTATATTACTCCTCATGAAAAATGGCCATATTGATGGTTTTCTTTTGACAGGTTCTAGCTGATATCTTATCTAGAGAAACACTTATCTGGAAGCTTAAAATGCTTAAATCAGCGAGCATTTGTCAACTCACGTCTTCATTCCGTAAAATCTCAAACATTGATACTTTCCAGGTTAGTTACACTGTGTTGGTAACACCAAGTCTGCCTTCATTTGAATTTCAATAGATAGAATCCTGAAATCTGTTTTATAGTGATTGTCAACGTCATGTTTCTTGCTAGATAGCTTCAAGGCTTCACCTTTGAGGCTATAACTCTGATCTTTCTGGATTTACCAAGGTTTTCTGTGTCCCTTTAGTGGAAGAGATCAGTTCCTAGCAAGTGCAGAGGAGGGCCTAAGACTAAGGCATATGCTCCCGAATTGCGAGAATCGCAGTTTTAGTGATAGTGGTCATTTTCTTTTCATGGTAGAATCTAAGCATCCTCCCTTTTGTTTCAATTTTCATCTTATACGCGTTAGATAATTCTTATGTCCATTTTGGTAGGACGATGATGTTGATTTGGTATACACCATCTTAGGTGCTAGCTTCTATCGTCGTGGAAAATGTCATGACTACGTTTTGGGTTATATTCCACCAAGACTGTTTGAATTCAAAAAAAATTACGAATCAAACAGGTAAAACTGTTTTTGCCTCTTGACAGATGCAATTCATAGTTCCTATCATTAGGACAGGAGAAACATTCTGGTAACATGACTAGTCTCTGACAATAACATTGTTATGCTAATAATATATGCTCTCGTTCAACTTCCTGTCAAGCATTATAGTTGAATGTACTATTTATAGGATCGGCTTTGTGTTGTAATCCGCGCAACAATGATCTCTACATCCTTAGTTCACATTTCTACCAGCTAGTTGTGGTGAAATTGCATGATATCGTCACTAATGTTTCCCTGCATTATGATGTTTTAGGCTCCATCTTGCTACAAGCCCTGTAATGCTATCAACTTTGGAAGATGGAAAGATTCAGAGGCCTTGCAGGAATTCCTTCAGAGGGACCGGTCTTGTTCATTGGGTACCACATGCTACTGGGGTTTGAACTGATACCTATGGTAATAAAGTTTTTGTTGGAAAGAAATATTCTTTTGAGAGGGATAGCTCAGCCAATGATGTTTACGCGAATAAAAGAAGGGAGGTTACCTCCTTTAGCAAGTTTTGATATGTATAGAAGAATGGGTGCAGTTCCTGTTTCAGGAAACACAATCTACAAGCTTCTGTCTTCCAATTCTCATATGCTGTTGTACCCAGGTGGCATGCGTGAGGCCTGCCATCAGAAGGTAATGATTTAATGGGTCTGATCTGAACCTGGTAAACTCGATGTTCAAGTTGTTCAGAGTTGCCAGATGTTCACAATAATAGCTGCAACTGTGTGCATGTAGAAGATTTATTTTTTAGAATGCCATGCTTGTCTCAAAGTTCTTTTTCCTGCTCTCATATGTTTAGTATTTCCTTTTAAGGTGAGATATGCTCTCTGTTGAAAATGGAAAAATAATTCTGTAACTCTCAATTCTTCATAATTTTCAGGGAGAACAGTACAAGTTAATCTGGCCAGAACAGGCTGAATTTATCAGAATGGCAGCTAGGTTTGGAGCCAAAATTGTACCATTTGGTGTTGTCGGAGAAGATGATTTCGGTGAAGTAAGGCCTGATCGATGTTTACATTTCTATCTTATAGGTTTTTGATCATTTACTTGTCTGTGGTGCGCACCACATCACAGGATTATGACATGTTATTTGCCAGTGACTTAGTGTTATCAGTTATCGGTTCATTGCCTCAGGTAGCTTTTGATTATGATGATCAAATGAAGTACCCTTTCTTTAGGGATCTTATAGAAGGACTTAGCAGTGAGAGTGAGGGAGTGAGGTATACTGAGTTTCTTTTCTCTTGAATTCCATACATCTTCTCTGTACTGTACATTTATTCAATCCTATTGCCTTTTCTTTTCCTGTTATAGTTCTCAATTTAGTCTTGTTACATTCTTATTATGACAGGAGTGGACTGAATGATGAAGTGAACCAAGCTATGCATCTTCCAGGAGTTGTACCTAAATTTCCTGGTGGAAGATTCTATTACTATTATGGGAAACCAATCGAAACCGAAGGTATGTCATCGGAGAGCCTCAGCTTTTGGCTTGTTTGCCACGTACCGATAGTTTCACATTGAAAACCAGCATGCACGGAATGTGGAAAAACTCATCATTGTATCAAAGAAATCGAATGTCTGTACGAGTAATGTCATGTTAGCCATTTTAGTTATGCAAAGATTCATGTCCAGTTCCTGATGCTGCGAATTGACTTGAATTGTTGTCGGTATTTTTGAAGGGAGGAAGCATGAACTGAAGAACAAGGAGAAAGCTCATGAAGTATACCTACAAGTGAAGTCAGAGGTGGAGAAATGCATAGCTTTTCTGATAGACAAGAGGGAGAATGATCCTTACCGGAATCTATTGACTCGGCTGGCTTACCAGGCCAGGCATGGCTTTGATGCTGAAGTACCATCATTTGAGCTTTGATCTTCCTTTACATTTACGTAGCGTTTGATTCACAGAATACTATTTTCCCTCTTTCAATCAAGGTTTTGGTAATTGGTATCATTTTAATTTATCGAGTTTAATCGAAAGAAACAGCAAGCAAAATGCATCTCTGTTTTTGCTTTGAACAAAAAGAGGTTGATATTGTAAGCTCTTTTTTTTTTTTGGTCGGAATATATTGTAAGCTCACAATATGATAATGTTTTCTACTCCCTCTTGAATTCAAGAACATAGCTACTAACTAAATGGGTTAAGCTCGGCCCACTTAAACAACTTGGATCTTTGACATGGTATCTCTGTTGATCTAATAAAGAATAATATCACGGAATTTCTTTCTATATAAAAATAAAACGAACAACTTTTATTATTCAATTTAAGATAATATTATTCTCATACCCTTAAATTGTTATTCTAACACTCTTAATTTAGGATTTTATTATACTACTCATGCTTATCTCTATCTATTTTAATTGCAAATATATTTTTTAATATTTAAACTGAAAAGACTATAATGCCCGTAATAAAAACAACGCTAGAATTGCTCTTAGAAAAGAAAAGAAAAGGTACGCCAATCTTACTGAAATCTCCACGATAGGTTGAATAGCTTCATCTCTCCCTAAGCAAATACTCATAGCAATTCTTGGTTAATTAAATTAGCTGAAGCCAACTTATACTGCACATACCCATCCTTTAGAGTTGTTAATTCGAATTCGTAGATGTTTGTAATTAGAAATCTTTTATTTTCTCTTTATTTTGTGTGAATCTTAAAAAAACTAAACACTTATATAGTATAATTCCTACCAACTCTTTGTGATGTATGTGCATTTTGGTAAGGTTTTGACCCATAAAGCACACGCACATTATGTGTTTGATAAAATGCCAAGAAGAAAAAGAAGGATAGCAAGAGAAAATTAAACATGTATATGGAATAGTATAAAAGTATGTGTTTTGTTTCCTTGGGTCCAACAAATAGTGTCAATTGACAAGAAACAACAATATTTGAACCGAGATTTTTTTATTTTTTGCATTGAAATTGAGCAAGGCATAGAGATTAGAGAGTCATCAAAAAATTATAAACTAAAGATCTTTCCTTGACTTTGAGAAATAGAACCAGAACACTAGCTTTCCTCACTTGTTCAAATGCATGTTATTAATAGTGTGCATCAGTATAAAATATTTTTGCTTAGTTTTATTTCATAAACTAGAAAATTGACTCACATTTTTTACATGCAATCAATTTTGTGACGAACAATAGAAGCTTAATTTGTGAGTTATTTGTTTATTAGAACAATGAATCTAGAAGAAAATACTGATAAGATTTGATCTGCCGGAGAGGGGTAGGTGAGGAATATGGCCTCCTGTGTGGCGGATTCCGTCGCCCGAGGTACCTACAAAGCGCCAGAGGGGGTTTCCGGCGTAGAAACTCTGATGCTTAAGTCAGTAAAGGAGATCGAAATGGCAGGGCTTTGACTAGCTATCTTAGGTTTACCTTTGGTCTTGAACGCTGGGGTATTTATTGGCAAAAGGAGGGGGTGGGCGTTATCACCCCGATCCTTCAGATAACGTCTTGTGATGTTTGGGATGGGATAACGCCGTTAGTGTGGCTAGATAACGAGTGAGACCCCACCGCTAATGTCGACCATCCCAGGATTCCGTGGTAGAAGAGGGGTGATAACTGCAGTGGCATGGCCCAGCTACAGTACTCCGGCCTTGTTATCGAGTATAAGGACGAAAATACCCTTAGGATCACTTCTATAGTTATCATAAGCCCAACTGAAAATGAGCCCGAGTGTTTATCAAGAGCTACCGTTCTATTTTCGGTCTTGTCTATTCAATGGTCTTCGAGGTGACAAGAGGGTTCGTTTCTTGAGAGACGCGTCTTTTTGAATCGGCGCTCCTCTTGGCCTATAAATTGAGTCTTTTTCTGAAATAATTCTTCACATTTTCTTGCATCTTTCTCAACTTTTCCATCATGGATGAAGTGACCAAAAATTTCTTGATCACAAAGGCTCACACTCTGAAGAATCTCACCCAGGCTGACATTGGTTTCCTAGAGACCATAGTGACCAAGACTGCGGAGGATGTTCTGGAGCCTCATGGGATGTTAAATCCTCTGTTGGCTAAGCAAAATGCGGCCTCCATGGAGGATTTCAACCCTTTGGAGAATGTGTCAAAGATAGCTACTTCTGTTGCTCATAGCCAGGTGGTTATCACTATGTTGCAACATAGGAAGGATTTGCTGGGGTGCTGTTTGAAGGGTATAAGAGCCTCCTCCTATGAGCTGACCTCCATTGCTGATGCTCTGAGGGATATTCCTTTTGTGGTGGGGGATGACGATGCTGGTTCCACCACCTAAGTGCTCACTATTGCTCCGATGCTCTTCTGCTTTTTCTGTTTTTTTCTTCTTCTTTTTTCTTCTTCTTTTTTTCTTTTTTTTGTATGTATGCTAGGGCCGTCTAGGCCATAAATAAAATGACTCTTTTCACTACCTTGCCTGCAATATTCTTTTTCCTGAGTTGTGCAAACGATATACCAACTGTAACCTACTTTAGCCCAACCGAAAACGGGTCTGTCAATGGTCGAACTTCCACAACGCTTGCTCTCCTTATTCGCTGAATCTGGTTGGTGATGATAAATATTCCTCCTGACTGTTTCTTGCATTAATCTTCACGCCGCCTCCCCAATGCTAACTGATTGGGTAATTTTCTCGGCGCCTCTAAATTAGCACAAATTTCAAACAAACGTGATCACACAAGATCGGATTTTGTAATTATGATCAATCTCCTCACGGTGTATTAATTATTTTCAGAGGGCGTGCGAAAAGGCAGGAGTGCCTCTTTGCCACGACTATTTAATGGGGGTTTTCAACTCTTTTTCCTGTTCATCTTCTTCTTTCCATTCCTCTGTGGAGATTGTTTGTGGTTTCATGGCTGACTCATATTCCATGGACGCTGTAGAACGCAACTCTCCCCAGACTCCTCCTACTTCCCCCGATTCTGATGACCCTTCTCCGCCACGCCTCAAGAGGTGGCTTTCTCGACGCGGGGCTCGTAAGAAGTCGAAGAGGAAGACCTCTGGATCCTTCAACATTTATTCTGACTCCTATACCCCTACAGTACGGAGGGGTGATGAACTGTTTTATGTCCACATATCCACATATCAGCCGTTTTATGTCCGAGGAAGCGCCCCCAGCCCATTACGACGATCCTGAGATTCCAGCCCCCGCTAACTGGAGGGACTGGTATGTGCCTTCCTTGGAGGGGAAAAGGTCTTCCGAGGTCCCACGACCAGAGCAAGACAAGGAGGAGGCACCTGAAGAACCTTCCTCACTGTTTTTTTTAAATAGGCAGGTCTTCCTCACTGTTAGACGAAGAACTGCCACCTCCAGAGGGGGGCGATTTCTTTGTGCCTTCTATCTTTCTTAACGAGGATTGACTTTGCTCGTTATGTACTCTATAGATGTCGCATGGCTATCATGAAAATAAAGGAACGTTTTACACTTTTTTTTCTTCTTTTCTTGCCATGTTCTCGCATTAACCTCATGATCATTGGATAGTTAACGCTAAGCGGTTGGTTATTACTCCGCGCAACCGTCTTTTTAACTTCTCATTGTTAACTACCTTTTTGAGAAATGTAGGTGTTGAGCTTTAAATTTTCTTTTAACGCTTCTTCCACGTGTCATCTTCGGTTCCACGCGTGTCGCATTCTGATTGGCCGTTTGGTCACCTCTGTAGTGTTCGACCCTTTTAAAAAGAAACAACTTCTTTCTTCTTACGCTTTTACTCACTTTTCAAAATTTCTCTGTCATTCTTCGCTCTTCCCATCTACTGACAGAAGAACTTCTCAACCGTTCGTCGGCTTAGGTGATCTGTCTGTTCTGCTATTCTCCTTTCTAAGGTACCCTATTCCACCTTCTTTTGGTTTTTCTTTTACTGCCTCTTTACTATGCGCCGCACGAGATCTCAGACAGCCCATCGGGAGCCTTTAGATTCTGAGATCAAGAATACTGCGAGTGTTTTTACTTGTGAGATTGTTCTGCGGCTCGAGTTAGAGAGTCATGGCATCTCCTTCCCCAACGGTTATACCGTTATGCTTCCAGATAAGCGTATGAGACTTCACAACAACCTGTGGGGAACCCGTAGGATGTTGTATTTTAAGATGTTTTTTTATGGCTTTCGCCTTCCTGTTCATACTTCGATAGAGCACATGCTGTGCCAATGTAAGATTAACCCGGCACAAATAACTCCCTCATCATGGTGTGGTATTTATGCTTTCATCCGCGCCTGTGAAATGAAGAATATCTTTGCCCCCTCTGTCGATTTATTTCATAAATTCTTTAGCCTCGTTTGTCGCAATGGTTTAGTCAGCGTTACTCCGAGATGGAATGACGCATACGCCCAGTCCTTCTGGCAAAATTTTCGAGAGTTTGAGGAGACCGTTGATGACTAGAAGAGCGGTTTCTTCATTGTTGAGTTGCCTTCCCACCTGTGGCGTACATGCTTTAACCAGGGCATCACCGATACTGACTGGGTAAAGCCAGTCGTATTGTCTAGGAAGGAATTGGCTCAAGCCGACGCCTTGTTAGAAATGGAAATGCCTTTTCACATCCGCAACTTTACCTTGTATAAGCCTCTGTCCGCGTGCATCATAGGTGAGCTTTTATATTCTAGCGTTATCATTTTCCTTTTTTATCTACTGACGCGACCTTTTACAGGAGACGTTGACAGTCGGCCATCCAGAGAGGATGACGCTCGTGCGAGTGCCGCGCCACCTCCAGCAGTATCCTCCTCTTCATTTCCTAGGGTGCCACTCTATCGTAGTATCCCGTTAAAGAAAAGAAGAACTTCGGGGGTGATTCCTTAAAGAGGGCATGGCATTTCTGACCGCGCCTCTCATTTTGTGGAGAATTGGTTGCCTATTTAGAAGAGAGGATCTAGCTCGGGCCCGGCAGTAGTCAAGATAGAAGTTTTTTCGTATGACGCTGAGGATATGGACACAGAATCTGGGGTTCGCTAGTTTTCTAAGGCTCAACGGAAAAGGCTCAGAGAGGAGAGAGAAATGAATGCAGCTGGGGATGCTACGGGTCCTCCTCCAGCGCCGATAACGGGTCCTTCTTCACACGATATTGCCACATCTTCTAGTACTTCTGTAGAGGTTCCTTCCATTGGGGCTGGAATTTTGCCAACGACGCCTTCGTTCCCGTCCGTTGAAGTTTCTATTCCGTCAACTGAAATCCCTCCAATAACGGGACCTTTCCCTAGCACTGGGGTTTCTGCGACATCGACTGAGGCTCCGTCAGTGACGAATTCTCCTCCAACCATTGATATTCTACATTCCCCTATCTCTTCATATATTCCTGACGTGACAATAATAGTTCCAAGTTCGAATGTGTCTCCTGCACTGTCGACAAAGGTTCCTCAACCTTTATTCTTTACTTCGGCTCTAGGCGTTAAAAGCTTTGCTAGTGGTTCCACTCCTTCTCTTGTCGTCAATCTTTCTTCCCAAGGGCCTCAGGGGCTCCTTCCTATCAGTTGGATTTGATGGGTTTCGGGAATAACAGGCTTCGTGCCCTAGGGGTATCAGACCGGCTATCACGAGATCAACCGACGACCGTTTTAGTGGGTGAGATATTGAGTCTTCCTGAGGATAGGGAAAAGTTTTTGCGGCTGTCTCCTGGTTCTCAACATATGCGCATTATGAATGACTCTTTGGCCAATTTCCGCAAATTGCATTACTTTGCTGAGGCTCACGGTAGCAAATTGCAAGATTGGTCTGACACAATGAGCGCCCAAAGGGGCCAGCTTGACCGTGCCTTAATCAAAGTGAGGAAAGTAACGCAGCTTCAGAACCAAACCCAAATAGAGCTGGATAATTGCCGTATCGACCTAGCAAGAGAGAAATCCAAAGGAAGAGCTACGGTTGAAGCTTTAGAGGCAGAGCTAGCGGCTGTGAGAGCAAAGATTTTTCTTCTTCATGAGGAGATAGCGGCCTGGGACGAGAATCAGACCAGAGTCCCGTTAAAGATAGAGTGGTGGAAGAGAAAAACCATGCGGGCCGTTAACGCTGGGTACACGGATTGCTACGGCCACAGTCACTTCGACCCATCTAAAGTAGCAATATACATTTCCAAGAGAATGGGCGAGATTGATGGGAGCAAAGAAGGTCTTCCTTCCTCAGACGAAGAAGAGACGGGTGACAACAACGATCTTGACACACTCCCGTTATCAGATGATGCAGATGCCGCGGAGGGCGCGGAAACCTCCGCTCCTCCCATGTAGTTGTGCTTTCTTTTTATGTTCGAATATTGACGCCATTCTCTTTGTAATAACATTTGGACTCCTTTGATTAATAATTGAGCTTTGTAGCATTTTCTTCCTCCTTTATCGGTGTTTTGATTAGTTGTAACTCGACAGCTGCTGATTGCCTTAACGCTTTGTCTCGCGTTATCTCGATTGGCGCGTTATTGCGTCTATTTCAAATATGGCAATCTAGGAGTCGATCCTGCTTTTCAGAGCATTTAATGCTTGAGAATCTCCCATTAATGCGATGGAGGAAGTCATGATGGCTAGGGCACACGTGTCCCTTCGTGGAGGCGTTAGGAGTTGGCGCCCCCTAGGGAGTGGTAAAATCAAAGCGTCTTCTCCCTTCCCCAAAACTGTGCTCATTATGTGCGTCTTTTCTTAATGCGCCTTTTACCAAACGACAAGTATTGCAACAGTTGTTTCGATTAACCCCTAGGGTTATAAAACACGCCTCATATTTCTTTTCCTTCTTTTCTCACTCTCACTTTCTCAATAGCGTCTCAAGGAGCGATTTAACTTTCTTCTTGCCGCCGTCTAGGTATTCTGGTATTCCTTTAGAAGGTACATCTGTTCTTCCCTGTTACTTTCTTCATCATTTTAATTTTAATATGGCAAGAACTCGTCGTCCCCGACCCAAATCTGTCGGGGAGGAAAAGATTGAAAACACCGTCTCCACTATCACTTCTCCGACCGTGCTTCGGCGGCGGTTGGTTAAATACAACGCCAATATTCTCAATGGTTGTTCGGTTGGTGTTGCCCTCAATTCACTCTGTCTCAATAGTGAATTACCCGACAACCGTAGGATCTTGTATGCCAAGATGTTCAATTATGGTTTCCAGTTTCCTCTTGAACCTTTAGTGATACAATTGCTTTTTGAATTCGATTTAAATCTAGCCCAACTGAGCCCGAATAAGATTGAATGACTTGCCTTTCACCCTTCCCTTTTTATTTTCATGGGCGGTCGCATTTTAATTTTCGTAAATATCAACTGCTTTAATTTTCCGCAAGCTGCTGGAAATTCTTCCGCAATTTATCAACTGTTTTAATTTTTTTGTAATATCAACTGTTTTATTTTCTGCAATATCAACTGTTTTATTTTCTGCAATATCAACTGTTTTTATTTTCTGCAATATCAACTGTTTTAATTTTCTGCAATATCAATCGCTTTAATTTTCTGCAAATCGTCAACTGTTTTGAATTTTCTGTAAATCATCAACTGCTGTTTATTTTTCTACAAATTATCAACTCGGCATTTAAATCTCATATGCGTCAAATCAATCATTTCTCGCATGCAGTCAACTCAGCATTTAAATTTCGTATGCGTCAAATCCATCATTTCTCGCATGCAATCAATCGTCATCCTTTAATTTCCTGCACTTGTCAAAAATCAGCATTTAATTCTCGTATGCGTTAAATCCATCATTTCTCGCATGCAATCAACTGTCATTATTTAAATTTTCGGACTCATAAAATTGCTTATTTATTTTTCGAGCTATCACTAACACTCTCATTTTGTAGGTTTTAATTTCAAGCTTCGCTCGAAAGTACGCCTTTCGTTCCTTTTTATTTATTCAACGCTTTTCGTAAATATCAATCGTACGCATGATATATAGAACTGCTAGAATTAAAATCAACCCACATGAACAACTTGTTTAAAGACTTGCTTAAAATGCCATGTTCATATGATTTTAAATTCTCGCTTGTATTGACTGTACATGGGGACTTTCGATCCCACATCAATTTATCATTTCAAAACCTTTCATTCAATTTGTACTCTGCTAAGCTATCCATGATAGAATCACGTAGTAATTAATTTAATCATGCATGGCCCGATGATGAAATAAGAGGGCGCTCATTCAGTCTTACAGAAAATTCAGTCCCATCACGTTACGGTCAGGAATAATCAATCGATCTTGATAAACGGTAATCCCGTCCAAAAGATTTTTTAATTATTCCTGAACGGTCACGATCATAGAAAAGACTAAAGTGACGATTCCTCTAAGGCCCCCCTTTTCCAAAACACATTTTATCAAACACCTTTTAACACCTCTCTCATCAACCGGTAACCATTTTTGGATGTGACTCGGGTGCCTAACACCTTCCCGAGACCATAATACGACCTCGAACCTTTGTCTGGGGTCCAGACCCCTTTTTGTGCCTTTAGTTTTTTTTTTATTATATTTTCTATGCCATGACGATTAAGGTTCCCTAAACCTAGCAACCAAATTAGGGTGGCGACTTCATTGCATGTTGCGAGGCGTCTGTTTATGCTGAACATCGTAAGGTCTCAAGTTCGTTGCACACTCGCGAATTTTTAAATTTTCAGGGGCGCGACAGTTTAGCGACTTCACTGGGGACTTTAGGGTCGGAGCCGGTTTTATCTTTTTAGAGAGGTGTTTTATTTGTTTATTTATTTATTTACTTTGATCAATTGCTGGTCTGTTCATTTATTTGCTTTATCAATTGTCATATGCATTTCATAGCGCCCTACACCCAGGGGACAATTACCAAATTAGGAGGGTAGTAGTGACGCCCTAGGACACATGTCCTGGGTAGTGTTCACCAATCCCAACTCGGATGAACCCCTAAAGCCAGTCAAAAGGTTACACGATTTCGCAAGAAATCGGGAGACTGGACGACACTTTAGGGACCTTTTCATGGTATCATCCGGGAACCATTCAAGCCAGTTAGAAATGTCGGAATCAGAGCCCCAACTCATGCATCATGATTATACCTGTTTGTCGTGGCTCTATTTGTCTTGTTGGCATATTGACGTGATTTTTCTGTTATACGAACTGCAAATTTCTCACACGTGCAGGTTACTTTGCATTTAAAATTTTATTGTTGTCCCATAGGACCCATATTGCTCATTCGATATGTCGGCACCTACACTACTTTCATTTGATATTTTTGGGGAATGAAGTTTCGACGATCAGGCCGCTCGAGGAGATCTGTTGGAACGTGGGTTCGCCCCTGACATCACCGCTAAGGTCAAAGTAGAAGTCGTAGACTTCGACTTAACTAGGATTCGGAAGTTGAGAAATGAGCTGACTGAAGACGAGGAGACACAGTTTGAGGGTAGTTATGGAAATCTACTAACCCTAGTTGACGTCAAGACTGATTGGGGTTGTGTCCAGGTAGCCCTAAAATTCTGGGATCCCCATTATCGGTGCTTCTCTTTCGACAAAGGAGTAGACTTGACTAGAAGAGTACTCAGCTCTAATGTGTTTCACCTCTCCTATATCGGCCATATACCAGAATGTTCGACTCGACTCCTCGAGTGTCAAAATAAGGCTCGATAAGCTGTTGGGAATCACCAGTCGTGTCAGAAAAGGGGACTACTTCTGGTGCTGGTCAGATATCGAGGCACGATTTCAGTTAACCAACGGGAAAAAATGCTTAAGGATCCTGGCTCTCGCCATCGTAGGATTTGTCCTCTTTCCAAAAATGAGAAACGCCATCGACTTTGCAGCAGCCAAGATCTTTACGATGTGGAAACAAATGCCATCAATCCTACAACAGCCATCTTGGCCGAGACCCTTTGCTCCTTGGACTCCTGTCGAAGAAAAGGGAAAGGGAGACTTACCTGTTGCACCCAGTTGCTGACAGTATGGTTGGTCAGCCACTTCAAACAGATTCCTGATCAGTCCATTTTCTTCAAAAGCTACATAAGATCATGCCCTTTTACTCAGGGTTATCAACGCAATGACCACGGATAGATGGGAGATGGAAAATAAGGATGTCTAGATCAACCGATTCATAAACCTCTCAGAAGAAGATTTCAGTTGGCACGCCAAATGACTACAGACCTCCGATCCCATCGTCTGCTGTGGACCCCTACCTTGGGTTCCCTTGATCGGAGCATGGGGGTGCACTCACTATTGCCCTGCCCTCGTACTCCGACAATTTTGCATCACGCAAATCATTCCGGTGACATTCGGCATGACGAGATCAAATCTGCCACACACCGGAGAAAATCAGAACATTCAGCTGTATGCCCAAGACTGGGCCAACCCCTTTTGTCTCAAAGGACACGTCGCCCCTGCGGCAACGATACCACAATATCCACAGTGGAGGTTAAGGCGAGTCAACGACAATGTCTTACCTCGCCCAGAAAATCAGAAACCGATGGAAGAGGAAGGGGAATCCCAAGTACGCTCAAGTGGTAGAGCAAATGCAAGCAGTGCAAGAAGAGCGAGATCTGATGACAGAGGAAAGAGATATCGCCAAAGCCCGTCAATGTGGCTTAGAAGTCCAGATGAATGAGTTAAAAAGGCGTAGTAAGGACATTCTCCGCATACAAGCAGTAAAATAGAAAGTGGCCCTCAGGGACTTCGAGGAACGTCTGAACAGCGAAATCCGCAAGAAAGAAGCATCCAGTGCCATAATTGAAGACAAGGATTCGACGATAAGGGTTTTGACTACTCGCGCAGACTTGGGAGATAGGAAAATCCAGGCACTGCAAAGCCGAATTACCACGTTAGAGGCTGAGTTAGAGATGCAGAAAGAGGAGTTGGCTTCGATGGAGTACCTTTGGCAGCAGGACTCTGACGTCCAGGATTGACACCTTCATAGGAAGGCTCGAATATCGGCAGCCCCTTTTTCTTTTTCATGTAACTAGGACCCCTGATTTCATCTATCTTAGCCATTTTTGATGAATTTAGGTAGTTGGCAAGTTTACCATATTTTGTAAACACTTTTTAATGAAGTCGTACTCTTTCGGATATTTATCGCCTCAACTTTTCCATATCAATTATCCATCCAAAGTAACTCAAAAGACCATCGCAAAAGGAAAGAGATAAACACAGTCGTTTCACCAAAAAACCAAAAAAATCATACCGAATAGTCGAAAAAATCAGAGTATTGCTCACTCATGGCCATGTCCTCTTAGCTTATCTAAAAACTCAAAGTTCATAGCATAGATCATCGTCTCTCCCCTTGGTTGGGTTCGCCAGGCATCAGGCCTTGCATCGTCGAAAGCATAGTGTAAAAGAGATCTTCCTAGCATGGTGGCATTGGTTGCCCCTGCTAATTTGGGTTTCGCAGATAGCATCTCCGACTGCTTCACATCGTTGGAATGAATAGAGGCTTCCCTCGTATCTTGCCAATAGCTGGGATATCTCGCCTCTCTGACCGCCCTAAAAATATCAAGTGAAAGTGTAGCCGGAGAAGCGAATAAGCAGCGTAGAGGCCTCGGGGTTGCACATCACCTGTATATCCTCAATTGTACTTACTCTTTTCTGTGTTTTTCCCTTTTTCAGGTTCACTATAGCTCCTCAGAAGCACGCTACTCCGCACAGACTCCCTGTAACTATACTTCAAAAATGAAAATGACTAAACAGGCTAAGGTCAATGAACTACTAACGACCAGAATAACAGAACTAGAAGAATAAGTTCGAACTTTGCAAATTGAAAAGGAATGGGGTCCTTCATCAACCCAACCATCTTCTGTTCAGTGGAAGTGGCAGGGTCCCTACATTATTCCCGACCTTACAGCTGCAACAAGTACAACTAGACAGTATTCCTACCCATCTCAGGGCCGTTCTACCGGACCCTTTCGCACTAATGGTCCGAGGAATCGACGCCTCGGAAGTTCAAGGCCACTAATCGATTGAGCCCACGAGAGGAAAAAACTAAGGGTTATTGAAAGATATGACCCTAGGGATCCCGCTGATAAAAGCATGATGCAAGGAACTACGACGCCTCGGAAGTTCAAGATTCCACAATTCGAAAGGTACACGGGGATTGAACGCCCCAAAACTCGCCTCAAAATCCACCATAACGAAACGTTTGAACGGTACAAGCTCAATGCAGAAATCACACCTAATCGTTCTGATTTGCAAAATCTAGAGAAAAGGGCCGAGGAATCAGTAAAAACTTATGCTCAGAGACGAAAAAAACTAGCCGCAAGGATTTCTTCTCCTTTGAATGACAGGCAACATTTCTCACCGCCTCCAATAAAAACATCGCAACCCATGCAACCCAAGCCATATAACCCACCAAAGGACCCAAATAACCAAAACACGTCAAACAGTCGGTGGAACCGAGAGCCTTTGCCTCCTCTCCCTCTTCCCGCGGGAGAAATCTACAAACATCTCCTGGCGGCAGGACAGATCGTACCGGTTCCAGCTCAGCCTCAATTGCCTCCTTACCCGAAGTGGTATGGTCTCAACGCAAGGTGCGAATACCACGCTGGAGCCCCGGGTCACACTCTGGAAAATTGCTTCGCATTCAAAGCAAAAGTCCATCACTTGATCAAAAGTGGATGGGTATCTTTCAAAGGGTTAGCAAAAGGACCCAACACATCCACCAACCCTCTCCCCAATCATTCCCAAGGAAAGGGAGGGGTGAACGCCGTCTCGGCAGGAGAAAGCAACGACCTCTTTTCTTCAGCGTCAAGCTGGCCACAAGAACAACTTTTCCTGGCCTTAGCTCGAGGCGGATATATGCCACACTCGGAGAGCAATCCAAGTCACTGCATGTACTGCAAGGGAAGCGACGGTCACAAGATCCAAAGCTACGAGTCGTTCGCAGGAAAGGTGAAACAACTCTCAAGTCTCGGAGTAATACAAACCCAGAAAGCGACCCACGGGGAAGGATCCATTAATGCCATCGGAGAAGGATTTCCTATCCCACCTAACTCCAAAGGAACCCCACTCCAAATCATCCAAAAGAAAAGATCGACTTCGTCGTGCAAACAGTTCTCCACGCGCCGCGAGATTGGCACCTTGGGCTAGCCTTCCGGGAAGTTCAATTACCTCGTCAGGTATTCGACACCACCCTCCCATTCTAGCACAGTGCCCTTACTACCCTCTTGGGAATCCTCAGACTCCGAGTCATACCCTTCACCGACATGGTCACTTCCTCCATTTCCTTTGAAGGAGATCTATGCAAGCCTCCTGGCAGACAGGCAGATTACACCATCCCCACTCTCGCCTCAATCAACTCCTTACCCTAGCTGGTATGATCCAAAGGTTAGCTGCGAATATCACGCCGGAACCCGAGGACACTCCCTGGAAGACTGTTACGCCTTTAGAGAGAAGGTCGATCACCTAACCAAGCAAGGATGAATCTCGTCCAAAGGTTTAGCAAAGGGTCCTGATGTGACAACCAGTCCTCTACCGCACCATAGTCCTGGGATGAGTGACATTGCTTCCGTTGGAATCGACGTTTCTCACCCTTCAATGGAGGAAACACCCAACGAAGAACTGTTCTTCGCATTAGCTAACAACGCATATCTGCCATTCCCGGGGAATAATCAGGCCCAATGCCTATTTTACCAAGGGGAAAGCAAGCACGAAATCTAGGATTGCAGACTTTTTGGCAGAAAGTCAAGCAACTCACAACATTCGGGATCATTCAGACCGAAGGGAAAACCCGAGGAGCAATCAATGCCATCGAAGACAATTCTCCAGCACCGTATTCCTTCGAATATGTGGCCCAAACAGGGGAGGCGGCCACGACCCCATGCAAAGTAGTGTTCATGTTAGCTGTGAATACTCCTAGCCGAGACTTACACGCGGTCTCATTCAACTACGGATACACGATGGTCACCACCCCTCCTGCAGTCACACCAACTGGACTCGCTATCAGCAAAACCTCTCATATCGAGGGCATGACCCACACCGGAAGATGTTACATCTCGGAGGAAGTAGAAAAGCAACAACAGGCCAAAGGGAAAAATCCTGTGATCCGCGAAGAGACGGTAGAAGAGATGCAAGGTTTGAGCAAACCTGTAACCGAGGACGAGACAGTTGAGTTCCTCAAGATCATGAAACAGAGCGAGTTCAGCATCATCGAACAGCTAAAGAAAATCCCGGCTCGCATCTCCATCATGGAGCTGATCCTTACTTCAGAGCCGCATCGCCAAGCTCTCCTAAAAGTCTTGAAGCAAGCCTTCGTGAGTAAGGATATCGCCACGGAAGGGGTGGAAAACCTCGTCGGAAGAATTCAAGCCTTAAGCAGCATTTCCTTCTCTGAAGGAGAGATCGACCCCTCGGGAAGAGATCACAATAAGGCCCTATACATCACGGTAGAATGTAAGGGACACGTCATAGCAAAGGCCCTAATCGACAATGGGTCCGCACTGAATGTCATGCCCAGACATGTCCTCGAACAACTGCCGGTCGATTTCTCTCATATGAAACCTAGCGGAATGATGGCTAGGGCTTTCGATGGCACCACTCGAGAGATCATCGGGAACATTGAGTTGGATATGGTCATCGGGCCCCACACTTTCGCCTTGACATTCCAGATCATGGAAATCCAACCCGCTTACAGTATGCTTCTAGGACGGCCTTGGATCCATTCAGTAGGAGCCGTCCCCTCTTCCCTGCATCAGTGCCTCAAATATGTCAAGGACAATGCCCTCGTCACAATAAAGGCAGAAGAAGCCTTGATCTTCGCCAAGCATGCATCCGTGCCTTACATCAAAACTGCTGAAACCTTGGAGAGTTCTTTCCAAGCCTTCGAAATCATCAACGCGGATTGGATCGAGGAAGGATCCCCCGTTTGCGAAGCCTCAAAATCTGAGATAGCCGAAACAACCACTAAGTCAATACTAGAGGGAAGCTTCCAATTGGGAAAATGGCTCGGGGCCGAGTTACAAGGATCAAAAGGTTGGGCACCTCCGAAGAGCTTCGGAGACCGCTTTAGGTTAGGGTACCAACCCAGCCAGGCCAACTTTGCCAAGATCGCCTAAGAAAAGAAAGAAAAGCAGCTAGCTAAGCTATTTGGACGTTCGGCGCCAGAGGGCAAAATGCCAATCCCCCATATCAGAACCATGTTCCCCTTCGCCGCTGAAACCATCAATGAAAATCCAATCAGGGTATCAGACCTCCGTATTTGCACTCTGGGTGAAGAAGAGTCGTCGCCTAGTTCAGTCATTTTCGTAAAGAAGTCAGGGGAGTCTGTGCGCAACTGGACCATCACCATGCTTCCGGATGTCTCTCTGTAATTTCTCCTTTTGCAAAATATATATGTTTTTGCACGTTTTCTTACGAAAACATTTTGTAGGGACTCATGTTCCCTTTTGTTAAAAATCAATATATATGTAAATTTTCATTTTACGCATCTCCTTTTTCCGTACTTTTAATTTCAGGATGAGTGTTAGTTCGGATTGTCTTGATAAAACCTATGTCTTTACTGGCGAAGGAATTGTCGTCACCACCGAAGATAAGGTCGAAATTCCCTGCGAATTGGCCCATTTACTGGAAAGTTCAGAAAAGGAAATAACCACTCATCGGGAGGAATTGGACGAAGTAAACTTGGGGGCAAGCAATGAGAGTCAGAAGTTGGTCAAGATCGGAACTACCTTGGATATGACTCAGAGGGAAAGATTGATTTCCCCCCTCAAAGACTACTCGGACGTATCCGCATGGTCGTACGCCGATATGCCAGGTCTTGATCCCATTGAAACCTGAGTTTAAACCTGTCAAACAAAAGCTTGAAGAAAATCAACCAAAAATGGTAGTCACTCACAAAGATTGGCATGACATGCTTCCTTTCGCACTGCATGCTTACCGGATAGCAACTCGGACGTCCACAGGGGCAACTCCCTACTCATTAGTTTACGGCATGGAAGCCGTCATCCCTCTGGAGGTAGAAATCCCTTCTCTCAGAATCCTGGCAGAGTCCGAAGTAGAAGAATCGGATTGGGCAAGAGTGAGGTACGAGCAGTTGAACCTCCTTCCCAAAAATCGTTTGGCCGCTATCTGCCATGCACAATTATATCAGCAAAAAATGGTCAACGCTTATAACAAGAAAGTGCGACCTCACAATTTCGAGGTTGGGGATTTAGTGTTGAAGAAAATTCTCCCTCATTAGGAGGCTAGTCAAGGAAAGTGGGCCCCAAGGTACGAGGGCCCTTATCTAGTTAAAAGTGCATTCTCGGGGGGTACCCTGATGCTAACCAACATGGACGGAGATGATCTACCAAGACTAGTAAACGCCGATGCAGTTAAGATATACTTCGCCTGAAGCGTCGCGAACTGGGCGTTCCGCCAGACCAAGGACATAGGGTTTTATCATGACAATCTAGCACCAACATTTGTCCTGAAATTAATAAAATAAGTTTTTTTCAGGAGATGCTTAGTATTTTAAAATTTGTTGTCCCTTTTTTTTCTTAAACTTGTGAGATGACAAAAGGAGGCATGGCATAGATGGCTCCCCAGGAGTAGCTCGGGACGTAAGACACGTCACTTAGACTAACGCCACTAATCAATCTTAAGTTTTGCAGGGACGTAAGGTCTTACATCTCATCTCGTCATCGAGATAGAACCAGGGAGTTCCGCTCGTAGCAACTCTTGAATTGCCATAGCAGGCCACCTTCAAGAGCGAATCAGGAAAGATTTTAAGACAAACCATCACCATCTAAAGCGAAATTTATTTTCCTCGCAGTGCTACCAGCACAACCGGCATCGCAAACAACCGGTCTCAAAGGACCGAACACTGGACCAAAGTCACAAAGCCCATCCCATGCAGGCCGAGTCGTCAGAATGCTAACAACAACTCCTGGAAAAAGCACGAAAAAAAGCTGTCCTCCTAGGACCACCATCAACATGCTTAATGCAGTCTCATTAAAGAGGTCTCACGACATCCGCACCATGATCAACACGCGTCAGAACTCCCCTCTAGAGAGGGACAGCTGGACTGCAAGTATCACCCGCGCCGAGACGAGAGCCGCAGTAAAGCATCTAAAAGCAAAGCCATCATCAACCAACATCCGATGCAAGTCACACCGCAATGACCCACGGATAGCCCGTCCAAAAGGGAGAGCTTAACACTCATCAATCACGTTACTTTTGCTAAAATTTGTCTTTCATTTACTCCTCATTTGTTCTCGCCTTATCTTCTTCAGGAACTAGGTCACTCCCCTTGTTGCCTGCATAAGAATGGTAAGCAGACGCCCTTGTAGCCACACTGCACATTTCGGGGACAGAAGATGTTCCCCTTTGTCCCAGAGCAATCACAGAGCAAATCAGCGAAGGTCCGGCAATGGCCAGTAAGCAAACAAACAAAAATGTTGATCTCATCCTCACTCTGACCCGGATCGGCAGTTCCCGCAAAGCAGCTAAAAAAGAAACCAATCAAAGCAAAGCATCCCAGAACTAGGACCATGTCATAGGCACCCTCGAAAGGCCGGGCTAAAGGAAGGGGGAATCCCTGAACTTATCTTGTTTTCATTTTCAGATTAATTTCCCTTTCTGCTCTATTGTCCGCTTTGCATCTCACAGGGACTTGAAGCATCTCACTGTCATCCGCATGGAGCTTATGGAAGACACCCTTGCAGCCCCACTGCACATTTCAGGGGAGTCCATCTTTCTTTCCCCTTATTTAAATTTGTTTTCATTCCTGCTCGCTTTGTTAGCTTTAAGTCGAGTACGGTCGTCTGGCCCACTGGGGCAACCTTAGGTTCTCGTTAGACCCTTGCAAATAATTCGTCCCCCACATCCTAGCAATCAAACTATCAATCAATCAAACCATCAATCAATCAAAAATCAAAAATCAATAAAAATCCCTTTTTAGCCCGGCTAAAACAAAATCATACCACTCTCATAAGCATTTTCATGCATTGCATAGGTCGGGAATGTTCAATCCCTCTGTTAAAAAAAAAGCATCCATCTAAATTACATGCCATGCATGATATTACTTGTTTGCTCTTATATCCGCGGTTTGCTTCGACGTAAGCAGTCACAAACAAATCTCGATAAGCATCTTTGAGCCATCGCGTCGTATCCTTCATGAGTGTAAGGGCCTGACTAGATACTAGTTGAGTTCGCATAATATCCAGGGTACATGCGCAATTAGACATGGGGTAGCTATAAAATGACGTGGGACTTTTGCGATCTTCTCCATTTTTTTCGTTTCTTCCCTCTTTCCACCATATATGTCATCACTCCCCAAACCTTCACTATCACTCATACCCCGGGAGCCAAGGAGTAGTCTCAGCTAATATTGCCAGCCGGAAATAAAAGCACGCCAAGGTCAAGTTTACGACAAAGGAGACAGAAAAGGTCACCGAAAGATCACTAAGAGCCATTACCGAAGAAAGACCAAAAACTCAAAGATGAAGGCCGAGGTTTTAAGCCAAAACGAGAAGAGATCAAGAAAAAGGTTGTGCTTGCTCTGCTCTGTTGCATTTCAAACCAAATAAAAAAGGGGGGGAATAGAGAAAAAAAAAAGAAAAAAGAAAAAAGGGCCCAAGGCCCACTCGAGAAATCTCAAAGCAAGCATCCCTCATGAGAACTCAAGAAGAAAAGGGCCCAAGGCCAACTCAAGCAGTAAGTCGCAAGAAAGAACAACGACAACACCCCCAGTGAAGACTCGAGAAGAGAAAAAGGCCAAGAGCTAGCTCAAGGAATCTCGAAGAAAGCATTCTCCAGCAAAGAATCGAGAAAAGAGAGGGCCCCTGGCCGACCAGAAAAGCATCCCCAGCAAGGATCCCAAAACTCATGCACTCTGTCAAAAAGCATCCCCAGTAAAAAGCGAAGGAACTCGCGCACCTCGCCTTCATCAGGGCCAATCGACAAAGCATCATTCAAAAAAAAAAAAAAACCTTCCAGCAAAGCAATCTTTTCCAAAACCAGCTTCCTTCCGGACAATTTCATGTCCTTTCATTCTCTTCCGTAAAAGTCCCATCGATTAGTAGAACGCCCATGCATGTGCATCTTCATTTGAAGTCTATTCACTCGGATTGACATTGCGAATTGGAAATTATGTATCATGTTAGTTGCATCTTTATGAGAGTAAAATACTTAGCCTTGTTTCAGAGCGTGAGTGCAAACACTAATATCAGGTGAGGGCTGCTTACGGCTGTAAATCGTGGGAAAGTCTTGTCCTTGGGGTCGTTACCTCCTAAGCAGGATGCAGACATATTCTAGGTTCGTATCAAGGTCGCTGGTAACGAAAGCATTTCTCTCCTCCTATAGTTGATCATTTGCATTTTTTCTCCTCCTAGAGTGACATCATACATTCCCTCCTCTCAGAGTGATAGCATCTACGTTTCGTCCTCCTAAAGTGACGATTAGTTTATTTCTGCACCTCGCGTCTTCTCCTACGGGATTAACGTCATTTAAATTTCCGCATTTTATATTTCCTCCTCCTAGAGTGATAACTTTATATCTCCTCCTCCTAGAGTGACAGCTTTATATTTCCTCCTCCTAGAGTGACAACACGTATTTCCTCCTCCTAGAGTGATAGCTTTATATCTCCTCCTCCTAGAGTGACAGCTTTATATTTCCTCCTCCTAGAGTGACAACACGTATTTCCTCCTCCTAGAGTGACAGCTTTATATTTCCTCCTCCTAGAGTGACAGCTTTATATTTCCTCCTCTTAGAGTGACAGCTTTATATTTCCTCCTCCTAGAGTGACAGCACGTATTTCCTCCTCCTAGAGTGACAGCATGCATTTTCCTCCTCCTAGAGTGACATCATTTACATAATTCTACATTTCTGCATAATTATCATCTCCTCCTAGAGTGACATCATTAGGAAAAATCATTTCGTGTTTCTGCGGATCGCGCATTATCCTCCCGAAGCAACGTCAGTTACATGTTAAAACGCTCATCCCCTAGTGGAGCCGTCATTTACATTTTCGTAAAATTATCTTCCACTCCTGCCAGAGTAGTTATCATTTTCGTTTTCCGCAACTTATTTTCTCAATGTCCGAGTAGATCTAAGTTCATACCTTTGCAGGACATCCGATCAAAACCTTTCTCCTCCCAGAGTGACATCACCGACTACCTCCTCCTAGAGTGACAGCTACAACGTATCTCCTCCCAGAGTGACCTCTACAACACTATCTCCTCCTAGAGTGACATCATCAACCTGTCTCCTCCCAGAGTGACAGCAATGAAGCTACCTCCTCCCAGAGCGACGTCAACCAATTTATCTCCTCCTAGAGCGACATCAACAAATCACCTCCTCCTAGAATGATAGCAATTCATCTCCTCCCAAAGCGATGTCATCACTGCAAGCCTGAGGTAAGACCCGTTGTGTAGCCAAAATTCGGATATGTAGGGGCAACCATCTTTACTGCTTATCAAATACTTCGATAAGACAGTAAAGAGGGGGCAACTGTTGATACCCGAATTTTGACGCCATTTTTAATCAATTTTAGCATTTATGTCATTTTACTTAATTTACTGTCATTTTTAGTTAATTTACTATCGCTAGCATTTTTAAATTTTCCATCGCATTTTAGCATCGTCAGCTTTCGAAATCGCGTTTTTAATTTTTCGTCACGTATTTTCATTATTATTATCATTAATATTTTTAGCCTTAAAAATCACATTTTTAACTATCCGGCAGTCATTTGCTAGTTTTTTCTTCATTTTAGGTCATCTTATGATTTTTAGGATTTTTAATATTTTAGCGCATTTTTTAGTTTTTTATTTTTTATTATTATTTTCGTTCGAGCTTTTATTGGACCCGAGTAAGTCCGCTCGGACAATAGCTTGAATTTGAAATGTTTACCATCAACTAGTTGCTAGCTTTTTTTCCATTCACAACGGTCTACAGCGTTTCGTGTAATTTTCGGCGTAACGTCGTTATTTTTCCTCCCGAACGTTTCACGTTTTTGAACGAAAAAATAAACACGTTAAACGAAAAATTCTCATCATTCGCTGTAGATGGTTAAACCCGTCGTATTTTTCTCTACGCGCTGGTACCTTCGGCTCGAAAATTCGGAACGTTTGCTAGCAGGAATCGGCTCGAGGCCATTTAAATAAGGTAAAAGGCAATTTGATCACAACCGTTGATCTGGTCAACCAAGAAAAGTCAACCAGATCAACGGTTGACAATTTAATGTGCATGGTGCACATGAACAGTGCCGAGGAGCATGCAGCGGAGCAGACCACCGGGCTACCTACTCCCGTCGTGTCCTAGGCTGCTCCCGCCGTTTCCCGTCCTATCCACCATCATCACACGGCCGTAGACCCACCACCTCACGGTGCCTAGCCCCTCCAGCGCGACAACCGACCACCACGCGCAGCCACGCCCTCCAAACGCCATGCCACTTCGGCCTATAAATACCAAGCATTCTTCAACGTAAAAACGGTACCAACTTTGCAAGAAAACCTTGCTCCTTCCCTCTCTTGATTGATAGCTCACTTAGAGCATCGATCGTCCAGTTCAAAGCTTTTGCAGTAAGCCTCTTTTTCAAGCTTTTTCCTTTCATTTTTATGCCTTTCTTTTCTTTAAATTCGTTTAGCATCCAATTGATCTAGTAAATTGCTTTTCTTTGTGTCATTAATTCATATGCATGCTGTAGATTAAATACATGCTTTCAATTTAAGAAATCGTTAGCTAGATTTGGTGAATTAATTAGTTTTTGATAATTAACGGTTTTGTCATTTTTTCAAAATTAAACTCCGTACGGTTTTCACTAAAATTCGAGGTTAGTATGGTCGGGAAGCCATCGAGGAGACGAGCGTCCCGATATGAAGATTTTTGGAAACAGTCACCTGTGGCCGGAGCTTGACCAAGGAAGAAGACGATGAATAGTGCCATAATGGCCTATTCATACGTCAAGGTGATGGGCTTGGCCCATCACCCTTCCCTTTTTATTTTCATGGGTCAGGCACTATTCCTGGCCCATTTTTCATTTCCTTTCACTTTTTTTATTAGGGCCCCAACCCATTTTCATTTCTTTCCGAGATTTCGGATCACGCTTTTTCGTAAAATATTCGTATCCTTCGTATGATTATTTTTCATACTAACACTTTAATTTTCTGTACCTATCAACTGTTTACATTATACGCACTTTAATTTTCCGCAATTTACTTTCGGCAATTTAAATTCAATTTACCGCCTACATAGTCGGTCGCAAATATCAACTGTTTATTCTCTGCAAATATCAACTGTTTATTTTCCGCAAATATCAACTGTTTAAATTCTTCGCACTTTAATTTTCCGCAATTTAATTTTCGAAATTTAAATTCAATTTACCGCCTACATGGTCGGTCGCAAAAATCAACTGTTTATTTTCTACAAATATCAACTGTTTAAATTCTTTGCACTTTAATTTTTCGCAATTTACTTTCGGCAATTTAAATTCAATCATTCATTTTACCGCCTACATGGTCGGTCGCATTTTAATTTTCGTAAATATCAACTGCTTTAATTTTCCGCAAGCTGCTGGAAATTCTTCCGCAATTTATCAACTGTTTTAATTTTTTTGCAATATCAACTGTTTTATTTTCTACAATATCAACTGTTTTATTTTCTGCAATATCAACTATTTTTATTTTTTGCAATATCAATTGTTTTAATTTTCTGCAATATCAATTGCTGTAATTTTCTGCAGTATCAATCATTAAAATTTCTGAAAATCGTCAACTGTTTTAAATTTTCTGTAAATTATCAACTCAGCATTTAAATCTCGTATGCGTCAAATCAATCATTTCTCGCATGCAATCAACTCAGCATTTAAATTTTGTATGCGTCAAATCCATCATTTCTCGCATGCAATCAATCGTCATCCTTTAATTTCCTGCACTTGTCAAAAATCAGCATTTAATTCTCGTATGCGTTAAATCCATCATTTCTCGCATGCAATCAACTGTCATTATTTAAATTTTTGCACTCATAAAATTGCTTATTTATTTTTCGAGCTATCACTAACACTCTCATTTTGTAGGTTTTAATTTCATGCTTCGCTCGAAAGTACACCTTTCGTTCCTTTTTATTTATTCAACGCTTTTCGTAAATATCAATCGTACGCATGATATATAGAACTGCTTGAATTAAAATCAACCCACATGAACAACTTGCTTAAAATGCCATGTTCATATGATTTTAAATTCCCGCTTGTATTGACTGCATGTACATGGGGACTTTCGATCCCACATCAATTTATCATTTCAAAAACCTTTCATTCAATCTGTACTCTACTAAGCTATCCATGATAGAATCACGTAGTAATTAATTTAATCATGCATGGCCCGATGATGAAATAAGAGGGCGCTCATTCAGTCTTACGGAAAATTCAGTCCCATCATGTTACGGTCAGGAATAATCAATCGATCTTGATAAACGGTAATCCCGTCCGAAAGATTTTTTAATTATTCCTGAACGGTCATGATCATAGAAAAGACTAAAGTGACGATTCCTCTAAGGGCCCCCTTTTCCAAAACGCATTTTATCAAACACCTTTTAACACCTCTCTCATCAACCGGTAACCATTTTCGGATGTGACTCGGGTGCCTAACACCTTCCCGAGACCATAATACGACCCCGAACCTTTGTCTGGGGTCCAGACTCCTTTTTGTGCCTTTAGTTTTTTATTTATTACATTTTCTATGCCATGACGATTAAGGTTCCCTAAACCTAGCAACCAAATTAGGGTGGCGACTTCATTGCATGTTGCGAGGCGTCTGTTTATGCCGAGCATCGTAAGGTCTCAAGTTCATTGCACACTCGCGAATTTTTAAATTTTCAGGGGTGCGACACATACCAAACTAGCTAGCTCACTATTCCGGCCAAAAGATCATCATCACCTTCTCCCTTTTCTTCCCGTCGGTTTGCAGCCACACATGCAAACCGACTCCAATTTTTTCTTCTCTTCTATAAATAGCAAGCTTCATACAACTAGAAAAGGGCACTAAAATCTCCTCTTAATCCCAATTTCTTGCACTACCTTCTTGGCTAAAAATCTCTCTTGGGCAAGTAAGTTTTCTCACTCTAGCTTTTCTTTAATTTCATTTTTGTCCTTAATGCATGAATAAATTGCTAAAACTTACCTCACATGCTTAGTTTTCATACCAATTTCATTTCCCTTGCTTCAATTTGATGACATGATGTATTGACTAATTAATAACCATATATGCATGTTAATTAGCTTGTTATTCCATGTAAAAAAATGCCACTATTCTTGTCCAAATTGCTTGCTGTTTTTTGTGAATTTGAGTTGCTGCCATGCTTGGGGTTTATTTGGGTCTGTTTTGAGTGAGTTCTAGAGAGTAAGAGTTACCTTGGTAGCTGGCCATGGCGCCGGCGACGTGATAAAGAAGAAGAGGGGATCTGTTGGCGGGAAAGAAAATAGAAAGGTGGTGGGCTTGTCTTGTGCCAAGCCCATTTTGTTTTAAATTAAAATTTGGGCTTATGTCCAAAAATCCAAAATGTGGGGCCCGACCCATTTATTTTTGTCAAGTTTTATGAAATGTTCATATGCTTTTTATGACATGTTTAAATTGCATGAAATGTTCGTATGCTTTTATGACACATTTAAATCGTATAAAATGTTCGTATGCTTTTTTATGACATGTTTAAATCATATGAAATATTCGTATGCTCCCTTTCGTAATTGTGCCATGATGAATTATCGTAAAAAATATTTGTATGTTGGCATTGATAATAATTTATCTTCTGCCGAAGGATGTATGGCGGAGCAGCTCTTCTCAGATCAGTGTGCGCGACGGTCCACAGTACCTGCAATGCGCCGGAGGGGGTCTCCGGCGGAAACACTCCGATGCTTAAGTCAGTAGGTGTACTGAAATTGGCAGAGTTTTGGCTAGTAAAGTCCGCTTACCTGCCTCCTTTGTGGGGGAGGTATTTATAGAAGAAAGGGGGCGTTCCCGCCCGAGTAAACGGGTACGGAGCTATCGCTCGCGTTAGGGTCTGTGGTTCGCCCTTATCATGATACGCTACCTTGGCGGTAGGTTCGTAGGTAGATATTGCCGCGGTAGGATAATGGCCGGAGCGTTAATCCTGACGCGTGGTTTCCTCTGGGGGTGAGATAACTCCTTGAGCCAAGCAGGAGGTCCGTGAGAGGAGCCGGTAGGGCCCCGTTAGCCTTTGTAGCGTTAGCCTTTGGGGAAGGTAGCAATCTTGTCCCTACCGTGGTGGTGCGAAACAGTAGCTATGCCTCTTCCCACCGGGTGATAGACGAAAATACCCTTTCTTTTAGGTGGATTGTTATCATAAGCCCAACTGAAAATGAGCCCGAGTGTTTACCAAGGGCTAACGTTCCTTCTCTTACGGAGAGTCCCTTTAAGTACCGGGGTGGTTTTGCCTCAGAAGATGGTCCTGACGGTTTTTTGTCAGAATCTATAAATCAGAGATTTCTCTGTGCCAGTTTCTTCGCATTTTTCACGTTCTTTCTTTTCATATTCCGCCATGGATGAACTGACTCGTAATTTCCTGATCTCCAAAACTCTGACCCTGAAGAATCTTACTGAGGGTGACATCGGCTTCCTGGAGAGGATGATCACCAAGACCTCCGAGGATGTCCTGGAGTTGCAGGGGGTGCTAACCTTTATTCTGTCTAGACAGCTGGGAATAACTCTGGAGGATTTTAATCCCCTAGAGAGTTTGGCGAAACTGGCCACTGTCAGTGCTCACCTTGATGTGGTGGCCTCGATGCTGCAGCAGAGGAAAGATCTGCTGGCCTGCTGCCTAAAGGGCATGAGAGCTTGCTCTTCCGAACTGACCTCCGTCGCTGACACTTTAAAGGAGGTTCCCGTTGTGCCAGGGGAAGATGATGCGGGGTCCAATATCTGACCGCTGGCTTCGCTTCTTCTCGTTGTTTTTCTTATGTTTCTTGTACATATTTGAACGTTAAGGCCACATGGCCATAAATAAATAACTGTCTCTACTTTTTCCCAAGTCTTCGCTTTTTCTTGCTTGGTTGCTTGCTTTATTGGTTGGAAATATTTGTCATGAGCCCAACTAAAAATGGGTCTTCCTCGGGACATTGTATTGCAGTGGTCGTGTTCCGGGGATTAGCAATGAATACTCTGTCTTAACTGTTACAGGGCCGTCTTTTCAGTGGCAGGTGGTTGGGTGGTTCTTTGGTGCTCTTTGATTGGTGCGTTCAACGAGCAGATGCGCCTGTGACGGATCGGATTCTGCAATTGCAGTTATTTTTCCCAAGCGTCTTAATTGATTTTTCAGGGATCGAAGTGCTTACTCGGCTATATAAGGGAGTTTGGTTTCCCTTTCCTGTTCATCTTCATCCTTTTCCTTCTTTTTTGCTTTTGCAGGTGACATGGCAGATTTTTATTTCTTAAGTTCCATGGATCGCGACTCCTTGCCGACTCCCCCGACTTCGCCGGACTCAGATCATCCCCCTCCTTCGCCACTATGGAGGCCTCCGGTCCGCCGAAAGGGTCGTAAGAAGCAGGGGAAACGGACTTCCCAGACGCCCTTTGCGACTTTGGCTTCTTCTGGTTCTGCTATTCAAGAGGGTGGCAAACGTTTTTCTTCCCCTGATTGCTCGCTGAACGAGGATTTTCCCATCAGTGCTGGTGCGGGGTTGGCAGATTCGAGTGCCAAAGGGAAATCATGCCCGTCAGGGTCCTGCCCAGAAAGGGAGGCAGACCAGCCTGTCCCGAATGCTGACGGGAAGATGCCATTCCTTGATGATGACGGGGTTTATCACCATGGCATTTACTGGCCTGATGAGGATTAGCCATTTTGCATTGTACCCGCCTATTGGCGTTTTATGAATAAAATGATGCTTTCTACTTTTCCTTTTTTGTCGTTTCTTCCGTTAGCCTGCTGGTTCTTGGTGATAGCTAACGTAAGCGGTTGGCCTGACTGAGGCAATCGCTTCGCGGTTACTCTGACTGGGTCAATACTGTCTCGCCCTTTTGGGGAGTCTCGACGAATAACTTCTCTTTTTTCAAATTTCTTTAATGTGCTTCCACGTGGCCAACTTCTTTTACACGCGTCTTCGCCCGATTGGTGACTCAATTAATGCGGTGGAATTTTTATCCTTTAAGAAGGGCCATTCTCCAATTTCTCAAAACTTTTGCCCTCACTTCGAATTTTCCTTTTTGTTTTCCTTCGTCTTCTCCTCTGAATACCTTTTCGGCCGCTCGTCACTGTCCGCCGATTTCTCTGCGATTCTTCTCCTTTAAGGTATCAATTCGTCCCTTCTCAGATTTCCTTTTTTGTTGGTTTGCTATGGCTAGGAATAGACCTCGCCAGATTATCTCTAGGCCCATGGATCCCGAGGTCGCCCAATCACCGAGTATTTTTACCTGCGATGTGGTTCTGAAAGCCGAATTGGAGGAACATGGTATTACCTTTCCTCCTAGGCATGAGCCTTCTATTCCCGGAAGTGATATGCGGCTTCATAATCCAGGGTGGGGCCACAGTAGGCTTCTTTATTTTAAAATGTTCCTTTATGGTTTCCGTTTTCCCGTTCATGAGTCGATACTAACTCTGCTGCGGGAGTATAGCCTTAATCCTGCCCAGATAACTCCTTCCTCTTGGTGTGCGGTTTATGCTTTTCTTCGCGCTTGCGAGCTGAAGAACATTTTTACCCCATCTATCAATTTGTTTCCCAAATTCTTTAGCATGATTTGCTACAATTGTTTAATCGAGATTACTCCCCGGTGGGATGATGCGCTCGTGCAGTCGTTTTGGCAACGTTTTCATGGCTTCAAGAAGGGTGTAGCTGATTGGAAGAGCAGCTTCTTTGTTCTGGAGCTACCGTCACGTTTGTGGCGTATCAATTTCAATCAGGAACTGGCAGACCCCATTTGGACAAATCCCGCGATTTTGTCCAGAACTGAGTTGGACCAGGCTAACGCTTTGTTAGACGAGAATACCCACTACCGTATTCATGCCTTTGCTCTGTTCAAGCCTCTGGAAGAGTGCGTTATGGGTGAGCCTATTTCTTTCCATATTTTCTTTACTTTGGTCCTCGCATGCTTTGTTTGCTATAAGAAGCTAACGGTTGATTCCCAGGTGACGCTGGTACTCCTCTGAACGTAATACCGCTTCAAACTTTACCGGCCTCGCCTTCGGCCGAGGGCTCAAGTCGGGGTGGCGTTCCTCCTTCGAGGAAGAGAACTAAAACGGTTGCCCGGGGAGGGCGAAGACCCGTTAGCTCTGTACGAACTTCTCGCTTTGTGGAAAATTGGCTACCGGAGCGTCGCAAGGGGACGGACTCCAGGCCTGTCGCAACGACGATAATTACTAGCGATGATGAAGATGCGGATGCTAAGTCAGACTTTTGCCATGCTTCTTCCCTTGCTGCTTCCCAGCGTCGGAAAAACTTCGAGTGGCCTCTGGTGGACAAGCTACCGGGACATCTCCTGTGGATGTGGCAACTGTTTCTACGCCTGCTGTTTCGTCTGAGGTGGGCGCCTCTCAGCCAACGGAAGCCGCTGAGGCGTTGGAAAAAACTTGTTCTTCTGAGGGAGAGGGCCTACCGATAGAATGTCCTCCTCCCATATCTAACGCTCCCGATTCTCTGATTGCTCATTGTATTCCTGACGTAGTGGTCACACCTCCTGTAGCGGATTCGACTGCTGAGCTACCGCCTAAGGTTACTCCGCAGCTGTTTTTTACTCCTTTCAAGAGTATTTTTCCTCAGGGCTCTTCTCCGCCTCCCTCAATCAATCTTGGTCCTGACGGGGTCCCGGCCTACCGTATGAATCTTGCAGGGTTTTGCTTTGATGCCCTTCGCGCTGTCGGGGTTCCCCAATGATAACAATTGGAATGCTCCTGACGGCAACATTGGGGCTACGGCATCAATCCCGGACAAGTTTCTATACGCTTCCCTGAAATGCCAACCTATCGCCTGGGCCAGCGGAAATTTCCTAGGATGGTCGACTTCAGCGGGGGGGGATCTCATGCGTCTTTACACGCACGGCGTCATCCCATCCTAGGAGACTGGAGAATATATCGCCCCTGATAGGCCTCACTCGATTATCGCCCGCGATGACGTACCTGATATCGCTCGAAACGATATCTTCAGATGATGTCTACCCCTATCGCTGTCAGGTATCGCTAATTTTGGTCTATAAATACCCCCACCTTACCAAACAGAACAAAAGATCGAGATCATCTTGGAGAACCTCTACCATTCTGAAAACTCGAACTGACTTAAGCATCGGAGTGTCTACGCCGGAGTCCCCCTCCGGCGCTTTGCAGGTACCTCCGACGCCGATCGCTTCCCATCCGACTAGCTGCTGCAGCCGTTTCCGACCAGAAGAGATCTCGGATCTTATCAAATGGTGCTTTCATTGAGAGCTTTGTTGTATTAAGTGAGCGTCCTTAATAGCCAAGCTCCGTTTAGTTGGGAGATCGGAACGGTTATGACAGCCAGATCGGAGCCAGACCGGTCTACATTTTCTAATATTCCTTTCTCAACTCGCAGGCGGTTATTTCCTTTTGCTACTGCTGATCTCTCTATGACGACGCAATCGACTATCTCGGGACCTCTGGACCTCTCGGTCGGGATCGCCGGAGGATCTATCTCCTCACAGACGGTCATTTCTTCATCACAGACGGTGGGATCTGATCTTTACACTCCTCTTTTAGAAGGATCTGTGCTTAACAATGAAAATCCCTTTGCTATGGAAATAGCGGCCCTTCGTTCCCGCTTGGAATATTTGACTGAAATGGCCACTAGAGTCACGCCTGGTGCTTCTGGATCTAGCGTTCCTCCTCGCGTCATGTTCACACCATCTATTGTTGCTGATCGACCTCTGCCCCCGTTGTTTCCAGAGAACCCCCAAGTGCCTTTATCCGCAGGAAATCCCCCGGTTGGTCATGTACAGCTCACTCAAGGAGGAGTAGAGGCTTATGTACCACAAATGCCGCAAAGACTTCTTCTGCAGGAAGACAGGCAGCTTGAGGCGTTGAGGAACCGTTGGGCCGGACGGAGGGAAGGAACAAACAGGAGTTTATCTCCCGTGTACAGTGAAAGATCCAGTAGCAGAAGATATCGAAGTCGTTCTCCCAGGAGTCGCAGTCGGTCTCCCAGGCGACATCATATACCTGAACCAAGGGAAGGAGGGCGACAAGGAGAAATATCTCCCCCACGTCATGCGCGTGAGATTCTTGATGATACCTCAGGTCACCCTTTCAGTCGTCGTGTAAGACGTCACAGGGTCAGCAGGCGAGTGAAGCTTCCCGCTGATACTTATGATGGTACTAAAGATCCTATTTCGCACATCAACAAAGTGAAGGATTTCGTCCAGTTTCAAACCCACAGTGATGCGGCTTTATGTCAGATATTTGTTATGACCTTATCGGGAGTTGCTCGTCTTTGGTTTGAAGGTCTTCCTGGCAGATCCATTAGTAATTTCGCACAGTTGGAATCCAAATTTCGGAGCAGATTTAGTACAGCAATTCCAATTCGGAAATCTGCCGCAGCGTTATTTGACATACAGCGGAAGCCCCAAGAGACATTGAAAGAATTTCTCAGCCGATTCGATCTGGAAATGTCATTAACGCCGGGCGTTACTATTGATTTCGCCATAGAAGCTCTGAAAAGAAACTGCCACTATGGAAAACTGAAAGATGCATTGATGGTGGATCCTCCAATATCCTTGGACGCACTAAGACTTAAAGCCCATAATTATGCGAAAATGGAAGAAGAAGAAAATAGAAATAGAACATTTAATATGCCGCCTGGGGCACCTCACATCCCTGCCGCTCCCGCAAATCCTCTGGTTGACGATCATTACACTGATGATTACGCTCGACGGAAAGATTACATCCCAAAGACCTACGATAAGCAAAAAGGAAATTCCTCGAAAGGAAAACAAGGTAGTTCCCCTCATCAGCGTCAAGGGAACGCTAACAAAAATCGGGCGTATGATCCGGATTTTCCCTCCTTGAATGTACCAAGAGCGGAGATCTTGGCGATAGCGGAACAACGAAATCTTCCTATCCGTTATCCTGCACCCACGAAACCTGGAGTGCTTTTAGGCAAAAGAGAAAACGCTTACTGTAAATTCCATAAAGCCAGAGGACATTCCACAGAGGCTTGCAGAGAATTAAAGTGGGTGATAGAACGCTTGGTGGAGGAAGGATATCTGGGAGAATTTGCGACTCAAGTAAGGGAAGATGCCCGAAACAATCCGATAAGAAGAGCGGCAGACGAACGACCAAGGCCCCCTCCAGTCCCACAGCCGGATAACGCTCCCGAAGGAAAGGGTGGGGAAACCTTCGCGATAGATGGCGACGACATCCCCATAATCAATATCATAGCGGGAGGGATCCCCTACGCAGATGAATCAGAACAGTCGATGGTGGCGAAAGGGGAAAAGCGTACGCGAGACGGCATGACAAAGAAAGGTGGAGCGATAGACATACTTGATCGCATGATCTTATCCTTTTCAAAAGAGGATGAAAAAGGCATTATCTATCCCCATAATGACGCCTTGGTAGTCACACCTGTCATCGCCAGTCATGGTATAAGAAGGACTCTTGTGGACAACGGGAGTGCCGTGAACCTTTTTTCGCTGGAAGCTTACAATCTCATGAAACGCCCCCACGATGAGTTAACGCCTAGTAAGAGACCCATAGTCGGAGTGGATGGGACCCCTATCCCTGTTACGGGAGTAATCACCTTACCCGTATACTTCCGAGAAGACACTTACAAACGGTCAGAGAATTTGTTGTTCCTTGTTGTGGATCTGAATCTGCCCTATAACGTCATACTCGGACGGCCTTTCCTCAATCGCTTCGGAGCGGCGATATCACAAAAACATCTAAAGATGAAATACCCCTCCTGGGACGGGGTGGTATCGATAAAAGGTGATCAGAAATTGGCGGCAGAATGCTATTCGCTCATGACTCAGACAAGCTGCGATAGATACGTGTGTATAGCGGCAGACCCCTACGAGCAGGGTGATGAAAAGCGCGCTCAACCCCTTGACAAGATGGTACCCGTATCAGTGATAGGCAAAGAGGGGGCCAGCTTCCTGGTCAGCGATAAGCTCAGCCCAGCGGAAAATCTTCAACTGGCACGGCTGCTGAACAAATGCCAAGGAAATTTCGCATGGAAGCCCGCCGATATGCCAGGTATATCACGAGAAATAGCCGAGCACAGGCTTAACGTTGACCCTGACGCCAAGCCAGTTCAGCAAAAACGACGGGCGTTCTCCACCGAAAAAGCGTCGGCTGTGGAAAAGGAGGTTGTAAAGCTCCTTGACGCGGGTTTCATTCGCGAAGTACAGTATCCCACTTGGTTAGCCAACCCGATTCTTGTTCCTAAACCCAATGGAGACTGGCGTATGTGCATTGACTTCACCGATTTGAACGATGCTTGTCCTAAGGATTGCTACCTGCTTCCTCGCATAGATCAGTTGGTTGATCAAACCGCTGGGTACGCATATCTAAGCTTATTGGACGCCAATTCCGGATATCATCAAATCCCTATGGCCCTAGAGGATGAGGAGAAGACCGTCTTCCTTACTCCTAAAGCCACGTATTGTTACACAGCGATGCCATTTGGACTAAAGAACGCGGGGGCCACGTTTCAGCGAATGGCAAATAAGATTTTTGAGGAACAAATAGGGAGAAATGTGGAAGCATATGTTGACGACATACTGGTGAAGAGTGCGAATTTTCATGATCACCTGCAGGACCTAAAGGAAGTTTTTGATGTGATGAAAAGGTATCGCATGAAGCTAAACCCCCGGAAGTGCATGTTTGCATTTCAGACGGGTAAGTTCTTGGGCTACGTAGTTAGCCAGAAAGGTATCCAGCCTAATCCTTCCAAGGTTAAAGCTATACATGATATGATATCGCCGAGAACCGTTAAGGAAGTGCAAAGGCTAACGGGGCGCGTTATCGCTCTGGGACGATTCGTCTCCAAGCAAGGAGAAAAGTGCCTCCCTTTTTTCAAAGTCATACGACGGAAAGCCACGTTCGGGTGGACCCCAGAATGTGAGCAAGCATTTGTGGACTTAAAGGACTATTTATCATCCGATTTATTATTGACAAGGCCCGAGTCCGGCGATACCCTGTACTTGTACTTGGGCGCGGCGGACGAAGTGGTCAGCGCCGTCCTTATTCGTGACGATAACCACACTCATCACCCAGTTTACTTCGTGAGTCATGTCTTAAAGGACGCGGAACTGCGATATGCTCGTATTGAGAAAATAGCGTTCGCCCTTATACAAGCCGCCCGCAAGATGGACCGATAGTTCCAGTCTTATCCTATCGTTGTACTTACAGACCAACCCTTGAAGAGGATATTTCAAAAGCCTGAATCTTCAGGAAGAATGCTGATCTGGGCCCTAGAACTCGAACAATATGGTTTGAGGTACCAGTCCCGGCCATCCGTAAAGGCTCAGGTCCTTGCTGATTTTATAGCGGAGTGTACTTTCACAGAGGACCCTTTGAGTGGTGTACCTGAAGCGGAATGGAACGATATGGATCTCCCGTTCCCAGAAACATATACGGATCTTTGGATCGTTCATGTGGACGGAGCCAAAAACCAAGAACTGGCGGGGGCCGGAGTCTTCATAAATGGGCCGCACGATATGCATATACGGTATGCTATTCGAATCTTGCAGCCTTTGTCCAATAACGCAGCCGAATATGAGGCGTTGCTAGCTGGACTCAGAATAGGAAGAGAGTTTTCTTCCAAGGGAAGGCGCGATACCGGCCAAACAGGAGATCTGCGTCTAAAAATTTGTGGAGACTCCAAACTGATAATTGACCAGGTCTCAGGACACTCTCAGGCTCGAGAACCTATTATGGTGTAGTACCTCTCTAAGGTAACGCGAGAACTAGTGGAAATAAAGAAAGAGGGCATGCAAGTCAGCTTCGAGCACGTTCCCCGAGAGGAAAATGCTGAAGCCGATTACCTTGCCAAGCTGGCCGCGAATCCTGAAGCATCTATACCTAAAGATGTGTATTATCGTGAGCTATCGGTGCCGTCCTTCATGGAGGAACAAGCCTCTTTGTGTGTGAATGAGCTCGAGAATGATTGGCGGATTCCGGTAATAAAATACCTGATGCACGAAGAGCTGCCTGACGGTAACGCTGAAAAGATGAAAGTGCTAAGACAGGCTGCTCGTTGCACGTACTATAACGGGGATCTAATTCGAAGATGTTTTTCTCACCCCGCCGCCAAATGTATAACCGAACAAGAGGGCCTTCACACCTTACGTGAAATCCATGAAGGGATATGCGGAATGCACGCGTCAGGCGGCACCATGGCGGCACAAGTTTTCAGATCAGGATTCTACTGGCCCACCATACGAAGGGATTGCCACGATTATGTACAAGCTTGCCCCAAATATCAGGAATTTGCTAGAATTCCTCGACGTCCAGCCACGGAAATATCAGAAATCATCGCCCCTTGTCCTTTTGCCAAATGGGGGATTGACATCCTGGGTCCATTTCCAAAGGCAAGGTCCCAACTGAAATTTGTGATAGTGGCTGTGGACTATTTTACGAAGTGGGCGGAAGCTGAAGCGGTTGCCACAATCACGGCAGAAAAAACATGGCGTTTTTTCAAACATCAAGTTATCATGAGATTCGGGGTGCCTCGTATCCTTGTCAGCGATAACGGGACCCAGTTCACCAGCCAATTCTTCAAAGACCAATGCTCAGAATTCGGGATTGAGCAGAGATTCTCTTCCGTGGCTCACCCACAAACCAACGGACAGGCAGAGGTAACTAATAGGAGCATCCTCAGCGGTATTAAGAAAAACCTAGAGGGGTCTAAGAAGAAGTGGGCTGATGAATTGCCATACGTGATGTGGGCATACCGCATGACCGTAAAAGTTAGCACTGGAGAAACGCCTTTCGCTTTGGCTTTTGGAACTGAAGCCGTTACGCCAGTGGAAATTGGGGTCATGAGCCTACGGGTGGCTCACTTTCGTGAGGAACTGAACGAGGAACGGTTACGTGCTAACCTGGACGCGTTACCAGAGGTTCGAGAAGAAGTCCTACTGAAAACGCAACACTACAAAAGAAAAATGGCCCGTTATCATAACAGGCAGGTCAAAGAGCGATTGTTGAAAAACGGTGACCTGGTGCTCCGAGACAGGCGAGCAACCGGACAACGTATGGGAAAGCTTAGTCCTAACTGGGAAGGACCGTATCGCGTAACCCACGTTGTCGGAAGAGGGGCCTATCGCCTGGAGACACTTGACGGTACGCCCTTATCCAACTCCTGGAATATCGCTCGTTTGAAGTTATATTATCCTAGAGTTTAATTTTATCTGCACTATTTGGATCATAACGACCCTAACCGTGGCTAACGCTCAATAGGAGAGTTTTCGTGGGTTTGTGGTTGCTTTTGTGCAGGTAAAAAGGGGGGTACCCTGGGAGTGAAAAGTCCTATCCTTGTGATGGTCGGTCTTGATCAGATGGCCCACTAAGTGAGGGCACGACCCTAGTGTATCCTTGATTAGCGTCGGATTGAAAGATCCTTGACGCCCCCGGGGGTGAAAAGTCCTATCCTTGTGATGACCGATCTTGATCAGATGGCTCACTAAGTGAGGGCACTGCCCGGTATCTTTGGGAGTGAAAAGTTCTTTAATGATAACCGATCTCATGGAGACGGTACATCAAGACAAGGCACGCCCCAAAGAGTTAGAAACTCTGTTTAGAAACAAGAATCCTATCTTAACGGTCGGGCTGGTGCAGCTAAACCATTAAGTAAGGACACTGTTCTAAACGAGAGGAAAACGCCTATAAAAGTGAAAATTCCCTAGCCTTGTGATAGCCGTCCCGATCCGACAGCTCACGAGATGAGGCACTTAGAAAGGCCGAACAAGAGATAAGGGAAAACGCGATTCGAAACGGGTTCCGTGATAAAGCCTAATGATGGCAGCGAACAGGCTCCTACGGGTAATCACTATCTCTCAAATCTCGTTTTGTTACTGATGATCTACAATTAGAAATGTGCAGAATACTTCTGAGCAGCGGAAGGAGCGGTGGTCATGATACCGATAGGCTTATCGAAAGGCCAACCCGACATAGATCTTGGTCATCTTGGTATAAATACCAAGGATCTGCTCAAGAAAGTAAACGCACCGTGAGGATAAGGCAACCCCAGTGACGAGAGAAGTCTCGCGATGAGAAAAATAAAAGAGGAATATCGATAAAGGGATTGTCTAGAAATATTAAAGGCATCTCAAGGATTTACAAAGATTCAATGTTCAAAATAATTATGCCGCAAAGACAAAAGACAAAAGCCAAGCGATATTTGATCGCTGGAGGGAACGGCAAAATATCGCGACATATCAGCTCTCGGGGTCTTTTCGTTTCCAGCCCGCTGCCTTGGCCTGGCGATAGCCTGCCTCGTTGATATGGGCAGAACTCTATAGAAAGGCTTTCGCGACATCTTCGCCCTTGTACGCATCCACCCCATGAATTTCTTCGAAACACTTAACTAGAACACGGGCGGTCTGTTCAGCATGCCACCAGCCCATATCGACTGACTCTTCCGCCAAAGCTGCCTTCTCCTTTTCTAAAGAGGACTTCTCATTCTCCAAAGCAGTCACTTTGGCCTGTTCCTCTGACAAAGTTGTTTCCAGAGCGGAATGCTGTTTCTGTAAATCGTGGTGAGCCAGCAGTATCTTGGAACGATCTGCCAACACCTTTTTCCTTTCATCTTGCTCCTTGGACAGCTCCGCCGAAACAGAACGGAGGGAAACAGTCTGATGCTTCACCTCCTCCGCCCAGTAGTGAAATTTCATCATATTGGAGAAAAGGCTAGCACGGAAGGAGTTCACTTTGTCATCTTTCGCCTGGGAAAGGAAAGTTTCCCGTTCTGCAGATGAGGCCAGAATTTGAGAAGCCAGCAGGGCAGAAACCTCATCTGAACCATCGCCCCCGATGGCTGCCAAACCACGGGCACGGAAGTCGAACAACTCAACCTGATGGGTCACTTCGCCGAGCCCGTTTAATGGATAAAGATCCGCCACAAAATTGAAAGAGGTTCCGACTTCATTATAGCGTTGCCGCCAAGGAACGCTAGAGGGAACGAAAGCCAGAGGACCAGGGGCGCGAACCTGTGAAGAAGAACTGCCCGGGGGCAGGAAGGTACCATGAGGCTGATAGCCCGAAAGGTCCTGCAAGATGTCTTGATAGCCTAAAGAAGAGGAATAATGATGCACAGGCCCACCAAAGGAACTGGGCGAAGCACCAAAGGGGTCCGCACCTCCTAGGTTCCCCAAAACTTCCGCGGAATGTCCACCTGGAGGAACCACTGCGGAATTAGGAATGTTAACGGAACCACCTTCCCCCGCGATGTTAGAGGAGGGTATGTTCTCATCCTCGCCTTCTATCCGGGCCCTCTTCGCGGAACCCCTCAGCACATAAGTGAGATTCATATCGCCTGAAGGAGCGGAAGTAGTAACTACAACGGTCTCCTGCAAGGAGTACAAATTGAGAAAAAAGAAAAATAGATCAAATGACGACAGATATTGAGGCACAATATATCGCGACAAAAAAAAAAAAAAAAAAAAAAACACGCTTACGGTAGCGGTCTTGAGGGAAGGTGGTGCCTCAGAAGAACCCGCAGCGTCGGGAGAAGGAGTAAGAGTGGCGATACTCCGTGTTCTTTTCTTCTTTTTTCCTCTGGCAATGGCCTTAGGGGCCTGAGAAGACGAGGGAGCAGCAACGGTCACGATGGGAACACCTTCAGGGATGTCAGTATCCCCTTCGCCAACTGAGGAGGAGGATACTTGAGCGAGATTCGCGGAAGTAGCCGGAAGCTCAGAAGGATTATCAGTGGCCTCTGAATCGAGCTTTTCCCTTTCTTCTCTATTCTGAGCTCTCCTTAAGCGTCTTCTTACGCTTTCGGGTTTATAATCAGGATCCGTCGCTGCAAAATCACAAAATAACGTCAGCGTTAGTATCAGTGATGAAAGGGAAAGGTAGCGCGATACTCACGTCTAACGCACTCCTGAATGGCCATTCTACAGGCCGTGAGTCGAATATGAACGCTGATCTCCAGTTGGAGTAAGGTGTTTAACCATCCTTGTTCACGAGCGGGAAGTGTCCCTGGTCGACTCCAAACGCCATCTTGGACGTCCTGGTTGAACCCAGAACGCCACTCGGGACCAGGAGCGTCAGGAAGATTTATCAGAAAGAACTCCTTTTTCCAAGCCTCAACAGAAGACTCAATATGGAGCAACTTCCAAGTAAAAGACTTGAGAGAATCATCGTCAAAGCGAGGCGATATGGTTATCACACCCCGGCACTTCATCAATTTAAAAAGGGATCTAAGCAATAAAAGAGAAGGGGAAGTGATCCCCTTATATCTACAGAGTTCCAAAAAAGCATAAACACAGCAATATGCATTTGGGGCTAACTGGGCAGGATTGAAATTGCCAGCAATAAGCAAACCCTTGATGAAAGAATCGATAGGGAGCCGGAAACCGTAGCGAAACATCTGGGCATATAAGACCCTTTGATTGCCGGTCAGAACGCTGTTTAAACGAACTGACCCAGGGGCAACAACAGCTTGGTAACCGTCAGGAATAACGGCACCGTGAGTAGCCAAATGCTCCTGGAGAATGGCCTCCGTGGTAATAACACTGACCGTGGTATCCATTTTCTTCTCATCAATGGATTTTGACTCAGAACGGCGAGTCTTTGCCATGGCAGGACTAAGGAAATAGAAATGAAGAAGACGAGGGAAAGGAAGGGAAATACCTTTGAAAGGAAAGAACTTTGAAAGCCTTGAATGGAGGTGAGAAGGACAAGACGGCCGAGAGATAATACGAAAAAGTGGAGTGAAAAAGAAAAGGGAAGAAATAAAGAGGGTTTATAACCCTAGTAATTAAAAGGAAACGACGGATGCTGCAGTCGTTGTGTCGAAGCGGCATGAGGGATAAGACTCAAGCAATGAGTACGACTCTAGAAGAAGCGCGACAAACGCTTCGATCTTGTTAAAATTTCTAAACACGCTAAGGTGAAGCGGCAGAAGAAACGAACACGTGTGTCTGCACCATCATGACTTTTCCCGCGCACCGACGGAAGGGTCGCGAGCATTAAATGCTCTGAAAAGTAGATGTGACTTTTTGATAAAAAGCAAAAGCGATATCACAAGAAAGGAAATGATGCAAATCGGCGTTGAATAAAAGAACAGTTCTCAAGACAGTACAAGAGAGCGAAATAAAATAAGATATCGCCCGAAGAGCAAGGTACCGATATCGCCGCGAGATAGGACGTTATTACAAGACATGGAAAACAAATAGCAATGTTCTTCAATGGATCAATTAAGAGTCATCGCATGCCTCGCCGTCATCATTCCCTTGCTTTTCCCCAGAAGAAGGAAAACCCCTTTCGCCTTCACTAAGATCTTTAATTTTTTGGGAAGCGTAATCGGCCAGCATGGATGAATCGACGGCGCCTCGGATATGGAGATCCATAAATCCTGCGATACAAACCTCGATGGTCTTATTCTTCCACCAGGCTATCCTCGAAGGAACTTTGGCCAAATCGGCATCACGAGATGACAACTCTTCACGGAGGAAGACGTTCTTTTTATCAGCCACCACCAGTTCCGCCTCCATTAGCTCTGCTCTCGCTTTCCCCTTCGACTTCTCCCGAGAAAGTTCAGCGCGACAATCCTCCAACTCCGCCCGAGTTCGTTCTTGCAACTGCGATAGCTCCTTCGCCTTCGCCAAGGCCGCGTCTAATTGTTCCTGCAAATCCGAAGAGGGTCGAGTTTTGTTACGCTGGTCTTCAAGAAAATAATGAAATTTCCGAAAGCTAGCCAGCATGTCGTTCATGATGTGTGACTGTCGTGTCTCGGGAGCATGCTGTAAAAACTCTTCCCTGTCCTTGGAAGAAGTAAACATCTGTCCCACTATGGGACCCACGGGCTCTTCTCGCGATAACGGATCCGATATTCCTAAGGCACGAAGCCCGTCAGTGCCGAAAGAGGACAAATCCAGCTGATATCCAGTGGGGCCCTGGGACCTCTGAGGAGAAAGGTTGGCGATATAAGGAGGGGAACAACTTTTTGCGCAATCACCAACGCCCGAAATTGAAGACAGAAACAAAAGAGGAGGCTTCCGTGGGAGAAATTCAGGAGGAACGCTTAAATTCGAAACCGGTAGGGTTGCCTCTGGGATAAAAGAACCTATCGGGGAAGCAGGATGACCCGACGACAAAGGAGAGGTCGCGGCTGCCGAGGTCTCATTGTTTTCGATAGAAACGGCGGAAGGCACCCTGATAGCTTTGATATCTTTCACCACTTGCGAAGTACTCGCGGCATGAGAAGCGTTAATATTCTCGAGGGGGACCGCGTTAACTCCCTTCAAAGGGGGAACTGGGGGGTTAGTTTTCTCTGTGTGAACCTTCTTTACGAGACGCTCCGTCTCTTCTGCAATTTCTTCGCTATCGTCCTCAACCGATTCCGCCGTGTCATCATTCCTCCTCGACCTAAGTTTCATCCTTTGGGCAATAGTAGCATGACGTAATTCAGGACCAGTGTCCATGCTCACGCTATCACTGTCGATTTTCTCAAACACAGGATCGCCTTGAGCTACCCTCTTGCCACGGGACGGAAGCCAATTTTCAAGGAAACAAGAAGGTCGAGTGGAGGCTCTGCGAGTTGTGACGGTTTTAGACCCTTCCCTTCCAGGCGGAATGGGTGGGCGGCGGGAATTTTCAGGCGAAGGAGAAGGAGGCAGCGACTGGAGAGGTGTTACGTTCAAAGGGGCGTCACTTTCCCCAGAATAACTACTCTCAGCGTTACCTGCCAACAAAACATATTAGCAAATTAAGAAGATTGAAGCGATAAAGAAGAAAAAGGGAACTCACCCACAACGCACTCTGACAAGGGCCTGAACCGAGCAAACTCCTGGATACGGAAAGACCCTTCTATTTCTAACAAGGCGCTAACGTTGGAAACATCCTGGCTTGACAGCGCGTCCGGTCTTTTCCAAACGCCACTATTGATTTTTCGATTGAAACCCCCGCGCCAGAGTCGTGACGGCAAACGGAGGGTGAAAAAGCCAGACTTCCAGTCATCTACGTGTTCCTCAAAACCTTGAAAGTTCCGCCAGAACAGTTGCACAATGACATCATCCCATCTGGGGGTAATATCTACCAGGCAGTTGCGACAACTCAAGACAAAGAACGTGCGGAATAGATCAAGCGATGGAGCAAATATACGCTTCATCTCGCACGAACGAAGGAAAGCGTAAATACCACACCAAGAGGGTGGAGTAATCTGGACGAGATTAAGGTCATAATGATCTAGCAGTTTCAACAGAGAAGTATGGAGTGGGAAACGGAATCCGTAAGTAAACATCTTGAAATAAACTAACCGGAATGTTCCCCACATGGCGTCAGGCAGCCGAGTGTCCTTCAAAGAGACAAAAGGGCGATAGCCCGTGGGAAAAGTAATACCACTCTCCTCTAATTCAACCCTCAAAACCTCATTACAATTGAATATGCTGCGAGTTCTCCTAGCTTCGGGATCTATGGGGTTTTCAACAGTTGAAGACATAAGAGACAGGGAAAGTAAATCTACGGCGGTAGAAGGAGTAAATACCTGGAGCAAAAAGCCAGTGAGCCGGTCGCCGGCACCAGTGAGCGGTCGCGGTAAAACCTCTCGAAGAAAAGAAGTGCAGAAGAGAGAGAAAATGTGCAAAAACTCAAAATATTAGCAAAAGCAGTAAAAGAGAGAGATGATTTCCTTATAAAGGAAAAGCCTAAAGAAGAGACAGCCTGTAAAAATGAAACACGTGCAGAACAGAAAAAGACACGTGGATAGTCATTTGTGCCTTCTGAAAGAAGACAGTTACCGATTAGAAGTTGAAGGCAGTTACCCGTAGTGAAAGGGACGCTTCCGCGATAACCCGGAACGCTCAGAAAGAAACAATAAGTAAGCGATGAGAAGCGAAAAGGAAGTAAAACCATCATTCATTATTATGAGGAAGGCCATACGGCATCTACAAAAAGAAGGGTTAGGCCCTACTCTTCACCGTCGGACCAAGTAATGCCGTAGCAATAGACTACGTCCTCTTCGTCATCACCACCCCAGAATGGTGAATCCACAACAGCAGGGGGAGAAGACTCACCGACCCTCTTTCTAGCGGCAGTAGTCGACCCGGTTGTTTTCTCCTTAACGCTTGGCGATACTGCCTCAACGGCTGAACCAGCAGAAGGAACCCACGGAGGCGAATCACTCAAAGGAGGAAACGATTTTTTCTCCTCCCTAGCCAGAGAAGCCAGAGAGTCAAAAAATGACTTAGAGGCCTTGACAGCCTCCTTCCTTCGTTGTTCAACTTCCTTCCTCCGCCTCTTGCGACCTCGCCGGCGGACAACCGGCCTCCAAGGAGGCGATGGGGGAGGATTATCTGTGTCAGGGGTAGTCGGAGGAGTTGGCGGTGAATTCCCCGAAGCCGTACCTAGCAAATAAGAATCAGCCATGAGACTCGCAGAGGATCTATAACGAAGAAAAATGAAGGAGAAAGAAATGGATAAGAATGAAGGAGGAAAAGCCTCATTAAATAGCCGGGAAAAGAAGAAAAGAGACTCTTCGATCCTCCAACCCGACTCTTGAAGATTGACACGTGTACAGTCTGAAGTGCAAATGTAGATTTGCAGTCATGCCTGTTGAAATCTCGCGCAAATCAAGAATAATGCTAATATCTGCCGATCAGTTGTTATAATGAGGACGGCGCGGAGTTAAGGCAGAACGATCAACAGAAAAACCGCCCAATGGCAAGACTGTTTTCAGTTGGGCTAAGAATATTCCTTGGAAAATGACAAAGAGCGCAGTAAAGAAGAAGAACAGTTGCGAGAGGGCATGATGAAAACACTTTATTTATTATGGCCTAGTGGCCGAAAGATACATTTACAAGACAAGGGGAAAAGAGAAAAGGCCCAAAGGGAGCCACCGCTATCAGGCGTCAGAGCCTGTGTCCTCGGGCACTTCAGGAAGATCCCTCAGGGAATCCATAACCAGAACTAGATCATGGGAAGTGGCTCTCATCCCCTTCAGGCAGCACCCCAACATGTCCTTACGCTGCTGCAGCATAGCGATCACCACTTGAATCCGAGAGATGGAGGCAGACATCTTTGAAACACTCTCCAAAGGACTGAAGTCCTCCAGAGAGACGGCTCCCAGCCGGGAATAGAGCGGAGTCAGCATCCCCTGCAGCTCCAGAATATCCTCAGAAGTCTTGACCAGCATGTTCTCCAGGAAACCGACGTCACCGTCGTTGAGGTTCCTGAGTGAATGACCCTTGGAGAGAAGAAAATTCTTGGTCAAATGATCCATGATGCTGACTGATAGAGATGAGGAGAACGTGGATGGAGAAAGTTCTCCGATTTATAGGCTCCACTGAAGGGAGGCCTTGGAAAAAGAAATTGAGGTCCTCAAAAGACGAGCCGTCCCGATATCCTCAAGGACTGATAAGCCTAGAACGGAAGAAAGGGGTAACGGTCGCGATATAGATACTGGAAGGAGTACGAGGCAGAGTCTGAAAAAACGCCGAAAGACACGATATCACTGGTAGCCCTGACGCTAAAACCATAAGGTTACCGGTATCCACAGTATAAGGCCGCGTTGATGTCACCGGTGGCCCTAGATGCGTAAAACCGCGTTGGCATCACAGGCGTCTGGTGGTATGAAGCCGCGATAACCATAAGGTAGCTGATGGCGTAAAGCCGCGTTGATACCGCTACTCTCTCGGGCGTAAAGAATAAATCGGGGCTCGTGTGAGCTCAGACCTCTGTAAGTATAAGGTTTGCTAACCTCTGTATAAGTATCTATCTCCTCTGTGTCTTTGCAGTACACTCGAAAGGACGATAGCCCCGAATATATGCCAGCCTAGGGCACGGCCTGGTTGAATATCCGTAATGACGCCGCACATAACCCAACAACGGTCCTTCTATGACTTGAACGAAGTGGAGACTTCATAAGCCCTATCGAGAGGCCAAGAAGATTAATATCGCCTCATGACCGAGCAGATCCCTATTCTAAGATATCAGACGTGGATAGCCCTTGGTGAACACTCGGGCTAGTTTTCAGTTGGGCTTATGATAACAATTGGAATGCTCCTGACGGCAACATTGGGGCTACGGCATCAATCCCGGACAAGTTTCTATACGCTTCCCTGAAATGCCAACCTATCGCCTGGGCCAGCGGAAATTTCCTAGGATGGTCGACTTCAGCGGGGGGGGATCTCATGCGTCTTTACACGCACGACGTCATCCCATCCTAGGAGACTGGAGAATATATCGCCCCTGATAGGCCTCACTCGATTATCGCCCGCGATGACGTACCTGATATCGCTCGAAACGATATCTTCAGATGATGTCTACCCCTATCGCTGTCAGGTATCGCTAATTTCGGTCTATAAATACCCCCACCTTACCAAACAGAAAAAAAGATCGAGATCATCTTGGAGAACCTCTACCATTCTGAAAACTCGAACTGACTTAAGCATCGGAGTGTCTACGCCGGAGTCCCCCTCCGGCGCTTTGCAGGTACCTCCGACGCCGATCGCTTCCCATCCGACTAGCTGCTGCAACCGTTTCCGACCAGAAGAGATCTCGGATCTTATCAAGAAGTTTGATTTAACGTATTTATTTTCTCTTTCAGAGATGTCAAAACGTTCGGACGCAAAATAAATGTCCTTACAATAAAAATTGAACGAAACTGAATGAAGTGGCGTGAAAGAGAAAAATAGTACGTAATTATCAATTAAAGAGATTACGCGCCCGACCCACGGTCCGAGGAAACTTACTCGGGACCGAGGAAAGTTCGAGCGAAAAGACAGTTAAAAGCACGAAAAATTAAAAATGCATGAAATGACACGGAATATTAAACAAACTAGCCTAGGACTAAGAATCGACAGAAATTTGACCTAGAAGAGCTATTAAATGTGATAAGCGTAAAAATGCGTAAAGTTGTGACGAAATGTCAAAAATCGGGTAGCAACAACGACAATTCGAAATTATATCATTGGTATGACTTCGGAAATATTAACATATAATGTTATTTACTTATTTTTTTTAGAATTTTTAATTTTTGGTTTTTTTAAGGTGATCCTTAGACATATTTATCTTTATTTTCTATACCAAGCATAAACTTAAAATAGAAAAAAAGAGAGTTACCATTTGCTTTTTTCTTTTGTTAAAAACACTTTGCTTGTGAATGTTGTCATCTTCTGTGCTAATAAAAAAAGTAAAAACATGGACTAAATCCAATAATGGTAGCATTTCCCCATGAATAAAAATATACCTAATTAGGCATCTCTTTAACTTTATTTACCGAACCAACCCAGACCTTCACGTCACCTACGGCTCACGTTAGCGAACCACTCACCATCATTAACAACTCAAAAACCAGAGTTAGTTGAACTTAATCATCTCCAATAATATTATATCATTAATAATTACTACGCGACGTAACACCCTCCTTCTACTTTCTTAATAACGCTCTTCGACATCAGTGTTTGTTTCTCGAGAAAAAACACTCTTCATCGAATCTACAGTTCTCTACCCTGTGGGTTTGGATGAGAGCGAACTTCCATTCCTGTTATCGGAGAAAGAGAGCGGAGGTTTTGGTTCCTGGATCTGTTTTGATTGATTGATTGGAATCGGAGCAGAGAGGGATGAGGAGGAGAGATGGCGAGGGGAGTGAAATGGGGATGTTCGTATAAGAAGACGACGCTCATTGTCTGCTCTGTCAACATTGTGGTTGCTCTTTATGTTCTGCGCTCTCTCTACGCTTCTCTCTATTTCTACTCATCAAATAATGATTTGTCTAATGGTAATTTGCTCTCTCTCTCTCCATCTGTTAATTTGATTTTTGTTTAAGGAAAGCAGTGAATGCTGGGTTTATGATGAATTTGATTTCGTGTTTGGTTTAGTTGTAAAGTACACGCCGGATCAGATTAGGATGATGGAGGAATCAATTCGTATTAGAAGAGCCAAGCAGCCTGCAGAGCTTGTTAGGATTGTAAGTTTTCTTTCTAGATATATGTATTTTTCTTCTTTTGGGTTGCTGGTTACACATTTTTGGATTTTTGGTGCTAATTTTACTTCAATTTCTGGGAGTGTTTTAGGTGAAGGAAATCAAGGAAGAGTTAAATAGGGAAGAATCCGTGGCTGAATTGACGCAGGAGGTTAAAAACAGGATAACAGATGAGATAATCCAAAGGTTGAGAGGCTTGAATTCGAAAACAAACATATCCGAGCAGCAAGGTGGGTTTAAACTTTAATTCCTTCTTCTTTTTCTGTTTTTGAAAAGAAAGTTTGTTATTTAACTAGACAAGTGAATTAGCAATTGATAATGACCGTTTAAAGCTGGCCTTTACTTCTTACTGAATATGGTTTTATTGTTTATCTTCGGGACTATGTTAATGAGCTCAAACCATGGTCTTGAATGGTCTTCATATAATGTTGATATTTTGTCCAATTACTTCTTTGTAGCTACTACGGAAAATGTTAGGCAGATGAGATGATGTGTTAGAGTTTTTTTGTAGTCTGAATAACTGTACTGTTTTATAGAATAATAGCTTCATTTCTGGCTCACTAGAATGTCAGCACCCTAGCCCAATAGATTTGCAAATTGTAGATGTGCAATTATTATTAAGTTGTGCAATGCAATAAAATTTGACATTGAAATTGGATAATAATATTTGAAGGGAAATGATTTTTGGCCACACGTGGTGGCTAAACACCACCCCTTTTCACCTTTGGATTAAAAGTACTAATGTAATCCATAGGATCTATCTAGTCCTGTTAATCCAAAGGTGAAAAGGGGTGGTGGCTAGCCACCACATGGTGGCCAAAAAGCAAGGTCCTCATATTTGAATTTGTCTTCTGCACCCGTAGAAGGTAAAATTTCTACTTAATGTAGTCTTAGAACTATTGGTAAACCCTATAAGTTTTAGAGATGGCCATTTTAAATGATAGTTCCTGTCACTGTAATGTGTTGACATTTCAGAAGTGGGATTTCTCAATTTTCATAGCGTTGGGCTGCAATACTTTCATTTTTAAGATCTTTGCAGTCCAGCTTCTCCTGTTTTTGATAACTTCTATATTTTCTCAAAGCTGTAGTCCATCTGGCCTTGATCAATTTCTATTGATGCGACCTCCTTCGTTAGCATGTTTTTGGTATGGGTATTACCACTTGATTTGGAGGCTGGATTATAGATCCACATTATATTTTACATGTGGTTCTTTTTCTTATTCTCCTGTCTTTTGAATCAGCTGATTAAATGTTGCTCCACTTTGAACATTGTCTCTATTAGTGGTGCCAATATTCTACTTGTACATTCTTCATCACCAGCTACCTCCAGCTTTGAAGTACCAAGTAGAATATTAAAAATTAATTTCCACTAAGGAAACAAAGGTTTAGAAAATACAGTGTTCAATAAGAAAGTTGGTCACTTATGTAATTACTTCAAGGAAATAAGAAATTCTCTTGCTGGGATGGAGATTATGAAAACCTCATAACAGAAGGTATATACACTTATCCATTTGATACTGACATTAGGAGTCACTTGTTCAATCAGGGATCTCTTGGAAAGCTAAAGTAATTGGTAGCGTACTTCATGCTAATATTTTCTCATCGAGCGAAATTAATTGAGAGTTTTTTGTTTTGGATCGAAGGTTGCAATTACCCTTTTTTTCTTTATGGAAGCTTTAATTTTCTATCCTTCTGTGTCATGTGGAGCTGATTTATTTGTTTCCTAAGTCTTGCATTTTGATCTTGTATTCGTATTTCTAATTCCCTTCTGTTCAATGTTTTAGCAGCCCATAAACAAAATTATCCACATAATTCAACCCTAGTTTTGCATCCAGTGAACGGAAAAAATAAGTAAAAATAACTGCCTCATGATTGCTAGTGTTGTATTTTTTATTGTCTCCCACGGGGCTATTGTACACCCTCTTTGGGGTGTGAAAATATTATGACCAGGTTTCGCGGCTGGCCATCCCAATAATGGTTGTTGCCCAAGGAGTTAACATGGCATTGTTTTAGGTCTTGTAACCATGGTATGCTCCTGGTTGTGTATGTTAGCTGATATCTCATTATTATCTTGTTTTCATAATTTCTTTGATAAACAGAAGCGGTTGAAAGTTGGCGGAAAGAAAAACTGCAGGAAGTAAAAAACTTGACTCATGGATCAGGCAGGCTGAATACAACTCTCCTGCAGGAAGAAGCTGGTATTGTTTCTCCTTTGACTCTGGTTTTGTGGTTAAGGTCCTTTTACGCTTGAGCAGTGATTGACTTTTTGCTCTCTTATTTCTGGCTGTTTTGCAGGACTGCCAGCTAGAGCCTTGGAAACTAGTTGGGCTGTGCTATCAGAAAACCTTGGTCTCTGGGTACCTACTGAAGTCGTTAACAAGGAGCATGATGACAAATCTGAGGGTGAAGTTGAGGAAGGTAATTACTACATCAACTTTTCTGTTAGTTAGATTCTTTTTCTTTTTATGTGGCTTTGCCTCCTGCCAATCACTTGGAAACAATGATGTCATATGAAAATTTTCTCATGTAGAGGAGGAAATTTTACCTGGGAGGCCACTTCCACCTGAATGCGGTACTGAGCTTCATACTGATTATGATGGGGCGGCTGTAAGATGGGGCCTTACTCACCATAAAGAAAGTGCTGCTGACTGCTGTCAAGCATGCTTAAATCAGGCTAAAAATCCGAGGCCTGGTGAAAAGAGATGCAACACCTGGGTCTATTGCCCATCTGAGTATGGGTGCTATTCACCGGATATTTATGAACATAAAAACGGGGAGTGCTGGCTGAAATATGTAAGTTTGCCTGCTTTGTTCACGGTAACATAAATCCTATCAGTATTCATATATCGATTAACATTGGCGTTTCTTGTTTGTCAAAATGCAGGCAGAAAAGCCGAAACTCAATTTTAAGGACAAGTACGCTGAATCGTACAGAAACTCCCACCCCAATGCACCGTTGATCGTTCCTTGGGTCAGCGGCGTTATAAGCTAATGATTGTAAGTTTTACAAACACATGAAGAAGGCTCTTTAATCACCTCTATTAAGCACGCGTTGCGGCCAGTTGGTCTGGAAATTTTTTGACCATCTTGTTTCTTGGTTTCTGCCTTTGTGTAATTTAGAGGATACTCATTTGTATTTGTAACACGGGGCGGTACAGTCTTGATGAGGGGTTTAAAGTTACAGGGCATCTGTTGCGAGGCAAAAGGCCTCTCTTTGTCCACAGTTAATGATGAAGCTGTACTTTTTTTTCTTAGGGGTAATAGTTTTTGGACTTAGAAAAAAACAAAAACCTCCTATGACTTCTATTTATGTAATTTTCTCCCTGAACTATTATTTCCACGCGACTTGCAGTTTTGGTCAACAAATGACCGGTTGATCTCATTGAAATTGGTTGGTGTAGGTTTTATTTATCTTTCTTTCATTTTTTCAATTCATGAGAATTTTTGAAAATTAATTAATTATTAGCTAAAATAAACTTTAATCTGAACTAAAAAAATTAAAAAACATTTATACCAAAACTAGAAAAGAAAAATATCAATCATCACCGTCTCTCTCTTTCAAGCTTACCTCTTTCACCATCTGCTCCACCTTTTTCACCACCACCTCCTCTTCTACTTCTCCACACTAGTGCAACCTCTTCTTCATCCCCTCCACACCACTACTTCCTCCTCCTTTGTACCCTCCGCACAACCGCTTTGTCCTCCACCGTCGGCTTCACACCACCACTGCTTTGTCCTCCACCGTCGGCTTCACACCAATCAGCTTCCTCCTTCGTTCTCTCCATACCACTATCTCTTTCTCATAATAGGTTTTCTTATAATATAGTATTTTTTGTAGATCTGGATTTAGATCTAAATTTAGATCTATATTTAGATGTATTGATAATATAACTCCCTCCCTCACTGAAAAACCTCTCATTGTGTTCCACGATGGAGTCTTCTTCTTCTTCTTTAAGAACTATCTTTACCATTTCTTTCCTCTTTCTTTCGGTTATGTCCACAGTCAAAACTTCTTCAGAAACATATGATTTGCTTACTGGGTTGCCTGCTAAGCGAGCCCCAAGTTACCAATATGCGCAGTGGCTACCAAGGAATGACAAGTATGCACCTAGGGGGCACTCTATGGCTTTAAAAAAGCAGTGCAAGTCGGCATCTTTTAGCCGGTTTCCTTAGTAGGTGAACAACTTGAGTAATGAGAGGCCTGACATGGCCTAATGAGAGAAACCTTGATGGTAACCATGTACTTTTTGTTTGTATAATAATACTTCTCATGGTTGGACGAACAGGTTGATGAAGTAGATCATATCGTCACCTATGAGACATCTGTTTGTGAAAGGATGAAGGTTGTATTGTCAAAAATGAAAAGCTAATTTAGAAGAAGCTTTGATGGAGAGAGAGGATATTTAGCTGGGGACGTTTTTTTTTAAGTTTGCAGGCTGGGTTTTATTTATTTTTATGATGATTTTTACAATGGATTACTCCGTCTATATATAGGGGAATAAAAGGAGCGTATCCATGTGAAATACAGAGGTATAGGACACCTGAAGATCACATAGTCTAAGCCTATCTTGCTACAGACAAGCCTACAAATTCCTAACAAGACAAAACCCCTAACAGGACAGGTTATCATATGATAGTCATATGACAATCATAGGAGTACATACTAACAAGGAAGCTAACAGGTCATGTGATGAGTTGCTGCTACTTATTACAAACAAACAAACTGCCCAATAATATAAACTACTACAAAAACACTATTGTACATGTGATACTTCAGTTGGAAGTACTTCAACTGAAAGTACTTGGGTGTGGAGTACTTAGTTGTGAAGTTCTTTCTGATGGAAGTAGTTGCTGCTGGAGTCTACTTGAGGGGAAAGATAGAGGCAAACTTGTCCTCTCCTGGAATAACAAACTTATCTTCTCCTGGGAAAAGATATTGTAGATAAGGATCCTCTTGATTATCACCGAGGTTGAGAAAAACACGTGCTCTCGTCTATGTCATCTAATCCTTGAGTAGCTTGCTATGTAGGTGATGATGTGGAGGTCGTATCCTTTTGTTGAGTTGGCCCTGAGATGGATTGCAGTTTGAGATGTTTTGTATGATAGTACTGCTTGAAGTTGTCTTGATACATTCTTGCGTATTCAGGTGGGATAAATTCCCATGGGGCATCCTCTTCCATTGTTGGTCATATTTCTTCTAGGATCTTGCGATTGAGTTCACTGATTCGCTTCTGATAGAGTCTCATGTCTTTTTTTTGGAAATCCCATGGATAACCAAACTCATAATCGGTGGCTGAATAGAGAGTGACTTAAGGAAATGGAACTAAATCCTTTGAAGCGGCATTGATGATTGTGCGATGTAGACAACAAAAAATTAGAACCACGAATGCATTTGGAGATCCCATTGTTGTAATGGAATGTTTTGGATGTCGGCTGGTCCTCATCCATGCTTCTTTGCAAATGATCTCCTAGTAGGAGAGAGAATGATAACATTAGAGGAATGGTGTAATATGCCTGTCGTGTTCAAAGTTTGGCATATGTTGCGCCATTCGGACTAGTCTCCATAATTCCTTAATGTTGAACTGAATACCTGTATAATAATTTTGACACATCTACCAAAAAAAGTGGAGCACCTCTATAGGTACATGAAACAAAGAGGTTAGTCTAAACAGGTGGATAAAAGGATACTTCGGGTATAGTCCAACGGGCTTGATTATGGTTTCGCCACACTTGTGAATAATTTCAGACTGGTAGTGAAGGATGAGTGTGTAGGATTCTTGATCAATGATATTTTTACGCATGAGTTTTGGAATTTCTAGGGGATATGTTTGGATAAAGGATGAGGAAAATAGGATAGTGGGTTGCTGGAAGAAGATTGACTCATCATACAAACATAAGGAAGGTTGGAGGTGTTTGGTGGCCTGGACAAGAAATTTGGGATGAGGTTGGTGTTATCGGAGACATGTGTGACACTTTATGAATACTTACTAAAATACTGAGACCATCGGAGAAGTTGAGCATTTGGAATCTACTTCTATTTGAACTGTAGCATCTTTGGGAACTATGACATATATTTCAACCATGAAGTGATGTCCCACGAGATGGAACTCAAACTTTTCTATGGCATTCTTTACAACAAGTATCTCCATGAAGTTAGAGTGATAATAGAGTTCAAAATGTTTGAATTTGTCACTCTTGTGACCGCAGATAGAACGTCTACCATGTTCTTCTTCTAGTAAAACCACTCCACAGTATTTGTCACTTGCATCGGTCTGCAAGATTCGGTTGCCTATAGATGGGATGTGCAGTGGTGGAAGATTTTGACCAATCTTTTTGAGTGCTTTAATTTTAATTGCCTTCGTATGAGAAGAGAACCACGGTGGTAGATTCTTCTTTAACAGCTTTTGAAGAGGCTTGAGAACTTTGGCAATTGCTGGAATAAAATCCCAAAAATAATTGATTATTCCCAAGGATTATTGTAGCTGTTTGACAGTGAGTTGTTCGTCCGGAAATTTGAGGAGTTCAACACCGAATGATCTCCTGGTTGATATGCACCATCTTTAATATGCATGCCAAGGAAATCTATCTCCATCTTTGCAATATGCATCTATGGTTCAAAGAGCATGATGCCATATTGGAGAACAATATCTGCAAATTGCCATTACTTTTTGAAAGATTGATGAAGCTGTTTTCAAACCGAATGACAAAACAGTCCATTGATAATGGTGATTAGGGATGTAGAAAGCAGTTTTGTGTCGTTCATCTGGATGAATTCTAAGTTGCCAAAACCCCACTTTCAAATCAAATTTGGAGAAGATCTTTGCATTTGAAAGGTTGGAGAATAACGTTGACTTATTCGGTAATGGGAACTTATCATCCTGAAGGAAATGATTCAAAGGTTGGTAGTTGATTACCAATCTCATCTTTCCGCGAACTTACTCTGAGCGCTTGTCGACATAGAATACTTCACAAGCCCATTGTGTGTTGGTGGGTTCAATGAGACCTTGGGCGAGGAGTTGCTGGCATTCTTTAGCTGCAAGTTTCTTATGTTCTGGATTCATTCTAGAATGACTAGCTTTTGTGGGGTTGATATCTTCATTTTTCTTGAAAGGTAAGGTGGTGAAGAAATCATTATTTTTCTAAAGTGGGCGTGAACATTTAGTTTAGAAATCAGTGTGGTTGGTTGCACAAGATTTGGAAACAATAGTGTTTTTGATTTCTTCAATGGAAAATGATGTGGGTAATTCGAATGGAGGAGGCTTTTCAAGATAGGGTTGGAAATATTGTTTAAAGCCAATATCAAGTAAAATTCTAAGCCTTTTGAGTTTAGTAAAGATATCAAATCCAAGAACCAAATCTTTACCAAGAAGGATAGAGCCAAGAACATGAAATGTGATTGAGTATCTTGGAAATAATTTGAGTGTGATGTTGCGACTAATAAGATTTGTTGAAAAGACCTCATTATTGGCTGTACAGAAATATTGTTCATGTGGTCTCCAAAATTCTAGAGGTTGAATGAAAGGATCCATTATGCTTTGAGTTGCTCCAGTAACAAGAAATACAGTGAGATGAAAGGGCCGATCATATTTGTCTGGAAGTCCTGTGACTGGCATGAGAGGAACTGCTTGTGAGATCATGAGGACTGGTAGTTCCATGAGGTAGAAGTCAACCCAATATGCGTAGAATCATGGATAAAGACCAGCCGACATCCAAAATATTCCATTACAATAATGAGATCTCCAAATGCATACATGGTTCTAATTTTTCGTTGTCCACATCACACAATCATCAATGCCGCTTCAAAGGATTTAGTTCCATTTCCTCAAGTCACTCTCTATTCAACCACCTATTATGAATTTGGTTATCCATGGGATTTCCAAGAAAAAGACATGAGACTCTATTAAAAGCGAATCAGTGAACTCAATCGCAAGATCCCAAAAGAAATATGGCCAACAATGGAAGAGGATGCTCCATGGAAATTTATGCCACCTAAATACGTGAGAATGTATCAAGATGACTTCAAGTAGTACTATTATACAAAATGTCTCAAACTACAGTCCATCTCAGCGTCAACTCAAGTACCCAAGTACTTCCAACTGAAGTATCACATGTGCAACAATATTTCTATTGTAGTTTGTGTTATTAGGCAGTTTGTTTGTTTGTAATAAATAGCAGCAGCTCATCACATGATATGTTAGCTTCCTTGTTAGTATATACTCTTATGATTGTCATATGACTATCATATAATAACCTGTCCTGTTAGGGGTTTTGTCTTGTTAGGAGTTTGTAGGCTTGTCTGCAGTAAGATAAGCTTAGACCATGTGATCTTAAGGTGTCTTATACTTGTGTATTTCATATGGATAAGCTTCCCTCTTTCCCTATATATAGAGGGAGTAATCCATTGTACAAATCATCATAAAAATAAATAAAACCCAACCTGCAAACTTAACAAAAAAACATATCCCTAGCTAAATATCCTCTCTCTCCATCCAAGATTCTTCTAAATTAGCTTTTCATTTTTGACAATACAACCTTCATCATTTCACAAACAAAAATCTCATGGGTGACGATATGGTCTGCTTCATCAACCTGTACGCCTAACCATAAGAAGTATTATTGTACAAATGAAAGGTGCATAGTTAGCGTCATGGTTTCTCTTATTAAGCCATGGCAGGCCTCTCATTACTCAAGTTGTTAAACTTACTAAGAAAATCGGCTAAAAGGCGATGAATTGTACTGGTTCTCGAAGGCCATAGAGTGCCCCCCAGGTGCATACTTGTCATTTCTTGGTAGCCATTGCGCATATTTGTTTTTGATTTGGACAAGTTTAAGGCCCAACTGATGTTTTTCCCAAGTTTGTGGGTAATGCCACTTCGAACGACAAGGTTTGAGATTATTGTTATCGTCGCAAGAAAAATAAAAGAGGAATGAATTATTTTGTTTGAAATTAAAAATAATTTTTTCTGACTTTTTAATGTTTTTAGTTTTTAGATTTTTAGCCGTTGGGTTTGTGTTTGTGTTTGTCTTTGTGTGATAGCTTGGAGAATAGAAAATATAACTTTTTTATGGATGGATGAATAGATATGGGCCTGGTATTGTTTTTTGTGGGTATTGAAGAAGACAAAGATGAGGTGAATTGATGCTATGGAGTTTTTAGTTAATAATTAATTAATTTTTGAAATATTTCATAAATGGAAAAAGGGTTTTTTTGCATAAAGGCCCCCTGTACTTTAAAAAAAAACAGACTCCTCCCCTATACTGAAAAAATTCAAATTGACCTCTCTTAAACTACTGGTCAATTGCAAAAGCAACCCCTCTATCAGTCAAACTAGTTTTGAGCTTGGATAGCAGGTTACCAAAAAAATAAAACTTGTTGTTCCTTTTTTTTTCTTTAAAAATTCAGAAAATAATGTAATTAATTTTAAAAATTCAGAAAAATAATATAATTAATTTTTAAAATCCAAAAAAGAATGTAATTAATTTTAAAATTCAGAAAAATAATGTAATTAATTTAAGAAATTTAGAAAAATAATTTAATTAATTTTAAAAATTCAAAAAAAGAATTTAATTAATTTTAAAAATCCAGGTAACAAAATCTCTTTCTTTCTTTTTCTTTTCTTTTCATTCTTTTCTTTTCTTTTTCTTTTTCTTTTCCTTTCTTTTCTTTTCTTTTTCATCATCCTCTCTTATTTCCTTTCTTTCTTTTTTCTGAATTAGGTTTTCTTTTCTTTTTTCAAAATCAGTTTTCTCTCCCCTATCCAATCCTTAAAGCACCATGACCACCGATTGCAATCCAACAACCCAAATTAAAATGCAATCTTTTCTCCCATAGACCAAAACACACCCATCTCATGAAATTCCGAACAAAAGCACCAAACTTTAATTAAATCCTTAAATCAATTCCCTCCGCTCCTTAACAACTCTGAACCACCAAGTCGTTAGGGTCGTAGTCGGGATTGAGAGGGTTGTCCAGGTCATAGTCGGGATGTCCGATTCTTACGGTGGTTGAAGTGAAGGGCCACCAGATCTGGGGGTGGGCTAGGCAGCGACGATGGTTGGGCTCCGGTGTGGATTGTGATGGCTCCGGTGATGAGGGTTTGATTTTGATTTTATTCCATTGTGGCTGGTCGGCGGTGATGAGGGTGGATTTGGCGAGTGAGAAGCGATAGTGACGGTGGTGGATTTGGCGAGGGTGAGGCGGAGGAATCCATGGAGGAGTGAAGAGGGGAAGTAGAGAAAAGAAAAGAAAGAAAAAGATGTTCAGAAAAAAGAAAGAAAGGAAATAAGAGAGGATGATGCAAAAGAAAAGAAAAGAAAGGAAAAGAAAAAGAAAAGAAAAGAAAGAAAAAGATGTTCTGAAAAAAGAAAGAAAGGAAATAAGAGAGGATGATGAAAAAGAAAACAAAAGAAAGGAAAAGAAAAAGAAAAGAAAAGAAAGAGAAGAAAAGAAAAAGAAAGAAAGAAAGAAAGAAAGTTTGTTACCTAGATTTTTAAAATTAATTAAATTATTTTTCTGAATTTTAAAATTAATTACATTATATTTTTGGATTTTTTAAATTAATTACATTATTTTTCTGAATTTAAAAAAAAAAGAAAAAAAGAGAGGGAACAACAGGTTTTATTTTTTTGTTAACCTGCTATCCAATGTCAAAACTAGTTTGACTGACAGAGGAGCTTGCTTTTGCAATTGACCAGTAATTTAGGGGAGGTCAATTTGAATTTTTTCAGTATAGGGGAGGAGTACTTTTTTTTTTTAAGTACATGCACCAACCAGTTTCCATGAGGTCAACGGGTCATTTATTGACCAAAACTGCAAATTGCATGGAAATAATAGTCCAGGGAGGAAAAATTACTCCCTCAGTTTTTTTATACTTGACGTTTTAGCCCAAAAACGTTGTTTTTTTTAATTGACGCCCTTTGGTAATTGTGCCCACTTACTTGGTGTTCTGACAAAAATGTCCTCAAACGACCCGTCGTTTTCATGCTAAGCTACGCGTCATACAAGACAAAAAAGGGAAACGAAAAATTAAAGGACCACATTTGAAATTTGGCGGGAGACATGGGTCAGAAAGTGTCAGAAAAAGTTGCAACAATTTGGCCCTCTTATCTTTCCTCCTCCGATTTCAAACCTTAAATAAAACAAGTTTGGACAACATGATCACGAAGCTGACCACATATTCTTGCCGGAAATGACGAGACGAGCAGAACGCAGGTGGTGGCGGCCAGAACGGTGGCCGGACGCCGGCGCGTGGCCAGAGCCACGCCGGCGCGTGGCCAGAGCCACGACGGCTTCCGCCGCGTTTGGCGGAGCGTGGAGACTCCGAATGGCGCCGTTCCACCTGCGTTCTGCTCGTCTCGTCCTTCCGCTCCTTTCTGTGCCGGCAGTGAGCATGGGAAACAATGCCAGAGGGAGTATTTTGCCAGACAGAGGGAGAAAGAAAGAAAGGAGAGAAAGAAAGAAAGAAAAGAGAGAAAAAAAGGGAGAGGAACGTATGAGCGGCCGACACGTGGCAAACACCCTTAATATTCATGATTGTGTACCTGACGTCAAATAAAAAAAAACGAAGGGAGTATATAAATAGAGATCAGGGGAGGTCTTTGTTTTTTTCGGGTAATCTAGGGGGTCCAAAAACTATTACGCATATGGATGGATTAGTTTGAAATTGGTTGTAATAGGATGACAAATTTGATTTATTGTAATGGAAATCTGAATTACAATTCATATACTAACTCTCTCATTTATACTTTCTCCCATACAAATATTTGTAAATCCACGGGAATGGGATGGATCTTTATTCCTAATCTAGTGGAATGAGAATGAATTTTATTACATGTCATTAAATGTGAACGAGTCTCTAACTCCGGCGGAAAATAATATATTTGCATTAGGCAGTGTATTTCGTGGATGTGGGTTTTAAAAATGTGTAACGTGAGTCTTAAAATTATGTGTAAAAGATAGACAACGTATTTTAGGCAGAGTACAAATAAACATTTTCTTTTTATCAACTTGTACAAGATTAACCAAAAAAAAAAATCCAAGTAAGCAACCAACAAAGAAAAACTAGGCCTACATACTATTCAACTATTTGCCTATGTATAAGTTTAATCATATGTTTAGTATTTTAAAAACGGGTAACTTCAAAATTATTCAGACCATTTAATTTATGGTGCACTCATTCATAAAGAATATGAGACTTATTATTAATTTATCTTTTGAAAAATTAGTATAGGTTTATATATTCAAATTTGTTTCAATCAAAATAAATAGATGCACTATAAGTTAGATGGTATAGAGACTACCTAATAATTTTTTTCCTGTAGAGATCTCAATCCAAAAGAGCAACACTTACTAATTGAATTATAGAGGTGCTATCATTATTATAATCTTCTTTTTATCTTCAACAATTATTGTTTTGTTATTACAATTTTCAATATTACATCTGATGTCAATGAAAAAATAAATAGGTTAATGACATTTTTTGTGTCTCTACTTTTTAATATTGTGTAATGTCGTCCCTCTACTAGATAAATATACATCATTAATCTCTATACTCTTTGTTGTCGTGGGAGGAGACGACGTCAAAAAGTGAATAAAAAATTATTAAAATTTAGCAGGCATGTTGCCACGTCGGACGAGTGAAACCACTCGTGGGATTGTAAGGTACGGGACCCATAACTATGTCCGCGCAACTACCTTTAATTTGAAATTCAAATTAAAGATGATAAATAACAAATAAAAAAACCATTTTTAAATAAATAACTGAAAACTCTTCAATTTTTTTCTTCTCTCCTCGACAAAAACCCTAAATTCTTCTTCTTTTTTCATCTCCTAAAATGAACTCAACTCGCTGTTCTTCTTCCAACTCTCCGATCTCTACAAAGTCGTCGGTCTTGTTGTCGACCATTGCTCAAAAACCAGTACGCGATTTCTCCGGCCCTACTATGGTCTGCGATTGTGGAGCAAATGCTTATGTATGGTATTTCTGGAGTGACAACAATCCTGAAAGAAGTTTTATAGATGTGGGTTTAATAATAAATGTCGATATCATGTGTGGATTGATGAAGATCTTAGGGAGAAGGCTAAAATAATAATTCTGGGCTTGAGGAACCAAGAGAAGAATCTCTAGGATGAGAATCTCACATTGAAGAATGAACTGGGAAGATGCAATGGCGAGCTTGATGTAGCGTTTGTAGATATAGGACCTAAGAGGATAGAAATTGACAAATTGCGGTTAATTAATGAAGATCTAAGGATCCAATTGGTCGGTAATTAGAATCCAGGGAACCAATAATGGGGGCTACAGTGAGTAAAACTTCATCTCCTTTTCTTATTTTGTTTGTTGTTTTTCAAACAAAATTAGTAATTCTAGAATTAGGGATTGGATGTGGAATTTCTGGGTTAATTGTTGTGCAAGATTGAACGGATTGGGATATCTGGATTCAGAAATCGTTTGTATGTTTGAAAAGAGACCATTTTGGCATTTGCATATCAGTGTATATTTTTGTGTTTTAAGAGTTTGAGTTGCACCAGAAATTATACTTGTACCAGACTTCTTCCATCTATGTAATCTTTGTATATTAGTTTCAGTTTTGTTGACCAAAACGCAAAACACATCCATTGCAGAAGAAAATACAACATCACTGCATTTGAAGTAATGATAATTTTCCAAGACATGGACAATAGACAATAGTATTAGAATTAAAAGCATGTGCAAATAAAGCTAGTGACAAGTAAAGCTAGTTCCAATAAATCAAATTTCTATAAAAAGTAAATATAGAAAATCGCTCATGTCATTACTGCTAAAGTAGAACATAAATTTGAGAAAAAATAGTCTAAAAATAGTCTAAAAATACTACTACATATCACATGTCCAAAATAAAAGTCTTGGAAGAGACTCATACAAGTTGGCAAAATAAGCTTTGAGTTAAACATAAGCCTTGCAAAGGTCCAAACTAAGCTTTTAACATAATTTTGAGCAAAATATAAGGTTGATAGATTATGCACTTCCTGAACTAGCTTTCATCTAGAATTATAAAGTGCTACTCCAATATGTGTACCTCTTTTAGCCTTATAATTTGTTAGCTTATAAGAGGAGCAAGCTTAGTGGATTTTTTTAGCTTCTTTGTTGGTAGGTTTGATTGGACATGGGCACTTGAAAACTTCATATTTTCCAACAACTTTGTCTACAAAAAGAAAAGCACAACATCACTAAAGTATAACCACAACCATAAAGTTCTTACATTAATGAAAACAATTGTATAACCACAACTATAAATTGATTACATTTGGAACTTGATTGAGTCATTATTACAGTGGTTTTGCCACTTATTTTCTTACATTCTCGAATAATACTCCATTGGATTCTACGGATATTCTTTGATTATTGCAGGAAATGACTTTGCTGAGGCAGGAGCAAAAAAGGAGAGGAATGAGGCTACTTCTGGACCACTTTGGGATTTACCGATCCCCGACTGGTTGCTTGACTAACCGCACACTCCATGCTCTTGGCTAAGACAGATTAGCATGGCCAATCCCCGATGTTCTAGAGCGCCATCTTCGGACGCTCTATCTTCACGCCATACTTTACAGTTTTGTTTAAAACTCTATTTTAGGAAGGAGATCTTCTACATATAATTTAGCTCTAATTTAGCATTTGATTAAGATTTTAACTTCCTTTATTTCTGCCTTCTCTCTAGGAAGAGAGGACTATTTAGTGTTTAACAGTCATTGCAGCAGTCCAAAGATTAAAAGGGAAGGAGACGGAAGGACAAGCACACAATCCCCACTACTCTTAGACTTTAACCCTTCCTTCTCGTAGACAGAAACCCCCCGTCTCCCAATGCCCCCACGACCACCGGAATCCATGGCACCAAAGAAACCCACTCTTTCCGCTTCCTCTTTTCGACCTACTAATAGATGCTTCCTTGAACTCAGTGACGATAAACTGGAAGCACTCTTCGTTGAAGCATTCGGACCACCATACGAAACTCATCCTCCATCACCAAACCCCTCTAACCCCAGAATGGAAAATTGACCCCAAATCCATACCAACATTCGACGTCATCTCGACGAAGGACTGGCGGAATCCATCGCCGACACCGAGACCACCTCCTCCTAACTCCGAAAGAGGAGATTAGAAAACTAAGAGCCCCAAGCGAGCGCAGGAAGGTGTGTCAGGAACAATACGGGCCTCTTTTGATACAAGCACGACATCTAGGCCAAGCCGTGTGGCCGAGCCCTCGGCTTTGCCATGGCCCGCACCTCGGCTTTCGTCCTTGCCATCGCTCACTCGCGCCCGTGCCCCCGCACGTCCGCGCCCTCGCCCGTCCGCGCCCGTCCTGCCCTCGAAGGCCCGTGCCACGTCTTGCCCTTGACGGCCCGTGCCACGTCTGGCCCTCGCTCACTCGCGCCTGTGCCCTCGCACGTCCGCGCCCGTCCTTCCCTCGAAGGCCCGTGCCACATCTTGCCTTCAATGGCCCATGCCACATCTTGCCCTCGCAGGCCCGTGCCCCTTCTTGCCCTCACAGACCCGTGCCCGGCTTAACTATCGCATGCCCACGCGTGCCCCGGCCTTGCCATCTCCGAGCCCTGTCACACGCCGGCGGCCGAGCCATGTCACACGCCCGCGGCCGAGCCCTGTCACACGCCCGCGGCCGAGCCTTGTCACACGCGTGTCCGAGCCCGTGTCCAAGCCTTTGGCCGAGGTCGTGCCCGAGCACGTGGCTGAGCCCGCGTCCGAGCCAGCATCCGAGCCAGCGTCCAAGCCCTTGGGATGACCTATGGCCATGCACCTCAAGTCCCTTTGTCCAAGGGTGTTATGAGTCTTTTTACCCTTGTATTTATTTTCCCTATAAAATGAAGGACTTGTCTTCATTTCTAGGTTGCTTTTGATTTTGTTGATATTCATCACTTAAGCCTTAAGCCACTCATCGGCCTAGACTGATGGAACCAAGCCCTTAGATGGGCACTTGTTAGGGTTCTTGGTGACCGAAGCCACTAGGGCTAACAACCTTACGTATCCGTTCATTTCTTATAATCAAGTTGCTTAAGTTATTCTTGAGTTTGTTCATCAATCCAAAGAAAGATCCTTGATCATCTTGTGGTGAGGTTGTCTAGGGATTACTCCTAGAAGGGTTCACCGTGATTATCAACTTCATTACTTTGTTTAACCATCAATACACAATCAAACATCCTCCATATTATTCTGCTGCACCTTAAACTCCTTGTCCCCTTTAAATAACCCGCATACATCCATCCGTTTGTCAAGGCAACCATCCTCCCAAAGAGGACTAGATCCGATTGCTCCCTTCGATCCGCACCTTCATCTCCATCTAGGCGTTTGGATTGTATCAAGTGGTAGCGGAGCTCCAGCTGCCCTCTAGGTTGGTTTTCCTTGTTCATCTCATCTTCTCCACCTCTAAAATCGTCTACCCTTTGTCATCTCTTTTTCGTTTGGTTGGACAAATTGTTTCTGTCCAGGAGTCAGTTTTGTGTCAGTTTTGTCTTTGCGTTTCTGTGCGTTTTCTCCACCAGAAAAATCTTAAATTTTTTGTTCTTAAACATCTTTCTGAGTAGAGTAAATGTTGTGTTTACATCGGCTGCTAACTCCGTGATATTTCCACACTTTTCGGCCTTGGAAGAAAAGTGTGTAAATTTTACTCGAGAAGAATAGGTTTGTGTCTCGAGTCTGTTTTGAGTACTTTCCACTTGGAATTGTATTTTTATTCCTTCTACAAAGTTGTAGATCGGAGTCTTTTGAGTCTTTCTACAAATTTTCATAATTTTTGGTTCACGTTTGCTATGTTTTGAAGGCAGAAGCCGAAGGTCTGCTTGGTGTTCTTGATAGTTTATCTTGTTTTCGTTTTGCTTTTGTGTTTGATTATTCTGGGAACCAAAAAAATTTCGAAAACCTTGTGTTTGTGTGGTTTAATTCTTATCTGAGCTGTGTTTAATTGTTGGCTTTTGTTGGAGCTTCCTATGGTGGCCATGAGAGCCATGTGGACTTGATTGTTGCTTGGCTAAGTGCCAAATTTGTTAGCCCACTCCTAGCCGGCCACATCACTACTATTGTGAGCCTAGTATTTTGCTTGCATTGTGAGCCAAGCATTTCAGCTTGCTCACCACACATAGCTGGCCCTAGGTTTAGCATCCTTACACATGCCACCTCACTTGCCACATACACACCACCTCACTTGCCACCTCACACATTTTGCCACCTCATCACTAGTGCCACCTCATCAAATATTTGGCATCTAGTGAATATTTTCCAAAGAGTACAACTACTTGTCTTTCACTTCTTATTTCAAAACTACTTGTCATACAAGTGAGTTCTCTTCACTCATTGCAAAAAAAAAAAAAAAAAAAAAAGAGAAAGGGACTAAAACATAGATAAAAAAAAAAAAGTGATAAAGTTCCAAATTAAAAAAAGAAGATTGCAATTGAGTCAAAAGCAAGAGTCTACTAGTATGTATGAATACATTAGAAGTGTAGTAGTTTACAATTAGGTGTGCATTTGTTTGATTTTCAGTTTTCAATTTTGTTGATTAAAACTTTCAGTTTTTAATTCTTAGTGATTTTCTCTTCTTGTTTCCTTGAGTCTTTTCTTGAGTACCTTGTCTTGGTGTTTTCCTTTCCTTGTTTCCGCACATACATCTATATACTCTAAGTCAATTTAGTGATCAAAATCAAGTTCTCTTCTTTGATCACTATTTCGGCTTTCCTTCACCTTTCCTTCTAGCCCTAGTTTTCATTGTTTTTCCTTGTGCCTTAGTGATTCTTTGAGTCATTGCTGCCTTCGGTTTTGGTTTGGGCTTGGAGAGAGAATTGTGAGCTTATTAGAGTGATAAACACGAGTGCAAACACGTGAGGGAGGGACTAACATTTTTATTAGCTATCAATTGTGTTTTACTTCTTTTTGTAGGTTATTTTCTATGTCTTCTTCTTGTTCGGATAATGAACCCTCTTGGGAAGAGGATTCATGTTGTGCTAGTACCGTAGCTTGGGAGGAAAGCCCTTATTGGGATAGTGGCTCCTACCTTTCGGTTGCTAGGGACAATGACGGGTATTGCTATGCGGAAGATTATTCGAATGGGCATGAGGCGCCACATGGGTCTCGGTCTTATGACACAGATGACCTAGATAGCCGCCCTTGTGCCACACCCTCTTCGCGGTTAGAGTATGAGCTTGATGAGTCATGGAGTGAGAGCCATTACCCGCCAAGCTATGACCTAGGTTCCGCCCCCAATCCAAGCCTTGGTCATGACCCCTCTTCACATGCCTATGTCCGAGGCCCACATCACCGAGTTGATTCTGCCTCATCTAGGCAAGCCCATGTGCCCCCGCACCTTAGTCGTGAGCCCTCTCGGCCACCCTCTCGGCCCACTTATGTGCATCCCCCTTACACCGCATCCCTCTATGGTGCCAACCCTTATTATGACCCGATAGTGCACACTCAATGGGATACTTATGATGAGTCATCTCGGCATGGTAGCCAAGACCGTGACTTCTATGTGGCCCCGGCCCCTAGTGCCCGTCCTCGTCGTGCCTCTTCTTATCACATGGCACCATCCTCTCGGCCATCCCATGTTCCCCCGCACCTTCGACGTGACCTCCCACACCGCCCCCATCTTTCTCACTTAGCGCCACCTCCGTGTGGCGTCCGTAGGCCATCTCTGATACGATCCTCACTAGGCGTGAATCGTTTCTCCTTAAGCGATCGTTGTCCAAGAGTGGATTCGTGCGGACTAGTAACTCAATCTTGCGCTGACCCTGTTGGATGTGATTATCCAACCAACCCAGCTACGCAATCAAGGATCTTGCTCGAACTTCTAACCCTCTAACCCTTGGTGAGGTTAGCAACCTAGATAGGCGAACAATAGAATGAACTTTCGATTTACTTGAGTTGTTCTTCGAGTGTTCGGACTCAAAGGATTCAAGGTTCTTAGTGAGATCAATTAACGCAAGTGTTTGGCTGAAAAAGATCTGCTTTTATTAAGCCAAGCGGCTGCCTTTAAATAGGCATAAACAATACAAGTTTAACTAGGACTAGAAAACCTATTTTAACTAGAACTCCTAAGTAACTTCGAAATAGAACTTCTACTAGCCTAATAACTGTAAAAAATAATTAATAAATACAAATAAAGCTTTCTAGAACTTCCCAGAAGCATTCGCATCATCAGGCCAAGGTTTGGGCCGAATTCTCCAAGTCGCGGGCTGCTCGCGTTCACACTGCGCGCCAAAATGTCCACCCACCCTAACTGTTGATTGGCTTGTCCGATTGGGCTGAAACTTGTCCCATTCGATAGCTAAGACCCAAAAATAGTAGGAGGGTGCTCCTCTTCCTGGTCCGGGCCTGACTGGTATGAAGAATGGTCGTTGGCGTTGACTGACGCGTTTTGAAGTCCTCGTCCGCGTAGGATTGCTGTCAGCGAAAATGTAACGAGCCATAAAAACCAAACGGCTCGTCCGTTTGATCCCAAGTTTGGACACAATGAAGACGACATCATGAGGTTTCATAATTGATATAGATCTCATGATTCTGACTTCTGATGATCGAGATATGGTCCGACGAAGTTGTCCATCACGTTTGCGCTTCGGACACTTGTGCATGCAAAAGTAGCAACGGGCCATCTTGCAAGTTGTTCGTCCAAATGTCCTCAAACTTGGTAGAGGCTCTCCTAAGATCCCAATCGGTCTTGTATTTATCTTGGAACCCGATTTGAAACCTTTCTTCCAAGAATTGGCTCGTGTAGATGTGCAACCTTGCGCTATGCGTCTGCAAGCCACCTTCCATGTCATCCTTCTCCTAAGGACTTGATCCAGCAATGTTCCCTACCTAGTTTCCATGTCTAGAGGTTTTTGTAACCTCCCTTGAAGCTTTGGAATGTCTTGGGCTCGACGCTTTGGGTTGATTGGCCTTAGTCGCAAGGCGTGTGCGCGTTGTGCGTGCGCTAGGGTTAGCCTCGGGGCTAGGATCGTATCATTCCCTTCCCCTTCGAAACGATTCCCAAGCCTTCTAGATTGATCAAGTCGACATGATCGTCACCATCCTCTTGATTCTTGCTTGAAGGTCCGCTTGTTGTTTGCTCATAGTGTCGAATTGGCACACTATCGCGCCATTGATCGTTTAAGCCCTTGAAACGAATTTCAAATCTCTTCTGCTGCTCTTCCATGCTTTCCAACCTTGAGTCCTGGTTCCTCAAGGGTTCCAGCAGCTCCTTGTACCTTCCTCCCGAATTTCTTTCGGCCATATCAATCACCTAATCAAACTTAACACAAGAGTGCAAAATCTATTTTCGGTGAACACAGTTTAGTAAAACAAGCACAGCTTTTGGCTCCGATGTCCGAATCACCTGATTCTTCTTTATTTGGACTACTAACAGATAGACCTTTCTAACGAATGAAAAGTCACAGAAATCGGACTCCAATAGGTATTTATTGAAATACTATTTCGACACTGACACTTTGGTGGACTGTTTTTGGTGACTCTTTTGTGTGACTCTTTTTATGGACTGTTTTTGTGACTTATATAAATAAATAAAAGAGATAAACAGACTCAACACAAAGGGACTTGGTTTAGAACTCCTAAACCGACTCAACAAAAGACTCGACTTTGATTTAGAACTTCTAAATCGACAAAGACTCAACATAAAATTCAAAGAGACATTTAGATTTTGTGATTTTTTTGACTCAAAAACAAAAACGAAAAGATAGTTTGGGATTTTCTTACCAAACCTAGAACTCCCTTGAGCTCCGCTACCAACTGATACAATCCTAGCTAGGCCAAGATGCGCATAAGTGACGATCTAGTTCTCTTGTAGGTTTGATGCGCGGAATTGATTGAAAATCCCCTTTTGTTCTCCACGAAAGTTCTTGGCTGTCTTGAAAGGAATCCACCCTTCGAGTTGATGGTTGTTGGCAAGAGTCCACTTGCCTAAGTACGCCCTAGTCGCACCCTAAAGAGAATCCACCCTTTAGCAAAAAGATTGAATCCACAATCTTCACAACGATCGAATCCACGAATCGCCAACACGCTTGCTCACGCTCCTTCCACACTTGACTCCACAAATGCCACGCTTTGCTCACGCCACACTTGTTCACTAGCCCTAACCGAGTCCACGGATAAGTTAGCACACACACAAGAACGGCTTGCTCCGGAGATCGAGAAAGTAAGAAGGTAGAATGATGGAATGGAGATTTGGTAAAGTGTTTAGGTGTAAATTCTGATCTGAATTTTATTAATAATAAGCAAGCCTTTAAATAGGCAAATTACAACTTCTAATTAAAATAGGAAAAGAACTAAATAGGCAAATTACAATACAAGTCTTACTAGAAATAGAACTACTAATACTATCTTAACTTCTAATCTAAGATAAATACTAATTATAATTACAATAATTACAATTATTATCACTCTAGAACTCCTTCGTAGAGTAGAACTTCATTCCTTGCATTTCCAGACTGCGCACCAATTTCTTGACTCGACTTTCATTATGATTCCCTCGTCCGATTGACCTGATTTTTGGACAGGATCTTCCTAACATCTTTAGGTATCTTGTATTTTTGGAATTAGTCAATTCGGAGTTGATCTTGACCACCAAATCGTCTCTGGACTCTGACGCAGTCTTAGGCTCTTCTCGCATCTCTTCATTAACACACCCTAGAGTTTGGTGCGACCCTTGAACCGTATCATTCCCTTCCCCTTGAAAGGGATTCGTCCTCGAATCAGAATTGATACTCTCCAAGGATACATTATACGTCCATAGAATGTCCTCCTTATCCAATCCATAGGTTGCACAAATGGGCGCTATCATGATCTCATAATCATTCCTCAACGCCACGCTATGATCGAAACTTCCAATCGCTCGCCCTTCAATTTTATTCAAATAATTCCAAAAGGACAGCGATCCTTCCTTATTTCCTTGAGTAGTAATTGAGTACTCATCCAAGGAATCGCACTCTCCAAGTAACTCCTCAAACTCAAGCAAACCCGTTCTCATCAAGAGAAGACGCAACCATACTTTGTGTTCTACACTAGGCAATCGTCTTGGTTCATCATCTCTCTCCTTTGTGACATCAACATTCTGCTCTTGCTTTGGCGCCTCTGTTCCCAAGCCTTCTAGATTGATCAAGTTGACATGATCGTCACCATCCTCTTGATTCTTGCTTGAAGGTCCGCTTGTTGTTTGCTCATAGTGTCGAATTGGCACACTATCGCGCCATTGATCGTTTAAGCCCTTGAAATGAATTTCAAATCTCTTCTGCTGCTCTTCCATGCTTTCCAACCTTGAGTCCAGGTTCCTCAAGGGTTCCAGCAGCTCCTTGTACCTTCCTCCCGAATTTCTTTCAGCCATATCAATCACCTAATCAAACTTAACACAAGAGTGCAAAATCTGTTTTCGGTGAACACAGTTTAGTAAAACAAGTACAGCTTTTGGCTCCGATGTCCGAATCACCTGATTCTTCTTTATTTGGACTACTAACAGATAGACCTTTCTAACGAACTAAAAATCACAGAAATCGGACTCCAATAGGTATTTATTGAAATACTATTTCGACACTGACACTTTGGTGGACTGTTTTTTGTGACTCTTTTGTGTGACTCTTTTTATGGACTGTTGTTGTGACTTATATAAATAAATAAAAGGGATAAACAGACTCAACACAAATGGACTTGGTTTAGAACTCCTAAACCGACTCAAAAAAAGACTCGACTTTGATTTAGAAGTTCTAAATCGACAAAGACTCAACATAAAATTCAAAGACACTTTTTGATTTTGTGATTTTTTTGACTCAAAAACAAAAACGAAAAGATAGTTTGGGATTTTCTTACCAAACCTAGAACTCCCTTGAGCTCCGCTACCAACTGATACGATCCTAGCTAGGCCAAGATGCGCATAAGTGACGATCTAGTTCTCTTGTAGGTTTGATGCGCGGAATTGATAGAAAATCCCCTTTTGTTCTCCACGAAAGTTCTTGGCTGTCTTGAAAGGAATCCACCCTTCGAGTTGATGGTTGTTGGCAAGAGTCCACTTGCCTAAGTACGCCCTAGTCGCACCCTAAAGAGAATCCACCCTTTAGCAAAAAGATTGAATCCACAATCTTCACAACGATCGAATCAACGAATCGCCAACACGCTTGCTCACGCTCCTTCCACACTTGACTCCACAAATGCCACGCTTTGCTCACGCCACACTAGTTCACTAGCCCTAACCGAGTCCACGGCTAAGTTAGCACACACACAAGAACGGCTTGCTCCGGAGATCGAGAAAGTAAGAAGGTAGAATGATGGAATGGAGATTTGGTAAAGTGTTTAGGTGTAAATTCTGATCTGAATTTTATTAATAATAAGCAAGCCTTTAAATAGCCAAATTACAACTTCTAATTAAAATAGGAAAAGAACTAAATAGGCAAATTACAATACAAGTCTTACTAGAAATAGAACTACTAATACTATCTTAACTAGAACTTCTAATCTAATATAAATACTAATTATAATTACAATAATTACAATTATTATCACTCTAGAACTCCTTCGTAGAGTAGAACTTCATTCCTTGCGTTTCCAGACTGCGCACTGATTTCTTGACTCGACTTTCATTATGATTCCCTCGTCTGATTGACCTGAGTTTTGGACAGGATCTTCCTAATATCTTCAGGTATCTTGTATTTTTGGAATTAGTCAATTCGGAGTTCATCTTGACCACCAAATCGTCTCTGGACTCTGACGCAGTCTTAGGCTCTTCTCGCGTCTCTTCATTAACACACCCTAGAGTTTGGTGCGACCCTTGAACCGTATCATTCCCTTCCCCTTGAAAGGGATTCGTCCTCGAATCGGAATTGATACTCTCCAAGGATAGATTATACCTCCATAGAATCTCCTCCTTATCCAATCCATAGGTTGCACAAATGGGCGCTATCATGATCTCATAATCATTCCTCAACGCCACGCTATGATCGAAACTTCCAATCGCTCGCCCTTCAATTTTATTCAAATAATTCCAAAAGGACAGCGATCCTTCCTTATTTCCTTGAGTAGTAATTGAGTACTCATCCATGGAATCGCACTCTCCAAGTAACTCCTCAAACTCAAGCAAATCCGTTCTCATCAAGAGAAGACGCAACCATACTTTGTGTTCTACACTAGGCAATCGTCTTGGTTCATCATCTCTCTCCTTTGTGACATCAACATTCTGCTCTTCCTTTGGCGCCTCTGTTCCCAAGCCTTCTAGATTGATCAAGTCGACATGATCGTCACCATCCTCTTGATTCTTGCTTGAAGGTCCGCTTGTTGTTTGCTCATAGTGTCGAATTGGCACACTATCGCGCCATTGATCGTTTAAGCCCTTGAAACGAATTTCAAATCTCTTCTGCTGCTCTTCCATGCTTTCCAACCTTGAGTCCTGGTTCCTCAAGGGTTCCAGCAGCTCCTTGTACCTTCCTCCCGAATTTCTTTCGGCCATATCAATCACCTAATCAAACTTAACACAAGAGTGCAAAATCTATTTTCGGTGAACACAGTTTAGTAAAACAAGCACAGCTTTTGGCTCCGATGTCCGAATCACCTGATTCTTCTTTATTTGGACTACTAACAGATAGACCTTTCTAACGAATGAAAAGTCACAGAAATCGGACTCCAATAGGTATTTATTGAAATACTATTTCGACACTGACACTTTGGTGGACTGTTTTTGGTGACTCTTTTGTGTGACTCTTTTTATGGACTGTTTTTGTGACTTATATAAATAAATAAAAGAGATAAACAGACTCAACACAAACGGACTTGGTTTAGAACTCCTAAACCGACTCAACAAAAGACTCGACTTTGATTTAGAACTTCTAAATCGACAAAGACTCAACATAAAATTGAAAGAGACATTTAGATTTTGTGATTTTTTTGACTCAAAAACAAAAACGAAAAGATAGTTTGGCATTTTCTTACCAAACCTAGAACTCCCTTGAGCTCCGCTACCAACTGATACGATCCTAGCTAGGCCAAGATGCGCATAAGTGACGATCTAGTTCTCTTGTAGGTTTGATGCGCGGAATTGATAGAAAATCCCCTTTTGTTCTCCACGAAAGTTCTTGGCTGTCTTGAAAGGAATCCACCCTTCGAGTTGATGGTTGTTGGCAAGAGTCCACTTGCCTAAGTACGCCCTAGTCGCACCCTAAAGAGAATCCACCCTTTAGCAAAAAGATTGAATCCACAATCTTCACAACGATCGAATCCACGAATCGCCAACACGCTTGCTCACGCTCCTTCCACACTTGACTCCACAAATGCCACGCTTTGCTCACGCCACACTTGTTCACTAGCCCTAACCGAGTCCACGGATAAGTTAGCACACACACAAGAACGGCTTGCTCCGGAGATCGAGAAAGTAAGAAGGTAGAATGATGGAATGGAGATTTGGTAAAGTGTTTAGGTGTAAATTCTGATCTGAATTTTATTAATAATAAGCAAGCGTTTAAATAGGCAAATTACAACTTCTAATTAAAATAGGAAAAGAACTAAATAGGCAAATTACAATACAAGTCTTACTAGAAATAGAACTACTAATACTATCTTAACTTCTAATCTAAGATAAATACTAATTATAATTACAATAATTACAATTATTATCACTCTAGAACTCCTTCGTAGAGTTGAACTTCATTCCTTGCATTTCCAGACTGCGCACCGATTTCTTGACTCGACTTTCATTATGATTCCCTCGTCCGATTGACCTGATTTTTGGACAGGATCTTCCTAACATCTTTAGGTATCTTGTATGTTTGGAATTAGTCAATTCGGAGTTGATCTTGACCACCAAATCGTCTCTGGACTCTGACGCAGTCTTAGGCTCTTCTCGCGTCTCTTCATTAACACACCCTAGAGTTTGGTGCGACCCTTGAACCGTATCATTCCCTTCCCCTTGAAAGGGATTCGTCCTCGAATCGGAATTGATACTCTCCAAGGATAGATTATACGTCCATAGAATCTCCTCCTTATCCAATCCATAGGTTGCACAAATGGGCGCTATCATGATCTCATAATCATTCCTCAACGCCACGCTATGATCGAAACTTCCAATCGCTCGCCCTTCAATTTTATTCAAATAATTCCAAAAGGACAGCGATCCTTCCTTATTTCCTTGAGTAGTAATTGAGTACTCATCCATGGAATCGCACTCTCCAAGTAACTCCTCAAACTCAAGCAAACCCGTTCTCATCAAGAGAAGACGCAACCATACTTTGTGTTCTACACTAGGCAATCGTCTTGGTTCATCATCTCTCTCCTTTGTGACATCAACATTCTGCTCTTGCTTTGGCGCCTCTGTTCCCAAGCCTTCTAGATTGATCAAGTTGACATGATCGTCACCATCCTCTTGATTCTTGCTTGAAGGTCCGCTTGTTGTTTGCTCATAGTGTCGAATTGGCACACTATCGCGCCATTGATCGTTTAAGCCCTTGAAATGAATTTCAAATATCTTCTGCTGCTCTTCCATGCTTTCCAACCTTGAGTCCAGGTTCCTCAAGGGTTCCAGCAGCTCCTTGTACCTTCCTCCCGAATTTCTTTCAGCCATATCAATCACCTAATCAAACTTAACACAAGAGTGCAAAATCTGTTTTCGGTGAACACAGTTTAGTAAAACAAGCACAGCTTTTGGCTCCGATGTCCGAATCACCTGATTATTCTTTATTTGGACTACTAACAGATAGACCTTTCTAACGAACTAAAAATGACAGAAATCGGACTCCAATAGGTATTTATTGAAATACTATTTCGACACTGACACTTTGGTGGACTGTTTTTGGTGACTCTTTTGTGTGACTCTTTTTATGGACTGTTGTTGTGACTTATATAAATAAATAAAAGGGATAAACAGACTCAACACAAATGGACTTGGTTTAGAACTCCTAAACCGACTCAAAAAAAGACTCGACTTTGATTTAGAAGTTCTAAATCGACAAAGACTCAACATAAAATTCAAAGACACTTTTTGATTTTGTGATTTTTATGACTCAAAAACAAAAACGAAAAGATAGTTTGGGATTTTCTTACCAAACCTAGAACTCCCTTGAGCTCCGCTACAAACTGATACGATCCTAGCTAGGCCAAGATGCGCATAAGTGACGATCTAGTTCTCTTGTAGGTTTGATGCGCGGAATTGATAGAAAATCCCCTTTTGTTCTCCGCGAAAGTTCTTGGCTGTCTTGAAAGGAATCCACCCTTCGAGTTGATGGTTGTTGGCAAGAGTCCACTTGCCTAAGTACGCCCTAGTCGCACCCTAAAGAGAATCCACCCTTTAGCAAAAAGATTGAATCCACAATCTTCACAACGATCGAATCCACGAATCGCCAACACGCTTGCTCACGCTCCTTCCACACTTGACTCCACAAATGCCACGCTTTGCTCACGCCACACTTGTTCACTAGCCCTAACCGAGTCCACGGCTAAGTTAGCACACACACAAGAACGGCTTTCTCCGGAGATCGAGAAAGTAAGAAGGTAGAATGATGGAATGGAGATTTGGTAACGTGTTTAGGTGTAAATTCTGATCTGAATTTTATTAATAATAAGCAAGCCTTTAAATAGGCAAATTACAACTTCTAATTAAAATAGGAAAAGAACTAAATAGGCAAATTACAATACAAGTCTTACTAGAAATAGAACTACTAATACTATCTTAACTAGAACTTCTAATCTAAGATAAATACTAATTATAATTACAATTATTACAATTATTATCACTCTAGAACTCCTTCGTAGAGTAGAACTTCATTCCTTGCATTTCCAGACTGGGCACCGATTTCTTGACTCGACTTTCATTATGATTCCCCCGTCTGATTGACCTGATTTTTGGACAGGATCTTCCTAACATCTTTAGGTATCTTGTATTTTTGTAATTAGTCAATTCGGAGTTGATCTTGACCACCAAATCGTCTCTGGACTCTGACGCAGTCTTAGGCTCTTCTCGCGTCTCTTCATTAACACACCCTAGAGTTTGGTGCGACCCTTGAACCGTATCATTCCCTTCCCCTTGAAAGGGATTCGTCCTCGAATCAGAATTGATACTCTCCAAGGATAGATTATACGTCCATAGAATCTCCTCCTTATCCAATCCATAGGTTGCACAAATGGGCGCTATCATGATCTCATAATCATTCCTCAACGCCACGCTATGATCGAAACTTCCAATCGCTCGCCCTTCAATTTTATTCAAATAATTCCAAAAGGACAGCGATCCTTCCTTATTTCCTTGAGTAGTAATTGAGTACTCATCTAAGGAATCGCACTCTCCAAGTAACTCCTCAAAGTCAAGCAAATCCGTTCTCATCAAGAGAAGACGCAACCATACTTTGTGTTCTACACTAGGCAATCGTCTTGGTTCATCATCTCTCTCCTTTGTGACATCAACATTCTGCTCTTCCTTTGGCGCCTCTGTTCCCAAGCCTTCTAGATTCATCAAGTTGACATGATCGTCACCATCCTCTTGATTCTTGCTTGAAGGTCCGCTTGTTGTTTGCTCATAGTGTCGAATTGGCACACTATCGCGCCATTGATCGTTTAAGCCCTTGAAATGAATTTCAAATCTCTTCTGCTGCTCTTCCATGCTTTCCAACTTTGAGTCCAGGTTCCTCAAGGGTTCCAGCAGCTCCTTGTACCTTCCTCCCGAATTTCTTTCAGCCATATCAATCAGCTAATCAAACTTAACACAAGAGTGCAAAATCTGTTTTCGGTGAACACAGTTTAGTAAAACAAGCACAGCTTTTGGCTCCGATGTCCGAATCACCTGATTCTTCTTTATTTGGACTACTAACAGATAGAACTTTCTAACGAACTAAAAATCACAGAAATCGGACTCCAATAGGTATTTATTGAAATACTATTTCGACACTTGACACTTTGGTGGACTGTTTTTGGTGACTCTTTTGTGTGACTCTTTTTATGGACTGTTGTTGTGACTTATATAAATAAATAAAAGAGATAAACAGACTCAACACAAACGGACTTGGTTTAGAACTCCTAAACCGACTCAAAAAAAGACTCGACTTTGATTTAGAAGTTCTAAATCGACAAAGACTCAACATAAAATTCAAAGACACTTTTTGATTTTGTGATTTTTTTGACTCAAAAACAAAAACGAAAAGATAGTTTGGGATTTTCTTACCAAACCTAGAACTCCCTTGAGATCCGCTACAAACTGATACGATCCTAGCTAGGCCAAGATGCGCATAAGTGACGATCTAGTTCTCTTGTAGGTTTGATGCGCGGAATTGATCGAAAATCCCCTTTTGTTCTCCACGAAAGTTCTTGGCTGTCTTGAAAGGAATCCACCCTTCGAGTTGATGGTTGTTGGCAAGAGTCCATTGCCTAAGTACGCCCTAGTCGCACCCTAAAGAGAATCCACCCTTTAGCAAAAAGATTGAATCCACAATCTTCACAACGATCGAATCCACGAATCGCCAACACGCTTGCTCACGCTCCTTCCACACTTGACTCCACAAATGCCACGCTTTGCTCACACCACACTAGTTCACTAGCCCTAACCGAGTCCACGGCTAAGTTAGCACACACACAAGAACGGCTTGCTCCGGATATCGAGAAAGTAAGAAGGTAGAATGATGGAATGGAGATTTGGTAACGTGTTTAGGTGTAAATTCTGATCTGAATTTTATTAATAATAAGCAAGCCTTTAAATAGGCAAATTACAACTTATAATTAAAATAGGAAAAGAACTAAATAGGCAAATTACAATACAAGTCTTACTAGAAATAGAACTACTAATACTATCTTAACTAGAACTTCTAATCTAAGATAAATACTAATTATAATTACAATAATTACAATTATTATCACTCTAGAACTCCTTCGTAGAGTAGAACTTCATTCCTTGCGTTTCCAGACTGCGCACTGATTTCTTGACTCGACTTTCATTATGATTCCCTCGTCTGATTGACCTGATTTTTGGACAGGATCTTCCTAACATCTTTAGGTATCTTGTATTTTTGGAATTAGTCATTTCGGATTTCATATTGACCACCAAATCATCTCTGGACTCTGACGCAGTCTTAGGCTCTTCTCGCGTCTCTTCATTAACACACCCTAGAGTTTGGTGCGACCCTTGAACCGTATCATTCCCTTCCCCTTGAAAGGAATTCGTCCTCGAATCGGAATTGATACTCTCCAAGGATAGATTATACCTCCATAGAATCTCCTCCTTATCCAATCCATAGGTTGCACAAATGGGCGCTATCATGATCTCATAATCATTCCTCAACGCCACGCTATGATCGAAACTTCCGATCGCTCGCCCTTCAATTTATTCAAATAATTTCAAAAGGACAGCGATCCTTTCTTATTTACTTGAGTAGTAATTGAGTACTCATCCAAGGAATCGCACTCTCCAAGTAACTCCTCAAACTCAAGCAAATCCGTTCTCATCAAGAGAAGACGCAACCATACTTTGTGTTCTACACTACGCAATCGTCTTGGTTCATCATCTCTCTCCTTTGTGACATCAACATTCTGCTCTTCCTTTGGCGCCTCTGTTCCCAAGCCTTCTAGATTGATCAAGTCGAAATGATCGTCACCATCCTCTTGATTCTTGCTTGAAGGTCCGCTTGGTGTTTGCTCATAGTGTCGAATTGGCACACTATCGCGCCATTGATCGTTTAAGCCCTTGAAACGAATTTCAAATCTCTTCTGCTGCTCTTCCATGCTTGCCAACCTTGAGTCCAGGTTCCTCAAGGGTTCCAGAAGCTCCTTGTACCTTCCTCCCGAATTTCTTTCAGCCATATCAATCACCTAATCAAACTTAACACAAGAGTGCAAAATCTATTTTCGGTGAACACAGTTTAGTAAAACAAGCACAGCTTTTGGCTCCGATGTCCGAATCACCTGATTCTTCTTTATTTGGACTACTAACAGATAGACCTTTCTAACGAACTAAAAATGACAGAAATCGGACTCCAATAGGTATTTATTGAAATACTATTTCGACACTGACACTTTGGTGGACTGTTTTTGGTGACTCTTTTGTGTGACTCTTTTTATGGACTGTTGTTGTGACTTATATAAATAAATAAAAGAGATAAACAGACTCAACACAAACGGACTTGGTTTAGAACTCCTAAACCGACTCAAAAAAAGACTCGACTTTGATTTAGAACTTCTAAATCGACAAAGACTCAAAACATAAAATTCAAAGACACTTTTTGATTTTGTGATTTTTTTGACTCAAAAACAAAAACGAAAAGATAGTTTGGGATTTTCTTACCAAACCTAGAACTCCCTTGAGCTCCGCTACCAACTGATACGATCCTAGCTAGGCCAAGATGCGCATAAGTGACGATCTAGTTCTCTTGTAGGTTTGATGCGCGGAATTGATCGAAAATCCCCTTTTGTTCTCCACGAAAGTTCTTGGCTGTCTTGAAAGGAATCCACCCTTCAAGTTGATGGTTGTTGGCAAGAGTCCACTTGCCTAAGTACGCCCTAGTCGCACCCTAAAGAGAATCCACCCTTTAGCAAAAAGATTGAATCCACAATCTTCACAACGATCGAATCCACGAATCGCCAACACGTTTGCTCACGCTCCTTCCACACTTGACTCCACAAATGCCACGCTTTGCTCATGCCACACTAGTTCACTAGCCCTAACCGAGTCCACGGCTAAGTTAGCACACACACAAGAATGGCTTGCTCCGGAGATCGAGAAAGTTAGAAGGTAGAATGATGGAATGGAGATTTGGTAAAGTGTTTAGGTGTAAATTCTGATCTGAATTTTATTAATAATAAGCAAGCCTTTAAATAGGCAAATTACAACTTCTAATTAAAATAGGAAAAGAACTAAATAGGCAAATTACAATACAAGTCTTACTAGAAATAGAACTACTAATACTATCTTAACTAGAACTTCTAATCTAAGATAAATACTAATTATAATTACAATAATTACAATTATTATCACTCTAGAACTCCTTCGTAGAGTAGAACTTCATTCCTTGCGTTTCCAGACAGCGCACTGATTTCTTGACTCGACTTTCATTATGATTCCCTCGTCTGATTGACCTGAGTTTTGGACCGGATCTTCCTAATATCTTTAGGTATCTTGTATTTTTGGAATTAGTCAATTCGGAGTTCATCTTGACCAGCAAATCATCTCTGGACTCTGACGCAGTCTTAGGCTCTTCTCGCGTGTCTTCATTAACACACCCTAGAGTTTGGTGCGACCCTTGAACCGTATCATTCCCTTCCCCTTGAAAGGGATTCGTCCTCGAATCGGAATTGATACTCTCCAAGGATAGATTATACCTCCATAGAATCGCCTCCTTATCCAATCCATAGGTTGCACAAATGGGCGCTATCATGATCTCATAATCATTCCTCAACGCCACGCTATGATCGAAACTTCCAATCGCTCGCCCTTCAATTTTATTTAAATAATTTCAAAAGGACAGAGATCCTTTCTTATTTCCTTGAGTAGTAATTGAGTACTCATCCAAGGAATCGCACTCTCCAAGTAACTCCTCAAACTCAAGCAAATCCGTTCTCATCAAGAGAAGACGCAACCATACTTTGTGTTCTACACTAGGCAATCGTCTTGGTTCATCATCTCTCTCCTTTGTGACATCAACATTCTGCTCTTCCTTTGGCGCCTCTGTTCCCAAGCCTTCTAGATTGATCAAGTCGACATGATCGTCACCATCCTCTTGATTCTTGCTTGAAGGTCCGCTTGATCTTTGCTCATTGTGTCGAATTGGCACACTATTGCGCCATTGATAGTTTAAGCCCTTGAAACGAATTTCAAATCTCTTCTGCTGCTCTTCCATGCTTTCCAACCTTGAGTCCAGGTTCCTCAAGGGTTCCAGCAGCTCCTTGTACCTTCCTCCCGAATTTCTTTCAGCCATATCAATCACCTAATCAAACTTAACACAAGAGTGCAAAATCTGTTTTAGGTGAACACAGTTGAGTAAAACAAGCACAGCTTATGGCTCCGATGTCCGAATCACCTGATTCTTCTTTATTTGGACTACTAACAGATAGACCTTTCTAACGAATTAAAAATCACAGAAATCAGACTCCAATAGGTATTTATTGAAATACTATTTCGACAATGACACTTTGGTGGACTGTTTTTGGTGACTCTTTTGTGTGACTCTTTTTATGGACTGTTTTTGTGACTTATATAAATAAATAAAAGAGATAAACAGACTAAACACAAACGGACTTGGTTTAGAACTCCTAAACCGACTCAACAAAAGACTCGACTTTGATTTAGAACTTCTAAATCGACAAAGACTCAAAACATAAAATTCAAAGACACTTTTTGATTTTGTGATTTTTTTGACTCAAAAACAAAAACGAAAAGATAGTTTGGGTTTTTCTTACCAAACCTAGAACTCCCTTGAGCTCCGCTACCAACTGATACGATCCTAGCTAGGCCAAGATGCGCATAAGTGACGATCTAGTTCTCTTGTAGGTTTGATGCGCGGAATTGATCGAAAATCCCCTTTTGTTCTCCACGAAAGTTCTTGGCTGTCTTGAAAGGAATCCACCCTTCGAGTTGATGGTTGTTGGCAAGAGTCCACTTGCCTAAGTACGCCCTAGTCGCACCCTAAAGAGAATCCACCCTTTAGCAAAAATATTGAATCCACAATCTTCACAACGATCGAATCCACGAATCGCCAACACGCTTGCTCACGCTCCTTCCACACTTGACTCCACAAATGCCACGCTTTGCTCACGCCACACTAGTTCACTAGCCCTAACCGAGTCCACAGCTAAGTTAGCACACACACAAGAATGGCTTGCTCCGGAGATCGAGAAAGTTAGAAGGTAGAATGATGGAATGGAGATTTGGTAAAGTGTTTAGGTGTAAATTCTGATCTGAATTTTATTAATAATAAGCAAGCCTTTAAATAGGCAAATTACAACTTCTAATTAAAATAGGAAAAGAACTAAATAGGCAAATTACAATACAAGTCTTACTAGAAATAGAACTACTAATACTATCTTAACTAGAACTTCTAATCTAAGATAAATACTAATTATAATTACAATAATTACAATTATTATCACTCTAGAACTCCTTCGTAGAGTAGAACTTCATTCCTTGCGTTTCCAGACTGCGCACTGATTTCTTGACTCGACTTTCATTATGATTCCCTCGTCTGATTGACCTGATTTTTGGACAAGATCTTCCTAACATCTTTAGGTATCTTGTATTTTTGGAATTAGTCAATGCGGAGTTGATCTTGACCACCAAATCGTCTCTGGACTCTGACGCAGTCTTAGGCTCTTCTCGCGTCTCTTCATTAACACACCCTAGAGTTTGGTGCGACCCTTGAACCGTATCATTCCCTTCCCCTTGAAAGGGATTCGTCCTCGAATCGGAATTGATACTCTCCAAGGATAGATTATACCTCCATAGAATCTCCTCCTTATCCAATCCATAGGTTGCACAAATGGGCGCTATCATGATCTCATAATCATTTCTCAACGCCACGCTATGATCGAAACTTCCAATCGCTCGCCCTTCAATTTTATTCAAATAATTTCAAAAGGACAGCGATCCTTTCTTATTTCCTTGAGTAGTAATTGAGTACTCATCCAAGGAATCGCACTCTCCAAGTAACTCCTCAAACTCAAGCAAATCCGTTCTCATCAAGAGAAGACGCAACCATACTTTGTGTTCTACACTAGGCAATCGTCTTGGTTCATCATCTCTCTCCTTTGTGACATCAACATTCTGCTCTTCCTTTGGCGCCTCTGTTCCCAAGCCTTCTGGATTGATCAAGTCGACATGATCGTCACCATCCTCTTGATTCTTGCTTGAAGGTCCGCTTGTTGTTTGCTCATAGTGTCGAATTGGCACACTATCGCGCCATTGATCGTTTAAGCCCTTGAAACGAATTTCAAATCTCTTTTGATGCTCTTCCATGCTTTCCAACCTTGAGTCCAGGTTCCTCAAGGGTTCCAGCAGCTCCTTGTACCTTCCTCCCGAATTTCTTTCAGCCATATCAATCACCTAATCAAACTTAACACAAGAGTGCAAAATCTGTTTTCGGTGAACACAGTTTAGTAAAACAAGCACAGCTTTTGGCTCCGATGTCCGAATCACCTGATTCTTCTTTATTTGGACTACTAACAGATAGACCTTTCTAACGAACTAAAAATCACAGAAATCAGACTCCAATAGGTATTTATTGAAATACTATTTCGACAATGACACTTTGGTGGACTGTTTTTGGTGACTCTTTTGTGTGACTCTTTTTATGGACTGTTTTTGTGACTTATATAAATAAATAAAAGAGATAAACAGACTCAACACAAACGGACTTGGTTTAGAACTCCTAAACCGACTCAACAAAAGACTCGACTTTGATTTAGAACTTCTAAATCGACAAAGACTCAAAACATAAAATTCAAAGACACTTTTTGATTTTGTGATTTTTTTGACTCAAAAACAAAAACGAAAAGATAGTTTGGGATTTTCTTACCAAACCTAGAACTCCCTTGAGCTCCGCTACCAACTGATACGATCCTAGCTAGGCCAAGATGCGCATAAGTGACGATCTAGTTCTCTTGTAGGTTTGATGCGCGGAATTGATCGAAAATCTCCTTTTGTTCTCCACGAAAGTTCTTGGCTGTCTTGAAAGGAATCCACCCTTCGAGTTGATGGTTGTTGGCAAGAGTCCACTTGCCTAAGTACGCCCTAGTCGCACCCTAAAGAGAATCCACCCTTTAGCAAAAAGATTGAATCCACAATCTTCACAACGATCGAATCCACGAATCGCCAACACGCTTGCTCACGCTCCTTCCACACTTGACTCCACAAATGCCACGCTTTGCTCACGCCACACTAGTTCACTAGCCCTAACCGAGTCCACGGCTAAGTTAGCACACACACAAGAATGGCTTGCTCCGGAGATCGAGAAAGTAAGAAGGTAGAATGATGGAATGGAGATTTGGTAAAGTGTTTAGGTGTAAATTCTGATCTGAATTTTATCAATAATAAGCAAGCCTTTAAATAGGCAAATTACAACTTCTAATTAAAATAGGAAAAGAACTAAATAGGCAAATTACAATACAAGTCTTACTAGAAATAGAACTACTAATACTATAACTAGAACTTCTAATCTAAGATAAATACTAATTATAATTACTATAATTACAATTATTATCACTCTAGAACTCCTTCGTAGAGTAGAACTTCATTCCTTGCGTTTCCAGACTGCGCACTGATTTCTTGACTCGACTTTCATTATGATTCCCTCGTCCGATTGACCTGAGTTTTGGACAGGATCTTCCTAACATCTTTTGGTATCTTGTATTTTTGGAATTAGTCAATTCGGAGTTCATCTTGACTACGAAATCGTCTCTTGACTCTGACGCAGTCTTAGGCTCTTCTCGCTTCTCTTCATTAACACACCCTAGAGTTTGGTGCGACCCTTGAACCATATCAGCTGTGTTACTTGTTTTTATTTGGTCCATATGCTTTGGTACTCAGTTAGGTAATGACATGATCTACCATTTCAATATTGTATTATTCGTTTCCACTTTTGACAAAGGCTAAGCAGGTTCATTTACTACAGAGTAGTTCTTTCCTTCTTTTTCATTTTTGGAATACTCTTTATCCTTGCTTTAGATGTGCTTGTCCTAAGAGTGCCTCACTTAATTGGTTTTCTAGGGAACGTGGAAAAATTGACCAGAAAACATTTTGGGCAGAAAAAAAAAATGAAACCCAAAACAAGCACCACGACTCACTACCAGCCAAGTTACTGAAAGATACAAGCTAAAATCATAAAATACTAAGCTTTTACGGAGATAAATGAATGACAATAATAGATTCTTAAATAAACACCAGGGTTCCAGCAAAGTTTCCCCCACAACATCATAAAACATTTAAAATCACATTCCAAGACAATACTGATGAAAATAAATAAAACCACTGTAAAAAAATTCAGAAAAACTGACCTTATAAAATAGTGCGGGAACCTCCCGGCAGAGTACAAAGGCAAGCATCAAGCAAGACACTATTTTTTGCAATCGAAGCTCAAATAGATCACAGAAGATGGTCCTATTGCTGAACAAATTAAAAAAAAAACACGTTCATAAGTTGAAAGGCTACTAATAAGTAGATGTCAACACTAAGATGATTAAGGTCATAACTGACTATAGATGTCATGCAGTAAATGACAAATGTCAAGATTATAGATCTGGTAGAAAAAAATGTATACTAATAGAAATACCTGGCCTCATTGGATCTTAAGTTCTTCAAAGTCCTAACATATTCAGTAGTAATCAGGGAGAAGAATACGCAACATTTGGATGAAACTCTCTTAATAGAGTGGGTCATCTTTAGGGCAAAACAAACCTCGGATTGACAACTTATTGAGATTGAAATCCATGTCCACCTTCACTTCTGATGTATGCATTAAATCCTCAGTAAAAGGTAGATTTAAATCAAGGGTTTTATACTTCTTTGGACGCCCATGTTCTTCACTAGCAAGATGCCCATCTTCTTCACTAGCAAGAGTGCCAGAAACCTCCTCCGCTTCCAAAACAGTCACACGGGTTGCAATTCCTTCATCGGACACAGCCGCCATCTCTTCAAACACAACGTCGTCTTCACTTTCGTAGGTATCTGGCACAATGATATACATTTCACAAATTGCATCAGCCGCAACAGCCACCGCACTGACATCATCTTCAACCCCCGCCTCCGCAACTGCATCACCTTCAACCTCCGCCACCGCGGCGACATCAACCTTAACCCCAGACAATCCAATTGAATCTGGTACGAAGATACCCATAAATGGATGAAATTGCACGCAACTATCATCCTGAGAATCATCCCAGAAATCAACACCCTCCATTTGGTAAAGTAGAAATTAAAGGTAGAAATTTGCAATTAAATTAAATGCTTAAATTGTAAATGAAATTTTAGGCTGCTTACCTCAGTCGTGGTGGTATTAATAGGGAAAAGCTTCCGTTCTCACGCAAATTTCAGATTCAAACACAAGAGAGGGAATCGAGGTTAGTGTTGAGCCAAGCTGAAGTCGTTGTCGTTGTCGTCAGCGCAGGCAGGGGCACCCTCGTCTTCTCCAGCGTGGGAAACCGAGAACGTCATTTGTTCGGAGCCTGCTTTTGGACGCTAAAGCGTCATTTGTTACGCACCAGAGAGAGTATATAATAACAATAACAGTAAGAAGGAAAAGGGAAGAAAGAAAGAAGCAGGTGAATTTCATGGATCTAATCTTTTCCATGCTGATCATGGGAGCTACATATCAAAACTTGGTGAGTATTCCATCTCATTTTGATGATCATGATGAATGTTGTTGATCAGGAAAAGGTTCTTGCTGATTAATTTTTAAGAGGCTAGTTTTGATCGGAATATCCAAGTTCCGATGAGCATAAATATTGCTTCCCGTTCGAGGACAAATTGCGGTAGAAGCAGGGCAAGAGGCTACTACTACCACCCCATATCAAGCTTTTCTTTTGAGCCTTTAATATCAGATCAGCGACAGAAAGAAAGAGACCAAAAAAGGCCATGATCATACCCAGTAATGCAAAACCTAACTGCTTAAAAATTGCAGAGATACCTTCCAGAAGTAAGCTAACGACCAGTAAACTCCACTCTGTTGATTTCTTCTTCATCGTCTCTTCTTTCCAGTAACCCAATCCTCTCTTTTTACTCCTCTCTTTTGCCTCTCCTCTATCCAGATGGAGTACTAGAAATCAACGACTTGTAAGGGAAAATTAGAACTTGCGGGGAAACTGCCTTTACTTTTCCCGGTCGGCCACTAAAAATGTGGTAAACTTTAAATTTGTCTGCACCATACTCGTTTCTTACCGATTTAGTCTATATTGTTTACAAGTTTCAAACCTAAATCTTAGTGATATAAATACGAACAGGGGTAGGTCTCTTTGTGTAATTGCGTCTGTCGTTGTATCTATGACTCTGATTCCTTGTCACCTGCAATGCGCCGGAGGTTGTCTCCGACGTAGAATCTCCGACGATCAAGTCAGTACTATCTCTGTATAGCAAGTGATCTCAAGATTATAACGATATATTCAGCATATATGTGTGTAGGTGTGTTTCACCTTCCCTTACTTTGCTATTTATAGCCAACCAGGTGACCGTTGCACAGACGCGTCAATCAATGCCATCAATGGCGCCATTAACACAGTCCATAACGTACATAACGGTTACCTTGAAACCGTCACTAGCCTTTAACTGTGGTCATAATGGTTACCGATACCCAGCTACCGTCAATCCCATGTATTTTACCGTAATATCCTTGTAGGAACGGGACTCCTAGTAAAATGCCAGCTCAGCACACGTTACTTATCACACCTGTTTCTTGTGTGATCACCGGTATATTAGTAGTACCGGCAAAAATGGGTCAACTCGTATTCAATCTACCTACGTGGCTCTATGTTGGGTCCACTCTAGGGTGAAATCACCCTGCTACCCTTGTGACTTCTTTATGTATTATCAGAAGCCCAAACGAAAATGAGCCTGAGTGTTTACTATGGGCTACCGTCTCCTTTGCTTTAATTTCCAAATAAGGAGCTACCGGTACCAGATACCCATTTCCCCATTTGATTCCGGACATATGTGCTTTGTAAATTGTTGCAAACACCGAAATTCCCGCCAAAACGGAAAAGTAAAAAATGATGACTTATTCAGTAAATGACGTGGCGCGATCCTATCCACACAAAACGAAAAGTCTAATGCGGCGTTTCACGATTCCCTTTCCCAAAATGACGTTTCATTAGACCAAAACCCCCCAACCGTCACGTTCGTCTGATTTCCTAGAAGCCCAAAGGAGAAGGCCTGGCTTATGCCACTTTCCTTATAAAAACAATCCACTTTCTCTATTTTTTCCCTTCCAGAAACCCTAACTCTCATCTTCTGCATCTCTCTAAGGTTTTCCCTTTCAGTGTTGCACCGTTCCCAAGCTGTCACAGGTACTCCATCTTCTCTTTCTTGTCCCCTCTCAATTTCCTTTTACATTCTATGGCTCGTTGCGTCCGCTCTGTCGCTAAAGCAGTAGAAGAGTTGGATTCAATTCCTTCCTTTATTACAAAAAAGGAGACCCTAGGCAACATTCTAGCGAGCATGCATGTACAGTTCCCTAAGGATTACCGTCTCTTCCTCGCCGGACCAAATCTTAGGCTTACCACTACGATGTCCGGTACTCGCTGCATCATGTATATGAAGATGTTCTAATATGGGTTCCAGTTTCCTATTCACGAGATGGTTCAAGACTTGCTGTTAACTCATGGACTCAACCCAGTCTAAATAACTCCTCCTTCCTGGTCTTAGATTCATTCCTTCATCCGGATCTGTAAGATCTATGGAGTCGTGCCCACCCTCAGACTTTTCCGACACTTCTTCACCCTTTATTGCTGCAAAGGAGGGGTGATTAGTTTTGGCCCTAGATGACACACAGACGCAATCTTCCCATTCCTCCAAAATTTCCAGAAAATCGAAGATTCCGTCAAACTCTGGAAAGAAAATTTCTTTGTTATTGAGTTTCCGGACACCCAGTGGAGGCCAGATTTTAACTTCGATCTTACTGAGGGTTACTGGAAGTCCTCACGAGATCTCTCAGATAAGAAAAAGTTGGCATCGCCAAACTGGTAGAGATACGAACACTAACGGTGTCCCTCTCAAAGACTGCGGCGAGGGTGAGCCCAAAGGTCTACACTTTGTCAAATTCTTTCCTTCTGACCCTTATATTTTCCTTTACCTTTTTTGCAATTGTTCCCATAGGTTGGAAACCCACTTGCATGATACGACAAGAAAAGAGGAGTAAAAACGCTGCCAAACCACCGATTCCAAAGAGAAGAAGAACCAGTCCTAGTTCCGGCAGAATCTCCGTGACCGTACGCCCACCATCCAATCCAGCTGCTTCTGATTCCGACGACCCTATCACTGCCGAGATCGACAAAGTTACAGATAAGGAGATAGCTGAAGAGGTTGACCCAACAGTTGCCAAGGAAATCGCAGCCGGTACAGACCAGTCGATTCCTCCAACAACCGTCACCGTTGAGGATTCTTCCACCGAGGATGATATGTCGATCCAGTCTGTCGTCACCCTAGGTCGTCGTGCAAAGAGGAAACTAAAACAAGAAGGGTCATCTCGAGAAGCCATCAAACTCCGAGCTTTCGGTGAAGACAGATTTTCCAAAGATATGGAGACGAACAATCTCCCTACCACTCCCATGGCAACGGTTGACCCAGAAATCACTGCTCCCGTTGATGCTCAGAAGGATCCTCCAAGGAGCGCTACGCCTCCTGCCTTATCCAAAATGCCAGTGAGCATAAGCCCTCAGAAGATCCCACCTCAAGCTCCGAGTTCAACGGCTGATGGAGTTCCTGCATCTAGAGAATCTCCTCACACTGCCGACCTTCCCGGCCTTAATTCTTTGGATCCATTTGGCCTGGATCCAACTCTCAACAAAGTGCTCTCCCCAAGCGTTCCAGTTTCTCAGATCCTGCAACTGCTATCGAAAACTATAGCTCCTCTTTTTCCAGTGTTTGATATCGGCTTTCCCCAACCCTCAGATCTTACCGTGATAGTATTAAATCTAAGTTCCTCCAATGCTCCGGTAGGCAAGATGAACCTGCGCAACTTTGTGTACGAAGCTTGCCAAGCCCTGGGAAGGTCAGAACCCAACATGCATGACTTCTAGACGGGTCGACTGGTGTCTGAAATGATGACCTCTGACGTTGACAGGCAGAATTTCCAAAAGGCACCGTACACCGCTCAGATGGACTACCTTTGAAGCCTTTCACACACAATGATGGCTGCCACCCAATACGTGTATGAGACTGTGGGAAGAACTCACTCTCCAAAGGGTTTCCCTGGAGCAGCAGGTAGCCTTGAGTCAACAAGATCTAGAAGAGAAGCAAGCGCTACTGGATGCCGTTCCGTCATGGCTTGATAATTTGAGGAACGCCACTGCCAAAGCCGTTATCATGGGCTGTGTATAATACTATGGGGTCAAACATTTCAGTGCTGTCAATGCTGGCCGTTATGTCGATCTCCGAATTGCGGCTCTTACAGAAGAAAACATCAATGCGCCGCCCGTTGAAGAGGACTTGGGAGACGATGATGACGAGACAGGGGATGGCTTGAGCGAGGGCGATGAAGATATAAGTAACAAATCACCTCCTCCAGCTCCCTAAACTCATCTTGTCTTTAGATAGGATTTTTGTAGTTACTCAAGCTACCAGATTTATTTTGAACAATTAGTTAATGAATTTAATCTTTCTGTTTCTTTCATCTATCGTTTACTTTATTCTCCCAACTGCTCCATATGTAGTGAAAAAATCTATTTATAAATCACTTCTCACATATAGATAGCCTTTCTCTTCTGAAAAAAGAAGAAAATAAAGAAAAACAAAAACAAAGAAGTGTGATAAACGTAACACCGTTTCCTCATCGTTTCTCGTTTTGTAACTTTACTGTTTCTAAAAAAATGTGGTCTTTCGTTTGTCGTTCCCGGATCGCTTTCAGATTCACTTGTAAAGCTCCATTTTCAACGGCTGTCTTTGTCGAAAGAGCTGCAGACATTGTTGTGGAACAAGTGCATCTTCTCACCGTGTCCCTGTCTTATCAAAAGACCAGAAACAGGTTTGACATACTAGTACCACACTTCCATCTTATCAAAAGACCGGAACGGGTCTAGCTATGCCATTGACTGATTCAAGCAACGCCTGAATAGCCCCGGGGTACCGTCACTACCATGCAATCATCTTATCGAAAAATGAAGATGGATCCTCGTGAGGCTTTTGTACCATCGTCTTATCGAAAGACCAGAATGGCTTCCAGATACCATCACTACCATATAATCATCTTATCGAAAGATGAAGATGGATCTTGATGAGGCTTTTGTACCATCGTCTTATCGAAAGACCGGAATGGCTTCTAGGCACCGTCACTACCATATGATCATCTTATCGAAAGATGAAGATGGATCTTCGTGAAGCCTTCTCGCTAAATCAGACTACCGTCTTATCAAAAGACCGGAGTCGATTGTAGGCATATCACTACCATATGATCATCTTATCGAAAGATGAAGTCTTTCGATCTTCGTGAAGCCTTCTCGCTAAATCAAACTACCGTCTTATCAAAAGACCGAAGTCGATTCCAGGCACCGTCACTACCATATAATCATCTTATCAAAAGATGAGGATAGATCTTCGTGAGGCCTGCATGAACCGCGACGGATCCCAGCAAATCCTTTGCGTACCGTCATTCCATTTCTCAACAGTTCTACAACTGTGCATTTTATGATCTGCATAAAATTAATGACTCAAGTATGTTTTTTAACGTGGTTCGGCCAAAATGCCTACGTCCACGGTGTTATTATTTATTCAAATGTTACGAATAACACATCCGCTCTCGGATGATACAATTTTAAATTAATAATATTCCAAGAGTTGGGTAAAGGAGTACCACCCTCTTTCTCAAGATGGTGTGCACCCTTACCGACAACTCGCGTTACTCGGTAAGGCCCATCCCAATTGGGACTCAGTTTTCTCATTTCTTGACCCGCCGCTTGCCTGTTGCGAAGAACCAGATCTCCCACTTTCAATAGCCGCTCTTTAACCCTCCGGTTATGATACTTCGCCATCTTGCGCTTATAATGTAAGTTCTTCATAAATGCTTGCTCACGAAGCTCTGGTAACAAATCAAGCTATGCCCGCAACAACTCTTGATTTAGTTCCTCTTCAAAGTGTTCTACCCGCAAACTGATAACCCCCAGTTCTACTGGAGTTACTGCTTCTGTGCCGTAAGTCATGGCAAATGGTGTTTCACCAGTACTAGCCTTCTCCGTCATCCGGTAATCCCACATGACATTTGGCAATTCATCTACCCACTTTTTGCGAGCTCCTTCTAAGTTTTTCTTGATCCCACTCAAGATCGTTCGATTGGTCACTTCCGTCTGTCCATTTTTCTGCGGATGTGCTACTGACGTGAACTTTTGCTCAATTGCCAGTGATCGACATTTCTCTTGGAAATACTTACTTTTGAATTGCATTCTGTTGTCACTGATCAAGATCCGGGGAATTCCAAACCGGTAGATGACCTGAGTCAAAAAGAAACGCCATGCCATTTCTGCTGAAATTTTTACCAGTGGCTTTGCCTCAGCCCATTTGGTAAAATAATCTACTGCTACAATTACAAACTCGAATTGAGAGCGAGATTTAGGAAACGGTCCCAGAATATCAATTCCCCATTGAGCAAACGGGAAAGGACTAAGCATTGTCGTTATGTCTGCCGCTGGCTGCCGTGGAATCCTTGCAAACTCCTGACATTTCCTGCATGTCCTTACAAATAGATCGCAGTCTCTTCTTATTATGGGCTAGTAGAAGCCTACATGGAGAACTTGTGCCGCCATGGTTCCCCCAGACACATGCATTTTGCAAACACCTTCATGGATCTCGCGAAGTACATACTGGCCCTCAGCCTCAAAATACACTTAGCCGCAGGATGAGAAAAACAACGACGAATGAGTTCTCCATCGTAGATAGAGCACTTATCAACCCGCCTAAGAATTTTCATCTTCTCCCTTGGATCATCCGGCAACGTACCGTGTTTGAAATAATTTGTGACCGGTACCCTCCAGTCATCCGTTCCTTTTACAACACACAAGGATAGTTGTTCCTCCATAAATGAGGGTGCTATGATTTCTTCTACTATAACATCCTTTGGCATAATTGCAGTTGAATCAGCTGCCAACTTGGCAATCTCATTTGCCTTTGAATTCTCCTCACGAGGAACCTACTCAATGTCCACCCGTATCCCCATCTCCTTGACTGCTGCCAATTCTTTCTGTACCTTCTCCAAGTATCTGATCATCATGGGATTCTTGGCATGAGACGCCCCACTAACTTGATCAACTATCAACTTAGAATCCCCACGAATCTTCAAATGGAGATCACTCACATCTCTATGATCATGAATTCCCTTGGTACTCAACTCTTTCCCGATGCGAAGTCCTGTTAGCAATGCCTCGTGCTCAGTTGCATTGTTAGACAATGGTTTTAGGATCCGCAATGCGTATCTCATCTTGATTCCGTCTGGACCGGAGATGATGATACCGACACCTGCCGATTCCTGATTCTTTGCTCCATCCACGTGGGTTATCCACGTATCCCCATACATTTTCGGTCGTGGCAAGAAACCATCATCATTCACATCTTCCTGCGTTACTGATTGATCCAGGAACGTGCACTCAACCATAAAATCCGCTAAAGCCTGCGCCTTTATAGACGGACGCGACTGATACCGTAAGCCATATTGCTCCAATTTAATGGCCCAAATGATCATCCTGCCCGAAGTCTCCAGCTTTTTGAATATTCATTTCAGCGGCTGATTTGTCAGTACAATGACTAAGTACGCTTGGAAGTACCGGTTCATCTTTCTTGTTGCCTGTAGCAATGCATATGCCACTTTCTCAATACGGTTGTACCTGAGTTCCGCATCTTTTAAGATCCGGCTCACGAAACAAACAGGCCTATGGATACCGTTATCATCCCGTACTAGCACAGCGCTAACCTCCTCCTCTGCTACTCCTAAGTACAAGTACAGAGTATCTCCATCCTTTGGTAGTGTTAGTAGCAGGTCTGACGCTAAATATTCCTTCAAATCGGTAAAAGCTTTTCGCACTTCTCCGTCCATCCAAACAGAGCCTTCTTTCTAATCAATTTGAAGAAAGGCAACCATCTTTCTCCTTGCTTAGCAATGAACCGACTTAACGCAATGATCCTACCGGTAAGCTTCTGCACCTCCTTAATATTACGAGGTGACATCATATCATGTATCGCGCGAAGCTTTGAGGGTTTTGGCTGTATCCCTTTCTGACTCACAATGTACCCTAGAAACTTTCCTGTTTGAAATGCAAACATGCATTTCTTGGGATTGACTTTCATCCCATACCGGCATATAACCTCAAACGCTTCCTATAAGTCAGCTAGATATGCTTCAAAGCTCTTACTTTTTACCAGCATGTCATCGACATAAACTTCCATATTCCATCCAATCTGAGCCTCAAAAATCTTGTTGGCCATTCTTTGAAGCGTAACTCCTGCATTCTTCAATCCAAATGACATTGCTTTATAGCAGTAAGTTACTTTGGGGTTATGAAAGCTGTTTTCTCCTCATCCTCAACTGCCATGGGAATCTGGTGGTACCTGAAATTGGCATCCAAAGAGCTCAAGTACTCATACCCTGCTGTCTGATCAACCAACTGTTCAATCCGAGGAAGCGGATAACAGTCTTTCGGGCAAGCCTCATTCAAATTTGTGAAGTCGATGCACATTCTCCATTCCCCGTTAGGCTTGGGAACAACCACCGGGTTGGCTAACCACGGTGGATACTGTACCTCCCTTATGAACCCTACCTTGAGAAGCTTGGCTACTTCCTTCTCAATCGCATCTGCTTTCTCCTTTGAAAAAGAACGCCACTTCTGTTGTACTGGTTTAGCGGCAGGATCCACATTCAACCGGTGCTCTGCCGTTTCCCTAGAGATTCCAGGCATATCCAATGATGTCCAAGCAAAATTTCCAGCACACTTTCCCAACAATTGCACCAGCTGAACTTGCTCTGTTGGAGATAATTTTTCACTTACTAGAAAATTTCCTCCCTCAATTCCTTCCACCGGTACCGGTACCATCTTCTCTAATGGTTGTGTCCGTCTTTCATCTTCTTGATCAAACGGATCAGAGGCTACGCAAACGTACCGGTCACTAGCTCCACTAGTCATAACCAGGTATCACTCTGCCGCTAACTTCTGTTCTCCTCTAATCGTGACAACTCCGTGCCATGAGGGATACTTCACCTTCAAATGCCGCTGCAAGATTACTGCCCCGAAGGCGTTTAGAAATGGACGACCTAAAATGCCGTTATATGGTAGGTTGAGATCCACTACCATGAATAGTTGCTCCACCGTTCTCATTCCGCTATCTTCCGAAAAGAACACAGAAAAGAACATCACTCCTACCACAGGAATGGGAACTTCGTCCACACCAATGATGGGTTTTGGACACGAGATTAACTCCGTCTCAGGGCGATTCATCAATTTATATGCCTTGTATGACAATAGATTAACGACACTACCATTATCTACCAAAGTTCTCGCTACCCGGTACCCACCAACAACCGTTGTTGTAACCATTGCATCGTTCTGAGGATATACGACTCCCATCTTATCTTCCTCAGAAAAAGAAATGACAATGCGATCCAGGACGTCGGATCCCATTCCATCCTTCAAGGATTCCTCTCTCTTCCTTTTCTCTCCCACTGAGGAGTCAAGCTCAGTCACTACCACGGTACTGGAGGATCCTTCTAGGTTCTCCGTTCCTCCAGCAATCAAGGAAATCAGTAGAAATTGTCCTGTATTTGCCATTGCTACCTCCTTTGCTTTATCCTTCCGCCTATCGACGATAGGAATTTCCATAGGACCCCTATTTACCGTTTCCTCTCGACTTACATCATGATTCGAGTCTGAAACTCGTCGACAACCTTGGGTTGTAAATTCCCCCAAATATCCTTCTTCAGTCAGCCGTTCAATTGCTAACTTCAGCGCTTTGCACTTTTCAGTGTCATGCCCGTTAGCTTTATGAAAACGACAGTAGTGATCTCTCCGCTCTCCCAGGTTGGCCCCTGGCTTATTGACCGGATACTTGATTGGCAATCCTTTTCATTCTATAATAGCCAATATCTCCGCCCTAGGCAACAGTAAAGACGTGGATGCACGATCCATTTTGCTACCTGCCTTCTTCGAAGAATATTCTTTCCGACTCTTCTCTTCATTCTTCTTTACCGGAGACGTTCCTGCCCGTTTCTTTCTCTAGAAATCAGTCTCCTCCATCCTAGCGTAGTTATTTTCTCGGATGCGTAATAAATCTAGAGTCGATGAGGGGTCTACTAACAACGTATTCTCCAATTTGTCAAAGTCGCAATTTTGCTTCATTGCTTCCACAACAATCTCTACCATTACGTCAGTCATGACTGCCATCTCCAGGTTAAATCGCTCCAAATATGCTTTGAGAGACTCCCTAGACTTTCTTCTTATGTCAAATAAATCCGCAGAGGATTTTTTGAGAGGAATAGAGGTATTAAACCTGCTACGGAAACTTTCCTCCATATTGGTGAAACAATCAACGAAACCAGCCGGTAGCCCCTCAAACCATTTTCTAGCTCCTCCCATCAGCGTGAGGATGAAAAGCTGACAGAGGACTTCATCCCTTCGTGTTTGGATCTTTACAAAATCCTTTACCCTATTAAGGTGGGCAATTGGATCCTTCGTTCCATCATACTATTCAGTGGGTATTTTAATTCTCTGACTGACCTGATGTCGGCGCACTCGGTAACTCAAAGGATGCTTTGGGTCATCGTCCCGTCTTCTCGCATGTCCTGAGCAGGCAGAAGGGGAATCCCCGCGCTGCTCCCTCCTGTGGCTGTTAGGTTGATTCCGCACCGAATAGTGCTCAGTGGGTGACCGGTCCCTACTCCGTCTACCATCTGACGCCCTAGCTCTTCTGTGCGACCGACTCCGGGGAGGAGTACCCCTTACCCGTTGATCACTATCCTTATCAGAATTCTCCATGTACCCCTCTTCCTCCCTCTGCGGTACCACTACTGACGGTAACCGTTGAGGGATGTGTTGACCTCCATCGATTTTTGGGTTAAACGGTGGGGGCAGGATCGGTACCGTTATCTGGGGTGGCGCCTGGGAAGCAATCAGGGCCGCTGTGGAGGTCGGCAACGTGCGGGGATATACCGCTGGTTGCTGAACTAAGTTTGATAGCATCAACATCATCTCATCCATCCTGTGATGCAACACCGCGACAGATTCTGCCATTGGTGGGAATGGTGTTGCTGGCAGGCTGGGCCCAGCAAACGTGGTATGAGGAATAACCGAATTAGTCCCCGGGGTGCGAAGAAATTCCAAATGTCGGTAAAGCGGTAGAGTTCCAGTACTCAATGGAGTGAACTGCGAAGAAAATGCCGGTATCTCCTGAGTCGAAATCGCGAGAGCAGTTGAGGACAAGGTAACTTGAGGTTCAGAAGCCATTTCCAGCAAATCACAAAAGAGTCCCTTTGGATATGTTGAAAGGAGAGCCTGGGTTGTCAAGGAAGCCTCACTTAAACAATCCAATGCTCTCAATGAAAGCACCAAATGATATAAATACGAACAGGGGTAGGTCTCTTTGTGTAATTGCGTCTGTCGTTGTATCTATGACTCTGATTCCTTGTCACCTGCAATGCGCCGGAGGTTGTCTCCTGCGTAGAATCTCCGACAATCAAGTCAGTACTATCTCTGTATAGCAAGTGATCTCAAGATTATAATGATATATTCAGCATATGTGTGTGTAGGTGTGTTTTACCTTCCCTTACTCTGCTATTTATAGCCAACCAGGTGACCGTTGCATAGGCGCGTCAATCAATGCCATCAATGCCATCAATGGTGCCATTAACACAGTCCATAACGTACATAATGGTTACCTTGAAATCGTTACTACCCTTTAACTGTGGTCATAATGGTTACCGATACCCAGCTACCGTCAATCCCATGTATTTTACCGTAATGTCCTTGTAGGAACGGGACTCCCAATAAGATGCCAGCTCAGCACCCGTTACTTATCACACCGTTTCTTGTGTGATCACCGGTATATTAGTAGTACTGACAGAAATGGGTCAACTCGTATTCAACCTGCCTACGTGGCTCTATGTTGAGTCCACTCCAGGGTGAAATGACCCTGCTACCCTGGTGACTTCTTTATGTATTATCACTTAGGTCCCAAACATTTCTAATCGATCTCCCTTTAGTTTTACCGTCAGACTTTTAGCATATTTTCGTTAAATATCACATGAAACATGTAAATATCCAACACTTCTCTAATTGGCGGGAACGTGTAACACCAAACTAATTACTACCATACTCATTGTTGGTCTCTCATTAATTTGGTGCCAATTATAGAAGGGCTGGTCATTTACGTGCGTCTCAAATGATATTTAATGGAAATACTGTCAAAAAAATCACGGTAGGACTAAATCGAAATCAAGTGAAATTATTTGAGACCTAATAAGAGTTACATTTGAAATGATTGAGACTAAATCAGTAATAAGCCAATTATGTGGGGAATGAAGTTTACCCTTGAAAATAAAACCTGATGAACTATTCACCGGTTACAAACAAATTGGAATATACATTTTTTCTAAAGCTAATTAAAACAGATTGCATATTACAAGTGATGGCCAGTCAAAACTGTACATGAACCTTCCACTCAATAAACCTTGGTGTCATGCTGCTTCATAGTCCTTTCTAATCAAAATCCTGGATTAGGGTTTTCTTCTCAAGCTTCTCGATCAATGCTTTCTTTTCATCTTCTGGAAGAGCCTTGAACATGAAGACGGATTTGTCCCCGATGTCGTCCTTGAAGGTGATCACCAAAAACATCAGAAAATGAAGAGGATAGCTGTTTATGTCTGCAACTATTAAGTTAAAACATCAATGTTTAATGGCAAAGTACCTTAATAGGCTGAGTAAATTTCCTTCCACCAAATACCACAAAAAGGGTCATCCATGAAGCTAACAGAGTAAGTTTTGCTCCATCATCCATCAAACCACTCTGAGAATTTCAAGCGAATCATGTCATATTCTTAAAAAGAGAGTTTAATACCTAGCTGCTCACCACTACAAAGAAATTGTACACAATGGAGATCATTAACAACTAGCATACAAGTGATTGTCAAGAAAAGTACCAGGTGTCCAAGAAGAACTGTGGGTATAATGAACGTAAGAATGCCAGCTTCGAGCTTCCCATAACAAAGTCCTGTTAAATGCATTAAATGAGTTCAATAATACTGAGAAAATTAGAAGAAATTCTATATGCAAATATGATTGCATATATAACTGATATCTTGGATAACTCGACATTGTTTTGCTTAACTACAGCACCTCGAGCAATAAGTACATCCAAAAACAAGTGACCACATGATGGTGCAAACTACAGTTTTACGCTGGCAAGTTATGCCAAGCTGTTAGTCCTGATAAAAACAAAATACCCGTAAGACCATGTGTGTTCATAAATTCTTCAAGAAAGAAACAATAACTAAAGTAGATTCCATGCTATTCGTGGCTCTAATGGCATAAAAAGGATACAGCGGATGGATTTCCTAAACAAAAATGAACTGTTACAGAAGTCATCAAACTACGCATTTCAGTGTTCCTCAAATTTGTTGAGGCCTAGGTAATTTGGCATAATGAATTTAAGTAAGCAAAGTTAACCAGCGGGAATGAATTCTTCCTTTTCTAAGATGGGGCAGAACAACTAACATACACCTTATGACAATTCATGTAATGCATGTCACAACAATCTTCTTCTTGATCAAGAAAAAATAATTAACATACTAGCCAACTCAGAAATGCGGACAACGGTTTAAGTAAATATACTGTCCTAAATGATTCCATCGAACAAGTTTTTGCCAATGAAACTACAAACAAATGGGAATTTAAATTCACCCAATGCACTAAAACCCACAGGATAAGGACTCCTACTAAGTACATTTTTTAGTTATGGCAATTTGTACTCGAAAGAACCCTAATTTTGAAATTCAATAACCACAATACCCAGTATTCACATATAAAAAAGATCAAAGAAGCGTAAGCTGACAGATGCGACAAAAGAGCTACATTCATAAACAACACAAAACTTAAAAAAACTTACCTTCTTTGAAAACAAGTTCCGTCAGTGATGCAAAGAGAGGGCCAACGAACCAGACCGCAATGGGGTTACTAGCAACATACTGAGTCAAGTTCTCACCAGCAGGTTAGGCCAACGATGCGTACGTTGCAACCGAACCAACAACACCAAGTAACCATAATGCTTGAAGAGTGCGCTTAATCTCGGTTACATAAATATGAATCAACACCAATGATAATCCCAGCCCACCAGCTCCAAGAATGTACAATAAATCAAGATTTTGCTTAATTATCTCACTCAACCAAGAGTCACTCGGTAAAAATGCAGCTGACGCAGCAATTACAAATGATGAAGCAGCAGTCACTAACCCTGACCTGTACAAAATCACTTTCTAACCTCTTAAGAGATCTCCAAACCTCAATAAATTTAAGAAGTTCACAATGCTTTGGACTTCAAATTTGCCAATAATAGACATTGTTTACTCAAGATCAGTTTAGCAAATACCAACACAAAATAATTCATCTTTCCTCTTTGATTCTTCTTAGAACGGTTACATTCGGACCGTTACAAATCATTAACTAGCTAGTCATTATGGTTACCAGTACACAACTACCATAAATAAACTCTGTGTTTATTACCATAATGACCTTAGTAGATCTAGCCTGTAGACCCGTACCTCTCTTAGGTACCGTCCTCCGTATCTTCCTTAGATACGGCTTGTAGACCCGTACCTCTCATATATACCGGTACTCAACATTTATTCAAACTGTCCACATGGTTGTTAGACCAGTCAACCTTGAGTCAAAGTGACCCTAATACCCTAGAATTTCTTTATATATTATCAACTAATATGACTTTTAATTTATTTAGATTAACAATTCATAGTTTATTTAGATTTTATTGAGATTTGCTGATCTAAGGAGCGCTTAATTAGTGTATTATACTGTGTATTGTATTCCGGTTATTATTTGAATTTTACATCGAGATTGTGTATATTGTGTATTCCGGTATATTGTGTCAATTCATAATACCCTAGATTTTATATATTGTGTATTGTATTCCGGTTAATTAGTGTTACAATTCCTAAGAACAGTCGAGCCTATTTGAGATAGATTTTTAAATAAATTATGCTTTTTCTCACAACTCATCTAATGATCAAAATAAATTTTAGTAGAATTCCCAAACATATAGTATTATTTTAGGACAACTATTTTTTTCTTTTTTTTTTCTTAAAGATTTGAAAATCCTTAAACGAGGCTTATTTGTTACTCGTAAAAGGAAATAAATACCGAAAGGCCAAGACAAAATAAATTAAGCTAACCGTCCAAGGGGGTCACACTTATGGGTGTCTAACTCTAACAACATTAAAGTGTGCTTTTGTCACACGCAGATCTGCGGTGAGAACAAGCTAATTAAACGCAATTAGTTATCGCATCAGATAAAATTAAATTGTTGTTACTCCAAAAACTTGTCAAAGCTGTAGGCTCCAGCCCATTGGGCCATGGGCCATGTGCTATGTGCCAGAGACAAAACACCCTACCTGGCTACCCAATAGTATGCAATGCAGTACTCCCTCCTCTTTGCAACAAATGATGTCTTAGAGAGAGATGTTTGGTCTCAAATGAATGACTATTTATAATTTTTTTAGAAGATTAATCGTGATTAATCATTTTTGATAACTATAGAGGCAATTCTAGGGGCATTTCCGTCTTTGCACCTAGCGTTCAGACCGGAACACTGTAGCCCCTACCGTGAGGGCTACCGCTCTGCGTTTAACGAGGAGCTCTGGGATGGTCGACATCAGCGGAGGGGCTCTCGCACGTTATCCATCTTACGGCAAGGCATCATCCCATACCAGAAGTAGTCTAACGCCACTAGAGGGACGAGGGCGTTACCTGCCCTAGTTAACATTCACCCCCTAACGCTAACACTCATGTTTTGCCTATAAATACCCTCATATGCGAGATTTAAGGTAAGCCTAAGATTGGTGGCTGAAACTATGCTATTTTCACCACCCTCACTGACTTAAGCATCGGAGTGTCTACGCCGGAGTCCCCCTCCGACACTTTGCAGATACATCGGACGGTGGTGAACAGTAACTTCAAGAAGTCATTTTGTCCTTCTGCCCTCCAACAAGAACCCAGATCTTATCAAATTGGTGCTTTCATTGAGAGCTTTGGTTCTATTAAGTGAGCGTCCTTAATAACCAAGCTCTGTTTTTCTAGGAAATTGAAGGATCATGGCTTCTGATTCAGATTCTCTGCCACCTCAGTCTTTTGGCCTTTCTTTTACTACTCGCAGAGAGATTTTTCCTTTCGCTACCACCGCGGTTTCTGCTATGACGCGGGAAACTCCTTAGGGAGTGCTGGATTTCTCTTTTGAGCAAGCAACGGGAACACCTTTTTCCCAGATGCATACTCCACTTTCTCAGATGGCAGGATCTAGCTATTCCACCCCCCTTTCACGGGGATCCATGATGGATAGTGCGAGCAATCCTATTACAAATTCAATATCGGCTCTGCGTGCCCAGTTAGATCACTTGACCGAATTAGCTGCAGGATTTACACCCAATGCCTCAGGGCCTAGCGTTCCTTCTTACATTGTTTTTACTCCGTCTATTGTCACCGATCGACCGTTGTCGCCTCGACAACATAGGAGCATCTCGCTAACCTCGCCCGTGATGACAGTCCCAATCAATATCCCGCAACTCACTCATGGACAAATGGAGCTTTTCGCGCAGCACACGCGAGAAATCCCCGTTTCTCAACAGGAACGATGGCGCGATGAGAATGAAGACCATTGGGACGACAGGCGGGGCGAGATGTTTGGGGATGTATCCCCCAGGCACAGTGAAATATCGAGTAGTAGAAGGCATCAAACTCGGACGCCTAGGAGTCGTAGTCGGTACCCCAGGCAGCATTACAAGCATGACCCTCGAGGTCCCAGACGTCACATGGAAGTTTCCCCTCCCCGTCGCCCTCACGGGATTTCCGATGATAATGCTGCTCACCCTTTCAGTCATCGCATAAGACACCACAGGGTCAATCGGCACGTGAAACTCCCTACGGAGTCGTATGATGGTACGAAGGATCCCATCTCTCACCTCAACAAGGTAAAGGATTTCGTACAGTTTCAAACTCATAGCGACGCGACTTTGTGCCAGATATTTGTTATGACACTGTCAGGGGTAGCGCGTCTCTGGTTTGAAGGACTTCCGGCGGGGTCGATCGATAGTTTTCCGCAGCTGGAAGCTAAGTTTCGGAGCCGATTTAGTACGGCCGTCCCTATCAAAAAATCTGCAGCGACATTATTCGATATCCATCGAAATCCTCAGGAGTCCTTGAAGGACTTCCTTAGTCGCTTTGACCTTGAAATGTCGTTGACACCAGGCGTTACCATCGATTTCACCGTAGAAGCCTTGAAATGCAATTGTCGCTACGGGAAGTTACGGGATACATTAATGGTGGATCCCCCATTGACTCTGGATGCGTTAAGACTGAAAGCTCATAATTATGCGAGGATGGAAGAAGAAGAGAATAGAGATAGAATCCGAAATGCGCCACAAGACCCGCAGCCGACACCTAACGTTCATGCTAACACGACCACGAACACTCGTCCAATTAACGACTACGGCAACGGAAGATCATATCCCTAGGGCCTCGAATCGGCAAAAGGGGAATTTCTCGAGAGGAAGGCCTGGTAATTCTCCCCCCAGATGCCAAATGGATCCACCAAAAGGCCGAGTGTATGACACTGACCTTCCTTCCCTTATACTCCCGAGGGTGGAAATCTTAGCAATCGTCCAACAATGGAACCTACCAATCCGTTACCCAGCTCCTATAAAGCTAGGAGTAATTATGGGAGGAAGGGAGAACGCTTTTTATAAATTCTATAAAGTTAAAGGACACTCTACGGATGTGTGCAGAGAGTTAAAACTCGTGATAGAGCGTTTAGTAGAAGAAGGCTACCTCGGAGAGTTTGCCAGTAAGGCACGAGAAGATGTCAGAGGCAACCCGACAGGTAAAACGTCGGACAGTAGACAAGTGCCCCTTCACCCTCCTGAAAAGAATGACATCCCCGGCGGAAGAATGAGAGAGACGTTACCAGTTCACGATGACGATATCCCCATCATCAATATTATTGCTGGTGGCACACCGTATCTTGATGAGCCCGAGCAGTTAACGTTGAATTCAGGAGAGAAGCGTAAACGAGAAAGCACGTCAATAAAAAGCAAGGCGATAAGTGCCTTAGATCGAATGGTGTTATCCTTCTCTGAGGAAGACGAGAAAGACATTGTCTTCCCGTACAACGATGCATTGGTGGTCACGCCCATTATCAGCAATCATGGAGTTAGGAGAACTCTTATTGATAATGGAAGCGCAGTAAATTTATTTTCATTAGAGGCATACAACCTCATGAAGCGCCCCGACAGTGAGCTGACGCCTTGCAAGAAACTGATAATTGGGATAGATGGAGTTCCAATCCCCATGACTGGAGTCACACTATTGCCAGTGTACTTTAGAGAAGATACGTCCAAGCGGTTGGAGGAGTTGTTATTCTTAGTCGTGGACTTAACTCTGCCTTATAACGCCATACTTGGACGACCGTTCCTTAACCGTTTTGGGGCAACAATATCGCAGAGGCACTTGAGGATGAAATATCCTTCCTGGGATTGAGTAGTCTCAATTAAGGGCAATCAGAAACTAGCGGCTGAATGCTACTTACTCATGACTCAAAAAAGTTGCGACTGTTATGTGTGTGTGGCAGATGACCCCTTTGACCAGAAAGATGAAAAGCGCACCCAGCCTGTAGATAAGATGGTGCCAGTTCCCGTTAGTGGAATCAGAGAAGCAAATGTCTTGGTGAGTGAGAAGTTGAGCCCAGAAGAGAACGCGCAGTTAGCTCGACTGTTAAACAAGTGCAAAGGAGAATTCGCTTAGAAACCTGCAGATATTCCTGGAATTTCACGAGAAATAGCAGAGCATCGACTTAATGTCGACCCTAATGCTAAGCCAGTTCAGCAAAAATGTCGTGCGTTCTCTGCAGAAAAGGAGATTGGCCATTGAGAAGGAGGTATCAAAACTCCTGGATGCAGGTTTCATTCGGGAAGTTCAGTACCTGACCTGGTTAGCTAATCCTGTCCTGGTTCCAAAACCTAACAGAGATTGGCGCATCTGTATCGATTTTACCGATTTAAATGACGCATGTCCCAAAGATTGCTACCCTCTTCCTCGAATTGACCAGTTGGTCGACCAGACTGCCGGATATGCATATCTAAGCTCCTTAGACGCCAACTTCGGGTACCACCAAATCCCCATGGCTACGGAGGATGAAGAAAAAACCGCTTTTATCACTCCAAAAGCCACTTAGTGCTACACAACAATGCCGTTTGGTCTAAAAAATATTGGGGCCACGTTCCAGCGCATGGCAAACAAGGTTTTGGAGAAGCAAATTGGGAAGAAAGTAGAGGTGTATGTAGATGACGTGCTAATAAAGAGCCGAAGCTTTGAGGACCACTTATCGGATTTGGAGAAAGTGTTTGGAGTAATGAGAGAATACCAAATGAAGCTCAACCCTCGTAAGTGCATGTTTGCATTTCAGATGGGTAAGTTCCTGGGCTATATGGTCAGTCAAAAAGGCATCCAGCCCAACCCATTAAAAATCAAAGCCATCCATGACATTGTGTCTCCTCGAACAGTTAAAGAGGTGCAAAAGCTTGCAGGACGTACTATCACTTTAGGGCGATTCATCTCCAAGCAAGGTGAGAGATGCCTACCGTTTTTCAAGATTATTCACAAAAAGGCTCCTTTTGGGTGGACAGAAGAATGTGAGGAAGCGTTAGGCGGCCCGAAAGCCTACCTTTCCTCCAACCTGGTGTTGACAAGTCCAGAACCAGGTGATACCCTATATTTGTATTTGGGCGTCGCTGATGAGGTGGTGAGTGTCGTACTCGTGCGAGACGATAGTCATGTTCATCGCCCCGTATTTTTTGTTAGTCATGTTCTGAGAGACGCTGAGCTATGATACGCTCGCATTGAAAAAATAGCATCCGCGTTACTGTAGGCCTCGCGAAAAATGGATAGATATTTCCAAGCTCATCCCGTTATTGTGCTCACAGATCAGCCTTTGAGAAGGATTTTTAGAAAACCTGAATCGTCAGGAAGGATGCTAATTTGGGCCATTGAACTCGAACAATATGGATTGCAATATAGGGCCCGACCGTCTATAAAGGCTCAAGCACTAGTAGACTTCATAGCAGAATGTACGTTTACGCAAGACCCCCTGACGGACCTATCAGAAGATGAAAAGGATGACTTGGTTCTTCCGTTCCCGGAAACCTATACTGACCTATGGGTTATCCACGTGGACGGAGCCAAGAATCAAGAACAGGCTGGAGCTGGAATTTTCATGATTGGGCCATACGGTATGAAAATACGATATGTCATCCGAATCTTATAACCGTTATCTAACAACGCGGCAGAATATGAGGCATTACTAGCCTGACTCAGAATAGGAAGAAGTTTTTCCACCAAAGCCATACATGATACATGAATGATGGGAGACTTGCGACTAAAAATATGTGGAGATTCCAAGTTGATAATAGACCAAGTCTTGGGAAACTCTCAAGCTCGAGAGCCCACTATGATTCGGTATCTTGCTAAGGTGAAACGCGAGTTGATGGAAATAAAGCAAAAGGGGATGCAAGTCAGTTTTGAGCATATCCCTCGAGAAGATAATGCTAAGGCAGACAATCTCGCCAAAATTGTAGCAAACCCGGAAGTATTCATTCCTAAGGGCGTATACTACGGAGAAATATCCGTACCTTCTTTCATGGAAGAACAAGTGTCGCTTTGCGTGGAGGAAGTAGAAAATGATTGGCGAATCCCCATGATAAAATACTTGAAGCATGATGAGCTGCCAGTAGATAATGATGAAAAGAGAAAAGTTTTGAAACAAGCGGCGCGATGTTCGTATTATGACGGAGAGCTGATTCGGAGATGCTTCTCTCACCCAGCCGCCAAGTGTATAACAGAGCAAGAAGGCCTCCACACTTTGCGAGAAATCCACGAGGGGATATGCAACATGCATGTGTCAGGCGGCACTATGGCCGCGCAGGTTTTCCGGATGGGATTCTATTGGCCCACTATTCGTAGAGATTGTGATGCCTTCGTACAAACTTGTCCGAAATGTGAGGAATTTGCTAAGATCCCCCGGTGACCTGCTATGGAAATCTCTGAGATCACTGCTCCTTGCCCGTTCACTAAATGGGGAATTGACATCTTGGGCCCGTTTCCAAAAGCCAGGTCTCAGCTGAAATTTGTGGTCGTAGCGGTAGACTACTTCACGAAATGGGCAGAGGCGGAAGCGGTAGCCAACATCACCACTAAAAAGATTTGGCATTTCTTTAAACACCAAGTCATCATGTGATTTGGTGTACCTCGCGTATTAGTCAGCGATAACGGAACACAATTTACGAGTCAGTTCTTTAAAGACCAATGCACGAAATTTCAGATTGAACAGAGGTTTTCTTTCGTAGCACATTCGCAAACTAATGGTCAAGCGGAGGTAACCAACCGCAACATCCTCAGTGGCATAAAAAAGAACTTGGAAGATTCTAAGAAGAAATGGGCAGATGAACTGTGATGTGGGCGTATCGCATGACCAGCACAGGAGAAACTCCCTTCACATTAGCATTCGACACTGAGGTAGTCACGTCGGTAGAAATTGGCACCCTGAGCTTGAGGGTGGCGTACTTTAAAGAAGAAATAAATGAAGAAAGGTTGCGGGTTAACCTCGACGCATTACCTGAATTACAAGAAGAAGCTCTTTTGAAAATGCTACATTACAAGAGAAAAATGACGCGTTATCACAATAGACGAGTCAGAGAACGATTACTCAAAGCGGGAGATCTAGTGCTCAGGGATAAACGAGCAGCGAGACAACACATGGGGAAACTTAGTCCAAATTGGGATGACCCGTACCGCGTTACTCGCGTTATCGGAAAGAGAGCATATCACCTGGAAACACTTGACGGTACTCCTTTATCAAACTCCTAGAACATTGCTCGTTTGAAATTATATCATGCTAGAGTTTAATGTTATCTCTATGCCGTAATATTGATAGCGTATTTAACAAGTGAATCGAAGATATTTCTTGTGCCATCTCTGGTTGATAACGTGCAGATAATGAAGGATGCCAGGAGTGAAAATCCTATCCTTGTGACAACCGCTCCTGATCAGACGACTCACTAAGACGAGGCACGCCTTGGCATACATAAAGATTCAACGCCGGGAGTGAAAAGTCCTATCCTTGTGACAACCGTGCTAATACAGATGGCTCACTAAGACGAGGCACGCCCCGGCACCGTCGGGAGTGAAAAGTCCTATCCTTGTGACGACCGTGCTAATACAGACGGCTCACTAAGACGAGGCACGCCCCGACTCCCCTGGGAGTGAAAATACTATCCTTGCGATCGCTCCTGATCAGACGGTTCACTAAGACGAGGCATGCCCCAAGGAAGTTAAAAACTCCACCCTGGAAGTGAAAATCCTATCCTTGTGAAAACCGCGCTAACACAGGCATCTCACTAAGATGAGGCACGCCCTAGGGATGCGAGGTATCAGCACCTGGATGTGAAAATCCTATCCTTATGATGGTCGCGCTAACACAGACGACTCACTAAGATGAGGCACGCTCCAGGCCGATCACTGTCACTTGAAACAATAACAGATATCCCAGCTAGTAACTGGACGGCAAATACCCAGTGAAGTAGGGTTGTTCAGATATCTCTATGACAAAAGCAATGCCCCAGCAAACCTAGATCCAACGAGCTTGGAAGGAAAGTAACATAAAGAAATACCCCGGCAGGGCCGGATTCAGCAAAGTCGAATGACAAAGTAATGCCTCGAAATAATGCCCCGACTTTGCTGAATGATAAAGTAATACCCTGGTGATGCCATATTCAGCGAGGATTGATGCAATCCCCCTAACAACAAAGGGCGGTGTTGGTGTGATCCTTATAGCAACAAAGGGATGACGCCAATCTACCCTCCCTGGCAACACCAAAGGGACGACGTTAAAAGAGTAGCAGTCATATGATACGTGGGAATCGACTCCTAGTTCCTGCTGAATCGTGACGAATCCTACCTCTGACAACCCTGTGTGATTCGGTGAAGAATATCTGTTTCTAACCAGGCGTTGGGACATACACCTAAACGCATCAAATTATTATATATTCCTCATTACGGTCAAGTCACAACCAGTGCGGAAACTTATTCAATGGAATATCCTCTCCCTTTTACTGACAAGTCTCCGGAAGCATATTGCGTCATTACCCCCCCCCCAAAGCAGAAATATTTTAACATCCCTATATGCGGCATGTTTCGAAACTACGTCGTTAAAGTCGTGGAGTGAAATTAACAAGCAAAATTTCAAAAAGGAAAGAACAACAACTGATCGGATGATCTTAACATTGTCAATATTACAAAAACGTCCGAAAAGGACAGCTAAAAGGTGAGCTAGCAACAGAAAATAAGAATAGGAACATGACGCTCACGAAGGAGCCGTTGCGTCATTCTCTCTTATCGTGGGGCCTTGTCTCTATGAAAATTCTCATCGGTTACGCTATGGGCCCTCTCCACGTAGTAATCAAAAAGCTCGGTAACTCGGAGAGCTTATGTTCCATAAATCTTCAAGAGTCCTGCTCCCTCCTGCATATACCAGCTGTATTTTTCGGCAGAGAGATTGAGCTCTACGGCCAGCTCTGCCTTTCTACGTCTTTCCGACTCCAGCTCGGAGTTAAGGGTAGTACGCCTAGCCTCTTCTTCAAAAAGATGAGTATTCAGAGCTACCCCTTTCTGTCTCTCATTTTCCAGTGCGAGCCGGGCATCCTCTGCTTCCTTTAGGGCTGTTGCCGCAACGTCTATTAGCTTTTGATGCTCAGATGATAGTTTATCTATCTCTCCTTGTTTCTCTGCTGCTACCTTCGCGTTATCCTCATCCCAATAATGAAGATTGCAAAATGAAGAAAACAGGTGAGAACGGAGGAAGCTAATACGCTCCTGACGAGTCTTGGGCAAAAATATGTCTCTTTCTCCCCGATGCGACATCATGCGTGCCGCTGCAAGAGACGAAGAGGTAAGGGCGGTGTCATCACCTTCTGCCCCTGAAACCTGAAAGGCTTCCTCTCGAAGGCCACCCAAATTAAGTTGATGGGTGATAGGCCCAGAGGAAGCGAACATACTTAAACTGACCATCATGTCTGAAGCAGCGTTGCCCCTTTCCTCAGAAGGAGGGGACATAGGAACTAAAAATAAAGCGGCTGGAGAAGGAGGGTGGTGAGAAGAACCGCCCATGTCAGGAACAAAAGACTCAGGTCCGTGGAATATTTCAAAGTCAGAGCCCATCGCATCTGGAGAAAAGCCCATAGCGATAGAAGAAGAGTGAAGAGGAGAGGACTCAGCAAAAGGGTGAAAAGCATCATCAACGTTAATCCCCGGGGACGATTCAGGCAGTGGATCACCTTCCGCGGAAACTCTTGGGGAAGAGTTAGCACCGAATGACGTTTGACCAACCGGGGCACTCTGAAAGTTATGACGAGCCTTCTTTTTACGGCTCTTGAGAAAATCACTAAAGGGCATACTCATGTTGGAAGGAGAAGGAACGGAAGTAGTACTGGTTTCTTAAAAGAGCCAAAACGCACTAAGAAAACAACGAGGAAACAGAGAAAAATGATAGGGGCAATGAGCGAGAATACCTGAGTAGATATGGAAACTAGGGGAATCCCTGTCAGAACTGCGTTTGCAGCCATCACCTCTGAGGTGGTAGTGTCTTGAGAAAGAGTAGAGCGAACGCTGCCTGCGTTCCTAGTTCTCATTTTCCTCACAATGCGTACTCGTGATGAAGACGCTTGGGCAGTGTCAACCGTAGCGACAACCTCTTGGGAAGATGGTGGGACCAAAGTAACAGTAGGGGCCCTCCCTCAGAAGATACAACAACTGTAACGGCGGCGTAAACGGCCAGTTCTCTTCGCCTCTAGGCCTGTCTCTTTTTTCTTCTTATGTATTCTGGTTCCCAACCAGGCGGAGGCACTGCATATGCACAAGGTAACGTCAGTGTTAGTACTTCTCAGAAGTATAAATAAAGTGGGTTAAATACTCACCAACTTTACATGCCTGAACGTCCACCCCGTTGGCCACATCATGAGTATCGACGCTAAATTCTAGTTGGAGTAATTTCTGTAGCCAACTGTCCTCCGAGGAAGGAAGTGGTTTCCTATCACCCCAGGCGCCGTCTTTAATCTTATGGTTAAAACCCGTCCTCCACCAAGGACTGGGTAGGTCAATAACAAAAAACCCCTCTTTCCAACCAGCAATGGAAGACTCAAGGTGTATGAGTTTCCAGGTAAATGGCTTTAAGGACTCATCATCATAACGAGGTGCTATTGCTATTACCCCTCTACGGGAATACAGCTAGAAGATATTTTGAAGCAACAAAATGGAAGAAGACTCAATTCCCTTAAATCTACATAATGCTACAAAAGCATAAACAATGCAGAAGGCGTTGGGACTCAATTGGGCAGGGTTCAAGTCAAATTGGGTTAACAGTTGTTCTACTAATGAGTCGAGAGGAAGCCGAAACCCATAATATCCTACTATTATTAGGTAATTCGTTGTTTAGACGAAGAGACTCGGGGGTAACTCGAACCGAGCAACCAACAGGAAATCGTGCATTGAATTCATTTAACCCCTGATGGACTATGGACAAAGAATAAAGAGAAGTTGGGGTCTTTTCAATTTTCTCTTCCCCAATGGATTTTTTAGAACGACGAGTTTTTGCCATGAGCAAACACAGAAGGAGAAGAAGAAATAAGTGTACCTTTGTCAAGAAATGCCAGGAATTCTAGATGAAGGAGAAAAAGCAACACAAGTCATTTTTTGAAGATGGTATTGCGCAGAAGAGAAGATAAAAGAGAAAAGAGGAGGTGCGGCGAGTATTATATATAACCCTAAAAGGGGTCAAGAGGAGAGACCAGTGGGCAATCGACACATGACAGGGTAGCGTGCTAGAAAGGCACGGAGCACACTAAAGACATAACCTTTGAAAAGAAGAAGATGTTTTAGTTCTTGTTAATCCCTAGGGGGCGCTTGCTTCAAACGCCTCCTAAAAGGAAAGACACGTGTCCCTTCTCATCATGACTTCTTCAAATCACATTAATGAGGGGGTTTCTAGCATTTAATGCTCTGAAAAGTAGCACCAGCTTTTAGCACAGGATTTCCAAGAAAACTCGAGATAGTGCCAACATTAACGCTACAAGAGCGAACATGCGTTAATAGACATGATCAGCATTAACAACAAAATAAGCCAAGACTCAGGACTCATGAGAAGAAAATAACGGTTCCGCAGCATATGCGTTATTACAAATAAATAACGTCAAATGGTTTTACGGTACAACCTTCGGGAAAAATGAAAGAAAAACAAGCAAGGATTAAATCAAGCGTTAGGCGCCACTACCAGCGTCTTCCTCCTCTGAAGAGAGTTGACCTTCTTTACTTCCATCAATTTTATTCATCATCGCGAAGGTATAGTCGGCAATCTTAGCTGGATCGAAAGAACTGCTCCCATGGTAATCTGCAAAACTGGAGTTAAAGGCCTGCATAGCCTTCTTTTTCCACCACTCTATCTTCAGCGGAACTCTGGCGAGCTCCTCGTCTCGAGCTAGTATCTCTTCATGAAAAAGAGAGTTCTTCTTCCTTTCTGTCACCAACTCTGCCTCTAAAACCTTAGTTTTTGCTTTCCCTTTGGATTTCTCTCTACTCAACTCTTTTTGCGTTTCATTTTGGAGTTGCGTTAATAACTTTACTTGACTTAACACTCAGTCAAGCTGCACCTTTTGAGCACACATAGCGTTAGAAAAATCTTGCAATTGGCTCTCATAAGCCTCGATAACATAGTTCAAATGACGGAAGGCGTCTAAAGAATCATTCATAACGCGCGCATATCGAGCCTTTTGAGAAAGCTGTAGACGACGTTAATTCATCTCATGAGAAAGGATTCGGAACCTCTGCGGCACGTAAACCATCGAAACCAAGCCCTACTAAATTCAGACGATAGGACGTGACTCCCTGAGGACCTTGAGAAGAAAGATTGGCCATTAAGGCTGGAGAAGAATCCTTATCATCTGCTGCAGTGACAGAAGTGAAAATTAGCCGTTGAGCCTTGAGCGATGATTTAGAAAGAGAACTCGCATGAGAAGTTGTTGTCGCCACGTCAGGAATACAACAGGAGATAGGAGAGTCAGGGGCGCTAACCGGCGGAGGCGAATCTACCACCGGCGGAACATCAGTGGCAGTTGGAGGAATGACAGGTGATGCCTCGGTAGCCTCTATCGTCTGAGGAGCATCTACTGTGGTAGGAATGTCAGTCCTAATGATAGGAACCTCGTCAACACCTTTAGAAGAAACCTTAGAAGTCGGCCCATCTTTCTCTATTCTGAGTTTCTTTTGTTGGGCTGAAGAAGCATGATGAAGATCTACTTTAGTATCCATATCCTCGCTATCGCTGTCAATTATCCTAGTTACGGGTTGATCCAAACCTACTCCTCTGCCGCGAATTGGTAACCAATTGTTAAGAAAACGAGAAGCTTGAGGAGAAATGCCCCTTCCCCTTTCGGCGGCTGCCTTCTTTCTTCTCCTCTTTAACGGGACATCCTGGCAACTGGAGCTCCCAGAATGTGGAGAAGCTGGTAGTGTTTGGAGGGGCACAACGTTCAAGGGAGCATTATTCTCGTCGGACGGTTGACCCTCAGTATTTCCTGCCAAAGAAACTACATTAGGACGACAAGCAAGTCAAAGCGGAAACGCGAAAAGAAAGAAACTCACCTATAATGAACTCTTCCAAGAGCTTGTACAAAGCAAACTCCCGAATACGGAAGGACGAATCTATCTCTAGTAGAGCGTTAGCCTGAGCTAACTCGTTTCTAGACAACACTACTGGCTCCACCCAAACGGCACTAGTAATCTCCCGATTAAAACCCCCACGCCATAAACGCTAAGGTAACTCGACAACAAAAAAACCGCTCTTCCAATCAGCAACAACCTCCTCAAAACCTTGAAATTTCTGCCAGAATAGCTACACAAACGCGTCATCCCACCTCGGGGTAATATTGACCAAACAGTGAAGACATTTCAAACTAAAGAATTTGCAGAATAATCCGATGGACGGAGTAAAGATGCCTTTCATCTCACAAGCACGAAGAAAGGCGTAAATTTCACACCAGGAAGAAGGAGTTATCTGTGCAGGATTAATATCGTATTGGCGAAATAATCTCTCTACAGAAGTATGAAGGGGGAAACAAAAGCCATAAAGAAACATCTTAAAGTAAACCATTATATAGTTTTTCCATAATGGATCATGAAGCCTCTCACCATCCTCAGGAACAGTATCAGAATAATCAGGGGGAAATGAGACACCATGACTCTCTAATTCAGCCTTCAAAATCGTGTCACAAGAAAATATACTGGGCATTTTCTCGACTTCTGGATCTAAAGGTCTCTGAAGAACCCTAGGAGATCTTATCATACGCATAATGAACCAACAAAAAGAAAATCTGAAGAAGATGAAGTGAAATACCTCGAAAGAAAAGAGTTACAGGCGAACCAGCAGAGGACGGCGGACGAGCAAGAAATTCTTCGTGATAAGGTAGAAGGAAAAAGGGAAAAAAGAAACTCGAAATGAGGGCAAAAAGAGTAAGAAAGGAAAAGAAGTCTCCTCTTAAAGAACTAGGCGTCGCCACATTAATTGAACAACCAATCATATGAAGACATGTAGCAGCCACGTGGAGTCGAATTAAAGAAAAATTTAAGACCGAGTAGTTACTCGTCATGTCTTTTCGAGGAACGGTTGACCAAGTCAGACAGTTACAAAGCGGTTACTTAGAGATGGCTAACGCGTTCACAATAACTAGCAAAGAAATTGAGGAGCAAACGCCAGAATGGAATAAGAAGAAAAGAAAAAGGGAAACGTTGTTTTATTAAGGAAAAAGCCATACGACATCTACAAAGCGCCTAACGCGCAAAGTCAGTCCTCGTCAAGCCAGTAAGAAGGCCAGTAGAAGTCATCTCCATCCGAAGACGACAGCTCCTCCTGAATAAAGGGAAAATGTTCCTCAGCCTTTTTCTCTTGACCTAGCTTTGATAAACTCGACTCCTCCCTAGCGATAGAAGCAGTTATCTCAGCACCCGCATCGCGGGCCGAGCCTCCCTCTATAGAACGGTTAATACGAAGAAATAGTTCATCATCCTTCCTTACAGTAGGGACATAAAAGTTAGGGGACTGGTCGACCGCACCGGTGGTCTTCCTCTTTGATCTCTTACGACCCTTATGACGGGGAAACCGTCTCTTCAGACACGACGAGGACGGAGGATTGTCAGAATCTGGTGAAGTTGGAGGAGTTGGGGGAGAGCAACGTTCGGCAACATCCATGGAATACGAGTCAGCCATGAAATAGCAAGAAATCTTCGTAGAGAAATGAAAGGAAGAAGATAAACAGGAAAAAGAAAGGGAAATCCTTTAAATAGAAGAAGCGAAGAGTTCATCCTGCCTTTCTGCACGCTCTTTGAAAATAATTAATACATTTTGAAAGGAATTATCATGATTACAGAATCCGATCTTGCGTGATCGCACCTGCTGAAAAGTCGCGCCAATCAAGAGGCGGCGAAAAACTACCCAATCATTCACCATTGAGAGTGCAGCGTCAAGACAAACACAAGAAACGGTTGAGTAAATATTTATTGTCCACATGGTAAATAAGGAACGTGAGTATTGCGAGAATACGTCCCGCAAAGGACTCATTTTTGGTTGGGCTCGCAGTCGCCCCAACCAGCCTGGCGGTGGCCTAACGATTCATACAACACCATAAATGAAAAACAGTAAAGGATATAGCATAAAAGGCATATTTACTTATTCATTCATGGCCTAAATGGCCTACGCGCGTACAGTAAGGGCATAAAAGAAAAAGTAAAATAACGACGATCGGCGGTCAGGCATTGGATCCGACATCATCATTATCCGGTACGGTGGGGATCTCCCTCAGGGCATCTGCCATAGAGGTCAGTTCGGAGGAGGAAATCCTCATACCCTTCAAGCAGCACCCTAGCAGGTCCTTCCTCTGCTGCAACATGGTGATCACCACCTCGATGCGGGAGACAGTCGTAACCAACTTTGATATGCTCTCTATAGGGCTGAAATCCTCCAGATAAGCCACACCGAGCCTGGACCGAAGGGAGGTCATCATCCCCTGGAGCTCCAGAATGTCCTCAGAGGTCTTGATTAACACATTTTCTAGAAAGCTGACGTCACCTTCATTGAGATTCTTCAGGGTATGGGATTTAGAAATCAAGAAATTCTTAGTGAGATCGTCCATGATGAAAATATTAGGAGAAATGCGGAAAAAGATGTGAAAATTGGGTGCGGTGAAAAATCCAATTTATAGAGTCAAAGGAATAACTGTTTGAAAAGGCAATGAGCCACCTCGAGGAACGTTAGGCATGACCTGGAAGTGAGACGAAGCGATAGCCCTTGGTAAGCACTCAGGCTCATTTTCAGTTGGGCTTGTGATAACTATAGAGGCAATTCTAGGGGCATTTCCGTCTTTGCACCTAGCGTCCAGACCGGAACACTATAGCCCCTACCGTGAGGGCTACCGCTCTGCGTTTAACGACGAGCTCTAGGATGGTCGACATCAGCGGAGGGGGTCTCACACGTTATCCATCTTACGGCATGGCGTCATCCCATACTAGAAGTAGTCTAATGCCACCAGAGGGACGAGGGCATTACCTGCCCTAGTTAACATTCACCCCCTAACGCTAACACTCATGTTTTGCCTATAAATACCCTCATATGCGAGATTTAAGGTAAGCCTAAGATTGTTGGCTGAAACTCTGCTATTTTCACCACCCTCACTGACTTAAGCATTGGAGTGTCTACGCCGGAGTCCCCCTCCGGCGCTTTGCAGGTACATCGGACGGCGGTGAACAGTAACTTTAAGAAGCCATTTTCCCCTTTTGCCCTCCAACAAGAACCTAGATCTTATCAATTTTTTTAAGGAGTAATAGTAAAAAGACCCCTTATACAATCCCGAAAAACAGAAACCTCCCCTGGCATTTGAAAACTCGATTCCATCTCCCTTGTACTTATGGTCAACGACAATTGTGTATAGGGGTGCCCATTCGGTTATTCCGAATTTCTGAATTCTGAATTTGAGAAATTTAGAATTCTGAAATTTGGATTTTCAATCCCGTTCTGAATCGAATTAAAATACTTCCGAACCCGAATTTCCGAATTCATAATTTCGGAAATTTCAGATTACCCGAAATTTCCAAAATTTTGGAAATTATGAACATACAAAAAAAAGTTAATCCAAGAAAACAAGTGAAATTTAATCCAATCCAATCCACTGCCATACAAGAAAAGTTAAACAATTTAATCCAATCCAAACCAGCAATTTTAGACATACAAGAAAAGTTAATCCAATCCACTGCCTTCTCTACTGCAAATACCATAAAAGCAAAATAGTTGTGGCAATCACAGAAAATCAGTGGGAATCCGTCTGATTTCTTTCATCATACATCTTCTTCAAGCAATTTTTTTCGATCTAAAACATACATTCAAATTACAAGTTCTCTTTTTTCTAAAAAAAAGTAGACAAGATGTATCTACCTTGTCACTGAAAAATCCCACAAGAAATTAGAAAAATCAGAGCTATTGAAGGGTCGGCGGCGCTGGTGGTGGACGGTGGTTGATCACATCCTTGTAACATTTGTATTTTCTAATAAAGTTTCTATTTTTGAACCTATTTGCACTTATGCTTTGTAATGTTTTTTAGGTTGAATAAGTGTTGTACTATTCCTTTATGAAGGAATTTTAATTATGCCTGTATTTTGAATATTCTCCATGGTTTTGCTTGATTTAGCTTGGATATTTTTTTTTAATATTGGATAGGATAATGATTGAAATTACTTTATGAAGTAATTTTTATATGATGTGCTTGCTCCTTTATTTATTCTCCATGATTTACTTGATAGTTTGAATATTGATTTGGATAATGGTTTGGCTTGGATATAATTTTTTTTACCCTTTTTGTTGTTGACAAAGGGGGAGAAATATTATTTGGAGAAATTTATTTAAGGAGTAATAATTTTAAATCTTTGCTATGCTCCATGTGCACTAACGATTTTATGTAGGGGGAACATTGAGGCTCCTAAATCAAATTGAATCAAATTGGTAGCATATCGATAGGGGGAGCATTTCAGCAAAGAAATAGGGGGAGTAAAACTTTCTCCTTAAAACTTTAAATTCAATTGCAAAGTTCAAATTTTGTTTAAAATTAATTTGTGGTTGTCATCATCAAAAAGGGGGAGATTGTTGGCCCAAGGGGCACATTAATCTTGTTTTGATGAATTACAGACACACAAATTAATTAGAATACTAATGCAATTTGAAATTAAAGTGTTTGTGTAGTTTGCGATCAAAGATATCCAAAAGAGCAACGAATCTACTATCGCAAAGCTCAAGGATCAAGTGTTCATTAAGGACTTTAAATATGTAAGTATGATTCTATCTAACACTTGATTTATGTTCAATATACCTCAAGAAAGTGTGTCAAAAGGTTTTACGCAAAAACGAATTTGAAAAATGAAGTTTTATAAGTTTTGCCAATTTCTCGGCGTCATCACATCGTGGTGATGACGTGATCACGTCGTGTCAGTTTCCTCAAATCTCGAAGCTACTAGTTGCGACGTGGTGACGTCGTGAACACGACGTGATGACGCCGAGCCTATAATGGCTAGTTTTTCAAATAATCGTTAAGAAGGAGTGTCTGACGTAATCAGGGCGTGATGACGCCGGCTCTGCCGATTTTGTGACAACTAGTTTGAAAAATGCTATAACGGTTAGTTTTTGGCTCCTACCCATTTGAACGAGCCTCTAACCTCTTGAAATTGTAAATACTCATCCTAGATGAGTTAGAAAACAAGAAAGCTCTTACAAACTTCCATATACTAAATTATATTTACAAACTCTCAAAATCAATATTCTACAACGCAAGCTTCTCTTAACGGATTTCAATCATTCTTGCATCAGTTTTTCGAGTTCATTTACGCTTTCTTCTTGAGGTAATATTGTTAATTTATTGGTGTTGATATTTAATCATACAATTATTCTTTTGAACACCAATTTGTTTGTTGCAATTACTATCATTTAATTGTGAAGGTTTGAAAACTGTACCTAACACTTTTGGGTAATTGGGTAGTTGTTCTCTTCCCTTGAAAGAGAACATAGGTTGTGATTGAGCCCAGAAAAATCACGTGTAAAGGTTGTTGGTGAGCCCGGTAAAACCAAGTGTAAGGTTGTGAGCTAAACCCGTAAAAGCTCAAGTTAATAGCAAAGTGTTTTGCATTAGAAAATCCTAAGGGTGAAGCTCTTAGGTAGTGGAGTACAATTGGGATTGTGAATTGGAACCACTATACATTGTGTGTCTTTGCTATTCTTCCTTCTCTTGTGTGCAGAAAATTTTAAAAGCCTATTCACCCCCCCTCCCTCTAGGCCGGTTATTGAATTATCACTAATTATCTTTATACTATTTTTGTGTGTGTTTATTTAGTAAATTTTTGTAATTTTTGTAATTATGATTATATTGTTGTTTCAAAAAAAAAATTATGCTACGTGTCACACCCCCATTTTTCAATTTTGCGAAAAATAGGGTTAGGACGAGGATGCGAGATAAGCGTTGGACTCATCTCTCATCATGCGAAAAATGAAGTCGCCACCCTAATTTTCTAAGGTTTAGGGAACCTAATCGTCACGGCATAAAAAATAAAAAGGCTAAGGCATGAAGGTCTAAACTAAAGAACAACGGTTCGAGGTCGTGATTATGGACTTGGGAAGGTGTTAGGCACCCAAGTCGCATCCTAAAAAGGTTACCAGTATGCGAGGTGTTTTGAAAATATTTTAAACATGTAATTTGGGCCCTTAAAGGTGACGTTACATCTTAGCATTTGGGACATTGTTATTTCCGTTTGGGGCCGAGGGATGGGGTTACCATTTTTTCTCGATGCTAGAGCGGACGTTCCCCCCCTTATCATTGGGCCATGCATGATTAATTATTTATTAAGTGATCTATCATGGCAAAACTAGCATTGTACGTTTTATGAATGCATATAGATTTTGTGTGGGTTTGAAGCCACCATACACATGTATCAATACAACAATTAATTTCATGGCATTTAAACGCAAGTGATTTAAACACGTTGTGCACGTGAGATTGATTTTAACTGTTTTAGCAATTCTATATGTCATGCATACGAGTAGGGTGGTTCTAACGCTTACTAGGGTGTCATGCATTCGATTCGGTTTTAGCATTTAAATAAACATACAAGGAAATGTTTTTAAGGTAAGCTTACCTTTTGGATGAACCCCGATCGATCCATCTCTTCAAAACCACGGTTAACGACAATTGACATAAATACGTAGATATAAACAAGCATACACGATTTTAACTACTTAACTAATTATTACAAACCACAATTCATAATAAAAACTACTTATCTAATTATTACAAATCGGAGGTCGAAATAACCATCTAGCTACTTATTACAACAAGTGAAATAACTAATTAATTATTACAACAAGTGAAGTAAATAATTAATTATTACAACAAGTGAAGTAGGCAATTAATTATTACAACAAGTTTAGCAATTAATTATTACCACATACATGCAATTAAAAATAATTGACAATTAATTATCACATACGAAGGCATGGAAATAAGGCCTACAATTCTAATGGGTCGGGCTAGGCCTATACTTGGATTTCTAGTTTTAGACAACATGCATGCAAATAACATTTACGGTAATCATTAAATTAAATAAAAGAAAGGTAAAACGTACTTTTCGAGTGAAGGTTTAAAGGTTAACCTACAAAGCGAGAGTGTTAGTAATAACTCGAAAATAATAAATAATAAAAGTGCATGCACACAATTATTTAGCAAGTAATTGAATAAACATGGCAAACAAATGAACAATTTATTTCATCTAATCAACATAAACCCCTCCCCCCGTGTTACTTGTCCCTTCTCTGTCGCACTTTCTCCCTGTCATACATTTTTATTAACATATTAATCCTTCAATCTCTTGGTTCGACCCTGACTTGCCCTGTACACATTTAATTGTGCATTTAGGCATCAGGATAAATTTTAAGTATATTTGACTGACGATCACATACCAATAAGGGTGGTCGATATCAACATAGTGCACATATCACACCCCACCCACCGTAGGAAATGAATTGAATAAAGGGCAGTAATGTGATATCATTGTCAACTTTTATAACTTTAGAGTCATTGATCGTCACTAAAATATACTAATATTTTTCTGATGCCTAAATCCACAAATAAATGTGTAAAGGGCAAGACAGGGTCGAAACCACAGAGATTGAAGGAATAACAAGTCAATTTAGATGTATAACAGAGGGTAAATGCAGCCAGAAATAAGAGTAACACTAGGGGAGGGTTTATGTTGATTAATATAATTAATCAACACAGATTTGGGAGCTAACAAGACAAATGATTAAAGAAGTTATCAAGGGAACGAAAGTAAAACACAATCGGAGGCAAGATATCAAAACAGTGTCAAGATCATGAAAATAAGAAGATTCAGTAAAGGAAAATAAAGATTCAGATAAGAAAGGATCTTAGCAAGGAGTGTTCTCGGGTTGTTTCCAGGGATAGTCAATCATCGGCACAAGGATTTTCTATCTCTACACCATAGATATGCTATAGGGGTCTAGTTTCCACTCAACACCCCCTACTTACCTTCGTAGATAGAAGCTACCCCCTGTTTCCACTTATGAGGTAGCCTTAACGTTTCTCCATCCCCCCAGGCACGAATGCGGGGAGGCAATACTCAAAACGCCCAGGAAGCGGAGGTAAGACATATCTAGGGCACGACGTCTCAGTTTGTCAAGCTCGCGTAGCAACCCTAATCGTTCAAATGCCTTAGATTAGTGAGATCACACTGTAGTAACTTCTCCGCTCTATGTGCCTAGTACTCTTAATGGCCTCACGTCAGTTATTACCACTAAGATGACAATAATCACAAAGAAACACTAAAAGTTGATCAAGCCCTTAACATTCCCAAGTGAAAGTGACAGGAAAGTGACAAGCAAACGAATACGATAGTAAAGATGTATTAAACACTTAGGCCTCTTAACTAATCCTTGCAACCCTTGAAACACCCTTTGCTAAGATAAGGAAATTTAGCTACTCATAAATAGATATAAACAATAGATAATAAATATCATGCAATAAAGGAAGATAAAAGGAAAGGGTTTAGAAGAAATCGAAGGATGAATTAATAATTCAAAGGAGAAAAGCTTGCTCCTTTACAAACTGGCGGCTGCTCCCAAAAACCAAGAGAACAACCCCTAAAAACTAAGGTAAAAGATGGAGTGGTGTATTAAAATCCATCCGCCTACAAAAACCCTAAAACTAAGCTTATATAGGCCTACAACCCACTAGGGGACAAAATAGCTAAGGGGAGAGAGAGGAATCCTAGGAGAGCGTGATAGATCATATCCTTCAAGGGAATATTCTAGGATCTCTGGTGCGCCTGATATCTTCTGGAAACGCATGGAATCCCGTGCGGATCTTTGAAGATTCTTCTCTTTGGCTTTCGATTACCAATTTATGCAGAGGTATTGCGGGCGAGAGGCTACTTACTGGTCTGGCTAGTGTCGAGGTCTCGATGATACTTTGATCTTCTAGGCCTTGAAGCTTGAAATCTCAAGAATTCCTCCAAAAATGCATCTTTTCTCTCTTTTTCTCCTTTTGGTGTTGATCTGCAATAAAGATGGAAGTAAGGGTCAAATAGAAAAATTGATAATAATTTGTCTTCTGCCGAAGGATATATGGCGGAGCAGCTCCTCTCAGGTCAGTGTGCGCGACAGTCCACGGTACCTGCAATGCGCCGGAGGGGGTCTCCGGCGGAAACACTCCGATGCTTAAGTCAGTATGTGTACTGAATTTGGCAGAGTTTTGGCCAGTAAAGTATGCTTACCTGCCTCCTTTGTGGGGGAGGTATTTATAGAAGAAAGGGGCGTTCCCGCCCATGTAATCGAGTATGTAGCTATCGCTAGCGTTAGGGTCTGTGGTTCGCCCTTATCGTGATAGGCTACCTTGGCGATAGGTGTGTAGGTAGGTATTGCCACGGTAGGATACTGGCCGGAGCGTTAACCCTGACGCGTGGTTTCCTCTGGGGGTGAGATAACTCCTTGAGCCATCCACGAGGTCCGTGAGAGGAGCCGGTAGGGCATCGTTAGCCCTCGTGGCGTTAGCCTTCGGGGAAGGTAGCAATCTTGTCCCTATCGTGGTGGTGCGAAACAGTAGCTATGTCTCTTCTCATCGGGTGATAGACGAAAATACCCTTTCTTTTAGGTGAATTGTTATAAAAAATCATGCCCCCGAAAAGGCTAGAAAAGAGGATAAAATCACGCCCAAGAAACATGCTATCAAACATCCCCACACTGGCCCAATGCTCACCCTCGAACATTAACAAAATTGAAAAACCACCTCATGCAATAACATACATCTTCAACCCCTTAACACACATAATAGATAAGTCATTCGAAAAACCACATCCAACCCTAGAAAAGCACCTGCATCTAGCTAACAGGATACCGACCCTATCAACCAGACTTTTCCAGACCAAGTCTATTCACCAGCAGTCCTCACCTAGATATGTGTTTGCACTCACGCTCGCAACAAAGTAAGTGTTTAGGATAATCACTCAGAATGCAAATAACACAACACGAGGCAAAGCTTGCATATCAATCCGAGTACATTAGTACACATGCGAGGGCAATCTAGCGATCAGAGACAACTTTGCAAAAAGAAAAAAAAAAGAAAGAAGGAAAATAAAAAGAAAAGAGCATGAGAGAGTACGGGAAGGAGCGAAGGTAAAGATAGAGAGGAGCGAAGGTAAAGATAGAGAAATAAAACAGAAGTGAACGGGGAAAAGGAAAAGAAAAGAAAAGAAAAGCAGAGGAGGAGAAAACAAATCTAGAGGTGGAGGATTCCTTGGCTTGAAGGAAAGCTAGACAGTGAGTAACACCCGCTGAAGAGGGCTGGAAGGTGAGGGCTGGATGATGGCTTCGGCGTTCTTTAGTGGGGGAGATCTTCGACTGCTTCGAGGGCTCGAAGTGGTTGCCTTTTGCTATGCCTATTTTTTTTTTTTTGGAAGAACAATAAATAGCAGGCAGGCAATTACTTTTTCTCAGCTTGGAATTTGCATTGGCATTTAATTTCTCAGAACTGGAACTGGAGCTAGCAATCTTTAAATACTGCTTTGAGCACTTGATTTTGAGGTCTTGGAACTTGACTTTACTTCCCCACACTTAATTTTTGCTGTGGTGAGGAAGTAATACTGCGTTGTTGTCGTGATCTCGAATTTTGATTTCTGCACTTGCTCTATCTTGCCCTTGATCTATATTTTCCTCCCCACACTTATCTTCTTCAGAGTCTAGCCCTTGCCTTTTGTGATGAAGAGTGTTACTCACCTACCAAGGAAGGGTCAAAGAAAAGGTGTCAAATGGTTAGAAGAGAAGTCGAGGGCACGAAAAGGGAAGAGGAAAATGAAGAAAGAGAGAAAATAGAAGAAAATAAGGATAAAGAAAAAGAAAAAGAAAATAAAGAAATTTGCAAAGTTTCTCATCGTTTCGTTGCTTTCCCTCGTCTAATGGTGCCTATACCCAGGGATCTCATGCCAACCTAGCCAGTGCCTAGTCAAGCATTAAATCACACATGAATAAATGGCATGAAGCTCAATGTGCTCACAGGGTTCAATTTGTGACTACTGGTGTCTAGGGCATGACTGGACATAAGGGCTAGTAGGTCTAGATATGCATGGTCAGGCATAGATGCAATGAATGATAAATTTCTCCTATGCATCAGAATTTAAAAATGCATACCAAAAATGAGGGTTTTAAAACAGGCAGTGGCAAAATTCCTAGCAAGGTCTAAAAATTTAAATCCAAAAATCATGGAATCATGCAATAAGAGGAAAATTAAACATGCAAACAACACACACAAATCCCTCCCCACACTTAGGCAGCGCATTGTCCTCAATGCGGGAAGGGCACACAAAGGAGTTCAAGAAAAATTAAAAACAGTACAGTACAACCAAATTAAAAGAAAGCAGTAATAATTGTTTTGAACCCTCGAGGAGGGCATGAAAAATAAAATTGTTCGGGGGGGGAATCATTGGGGCGGAAGGTTGTGCGTGGCAACTTCAGCCGTCAAGGCCTGAAGTTCCATTAGAATCGCCTGGAGAAGTCACGTCTGTGCTGGGTCTTAGACAAGAGCTGGGGTCGGAGGCTTGACTGCTATAGACACTTCGGGGGCGGGACGTGATGTCTCGGCTTGGGCAAGACGGGTAGCTGCAAATCGGAGCCTCGATAAGTTTGGGTAGCTGAAGTGGCCGCCAGACTTGGTGTCGAAGACCTTATCACCAGCAGGGGTGCTGCCTGCAGAGAAACTCAGCACACCATGTGAGACATACAAATGGCCCATACCATCTAAGGTACGGGCATCTAAATCCTTGAACACAAGGGGTTCAGAAAGGTCACTGGCATACAGGTCTACATTATGCAATTTCACCGCAAGCAAAGAGATAAGAGATCCTAAAATAGGGCATCGGGAACCATTTTGAACATAAAGAATACCCGAGGCAACCCAAAACCCTAGATTAATCCTACGTTTATGCTGCATGCACCATAAAAAGAATAATTCCTATAGAGACAACTGGCCTGAGGATCCAAATCGACCCGAGAAGGTGAGGGCCAGAAATCTATACAGGATACGCAAAGCAGGATCAACTAATTCATGGGCTTTACTAGACTTAAGGTTAAACTCAACATTGGGATCATTAGTCAACTCACAAAAAGCAGCAGTAGCATCAAAGACAGCGGGGATAACAGTCAAAGCATTTTTGTAAATGGGGGAATTCAACTCATCAGGCTTAACAAAATTCAACAAACAATTAAACTCACTATGGGACAGTTTGGACCACTTGTTTGTCGATCTAAAATTGACGACACCGGGAGTAGAAGAGTTGGGTCCAAACTTGCCCTTAGGCCTAAAACTATCAGAAGCAACCCAAAATGAGGTAAAGAACTCGAGCGAGAGTTCAATAAAGGTTGGGTGTTCTAAGAAGAATAGGGATTCCCAACCGATATTAGCAACCAACTCTCAGACCCGAGACGCAATGCCCATTTTGGTCAAAAAGTCCAAATCAAGGCGCGCACAGGAGCTAATGCCTTTGGAGTTCAACTGATGCAACTTATCAATGGAAGACTTATCATGAAACACTAACCAATTATGCAAAACAGAAAGGTTAAAAGTCACCTGGGGGGAGTTCGTTCGAGGGGCAGAAGGGGGAGCTGGCGTCTTGCCCTCGACAGCTTGGGCATCGTCGGGACCGCGAGGCTTTTTGGAGGTCGAGGCCTTACCCTTGCTGGAGGTTGGGAGCTTTCATTTTCTATCTACCGGCATTTCAGGTTCTGTCGGCTGCTCCGTTTTAGCCGGAGTCTTCGTTTTCCCCTTCTTTGTTGCCGCTCTAGTTGCGGCTTCCTTCTCTTTCTTCTCTTTCTCAGCGGCTTCTCTCTCCGCTGTAGCCTTAGCCTCAAGATCTTCAGCACCTTCCTCCTGTTCCTCACCTTCAGCCTCGCTGCTTTCTCCAGTGCCTTCTTTCAGGGCATCAGCCTACTCTGGCTCTTCTACTTCCACCTCTAGCGCCACTAGAGGTTCCTCTTCTTGGTTCGAGTTGGGGCCCAGAAAATCATCAAGGGCAGCCTCTAGTCCAAGTTTCCTAGCAGTCGGGGATGCCTTTTTGGGCTTTGACTTGGGCTTAGCGGTTGAAGATCCAGGAGGAAGCTTGACCACAAGGCCACTTCTCATTGTGGTCGATGTTGGCGGGATGGAGCCAGTGATCTCGATGTCATTGTCGTCCTCGATAGGAGTAAACTTCGCGGCTCGCAATTCTGAGGGCGGAGAAGGGGCTGGGGGCTGTGGAATGGCGATATCGTGGTCGGAGGGTGGAGTTGTTGTTTTGAAGGAGCTAGGGGTAGAAGATTGAGATTTGGAGTTGGAGGCTACTGGGCTCTCAGGATCATCCACAGGGTGTGGTCCTGAAGCTAGTTTGTGGGCTACTCTCTTCATTCTCGGCATGGTTGAGGGTGATGGAAGAGGACAGGGATGATGGGGATGTTTTGGGGGGTTTGAGATGGGGGTTGCGTGTATTGTGGGAGAGAGAGAAAATTGATTTGTGATTTGGTTGTGAGGAGAGTGAGGACGAAGAAGGAGCGTGGGAGAGAGAAGAGCAACTGACGTCTGTAATAAATGGTGCAGATTTTTCATTAATTAGGGTTCCTTTCTTGTCCCTTGCAGATGACGTAGCGCCTTGGGCTTTGAGGAGCAACGGGCTCGCGCGTATCCCAACCACCTAAAAAGTATAGTAACTTTTAAAATTTAAAAAGAAGGTAGTTAGAAACGATAAAAACAAAATGAGGGAATAAAGGTTAATGATTAACAAAAAGGAATAAAATCATCTAGGAAAGGGAAAAGGCGGAGATTAAAGGAGATAAATAAGGGATAAAAATAAGGAAATAAAATCAAAGGGAAAATAAAAATATAATCAGAAAAATCCGAAAGATATGGAAAGGATAAGGGAAAGAGAAAGAGGTGGAATGGCATATGAGATGCCTCCAGTATGGCCTATTTACTCGTCAGGACCTCGACGTGTTCTGACAATCTAGGTCTCAACAGGTGGAGGATCCACCATTATCTCTTCAACAGTTGAGGGTTTAAATCCTTCATAGAAGGGTTTTAGCCTGTGGCCGTTCACTTTGAAGATCGTTCCCGTGTCTGGATTCTGAATCTCTATTACACCATGGTCGAAAATAGTCGTGACCACGAAAGGTCCAGACCATTTTGACTTCAGTTTTCCTGCAAACAACCGCAAACGTGAGTTGTACAACAATACTTTCTGTCCAATGGAAAAAGTTTTGGGACGAAGGTGCCTGTCATGATAGATCAAACAAGCATCTATTATCAGTTATTTTGCACTGGCCATTGCAATTTCCCCCCAACAAAAGTAGCTTCACCGGATGCTACTCTTCTAAACCCTACATGTGCACAACATCATAACGAATAAGCTCATAAAGGAAGGGAACAAACGCATTCCCCACAGGGATTGCAAGCAATTCAAGTCATACACAACATTGGAAAACACTAACAAGGTTCAAAACAACAAGCATAAACAGGACAACCGCCATAAAAAGGCACCACCACTGAGAAAATAAAGTAAAACCCAAATTTCAGTAATGCAAATACATCAATCTGTCAATTAGACAGAACCAAACGCAATTTTCATATTTCCAAAAATTTCAGTTATCTAATTATCCAGCAAATACTAACCATATCATATTTGTTGAAGGAAACGAAAATAAAACAACGAAAAGTTCCCGAACAAAAGAGAATGTGAAAAAGGAGAGATAAAGGAGAAGACAGACCTGAGAACGGAGAGATGCCAAGTAGAAGAGAGGTGAGCGAGTGTGTACCCTTTTCTTTCTTCTCGCCCAAGCTTGATTTTGAAACTTGTTGCACCCCCTTTTTGGATTTTTCCTAATGCAACGCGAGTTTGGAACTGAATGTGAGATGAAATCGGACTCATCTCACATAATGCATATGAAGTCGCCACCCTATATTTTTTTTAGGTTTAGGGAACCTAAAGTCATGGCATAAAAATAAAAAATGCTAAGGCAAAAGGGGTCTAAACCCGAGAACAGTGGTTCGGGGTCGATTTATGGACTCGGGAAGGTGTTAGGCACCCGAGTCTCATCCTAAAAAGGTTACCGGTTAAAGAGGTGTTGTATATCATGCTTAAAAATTCGTAATTAAGTGATCATGCCCAACGGATGAATTAAATTTTAACAACTCTAAATAGTCATGTATGAGTGTAAATGCGAAAAAACACGAATAAATAAAAGGGAAAGAAATGTGCACTTGACGGAGGGTATGAGCGATTTACCCTACAAAATTGAGATTATTAGTTCGGGTAGATGATAATAGAAACATAGATAAAATATTTAACAACTTATCACGAACAAAATAATTAATTTTAACAATTAAATGCGAACAAAATAATTATTTAAGCATTTGAAAGCATGCAAAAGTAATTAAGTAGTGCGAGCATACGAATAATCGGTATCAAAATCATCGTACGTAAGTGAAGTAATTAATTTTTGATGATTAAATGCAAGCAAAATAATTAAACATGAGAAACATACAAAAATTAACATGTGGGCATAAAGAAATAAATAAACAGTATAAGTGTATGAAAAATAAATAGTACAAGCATGCACCCAGTTGGTAAGAAAATATTACGACGGGCCAGAACAAATGGACTCGGCCCACTAGGCCGAGAGTGGGCCCACCAGGCTGGGCCCACAGTTGGGTTGAGCCCAGACCAGCTGGTGGGCTGAAGTAGCCAGGCTTTTCTTCTCGCTGAGCCAGAGGCCCAGCCTTCCTCATGCTTTGCGCACAGCGCCAAGCTTCCTTCTTTCTCGCATGGGCTGGGCAATTGCTTGGCCCAGCATTCCCTTTTTCCCTCAAGTGGGCTTTGGCATAAGCCAAGCCCACCACCTTTTTAAAACGGCCACACACACAACCCATGCATTTCATCTTCCCACCCAGCTTCATCTTCTTCCTTAGTATCGCACCAGTATCGCTGGTGCCATAGCTAACGACAAAGGAGGAAGCAAACCCTCCAAAACTCGCTAATCAATCTCCCAAATTAAGCCTAATCACATCAGCAACTTACACAAGCCATCAACAGTGTCATTCGGATAAGAAACAGTGATCAATTTTCACAAAGAAATAACAAACTAATTAAACCACAATTAAGCTAATAAACAATCAGGATAACAAACAATTAAATTGAAGCGATAAACATGAAATTAATCTAAAAATAGAGTGATTACTAGTAGTTTAAGCGATTAATTAATTATTTAAAAGTGGAAACGAAAAAATTGAGAAGGAGATCATTTCACCTTGCTTTTGCTTGCTTGTTGTTGGTGCGGCTTGCTTGCTGGCTGGAGCGGCTTGATTACTTGCTAGAGCTACTTTCTTGCTACTGAACTACTAAGCGCGAGAAAGAGTGAGTTTTTTTCTTTTTTCTTGCTTCTTCTTCTTGCCTTCTGCTTGGCTTTGAGGGCATGGTATTTATAGGGCCGGAGGGAGGGAAGAGCTGTAGGAAAAAATAAATAGCTACAGGGCATGGATGAAGATCAGCAGCAAAACGCAAAAATGGAATGAGGTGGCGTTAGGAACAGTGGCAAAACGAATATGCATTAACTAGGCAGTGCAGTGATAGGGAAGAAATGCATGAATCCTCATGCTTAAATTGGGAGCCATTGGATGAGGAGAAAAGATAGGGTCAAGATGATCAATGGTTGAAATGAGTTGACCTTTGGGAGAAGTTTAATATTTATTTAATTGGTTCGAACAATCAACATGAGGAATCTCACTTGAAATGAATAAAATCCTGAACCAAAAATACTAAAACATGCAGTAAAATGCAACAAAATAAATGGTAATCAGTAAATAAAGAAAAAGTTCGACTTGAGGTCTGAATTTACTCACTCGGAATCATTAAAAGTTCGAACGAAAAGTAAATGCTATAACAAAGTAAATTGAATAAAACAAAATGAGATGACACGAATGAAAATAATAGTAGATAATTATCAATTAATGAAAGAAGGCGTTCGATCCATGGTCCGAGGAAATTTATTCGGGACCGATAGAAGTTCGAACAAAAAGACAGTAAAAATACGAAAAAACTAAAATGACACGAAATGGTACGGAATATAAAAATAAATAGCCAAAGATCAAAAATCGATAGAATTTCGATTTAAAATGGCTAATAATGCGATGAACGATAAAAGTGCAAAAAAAATAATCGGATAGCAACAGTTGCCCCCTCTTTACTATCTTATCAAAAAATTTGTGTAACCGAGATTTTTGATGAGCAGTAAAGATGGTTGCTCCCGAACCAACAATGGTTTTGAAAATAATGCAGAATTCAAATGCAGACTTACCTAGGAGTGGGACAAGTTGTAGATGCTAACCTAGGCGAGGGTAGTACTCATGGTCCCTAGGTTGGTGCTGAAAAGTAAATAAAATCGCTCTGGGAGGAGAGGAATTGCAGGAAAGTAAACAAAGTCGCTTTGGGAGGAGAGGAATTGCACGAAAGTAAATGAAGTCGCTCTGGGCGGAGAGGAATTGCAGGAAAGTAAATAAAGTCGCTCTGGGAGGAGAGGAATTACAGGAAAGTAAATAAAGTCGCTCTAGGAGGAGAGGAATTGCAAGAAAGTAAATGAAGTCGCTCTAGGAGGAGAGGAATTGCAAGAAAGTAAATAAAGTCGCTATGGGAGGAGATAAATTGCAGATAGATGTGAACTTCACTCGGGCGTTGTTGCCCCCTGGACATTGACGCGAAAATTGAAATGGAAACTCCACTCGGATGTTGCTGCCCATCGGAGGTTGTTGCTAAAATCCTTCCGGACGCTGCTACCCGTTGGATGTTTGCTAGTGGTGTAGCTTTGCTCTGATACCGATGACTCTCGTCGGTGATGCGGAGTAGATTGGAAGTGGTAATGTACTTCATTCGGGTATTGATTGGATGGTGGGGAAGCGTGAGTCGTCGTACGAAGTAAATTAGGGAGTGGTAACATACTCCATTCGGTTGTTTATTAGATTTGTTGGCGAAGATTCATGACAGTGTGAGATTCCATCAAAGTATATTTGTATCCTGCAAATAGGGAGGAAATAAACATGAAGCAGCAATGGATGGAGAAAAGAGATAACAATTGATAAATGGGAAAAAATAATGAGATCAAATCATATACGTTGTATATGAAAGTATTCCCACACTACCCTAAGGTTTGCCCCCAGTATTTCATCAAGATGAAAACAACTTCCCTATCAAGAGAAGGTTCAACAAATTTAAGCATTTATGGAGAACATGTCATCCAGTTTCTATCATATAAACATGCTTGATACAAGCCTAGAAAAGCATCTGCATCTTGCCTAAGAGATAACGACCTCAAGGACAAAACTTTCCCACATCATGTAGACGTAAGCAATCCTCACCGGATACTAGTATTTTTGCTCACGCTCAAAAGCAAGGCTACGTGTTTACACTCATAAAAATGCCATAAACGTAGCACAGAAATTAGATTTGCAATGTCAATCCGAGTGAATAAACTTCAAATAAAGATGCACATGCATGGGCCTTCTAATAATCGAGTGGACTTTGCAAGAGAAAAGAAATAAAGTGGATAGAAAGAAAGAAGATGGGAAGAAAGAATCTGTTTAGCAAGGAAGTAGTTTTTTAGCAGAAAGAAAAAGGGTTTTAATGAGCAATGCTCAACTAAGGTTGCTGCGAAGGCAAAGCGCACATCTTCTTCGACCTTCGCTGGAGATGATCTCTTTTCCTTTTTGAGATCATTTTTGTTGTCGGCGAAGCGCATCCGTCCTTGAATCTTCATGGGGATGCTCTTTCTTGTTCGTCTTGGGGGTATTGTTCCCAATTTAGCAATTTTTATTGAGGTTGATCTCTTTTCCTTTTTGAGACCATTTTGAAGGCAAAGTGCCCAAGTTTTTTTATCTTTGTTGGGGATGATCTCTTTTCCTTTTTTAGACCATTTTGAGGGCAAAGTGCCCCAGTTTCTGAATCTTTGCGGGAGATGCTTCTTCTTGATTGTTTTGAGGGCACTGTGACCAATTTCTTGGATCTTCACGGGGGTGATTTTTTCGATGGATTTTTAGAGCTGACCCTAGGGCCTCTTTTTGCACTTGCTTCATTTTTTTATTTTTTATTTTTTATTTTTTTTTGTGAGCAAAACGAGTACAATTTTTGTCTGGTCTGTCGTCATTTGCGTCTTTGGCAGAGGCCTTCAAGTCTTGATTTATTTCGGCCTTCTTTCGGTGTTGACCATTAGCAATCTTCAGAAATTTCACAATCCCTCTTGCGCAAACCAAGTTCAATGTGAACCTTACCTTCGGTTAACGACCTTAGTTGAGCACTGCTCATTATTTAGGGAGTTCAAGTGGAAATGAAAGATTTTACAAGTGGCTTATGAAAGAGATGAATTGAACAATGAGCAAGAATGAGTGTTTAAGAGTTTGAGAAGTGAAGGGAAATGTAGAAGCAAAGAGCAAAGTCCAATGTTATTTTACTGCTATCCCATGTCTAATGGTGCATGTACCCTGGATATTATGCAAATCTAACTAGCACTTAGTTTAGCATTTGCACTCATGAAAGAAATAAGCCGTGAAGGCCCAAAATGCTCACATGAATGTGTTTATGACTGCTTACATCTAAGGCATGTTGTAGATATAAAAGCAAGCAGGCGAGATCATGCATGTCATATAATTTCAAATGGATGCACAAGTTATCCACGATGCAATAACATGTTGAACATGCTCAATCTATGGAAGGTTTGAAAAAAATTTGAAGGTAGTGTGGATTTTATCAAAAATCTTATTCACAATTATAAAGTTCAACAAATTTTAACAATTTTAAAGACAAAGCGTGAGGGCATGACCTCTCACGAAAATTTATGAACAATTTAAAAGAATTGCCCCTAATGCGGGAATGAATGCAAAATAATTGTACAAAAATTTAAAGGGGCAGAGAAGAAAGTGGACTTCTCTAGATGTGTGCAGCAAGCAACAACTAACAATCTGGCAGGTTCATCAATGGGAAATTAGCTGTATGATTCTGATCCAGCATCATCCGTACTAAAATTGGATGATAGTGTTGCGGCGAACATTTCTAACGGTTCCCTGATACTCAATCATAACTAGATAATTCCAAGGAAATATGAGCTCTAAACGAACCTTGAGACTGATTATTTGTAGATGCAAAATGTTTGCAAAAAAACTAGCTCATTGTAGCGACTGTTGCTGATGATTTTGATCTATTCCAAAAGTATGGCTTGAACATCGTTTTGAGTGATGGAAGAAACCTTGGTCCGTTGGAGACTTAAATTGTCAGTGGGAAATCTGATCAGTTGTTTCTCATCAGCATATACGAGTATACATAGAGGTCTTGCAGAGCACGATTAAACTTCAAAACATAATAGATTTGACATGGTTGAGCTTTGTATTGGCAGTCAAAAATCAGGCAGGGCGCAAATGCCGTCATGTCACAGAACAAGCCTGCGTTAAGTATGTTGCCTGGGATTCTTGATACAATGACAATATAAGTAATCAGAAAGCATTCTAACCCAACAGAACTAGCATAATATTAGTTTAAGTGCAATTAGTTAAACCATTCTTCAGAATTTGCTAGCACCATGTGTCGCGCCCCACGAAAATTACGGAAAAGGTAATTCATGAGTGTGCAACGAAATTTGAGACCTTCAGATGCTCGGCGTAAAAGGACGCCTAGCAGCATGCAATGAAGTCGCCACCCTAATTTGGTTGCTAGGCTTAGGGAACCCTAATCGTCATGGCATAGGAAATATAATAAGTAAAAAAACTAAAGGCACAAAAAGGGGTCTGGACCCCAGACAAAGGTTCGGGGTCGTATTATGGTCTCGGGAAGGTGTTAGGCACCCGAGTCACATCCGAAAACGGTTACCGGTTGATGAGAGAGGTGTTTAAAAAGGTGTTTGATAAAATGCGTTTTGAAAAAGGGGGCCCTCAGAGTAATCGTCACTTTAGTCTTTTCCATAATCGGGACCGTTCAGGAATAATAAAAAGATCTCTCGGACGGGGTTACCGTTTATCAAGATCGATCGATTATTCTTGACCGTAATGTGATGGGACTAAATTTTCCATAAGACTGAATGAGCGCCCTCTTATTTCATCATCGGGCCATGCATGATTAAATTAATTACTACGTGATCCTAACATGGATTGCTAACAAAGTACAAATTTAAATGATGGATTTTTGAAATGGAAAAACTGATGTGGGATCAAAAGTCCCCATGTACATGCAGTCAACACAAACGAGAATTTAAAATCATATGAACATGGCATTTTAAGCAAGTCTTTAAACACGTTGTTCATGTGGGTTGATTTTAATTCTAGCAGTTCTATGTACCATGCATACGATTGATATTTACAGAAAGCATTGAATAAATAAAAAGGAATCGAAAGGCGTACTTTCGAGCGAAGCTTGAAATTAAAACCTACAAAATGAGAGTATTAGTGATAGCTCGAGAAATAAATAAGCAATTTTATGAGTGCGAAAATTTAAATGACAGTTGATTGTATACGAGAAATGATGGATTTCACGCATACGAGAATTAAATGTTGAGTTTGATAAGTGCAGGAAAATAAATGATGACAGTTGATTGCATGCGAGAATTTAAATGCTGGGTTGATTGCATGCGAAAAATGATTGATTTTAAGCATATGAGAACTTAGATGCTGAGTTGATAAGTGCAGGAAATTAAAAGAATTGATGATAAAAAAAAAATGTAAAACAGTTGGTGATTTGCAGAAATTTTAATGATTGATACTGTAGAAAATTAAAGCAATTGATATTATAGAAAATTAAAGCAGTTGATATTGCAGAAAATAAACAATTGATATTGCGACCGACCATGTAGGCGGTAGTGAATTTAAATTGCCGAAAGTAAATTGCAGAATTTTAAAGTGCGGAAAAGTAAAGTGCGGAAAATTAAACAATTGATAATTTGCGGAAGAATTTCCAGCAGTTTGCGAAAAATTAAAGCAGTTGATATTGCAGAAAATAAACAATTGATATTGCGACCGACCTTGTAGGCGGTATTGAATTTAAATTGCTGAAAGTAAATTGCTGAAATTTAAAGTGCGGAAAAGTAAACAGTTGATAATTTGCGGAAGGATTTCCAACAGTTTTGCGAAAAATTAAAGCAGTTGATATTGCAGAAAATAAACAATTGATATTGCGACCGACCATGTAGGCGGTATTGAATTTAAATTGCCGAAAGTAAATTGCTGAAATTTAAAGTGCGAATAATTTAACAGTTGATATTTACAGAAAATAAACAGTTGATATTACAGAAAATTAAAAGTGTTAGTACGACAAATAATCATACGAAGCATACGAGTATTTTACGAGAAAACATGATCCAAAGGTTTGAAAACAATTGAAAATGGGCTGGGCCCGATTGAAGAATGAAAAGAAGTGAAAAATGGGCCAGGAATAGTGCCTGGCCCATGAGAGTTTAAAAGGGAATGGGCCAAGCCCATTCCCGCGTGAACAGTGTCGTTGGCCTGGCACTGTTCATTCGTCACCTTTCTTGGTAGTACGCCGGCGGCAAAGCTCCGGCCAGAAGTGGCCGATTTGAAAATCGTTCGTACTGAAATGTTCGTCTCTTCGACGACTTCCCGACCGTACCAACCCCGATTTTTAGTTTGACTCGTACAAAATTTAATTTCAAAAAAACGACAAAACCGTTAATTATCGAAAACTAATTAATTCGCACAAACTAACCGACGATTTTTAAAAGTGAAAGCGTGTATTTAATCTATGTTATGTGTGTGAATTAATGACATAAAAGAAAGCAATTAAATTGCTCAAACAAGAGGCAAACGAATTTAAACAAAAAATTGACTTAAAAACCGAAAAAAGGCTAGAGAGAGAAAGCTCACCTCAAGGCCTTGAACTGGACGATCTTCGCTTGAAATAAGCAACTGATCAGAGGAGGGAGAGAGGGCAAGAAAGCTTGCCAAATTGCTGCCTCGAATATGTTGGAGGAGGGTGGCTATTTATAGCCGAAGATCGCGTGAGGAGGGAGACGCGGGGCTGCGCGTGGTGGCCGGCTGGTCGCGTTGGCAAGGCTAGGGTGCTAGCCGTGATGATGGCAGAGGGACAGGAAGCTACGGACGCGATGGGAGCAGGTGGCTCGGGCGAGGGCTGCTTCGCTGCACTCATTTGGCACTGTTTACGTGCATTATGCATGTTAATTCAAGGGCCATTGATCTGGTTGACTTTCCTTGGTTGACCAGATCAATGGCCATGATCAAATTGCCTTTTATCTGATTAAAATGGCCTCGAGCCGGTTCCCGCGACCAAACGTTCTGACTTTTCGAGCCGAAGGTACCGGCACGTAGAGAAAAATATGACGGGTTTAACCGTCTACAGCGAATGACGAGAATTTCTCGTTTAACGTGTTTATTTTCGCGTTCAAAAACGTGAAACGTTTGAACGGAAAAATAATAACGTTACGCCGAAAATTACACGAATCGCTGTAGACCGTTGCGACCAGAAAAAAATCTAGCAATTAGTTGATGGAAAACATTTTAAAGTCAAGCTATTGTCCGAGCGGACTTACTCGGGTCCAATAAAAGCTCGAATAAAAATAATAATAAAATAATAAAAATACTAAAAAATGCGCTAAAATATTAAAAATCCTAAAAGTCATGTGATGACCTAAAATGAAGAAAAAACTAGCAAACGACTGCCGGATAGTAAAAAATGTGACTTTTAAGGCTAAAAAAAAAAATAATAATAATAATGAAAACATGTGTCGAAAAATTAAAAATGTGATTTCGAAAGCTGACGATGCTAACGATGATGCTAAAATGCAACGAAACACCTAGGAATGCTAGCGACAGTAAATCAACTGAAAATGCCAGTAAATTAACTAAATAACAGAAATGCTAAAATTAATTAAAAATGGCGTCAAAATTCGGGTATCAACAGTTGCCGCCTCTTTACTGTCTTATCGAAGTATTTGATAAGCAGTAAAGACAGTTGCCCCTAGATATCCGAATTTTGGCGACACGGCAGGTCTTACCTCAAACTTACAGTGATGATGTCGCTCTGGGAGGAGGCAGTTGATTGATGCTATCACTAGGGATAAAAGGTGATTGCTTGACGTCGTCACTCCGGGAGGAGGTATGCCGTTGACGTCACTCTGGGAGGAGATAGGTTGTTGATCCTGCAAAGATATATATAAATTTAGATCTATTCGGATATCGAGAGAAACATAATTTGCAGAAAATGTAAATGACAACTACTCTATCAGAAATCGAAAGTATTTTTACGAAGACGTAAATGACGGCTCCACTGGGGGGATAATTGCTTGACATGTGACTGACGTTGCTTCGGAGGGATAATGCGCGATTCGCAGAAGTATGAATGGTTTGTCCTAATGATGTCACTCTAGGAGGAGGGAATAACCGTTATGTAAATGATATCACCCTAGGGAGGAGAAAAGGCATGATAGTGTCACTCTGGGAGAAGGAAATACGGTACAGAAATGCAAACAACGTCCATTCCCATAGGAGAAGACGCGAAATGCGGAAACTAAACTAAGGGCACTCTGGGAGGAGAAGATGCTATGCTGTCATTCTAGGAGGAGAAAATGCTAAGGCTGAAATGCAAATAACGTCAATTCCCGTAGGAGAAGACGCGAACCGCGGAAACTAAACTAAGGGCACTCTGGGAGGAGAAGATGCTATGCTATCACTCTGGGAGGAGAAAATGCTAAGGTTGAAATGCAAATAACGTCAATTCCCGTAGGAGAAGACGCGAAATGCGGGAACTAAACTAAGGGCACTCTGGGAGGAGAAGATGCTATGCTGGAAACTAAACTATGCTGTCACTCTGGGAGGGGAAGATGCTAAAGCTGAAATGCAAACAACGTCAATTCCCGTAGGAGAAGACGCGAAATGTGGAAACTAAACTAAGGGCACTCAGGAGGAGAAGATGCTATGCTGTTACTCTGGGAGGAGAAGATGCTAAGGCTGAAAACTAAGTGTTGTCGCTCTAGGAGGAGAAGGATGCTAAGGCTGAAAACTAAGTGCCGTCCCTCTAGGAGGAGAAGAATGCTAAGGCTGAAAACTAAGTGTTGTCACTCTAAGAGGAGAAGAATGCTAATGGAAGGTAAACTATGCTGTCACTCTAGGAGAGGAAGAAATGCTAATGCTAGCGCCCTTGATACGAACCTAGAATGCTAATGCTAGCGGCCTTGATACGAACCTAGAATGCGTCTGCGTCCTGCTCAGGAGGTAACGACCCCAAGGACAAGACTTTCCCATGATTTGCAACCGTAAGCAGTCCTCACCTGATATTAGTGTTTGCACTCACGCTCTGAAACAAGGCTAAGTGTTTTACACTCATAAAGATGCAACTAACATGATACATAATTTACAGTTCGCAATGTCAATCCGAGTGAATATACTTCGAATGAAGATGCACATGCATGGGTGTGCTAATAATCGATGGGAATTTTACGGAAAAGAATGAAAGGACATGAAAAGTCCGGAAAGAAGATTGTTTTGGAAAAGATTGCTTTGCTTGGGAGTTGGAAGGCTTTTGATGAGTGATGCTTTGCTGATTGGCCTTGATGAGAGCGGGGTGTGCGAGCTCTTTTGCTTTTTGCCGGGGATGCTTGCTTGACAGAGGGCGTGAGCTCTGGGATCCTTGCTGGGGGTGCTTTCCGTGTGGCCAGGGGCCCTATTCTTGAGTCTTCATTGGGGAGCGTCGTCGCTGTTCTTTTTGCGACTCACTACTTGAGTTGGACTGGGGCCCCTTTTCTCTTCTCGGGTTCTCACTAGGGATGCTTGCTTTGAGGTTTCTTGAGTTGGCCTTGGGCCTCTTTTGTTTGACTTTACTAGGGAAGGTTGCTTTGAGATTTCTCGAGTTGGCCTTGGGCTTCTTTACTCGAGTTCACTGAGAAAGTTTTCTTCGAGATTTCTCGAATTGAGTTGTCCCCGGGCTGCGATTGCTTTGGCTCTTCGATTGTTTGCATTCTTCGAAGGTCTCTTGAGCATTTTCTTTCTTTTCTTTTATTTTCCTTTTTTCTCCTCTCCCCTTTTTCTTTTTTCTTTTTTCCTCTCATTCATATAATTTTTTTTTTTTATATCCCTCCCCTTTTTGATTTGATTTGAAAATGCAACAGAGCAGAGCAAGCACAGCCTTTGTCTTGATCTCTTCCCCTTTTGTCTTGAGGTCTCGGCCTTCGTCATTGCTGCTTCTTCGGTGATGGTCCTTAGGGATCTCCTGGTGACCTTTTCCGTCTCCTTCATCGTGCTCTTGGACTCGACGTGCTTTTACTTCCGGCTGGCAATTTTAGCTGAAACTACTCTTTGGCTCCCGGGGTATGAGTGATATTGACGGTTTGGGGAGTGATGACATATATGGTGGAAAGAGGGAAAAAACGAAAAAAGTGGAGAAAATCGTAAAAGTCCCACGTCATTTTATAGCTATCCCATGTCTAATGGCGCATGTGCCCTGGATATTATGCGAACTCAACTAGTATCTAGTCAGGCTCTTACACTCATGAAGGATAAGGCGCGATGGCTCAAAGATGCTTACCGGGGTTTGTTTGTGACTGCTTACGTCGGAGCAAACCGCAGATATAAGAGCAAACAGGTAATATCATGCATGGCACGTAATTTGGATAGATGCTGGAGTTAACAGAGGGATTAAATATTCCTAACCTATGTGATGCATGAAAATGCTCATGAGAGTAGTATGCTTTTGTTTGAGCCGGGCTAAAGAGGGATTTTTTATTGATTTTTGATTTTTTGACTGATCGGTGGTTCGATTGCTAGAGGGTTTGATTGCTAGATGGTTTGATTGCTGGATGTTTGATTGCTGGATGTTTGATTACTGGATGTTTGATTGCTAGATGTTTGATTGCTAGACGTTTGATTGCTAGAATGTTTGATTGCTAGATGGTTTGATTGCTAGATGTTTTGATTGCTAGATGTTTTGACTGCTAGATGGTTTGATTGCTAGACATTTGATTGCTAGACATTTGATTGCTAGATGGTTTGATTGCTAGAATGTGGGGGACGACTTATTTGCAACGTTCTAACGAGAACCTAAGGTTGCCCCCCAGTGGACCAGACGACCGTACTCGACTTAAAGCTAACAAAGCGAGCAGGAATAAAAACAAATTTAAATAAAGGGAAAATAAAGAGAGACTCCCCTGAACCACGCAGCGGGGCTGCGCAGGCGTCTTCCACAAGCTCCATGCGGATGAAAGCGAAATGCTTCCCGTCCCTGTGAGATGCAGAGGGGAAAACGGAAAGGGAAATTAATTTGAAAACAAAACTGAAATAAGTTCAGGGATTCTCCCTTCCTTTAACTCGGCTTTTCGAGGGTGCCTATGACGTGGTCCCAGCCCCGAAACGCCTTGCTTAGATGCGTTGATTGATTTCTTTTTCAGCTGCTTCACGGGAACCGCCGATCCAGGTTGAAGGGATGATGAGATTCGCATTTGGTCCCTTTGCTTACCGGTTCTTGCTAGACCTTCGTTGATGGGCTTCGTGATTGCTCGGGGGTAAAGGGGAAATCCTCTGTCTCCGAGATGTGCAGCGGGGCCGCAAGGGTATATGCTTACCGTTCTTCTGCAGGCAACAAATGGGGGTGACCCAGTCCCTGAAAAAGATATGGCGAGAACAAATGAGGAGTAAATGCAAGACAATTTTTAACAAAAGTAATGTGATTGATAAGTTTTAAGCTCTCCCTTTTGGACGGGCTATCCTTGGATCATTGCGGTGTGATTTGCATCGGATGGGCTTTGCGACTTTGGTCCAGCGTTTAGTCCTTTGAGACCGGTTGTTGGCGATGCCGGTTGTGCTGGTAGCACTACGAGGAAAAGAAATTTCGCTTTAGATGGTGATGGTTTGTCTTAAAATCTTTCCTGATTCGCTCTTGAAGGTGGCCTGCCGCGGCAATTCAACAGCCCCTACGAGCAAAACTCTCTGGTTCTATCGTGATGACGAGCTGAGGCGTGAGACCTTACGTCCCTGCAAAACTGAAGGTTGATTAGTGGTGTTAGTCTAAGTGACGCGTCTTACGTCCCGAGCTACTCCTGGGGATCCATCCATGCCATGCCTCCTTTTGTCATCTCACAAATTTGAAGAAAAAGAAAGGGGACAACAAATTTTTAAAATAACGAGCATCTCCTGAAAAAAACTTGTTTTATTGATTTCAGGACAAATGTTTGTGCTAGATTGTCATGATAAAACCCTATGTCCTTGGTCTGCCCGGACGCTCTGTTCGCGATGCTTTAGGCGAAGTATCTCTTGACTGCATCGGCATTTACCGGTCTCGGGAGATCGTCTCCATCCATGTTGGTTAGCATTAGGGCACCCCCTGAGAATGCATTTTTTACCAGATACGGGCCCTCGTACCTTGGGGCCCACTTTCCTTGACTGGCCTCCCGATGAGGGAGAATTTTCTTCAGCACTAAATCCCCAGCCTTGAACTTGCGAGGTCGCACTTTCTTGTCATAAACGTTGGCCATTCTTTGCTGATATAATTGTACATGGCAGATAGTGGCCAAGCGCTTTTCGGGAAGGAGGTTCAGCTGCTCGTACCTTACTCTTGCCTAATCTGATTCTTCTACTTCAGATTCTGCCAGGATTCTGAGAGAAGGAATTTCTACCTCGAGGGGAATTACGGCTTCCATGCCGTAAACTAATGAGTAGGGAGTTGCCCCTGTGGATGTATGGGTTGCTATCCGATAAGCATGTAGTGCGAAGGGAAGCATGTCTTGCCAATCTTTGTGAGTGATTACCATCTTTTGGATGATCCTCTTCAGGTTTTTGTTTGCTGCTTCGACTGAGCCATTCACTTTTGGTCGATATGGTGACGAGTTCCGGTGCTTCACCTTCCAACGTTGGCAAAGATCGTCGATCATTTTTCCGTTGAGATTAGTGTCGTTGTCCGTGATGATGGTCTCTGGGACCCCCTGACGGCAAATGATATTTCTCTCAATGAATCGCATGGTCATTTTCTGAGTGATGCTGGTGTAAGAGGCGTCCTCTACCCATTTGGTGAAGTAGTCGATCGCTACGAGGATGAAGCGATGGCCACTAGAGGCTTTTGGATGAATTTGGCCAATGATGTCGATTCCCCACATCGCAAAAGGCCAAGGCAATGTCATGCTGAAGAGAGGGGCTGGAGGGACATGGAGATGGTCCGCGTAGATTTGACATTTGTGGCATTTCCGGAAGTAGCTGATGCAATCTCGTTCGATGGTGAGCCAAAAATACCCTTGCCTCATTATTTGTCTGGCCATCATATGCCCACTTGCGTGTGTGGAACAGACCCCCTTCGTGGATCTCTGCTATGATTCTCTTTGCCTCGGCCATGGTGACGCAGTGAAGCAAAGCTCCACCAGCTCTCCTTTTATATAGAACCTCGCCGTCGAGGTAGAAGTCTAATGCTAAGCGCTGGAGGGTCTTTTTGCTAACCCGGCTTGCCCCCGGTGGATACTCTCGATTTCTGATGAACTGTGCTAAGTGGTGGAACCATGACTTCCCCTCGGGTCCCTCTTGCAGCATGCCGAAGTTTCCTTCACTTCTACCCTTAACGGCTAAAGCATTACTCCGTACTCTAACTTGAACGTCGATGCCAATGTGGCTAATGCGTCTGCGAAGCGGTTCTTTTCTCTGTCGACTCGGTCGGCTTGGGATTCCTTGAATTCCCGTGTGAATCGGGTGAGTAGCTTTTGATAAGGGATGAGCTTGGAATCCCGTGTCTGTCATAGATCCTGGGCTTGGTTTTACGAGCATCGTATCCCATTGCTTGGTTAACTTCCTCTTTGATTTTCAAAAGGATGTCTGGATGTATCCTCCGATTTTTTTTTTTTTTTATAGGCTTAAACTCAGGCTCCAATGGGATACGATGCTCAACTGTCCCGGGATCAAGGCCTGGCATACCGGCGTATGCAAATACGTCCGAGTAGTTTTTGAGGAGAGAAATTAACCTTTCTCTCTGAATTATATCCAGGGTGGTTCCGATCTTAACCAGCTTCTGATTCTCGTTGCTTGCCCCCAAGTTTACTTCGTCTGATTCCTCCTGATGAGGGGTTATTTCCTTTTTTGAACTTTCTAGCAAACGGCCCAATTCGCTGGAGATTTCAGCCTTGTCTTTGGTCGTGATGACGATTTCTTCGCCGGTAAAGACACAGGTTTTATCAAGACAATCCGAACTAACATTCATCCTGAAATTAAACTGCGAAAAGAAGAGATGCATAAAAATAAAAATTGCATACATATTGATTTTTAACAAAAGGGAACATGAGTCACTACAAAATGTTTTCATAAGAAAACGGGAAAAACACATATATCTTTCAAAAGGAGTAATTTCGGAGAGACATCCGGAAGCATGGCGATGACCCAGTTGCACACAGACTCCCCTGACTTCTTTACGAAAATGACTGAACCAGGCGACGATTCTTCTTCTCCCGGAGCATCAATACAGGAATCTGAAGCTATACTGACCATGGTAGGATTTATATTGACGACTCCGACTGCGAGGGAGAATGTGGCTCTGATGTGGGGATACATTCTGCCTTCCATGTCATGCCCCCAATATCAGCAAATTCACTTGTTACTGGCCCAGCTTGAGACATATATTTGTGGGAACAAGTGGTGGGATGACCATCATTGACGGTGTCAACTATCTCTAACTCACAAGTCTTCTTCCCAACCGTTTCCATCGATTTTTTGACATGTTTTGGTTATTTAGGTCCTTTGGTGGGTTATATGGCTTAGGTTGCCTGGGTTGTGTGGGTCTTTCGGCTAAGTCCTCGAAAGAGATCCATCCACATTTGATCAAATGGTGAACCTTCCCTCTTAGGGCGGAGCAATCTTCTATTGTGTGACCCTGAGCTCCAGCATGGTACTCGTATCTAGCATTATGATCGTACCACTTCGAGTAAGGAGGCTGTAAAGGTTGGATTGGGGTGGGTGCAATTTGTTTAGCGGCCAAAAGGTGCTTGTAAATCTCCCCCAAAGGAACGAGAAGTGGAGGCAATGGTCCCCGATCCCAATGGATATTTTGGTTTCTTGATTTATTTGGTGGTTTACATGGTCTATGTTATGGAAGTTGCGATATTTGTGTTGGGGGTGATGGGAAAGGTTGCCTGCCATCCAAAGGAAAAGAAACCCTTGCGGCTAGTTCTTTCTGTTTCTGAGCATACGTTTTTACTGATTCCTCGGCCCTTTTCTCTAGATTTTGCAAGTCGGAACGGTTAGGTGTGATTTCTGCGTCGAGCTTGTACCGTTCAGATATTTCGTTGTGGTGGATTTTGAGGCGAGTTTTGGGGCGTTCAATCTCCGCGTACCTCTCGGATTGTGGGATCTTGAACTTCCGAGGCGTCGTAGTTCCTAGCATCATGCTTTCATCAGCGGGATCCCTAGGGTCATATGTTTCAATAACCCTTAGCTTGTCCTCTCGTGGGCTCAATCGATCAACACTGGACCCTTTTGCACTAATGGGGCCAAAACCTATGGCCGGTGAATATTCACGAGTGGACTGTAGCTGTGTCGGATTGCTTCCCGGAAGTTTAGTTTCCGATGGTCCCGAAATTGCGGCTTGGGTAGAACGAACTTGAGATGGGTGGGAACACTGTCTGGTGGTACCTACTGCAGCTGTAGGGTTGGTTGAAAGGTGCTGAAGTGACGGGGAGATCTCTTCACCCGTCTTAACTGGTGGACTTGCAACGGCGGGTACAGTGAAGGGACTAACCCATCTCCAATGTCCCAGGGGGGCCGTAAGTGGTGGGAATACCGAAGGTCCTGCGACGGTGAGCGAAGAGGAAGGTCCGTTTGTTTGAGGGAGATCAAAACCCGGTGGCACTTCGGTGACAGCTTCATCTCTTTCCTTTTCGGCCCTGGCGGCCCTTTCTGTACTGATCCTAACTTGCTCCTCTAACTCGGCTATTCTAGCCATTAGTGCTTCATCGGTCTTGGCCGGTTCAGTCATTTTTCGTTCTTGAAGTCTAGTTAGGGGGAGCCTGTGCGGAGTAGCTTGCTTTCGAGGAGTTATCGTGAACCTGAAAAAAAAGAAAAACACAGAAAAGGGTAAGTACAAGTGAGGATACACAAGTGATGTGCAATCCCGAGGTCTCCACATTTGCTCATTCATTTTCCGGCCACACTTTCACTTGATATTTTTAGGGCGGTCGGAGAGGCGAGGAATCCCAGTGGTTGACAAGATACGAAGGAAGCCTCTATACATTCCCACGATATGAAGCAAATCTGAGATGATAACGGCGAAACCCAAATCAGCAGGGGCAACCAATGCCACCATGCTAGGAGGATCTCTTTCACACTATACTTTTGACGATGCAAGGCCTGATGCCTGGTGAACTCAACCGAGGGGAGAGACGACAATCTTTTTATGAACTTGGAGTTTTTCGTGATAAACTAGGAAGACATGGCCATGAGTGAGCGATACTCGGATGTTTTGAATACTTGTTCTGATTCTCCAGAATTTCGGTGAGACGATTGTGTTTTATCCCGGAGGGATTTTCTCTTTTGTCTTGCGATGGTTTTTTGAGTTTGTATTGGAGGGATAGTTGATATGGAAAAGATGAGGCGATTTAATAAATATCCAAAAGAGTACGACTTTATTAAAAAACGTTTATAAAATATGGTAAACTTGCCAACTTCTGTTGATACCCAAATTTTGACGCCATTTTTAATCAATTTTAGCATTTCTGTCATTTATTTAATTTACTGTCATTTTTACTTGATTTACAGTCATCTGTAGTTAGTTTACTATAGCTAGCATTTTTAGGTGTTTCGTTGCATTTTTGCATCGTCGTTAGCATCGTCAGCTTTCGATATCGCATTTTCAATTTTTCGGCATGCATTTTCATTATTATTATTAATATTATTTTTAGCCTAAAAAATCACGTTTTAGACTATCCGGCGGTCGTATGCTAGTTTTTCTGCATTTTTGGTCATCTCACGAATTTTAGGATTTTTAGGGTTTTAGCGCATTTTTTAGTATTTTTATTATTTTATTAATATTTTTATTCGAGCTTTTATTGGACCCGAGTAAGTCTGCTCGAACCACAGCTTGACTTTTAAATGTTTTCCATCAACTAGTTGCTAGCTTTCTTTTCTGCTCGCAACAGTATACAGCGTTTCGCGTAATTTTCGGCGTAACGTTTTTATTTTTCCGTTCCCGCGTTTCGCGCTTTTGAACGCGAAAATAAACACGTCAAACGCGAAATTTTCATGCTTCGCTGTATACGGTTAAAACCGTCATATTTTTCTCTACGCGCTGGTACCCTCGGATCGAAAAGTCTGAGCGTTTGCTCGCAGGACTCAGCTCGAGCCCATTTAAATAAATTAAAGGGCAATTTTAATCACAACCGTTGATCTGGTCAACTCAAGAAAAGTCAACCAGATCAACGGTTGACAAATTAAAGGGGCATGGTGCATGGCACACGCGAACGGCCATGGACGTGCGTGAACAGGGGAGCGAGCCACCGAGCTGCTCGCTCCCGTCCCCTCGGCCGTTACCTGTCCCCTCGGCCATCATCACAACGCCCCTAGCCCAGCCACCTCACGACCGTAGCCCCGCCAGTGTGAACAACACCACCACGCGCAGCTCCTTCTCCCTCTCCTCCACGCGATTTTCTCCTATAAATAGGAGCTCCCATTCAACATAAAAACGGCACCAAAATCGCAAGAAACCCTTGCTCCTTCTCCCTCTTGATCAGCTTGCTCATATTGAGCGACAATCGTCCAGTTCAAAGTTTGAAACGTAAGCTTTCTCTCTCTAGCTCATCTTCGGTTTTTCTGCGCAAGTTTTCTTTAATTTCATTTGGCTTGATTTTGAGCAAATAAATTGATTGTTTTTGTGCTATTAATTCACATACGTAATGTAGATTAAATACATGCTTTCAATTTTGAAAATCGTTGGCTAGATTGTTCGAATTAATTAGTTTTCGATAATTAACGGTTCGGTCGTTTTTTTTGAAATTAAATTTTGTACGAGTCAAACTAAAAATCGAGGTTTATACGGTCGGAAAGTCGTCGAAGAGACGAACATTTCGGTACGTCCATTTTTCAAAACGGCCAAGTGTGGCCGGAGTTGGGTCGCCGGCAGTAGCTCCGGCGACCAAGGGAGGGGGTGATGAATAGTGCCATGCCTATTCATCACACGGCGCCGTTTTGGCCCCCCTCCCAAGTTTTCAAAGTTTTCAATTAGGTCCCTCCGATTTTTAATTCTTTCTGAAATTTCAAATCGCAAGTTTTTCGTAAAAATAATTCGTACGCTTCGTACGTTAATTTCTCGTATTATCAACTGTTTAATTTTCTGCACTTATCAACTGTTTAATTTTCTGCACTTATCAACTGTTTAATTTTCTGCACTTATCAACTGTTTAATTTTCTGCACTTATCAACTGTTTAATTTTCTGCACGTATCAACTGTTTAATTTTCTGCACTTATCAACTGTTTTAATTCTTAGCACTTTAAATTTCCGCACTTTATTTTCTGCAATTTAAAAATTCAGTTATTTATTTTTACCGCCTACATGGACGGTCGCACTTTAATTTCCGCAATATCAACTGCTTTAATTTTTCGCAAAACTGCTGGAAATCCTTCCGCAATATCAACTGTTTTATTTTCTGCAAATATCAATTGTTTTATTTTCCGCAATATCAACTGCTTTAATTTTTCGCACAACTGCTGGAAATCCTTCCGCAAATATCAACTGTTTTATTTTCTGCAAATATCAATTGTTTTATTTTCCGCAATATCAACTGCTTTAATTTTTCGCACAACTGCTGGAAATCCTTCCGCAAATATCAACTGCTTTATTTTCTGCAAATATCAATTGTTTTATTTTTCGCAAATATCAACTCTCTACTTTCTGCAAATTATCCAACTGTTAAATTCTCACATGCGTAAAATCAATCATTCTCCGCATGCAATCACGTAGGTGTTAGATTCTCACATGCTTAAAATCAATCATTTTTCGCATGCAATCAACGTAGATATTAAATTCTCCCATGCGTAAAATCAATCATTCTTCGCATGCAATCACGTAGATGTTAGATTCTCACATGCTTAAAATCAATCATTTTTCGCATGCAATCAACGTAGCATTTTAATTCTCACATGCTTAAAATCAATCATTTTTCGCATGCAATCACGTAGCATTTTAATTCTCACATGCTTAAAATCAATCATTTTTCGCATGCAATCAACGTAGCATTTTAATTCTCACATGCTTAAAATCAATCATTTTTCGCATGCAATCACGTAGCATTTTAATTCTCACATGCGTAGAATCAATCATTCTTCGCATGCAATCACGTAGATGTTAGATTCTCACATGCTTAAAATCAATCATTTTTCGCATGCAATCAACGTAGCATTTTAATTCTCACATGCTTAAAATCAATCATTTTTCGCATGCAATCAACGTAGCATTTTAATTCTCACATGCTTAAAATCAATCATTTTTCGCATGCAATCACGTAGCACTGTTTAAAATTCTCACATGCGTAAAATCAATCATTTTTCGCATGCAATCACCATAGCATTTAAATTCTCGTATGTGTAAAATCAATCATTTTTCACATACGATCAACCCAACATTTAAATTTCGTATGCGTAAAATCAATCATTTATCGCATGCAAATCAGCTCAGCATTTAAATTCTCGTATGCGTAAAATCCATCATTTTTCGCATACAAACAACTGTCATCATTTTTGTCAAACCCAGCATCTCACTTTCGTATACGCAAAATTCATCATTTCTCGTATGCAATCAACTGTCATTTAAATTTTCGCACTCATAAAATTGTTTACTTCTTTCTCAAGCTATCACTAATACTCTCACTTTGTAGGTTTTAAATTCAAGCTTCGCTCGAAAGTACGCCTTTCGATTCCCTTTTATTTATTCAGCGCTTTTTTTCGTAAAATAGCAGTCGTACGCATGATATATAGAACTGTTAGAATTAAAATCAACCCACATGAACAACGTGTTTAAAGAGTCGCTTCAAATGCCATATTCATGTGATTTTAAATTCTCGCATATATTGACTGCATGTACATGGGGACTTTCGATCCCACATCAGTTTTCCACTTCAAAAACCAATCATTTAAAATTGGTACTCTGTTAGCAATCCATGATAGGTTCACATAGCAATCAATCTAATCATGCATGGCCCGATGATGAAATAAGAGGGCGCTCATTCAGTCTTACAGAAAATTCAGTCCCATCACGTTACGGTCAAGAATAATAGACTGATCTTGATAAACGGTAACCCCGTCCGAAAGATCTTTTTTATTATTTTTGAACGGTCCCGATTGTGGAAAAGGCTAAAGTGACGATTCCTCTGAGGGCCCCCTTTTTCAAAATAAAACGCATTTTCATCAAAACACCTTTTAAACACCTCTCTCATCAACCGGTAACCGTTTTCGGATGTGACTCGGGTGCCTAACACCTTCCCGAGACCATAATACGACCCCGAACCTTTTGTCTGGGGTCCAGACCCTTTTTTTGTGCCTTTAGTTTTTTTACTTATTATATTTCCTATGCCATGACGATTAAGGTTCCCTAAAGCCTAGCAACCAAATTAGGGTGGCGACTTCATTGCATGTTGCGAGGCGTCTGTCTACGCTGAGCATTGTAAGGTCCCAAATTTCGTTGCACACTCGCGAGTTTTTAATTTTCGTGGGGGCGCGACAGTTTGGCGACTCCGCTGGGGGCTTTTTGGGTCGGAGTCGGTTTTGTCCTTTTTTAGAGAGGTGTTTATGTGTTTATTTATTTGCTTTGATCAATTGCTGATCTGTTCATTTATTTGCTTTATCAATTGTCATATGCATATCATCGCGCCCTACACCCAGGGGACCAATACCAAAATAGGAGGGTAGTAGTGACGCCCTAGGACACATGTCCTAGGTAGTGTTCACCAATCCCAACTCGGATGAACCCCTAAAGCCAGTTGAAAGGATTACTCGATTTCGTAAGGAATCGGGGACGCCAGACGACACTTTAGGGACCTTTTCATGGTATCATCCGGGAACCATTCAAGCCAGTTAGAGGTGTCGGAATCAGAGCCCCAGCACGTGCATCATAATTATAACTGTTTATCGTGGCTCTATTTATCTTATTAGCATACTGACGTGGTTTTGTTTGTTATACGAACTGCGAATGTCTCGCACACACCGTTTACTTAGCACTTAAAATTTCGATGTTTGTCCTACAGGGCCCATTTTGCTCATTCACCATGACAGCACCTACGTTACTTTCATTTGATATTTTCGGGGGACGAAGCTTCGACGATCAAGCTGCCCGAGGAGATCTGTTAGAACGGGGATTCGCCCCTGACATCACCACTAAAATCAAAGTAGAGGTTGTAGACTTTGATTTGACTAGGATTCGGATGTTAAGGAATGAGCTGACTGAAGACGAAGAGACTCAGTTTGAGGGTAGTTATGGAAAGCTACTGACCCTAGTGGATGTCAAGGCCGATTGGGGTTGTATCAGGGCAGCTCTGAAGTTCTGGGATTCCTACTATCATTGCTTCTCTTTTGACAAGGGAGTGGACTTAACTCCTACACTCGAGGAGTACTCAACTTTGATGTGCTTCACATCACCCATATCAATCATCTACCAGAATGTCCGACTTGACTCTGCAAGTGTAAAAATAAGACTCGACAAGCTATTAGGAATCCCTACTCGTGTCAAGGAGGGTGACTACGTTTGGTGTTGGTCGGATATCGAGGCACGATTTCAGCTATCAAATGGAGCTAGGCGCTTAAGGATTCTGGCCTTCGCCATTGTAGGATTCGTCTTTTTTCCGAGGATGAGAAACGTCATCGACTCTTCAGCAGCCAACATCTTTTACGAGATGGAGGTAAATGCCATCAATCCTACAACAGCCATTTTGGCCGAGACCTTTCGTTCCTTAGACTCCTGCCGAAGGAAGGGGAAAGGGAGGCTCACCTGCTGCGCCCAGCTACTGACAGTATGGTTGATCAGCCACTTCAAGCAAATTCCTGATCAATCCATCTTCTTCGAGAGCTACATCAGGTCGTGCCCTCTGCTCAGAGTTATCAATGCAATGACCACAGATAAATGGGAGATGGAAAATAAAGACGTCTGGATCAACCGATTCATCAACCTCTCAGAGGAAGACTTCAGTTGGCATGCCAAGTGGCTACGAACCTCCGATCCTATCGTCTGCTGTGGACCCCTACCTTGGGTTCCTCTAATCGGAGCTTGGGGATGTGCTCACTACTGCCCTGCCCTCGTACTCAGGCAGTTTTGCATCACCCAGATCATTCCAGTAACATTCGGCATGACGAAAACGGATCTACCACACACCGGAGAGAATCAGAACATCCAGTTGTACGCCCTAGACTGGGCCAACCCCTTTTGTCTCAAAGGACGTGTCGCCCCTGCCGCAACAATACCGCAATATCCACAGTGGAGGTTGCAGCGAGTCAACGGCAATGTCTTGCCTCACCCAGAAAATCAGAAACCGATAGAAGAGGAAGGAGAATCGCAAGTAAGTGGAGGAATGGATGCCATGGCTTACGCGCAAGTGGTAGAACAAATGCGAGCAGCGCAGGAAGAGCGAGATCTAATGACAGAGGAAAGAGATACTGCCGAAGCACGTCAATGCTACGCAGAAGTCCAGAAGAATGAGGTACACCGGCGTCATAGGGATTTTGTCCAGATACAAGCAGTAAAACAGAAGGTGGCCCTCAGGGCCTTCAACGAACGCTTGAGCAGCGAAACCCACAAGAAAGAAGCTTCGAGTGCCATAATCCAAGACAAGGATTCAACGATAAGGGTCTTGACTACTCGAGCAGATCTGGGAGATAGGAAGAGCCAGGCATTGCAAAACCGAATTACCGCCTTAGAAGCTGAGATAGAAATGCAGAAAGGGGAGATGGCTTCGATGGAGTACCTTTGGCAGGAGAACTCTGACGCCCAGGATTGACGCCTTTAGGGAAAGGCTCGGATATCGGCAAACCTTTTCTTTTAGCTAGGACCCCTAATTTCATCTATCTTAGCCATTTTTGATGAACTTAGGTAGTTGGCAAGTTTACCATACTTTTGTAAACACTTTAATAAAGTCGTACTCTTTCGGATATTTATTAAAATTGCCTATCTTTTTCATATCAATTATCCATCCCAAATACAACTCAAAAGACCATCGCAAAAAGAAAAAGAAAATCCCTCCGAGATAAACACAATCTTTTCACTAAAAAACTAGAAAAATCAGACCAAGCAATATATAGCCAAGTAGCCCTCGCTCATGACCCTATCCTTTTAGTTTATCACAAGAACTTCCGAGTTCATAGCATAGATCGACGTCCCTCCCCTTGGTTGGGTTCACTAGGCATCAGGCCCTACAGCGTTGAAAGCATAATGTGAAAAGAGATCCCCCTAGCATGACGGTGTTGGTTGCCCCTGCTGATTTGGGTTTCGCCGTTAGCATCTCAGATTTGCGTCATATCGTTGGAATGTATAGAGGCTTCCTTCGTATCTCGCCAACGACCAGGATATCTCGCCTCCGCGACCACCCTGAAAATATCAAATGAAAGTACAAGCCAGAAAAGCGAATGAGCAAATGTGGAGACCTCGGGATTGCACATCACCTGTGTATCTTCATTTATACTCACTGTTTTTGTGTTTTTTCCCTTTTTTCAGATTCACCATAGCTCCTCGGAAGCAAGCTACTCCGCACAGGCTCCCTTTGACTAGACTTCAAAAGCGAAAAATGACTGAACCGGCCAAGACCGATGAAGCACTGACTGCTAGAATTGCTGAGTTAGAGGAGCAAGTTAGGATCACTACGGAAAGGGCCGCCAGGGCCGAAAAGGAAAGAGATTAAGCTGTCACCGAGTTTCCACCGGGTTTCGATCCCCCTCAAACAAACAGACCTTCCCCTTTACTCACCGTCGCAGGACCTTCGGTACTCCCGCCCCTGTCCGGCCCCCCGGGCCGTTGGAGATGGGTTAGTCCCTTCACTGTACCCAACGCTGCAAGTCCTCCAGTTAAGGCGGGTGAAGAGATCTCCCCGTCGCTTCAGCACCTTTCAATCAACCCTGCTATGGACCCCAGCAAGAGCCAGGCCCACCCAGAGAATCCGTATCTCCCTCCTATTCCTCCGAGCACAGTTCCCGGACCTGTGGGAACTCAGCTCCTCACTTTCAACTCAGCACAACCGCAGTTCTCATCAGGACTGGCACTACCCTTCGGGGCCGAGCAACCGAAAAATGATCGGCTAAACCTACTTGAGGAAAGGCTCCGAGCAATTGAAGGGGCTGATCCATTTGACCCTACCGGCCCTGCCGATATGTGTATGGTCCCCGGGATTGTCGTACCCCCGAAGTACAAAATCCCTGACTTCGAAAAATATACTGGGGTAGAGTGCCCAAAGACCCATCTCAGAGCATACTGCAACAAGATGGCAGAGGTAATCCACAATGAGCCGTTGTTGATTCATCTCTTCCGGGAAAGCTTGACCAAGCACGCCTGACATGGTATATGGGGCTAGATCGAGCCAGGATCAGGACATGGAGAGACTTATCCGACGCTTTCTACCGGCAATATAAGTTCAACATGGAGGTAGCACCCGACCGCGCTGATCTGCAAAACATGGAAAAGAAAGTCGGCGAGTCCGTAAAGACCTATGCTCAGAGATGGAGGGAGGTGGCCTCACGGATCTCTCCACCCTTAAGCGACAAGGAACTCCTGTCGATCTTCTTGCACACCTTCAAGGCTCCCTACTACACCTACCTGATCTCAAACCCCTCAAATAGCTTCTCCGATATGGTCCTAATTGCCGAAAGAGTCGAGCAAGGAATTAAGTCAGGACGAATCTTGCCGTCAGCATCGGAATCTGCGCCCAGGAAAGCACCTATCATAAAAAGAGACGTTGGATTTGTGGCTCCCCAAGCTCATCAGGGGCAGCCATTTCCACCACCTCCACCTTATTTATCGCCATCGCCCTACCCTCTGCCGTCATTATATCAACCTACCTACTTTCCTTTCACCTCGCCGCCTGTTGCCAATATCGCGCCTCAAAGCCCTACGCATTTCCCATCAGTACAAGCATCACAACCCATGCAACCCAAGCCATATAACCCACCAAAAAACCCAAATAACCAAAACACGACAAACAATCGGTGGAGCCGAGAGCCTCCACCTCCTCTTCCTCTTCCTGCAGGAGAAATCTACAAACATCTCTTGGCAGCCGGACAGATCGTACCGGTGCCGGCTCAGCCTCAATTGCCTCCTTACCCGAAGTGGTATGATCTCAACGCGAGGTGTGAATACCACACTGGAGCCCCAGGTCACACTCTGGAAAACTGCTTCGCATTTAAAGCCAAAGTCCAGCACTTGATCAAGAGTGGGTGGGTATCTTTCGAAGGGTTAGCAAAAGGACCCAACACATCCACCAACCCTCTTCCCAATCATGCCCAGGGAAAGGGAGGAGTGAACGCCATCTCGGCAGGAGAAAGAAACGACCTTCTCTTTTCCGCATCAAGCTGGCCACAGGAACAACTTTTCCTGGCCCTAACTCGAGGAGGACACTTGCCATACTCGGAGAGCAATCCAAGTGGCTGCATGTACTGCGAGGAAAGCGACGATCACAAAATCCAAAACTGCAAGGTGTTCGCAGAAAGGGTGGTACAACTCTCGCGTCTCGGGGTGATCCAAACCCAGAAAGCAACCCACGAGGGAAGATCCATTAATGCCATCGGAGATGGATTTCCTATCTCGCATAACGCCAAGGGAACTCCACTCCCAATCCTCCAAAAGAAGGGATCGACTTCGTCGGGCAAACGGTTCTCCAAACGCCGCGACGAGGGCGACCGCGAGATTGATACCTTGGGCCAGCCTTCCGGGAAATTCGAGTACCTCGTCAGGTATTCGGCACCACCCTCCTATGGTAGCACAGCACCATCACTACCTTCCTAGGAACCCTCAGACTCCGAATCATACCCTTTACCGATGTGGTCGCTCCCTCTGTTTCCTTTGAAGGAAATCTACACAAGCCTCTTGGCAGAGGGACAGATTATGCCATCCCCACTCCCGTCTCAATCCACTCCTTACCCTAGCTGGTATGATCCAAAGGTTAGCTGCGAATATCACGCCGGAACCAGAGGACACTCCTTGGAGGATTGTTCTGCCTTTAGAGAAAAGGTCGAGCACCTAACTAAACAAGGGCGAATCTCGCCCCATGGATTAGCAAAGGATCCTGCTGTGACAATGGGTCCCCTACCGCACCATAATTCGGGGATGGGCGACATTGCTTCCGTAGGAATCAACTTTCCTCGCCCTTCGATGGAAGAAACACCCAACGAAGAGTTGTTCTTCGCTCTAGCTAACAACGCTTATCTACCATTCCCGGGGAATAATCAGGCCCAATGCCTCTTCTGCCAAGGGGAAAGCAAGCATGACATCCAGGATTGTGGACTCTTTCGGCAAAAAGTCAAGCAACTCACCACATTCGGAGTCATCCAAACTAAAAGAGAAGCCCGAGGAACCATCAATGCCATCGGGGACCACTCTCCAGCACCATATTCCTTCGAATATGTGGCTCAGACAGGGGACACCTCCACAACCCCACGCAAGGTAGTGTTCACATTAGCTGTGAATACTCCTAGCCGAGACCTGCACGCGGTCCCATTTGACTACGGGTACACGGTAGTCACCACCCCTCCTACAGTCACGCCAATAGGACCCACTATTGGTGAAACCTCTCATATCGGGGGCATGACCCGCACCGGGAGATGTTACATCTCGGAGGAAGTAGAGAAGCAACGACAAGCTAAAGGGAAAAACCCTGTGATTCGCGAGGAAACGATAGAGGAAACACAAGGTTTGAGCCAACCTGTAACTGCGGACGAGACGGCTGAGTTCCTCAAAATCATGAAACAGAGCGAGTTCAGCATCATCGAACAACTGAAGAAAACCCCAGCTCGCATTTCCGTCATGGAGCTGATACTTACTTCAGAGGCTCATCGCCAAGCTCTCCTGAAAGTCTTGAAGCAAGCCTTCGTAACTAAGGATATCACTACAGAAGGGGTGGAAAACCTTGTCGGAAGGATTCAGGCCCTCGGCAGCATTTCCTTCTCTGAAGAAGAGATCGACCCCTCAGGAAAAGATCACAACAAGGCCCTATACATCACGGTAGAATGTAAGGGACACGTCATAGCCAAGGCCCTCATCGACAATGGGTCCGCGCTGAATGTCATGCCCAGGCACGTCCTCGAGCAACTACCGGTCGATTTCTCTCACATGAAACCTAGCGGAATGATGGCTAGGGCTTTCGATGGCACCACTCGAGAGATCATCGGAAACTTCGAATTGGACATGGTCATTGGGCCCCACACCTTCGCCCTGACATTCTAGATCATGGAAATCCAACCTGCTTACAGCATGCTATTGGGACGACCTTGGATCCACTCAGCAGGGGCAGTCCCCTCTTCTCTGCATCAGTGCCTCAAGTACGTCAAGGATAATGCCTTAGTCACGATAAAGGCAGAAGAGGCCCTGATCTTGGCTAAGCGCACCTCCGTGCCTTACATCGAAACTGCCGAAACCTTGGAGAGCTCGTTCCAAGCCTTCGAAATCGTCAACACAGACTGGATCAAGGAGGGGTCCCTTGTGGGCAAAGCCTCAAAATCTGAGACAGCCGGAACCACCCCTAAACCAATGCTGGAAGGAAGTTTCCAATTGGGAAAATGGCTCGGCGCCAAGCTACAAGGATCCAAAGGATGGTCGCCTCCGAAGAGCTTCGGAGACCGTTTTGGTTTAGGGTACCAACCGGGCAAAGCCGATTTCGTTAGAATTGCCCAAGAAAAGAAAGAAAAGCAGCTGGCTAAGCTATTCGGACGTTCTGCGCCAGGGGGCAAGATGTCAATCCCCCATATCAGAACTACATTCCCCTTCGCCGCCGAAACCATCAATGGAAATCCTGTCAAGGTATCGGACCTCCGTATCTGCACTCTAGGAGAAGAGGGATCGTCGTCTGGTTCAGTCATTTTCGTTAAGAAGTCAGGGGAGTCTGTGTGCAACTGGACCATCACCATGCTTCCGGATGTCTCTCCGTAATTACTTCTTTTAGAAAAACACATGTTTGCACGTTTTCTTACGAAAACCTTTTTGTAGGAACTCACGTTCCCCTTCTGTTAAAAATCAAATATATATGCAATTTTCATTTTACGCATCTCTTTTTCGCATTTTTTTATTTCAGGATGAATGTTAGTTCAGATTGTCATGATAAAACTTATGTCTTTATTGGCGAAGAAATCATCACTACGACTGAAGACAAAGCAGAAATCTCCGACGAACTGGCCCGTTTACTGGAAAGTTCAGAAAAGGAAGTAACCCCTCATCAGGAGGAATTGGACGAAGTAAGCTTGGGGGCAAGCAATGAGAATCAAAAGTTGGTCAAGATCGGGACTACCTTGGATACGACTCAGAGAGAAAGGTTGATTTCTCTCCTCAAAGACTACTCCGACGTATTTGCATGGTCATACGCCGACATGCCAGGTCTTGATCCCGGGATAGTTGAGCATCGTATCCCATTAAAACCCGAGTTTAGACCTGTCAAGCAAAAACTTCGGAGAATGCATCCAGACATCCTTCTGAGAATCAAAGAAGAAGTTACCAAGCAACTGGACGCGGGTTTTCTGAGAGTTGCCGAGTACCCAGAATGGATCGCCAACATAGTGCCAGTGCCTAAGAAAGATGGGAAGGTTCGCATGTGCGTGGACTTTCGGGATCTCAATCGAGCCAGCCCTAAGGATGACTTCCCACTTCCCCATATCGACATCTTGGTGGATAGTGCCGCCGGAAATGACATGTTCTCCTTCATGGACGGATTTTCCGGGTACAATCAGATCAAGATGGCACCCGAGGACAGTGAAAAGACGACCTTTATCACCCCTTGGGGAACCTTCTGCTACAAAGTGATGCCCTTCGGATTAAAGAACGCAGGAGCCACGTACCAACGTGCTGCCGTCACCCTTTTCTATGACATGATGCATAAAGAGTTGGAAATATATGTCGACGACATGATAGCCAAATCTCGCGGCGCGCAAGACCATGTAGACATCCTGAAGAAGGTATTCGAAAGGTTGAGGCAATTTCGGCTAAGGCTAAACCCAGCTAAATGCACCTTTGGAGTAACCTCCGGAAAGTTATTGGGATTCATCGTCAGTAACAAAGGCATAGAAGTGGATCCTGATAAGATAAAAGCAATTCAAGAGCTACCCGCTCCCAGCACTGAAACGGAAGTACGAAGCTTCTTAGGACGCATCAACTACATCGCGCGCTTTATCAGCCAGTTAACACTTACTTGTGAGCCGGTGTTCAAAATGCTAAGAAAACACGGAGAAGCGGAATGGGACGGAGACTGTCAGAAAGCCTTCGAGAAAATCAAGACGTACCTACAAAACCCGCCGGTACTGGTTCCCCCGACGCCAGGACGACCCTTGCTCATGTACCTAACAGTCACGGCTAGCACCATGGGCTGCATTTTGGGACAGCACGATGAGTCGGGAAGACGTGAACAAGCCATCTACTACCTCAGCAAGAAATTCAACGAGTGCAAGATGCGCTACTCCATGTTAGAACGAACATGTTGCGCCCTAGCATGGTGCGCCCGAAGACTTCGACAGTACATGTTGTATTACACGACATGGCTAATCTCTCGCATGGATCCGCTGAAGTACATCTTCAAAAAACCGTACCTATCGAGTCGCATTTGCAGATGGCAAGTCTTATTAGCTGAGCACGAGATCATCTATGTAACTCAGAAAGCGATTAAGGCAAGTGCCCTCGCCGATCACTTGGCTGATCATGCCTCGGATGAGTATGAGTCGTTGAGCTTTGACTTCCCCGAAGAGGACATCATAGCAGTTGAGGATGAAATCGCAGAGGATCTTCAAGAAGATGACTGGTGGACCATGTTCTTCGACGGCGCGGTGAACCTCTCAGGCAAGGGAGTGGGAGCCGTAGTCATAGCCCCAGACGGCTGTCAATTCCCTATAGCATGCAAGTTGAACTTCCCCTGCACTAATAACATCGCTGAGTATGAGGCATGTATCAGTGGTCTCGTGGCAGCCATCGACCTAAAAGTAAAGAAGCTCCGGATCTTCGGCGATTAAGCACTCGTCATCTACCAAGCCCAGGACCTCTGGCAGACACGGGATTCCAAGCTCATCCCTTATCAAAGGTTACTCACTCAGCTCGCGCGGGAATTCGAGGAAACCAAGTTCGACCGAGTTGACCGAGAAAAGAACCGCTTCGCAGACGCATTAGCCACCTTGGCCTCCATGTTCAAACTAGAGTGTGGAGTAATGCTTCAGCCTTTGAGGGTAGAGGTAAAGGAAACGCCGGCATACTGTGTCACCTTGGAAGAGGAAGCCGATGGGAAGCCTTGGTTCCACGACTTAGTACAATTCATCAGAAACCGGGAACATCCACCGGGGGCAAGCCGGGTTAGCAAAAGGACCCTCCAGCGTTTAGCCCTAGACTTCTATCTCGACGGCGAAGTTTTATACAAAAGAAGAGCTGATGGAGCTTTGCTTCGCTGCGTCACCATGACCGAGGCGAAAAGAATCATAACGGAAATCCACGAAGGGGTGTGTTCCACACATGCTAGTGGGCACATGATGGCCAGACAGATAATGAGGCAAGGCTACTTTTGGCTCACCATCGAACGGGATTGCATCAACTACTTCCGGAAGTGCCACAAGTGTCAAGTTTACGCGGACCATATCCACGTACCGCCAGCCCCTCTCTTCAACATGACATCGCCTTGGCCTTTCGCAATGTGGGGAATCGACATCATCGGCCAAATTCATCCCACAGCCTCTAATGGCCATCGCTTCATCCTCGTAGCGATCGACTACTTCACCAAATGGGTAGAGGCCGCCTCCTACTCTAACGTCACACAGAAGACGACCATACGTTTCATCGAAAGAAACATCATCTGCCGTCACGGAGTCCCAGAAACCATCATCACGGACAACGGCTCCAATCTCAATGGGAAAATGATCGACGGTTTTTGCCAACAGTGGAAGGTGAAGCACCGAAACTCATCTCCATATCGACCAAAAATGAATGGCGCAGTTGAAGCAGCAAACAAAAACCTAAAAAAAGATCATCCAAAAGATGGTAATCACTCACAAGGACTGGCATGACATGCTTCCCTTCGCATTGCATGCCTACCGGATAGCAACCCGTACATCTACAGGGGTAACTCCCTACTCATTAGTTTACGGCATGGAAGCCGTAATTCCCCTTGAAATAGAAATCCCTTCTCTCAGAATCCTGGCAGAGTCTGAAGTAGAAGAATCAGATTGGGCAAGAGTGAGGTACGAGCAGCTGAACCTCCTTCCCGAAAAGCGCTTGGCCGCTATCTGCCATGCACAATTATATCAGCAAAGAATGGCCAACGCTTATGACAGGAAAGTGCGACCTCGCAAGTTCGAGGCTGGGGATTTAGTACTGAAGAAGATTCTCCCTCATCAGGAGGCCAGTCAAGGAAAGTGGGCCCCCAAATATGAGGGCCCGTATCTAGTTAAAAGTGCATTCTCAGGGGGTGCCCTAATGCTAACCAACATGGACGGAGACGATCTCCTAAGACCGGTGAATGCCGATGCAGTCAAGATATACTACGCCTGAAGTGTCACGGGTTACACGTTCGGCCAGATCAGCGACATAGGGTTTTATCATGACAATCTAACACAAACGTTTGTTCTGAAATTAATAAAACAAGTTTTTTCAGGAGGCGTATTATTTTAAAACTTTGTTATCCTCTTTCGTTAAACGTGTGAGATGACAAAAGGAGGCATGGCATAGATGGCTCCCCAGGAGTAGCTCGAGACGTAAGACGCGTCCCTTAGACTAACGCCACTAATCAATTTTAAGTTTTGCAGCGGCGTATAGTCTCATCTTGGCATCACGAGAAGACCACGGAGCTTCCGCTCGTAGCGACTCTTGGAGGGCCGCAACGGGCCACCTTCAAGAGCAAATCAGGAAAGATTTTAAGGCAAACTGTCACCATCTAAAGCGAAATTCTTTTTCCTGCGGTGCGACCAGCACAACCGGCATCGCGAACAACCGTTCTCGAAGGACTAAATGCTGAACCAAAGTCACAAAGCTCATCCTAAGCCGGCCAAGCCGTAGAAACGCTAGCAAAGTCGGCTCCCATCTCCGTTCACCTATTCGGAGGAGCTCATCGCCAAAACACCGTGGTCGCACAGTGCACCATTACAGGCAACAACTCCTGGGAAAAGCACGACGAAAAGCCGTCCTCCTGGGGTCACCATCAACATTACTTAATGCGGTCTTGTTCAAGAAGGTTCCGGCATCCGCACCATGATCAATATGGTGTATCCTTTAATCGAGAGACAGCCAGGCTGCCCGCATTGCCCAAGCCGAGGCAGGAGCTGCGGTAAAACATCTAAAAGCAAAGCTATCATCAATCGGCATCCGACCCAAGTCACACTCGATGACCTACGGCTGGCCCGTCTAAAAGGGAGAGCTTAAAAACTTATCAATCACATTCCTTTTGCCAAAAATCATCTCGCATTTACTCCTCATTAGTTCTTGCCGCATCGTTTTTTTCAGGAACTGGGTCACCCCCATTCGATGCCCGCATAAGGACGGTAAGCATGTGCCCTTGCAGCCCCGGTGCACATTACGGGAACGGAGGGTTTTCCCCTTTATCCCCAAGCAATCACTAAGCCCATCAACAAAGGTCTAGCAAGGGCCGGTAAGCAAGTATACCCAGTGCGGATCCCATTTTCCCTTCGACCGGGATCAGCGGTTCCCATAAAGCAGCTGAAAAAGAAACCAATCAGCACACCGAAGCGAAGCATCCCGGAACCGGGGACCACGTCATAGGCACCCTCGAAAAGCCGAGTTAAAAGAAGGGAGAATCCCTGAACTTATCTCTTTTTTTCGTTTTAAATTAATTTCTCTGTTTGTTGTCCCCTCTGCATCTCACAGGGACCGGAAGCATCTCGCTGTCATCCGCGTGAAGCTCGTGGAAGACACCCTTGCAGCCCCGCTACACACCTTAGGGGAGTCCATCTTTCTTTCCCCTTTTATTTAAAATTGTTTTCATTCTTACTCGATTTGATAGCTTTAAGCCGAGTACGGTCGTCTGGCCCACTGGGGGCAACCTTAGGTTCTCATTAGAACGTTGCAAGTAAGTCATCCCCCACATCTAGCAATCAAGTCTTCTAGCAATCAAACCATTGAGCAATCAAACCCTCAATCAATCAAAAATCAAAAAAATCGATCAAAGTCCCTCTTTAGCCCGGCTAAAACAAAAGCATACTGCTCTTATAGGCATTTTCATGCATCGCATAGGTCAGAAATATTCAATCCCTCTGTTAAATCAAGCATCTATCCAAATTACGTGCCATGCATGATATTACCTGTTTGCTCTTATATCCACGGTTTGTTCCGACGTAAGCAGTCACAAACAAATCCCGGTAAGCATTTTCGAGCCATCGCGGCGTATCCTTCATGAGTGTAAGGGCCTGACTAGATACTAGTTGAGTTCGCATAATATCCAGGGTACATGCGCAATCAGACATGGGATAGCTATGAAATGACGTGGGACTTTTACGATTTTCTCCACTTTTTTCGTTTCTTTACTCTTTCCACCATGTATGTCATCACTCCCCAAACCAACAATATCACTCATACCCCGGGAGCCAAAGAGCAGTTTCAGCTAAAATTGCCAGCCGGAAGTAAAAGCACGCCAAGTTCAAGTTCACGACGAAGGAGACTGAAAAGGGCGCCAGGAGATCGCTAAGGACTATCACCGAAGAAGCAGCAACTACGAAGGCCGAGGCCTCGAGACAGAAGGGGAAGAGATCAAGACGAAGGCCGTGCTTGCTCTGCTCTGTTGCATTTCAAGATCAAATCAAAAAAAAGGGAAGAAGAAAAAAAAAAGAAAAGAAAAAAAAAGGGAGAGACAAGAGAAAAAGAAAAAAAAAGAGAGGAAAAAGGGAAAAGAAAAGAAAAAAGAAATGCTCAGAGACCTTCGAAGAATAACAAACAATCGAAGAGACAAAGCAAGCACAGCCCGGGGACGACTCAGTTCGAGAAATCTCGAAGAAAAATTTTCCCAGTGAACTCGAGTAAAAAGGCCCAAGGCCAACTCGAGAAATCTCAAAGCAACCTTCCCCAGTGAACTCGAGCAAAAAAGGCCCAAGGCCAACTCGAGAAATCTCGAAGCATCTTTCCCCAGGAAAGGCCCAATGCCCCACTCGACACACCGCAAGCAGCGAACCGCAAAGCAGCGACGACGCTCCCCCAATGAAGACTCGAGAAAAGGGCCCCTGGCCGACGGGAAAATGACATCCCCAGCAAAACATCGCCCACATCAGGGCCAATCAGCAAAACATCGCCCACATCAGGGCCAATCAGCAAAACATCATCGCCCACATCAGGGCCGATCAGCAAAACATCGCCCACATCGGGGCCAATCAGCAAAGCATCACTCATCAAAAAGCCTTCCAACTCCTCGGCAAAGCAATCTTTTCCCAAAACAAACTCCTTTCCGAACTTTTCATGTCCTTTCATTCTTTTCCGTAAAAGTCCCATCGATTATTAGAACGCCCATGCATGTGCATCTTCATTCGAAGTCTATTCACTCGGATTGACATTGCGAACTGTAAATTATGTATCATGTTAGTAGCATCTTTATGAGTGTAAAACACTTAGCCTTGTTTCAGAGCGTGAGTGCAAACACTAATATCAGGTGAGGACTGCTTACGGCTGCAAGTCGTGGGAAAGTCTTGTCTTGGGGATCGTTACCTCCTGAGCAGGACGCAGACGCATTCTAGGTTCGTATCAAGGCCGCTAGCATTAGCATTCTTCTCCTCCCAGAGTGACAGCATAGTTTAGATTTCAGCATAGCATCTTCTCCTCCCAGAGTGACAGCATAGTATAATTTCCAGCATAGCATCTTCTCCTCCCAGAGTGACCTTAGTTCAAGTTTCCGCATTTCGCGTCGTCTCCTACGGGAATCGACGTTCTTTAAGATTTCAGCATAGCATCTTCTCCTCCCAGAGTGACAGCATAGGTTTAATTTCCAGCATAGCATCTTCTCCTCCCAGAGTGACCTTAGTTTAAATTTCCGCATTTCGCGTCGTCTCCTACGGGAATCGACGTTCTTTAAATTTCAGCATAGCATCTTCTCCTCCCAGAGTGACAGCATAGTATAATTTCCAGCATAGCATCTTCTCCTCCCAGAGTGACCTTAGTTCAAGTTTCCGCATTTCGCGTCGTCTCCTACGGGAATCGACGTTCTTTAAGATTTCAGCATAGCATCTTCTCCTCCCAGAGTGACAGCATAGGTTTAATTTCCAGCATAGCATCTTCTCCTCCCAGAGTGACCTTAGTTTAAATTTCCGCATTTCGCGTCGTCTCCCACGGGAATCGACGTTCTTTAAATTTCAGCATAGCATCTTCTCCTCCCAGAGTGACAGCATAGTTTAATTTCCAGCATAGCATCTTCTCCTCCCAGAGTGACAGCATAGTTTAATTTCCAGCATAGCATCTTCTCCTCCCAGAGTGACAGCATAGTTTAATTTCCAGCATAGCATCTTCTCCTCCCAGAGTGACCTTAGTTTAAGTTTCCACATTTCGCGTCGTCTCCTACGGGAATCGACGTTCTTTAGATTTCAGCATAGCATCTTCTCCTCCCAGAGTGACAGCATAGTTTAGCTTCCAGCACAGCATCTCCTCCTCCCAGAGTGACCTTAGTTTAAGTTTCCGCATTTCGCGTCGTCTCCTACGGGAATCGACGTTCTTTTGATTTCAGCATAGCATTCTCCTCCTCCCAGAGTGACAGTATAGTGTAGCTTCCAGCGTAGCGTTTCTTCACCTCCCAGAGTGACAACATAGCGTAGATCTACCTTTTTCAGCTTTAGCATTTCTTCCCCTCTCAGAGTGATATCCTTCACATAATTCTACATTTCTGCATAATTATTTTCTTCCTCTTAGAGTTGACATCATTAGGGCGAAACGTTCATACATCTACGAATAGCGCGTCATCCTCCCTAGGCAACGTCTGTTGCGTGTCAGACCCCCCAGTGAAGCCGTCATTTACGTTGTCGTAAAATCACTTTTCATCCCTAGCAGAGTAGTCATCATTTACACTTCCTGCAACTTATGTTTCTCTCAATACCCGAGTAGATCTAAGCTTATATCTTTGCAGGATCAACAACCTATCTCCTCCTCCCAGAGCGACATCAAGCAATCACCTGTTAATCCCTAGTGATGACAACAGCAATTTCCTCCTCCCAGAGTGACAGCAATCAATCTCCTCCTCCCAGAGTGACGGCAAGTAATCACCTTTTACCCCCAGTGGTAGCATCAATCAAACTACCTCCTCCCAGAGCGACATCATCACTGTAGGTTTGAGGTAAGACCTGTTGTGTCGCCAAAATTCGGATATATATAGGGGCGGCTGTCTTTACTGCTTATCAAATCCTTCGATAAGACAGTAAAGAGGGGGCAACTGTTGATACCCAAATTTTGACGCCATTTTTAATCAATTTTAGCATTTCTGTCATTTATTTAATTTACTGTCATTTTTACTTGATTTACAGTCATCTGTAGTTAGTTTACTATCGCTAGCATTTTTAGGTGTTTCGTTGCATTTTTGCATCGTCGTTAGCATCGTCAGCTTTCGAAATCGCATTTTCAATTTTTCGGCATGCATATTCATTATTATTATTAATATTATTTTTAGCCTAAAAAATCACGTTTTAGACTATCCGGCGGTCGTATGCTAGTTTTTCTGCATTTTTGGTCATCTCACGAATTTTAGGATTTTTAGGGTTTTAGCGCATTTTTTAGTACTTTTATTATTTTATTAATATTTTTATTCGAGCTTTTATTGGACCCGAGTAAGTCTGCTCGAACCACAGCTTGACTTTTAAATGTTTTCCATCAACTAGTTGCTAGCTTTTTTTTCTGCTCGCAACAGTATACAGCGTTTCGCGTAATTTTCGGCGTAACGTTTTTATTTTTCTGTTCCCGCGTTTCGCGCTTTTGAACGCGAAAATAAACGTGTCAAACGCGAAATTTTCATGCTTCGCTGTATACGGTTAAAACCGTCATATTTTTCTCTACGCGCTGGTACCCTCGGATCGAAAAGTCTGAGCGTTTGCTCACAGGACTCAGCTCGAGCCCATTTAAATAAATTAAAGGGCAATTTTAATCACAACCGTTGATCTGGTCAACTCAAGAAAAGTCAACCAGATCAACGGTTGATAAATTAAAGGGGCATGGTGCATGGCACACGCGAACGGCCATGGACGTGCGTGAACAGGGGAGCGAGCCACCGAGCTGCTCGCTCCCGTCCCCTCGGCCGTTACCTGTCCCCTCGGCCATCATCACAACGCCCCTAGCCCAGCCACCTCACGGCCGTAGCCCCGCCAGCGTGAACAACACCACCACGCGCAGCTCCTTCTCTCTCTCCTCCACGCGATTTTCTCCTATAAATAGGAGCTCCCATTCAACATAAAAACGACACCAAAATCGCAAGAAACCCTTGCTCCTTCTCCCTCTTGATCAGCTTGCTCATATTGAGCGACAATCGTCCAGTTCAAAGTTTGAAACGTGAGCTTTCTCTCTCTAGCTCATCTTCGGTTTTTCTGCGCAAGTTTTCTTTAATTTCGTTTGGCTTGATTTTGAGCAAATAAATTGATTGTTTTTGTGCTATTAATTCACATACGTAATGTAGATTAAATACATGCTTTCAATTTTGAAAATCGTTGGCTAGATTGTTCGAATTAATTAGTTTTCGATAATTAACGGTTCGGTCATTTTTTTCGAAATTAAATTTTGTACGAGTCAAACTAAAAATAGAGGTTTATACGGTCGGAAAGTCGTCGAAGAGACGAACATTTCGGTACATCCATTTTTCAAAACGGCCAAGTGTGGCCGGAGTTGGGTCGCCGGCAGTAGCTCCGGCGACCAAGGGAGGGGGTGATGAATAGTGCCATGCCTATTCATCACACGGCGCCGTTTTGGCCCCCCTCCCAAGTTTTCAAAGTTTTCAATTAGGTCCCTCCGATTTTTAATTCTTTCCGAAATTTCAAATCGCAAGTTTTTCGTAAAAATAATTCGTACGCATCGTACATTAATTTCTCGTATTATCAACTGTTTAATTTTCTGCACTTATCAACTGTTTAATTTTCTGCACTTATCAACTGTTTAATTTTCTGCACTTATCAACTGTTTAATTTTCTGCACGTATCAACTGTTTAATTTTCTGCACTTATCAACTGTTTTAATTCTTAGCACTTTAAATTTTTGCACTTTATTTTCTGCAATTTAAAAATTCAGTTATTTATTTTTACCGCCTACATGGACGGTCACACTTTAATTTCCGCAATATCAACTGCTTTAATTTTTCGCAAAACTGCTGGAAATCCTTCCGCAATATCAACTGTTTTATTTTCTGCAAATATCAATTGTTTTATTTTCCGCAATATCAACTGCTTTAATTTTTCGCACAACTGCTGGAAATCCTTCCGCAAATATCAACTGTTTTATTTTCTGCAAATATCAATTGTTTTATTTTCCGCAATATCAACTGCTTTAATTTTTCGCACAACTGCTGGAAATCCTTCCGCAAATATCAACTGCTTTATTTTCTGCAAATATCAATTGTTTTATTTTTCGCAAATATCAACTCTCTACTTTCTGCAAATTATCCAACTGTTAAATTCTCACATGCGTAAAATCAATCATTCTCCGCATGCAATCACGTAGGTGTTAGATTCTCACATGCTTAAAATCAATCATTTTTCGCATGCAATCAACGTAGATATTAAATTCTCCCATGCGTAAAATCAATCATTCTTCGCATGCAATCACGTAGATGTTAGATTCTCACATGCTTAAAATCAATCATTTTTCGCATGCAATCAACGTAGCCTTTTAATTCTCACATGCTTAAAATCAATCATTTTTCGCATGCAATCACGTAGCATTTTAATTCTCACATGCTTAAAATCAATCATTTTTCGCATGCAATCAACGTAGCATTTTAATTCTCACATGCTTAAAATCAATCATTTTTCGCATGCAATCACGTAGCATTTTAATTCTCACATGCGTAAAATCAATCATTCTTCGCATGCAATCACGTAGATGTTAGATTCTCACATGCTTAAAATCAATCATTTTTCGCATGCAATCAACGTAGCATTTTAATTCTCACATACTTAAAATCAATCATTTTTCGCATGCAATCACGTAGCACTGTTTAAAATTCTCACATGCGTAAAATCAATCATTTTTCGCATGCAATCACCATAGCATTTAAATTCTCGTATGTGTAAAATCAATCATTTTTCACATACGATCAACCCAACATTTAAATTTCGTATGCGTAAAATCAATCATTTATCGCATGCAAATCAGCTCAGCTTTTAAATTCTCGTATGCGTAAAATCCATCATTTTTCGCATACAAACAACTGTCATCATTTTTGTCAAACCCAGCATCTCACTTTCGTATACGCAAAATTCATCATTTCTCGTATGCAATCAACTGTCATTTAAATTTTCGCACTCATAAAATTGTTTACTTCTTTCTCAAGCTATCACTAATACTCTCACTTTGTAGGTTTTAAATTCAAGCTTCGCTCGAAAGTACGCCTTTCGATTCCCTTTTATTTATTCAGCGCTTTTTTTCGTAAAATAGCAGTCGTACGCATGATATATAGAACTGTTAGAATTAAAATCAACCCACATGAACAACGTGTTTAAAGAGTCGCTTCAAATGCCATATTCATGTGATTTTAAATTCTCGCATATATTGACTGCATGTACATGGGGACTTTCGATCCCACATCAGTTTTCCACTTCAAAAACCAATCATTTAAAATTGGTACTCTGTTAGCAATCCATGATAGATTCACATAGCAATCAATCTAATCATGCATGGCCCGATGATGAAATAAGAGGGCGCTCATTCAGTCTTACAGAAAATTCAGTCCCATCACGTTACGGTCAAGAATAATAGACTGATCTTGATAAACGATAACCCCGTCCGAAAGATCTTTTTTATTATTTTTGAACGGTCCCGATTGTGGAAAAGGCTAAAGTGACGATTCCTCTGAGGGCCCCCTTTTTCAAAATAAAACGCATTTTCATCAAAACACCTTTTAAACACCTCTCTCATCAACCGGTAACCGTTTTCGGATGTGACTCGGGTGCCTAACACCTTCCCGAGACCATAATACGACCCCGAACCTTTTGTCTGGGGTCCAGACCCCTTTTTTGTGCCTTTAGTTTTTTTACTTATTATATTTCCTATGCCATGACGATTAAGGTTCCCTAAAGCCTAGCAACCAAATTAGGGTGGCGACTTCATTGCATGTTGCGAGGCGTCTGTCTACGCTGAGCATTGTAAGGTCCCAAATTTCGTTGCACACTCGCGAGTTTTTAATTTTCGTGGGGGCGCGACAACTTCCTAAATTCATAAAAAATGGCTAAGATAGATGAAATCAGGGGTCCTAGCTAAAAAGAAAAGATCTGCCGATATCCAAGCCTTTCCCTGAAGGTGTCATTCCTGGGCGTCCGAGTCTTCTTGCTCCTGCAAAAGGTACTCCATTGAAGCCAACTCCCCTTTCTGCATCTCTAGCTCAGCCTCTAAGGCGGTGATTCGGTTTTGCAGTGCTTGGTTTTTCCTTTCTCCTGGGTCTGCGCGAGTAGTCAAAACCCTTATCGTTGAATCCCTGTCTTCGATCATGGCACTTGATGCTTCTCTTTTACGGGTTTCACTGCTCAAGCGTTCCTTAAAGGCCCTGAGGGCCACCTTCTTTTGTACTGCTTGTACGCGGATGAAATCCTTGTGCTGCCTGTCTAGTTCATTGATCTGGACTTTTGCGTAGCATTGACGTGCTTCGGCCATATCCCTTTCCTCTATCATCAGATCTCGTTCTTCTTGCGCTGCTCGCATCTGTTCTACCACTTGAGCGTAAGCCATGACATTCATTCCTTTGCTCACTTGAGATTCCCCTTCTTCTTCCATCGGTTTTTGATTTTCAGGGCGAGGTAAGACATTGCCATTAACTCGTCTCGACCTCCACTGTGGATATTCTGGTATTGTGGTTGCAGGGATGCCGTGTCCTTTGAGGCAAAAAGGGTGGGCCCAGTCTTGGGCGTACAGCTAAATGTTCTGATTTTCTCCAGTGTGTGGCAGATCTGATTTCGTCATGCCAAAAGTTACTGGAATGATTTGGGTGATGCAAAACTGTCTGAGGACGAGGGCAGGGCAATAGTGAGTGCATCCCCATGCTCCGATCAAAGGAACCCAAGGTAAGTGTCCGCAGCAGACGATGGGATTAGAAGTCTGCAGCCATTTGGCGTGCCAACTGAAGTCTTCTTCTGAGAGGTTTATGAATCGGTCGATCCAGACATCCTTATTTTCCATCTCCCATCTATCCGTGGTCATTGCGTTGATAACCCTGAGTAGAGGGCACGACCTTATGTAGCTTGCGAAGAAAAGGGTCTGATTAGGAATCTGTTTGAAGTGGCTGACCAACCATACTGTCAACAACTGGGTGCAACAAGTAAGTCTCCCTTTCCCTTTTCTTCGACAAGAGTCCAAGGAGCGAAAGGTTTCGGCCAGAATGGCTGTTGTAGGATTGATGGCATTTGTTTCCATCTCGTAAAAGATGTTGGCTGTTGCGAAGTCGATGGCATTCCTCATTTTCGGAAAGAGGACAAATCCTACAATGGCGAAAGCCAGAATCCTTAAGCGTTTCTTCCCGTTGGACAATCGAAAGCGTGCCTCAATATCTGACTAGCACCAGAAGTAGTCACCCTCTCTGACACGAGTAGTGATTCCTAACAACTTATCGAGCCTTATTTTTACACTTGAGGAGTCGAGTCGAACATTCTGGTAGATGGCCGATATAGGAGAGGTGAAGCACATCAGAGCTGAGTATTCCTCTAGCGTAGGAGTCAAGTCTACCTCTTTGTCGAAAGAGAAGCACCGATAATAGGGATCCCAGAATTTTAAGGCTGCCCGGATGCAACCCCAATCAGTCTTTACGTCAACTAGGGTCAGTAGCTTTCCATAAATACCCTCAAACTGTGTCTCTTCGTCTTCAGTCAGCTCATTTCTCAACATCCGAATCCTAGTTAAGTCAAAGTCCACAACTTCTACTTTGATCTTGGTGGTGATGTCAAGGGCGAACCCACGTTCCAACAGATCTCCTCGGGCAGCTTGATCGTCGAAGCTTCGTCCCCCGAAAATATCAAATGAAAGTAGTGTAGGTGCCGACATAGCGAATGAGCAAGATGGGTCCTATGGGACAAAAAATAAAATTTTAAATACAAAGTAACCTGCACGTGTAGGAAATTTACAATTCGTATAAAAGAAAAATCATGTCAATATGCCAACAAGATAAATAGAGCCACGACAAACAGGTATAATCATGACGCACGTGCTGGGCTCTAATTCTGACATTTCTAACTGGCTTGAATGGTTCCCGGATGATACCATGAAAAGGTCCCTAAAGTGTCGTCCAGTCGCCCGATTCCTTGCAAAATCGTATAACCTTTCGACTGGCTTTAGGGGTTCATCCGAGTTGGGATTAGTGAACACTACCCAGGACATGTGTCCTAGGGCATCACTACTACCCTCATATTTTGGTAACTGTCCCCTGGGTGTAGGGTGCTATGAAATGCATATGACAATTGATAAAGCAAATAAATAAACAGACCAGCAATTGATCAAAGCAAATAAATAAACAAATAAAACACCTCTCTAAAAAGATAAAACCGGCTCCGACCGTAACGTCCCCAGTGAAGTCGCCAAACTGTCGCGCCCCACGAAAATTACGGAAAAGGTAATTCATGAGTGTGCAACGAAATTTGAGACCTTCAGATGCTCGGCGTAAAAGGACGCCTAGCAGCATGCAATGAAGTCGCCACCCTAATTTGGTTGATAGGCTTAGGGAACCCTAATCGTCATGGCATAGGAAATATAATAAGTAAAAAAACTAAAGGCACAAAAAGGGGTCTGGACCCCAGACAAAGGTTCGGGGTCGTATTATGGTCTCGGGAAGGTGTTAGGCACCCGAGTCACATCCGAAAATGGTTACCGGTTGATGAGAGAGGTGTTTAAAAAGGTGTTTGATAAAATGCGTTTTGAAAAAGGGGGCCCTCAGAGGAATCGTCACTTTAGTCTTTTCCATAATCGGGACCGTTCAGGAATAATAAAAAGATCTCTCGGACGGGGTTACCGTTTATCAAGATCGATCGATTATTCTTGACCGTAATGTGATGGGACTAAATTTTCCGTAAGACTGAATGAGCGCCCTCTTATTTCATCATCGGGCCATGCATGATTAAATTAATTACTACGTGATCCTAACATGGATTGCTAACAAAGTACAAATTTAAATGATGGATTTTTGAAATGGAAAAACTGATGTGGGATCAAAAGTCCCCATGTACATGCAGTCAACACAAACGAGAATTTAAAATCATATGAACATGGCATTTTAAGCAAGTCTTTAAACACGTTGTTCATGTGGGTTGATTTTAATTCTAGCAGTTCTATGTACCATGCATACGATTGATATTTGCAGAAAGCATTGAATAAATAAAAAGGAATCGAGAAATAGTGATAGCTCGAGAAATAAATAAGCAATTTTATGAGTGCGAAAATTTAAATGACAGTTGATTGTATACGAGAAATGATGGATTTCACACATACGAGAATTAAATGTTGAGTTTGATAAGTGCAGGAAAATAAATGACGACAGTTGATTGCATGCGAGAATTTAAATGCTGGGTTGATTGCATGCGAAAAATGATTGATTTTAAGCATACGAGAACTTAGATGCTGAGTTGATAAGTGCAGGAAATTAAAAGAATTGATGATAAAAAAAAAATGTAAAACAGTTGGTGATTTGCAGAAATTTTAATGATTGATACTGCAGAAAATTAAAGCAATTGATATTACAGAAAATTAAAGCAGTTGATATTGCAGAAAATAAACAATTGATATTGCGACCGACCATGTAGGCGGTATTGAATTTAAATTGCCGAAAGTAAATTGCAGAATTTTAAAGTGCGGAAAAGTAAAGTGCGGAAAATTAAACAGTTGATAATTTGCGGAAGAATTTTCAGCAGTTTGCGAAAAATTAAAGCAGTTGATATTGCAGAAAATAAACAATTGATATTGCGACCGACCATGTAGGCGGTATTGAATTTAAATTGCCGAAAGTAAATTGCTGAAATTTAAAGTGCGGAAAAGTAAACAGTTGATAATTTGCGGAAGGATTTCCAGCAGTTTTGCGAAAAATTAAAGCAGTTGATATTGCATAAAATAAACAATTGATATTGCGACCGACCATGTAGGCGGTATTGAATTTAAATTGCCGAAAGTAAATTGCTGAAATTTAAAGTGCGGAAAAGTAAACAGTTGATAATTTGCGGAAGGATTTCCAGCAGTTTTGCGACAAATTAAAGCAGTTGATATTGCAGAAAATAAACAATTGATATTGCGACCGACCATGTAGGCGGTATTGAATTTAAATTGCCGAAAGTAAATTGCTGAAATTTAAAGTGCGGAAAAGTAAACAGTTGATAATTTGCGGAAGGATTTCCAGCAGTTTTGCGAAAAATTAAAGCAGTTGATATTGCATAAAATAAACAATTGATATTGCGACCGACCATGTAGGCGGTATTGAATTTAAATTGCCGAAAGTAAATTGCTGAAATTTGAAGTGCGAATAATTAAACAGTTGATATTTACAGAAAATAAACAGTTGATATTACAGAAAATTAAAAGTGTTAGTACGACAAATAATCATACGAAGCATACGAGTATTTTACGAAAAAACATGATCCGAAGTTTTGAAAACAATTGAAAATGGGCTGGGCCCAATTGAAGAATGAAAAGAAGTGAAAATGGGCCAGGAATAGTGCCTGGCCCATGAGAATTTAAAACACATTCCCGCGTGAACAGTGTCGTTGGCCTGGCACTGTTCATTCGTCACCTTTCTTGGTCGCCGGCGTACTGCCGGCGGCAAAGCTCCGGCCACAAGTGGTTGATTTGAAAATCGTTCATACCGAAATGTTCGTCTCTTCGACGACTTCCCGACCGTACCAACCCCAATTTTTAGTTTGACTCGTACAAAATTTAATTTCGAAAAAATGACAAAACCGTTAATTATCAAAAACTAATTAATTCGCACAAACTAACCGACGATTTTTAAAAGTGAAAGCGTGTATTTAATCTATGTTATGTGTGTGAATTAATGACATAAAAGAAAGCAATTAAATTGCTCAAACAAGAGGCAAACGAATTTAAACAAAAATTTGACTTAAAAACCAAAAAAAGGCTAGAGAGAGAAAGCTCACCTCAAGGCCTTGAACTGGATGATCTTCACTTGAAATAAGCAACTGATCAGAGGAGGGAGAGAGGGCAAGAAAGCTTGCCAAATTGCTGCCTCGAATACGTTGGAGGAGGGTGGCTATTTATAGCCGAAGATCGCGTGAGGAGGGAGACGCGGGGCTGCGCGTGGTGGCCGGCTGGTCGCGGTGGCAAGGCTAGGGTGCTAGCCGTGATGATGGCGGAGGGACAGGAAGCTACGGACGCGATGGGAGCAGGTGGCTCGGGCGAGGGCTGCTTCGCTGCACTCTTTTGGCACTGTTCATGTGCATTATGCATGTTAATTCAAGGGCCATTGATCTGGTTGACTTTCCTTGGTTGACCAGATCAATGGCCATGATCAAATGGCCTTTTATCTGATTAAAATGGCCTCGAGCCGGTTCCCGCGACCAAACGTTCTGACTTTTCGAGCCGAAGGTACCGGCGCGTAGAGAAAAATATGACGGGTTTAACCGTCTACAGTGAATGACGAGAATTTCTCGTTTAACGTGTTTATTTTCGCGTTCAAAAACGTGAAACGTTTGAACGGAAAAATAATAACGTTACGCCGAAAATTACACGAATCGCTGTAGACCGTTGCGACCAGAAAAAAATCTAGTAACTAGTTGATGGAAAACATTTTAAAGTCAAGCTATTGTCCGAGCGGACTTACTCGGGTCCAATAAAAGCTCGAATAAAAATAATAATAAAATAATAAAAATACTAAAAAATGCGCTAAAATATTAAAAATCCTAAAATTCATGTGATGACCTAAAACGAAGAAAAAACTAGCAAACAACTGCCGGATAGTAAAAAATGTGACTTTTAAGGCTAATAATAATAATGAAAACATGTGCCGAAAAATTAAAAATGTGATTTCGAAAGCTGACGATGCTAACGATGATGCTAAAATGCAACGAAACACCTAGGAATGCTAGCGACAGTAAATCAACTAAAAATGCCAGTAAATTAACTAAATAACAGAAATGCTAAAATTAATTAAAAATGGCGTCAAAATTCGGGTATCAACACCATGTTTTGTTATTTCAAAGAATAAGACAAAAAAGGAATCTTAAAGATGCAAGTTTTGAGAAGAATTTTCAGAATAAATATTAAATTGTTCTGTCTTGAAGAAACCCTATGTCCTTAGATTGAATCCACTAGTATCTAAGCAAAGTACATCTTGACATCATCAGTGTTCACTAGCCTTGGTAAGTCGTCGCCGTCCATATTGGTAAGCATTAGAGCACCTCCTGAGAATGCGTTCTTGACTACATATGGACCTTTGTATCGTGGAGCCTAGTTCCCTTGACCTTCCTCCTAATGGGGGAGAATCTTCTTTAGCACCAAATCCCCGACTCTGAACTCGCGAGGTCGTACTTTCTTGTTGTAGGCATGAACCATCCTTTACTAGTATAATTGAGCATGACACAAAGCAGCCAACCGTTTTTCCGAAATTAGGTTTAGCTGTTCGTATCTAATTCTTGCCTAATCGGACTCCTCTACTCCAGATTCGGCCAAAACTCTGAGAGAAGGAATTTCCACCTCGAGGGGAATCACCGCCTCCATACCGTAAACTAGGGAGTAAGGAGTTGCTCCCGTGGAGGTGCGAATTGCAATCCGATAAGCATGTAAAGCAAAAGGAAGCATATCATGCCAATCCTTGTGAGTGATCACCATTTTCTAGATAATCTTTTTCAAATTCTTGTTTACGGCCTCGACTACACCATTCATCTTCGGATGGTACGGTGAAGAGTTTCAATGTTTCATTTTCCATCTCTGGCAGAGATCATTGATCGGCTTCCCGTTCAGATTAGTGCCATTATCCGTAACGATCGTCTCGGGGACCCCATATTGACAGATGATGTTCTTCTCAATGAACTGCATGGTTGTCTTAGCAGTAATGCTCGAGTAAGAGGCAGCTTCCACCCATTTAGTGAAATAGTCAATTGCCACAAGGATGAAGCAGTGACCGTTAGAGGCTTTTGGATGGATCTGGCCGATGATATCAATTCCCCATATTGAGAAAGGCCAAGGCGATGTCATATTGAAAAGAAGAGCTGGAGGGACGTTGAGATGATCGGCGTAAATTTGGCATTTGTGGCACTTTCTGACGTAATCGATGCAATCTCGTTCAATGGTGAGCCAAAAATAACCTCGTCTCATTATTTGTTTTGCCATCATGTGCCCACTAGCGTGTGTGGAGCAAACTCTGTCATGGATTTCCGCTATAATATTCTTAGCCTCTGAAGTAGTGACACAATGAAGTAAAACTCCATCTGCCCTTCTTTTATATAGGACCTCTCCATCAAGGTAAAAGTCTAAAGCCAAGCGTCGAAGAGTCTTTTTGTTACTTTGGCTCGCCCCTGGTGGGTATTCCTGATGTTTAATGAAGCGTACCAGATCGTGGTACTAGGGCTTCCCATCAGGCTCATCTGTTAAGGTAACGCAGCATGCCGGTGTCTCCCTTACTTCCACCCTCAATGGTTGAAGCAATATCCCGCATTCTAGCTTGAACATTGAGGCTAAAGTAGCTAATGCATCAGCAAAACAATTCTTTTCCCGATCAATCCAATCAAACTTTGTTTCTTCAAACTTTTCTATGAGTTCAGTAAGCAACCTTTGATAAGGTATTAGTTTTGAATCCCTGGTTTGCCACAAGTCTTGGGCTTGATAAATGACGAGGGTCGAATCTCCGAAGACTTTTAGCTTTTTCACCTTCAGATCAATTGCGGTCATTAACCCGCCAATGCATGCCTCATATTCAGCGATGTTGTTTGTACACGAAAAGTTTAATCTGCACGCCATGGGGTACTGACGACCATCTGGGGCTATGACAAAAACACCCACTCCATTTCCTAAGAGATTCACTGCGCCGTCGAAAAACATGGTCCACCAATCCTCAGTATCTCTCATGTACTTAGTGTCGATAATCACAATATCTTCATCAGGGAAATCAAACTCTAGGGGTTCATACTCGTCCAAAGCATGGTCAGCTAGGTGATCTGCAAGGGCACTTGCTTTAACTGCCTTCCGTGTCACATATATAATATCATATTCAGCTAGTAAGACTTGTCATCTGCAGATTCGACTTGACAAATAAGGTTTCTCAAATATGTACTTCAGGGGGTCCATGCGGGAAATCAACCATGTCGTGTAATACAACATGTACTGTCTGAGTCTCCGAGCGCTCCAAGCTAGGGCGCAACAGGTTCGTTCTAGCAAGGAGTAGCGAATTTCGCACTCATTGAACTTCTTACTTAGATAGTAAATGGCTTGCTCCTGTTTCCCTGATTCATCATATTGTCCCAATACACATCCCATGGTGCTAGCTGTGACCGTCAAGTATGCCAGTAAGGGACGTCCTGAGGAGTTTGTAGGTATGCTTTGATCTTCTCAAAAGCTTTTTGGCAATCCTCATCCCATTCAGCACTTCCATTCTTTCTCAGCATTTTGAACATTGGCTCACAAGTAAGCGTCAGCTGGCTGATGAAGCGGGCGATATAGTTGATGCGCCCTAGGAAACCTCTTACCACCTTTGCAGTCTTAGGAGAAGGTAACTCTTGAATTGCCTTCACTTTGTCGGGATCTACCTCTATACCTTTGCTGTTGACAATGAATCCTAACAAATTCCCGGAAGTTACACCGAAAGTACATTTGGTTGGGTTCAACCGCAGCTGAAATTGTCTTAGCCGTTCAAAAATCTTCCTCAGGGTGTCCACATGATCTTGTGTTCCTCGAGATTTAGCTATTATGTCATCGACATATATTTTGACCTCTTTATGCATCATGTCATGGAAAAGAGTGACAGCAACACGTTGATAAGTAGCACCTGTATTTTTTAGTCCAAAGGGCATCACCTTATAGCAGAATGTTCCCCAGGGTGTGATAAAGGTTGTTTTCTCACTGTCTTCCGGGGCCATCTTGATCTGATTATATCCTGAGAATCCATCCATGAAAGAGAACATATCATTACAGGCAACATTATCTACCAGGACGTCAATATGAGGGAGGGGGAAATCATCTTTGGGACTTGCTCGATTGAGGCCGCGGAAATCCACACACATGCGAACCTTCCATCCTTCTTTGGCACGGGTACGATATTGATAAAAGAAGTTTTTTTATTTTTTCTTGCTTCTTCTCTTGCCTTCTGCTTGGCTTTGAGGGCATGGTATTTATAGGGCCGGAGGGAGGGAAGAGTTGTAGGAAAAAACAAATCGCTACAGGGCGTGGATGAAGATCAGCAACAAAACGCAAAAATGGATTGAGGTGGCGTTAGGAACAGTGGCAAAACGAATATGCATTAACTGGGCAATGCAGTGACAGGGAAGAAATGCATGAATCCTCATGCTTAAATTGGGAGCCGTTGGATGAGGAGAAAAGATAGGGTCAAGATGATCAATGGTTGAGATGAGTTGACCTTTGGGAGAAGTTTAATATTTATTTAATTGGTTCGAACAATCAACACGAGGAATCTCGCTTGAAATGAATAAAATTCCGAACCAAAAATACTAAAACATGCAGTAAAATGCAACAAAATAAATGGTAATCAGTAAATAAATAAAAATTTCAACTTGAGGTCTGAATTTACTCACTCAGAATCCTTAAAAGTTCGAACGAAAAATAAATGTTATAACAAAGTAAATTGAATAAAACAAAATGAGATAACGCGAACGAAAATAATAGTAGATAATTATCAATTAAAGAAAGAAGGCGTTCGATCCATGGTCCGAGGAAATTTATTCGGGACCGATAGAAGTTCGAACAAAAAGACAGTAAAAATACGAAAAAATTAAAATGACACGAAATGGTACGAAATATTAAAATAAATAGCCAAAGATCAAAAATCGATAGAATTTCGATTTAAATGGGCTAATAATGCGATGAACGATAAAAGTGCAAAAAAAATGCGTCAAAAATCGGGTAGCAACAAAACCAGAGTGACTAATGAGTGTTTGACGAAACTCCTAACAAGAAGACCAAAGAAGAAGAAAAAGGGAAAAAGGGATAGATCGATATACCAAGAAGGAAACGATGGGCGAGTGCGTGGTAGGGGTTTTTTGACGGGGCGACCGGGAGAAGCTTGCGGCGGTGAGGAAGGTGAGAACAAAGGTAAATTGGTGAATTGACATTGAGTCAGTCATTAGAAAATATTAAAAAATATGTGATAAAAAAATTTAAATAATAAACGAACGGACGGGAATCCTTCGGGTTTGTCTCGTCTATCTGTATATATAGCAGGACGGGTCTAACCCAACCCCTTTATTAAATGGTAAAAAAAAAATTATCCAAATCCCGTCTAAACTTGGATTTTTCCCGTTCAATTTAAATCTATTTTGACTAGTTCAATCCAAATTTGTCCGTCTGGTTCCCGATTTTGACCGGTTCAAATAGAACCTATCCAACAGGTCCCCGATTTTGACCGGTTCAAATAGAACCTAACCGATCGGTTCCCAATTCATTCAAAATCCGTCCAACTAGTTTAGTTAAAATTCACCCGGCTGGTTCCCGGTTTAGTCAGAATCCATCCGGCCGGTTCCCGATTTCTAGCGGATCTATCAAAACCCGTTCCACCGGTTCCCGTTCAGTCAGAACCTGTCTCACCAGTTCCTGATTTAACAGGGTCAATCAAAAGTCGTTCAACCGGTTAAACAGGTCAAAAAAAAGAGATCAACTAGTGCCCTGTTTTTAACGGCTCAATCAAAATCCGGGCTATGGGTTCCCAGTTGGATTGTCCGGCTCGGATATTAAAACTCTGGTTTAAGGTCAAGACCTGCTGAACTGTGAAATCATATGCGGTTCACACGGTCCTCTGATTGTCGGTCACCGGTTTTCAAACCAGAAACCGGACCAGAAAGCCTATCGATTCTTCGAAAGAGATTTTCCATTGATTGAGATTTAAGAAAGAGCTTGATGATCCGTATCCATTCCAATCAACCGTTCTTACAGTTAGATAGGAAGGAACCATCTGCACTCTCGTGGACCGTTAGCAGTTTCACACCAAATCGATCTAGGAGTTCTTCAAATCGTGAAACAAGATAGAAGATATAGTCGTTTCTGCCACTTTCTACTAATTTACTGCTCTACTGCAAAATTGAATTCCCCAGAAGTGGAAGTATTAATTTTAGGGAAATGATATTTTGTAGGAAAACTTAGGCGGAATACAAGCGGAATACGGTAGGAAACTTACAAAATTACCCTTGATTGAAAATTACAAAATTGCCCTTTACCTCTCTTCCCTTCATCTTTCTTTCTTCTCTCTCTCGCAGGTCGCAACCTCATCTCCAACCCTTAACGTCTCTTCCCTTAATCTCTTAATACAAACACCCAAACAAAATCCTCATTCAATTTCTCTCCACTCTCCTTCATTTCCTTTCCCTCACCGCCACAGGCACGCTCTCCTTCTCTCTCGGCCACATCGTCGGCCATCCACCACCCCTACTCTCGATCGACGCTCGCAGTCTCAGTCACTCCAGCTCTCTCTCGCTCGTCGCTCGACGCTCCGGCTCTCTCTCGCTCGACACTCGTCGCTCTGGTTTGTGTCTTAACTCTCTATTTATTTTTCAATCCATAATTTTGAAATTTAGGGATTTGGGTTTTTGTCTTAACTTTTTTTTTTCAATCCTTCGATAATCTCGATACGCTCTTATCTTGTTTTGTTCAAAGTTTCCATAGTTATGGATTTCGAGTTACTTCTTATAGATATAATTTAGGGTTATTTTCCTTTTCCATTTTTGCTACGGATTGTTAATCTATTTTGGTAGGATGTCATTTTGAATTTATGTTGTGAACTTGTGATGTGTTTTGGTAGGATGTCGTTTCTAACCTCATTTCTGCATAAAAATTCTTCTGTTATTTCTTTGTTGCCAAAATATTTTTTCCCTTTAAATGTTGTACTGTTGAAAGCACATGCAGACATCTTGTAGTGGGGTGGATTTATACCAGGTTGGAGTTCATAATTACCTTATTCCTGACATACTTTAATTAATTGAAAGTGTGTATGCTGAAAAGAAAAATAATTTTAATGATGGCGACTATTATTTTCAAGAACCTCTAATGGGTGGGTTTGTAGAAAGTAGATGCAGAGCTATAACATAAGAAGATGACCCGAGATTCAACTCATTTCCTACAATTGAGTGCAGGGAGTAGAAAAGTGAATTAGGTTGCTGTAGTCATAGCTTGACTTAGTTAGATTTGGTTGTGATGGAATGATAACGTACATTTAGTGGGTTAGGCCGGGGAGAGAATGACAATTGTTGCTGGTTTGAGTGACATGCAGCAGAAAGATGAATAGTGGAAGTGTGGTCCTCCATTAGTAATCAAGTATTCTGTAAAATTTCCAGTTTTATTGCTGTTTGCTGGTGAAGGAGTGCAAGCAAGGGCCTGAGGTACCATTGCATCAGAATTCACGTCAACAAGAATCAAAACTGCCACTGTAATAGAAGTTAACTCCTTGACGTATGAGGAAGCTTCTTGTGAGTATCGTTGCTTGGTGCAACTCTTGAGATCATGTGGAGGCAATCAAAGATTTATTCATTGTGTATTACTATAAAATTTCCTTTTGCTATCCGACTGTTGTTTCTTAATCATGTCCGAAGGGAAACATGTACACTTAAAAGGTCATCAATTTAAAATCTTTGTATTGTGATTAATTGTCGTGTTATGGTGCGATGCTAACTTCGTGTCTATTATCGATGTATGATGCTCACGCTTTTGGGTTTAAACCTTAAAAGTATTTAGAGATTTCACCTACGGAGCATACTGATTTGATTTTCTCTAGTTCATTTACTTTTAGCACTAAATGATGCGATGAGATATAAGTTGGAGTTGGCGGTAGGAATAAGATGGGAAATTAGATGAAGAAGCCAAAGATATTTTCAGTTTTAACTTTTTAAGTCCCATTGCTCAGTAGTGAAACGTAAGATTATTAGGAAGCTGATGCTCATGAGTGCTGCATTGGAGTTACTCTAGTTAACAAAAGTCAAAAGTAGAATACAGTTTCTAAAAAAAAAGCCTACTAAACTACTAGAAAACTGAATACAACACGACAACTTTTTTATTGTTGAAACACATATTGATTCTTATCTTATTAAACAATCCAATAATCAAAGATTACATTATATTAGCATATCAATATAATACCGCCCAAGCTTGACTAAGTGGCTGTTTGGCGTTATGGTTTTGCCACAAAACCATGGTTCAACCACTGAAAATGATAGGATTGGTGTTTGGTAACACCAATCCTATCATTTTCAGTGGTTGAACCATGGTTTTGTGGCAAAACCATAACGCCTTTTCAAGAAGCCCAGTTTGCAAAGCAAGGAATGATGTTGCACGGGCTGGAGTAAATTGCTCTAGCAGTTAAATGGTCCTCCATTTTGGCTCTCTCTCTTATCTTTTTTTTTTTTCATTTTAATTTAATTTTCTTACTCTATATAATGAACAAAATAAATTAAAAACTACCACAATATAATCTCTATCTTAAGATAAATAATTTTAGATCCACTTTTCCTATTTTTATTAATTTTTAAAAAATGGGTTTTAATACTCCAACGTTTTCATTTCAACTGTTTTACCAAACACCTCAGCTATCTCACAACACTTTTAAATTTTTTTACCAAACGGCACACTCCGTTTCCCAGAAGTCGTTTTCCCACAGAACTTTTCCCACAAAACCGGAACGCCAAACAGACCCTAAGACTAATCAAGCAGCTTTGCATCGGTAATTTAGCATCACTACAAAGAATGAAAAAGCACACAAGTACCACCGCAGCTGCAACAATTTTGTTCAATACAGAAGAAACAACTTGTAACTCTCACAAAACAGAACAAAAAGACTACGAATATATACACAACCATTATTTCGTCACCTAAGGTCATGCCTCGTTTTGAGAGTCGCCAACTTAACTATCCCCTGAGCATTCTATTGTAGAGGATTGTGTCAACATGTGCATCTTCGACGATCTGGAGTGATGAAACAGCCTGTGCTGCTATGAGAGCAGCTGGGCACGCTGTCGGCCCCCAACCTCCATCTTCAAAGCACTGCTCAAGTAGGACACTTCCAAGAGACCCATATGATAAAGGCCACTCACCATTCTCCATCTCACCCCAGTGGCAACCATTTCCATAGGTATTAGAGAGCCACCCATTTACGTAATTACTTTCGGAAAAAAACTCCATTGTGTTCACTGCAATTATATGCTGCATATTTATAATCTTAATTAATACAAAGTTTATAAGTAATATGCATCAATTGTCTATCACTTTGTACCCTAAAATAACTCGTAAGATTTTTATCAATTAGAAGTGCAATTTAATTTAATCGATATCATTCACAAGTTCAATTTAACAGGACAAAACTTGGACATCAAGAAGAGAAGGTATTTAGCACTCTATTTCCACATCCCAAATTATTATTACCTCCAACATATTTTAATACTTACTGTAGTACATTCTTAATTCTTAGTGTGAGAATAACATATGTCAAAAAAACAACACCTATTACATACATATATGAGCCTAATTAGACTGAGGTTAACAAAGCTCATGACCGATTAGATACATACTTAACTAATGAGCATTATCAAAACTAATTTTAAAAAAAGAAAACTAATTTTAATTAAGCTTTCTTCAAACCGAGCCTCGAGGATATTAAACAATTCACTACAGGCTATTAAAAAAAACTAGATAGTAGGCGCATCTAATTCATTCTATGATCCCTAAACAGAGTAATCCCTCCAAGCTTCAGCCAGAGTAATCCCTAAACAGAGAAACTTCAAAATCATAAACCACTATTACCTCTCCTAGACCAAACGCATCACCATCAACAATAGATTCATACTATGATTAAAGACCAACCAAAGAAAATCAGCCAAGCCATTAATGGACCAAATAGCAGCCAAGCCATCAAGGGAAGCAACAATCGTGGACCAAAAAATTAGAAACAAACTCACCAGAAATACAAGCCGAGGACGGCGGTGGTGGAGGCGGCGATCTTGCCTGCGCTATGGCAATCTAGGTTTTGAAGTTTTGGAGGAAGGAGAGGATTAGGAACGCGGATTGGAAGAGCAGATGAATTATACGTGGCATCAATGGCAATTTTGTAAATTTTGAAAGTGGCAGTTTTTGTACAAATATAGTGTTCCGCCTGTATTCCGCCTAAGTTTTCCTACAGAATATGAGCACTCTTAATTTTTAGAACAAATTAGCAATAGCCAGTTAGTGAGGAAGATGGGTTCTGAAGCAAGAAGTCAACCATGGAGTGTTTTTTATGGGGTTAAAAGTATAGCTATAACCCCAGAAGCTCTAATGGCTGAAATCGACTCTGCCATTACTAAATTGGAATACGCGCATGCCACCACGCTCCTCGACTCTCCTTCTCCTTCTCAGCTGAAGAACAACAGAGGCTCTGATGATCGAACAAGCCCGCGATACGATACCCAGGTGGCCGATGAGGCTTATCGGGCGGGATGTGCTGCGTTAGCTGCTGGGAAACTTGATGAGGCTCTTCAATCTTTGAATATTTCTCTTTCAAAATGTCCTCCAGATAAGACATCTGCTGTTGCCAAGCTTCAGTCTCTTATATCACTTGCATCGCAGCAACTCCAGAGAGTTTCTGGTTGATTTTGATGCGGGTATGTTTAGTTGTTCATGTATATAGTATTGGTTTGAAGTTTTGATTATTACATACCTTATAGCATGCTTTGTTGAAATAATGATTGAGAGGTTAATGATCTATGCTTCTGATTCTCTAGGCAGTTGATTTAAATTCATCATGTCAATGTTCGTAGAGTCCAGACAATTCTTGAGCTACCATACCTTTGTGAAGATTTAAGACAGTTTAACACATTGCTATCATTTATACTGTTGGCTAGCGTTTCCTGTATTTTGTTCAATAGGTCATAAGATCTTTGTTATAGAACCCTAGAAGAGCTTTTCCTGTGAATTTATTCACTGCTCAGTCCTGGATTAGATTGTCCTGAATTTGATGAATATATGGTCTCACTTGCAGAACTTTGATGAATACGTGACTGGCTTCTTGGAGAAATGAATAACAGAAAAGGCAATGCCTCTGTTCCGAAAAAGAAGAGGAGAAATGCTTACACATGATATTCCACTACTGAATACTGTCTGAGTTTGATTTATTTTGTTAAGGTTTTCTGCTAAGCTTCTTCCAGATAATTTATTTGCCTCAAATGTTGTCTTAGAAGTCATGGCTAGTACCCTTTTAGTTTGAGTAGTTGCTTATTTTTCGATAGTATGTGAATCAATTAATGTCGTGTTCGATCATGATACTGAAGTAATATTAGATTTTTTCTGTCTCATAATGGTGGGGTTAAGTGATTTCTTGTCATGTGTGTATGAACCAAAAACATAAATAAATGCACTTTGCTCGGTTTTCCTAAGTGGTTTGGGCATCAGGATCAGACTTTAAATTAGCTCTGATGCAATGTTCTACAAACATAATGGGTCAGATAAAGGGATAGATTCGTTCAAATTTGCAACTTGTTTCGATGGCAGTGAAAAGCTTGCTTATGATTAGTGTTTTTTGTTAGGAAGCAATTTGGGTACCTGTCTTTTGTCAGTTCTTTGTTTTCAATCTTTTGCATTAAGATTCATATTTCCATATAGGTTAAGAAAGAAACAGAGTCACCTTTTCATTCTGCATCATCAAATCGGATGTGTAGGTACATTAATGTGATGTCTTAACTTCTTATTTCCTTGGGAGGAAGCAACTAAAAGAATTAAAAAGTGTATCTTATTTGGGAATTCAGTTTATTAGCTCTTGTATAGCTAACTTGTCCATGTTGCTATAAATTTGCCTCAAAGTAGGTGGGTATCGTTTTCACTCGGATGCAAATTCAGGCATGTCTAGTTTTCTTGATTTATTATATTTGCTTGAGCTAGGATGATTCATTGGGATTGGATAGTCTATTTTTCATGTTGTATCGCAACCCTGTTGGTTTTCTTGCTGAATTCCTACTCCTATGCTTAAAGAAAGCTCCTTCCTGCAGTGGTTGATTCTTGGGTGCCGCCTATGTGTCAACTCGCATCTTAGCCTGTAATCATACAAGTGGCAGACCCTCCCACTATAAGTAGGGTATAAGACGTGAGTTGACACACTGTGAGTACCCGAGAATTTTCCGTAAATGAAAGTCTTGTAAGTTAACTTAAGTCGGGTTTTATTTTCATTCCATCCTGTCAAGTTAATTCCAAAACAGTTTACTGAAGTAAATGCTTGTCTTTTTTCCTTATTTCAGTTACATGAAATAACTTCTATGGAGGGTTCACTTTCTTTTTCGTAAGTTTCAATTTGTATTAAGTAGATAGCATTTATAGTTTGGTATTGGGTCTTAGTTTCACCATGACTTTTGCTCAAAGTGTTACTTGAAAATGACTGGAATTTGCATTATCTTTTTGGGGGCACTAATCCTTGATTTGACAAAAGAGTGTCTCCACGACTAAAATATTATCATCAGAAGGAAACAAGAAAATCTCCAGTAGGATTTGTGGTGTGATCTCTTACTTTATCTCTCCTTAACTTTTTAACTTAGTCTTCACCCCAAAGAATTGAAAAGATGGCATTGAAAAATAAGATGAGAGGCTACTTTCAATATAAAAGCAGGTCAATTCCACCATTAAGGCAAGGTTAGTAGTCTTTATATATGTTAGTTCAGTGTTTATTTCTTTTTTTATATATGCAAATTCTATCATGGGTGTTTTTCATCATGAAGAACAACCAAATCCATCTAGGAAATGCAAGTTCTTTTCTGCAACTTTGAAGGATGTGTTCTGCAACTGCCGGCGGTTTTCGAATTCGAGCCCAGAAGAGGAGTATCCAGCAAGCGAATTAGAACTAGAACAGGAACAGGAGGTAACCTATTTCTCTCCCCTACCCTATACATCCATGTGTTTTGCAGGCTGTGTTTATCTTTTTTTCTGTCTCCTTTTCCCTTTTTCTTCAGGTTGTGGTTTCAGAAATCCGAAGCCGAGCCATGGAAAAGCTGAAGCACAGAACTTTTGTTATAACAGACAGCTTTTCCTGGGTCTACTCTCCGAAAACAGGCGAGTTGTTCATCGCCACAAAACCCGTAAGGGGTAAGTATGAAGGTGAAGATGGGAGTAAAGAAGGTGATGATGGGAGCAAAGAAGGTGATGAAAGAGAGGAATATCTTTCCGTTGGGACCTGTTTCTCCTGTTGTGCGAGTGATTTTAGCAGGGAACAAGCATTTTTTTCTGCCAGGACTAACTTCTCGCGCTGTTCCAGTCTTGTGGGGCTTGAGTTTCAGGATTTCCCTAAACGATCTATATTTCAGGAATTGTGTCATTGCGAAGGATGGCCGTTTGGTCTTTGCAGGAAGGCTGTGCTGCTTCCACCTCTGCCTAAATCTCCTTCAGAATCCTGGTCATGGCGTAAAGACGCAAGAATAGTCAAGGCGGTTTGAATTTACTAGTGCTCTTAGTAATTATAGCACAAGACAAACTGTGAAGAATAAAGATTTTGGTACTACGTTTAGTTATCAAAAATAAAATCAAAACTCAAGAGAAAAGTGTTGTCCATTATTTCATGTGATTGGCAACAGTTTGCAGCATTTGATATTTATTGTAATTTATGCAAAATTTCTAGAACTACTGGAGAGTGGTTTCTTTCTTGAGCCTATAACATGATTTTTTTTTTACTCTGGGCATCGTCTCTACCAATCACGTTCAAGAATGACTCTCCAAACATGATTTTCTTCATTTACGAACTTGATTAAAAAGTGGAGAAGTTTCTCACGTAAAGCATAAATTACTTGAAGAAATCGCACACAACCAAAACAACACTTGAAGAAATTCACCTGGTAATACAGAAAGCGAAACTTTGGAAAAATGAATTTCGCCCCACCTTATTTTCTCCATAGCGAACTCATTGTTACACAACCTTTTAATTATACCAATTTGTACTGGAAAGTATAGGACTGAAAAATATTACCACGACTTGATCATCTAAGAAACGACACAAGGAAGAAAGATTCTCAAACAGGGACAACAAAGAAGAGGACATTTTGTTATCAAGGTCATGCTCTTATTTAACAGCCAAGAGCTTTTGACTTGGCAGGTTTTCCAGAAGATAATACATGTACCCAAACTATTCAAAAACACAGTTTCATCAAGCCTTTTCCCAACTTACATCACTAAGCCCTTTGCTCGACGTACGAGCCAGCTATTCCGGAAGTGCCAAGCAGTGTAACCTGCAACGAGAACAAAGAAGAACGGAAATTTAGCAAATCAAATTTGCATCCACTTTTAGGCTCACTGCAAATAGACAATAAATAAGCAAGAAACACCACATTCAATTAGAATCATCCAGCCTTCTCTCGTTACATACTTCCAAGATGTATGATTGTGTAGACAATATTTGGGGTAAAGGCCCAGCTGACAGTACTGGGCTCAAGCAAAGGTTATAAGAAGGCAAGCAATTGACAAGCTAAATAGATATTTGAGTAAAATCCTGTTTCACCTAAACCATGGCATTCCTTCCAATAGAGTAGCTTTGAACAAATTCAAGAAAGGAACCGAGGAAGCTTAAAGTGAATTTACAATGAAGATGAAAGTTAGAAGACTGATGCCTAATTAAATGACGAGAAGCAAAGATTCATACAACAGTAAGAACAAGCAGCCAAATATGCTCCACCTTTCACTGCCATACATCAAACTTTTCCACCAATGGAAGTAACAACATGGGTTGAGTTAAACCAAATTCGACCCACATTAAATTTGAGTGCAACTCAATTGCGCAATCAGGCTGGGTATTGGTCATAATTTCAACAAGAGTTCCCCTAACTGGTCCAGATTGATAGGAAAGGAGAATAACTACTTAATTTAGCCCAAATCAAAAGAAGTTAATAGACAATCATTTTTTTTCACCTCTGATTCCATGGCAACATGTCATGTCATCTCAGGGTAATGTTTTTTTCACAATAACAAATGCAAGACAAGATGCTGATGAGCATAAAAATTGCAAGGATGTGGTATAATGGTTACTCAATGCAAGCAGCATAGTGAAATCTGAAATTTTTTAAAATGTTACAACAAGCTTTGTACCTTTCCCCAGTCAGCATCAAGGCCACTACATCTCATCTTCAAGAATATCATCTTTGATCCCAACTCACTCTCCACTTTCTTCCGCAAATAAACCTCATCAGGCCCAAAGGCATCCAAATAAGCAGCATAACGTTCGTAAAAAGTAGTAAGTGCTTTACCAAGCTCATCTGACAACGGCTTTGCATCCTACAAAAAGTTGGAAAAACAATTTTCAAACTATAAAAACCACCACGAACCCACAAATGCAGAGGTAAAAACATCACAAAACACACATAGGTTACAGTACCTCCTCATCAAGTACAAGTTTCAAAGACATGATCATCCCACCAAATTCCTCAACTGCTTCAGCTGCTTGAAAAACATTCTTCAATGCCTCTTGACCAGCTTTATCATCGGTTCTCTTGGACAAAGCTCCCTTTGCATCATAGACAACTGCATCAGGAATCTCATGCCAACTTGCTGCCATCAAGTCCTTAAAGACATTTAGAATTTCAGGGTCTTTTATCTCAGGCAAGTGCATCACGTCCTCACTAAAATACCGCGTACGCCCTATGCCCATCGCAAATGGGGACCTGAAATCTACCATAAAAAATCACAACATAAGAAGCCTGCACAAGTTGTAAAGCACATTTTTAACCACCTGGGCAGTTTCTCCAATCCTAAACTTGACTATAATGAAAATGAAATTAGCCTCAACAGGAATCCTCTCATTCTTAACCCTCCCTAGGCAGAATTTAGAGCTTAATCCTCATCAAATTCCGAAAAACAACAGTTCCAAGATTAAAAATGAACATAATAACCCACTAAACTTTACAAAAAGTCACGAGCATGATCGAAGTATAATGAAGATACAAATTTTAATAATCCTAAGGGATTTAAACAGGAACACCAAAAGAGAAGTACCTGTGACGACGCGGCTGAGAGGAGCTGCGACGGAAGGTGAAGAGAGGCTGAAGAGAGATCGAGAAGCTGAGCGGCGACCGAGTTGCTGGTGGGTGACGGCGGCGAAGCGAGATGATCTGAAACAGGATGAGCGGTAGATGGCTCGAAGAAGTGTCATCTTCTCCATTTCTTGATGTGATGCAAGCTGATCGCAAAATGCAGAGACGAGTGAAGTTTTTGTTTTTACTTTTCGCTTCGCTAGTTTGTTTCTGTACGGGACTTCGTGCCTGGGCTTCCAATAAAGTAATCTGGACCGCAACCTAATATGGACCAGTTACATCAACAAGGCCCAGTTTAGTGGATTGGAGGAAAAATGTTAATAATGTTCTTAATAATTAGAGTGATAAAATTGTAGATTACTTATATTTAAGCTAACATATGCACTCACAAATTGTTGTGGATTAGGTAATTATTGATAATTTAAATGATTAGTAATATGTTAATAAAACTCAACTTATGTTGTAAAGTGGAGATTTATTATTGATATTATTGTTGTTGTTGATGATATACAGAACGTAAGATTGGTTTGATTAGTGATCATTTTTTTTTTAAATGTAGAAACTTAATTGAACAAATGTATAAACCTAGGAAAAAGAGTTAGTGCGTCAAATTTTATTTATTAGTGTATCATTATTGCTTCAAATTAAGAAAAACATTAAAAACGAAGAATGACTATCAAACCAACAAAAAATAAAATACATAAAAACTCTAATTATATTATAAAATATATAATTAACCTAATTGAAAAGGAACAAATGAAGCAAAAAAACGAGTTTGCATCCGGCTCAATGAGAGAAAATGAGCAAGACTCCCTTTGGCACTGCATCGCGTCTGAAAAAAGCGGGTTTCCAATTTTAAAATATGATGTCAAGGAAGTGGAGGCCCAAAACCCTAGTTTGAGAGAAGCGACGATTTGGCGCTTCCTGTAAATTAGGGGTGTATGAAAACCGAATCCAACAGAATTTTTTTGACCTGAACAGATTTGAACCGTAATTTTCCGGTTTGATCTGGTTTTATCCAACTAAAATCGTAAATTTTTGGTTCGGTCCGGTTCTCTGAATATTAAACCCGTAGAACCGTTTGAATCGAATATATATCAATTATTAAAGTTCAGTTTTGCTTTAGTGGTTAAACCTTTGCCTCCCTTTCTAAAGAGAAGGGTTCGAATCCCCTTCCCCTAAAATTTCTTTCTGTTTTTCCTTCACTGGCTGGGCTGGGACCAATTTTATAATTGTATCAAGACATTTTAATTATCATCAATTGATCCCATTATAAATACATATCTAATTAATTACTATATTAGATTATTTTCCTTGTTTTATTTTTAGGTACATACACTAACCCGTTTTATTTTTTAACATGCATTTAGCTCCATCTGAGAGCAATTAATAAAAATAAATTGAAAAAATAAAATAATAGTCATGTCATTAGTAAACTACATGTATAAATTAAGACTATTAATTATTAATGATACGACATATACTATTAATATTTTCATTAATCCTTATTCTAATACATAATTATTAAAGTATATCGTGGATATATGTTTATTGTTCAGTATTTTACTTAATAAAAAGAGAATTATATTGTTGTAAATTTTTTTGGTTCGGTTTGGTTCTAGCCCCAAAACCGGACCCAACTGGCCTGTTTACACCCCCCTACTGCAAACCATGGTTTTACAAAAAACACAAGACGCGGTTTTCCTTTTTTGTTAGACAAAAGTACTTGACGAAAGTTGGCAAAATTACAAATTGTACCAAGTATAAATGATAACCCTTATCAACCAAACATATAACTCTTCACTTTCCTGCCTAACAACAAATCCAATTTCTCTCCATCTGGACGTTGAATAAAACACTAACTCCTCCTCTTCGCGTAGACCATGATTTGAGAGTGGATTGAGACAAGACAACTATGGATCGAATTTCTCTAGCTTTCATGAAGATTGGTCGTAGTCGACAAAATAGGTATGATTCAATATGTTTCATTCCTTTTCTTTCTGCTCTCGTGCCTTTTCTTCCTCACTCAGTAAAACAAGTCTAGTAGCAGCTGGGTAATTGCAAGGATGGTTCATTTAATAAAATTGAGGATACCTAAGCTTATTTTAACTTCCATGGTTTAATCTCGTATATGCCTTTTGTGTGGTGGAGTTTATTTAACTGTTGTCTACCGTTGGGAGAATGAAACAATAGGTTGTTGTGATTTCTTTATCCAAACAAATAGAATTGGCACGACATATACTTTAAATCTTAATTAGTTTGCATTTTCCACTTAAGTTGTGTTGATTTTGGGTTCACAATTTTGGAAAATTTGATAACGTTCTCTTTCAAGCTAGTATTTTTACATTTTATCTTAATAACTGTATTTATGGAGAAGTTAAATCACCTGGTGATACGATCATGACTACTATAACGCTTGAAGAGCTAGAAATGGCGCCAAAAGGACCGATAACCCGCAGCATGGCCTGAAAGTTGACGCTATAGATAATGGCAGAGATAAAGAGTAGAGGGTACCGTCTCGAGAAATGGACATTAACGGTGATTGCGCACCATGAAGGAACCTAAGAGTCGGAAGCTTATGGGATAGTTACCAGGAAAATGTCTGTTACCGGTAACTAGTATCTTCCGGAAACTACTTAAATAGACGTCTTCAATAAGGTTACCGGGAACGCACCTCCTATCCGGAAAGCGCCAAATATCGGAAGCCTTCAGAAGTGTTGTCAAGAGCCGTCAACAAAATCAAAACCATTCGGGAGGACTACCGGTAAGATCTATATGGAAACTAACGGACTAGCTACCGGGAAGACCTATCGGGAGACTGGTGGAACCAGCTGTACTTTACTAGTATAAATAGCCAGCTCTTCTCTCATTTTATGCAGTTTTTGTGTAAAGTGTTTATTGTTTACGTAGAGAATACTCCACCCTCTAAACACTAGAAACTCACCTTGTGAGGATCAAGTCCAGAAGACGACTTGACTCATTGCAAGTAATAGATCCACTATCTTTAACCTTTTAATTTACTATTTGAGTGTTATTTCTTTTACAATTTTCAGGATACCTGTAATCGATCAATATCTTAGATTTATGTATTTGGTTTGTTTGTGAGCAAGTGTGATTTGGATGTTTATTGTTAATCGATTATTTTTGAATTAATTATCCATTGCAATTTCCATCTTGTTGTTTCGCTTCTTTGTTCATCTTCATCATATTATTCCGCTACATATTTCGACTTCAATTTTCGTGATTGTTCATCATTTATATTTTTGCAAACCTCTTGGGTTTAATTGATAACTCGAGCTAAATCCTTAGCTGCAAAGCTTAAACACATCTGATTCTTCGAAAGGAAACTCGGATCGGGTCAAGTGGTAGCGGAGCTTTGCCGCTTGAGTTTATCAGTTGGGTTTTCTGAATTTCCGCCAAAACCTTTACAAATCTCTATCAGAAAATCATTATTATTGTGAGATCCAAGTTTAATTTGAGTATTACTGAGCTATTGGTGAATTTATAAGCCCTTTGGGCACTGAAATTGACAATCACCAATTTCCAGAATTATTGGTGTTATTAGTGCTCAATTGACTGACTAGTTTTTATTGATTTTCAACCGACTTTTCTTCTTCCTTCTTGGTTGAAATTTGTTGTGCTGAGTCTTGTGTGTCGAAATTTCCAGAATACTAAGTTAGTAATTTATTTTTCCCAAGCTTTACACAAATTCAAAATTTCCAGTTAAAGAACATTTGAATGTGTTCTTGAGTGTTCTTGAGTTGGTTAAAGGAAAATTTGTGTTTAATCCATTTTAGTCGTTTGTTTTCCATTTGATTCTGTTTTAGAAATGGTTTTACCTCTTTTGGAAACATGCAACAAAGTTCCCCAAAGAGGGACTACTGCCTCCTTTTCTCCTCTTGTTATAACAACACCTACTAGTTGTAGGAAATGACAAATTTTGTTACAAAAAAAAAAGGAAAAGGAAAAGAGAAGAGGCGAGAAAAGGACTATATCGGAAGAATAGCACGGAGTCAAACGGATTAAGCTGAGTTAACGATTTGACTTTCTTTCCTTGAGTCAGTCTTGCTTATTTTCGGTTTCCCTTCTTTTACCTCCTTGAGTCTCATATTTGTGTTCCTTTTCTTTGTTGAGTCTTGTGGTGGATATTTTGAAACGAAAGGATTGATTGACAATGAACCATCAGGTTGCACAAACTTGTAAACACCATATCGGAACCAAGGATTGAACTAGTTTATGAGAACAACTTTTACGAGCGCTTAAACACGAGGGAAAACACGTAAGGGAGAGTTTCACTAACGTTTGCTACTTGTGCAGGTACACATTTTTTGTATGTCTTCTGAAAGTGTAGTGGGTAACAATGATGCCAAATTAGTTGAAGCGAGTCCTTCACTGGTGACTAAGATTGAGGCTATGGAACGAGGCCAAGCGGAGCGAAGGGAAATGTTTCAATCCTTCATGTTGGCGCAGGGCAGACCCGTTAATATTCCCAAGGATCCTGTAGATTCCAAATCCGTTACCTTCAATCCACATAGGGAGGTAATCAAAGATGGTGTTTGCGAGACAGAATTAGAAGGTCATGAGAGTGATGATGAGTACAGGAGAGGCAATGGGATAGTTAACCAAGGCTTTCCAAATACTCTTACCACGGGTCCCCGACAAGACCTCACAAATGCCGAAGCGCGCCTTCGTGCTTAGACACCTCCAGGCCCAAGGCTACAATGCCCAGTGTCACCGTAGCCACACATCCCGATGACAGCAGGAATGAGGGCGTCAAAATACCGGTAACTCTGAAGTTAACAGTATGCCGCTTATTACTGGTAACTAGACGACGCACCAAGGTGAATGTACTTCTATAGGTAACAATCGAGCTTTAATTCCTCACTTTACTGTGATCAAGAGTTTTATGAAGATGTATATGAAGAAGTAAATGATGAATTTGTTGATTATGAGGAGAGAGAGCGGATGAATTGGGGAAGAAGAGGAAGGTTGCTAGAACCTCGGTATGATGATAACTTGAGCAATATAAAGGTACAAATTCCTACCTTCAAAGGAACCACTAACCCGTCTGAGTACATCAAATAGGAGGGTAAAATCCAGCGTATTTTCAATTGCCATCAGCATTCGGAGGGTAAGAAAGTGAAACTTGCTGCTATGGAGTTTGACAGATATGTCGTTAACTGGTGGGAGAAAATCTATCGGGAGAGACATGGGGCCAGAGTCATCTGGACTTGGGAAGATATGAAGCAACTGATGAGGGAACGGTTTGTGTTGTCATACTACAAACGGGACTTACAAAACCATCTGCAAGGACTCAAGCAAGGGTCGACTTCCGTTGGAAACTACTACAACGAGCTTGAGTCACTTCTCACACAAACCGATACACAGGAGGACGAGGAGGTAACTATGGCTAGATTTTTGAATAGTGTGAATGAAAAGATTAAATACAAGCTTGAGTTACGGGATTTTGAAAGTTTACAGCCTATGTTACACTACACCCTGAAGGTAGAAGCCCATGAAGTCACCAAACGGAAAAACTCCCAGCCGAAACACAAACCCACCCAACACCTACCCCAATCCTACTAAACAACCCTGGAAGCCTCACCAAAAAGACTACCAAAAGACCCCACCATACACCAAAACAAATCTGTCTTCTATAACCAAACCTTACACGCCTTCTACCAAGCCTAACCCTATACCGGTAACATCTAATCCGGTAATTCCTAACCTACCGTCCAGAAAATACTCTGCCAATATTGAATATTTCAAGTATCGGAGAAGAGGGCATATTTCTTCCGTGTTCCCAAACTGACGCATGATAGTCATTCGGGAGGGGGTGTACGAAACCGATAGTGAGGGAGAAGAATTACCAAGTGAGGAACATTGTCGGGATGAAGAAGTAGTAACGAGTAGTGATGAAGAAGAAATTTTACCAGCTTCAGCAATGACTTTGGTTGTACGGAGGAGTTTAAATGCACACACTAAGCTGGATGATGAATAAAGGGAAAACCTCTTCCACTCTCGATGTGAGGTAAATGGCAAGATTGTGTCCATGATTGTGGATAATGGTAGTGTGGTAGCAGCCAGTCATATCCTAGTGAGTAAGCTAAACTTACCGACAACGCCGCATCCTAAACCATAGTCACTCTATTGGTTCAATGATGACGAGGAGGTTAAAGTCAAGAAGAAAATTCTCATGAGTTTTAGGATATGAGGATGAGCGTTTGTGTGATGTTGTACCGATGGATGCTACCCACCTCCTTTTCGGTCGCCCATGGTAGTACAATAGAAGAGTAATTCATGATGGACACACTAACAAAATCCATCTTACTCATAACGGTAAGAAGTTTAGCATTCCACCTCTCTCACCGTCTCAAGTCCGTAAGGACTAACGACAAATGGAAAAATCTAACACTGAGTTCCATATAGCAAAGAGTTTGAGAGATAAGAAAGTAAGCCGAGAGGACAAAACACACCATGAAAAGAGCAAGCATGGTATCGGGAGTGAGCAAGAGCGATTGCGAGGGGAAAAGAGTGGAGAAAAAAAGGAAGGACATGAGCAAAACACACGTCATGAAAAGAGCAAGCATGACCGTAAGGATGAAATCAAATCATTGAGTGTGTATGTGAAGGGAAAGGATGTGAGGCATGCATTGCATTCTAACAAACGGTGTCTTGTACTTCGGTACAAATCACATTGCCTAACTGTTAATCCTGACCTTTCTTCCCTACCTAGTCCGATTGTTTCCCTCTTGCAGGAATTCGATGATGTGTTCCTGAAAGAGATGTCGACAGGTTTACCTCCCATCAGAGGGATTGAGAACAAGATTGACCTAGTACCGGGATCGATATTACCTAACCGACCAGTTTACCGGTGCAATCCAGAAGAAACCAAAGAGCTTCAATGTCAAGTAGACGATCTTATGAGCAAGGGTTTCATCTGGGAGAGTATGTCGCCATGCGCAGTACTGGTACCATTAGTACCTAAGAAAGACGAAACATGGTGAATGTGTGTAGATTGTCGGGTCATCAACAAAATTATCGTCAAGTACCGTCATCCCATTCCGCGCCTCGACGACATGTTAGATGAGTTGAGTGGTAGTACTGTCTATTCTAAGATAGACTTGATGAGCGGATATCATCAGATCTGAATGCATGAGGGAGATGAATGGAAGACTACCTTCAAGATAAAGTGCGGTTTGTATGAATGGATGGTAATGCCATTCGGTCTCTCTAACGCTCCAAGTACTTTCATGTGTTTGATGAACCATGTGCTGCGTGATTTTATTGGGCATTTTATTGTTGTTTACTTTGATGATATCCTTATCTACAACCCTTTACTTAAAACGCATGCTACCTATATACGCATTGTACTCCACACACTTAGGGTTCATAAATTATATGCCAAATTAACTAAGTATGAATTTTGTTTGGATCGAGTGCATTTCCTTGGTTTTGTTGTGATCCTTTAACGGTTTGCCAGCTTCTACCGTCCCTTTGTGCTTCTCAACGATAGCCGCCCCTCTCAACGAGCTCACAAAGAAGAATGTCCCATTTGAATGGGAAGACAAACAAGAGGAAGCCTTCTGAGAATTGAAGAACCGGCTCATGTAGTCACCGGTACTGACCTTACCGGATTTCAACAATCCCTTTGAGTTAGAGTGTGATGCTAGTGGAATAGGTATCGGGGCCGTTCTTACTCAAGAAGGACGTCTGGTAGCCTACTTTAGTGAGAATTTTAATGGAGCGCAACTCAATAATTCCACCTATGACCATGAGTTATACGCACTATCTCCTTCCAAATCAGTTCGTCATCCATACGGATCATCTGAGTTTCAAGTACCTCCAAGGACAAGTGAAGATCAACAAACGACATACGAAGTGGATGGAACTTATCGACGCCTACCATTATACCATCAAGTACAAAAAAGGACAAGGAAAATATGGTTGCTGATGCTCTCTCAAAAAGGTACATGTTCATTAATTCCCTTGATGCTAATTTGTTTGGATTTGCCCATTTATTAGACCTTTATAAACATGATGAAACCTTCTGTGACATATATGTTGCATGTGATAAAAGACCCTACTTGCATTTTGTGAAGCATGATGGATTTCTATTCAAACACAAACGGCTTTCCATACCCAAGTCTAGCATCCGGGAATTACTTATGTTGGAAGCCCATAAGGGTGGATTAAATGGTCATTTTGGTATTACCAAAACATTATATGCGCTGAAAGACCACTTCTTTTGGCCAAAGATGAAATTTGATGTAACAAAGTTAATTGTTAAATGTCTTGTATGCAAACGGGCTAAGTCCACATCCATGCATCATGCATTTTATATGCCATTACTGGTAGCTAGTCATCCGTGGGTTGATTTATCAATGGATTTTATTCTAGGGCCGCCAAGGTCTAAAACCGGTAATGATTCTATTTTTGTTGTGGTTGACCGATTTTCTAAGATAGCTCATTTCATTCCCTATGCAAAAACTTATGATGCCTGTCGTATTGCTCATTTGTTCTTCCAAAAGATTTTCCGTTTGCATGGCATGCCTAGAACAATCGTTAGTGACCAGGATACTAAGTTCTCATTTTTGGCGTACATTATGGTCCCTACTAGGCACTAAACTTTTGTTCTCCACCACTTATCATCCGCAAACAGATGGACAAACGGAAGTGGTTAATAAGACCTTAGGGTCATTATTGCGAGTCATGATTGACACACACGGTACTAAGTGGAAAGATAGCATTTCATTCATTGAATTTGCTTATAACCATGCATATCATTCAACCACTGGCTTCTCTCCGTTTAAGGTGGTATACGGGTTTCAACCCCTAACCCCTCTTGATCTCTTACCATTACCTTTGAGTGTACTTAAGTATGTAGATGGTGAAACCAAAGCAGAGGAGGTCAAGAAGTTACACGCGGAGGTCCTGAAGAACATAGAGGCAATGAACGCCAGAGAGGTCATCAAACGGAACAAAGGCAAAACACCGATATCATTTGAGCCAGGCCAATGAGTTTGGTTACACTAGCGTAAGGACAAATTTCCACAACAGCGATAAGGAAAATTGAGCCCCCGCGGCGATGGACCGTTTGAAATACTCCACCGGACCAATGACAACGCTTATATCCATAACTTACCAGGTGAGTATGGATCCATGAGAAACTCCTTCCATATTAATGACTTAACTCTTTACAATGCAGATAATGAAGGAGCTGAAGAAACGGATTCGAGGACTGTTGATACCCGAATTTTCACGCCATTTTTATTTAATTTTAGCATTTCTGTTATTCAGCTAATTTACAGTCATTTTCAGTTGATTTAATGTCGCTAGCATCTTTAGGTGTTTCGTTGCATTTTTGCATCATCGTCAGCCTTCGAAATCGCATTTTTAATTTTTCGGCAAGTATTTTCATTATTATTATCATTAATATTTTTAGCCTTAAAAATCACATTTTTAATTATCCGGCAGTCGTTTGCTAATTTTTTCTTCGTTTTAGGTCATCACATGAATTTTAGGATTTTTTATATTGTAGCACATTTTTTAGTATTTTTATTATTTTATTATTATTTTTATTCGAGCTTTTATTAGACCCGAGTAAGTCCACTCGGACCATAGCTTGACTTTAAAATGTTTTCCATCAACTAGTTGCTAGATTTTTTTCTGGTCGCAACGGTCTACAGCGATTCGTGTGATTTTCGGCGTAACGTTATTATTTTTCCGTTCAAACGTTTCACGTTTTTGAACGCGAAAATAAACACGTTAAACGAAAAATTCTCGTCATTCGCTGTAGATGGTTAAACCCGTCATATTTTTCTCTACGCGACGGTACCTTCGGCTCAAAAAGTCAGAACGTTTGGTCGCGGGAACCGACTCGAGGCCATTTAAATCTGATAAAATGCCATTTGATCATGGCCATTGATCTGGTCAACCAAGGAAAGTCAACCATATCAATGGCCCTTGATTTAATGTGCATAATGCACATGCACAGTGCCAAGGGAGTGCAACGAAGCAGCCCACGCCCGAGCCACCTGCTCCCGTAGCTCCTGTCCCTCCGCCATCATCACCGCTAGCGCCCTAGCTCCACCACCTCACGCAGCCGTAGACCCGACGTCATCACAGCGACGTCATCATGACCTCCACGCGCAGCACCCGCACCTCCTCCTCACGCGATCTTCGGCTATAAATAGCCCCCTCCTCCAACGCATTCGAGGCACCAAATTGGCAAGCTTTCTTGCCCTCTCTCCCTCCTCTGATCAGTTGCTTATTTCAAGCGAGGATCGTCCAGTTCAAGGCTTTGAGGTGAGCTTTCTCTCTCTAGCCTTTTTTTTTGGTTTTTAAGCCAAAGTTTTGTTTAAATTCGTTTGCCTCTTGTTTGAGCAATTTAATTGCTTTCTTTTATGTCATTAATTCACACACATAACATAGATTAAATACACGCTTTCACTTTTAAAAATCGTCGGTTAGTTTGGGCAAATTAATTAGTTTTTGATAATTAACAATTTTGTCATTTTTTCAAAATTAAATTTTGTACGAGTCAAACTAAAAATCGGGGTTGGTATGGTCGGGAAGTCGTCGAAGAGACGAACATTTTGGTACAAACGATTTTCAAATCGGACACTTGTGGCCGGAGTTGTGCCGCCGGCAGTACGCCGGCGACCAAGAAAGGTGACAAATGAACAGTGCCAGGCCAACGGCACTGTTCACGCGGGAATGGGCTTGGCCCATTCCCTTTTAAATTCTCATGGGCCAGGCACTATTCCTGGCCCATTTTTCACTTCTTTTCATTCTTCAATTGGGCCCAGCCCATTTTCAATTGTTTTCAAAACTTCGGATCACTTTTTTTCGTAAAATACTCGTATGCTTCGTATGATTATTTGTCGTACTAACACTTTTAATTTTCTGTAATATCAACTGTTTATTTTCTGTAAATATCAACTGTTTAATTATTCGCACTTTAAATTTCAGCAATTTACTTTCAGCAATTTAAATTCAATACTGCCTACATGGTCGGTCGCAATATCAACTGTTTATTTTCTGCAATATTCAACTGCTTTAATTTTTTGCACACTGCTGGAAATCCTTCCGCAACTTATCAACTGTTTAATTTTCCGCACTTTAATTTTCCGCAATTTACTTTCAGCAATTTAAATTCAATACCGCCTACATGGTCGGTCGCACTTATCAACTGTTTACTTTTCCGCACTTTAAATTTCCGCACTTTACTTTTCCGCACTTTAAATTTCAGTAATTTAAATTCAATACCGCCTACATGGTCGGTCGCACTTATCAACTGTTTACTTTTCCGCACTTTATTTTTCCGCACTTTAAATTTCAGCAATTTACTTTCAGCAATTTAAATTCAATACCGCCTACATGATCGGTCGCATTTTAATTCTCGTAAATATTCAACTGCTTTAATTTTTTTTGCAAACTGCTGGAAATTCTTCCGCAATCTATCAACTGTTTATTTTCTTCAAATATCAACTGTTTATTTTCTGCAAATATCCAACTGCTCATTCTCTACATTATCAACCTGTTTTATTTTCTGCCAATCACCCAACTTTTTATTCCCTGTAAATCGCCCCTAGCATTTAATTTTTCTGCACTTATCAAAACAGCATTTAAATTCTCGTATGCGTAAAATCAATCATTTTTCGCATGCAATCAACCTAGCACTTAAATTCTCGTATGCGTAAAATCCATCATTTTTTGCATGCAATCAACCCAGCATTTAAATTCTCGTATGCGTAAAATCCATCATTTTTCACATGCAATCAACCCAGCATTTAAATTCTCGTATGCGTAAAATCAATCATTTTTCGCATGCAATCAACCTAGCATTTAAATTCTCGTATGCGTAAAATCAATCATTTTTCGCATGCAATCAACACAGCCTTTAAATTCTCGTGTGCTTAAAATCAATCATTTTTCGCACGCAATCAACTCAGTATCTCATTTTCGTATGCGTAAAATTCATCATTTCTCGCATGCAATCAATTGTCGCCATTTATTTTCATGCACTCATCAAGCTCAGCATTTAATTCTCGTATGCGTACAATCCATCATTTTACGTGTGCAATCACTTGTCATTTAAAATTTTCATTGCTCAGTTATCTCTCAAGCTATCACTAACACTCTCGTTTTGTAGGTTAATTTCAAGCTTCGCTCGAAAGTACGCCTCACAAGTCCTTTTTATTTATTCGATGCTTTCTGCAAATATCAACTGTATGCATGATATATAGAACTGCTAGAATTAAAATCAACCCACATGAACAACGTGTTTAAAGACGTGCTTAAAATACTATGTTCATCTGATTTCAAATTCTTGCTTGTATTGACTGCATGTACATGGGGACTTTCGATCCCACTTCAGTTTTTTTTTTCACTTCAAAAACCTATCATTTAAATTGGTACTCTGTTAGCAATCCATGTTAGAATCACGTAGTAATTAGGTTAATCATGCATGGCCCGGTGATGAAAAAAGAGGGCGTTCATTCAGCCTTACGGAAAATTCAGTCCCACCACGTTACGGTCAAGAATAATCGATCGATCTTGATAAACGGTAACCCCGTCCGAAAGATCTTTTTATTATTCCTGAACGGTCCCGATTGTAAAAAAGGCTAAAGTGACAATTCCTCTGAGGGCCCCCTTTTCAAAAATGTATTTTTCAAGCACCTTTTTAAACACCTCTCTCATCAACCGGTAACCGTTTTCGGATGTGACTCGGGTGCCTAACACCTTCCCGAGACCATAATACGACCCCGAACCTTTGTCTGGGGTCCAGACCCCTTTTTGTGCCTTTAGTTTTTTTACTTATTATATTTCCTATGCCATGACGATTAGGGTTCCCTAAGCCTAGCAACCAAATTAGGGTGGCGACTTCATTGCATGCTGCGAGGCGTCCTTTTACGCCAAGCATCTGAAGGTCTCAAATTTCGTTGCACACTCGCGAATTTTTTAAATTTCCGAGGCGCGACAAGGACGAATTTTTTCGAAGGAGGAGGAGATGATGCGATCACGATCAAGACAACTATAATGCTTGAAGAGTTAGAGATAGCGCCAAAAGGACCGATAACCCGCAGCATGACCTAGAACCTAACGCTATGGATAAAGGCAGAGATAAAGACTAGAAGGTACCGTCCCGAGAAACGCACATTAACGGTGATTGCGCACCATGACGGAACCTAAGAGCCGGAAGCTTACGGGATAGTTACTAGGAAAATGTTTGTTACTGGTAACTAGTATCTTTCGGAAACTACTCAACAAACAAACATCTTCAGGAAGGTTACCGGGAATGTACCTCCTATCCGGAAAGCGCCAAATACTGGAAGCCTTCAGAAGTGTTGTCAAGAGCCGTCAACAAAACCGGAACCCTTCGGAAAGACTACCAGTAAGATCTATCGGGAAACTAATGGACTAGCTACTGGGAAGACCTATCAGGAGACTAGTGTAACCAACTGTACTTTACTAGTATAAATAGCCAGCTCTTCTCTCATTTTATGCAGTTTTTGTGTAAAGTGTTTATTGCTTGCGTAGAGAATACTCTACCCTCTAAACACCAGAAACTCACTTAGTGAGGATCAAGTCAAGAAGACGGCTTGACTCATTGCAAGTAAAAGATCCACTATCTTCAACCTTTTAATTTACTATTTGAGTGTTAGTTCCTTTACAATTTTTAGGATACTTGTAATCGATCAATATCTTGAATTTTTGTATTTGGTTTGTTTATGAGCAAGTGTGATTTGGATGTTTATTATTAATCGATTATTTTTTAATTAATTATCGATTGCAATTTCCATCTTGTTGTTCCGCTTCTTTGTTCATCTTCATCATATTATTCCGCTGCATATTTCGACTTCAATTTTTGCGACTGTTCATCATTTCTGTTTTTGCAAACCTCTTGGGTTTAATTGATAACTCGAGCTAGATCCTTAGCTGTAAAGCATAAACGCATCCGATTCTTTGAAAGGGAACTTGGATCGCGTCACCTGGCCTATATGTTTGTGGTGTGATATTTCGTCAGAACCTTTGAGAGGCAAACAAACTTGATAGTTTTATTGGATTAGTTCATCAATTCAGATTTATCTCGCAATGATTTACTCGTTCAAATGGTGCATATTTTGCATATGAAACTATATTATGGAGAAGGAATGAGAAAGATTGAAGTAGAGAGGAAAGCCGCAATTATGGTTTGAAGTGAATCTAGAGCTAAAGGGTGCAAGCATTTGCTAGTGCTTCCTTTATTAGGATGCCAAAAAAATAATAGCCATGAACTTGAAGTTATATGCCTGAAGGTTTGTTTTTTCATTCTAGCTTGTGTTACATTTTAGTAGATTAATTTTGATTTCATTATGGCAACTTGGTTGCTCCAGTTTTCTTCAATAATTGTCTATCCCAAGTATAGATATTGGAGTTAGAATCTAGCTTGTTATTCTTGTAAATGAACTCCTTATACCTTCCTGCTAAAAAGTTGCAAGTTCCTGTGTTCTTAATTTATAGCAATCCCTCTCTTATCTAAATAAATACTAACATTAAGAGTAGTGTAGCCTATATTTCCTAGAATGAAATTATGAAGCAAAAGATCTCATTGTTGTAAAGAAACACCCTCATCCCCATCTTCTTCAAACACCGCTTCCTTTCTCGCCCTCAATTCGTTTGCCCTTGCCTCAAAGCGAAAGATGTCATGACCAATTTGGAGAATCTTGTGCTCTAGCTGAGTTATGTCATCATGTAAATGACCACTAACGTTCTCCATAGATTAGAGAAGGACTTGCTTATCGTTGGGATTCATTTTGTGAGACCTGCAAATTATGAGAAGCAAAGATCCTTAGGTTTAGAAGAGAGGCAAAGAGATAGAGAGGCAAAGTATTTTGACAGTGATGAGTTAGAGCTGCTATAAATTTATAGAGGATCTTATGGTGTTGGAGATAAGCTCAAGCAGACATGCAATCGACGAACTCTATATAAAGCAAACTGCTTTGAAACGTTGCAATACTTGGGAATATGAAAGGCTGACTCCAGTAGGACTCTAAATGGTGTAGTGAATGGAAGGAGAATCTTGAATAACTTCTTTTCAATATGTGTAATGGTCCAGCTACAAGTCTACTGAATGACTGGACAATCTGAACCAACATTGGAAATAAAACACCAAAAAATTCTTGACAACTACAAAGTGCACACGAAATACAATACTAAAAACCTAAGAAGAGATTACTAGAATTTTTTCACACAATTTTTTTTAACACAAAACTAATTGACACACAGCACCAGCATCCACAAATTGACACAATGCACCAAAATTCACATATTTTAACACAACATAAATTGACACACCAACACCAGCATCCACAAATTAGAGAATATCACTATGGAATGAAGAACAAGCATAGTTACCTATAAACGCAATTACACTGGCTATAACAATTTCAATTTTATAATCAGATGTTTACCCATACAACAACTGAATCTACCAAAAGTATGACCACTACTTCTTATCCCAAAAAAATTCATTGTACCATATCTATTTGCATCCAACAAAAAGATTCACACCATCTGAAACTATACCCCGCAAACTATGATCACTACTTCATGTCACCAAAGTAATGAACCTAGACCAAATATATCTTCAACCAACAAAAGATGTACACCAACTGATACTTCCACAAAAAAACTAAGATTACTACATCTAGTCCCCAAACAAATTAACTGAACCAAAAGTATCTCCATCCATCAATGTTACCGGCAAACACAAATACATTGACAATGTAAACAACAACAACGAATACGTCCACAAAATACTCAATGAAATCATCAAGGAATTTACATACAAATTAGTGGAGAGATTGTCTTAAAATTATAATTATTATAGAATTTAGTATTAATGTCCTTAATTAATGTACTCCCTAATTGATCCTATTACAAAACATCTTTAAAATCAAAACCATCTCAACTTACACGGCAAGAGTTGGTACAATTGATAATTGAAAATTAATTGATCCTATTGATTATTGAAAGAAATGTCTATTAAAAAAACGTTTGTACATATCCATGTTATCAGAACCGGACCGGACTGGGTTTAACTGGGTTATTTCACATTTCTAGTTCGATTCAGCTATCGGACCGGATATGCATGTGAATCGGGTTCAACCGGTCGGTTTTTACACAACCGGCGAACCAGATTGAACCGGCCAGTTTGATGAGCCAAACCAAAACGAAGCCATTTTGGTTTGGTTTGGTTTTTTTTTTGGAGAAAATTTGATGGGCCGACCCATTACAGGCATGGGCCAACTCATCAGAGAGGCAACCAAAACGTTTTTTTTTGGTTTTTTATTGGAAAATATGATGGGTCTACCCATTAGAGGCCCATCATAGTATAAAAATCGTCCGGTTCAATCTGGTTCAAGTATCTAAAATTGAACAGTTCGATGTGTGTCCGGTTCAAAATGGTTCAGTGGGTCAATCCGGTCGAACCCTATTGAACCCGGTCGAACCATGAAATTTTCATTTCCGATTCGCTGTCCGGTCTGATTCTGATAACTATGGTACATATACTTTTAAATCTCATAAATATAATTAATAAAGCATTAAGAGTTATACCCTTAATTAATGTACTCCCTAATTTATTGCTAAATGTCTTAAAAAATAATCCTATTATAATTGAAAAAATGTATGTGAAAAATAAAAGGTCATATTTATCAATACTTAATTTACTATAAATTAAAAACTCCTTTTGAGTTTGAATACACAATACTTCACTATTTTTATTCAATCAAACAAAGGTATCATCTTGCGTGAGTTCTCTCCTCTCCTATTCGCATAATATATTATTGTACTTTCTTGATTTGCGATTTTTAGCGACAATTTAGTGCTATTAAACTTCAATTACTTATTGGATAATGTTAAAGGTTTTTCCTTATCTGCTGTAGGAACTCATTTAAAAACTCTATTGATAATATGCTGCTAAGGGCATTGGTCTACATCGTTTTGGAAAAGTTCACATAGTTCACTTCATATTATTTTTTCTCAATTTATTAATTCAATTTGTATTGAATTGTTGTTGTTGTCTTTATAAAACAAAAAGAAGATATAGCTTAACTAATCTTTTTCTTAGCCTTTGAATAAATGAAATTTTGTTCTCAAACATCTTCACCTACTTTTGTTATTGTTAGTTTTATAAATCTACTGTTATTATAATTAATCATTTTCCAATAATAATTTTGTTAGTACAAATATTTTGAAACAATTAATATTTATATAAAAAAATAATAAATTATAATCTTTTATTATAATTTTATAATAATAGTATATTTCAATTATATGATATTTAAGCTATATATAAAATTTATATATTAAAGCAAAATAAATAAGTTACACACACACGAGACTAGTTTATATAAAAGTCATTTACATAATTAAGAGGCGTTGATCTTTCTTATAATTAGATATTGGCAAGCAAAGCAAAAGATGCAAGTAATTTCTCACTTTCACTTCTTACGTCAAGAATTTTTAGATCAGTTTTCATAAAGGAAATAATTTCTTCACGTAGATATATAGTTCCAAACAAAATATTCTCATATATAGTTTTCACTAGCACCAATACCCCTAACCCAAATGTTTTTAAGATATATATATACCTATTAATTAATTAATAATAAAAGTTAAAAAGATTCAAAATTTAAATCTACAAAACTAGTAAGAAAATATTAGTATATATCTTAACAAATTGAGTAGTGCTAGAAATACAAACACTTTTACAATTTTTTTTAAAAAAGTATACGTCTCATCTTCACATTTACTTTGTAGTTATTTATTTAAGAAGGGATAAACTCCAATTATATCTTGACACATTAGTTGGTACAAAATACTTTGTAAAATAGTTTGATACAATTAGAATTTTAAGAAAGTCAAAATTTTAATATTTAGATCAAATTAACATTTGAATTTATATTTTAAAGCTCTAAAATGATCGTACAAGTATTTTATTCTCAAGAATCGTGTTGGTGTAGTTACCCTATTATTTCTTTTATTTTGATATAAAAAATATTAGTATACATATATAATTAATTATTTAGTATTTTGTTAATTAGTTAATGGCTATTATATACACTATAATATTTTTTTATATTGATATTATAGCTCACTCAAGAAAAACTTTCTGTCTCGCTTCTGATAGCCACATACCCAATTACTATCATATTTCGATACAATAACCGCAATGGATTGTTTGTTAATTAGAAACTAAGACTGAAAATGCAGTACTAAATGTTTTCTACGGGCTAACACAATCGTTGAAAATCTATTGATTGTTTCGACAAGCATGCATTTACGAAGGGTTTTGATGGATTTGACCGTCAAAAACATTTCGATGATTAATTTATACCCCTTATTTTGACGAACGAGAAAATGAGAATTTTCAATGAGATCTTACATTTTATCAATCACCAACCCAAAAGAAAATATCTTATACCGATGGAGTCTTTCCGATGGACAATTTTCATCGAAATTTTTTGACGGTGTGACTGTCGCAACTTTTTTTCTTTTTAATATTCCATTATAGTATTATCGGCAAAAATACTACAATTATCTATGTAAAACTCTGTCGATTACCTATTTTGACAGTTCTTCCGTTGAAATATTTGGGCGCTAACGCAGAATTATTGGCGCCACAATAATGCGCGAAACAATTTCGAGAGACTAGTCCGTCAAACATGTTTTGACCGCTATACTCGTCAAAATTTACCCAATTTTCGATGGAAAGGCCGTTGATAATAGAGGAAATATTTTGAGGCACACATCCCTCGATGAACCTCTTTAGTTTCGATCGGTACTTCCGTCGAAAACCTCTTTCGACGGACTTTCCGTCGAAACCCTTTTATTTTTTGCGACCGAATAGCCATCGAACAAGGAAGAAGCCTTTCGATGGTATAGTATGTCGAAAGATCTTTCCATTTTCAACGGACTTTCTGTCGAAAATGGTATCTCATCATTTCTGATACGGTTTCGGTTATTCGTATGCTCTTTTGTGCTAGGATCTAACCTTGAGTTTGTCACACAACACACAACAAGAAGAACACAAGAATATTCGGTGGAAAACAAGGGGAGGACGCAGCGAAAGACACGCACAAACAAAGTTACACAAATAGATAGATATTACCCGAAGAAAACGGATGGAGGTTGAGATGGGGAACTTTAACGATTGAACGATTGAAACTTGAGTCTTGCTTGAAGAACGCCTTGAATACACGGGTAAAGATTATCAAGAACATAAACTCTCAATATTTCATATTCAATGCTCACACAAAAGGAAGTAACAACGAGTTACACATGCGTGTTAGTTTACGTTTTACTTTTGAGGTATCAAAGTACTAGCGAAACTTAGAATCCCACAAGGTATGAGTTTAAGGTGAATAAGGAGGAGGAAACTCTCTCAACTTCAATATTCACAATCAAAAACTAATGAGAAATGTACATGTATGTCCTATTTATACTAAGTTACAAAAATAGGCATTTTATGACAAGTTTGCCCCTTAAAAACCCTTTAAAAATAAAAGCTAAATATTCATCTCGGTGGCTAGCAGTATTTCTGGCTCTTCAAAGCTGTCCCTTAGCGGCATGCCGCTAATGGCTTGGCGGCATGCCGTTAAGCACACGTCCAACCATGTAGTTTGGCTTCTAGAAGAGGGTTTTGATGGCTCCGCACTTGTCTCTTGGCTTCCTTTTGGCTCGCTATGACATTGTCCACTTTGTCCAATACTTGCCCCCCCGCATGCTTGTATCAATTTGCGACGGCTATGTCCGTCGCTATTGATAGTTTTTGACGGCTCATTCCGTCGGAAATGTAATTTTCATTTTTTGTGCTTATGTGTCATTTTATAATAGTTGTTGTTTTAAAATGTATATTATACAATGTACATTTAAAAAAAATGAATAACTTATAAAATTAAGAGATAGTAATAGTGAAAATTAAGTACCCTATTAACTAATTTTGAAACTAACAATATACATACAACAATGAGAAAATTATTTATATTATATAATTAATAGTCCTTAATTACTCATTAACTTTCAAACTAAATAGGTTGTACTACATATACACATTAGATTGATATCGTATATATATACATCTATTGAAAAAGTAATTATTATATATACTAACTTAAATTTAATTTGAGCATTATATAATCTAGTGAATATACATATTTTATTTTTGTAAACTCGTTAAGCTACCGAATATACTGTTAAGTAGGAAAACATTTATCGACTACAGTTAACAATTTAAGGATATTCTTGTAGAGTTACTGATTGAAGGATAAATTTTCATAATTGTTATATAAATATTTATATAGGGCGTTTACGAGAATATTATCATGTAATTGTTGGCAAACAAACTAATAGTGGGTAAAATTCAATTCGTCCATAATACGTTCTTTGCAAACACGAACTAACTGGTTTAGATGCACATGGAAGATGAACGAGATTTACCATAACTTGTGGATACAAATGTATGAAAGGAAGATAATCTTTTATGTGAATTGATACGAGATTTATATACTAGAGTTAATACCATATGAATTGAAATGAGAAACATCAAAGTAAATATTGTTCATCATATATAAAATATTTTAGGTTTAAATAGTTTGATAGTTTTGTTTTAGCAATTATCATGTATTGTGTGTCATAAGTTACTGGTTTTAGTTAATGGTTAAGATCGTACTCGCTTAAGTGATTGAGCATTAATTTCTCATACTTTTACTGTCTAATTACTTGTAATTTGGACAGTAAAGCTATTAATTTGTATGGATTTTCCCCAATTTTGCAGGAATCACTTGGAGGGTGACAAAAAGAAGAAAGTTATCTACTGAGCACAAAAATCAAACGTCAAAACTTTCTTGGCCACGGGCTTAGCCAAGACAGTCGCGATAGATACGGACTCCAGCAGGAGACTTTGGGCGGAGCGCGAGGATGTGAGCTGGCGATTGCAATCATAGAACGAGGTTTGAGGGATCTGCAACGTTGAATAGTATTAGCAAGAATCCTTAACTGGATCTCCCTCTTAGAATAACATTTTGAGTATTTGAATCAAACAATTATCTGGATTTGTAATTTTTATTTTATCCTTATCTTTTGGTTTTGAAAGAGATGGAGTAAGACTAGAAGACAACTTATGTTAAAAGCTGTTAGAAGCCCTTTTGGAAGGGGACACTCCTTTTCTCTTTTCTCTGAACACATTTCACGTTCTGCTCTGTAACTTTCTAGTGCAAAATTTACAGATTCAACTTCTTTTATGCAAATAATAATTTCATTTTCTTCCATGAGTATGTCTAGCTAAACACCTAGTCTTGGTAAGGGCTGAATGAGCCAAGTTTCTAATGCTTTGTGAGATCTAAGTATCCTTAAGAGTCTTTACATCCGTAATTATTTTATTTCCTGGTTTGAAAAATCGCTTACTTGTTAGAATTAAGAATTGATCACTCTTCCATTTTAGCTTGGGAATTGAAGTCAGCCTAGAAGGGGACGAGCAAAACCGGATAGATCAAGTAGACAGCTAGTCTCACGAAGGCTAGTGGAAATAAGTGATATAACTCAGACCATATTGACAACCTAGGGCCTCGACTAGGAGGTAACTTGAGTTAGGTGTTGTCTTCCCCTACGCCATTGAGGAAGCGAACAACCAATCAAGACAGTAGCCAAAAGAGTAAACCCTTTAGCCAGCAAGGTGCTCTTGGTTAGGATTACCAAGAATGGGAGTACCCGCTAGGTGATTATAAGAGGAGGGAAGTAGAAGTGTACAGGATTCCTTGCACTCTATGGCAGCACTATGGAGGTGGAGATGAACACCATTGAATCAGTGATCAAAGCATAGGAAATACAACTCAAATCGCCCTTACTACGAATTTCCCACCAACTGAATTTCCAACCCAGATACTTTATTCTGGTCAAGCCTTTGACCAAGCTTATTTTACTGTTTAATTGTTATTCTTTTATTTTCAGTTTCAGAATCAGCCAAATAACTCCAATGACGAGGAAGTCAACCAAGAACTACACAACCTTAGAAGTCTCTGTGGACGATCCTCTTACCACCATCTGCAAACCCTTTGTGGGTCGTGATAAATTATAATTCTCCTCTATTTCACATCCATTTGTACAACTATTTTTTACGCTCTCAACAGGCAATCATTAAGTAACAAAGTTATCGACTACTGTTAGCTATTTAAAGATATTATTTAGGAATTAATGATTGAAATTTTAACATTTCTTATGGCGTGTTATAATTGGAGTTTATGAGAATGTTAAATTATCAACGATGTTAAGAATTTGTCAGCTGTCGAAGGGTGGAAGGTGGAAGGGCTCCTCAGATCCGGTGTCCGCGGTGGTCCGACGTACCTGCAAGACGCCGGAGGGGGTCTCCGGCGTAAACACTCCAAAGCTTAAGTTAGTATCAGTGGTCAAAGTGGCAGAGCTTAGGCCAATTAAAATACTGCTTCCCTTCCTCCTTTGTGGCGGAGGTATTTATAGGCAAAGAGGATCATTTCCGGATGATCTTGGTCACAAGGTGCTAACGCGCCCGTCAGGGGGTTAGGGCTCCTTGTTGATGAAATGTGTTATCACTGCGTTAGATATAGGTATGGGGGAGGGGGGGGGGGGGGGGTAGACATTACCTAGGCAAGGTAACGTCTAGACTCCTCTCAAGAAGCCTGACGTGACCTGGGATGGGATAATGCCTTGTGTTATGACTGCGTGATGTGTGGGACCCCCTTGCTGATGTCGACCATCCCAGCGTCAGTCAGATAGTGGGTGGCGATAGCTTTGAAGTTGCCGGGACGGTAGGAACAATATCCGTTTTTCTCTTCCCGCGGGGTATGAGACGAAAATACCCTTGTCGTTAGGTGTATTGTTATCATAAGCCCAACTGAAAATGAGCCCGAGTGTTTACCAAGGGCTAACGCTCGCCCTTCAGCTTGTCAGTCTTTATATGTTGGGGTGGCTCTTTCTTAGGAAATGATCCTGCCTTGATCACCGTTCTTCTGAGTCTATAAATTGGAGCTCTCTCTCGTGCAAATTTCTCACACATTTTTTTGCTTTCTCCTTTTAGATTTCCATCATGGATGAACTGACCAGAAATTTCCTGATCTCCAAAGCTTTGACCCTGAAAAACCTCACTGAAGGTGACATCAGATTCCTAGAGAGGATGATCATCAAGACCTCGGAGGATGTCCTGGAGTTGCAAGGATTGTTAACCCCCGTTCTGTCTAGGCAGCTGGGAATGTCTCTAGAGGATTTCAGTCCTTTGGAGAGTTTGGCAAAGTTGGCCACCACCACTTCCCACATCGAGGTGGTTGCTTCTATGTTGCAGCAGAGGAAGGATTTACTGGCCTACTGCTTGAAGGGTATGAGGGCCTGTTCTGCTAAGCTGACCTCTATTGCTGATGCCTTGAGGGAGGTTCCCGTCGTGCCAGGGGAGGACGATGCCGGGTCCAAGGCTTGACTACTATCTCCGCTTCCTCTTGTTTCTTTTCCTTATGCTTTCTTGTACATGTGTTCTAGACGCTAAGGTCGTTCAGGCCATAAATAAATAAATAGTTGTTTCTATCACCATCAAGTCTTCTTTTTCCTGGTTCGATTTCTTGTTGTTTTAGTTGGAGGCATTCGTTGTAAGCCCAACTCAAAATGAGTCTTCCTCGGGAGATAGCACTACAGTGGCTAGGTCCCGGGAATCGGCAATGAATGTTTTGCTTTGACTGCTTTCTGGGCCACCCTTTCGGGGGTAGGCGGTTGGGCGGTTTTTTTGTGCCCTCTGATTGGCGCAATTAACGAGCGGGTATGCCTGTGCCGGATCTGATTCTGTAATTATGGTTACGTTCCCCAGGTGTCTTAACTATTTTTTAGGGGCATGCGAGAGGATCGAAGCGCCTCCTTGGCTATTTAAGGGAGTTACTTTTCCCCTTTCCTGTTCATCTTCATCTTCTTCTCTCCTTTACTCATTTGCGAATTGAATGGCAGATTTCTATTTCTTAGGTACCGCAGATCGCGACTCCCTGCCAACTCCTCCAACTTCGCCGGACTCAGATCATCCTCCTCCATCGCCACCATGGAGACCGCCAGCCCGTCGAAAGGACCGCAGAAGGCGGAGGGAGAAAACCTCCAAGGTGTCCGTCGCACCTTTTGATTCTTCTGGCTCTACTACTCGGGAGGGTAGCAAACGCTTTCCTTTGCCTGATTGTTTGCTGGAGAAAAATTCTTCCATTGGTGCTGGTGCTGGAACGGTAGCGTCATTTTCCAAGGAAAAGTCAGGCCCGTCAGGGTCCGTCCTGGAGAGGGGAGTGGATGAGCCCTTTCCACCCGTTAACGAGAAGATGTCGTTCTTGGATGGCGATGGGGTTTATCACTATGGAATCTACTGGCCCGAAGAGGATTAGTGCCCTTATGATAGGCATACTGTATATGCCTTTTGGCATTTTATGAATAAAGTGATGCTTTCTATCTTTTTCTCTTTGTTATTATCTTTCCGTCAGCATGTTGGTCTTGTTGGTAGCTAACGCGAGCGATTAGTCTTGCTGAGGTGACCATTTTGCGATTATTTGACTGGGTCAACTTTGTCGCCATTTGGGGAGTCGCGACGAATAACTTCTCCTTTTAGATTCCTTTAATATGCTTCCACGTGGCCAACTTCTTTTTACACGAGTCTCCGCATGGTTGGTAACTCAATTAATACGGTGGCATTTATCCCTTTAAAAAGGGACCATTTTCTCTTTCTAACACTTTTTTGCCCTTGCTTCAAATTTTCTCCTTCGTCTTCCTTCATCTTTTTCTCAGAAGAACTTCCTGGTCGTCCACCGAGTCGCTCGTAAATCTTCCCTTTTAAGGTACCCCTTCAATCCTCTCTCAGATTTCCTATTTGTTGGTTTATTATGGTTAGGAATAGGCCCCGCCAGGTTCTCTGGAGACTCGTGGATCCAGAGGTCGCGCAATCACCTAGTGTTTTTACATGCGATGTGGTTCTAAAGGCCGAACTGGAGGAACATGGTATTACCTTTCCCCCCAGATATGAGCCCTTTGTTCCTGAAAGCTACATGCGGCTTCATAACCCGGCGTGGGGTTTCTGTAGGCTACTTTACTTTAAGATGTTCCTCTATGGTTTTCGCTTTCCCGTCCATGATTCGATACTAACGCTGCTGCGAGAGCACAACCTTAATCCTGCCCAGATAACTCCTTCATCCTGGTGTGGGGTTTATGCCTTTCTTCGCGTTTGCGAGTTGAAGAACATTCTCACCCCATCCCTCAATTTATTTCGCAAATTCTTTAGTATGAATTGTCACAATTGTTTAATCGACATCACTCCTCGATGGGATGACGCGTTCGTGTAGTCGTTTTGGCAGTGGTTTCGCGGCTTTAAGAGGGGCGTGGCTGGCTGGAAAAGTAGTTTCTTCGTTCTCGAGCTACCATCCCGTTTGTGGCGCATTAACTTTAACCAGGAGCTCATAGGCCCCATTTGGACAAATCCCGTAGTACTGACCAGGATTGAGCTAGAGTAGGCTAACGCTTTGTTGGACGTGGATACCTGCTATCGTATCCGCGATTTTGCTTTGCTGAAGCCTCTGGAGGAGTGTGTTATGGGTGAGTCTGTCCTCTCTTGCATTTTCTTTTACACTTATTTCTTGTCCTAACACATTTCTTTTCAGGAGACGCTGACGATCGACCACCTGGTGAGGCTGACGCTCCTTTGAATGTAACGCCGCTCCAGACTTTACCAGCCTCTCCCCCCGCCGAAGGCTCTAATCGCCAGAGCGCTCGGCCCCAGAGGGGAAGGACCAAGACAGTCGCTCGGGGGGGGGGGGGGGGGGGGGGGGGGGGCGAAGGCTCGACGGCTCTGTCCGAGCTTCTCGTTTCATCGAGAATTGGCTACCAGACCGTCGCGGGAGAACTGACTCAAGCCGTCCCACTACAAGGGTATTTGATAGTGACAACGAGGATATGAATGTTAAACCAGACCTCTGCCATGCTTCTTCCTCTCGCCGAAAAAAGCTTCGAGCAAACGCGAGTGAACGGGCTACCGGGGTTTCTCCTGTTAGTGCGGTGGCTGCTTCCATACCCGTCGTTTCGTCTAACGCAAGTATTTCTCAAACGGTGAAGATTACCGAGGCATCGGCTGCCACCCGCTCTACCTAGGCGGGAACCCTACCAGTGACAGGCTCTTCTCTTACAGCTAACACTCCCGATTCTCCAATTTCTCACTATATTCCTAATGTAGTGGTGACGCCTTCTGCTGCGGATTCAGTTGCTGAGTTGCCGCCTAAGGCCTTTCCGCAATTGTTCTTTACTCCTATCTCGAATGTGATTACCGAGGGTTCTTCTTCAACTCCAACGGTCAATCTTTCCTATGGCGGCCCTAACGGGACTCCGAACTATCGCATGAACTTGACGGGGTTCTATTTTGACGGTCTTCGCGCTATCGGGGTGTCCAATCCTTTTTCTAGAGATGAGTTTACCGCACCCTTGATAGGGGAAATGATGAGTTCCCGCGAAGAGAAAGAGAAATTTCTTCAGCTTTCTCCGAAGGCCCGCCACCGGCATGTTATGAATGATTCTCTGGATATCTTTCGCCATCTGAACTATATGTTCGCCGTTCATGACCATGAATTGCGAAACTTCTCTAGCGCGATATGCGCTCAAAGGGTGCAGCTTGACCGCTCGGTGGACCAAATGAGGCTGCTAACGCGTCTCCATGACTAGTCACGGAAGGAGCTAAGTAGAGAGAAATCCGCAGAGAAAGCGAAGGTTGAGGTTCTGGAGGCAGAATTAACGTTGGAAAAGAAGAAAAATCTCCTTCTTCGCGAAGAGATGTTAGCTCGAGATGAGGAGTTTGCCAGGACACCGCTGAAAATGGAGTGGTGGAAAAAGAAAGTCTTGGAAGCCTTCACCTCTAGGTTTGCCGCCCGCTTTAAGGGTGACTCTTCTGATCCGGCCCAAGTTGCCGACTATGTTTCTGTCATGATGGACGAGGTTGGCGAAGGTAGGGATGGCTCGTCTGCCCCAGAGGGAGAAAAGACTGACGACAATGGTGGTGGGGGTGCCCAACATTTTCCCTGAGGGGTGGCCCGATTGCCGCAGCAAATTCCTGAATCTCCCCTTGATTGTTTGCTATTGTATTTGCTACCTGTATTTCTTTTATTCTTCCGTGGAAAATCGTTCTTTCTGTAATAATGCTGACGCCATGCAGCCTTTATCGCACCGTTAGGTTCATTATATTATTGTTGTCACGTCATTTCGTGGGGTTACACGGTAAGGCCAGCGCTGCTTTTTAGATCATTAAATGTTGCGAATCCCCAATTAATGCGATTTGGAGAGTAATGATGAGGAAAGACACGTGTCCTTCTTACGAAGAGGCGTTTGAAGCAAGCGCCTTCTAGGGAGATGTGCGTTCTGAAGCGTTTCATCCTAAAACTTAAGTCTTCTTGCGCATGCCACGCTTTTTGTCATGCCGCTTTGCCACGTGTCAGTTGTTAACTGGTCGCGCCTTTTTTACCCTCTCAGGGTTGTATATAATATTTTTCCTCTCCTCTTTCTCTTTTATTCTCCTTTCTCATTCGTTGTTACCTTCTGGAAAATAACTCACGCCGCTCCTTCTTTTCCGGTCTGGGACTCCTGGTGTTTTCTTTTGCGAAGGTACATACGTCCTTTCTTTCTCTTTCTTTCTTCTCTTTGCTGCCCATGGCTAATACTCATTCTAAGAAATCTGCTGAGGAAGGAGATCCTCAAAGGTCTGTTGGGGAAGAAAAAATTGATAATACGCCCACCTCTCTCTATACTCTGCCTTTAATTCATCGCAAATTAGGCGAGTCTAGTGTTCGGTTCCCTAAGGATTATTCCGTGCATGTTGCTTCTGAGTCGCTTCGCCTGAACAGTCCTTTGCCTGGTAATAGTAGAATGTTGTATGCTAAATTGTTCGACTATGGGTTTCGGCTTCCCCTTGATCCGCTCGTGAAACTATTGCTGGCTGATTCTGGCTTGGCTCCGGCTCAGTTGAGCCCTAACGCGATTTGCGTTATTAGTGCCTTTGCCGCATTGTGCCGATTCAAAGGGATTGAATCCCCCTCTTTAGCGTTACTTCATAACATCTTCCAGCTGTATTCTCGTAAGGGGGTGATATCGATATCTCCCCGTTACGAAGATAGCTCGCTGAAACCCTTTACTTGGAAGCTCATGGGCATTGAATCCTCCATTCCTAGCTGGAAGGAGGGATTTTTCATTGTTGACCTGCCTGAGGCTTTGTGGAGGGCCGACTTTAATGAAGAAATTAAAGATGGGGCTTGGGGTAGCAGGAAACCCCTTTCTGACCCAGAAGATGGCTGGTTGAAGACACTGCTTCAGCTGGATTTTAGCGTTGACGCCCGTAAAGTAGCTAACGGGTTGGATATGGAGAAATGCAAAAAGGGTGAGCGTTTGGCCTTTTTCCTTTATGCTGCAGGGAAGTACTAACGCTAACATTTTGTAACTGTGCAGTGCCTCCACCTGGTTGTGAGCCCGAGTATTTTCGAAGGAAGAGGAAACAGGAGCAAAGGAAAAAGGCGGAAGCCGAGGCCGAAGCTGTCGCAGCTGCTACCGCCGTTGACAGGGAGGTTACTGCTGCTATTCTAGATACTGCCCACGCGCCGCCTCAACGAACTCGCGCTGCGAAGAAGAAGAGGGCTAAGAAAGCTAACGTTACACATCTCGCCTCTGCCCAGACCTTCGTTTCTTCGGAAGCAACAACTGATACGGTCCCTTCTGGGATTCCTCTAATTCCTCTACGCACCCAAGTACTCATTTGTTTCCCCTACCGCTTTCTTTCTTTCCACGCAGTTTTGCTTATTACGCTTTGTGTTATTAGGAAGTCGGTGCTGCTCCTGCTCACTCATCTTCTCAAGGCGGTATGTCTATCGCGGAGTCCCTCATAGAGCGTCAGAAGAAGGCTCGTTATGAGCTTCAACATAGCCCTTCGTCGTCTACCGCTAATCCTCCTCTAACGACCCTTTGGGGCGGTGGTGCGGCTGTTGAGCAATCGCAAGGTGCTAGTTTCGGCGACGATGCTCACATTTTTGGTGATTCTCTGCTCTATTCTACTTCTGTTGTTGCAGGCTTTAACTCGAATGCCCTAAATCTTGGGGGAGAGGGGCCTTTTGTTCCTAGCATGGGAGGCTCCAATAGTCGCCCTCCTTCTCCTTCTACTCTGCTTTTTGTTCCGATGTCTCCGCCTACTACCGCGAGGGGTGGCCCTGTTCCCAGCTTGATGGCTGGTGCCTCTACATATCTCCCTCCCGTTCTCCCTACTCACCAGATTGGCTTGCGCTCTTTTAGAGATAACGCTCTGCAATTTCCCGCGGATGCTAGCAGTGACGCTATCCTCGCGTCTACCTCCTACCTGGCAGCTGAGATGATGTTTCTTCAAAGAGAGAAGGATGCCTTTGTGGCTAAGAGCCAACAGGAGCGCATAAACTTTCTCCGTTCTCAAGTGTTTTCCTCCTTCTGCCATCTCCATTACATGGACGAGGAAAATGCCAGAGTGACGGCAGACGGGCAAGGGGAGATAGATAAGTTGATGTCTGAGCGTCAGGGTCTCCTGGACGCCCTTACCGCTGCCAAGCAAGAATCCGAGACTGCTAAGCGGGAGGTAGCGACTGCTAAGCAGGAGGTGAAAACTGTTAGGCTTGCCTTAGAGGAAGAGAAACAGAAGGGTATTACTTTGAACGAACGCCTCTCTCAGGAGAAAGCCGAGTTAGATCGGGAGAGGCAGAGAAATGCTGAGATATCTACCGAGCTTGCTCTTTCTGTCGGGAAGAGCCATTGGTACTTGAAGGAAGGTAGGGTAATTATGTCGGAGGCTTTTATGTATAATTACAGGGTAGAAAACCTTCGTATTGAAGTCATTTCTGATTTCTTCGACAAGAGGGTCGCAACTGTTTCTGATGAGGACTTCTATCGCTCAAGACCCACTCAGCAAGGAGGGGGCAATACATCAACTGCTCCTTAGGCATTGTGCCTTATTTATTTTTGATTTTTTGTCGCCGGTGTGCCTTCCTCTATTTTGTAATGTTATTTTGTAATATTAACAATATTACTTCTCTCTCGGCTAGGCCGCTGCTTTTTTGAACGAAATTTCTTTATCCACTTCACCATTTGTGCGGTTGTTCAACCGCGGCGTTTGCTGCCGTGTTTCTCTTCTTGGAGACATGTCGTTTCCGTAATGGCTTGACTTTTACTACAGGCTTCTCAGCTACATCTTTCTGTTACCTTGTCATTGTGTCTTTGGTAGTATTTCCACGACGAGTCAGCGTGACTTCTGTTTGCGTTGTACTCAAGTCAATGCCACCCTTTGCTGTTAGGGGAGTTATCTAGGCTTGCTAAATTCAGGCCTGCTGCGACAATGTTGCTGTGATATGGACACCTCTCCGGCTCTACTTCACCGGGTATCAACCGCTAGGTTACTAGCTGGGGTGTCTCTTTTCATTCTAACATCAACGGTTGGCTTAGGGCGTGCCTCGCCTTAGTGAGCCGTCTGATCAGGACCGGGCATCACAAGGATAGGATTTTCACTCCCAAGCACTGAAACCTCGCGTCTCTGGAGCATGCCTCGTCTTAATGGGCCGTCTATGTGAGCACGGTTGCCACAAGGATAGGGTTGTCACTTCCAGGATGGAGTTGCTCTCTCCTCGGGGCGTGCCTCGTCTTAATGGGTCGTCTTTGTGAGCACGGTTGCCACAAGGATAGGATTTTCACTCCCGAGGATACCGGGGCGTGCCTCGTCTTAATGGGCCGTCTATGTGAGCACGGTTACCACAAGGATAGGATTTTCACTCCCGAGGGCGTTGGGGCGTGCCTCGTCTTAATGGGCCGTCTTTGTGAGCATGGTTACCACAAGGATAGGATTTTCACTCCCAATGCTATGTTATGCCAGGGCGTGCCTCGTCTTAGTGAGCTGTCTGATCAGGACCAGCCATCACAAGGATAGGATTTTCACTCCTGGCATTCTTCATTGCTTGCATATTTCCAGCTATAAAGTGCATGATTCATTTGTTAGAATAATACTGATATTACCGGATAAGGAAGATTAGTTTCTTGCATGGTACAGCTTCAGCCGAGCTATGTTCCACGAGTTTTGCAGGGGAGTCCCATCGAGTGTTTCCAAGTGGTATGCTCCCCTCCCCACAACGCGGGTGACACGATATGGTCCGTCCCAATTTGGGCTAAGCTTCCCCATGTGTTGCCCTGCTGCTCGTTTGTCTCTGAGCACTAGATCCCCTGCTTTAAGCAGTCGCTCTCTCACTTGCCTGTTGTGGTATTGCGCCATTTTCCTTTTGTAATGCAGGGTTTTTAGGAGAGTCTCCTCGCGTATCTCTGGTAGTGCATCAAGGTTAGCGCGTAACCTTTCTTCGTTAGTTTCCTCTTTGAAATGAGCCACTCGAAGGCTTATGGTGCCTATTTCTACCGGCGTGACGGCTTCTGTTCCAAAGGCCAACGCAAATGGGGTTTCTCCCGTACTAGCCTTGACAGTCATGCGGTAAGCCCACAAGACGTATGGCAGTTCGTCTGGCCATTTCTTTTTGAAACCTTCCAGGTTTCTCTTGATGCCGCTAAGAATGCTGCGGTTGGTCACTTCGGCCTGACCATTAGTTTGAGGGTGCGCTACGGAAGAGAACCTTTGTTCGATCTGAAATTCTGCACACTGGTCTCTGAAGAATTGGCTCGTGAACTGTGTTCCGTTGTCGCTAACCAGTACACGAGGTACTCCAAATCGTATAATGACTTGGTGCTTGAAGAAACGCCAGATTTTCTTAGTGGTGATGGTGGCTAACGCTTCTGCTTCTGCCCATTTTGTGAAATAGTCTACCGTCACGACCATAAATTTTAATTGAGATCTGGCCTTCGGAAAGGGGCCCAAAATGTCAATGCCCCACTTGGCAAACGGGCATGGAGCGATTATCTCTGAAATCTGTACGGCCGGTTTTCGAGGGATCTTAGCGTACTCTTGACATTTCTGACAGGTTTTTATGAAGTTGTGGCAATCTCTCCGAATAGTGGGCCAGTAGAACCCTGTTCGAAAGACTTGGGCTGCCAGGGTGTCGCTGGTGACGTACATGCCGCATATTCCTTCATGAATTTCTCGCAACACGTGAAGGCCTTCCTGCTCCGAGATGCACTTAGCGGCCGGATGGGAGAAACATCTTCGGATCAATTCTCCATTGTAGTACGTGCATCGTACCCCTCGTTTCAGGATTTTCCTTTTTTCCGCATTTTCCACCGGTAGCTCGTCCTGCTTCAGATATTTTATCACTGGGATTCTCTAGTCGTTCTCTGCTTCCTCCACGCAAAGCGATACTTGCTCTTCCATGAAAGAAGGTGTGGATAGCTCCCCGTAGTGTACATCCTTGGGTACGGAGGCTTCTAGGTTGGCCGCCATTTTGGCGAGATTGTCAGCCTCCGCATTATCCTCCCTGGGAATATGCTCAAAGGTGACTTGGGTGCCCTTTTCTTGTATTTCCAACAGCTCACATTTTACTTTGGCCAGGTATTGAATCACGATAGGCTCTCGGGCTTGGGAGTTCCCTAGGACTTGGTCCATTATTAGTTTAGAATCCCCGCGTATTTTTAAGCGTAGGCCGCGCTCCGCTCTTGTGGTGTGCGCAGCTTCGACAGAGAAGTTGTTTCCTATTCTGAGTCCTGCTAGCAACGCTTCGTACTCAGCCGCATTGTTGGATAGCGGTTGTAAAATTTTGAGGGCATATCATATCTTTATACCGTTTGGTCCAACCAGGAAAACTCCTGCGCCTGCTAACTCTTGATTTTTTGCTCCATCTACATGAATAACCCATAAGTCCGTATATGTTTCCGGGGGCGAGAGGTATGAATCCTCTGACTCCTCTTCTGACAGGTCTGTCAGCGCATCCTTTGTGAATGTGCATTCCGCTATGAAGTCTGCTAACGCTTGGGCTTTAATAGCCGGTCTAGCTTTGTATTGTAGCCCGTATTGTTCGAGTTCAATTGCCCAAATTAACATCCTTCCTGAGGACTCCGGTTTTCTAAAGATCCTTCTCAAAGGTTGGTCGGTGAGTACTGTAACGGGGTGGGCTTGGAAGTATCGATCCATCTTCCGCGTTGCCTATATTAGGGCAAGCGCTATCTTCTCGATGTGGGCGTATCGTAGCTCAGCGTCTTTCAATATGTGGCTGATGAAAAATACGGGGTGGTGTGTATGCCCTTCACTTCGTATGAGGACGACACTGACTACCTCGTTAGCTACGCCCAGGTATAAGTATAGCTCATCGCCAGATTCGGGCCTCGTTAGCACTAGATCAGATGAGAGATAAGCTTTTAGCCCTGCGAATGCCTTCTCACATTCCTCCGTCCACCCAAAGGGGGCCTTATTTCGAATGACCTTGAAAAAGGGTAAGCACCTCTCACCCTGCTTGGAGATGAACCGTCCTAACGCGATTACGCGCCCAGTGAGCTTCTGTATTTCTTTGACAGTCCGAGGGGGTATCATGTCTTGGATGGCTTTTATCTTCGAAGGGTTAGGCTGAATACCCTTCCAGCTAACCACATAGCCCAGGAATTTACCCGTTTGGAACGCAAACATGCATTTTCGCGGATTTAATTTCATTTTGTACTCTTTCATCACATTGAAGACTTCTTCCAAGTCAGTTAGGTGATCTCTAAAGCTTCGACTTTTGACCAGGATGTCATCTACGTAAGCTTTTACATTTTTCCCGATTTGCTTTTCAAAAACCTTATTCGCCATGCGCTGGAATGTTGCTCCGGCGTTTTTTAGCCCAAACGGCATCGCAGTGTAGCAGTAAGTGGCCTTCGGGGTGATGAAGGTAGTTTTCTCTTCATCTTCCACGGCCATGGGAATTTGATGATACCCGGAGTTTGTATCTAGAGAGCTCAGGTAGGCGTACCCAGCGGTTTGATCGACCAACTGATCAATTCGGGGAAGGGGATAGCAATCCTTTGGGCAGGCATCATTCAAGTTGGTGAAGTCGATGCACATGCGCCAATCTCCATTAGGCTTGGGGACTAACACAGGGTTAGCCAGCCAGGTCAGGTATTGGACTTCTCGGATGAACCCCGCGTCCGTGAGTTTTAACAGTTCCCTCTCGATAGCTACTATCTTCTCTGGTGAGAAAACGCGCCGCCTTTGTTGAACAGGTTTGGCGTTAAGGTTAACGTTCAGCCGGTGTTCCGCAACCTCTCGCGAAATTCCAGGCATGTCCGCTGGTTTCCATGCGAATTCTCCTTTGCATTTTCTTAGCAGTCGAGCTAACTGCAAGTTCTCTTCAGGGCTTAGCTTCTCGCTGATCAAGAGATTTGCTTCACTGTCCTCTCCGATAGGTATTGACATCATCTTATCCAGTGGCTGAGTGTGTTTTCTTCCTTATCATCGAAGGGATCGTCCGCTACGCATACGTAGCGATCACAACTCCTTTGAGTCATGAGCAAGTAACATTCGGCGGCTAACTTCTACTCCCTCCGTCATTTTTTATCAGACGCGAGGGAGTGAATCACCGTTATCAAGGGTACTGACCAAGCTGTCAGTGGGAGTCAGTGACCCTTGCCACGTGTCTCTTCTTCCTTTTTTCTCTCTTTTCTTTCTCTCTCTCTCTCTTTTCTTTCCTTCACCCGCTGTTTGTCAAAAATACTCCATCTACCATCGTTTCTTGTTCTCACCTCCGCCATGGGAAGGAGCGGAAGGACGTCTCGAGTCGGGAGCAGGTGGAACGGTGCCATTCCGAGCTTCCAACAGCCGTCACGCGCCGCCGAAGCAACCACGTCTCCGGCCACGCGCCGCCACGCTCCGGCGCGTGCGGCCTCCGTTCCGGCAGCAACCACTCTTGTTCTGATCGTCTCGTCATTTCCGGCAAGAATATATGCTCGCCGCGCCATTCCGACCAGCCAAACATGTTTTATTCTTGATTTAAAATCGGAGGAGGAAAGATGAGAGAGAAAACTTTTTGGCAGCTTTTGTTGACAACTTCTTTTCCATGTTTTTCAAAGAATTTCAAATATGGTCCTTTAATTTTTCCGTTTTCCTTTTTTGCCTTGTATGACGCGTAACTCAGCATGGTTTCGACGGGCATTTTTGGCAAAAAACGGAGCGGAAGGACCGAAATGGCAACAACGTCAATTAATTGAAGGCAATGGTTTTTAGGCTAGAACGACAGTTAAACAATGACGGAGGGAGTAGTCTCCTTTGATTGAAACCACGCCGTCCCACGAGGGGTATTTCATCCGCAGGTGTTTTTGTGATATCGCTGCCCCGAAGCGGTTGAGGAATGGCCGTCCCAGTATGGCATTATAGGGTAGAGTCAAGTCTACAACCAGGAATAATAACTCTTCGGAGCGTTTGGATGTGTCCTCTCGGAAATACACTGACAGTGACGTGATCCCTATTACCGGGATCGGGACCCCAATAATCGGCCTTTTGCAAGGCGCTAGCTCACCATCAGGGCGCTTCATCAGGTTGTATGCTTCTAGCGAAAATAGATTTACCGCGCTCCCCATTGTCGACAAGAGTTCTTCTTATTCCATGGTTGCCGATAACGGGTGTTACTACCAACGCATCGTTATGCGAGAAAATAATGCCTTTCTTGTCTTCTTCTGAGAAGGACAATACCATCCTGTCTAAAGCGCTTATTGCCTCGATTTTCACCTGTGCGCTTTCTCATTTGCGCTTCTCCCCGGGACCGGGCGTTTGCTGTAAAGTTTCATCAAAGTAGGGCATCCCGCCCGCGATGATATTAATCATAGGCACCTGGTCGCTGTGAATAATGAGTGTCTCCCTATTTTTCCCGAGAGGGATCGCGTTAGCTCCCGTGGCATGAGAAGGTGTTTGCTTATGGGCAGTTATTCCTTCAACCGGGTTGTTCCTGGCCCTTTCTCTTGCCTTGGTGGCAAACTCTCCAAGATAGCCTTCTTCAACTAGGCGTTCGATGGCCAGTTTTAGTTCACGGCACACATCCGTCGAATGTCCTTTGACTTTGTGGAACTTGCAGAATGCGTTCTCTCTTCCTCCCATAATTACTCCTGGTTTCATAGGAGTTGGGTAACAGATGGGTAGATTTCGTTGTTGGACTATCGCTAAGATTTTTGCTCTTGGGAGTATGAGGGAAGGAAGGTCAAGGTCGTATATCCGACCTTTCGGCGGATCCGCTTGTTTTCGGATAGGGGAACCTCCAGATCTCCCTTTCAAAAAATTGCCCCTCTGCCTATTAGAGGCCTTGGCGTTATGCTCTTTCCGCTGGCTATAATCATCGCTTGGTCGCGTATCGGGAGTGTTGCTAGGTGGGGCGTTAGAGGCCGGGTACAGTTCCGACGGCATGTCCCGCATCCGCTCTCTATTTTCCTCTTCTTCCATCCTCGCATAATTATGCGCTTTCAGTCTTAGTGCATCCAGGGTCAATGGTGGGTCCACCATTAATGTGTCTCTCAATTTTCCATAACGTCAGTTATGCTTTAAGGCTTCCACGGTAAAATCTATAGTGACCCCTAGCGTCAGGGACATTTCGAGATCAAATCGACGTAAAAATTCATTCAACGATTCCTGCGGTTTCTGATGAATATCAAATAACGCAGCTGCTGACTTCCTGATAGGAATTGCGGTGCTAAACTGACTCCTGAACTTATCTTCCAGCTAGGAAAAGTTATCAATAGATCCGGCTGGGAGTCCCTCGAACTAGAGACGTGCCACTCCTGACAGTGTCATAACGAAAATTTGGCATAGCGCGGCATCACTACGGGTTTGAAACTGCACAAAGTCTTTCACCTTATTAAGGTGAGAAATAGGGTCTCTCGTGCCATCGTAGGATTCTGTAGGGAGTTTTACATGTCGGTGGACCCTGTGATGCCTCACGCGGTAACTGAACGGGTGACCAGCGTTACCGTCAAGTAGGGGTGTACAAGAACCGGCCCGATCCGGAACCGGATCCGGAACCGGCCCGAATTGGACCGATCCGGCGGTTTTTTTTTTTTTTTTGAAAAAAAAACCGAACCGGTCCGAACCGTATTGTTCCGGTTCGGTCCGGTTCTTCGGCTCTAAAAAATCCGATCCGAACCGTAGAACCATTAGAACCGGAAATATATATATTTATATATAAAAATATATATATCTACAAAACATATCAATAAGACACTTTGCTCCAGTGGCAAGGCATTGGCTAAACTTGCAAAGGGGAAGGAGTTCGAATCCCTTCCTAGGCAGATTTTATTTTGCAAAGTGGAAGGGCTGGTGCCTGGTGGGCTTGGCGGGCTTGGCGGGCTGGTGGGCTTGGAGGGCTATTATTAATTAATATGTTTAATTTGTAGAAATGTAAATTTTAATTTTTAGCTATAATTACTGAATTTATAGTTTTTAAAATTAGATGATAATAAAACAAAACAAACGATTCAATTAACTTACATTTATAAATAGAGTATAGATGAATAAAAGTTTGAAATTGTTTTACAATTAAAAAGAAGAATTCAAAGTTACTCTTTCTAGTATTTAAGATGATAATAAAACAAAACAAATGATTCAATTAACTTACATTTATAAATATATTATAGATGACTAAAAGTTTGAAATTGTTTTACAATTAAAAATAAGAATTCAAAGTTACTCTTTCTAGTATTTAAGATGATAATAAAACAAAACAAATGATTCAATTAACTTACATTTATAAATATATTATAGATGACTAAAAGTTTGAAATTGTTTTACAATTAAAAATAAGAATTCAAAGTTACTCTTTCTAGTATTTAAGATGATAATAAAACAAAACAAATGATTCAATTAACTTACATTTATAAATAGAGTATAGATGAATAAAAGTTTGAAATTGTTTTACAATTAAAAAGAAGAATTCAAAGTTACTCTTTCTAGTATTTAAGATGATAATAAAACAAAACAAATGATTCAATTAACTTACATTTATAAATATATTATAGATGACTAAAAGTTTGAAATTGCTCAAGTGGCAAAAGAAATTTAAAACCGGAAATATATATATAAATATATTTATCTGCAAAAGATATCTATAAGACACTTTGCTCCAGTGGCAAGGCATTGGCTAAACTTGCAAAGGGGAAGGAGTTCGAATCCTTTCCTAGGCAGATTTCATTTTGCAAAGTGGAAGGGCTGGTGGGCTTGGCGGAATGGTTAATGGGCCGGCCCATTGGAAAATAATGAATTTGGCCAAACAAAAAAAAAATCCGGATTGGAACCGGAACCGCACCGATCCGAACCGGGAAAAATGGAACCGATCCGATCCGGACCGTATTGATCCGGTGCGGTCCGGTTCCATAAAAATGAAAACCGTAAATTACGGTTCGGATCGGTTCTAGGCCTAAAACCGATCCGAACCGGACCGTGTACACCCCTACCGTCAAGGACTCCATGAGGTCGATATGGAGGGGGATTTTTGACATTGTATCTTGGGTTCTGGGGATCATATTCATGATGCCGCCTGGGAGATCGGCTGCGGCTTCTAGGCGTTTGAGTCCGGCGCCTCCGGCTGCTTGACCTTTCACTGTATCTAGGGGATGGTTCCCTGAACATCTCATCTCGCCTGTCATCCCAATGTTCTCTATATTCATCACGTCGGTGACCTTCTTCAGGGATAGGGATTTCTCTCCTATATTTCCCAGGAGGTTCGACATGTCCATGTGCAAGTTGCAGGACATTCATGGGGGCCGATGACAAGGGTAGTGAAAGTGAAAACCCTCTGGATTGACGTGGTGACAACGGTCGCTCATTGACAATAGACGGAGTGAAAACCATTTGTGAGGACACACCGGGTCCCGAGACATGAGGCATAAACCTAGCAGCCAATTCTGTCAACTGATCCAATTGGGTTTGAAGGGCCGCTATTGAGTTCACAAGAGGGTTGTCCGCGCCTCCTCCCACGGATCCCCTGGCTTGGGGGGTAGAATAGCTGGGTCCCGCTATCTAGGAAAAAGGGGAACAGATCTGGAATGCAGATGTTTCTGTCACTTGTCTAAAGGGAGGATCTGATCCCCCTATGGTGATCTCTTACATTGCAATAGAAGTATCAGCAGTAGCGAAAGGAAAAAGTCGTCTGCGGGTGGAGAACGGGATGCTGGAGGATTGGGACAGCGTGGGATCTGAATCTGAAGCCATAATCCTTCGAGCTTCGGGAAGAATGGAGCTTGGTTATTAAGGATGCTCACTTAATAGAACCAAAGCTCTCAACGAAAGCACCAATTTGTTAAGAATTTGTCAGCTGTCGAAGGGTGGAAGGTGGAAGGGCTCCTCAGATCCGGTGTCCGCGGTGGTCCGACGTACCTGCAAGACGCCGGAGGGGGTCTCCGTCGTAAACACTCTAAAGCTTAAGTTAGTATCAGTGGTCAAAGTGGCAGAGCTTGGGCCAGTCAAAATACTGCTTCCCTTCCTCCTTTGTGGCGGAGGTATTTATAGGCAAAGAGGATCATTTCTGGATGATCTTGGTCACAAGGTGCTAACGCGCCCGTCAGGGGGTTAGGGCTCCTTGTTGATGAAATGTGTTATCACTGCGTTAGATATAGGTATGGGGAGGGGGTAGATATTACCTAAGCAAGGTAACGTCTAGACTCCTCTCAAGAAGCCTGATGTGACCTGGGATGGGATAACGCCTTGTGTTATGACTGCGTGATGTGTGGGACCCCCTCGCTGATGTCGACCATCCCAGCGTCAGTCAGATAGTGGGAGGCGATAGCCTTGAAGTTGCCGGGACGGTAGGAACAGTATCCGTTTTTCTCTTCTCGCGGGGTATGAGATGAAAATACCCTTGTCGTTAGGTATATTGTTATCAGAAGAAATATTAGATTATCGACGGACGACGTTGTTGCACATGTATCATCTCAACGGCTATTCCGTCAAAAATGTGAAATGTGTCACTTCACTTAAACACGTATTTTGACGGATCTCTCTCTCTTTCTCCCCCTCCCCGGTGATTGCCACTCCTTGTAACACCAACCACCCCTTGGTGAAACCCGTGGTCTCGAACACTCATTGGCAAACTCGTATTCCCAGCCACCCCGAAACCCTTCATCTTCAATTTCTTCCACCCGACCCAACCTCCACGCCAGCCACCATGAGCCTTCATCACCCTGACCTTTGCTTTACTCCGTCGACGACAGCATTGGATGAATTTTCTGGGACTGCCAACGTCACATCCAGAGCACCTTGTCGTCAGACTTTCGTCGCCAACCACTGGACCACCACTCGACTCCACCTTTTCATTTAGTCGGTTTGTCTTTTTTCTAATAGAATTTAATTTGTTAAAAATAGCAAATTTATATGTATACAAAATATATTGTTGAAATAATTTTCTAATATAAATTTATTTGTTTGATGAATTAACGAATTTTGATAGAATAATTATAATTTGTTGTGTCGCTCTCGATTTAACTTCAGAAGGTTAGTTTTATTATTAATATTAATACTGTACCGCTTTAATTTTAAGGAAGATTTATTAGTTAATTTTGTTGTTGTGGTTGATTATTTTAATTGTTTGGGTTGATTGCTTAAATTAGTCGTTAGAGTTGGTGAACAATTAATTCCTTTTTTTTCAACGGAATTTATGTTTGAATGGGTATTTTTGTATTGTAAGTTGTGATATTTAAGGAAACAGAGGAATAAAAATTTCACGGCAAATAGTATATATTTTGCTAAAGTTAGTTAGGCAATTTTAAGTTGATGAAGTTTTTCAAATAAAATTTATATGTAATCAATTCAAAATTATAAATAGATGAGTGGTTGAGATCGAGAGTGTTCATCTGATAGATCACGTGTTAGTAGTCATACTTCTAGTAGAAGCCGAGCTAGAGGCGGTGCAATGCGTGGTAGTGGCAGTAGAGGCACTGGTAGAGACAGTGGAGGTGGTAGAGATTTTTGGGGTCTTACGGATGACACGGATTCTAGAGGCACATCTAACCGTCTTATTGGACTACTTGTGGGTTGTTGTCCGCATCGGCCTGCAGATGTACAGTCTCCACTACCACGAGCCTTATCTAGATCTTCCCACGGCTCAGGAGTGGGTATTGAGTCATCATTGTCGCAGTCACATCATCAGCACCAGCATGTTCAAACGTAGAGTCTTGATGATATGACAAACTATGACCCTCTTTAGCCGCCTCGACAATACTTACTATAGCACGCCCCACAACGCCATCTGTCGGCCGAGCCCACAGCTTCAGAGCTTGACCATGATCCCAATTATGTGCTCGTGCATGAGGCTTCCACTCCTATTGATCTTACAATTCGCCCAATCATTTGGGTGAGAAATGACAGGTAAAAATAAAATATAATTTGTGAATATGCTATATCTTTTAATATAATTTTTTGATATTTAAATGTAAATAATTTTTATTGTGATTGTTCTCTGTGCAACCTCATTTGCAACGCCAGCTTGCAGGAGATCACTATTGCCTCGAGAAGTTGGTTCACTACCCACAGTCCATTCCTGAAACGTGTTTGGATCGAACACTATCGAGCAATTATGGAATGAGTTATGTGTACGGACATCTTCTTTAACTTGATATTATTTTCCCTTAATATTCTCTATTTACATGCATAATGTAATTACTTAATGTTAATTGTTACTAATAATTTTCTTTGACTACAGACAAGGTTTCAGTGGGACCCATTTATTATAAATGAGGTCATACACTTGTGGAGAAAGGTCTCTGCAAGTTGATTGTCGACATGTTGTACAATTGGCGGCAAAGGGCCTTGAAGAAGTACGTGAGATTCCCGGAGGTGAAGAAGCACAAATGTCTCCCGCCAAAAACATCCGCCCAAGATCTGAATACTCTTTAATCCACGGGTCGTGATCACCCGCCACCCACTCGAGTGCGCCCCACGAATCTTCATATGCTGCGGGGAGAGGAGTCTCGGGAGAAATTCGGTAATTAACTGACACGAGAACGACCTTAGCTTCGGCGACTAATCTATTGAGGTTGTTGTGGTACTCTGGATCTGAGGTTGAAGCTAGGAAGAATCCGTCGTCGTGGTAGTATACTACGAGGGGAGGTTTTGGCGTGGGTTAGCGGACTTGCGGCAGTAAAACCTGGCGGAGACACCAGTTTCGGGATTGATGACGGTTTCTTTGGATAATACGCTAGTTTGATGGTCTAAACCGGGAGGAACAGTTTTGGTTCCGACAAGTCTCTCGATGCTTCCGTTTGTGTAGGCTCGGAGGAAAGGGAAGATGTCATGGGATAATTCGGGTTTGGGTGGATCCATGGATGAAAAAATGGGTGAAATTTGAGGAGAGAGTAGATTAGCTTGCGTTTACTTACGGAAAAGTTTCTGTTATTTATATTTTCTGTTTTCCAAAATTTTCTGTTTTTAGAAAATAGTAGAAAATTTTCTGAAAATGGAAATTTTGTTTCACTGCTACAGTACGTTTTCTGTTTTCCAGCTTTCATTTTCCAGCCTTAGAAAACTCGAAATCGTATTCACCTAACAACTATTTCTTTGAAAAACAAAAGCTACTACTTTTGTTAAATCGATTTTATTTTAATTAAAAAATAATGTTAATGTTTTTTTTTAAAAAATAATTATGAACTAAATAATAGCCCATTTTAAGTTTGTTATAGATCAAATATAAATATGCTAAATATATTCATGTCTAAATTCAAAAGCACAAGCCATATAGGGGCTATGAAATTTAGGAAAATTTTCCAAAAATTGAAATTTTTTCCAAAATTCGTTTCACAGCAACATTTTCCAAAATGGAAAATTTTCAGCAAATTTTCCAGTTTTCGAAAAAAATTCAGTTTTTCAGAATTAACACTACAAATTTAGAAAATTCTGCAAACGCCATATTTGAAATTTTCCAAAATTTCCAAATTATTTTTTTTCTCCAGTTCAACCGATCCATATTGTTAATCTAAAAAAGAAACAATATTATTTTAGACATGTCTACCATCATAATTTTGATATGCTAAATATATTCATGTTAAAGATCAAATATAAATAGAGTAATTTCATTCATGAAAATAAAATACATATAAAATAGTCTTGATTTATTTGTTCATGACGTGAATACTACAAATTTGAACATTCAAAATGTACTTAATTTAACTTGTTACTTCTTCATATTCTAACAACTATTATAATTAGCCCATAATTGATCTGCAGTATCTTCTCTAACCGCATTCATTAGTTGTTGTTGGGATATATCCACTTGAATACCTTCTTGCGTCACAGTAGCTTCGTTCTCGTTTAAATTTTGCTGACCTTCTGTACTATAAGTCGATCAGCTCTATCTTCCATTCGAATAATGTTGTGTAGTGTACAACAAGCTAGAGGTATTTGCCTTTGACGACGAAGAGGATAATTTAGAATGGACTTTAAGATTGGAAATCTAGCTTTCAGAACGCCAAAAGCCCTTTCAATCACATTTCGCAATGACGAATGTCGATAGTTAAACAATGCATGTTTTCTTGTTATCCTTCCTCGTCCACAAAAATCATTTAAGTGATACCGTTCACCATGATAAGGAGCTAAAAATCCAGGAATATTTGGATAACCAGTATCAACTTCATAATAGTAGCCTGCAAAAGATAAATAACAATCAACTTTAGTAGTAAACCATTAATGTAACAGCTAATAAATATTGTTATGAATTACAAAAATAATATTTTACCAGCTGCAGGCATAGGAAAACTATTATCTTGTCTTGTCAATGCATTAAGAAAGACGCGTGAATCATTAGCTGTGCCTTCCCAACCAGTATACACAAAGGTAAATATTATATCATGCGAACACGCCGCCATAACATTTTGAGTAACAAGTGCTTTTCTACCTCGAAACATTTTTTGTTTGTTTGCAAGACACCAAGTTGCGACATGAGTACCATCTATAGCACCTATGAATTTCTATAAGGCAAAAAAATACACAGATAAGTTAAATATTCAAACATAATTCTATTTATTTAGTCATCATGAATTTATAATAAATGTGCATACCTGAAAATATGGATACCATCTAACATTTGCTTGAATTTCTGGTTGAATGGGTCCTCTTTCAACATGTCTGATCAAATGAGTTCCTAAACGAACTAAAGCGCGATCACTTCCTTAACCCAACATGAGACTATTGCAGTTGAATGCTGAAATCGTTCTGCCACCACCTTTTGAGTTATTCTATGACATAATACAGTCAATCTCATTGCCATACCCTCTTCCAAACTACTTGCACATGAGTTCTATAAGTTGAACCCTCTCAACCTATCACATAAGTTCAGAAACACATGTGGCTTCATACGAAAACTGTCGTAACATCTAATTGGACTTCCCAGTAAAACTTCAATAACATATGCTCTACAGGTGAGCATAGATGTGCGACAAGGTATTCTATCAATGAAACTATTTTCACTTTCCATTAACATACGAAGGACTCCTTCGGAAGGAGTATAACATCCTCGAAGTCGTCATCGTCATTAGTAGAACTATCACTACTTGAATTAATAACAAAAGTATTAGAAATGTTCTGAAAATATTGTGACATTTCACCTGTATTATTAAACAATTGTTTTGTATTAGTTATACCAATTTAAAAATTAGATAAATTGACAAGTTAATTGACAATAATACTTAACATAAGTGTCATTATCTTGTACCAGCATACAAAACAACCAAGTCATAAACATTTAAAAATAACCTACAAATAAAACTCAAAATAAATTTATAAGATTTTAAAACAAGCCACGATCATTCTAAAGACTTCAACCAGGACTTCCTCCTCACAATGGACATCTTGGTGAATACTTTTCTCTAATGAGATTATTTGAACTGCACAAGTGCACTGTTATAAGAGGCATCTGAAACATTATCTAAACTCTCTAACGCATCCATGCACGCATAAACAGAGTATGTATCTCGCGTTGGACTTGTAACTTTAGGTTGCTCTCCTGTATACTTCTTTGTTTTTGCTGCAAAATATTCAGCCTTAGCACTTACAGATGATGGGAACACCTCTGATAATCCAAAAATACCCCCCTGGGCATTTTAGTCTCAACATGGGCTACTGAAACTCTCAGTTACTGCAGTACCTACCTAGTATCCTACTTGCCCAGCTACCGGTGTGTGGTCGACATCAGTGAGGGGGGGACCACCTATCGTATGGCACCTTATCCCACACCCGGTACATCCTACCATCCGGTATCTATCCATCCGGGACAATACCTTAGGTGCTTATAAATAGCCCCTATGTGAAAGATAAAATGGGGGTACAGAACCAGACACTCTGCCACACTCTCTCTAGACCCTCTCTCTACTCCCTCTCTCCTTCAACTCCTGCTTACCCTCATATTTATTATTTTACTGACTTAAGCATCAGAGTACTTGCGCTGGGGAGCCCATCCGACGTTGTGCAGGTGTAGTAGCGACATGGATCACTCCCTCTAGCAGGCAAAGATCTCAAAATCGTCCTCACCCCGTGTCCGAGGATTATCAAAATGGTGCTTTCATTGAGAGCATTTAGATCATCAAGTGAGTTTCTTGAGATCTAAAGGCTCTCCTCTCCATATCAATATCTATTAATCGCCATCGTCACTGCTAGTTTTCGGGTTATATTTTCACCACATGATTCAAGCTTGCTCATACCCGATGATCTCAATCTATATCATCATCCTTGTATTCAGCCAACTATGATCATAATCATCACCAATTGTTTATTGTGATCACTGCAAACAATAGAAGAAAGATTGATGAAGGAGGAGGAGCTTTTGGGCCAAATAGGCTTCTGGGTGTGATACCCATCCTTTTAATCCTTAGTCATCATCATCATGAAGCATGACCAAAGAGCAGAGCTCTCTTTCTACAACCACCATTAATCCAATCAAATCAGTTGAGCAAGGGAATAACAGTAGCCAATAATTTTATGTTAAGAGCTAATTAATTGAGTGATGGTGTTTCAAGACCTGTCAAGCTCTGTCACCAACCAAGCTCAACCAAGAATCGTCCCGCCATCCGCTGATTTACTCCCGGTACTCCTCCACGCAACCAAGCTCAACCAACCTACATCATAAAAGGAAATAGAAATGAAGAAGAAAAACCAGAAAATGCGTTGCTGGAAAAAAGAAGGGGATAAACAGTACTTTGTGCCAATTAATTATGATGGCAATTTCTAAGCATCCGGGAAAGTCAGGATGAACAGTGATTGTCCGGGAAAGGAAGGAAAGCAAGGAGGAAAGGAAAGATAACGGGAAAGGAAAGCAAACGAGGGAGGAAGTTAAACAGGAAAAGAAGCTAATGTGTTGCAGGGAAGAGGAGATGAACAACAACAAGAGCCAAATTAATTATAATGGCAATTTCTAATCATCCGAAAAAGTCAGGGTGAACAGTACCCCAGAATAGTAACTGGTAAATAGTGCCCCAGAATAGTAACTGGTGAACAGCACCCCCGGAATGGTAAACTGGGTATGGTAAGCTAGGCAGTTATATTGAATTTCATGGGAAAAATCATATCTTTTTCATGCACGCCTAGAATTTTTTGTATAATAGCTCGATTTGAAGATAATTGAAAGATATACAATTCTTATGAAGACGTCTAAGGCAGATATTGATATTAACTAGGCATTATTGAGCTTCAAAGTGACGCTATAGGTTTGAGAAAAGTTAAAAATCTCAGAATTATATTAGGTAAATATGTACCCTGGATGAGCAACCACCCCGTTATCATCAATATGGGAAAAATTATACTCACCAAGTACGTAAGTCATTCTGATATATATATAATCTAACCACACTGTGTGCAAGTGTTTTTATTTTGTGCAGATAGTGGCGTGGGCAATCAATATCTTCAAATTGCCTCCTACTAAGGAGACGACAACTCTTATATATCGGATGACAGGTATTGAATTACACATACTGCTATCCTATTATTATTGTTATAAAAAATTTCATCACCCACTAAATACATGCTTTGTTATGTGTATATGCTCTAACGGAGTAAATTGCGTAGCTGGTTATACTTATAGTTTATGAGATTGTCTCTGGAAATTCAAAACAGTGGGTATAATGTATCGGTAGCTATAGCGTAAAACAACACAATATTGCAAGTAGCTCATAGCGTAAAACTGCACAATTTGTAGGTGGCTTGCAGTGTAAAACCCCGCACTATTACAGGTGGCTCACAGTGTAAAACTGTACAATTTGTAGGTGGCTCACAGCGTAAAACCGCACAATATTGTAGGTGGCTTACAATGTAAAACCACGCAGTATTGCAGGTGGCTTACAGCGTAAAATCGTATTATGTATTGGTGGCTTATAGCTTAAAATTGTATTAACCTCTCATTAGACAACGATATATTTAAACAAAAAGACATCACTGACAACCATTTGTAGGTTGCGTAAACAGGAAGAAAGAAACTTGCTTGTTTCTATTTCTTTGCAGGTTGTGTAAATAAAGCTTTGGCATATAAAAGAAATACATAGGCTACCTGGAAATTTCCTGTAAGTAAAAAAGCCTTCTAATAATTTTCCTTAAATACTTGCTTATTTCTATTTCTTTGCAGTTTACACAAGGTGCAAAGCAGCCAGAAGCAATTCGGTACCTATATGAAAAAGTAATACGACAATCATCCAGAAGCGGTAGAGGATTTAATCATTCGGTAAATTCGGGAAGTGAGTTTTGAATACACTGATAAAAATAGAAGTGATTCCAGGGGTATTTCCGTCTTTACCCCAGCGTTAAGGCCGGAACACTGTAGCCCCTATCGGGCGCCTGCTGCTAAGGTTGCCGCCCCTCACCAAGCGAGGAACCCTGGGATGGTCGACATCAGCGCGGGGAGGGGGGTCATACGCGTCATCTGCCCACACGCACGGCGTTATCCCATCCCAGGTCAGCCATGACGTCACTCGAGGCGTTATCTTCCCTAGATAACGCCTACCCCCTAGAGGTAACGCCCTCCTCGGCGCTTATAAATACCCCACCATTCGAGATGAGAGGTAAGCCTATGATTGCTAGTTGAACCCCTGCCATTTAGAACTATCATACTAACTTAAGCATCAAAGTGTCTACGTCGGAGCCCCCCCTCCGGCGCTTTGCAGCTACATCGGACGACGACTACAGTAACTCCGTGCGGCCATAGTCCTCACCCCCGATTCCCCAGAAGTCCGAATCTTATCAAATTGGTGCTTTCATTGAGAGCTTTGGTTTATTAAGTGAGCGTCCTTAGTAGCCAAGCTCTGTTTTTTTTCGAAAGATCGGAGAGATTATGGCTTCTGATTCAGAATCTACACCTCCTCAATCTCGTGGTATTCTCGCTCGTAGAGAGCTTTTTCCTTCCACCTCTGTCGACATCTTTACTACAACGCCTAGAACCCTTTCTGCGCAGACAGATTTTCTTTTCGGGCCAATAATGAGCACGCCATTTTCCCAGATAAGTATTCCACACTCCCAAATGGTGGGATCTAGCTTTTCCACTCCTCCTCCAATGGGATCTATGATGGATAGCGCTAATAACCCTTTTGTGAATTCAATATCCACTCTTCGTGCTCAGTTGGATCTCTTAACTGAGTTAGCTACAGGATTCACGCCCAATGTTTCCGGATCAGGTGTTCCTTCTCAGACTGTTTTCACTCCTTCTATTGTCACTGAGCGACCGTTATCTCCTTCACAACGTAGAGACATTTCGTTGACCTTGCTCGCGACGGTCATACCAGCCAGCTTTGTGCAACTCGCTCATGGGCAAATAGAGCCTTACGTGCTGCACGCGCGACAAATTCCAGTCTCCCAAGAGGAGCGACGACAGGATGAACATAGAGATCGTTGGGACAGTCGGCAAGAGGAAAGGGATAGAGATGTATCCCCTGAGCGTAGTGAGAGATCGAGTAGCAGAAGATACCAAACCTGTACGCCAAGGAGTCGCAGCCGGTCCCCAAGGCGACACCATCCCCCCGATCCGCAAAACCGGAGACGTCATTTGGAAGTTTCCCCATCTCACCATACCAGTCTTATCAGAACCGAACCGGACCGGACAGAGAACCGGAAATGAAAATTTGGTAGTTCAACCGGGTTGAACCGGGTTCGACCGGATTGTAGTTGCTGGTCCGTCCGGAACCGTTCACACATTAAACCGGAAAATCTTAGACTATAAAACTGGATTAAACCGGATTGAACCGGCTGGTTTTTTTACTGTAGCATTTTATAATATATCTAAATAAAGTATATCAAGTAGATCAAAAGTTGAAAATAAAGAAAATATCTAACATTCAAATGACACTTAAATATTCCAATTACAAAATAAAGAAACAATCCAACATTCAAACACACTTAAATATTCATACACACTTAATTATCCAAATTACAAAATAAAGAAATAATCCAACATTCAAATGAAATCATTCTCAAAGTTCAAACACCTAAATATTCAAATTACAACATTATTAATTCCATGAATTGGTTTCAGTGTTATGTTGTTTGTAGGCACAGCCATTACAAATTAATACCTAAAATAGAAAACGTAATGTTTTCCCCCGCAAATAGAACGGAAGTTTTGTGCTAGATTCAAGATACAACCACTTCTACAAAATGCACATCGTTGGTAACTCTTTGATAGACGTGGGTACTAAACATGTCCTAAATCCTTCAGACAGCAGGACTTCTTTCCAAGTCCTCACAGAACAGGACAGCTTGGCTCATTGCAGAACACAACTCCACAAGTACTTGAGAATGTCAATTAAACATACAAAGAAAATTGTGCTGAAGAACAAGGAGGAGGGAAAGGTTAAGCAAGATTAGGAAAAAATTAATTTGACTCATAAATAGTACTAATTGGCATGCGCAACAAAGATCATTAGCTAGAAGAATGCTCGGCTACCATAAAACACCCGCGATCTGGCCACTCAACCAGTTCTCTGTGTTATGTTGTTTGTAGGCACAAAAATGAAATGATGTACGCAAAATGTTGTTATCTTGATTAGAATGCAAATTAGGTATATGATTCTCTTGCATACAAAGTAAGGCAAGAAGCTAAACTCAAAAAGAGTTGTTATATGGTCATTTGAAACTTGCTTGAGAACTGATTACAGAGAAACAAAAAGCTTTCTGAAAATCACTCTAGGCATTTTAGATTGTGCTTACCCACCGTCGTGCCTGAGCAACATTATTCTCTGCATAGTACTGGGCTAATTCCATGGACCTCAGAACACTAGCAAGTCCACCCTGTTGTTGAGGTGCCCCAAATGCTACATCAGGAACCTTGTCAGAATCAAATCCAAAATGGCATCCCACTGCGCAAGTCTTCCACTCCTGCATAAAACGTAAGTATCGATATGGTTACAGATTCGCCAAAATGCAACCAATTTGCAAAGCATACAGTGACTATTTGAATTATAAAAATCATTAGATCCCCGAAAAGAATCACAATATGAAAGGGATGAACCAAAGAGAAACCTAATCAACTCAAGGCTTGTGCAATTGTGAAATTCATTTCGCACACACTACAATATCAAGTTTCTATGTCCTACTTCCCCATCATCAATAAACAACTTAACTAAGACCGAAACTGAACCTCACTCACAACAGCTAATTGAAGTCAGCTGTATGAATTTCCTCCACCCCTGCATGCAACAAATTTGTTTCCCCCACCATAAAAACACACTCTTTTTTCTCAAAAATTCCATAAATAAAAATAAAAAAACTAAATTAATATCATCCCGCTTAGCACCTTCACTTTGTATTCAAACAAACAGACAAATCATTGACAGCAGAGAATAATTCCAATTTGTATTGTAACGAAAAAAAGAAGCAGAGAATAAATAAATAAAAATACTAATAACAAAAAGAGTGTGGAAAGTAGAAACAAACAACCTTAAACTTTTTCTAATTATAAATCATACAATTAAATTTAATTCATTGCATATGCCATATATATAATTTACGACAACAATAAAAAAACAAGGAAAAAGAAAGAACCTGTCGCCGTGGCCGTCGCCTGCAGCCGCTCCGCTCGTCGCCTGTCGCCTTCAGCCGCTGGTCGCCTGTCGCCTGTCGCCTGCCGCTCGCCGCTCTAGTCTAGGGTTTGGGTTTTTGCTAATGCTGTGAGTGAAAGTGAAAGAAAGGAAATTGAAATTTGAAACACAGGGGAAAAGAAAGAAATTCACGAAAGAGAGGAGGAATTTAAGTGAAGTAAAACGACGCCGTTTTGGCCAGTGCCAAAACGGCGCCGTTTTGTCCAGGTGTCAAACCGGATAGTTTGGTAGAAAACCGGCTGGTTCGCCTGTTGGCAAAAAACCGGCCGGTTCGTCCGGTCAAACCCGGATCAGTGGTCAATCCGGTCCAAAAGCTGAATCGGACCGGAAAGGTGAAAATTACCGGTTGAACCAGACGGACCGGTCGGTCCGGTCCGGTTCTGATAACCAGGCACCATACCCGCTGTTGCTACCCGATTTTGGATTTAAAATTTTTCATTTGTCACATTTCTATCATCAATTTCCTAAAATCGTGCTTCCATTTATTAGCATCAATCTGATGTTTATTTTTACGTTTGATGTCATTTAAATTTTTCTCATATCTTTTTCGCATTTTTATCACTTTTCCCGTTCGAACCCGTATCAGTTCGAGTCAAATGTTCGAAACCAAGGATCGAACAATTTCACTTATTAGCTACTTAGCTTTTATTATTATTTTAACTCGCTCAATTTCATTGCATTTCACTCAATTTATATTTTTAGTATTTTCTTACACTCGAACATTTATTATTTACATGCGAATTTTTATCGAATTATTCAGCAAAATTTTCATTATTCACTGTATGCTAATTATCTTAGTTTATTTTATTTTACGCCCTAACTTTTTTTTATTATTATTCATCTTTAGCAAAATTTTCCCGTAAATACGAGCTAAAAATAACTCGCTCGTATGCATTAATTTGCATTAATGCATTTCTGCAGAATGGACAGCATCCTTATCCCTCGATCCTTACCCAAACCACCTTACTGTTCAATCGGCCACCTCACCTCTCCACCGCCTCAATCTCTCATAAATAATGGCCGGAGCCACAAGCAAAGGGGAGGGGGAGCTCGGCCAACCATCCTGAAAAGATCAGTCCCACCCCCAATTTCAATCCAGTCCTCCAAACAAAACCTCATCCCTACCAAAAGTTCAAGATCCTCTGCCAATCCAAAATCAACCCAAATTAACAAAATCAAATCAATCCACACCAATCAATCTTACCCAATTAATCTCACCGCCAATCAGCCACCCAAACCAATCAATTCCACAGCCGCAGCCGCAGCCGCATCACTCAAACCAATCAATTCCACAGCCGCAGCCGGGCTCAGCCGCATCCCGCGCCTCAGCCACGCCCAATCCCTCAGCCGCATCCCGCGCCTCAGCCGCATCCCGCGCCTCAGCCACCCAATTCAGCCGCACAATCGCGCAATCAACACCCAATCCATCCGCCACTACCGCAAGCACGCTCAATCCACCAACCACCGCCGTGATCGGCCACGCCCCCACCAGCTGCGGCCTCAATCGGCCACGTCACCACAGCCGCCGCCTCAATCGGCCAACCCATGCCTCAGCCACACCCAGCCGTGCCTCAGCCACACCAAATCGCCGCCACCATCAAACACAACCACAACCAACACATCGCCGGCAGCCGAAGAGAAAGAGAAAGATAGGGAAAATAAATCAGAAAGGAGAGGAGAGGGCTGCGGCCGAGAGCAGAAGAGAAAGAAAAGGGCATTAGGGAAAGAAAAGAAAGAAAGTGAGGGAGAAAGAAAAGAAAAGAAAGTGAGGGAGAAAGGAAAGAAAGCAAGAGAGGGAGAGCTAGGCCGCGTCTGGCCCAGCTGGAGGAGAAGAGTGGGCTGCCAAGCAGCCCACGCGGGGAAGAAAGGAGAAGCTGGGCCTGCTCAGGCCCAGCGCGAGAAGGGCCAGCCTAGCTGGGCCATCCTGCTGGTGGGCCCTGCTAGTGGCCCTGCCAGGGCCCATTCTCGGCCCAGCGGGTCGGGCCCAACTGATCGGCCCACCATTTTTTTTTTTATTCTTTTATTTTATTTTGTTTTAGTTTTATTTTTATTTGTATGTTTGTATTATTTATTTATTTTCGCACTTGCATATTTAATTTCTGTAGGCTTGTACGGTTTATTTAATTTTCGCATACTTGCATGTTTAATTTTCATAGGTTTGTACTGTTTATTTGTTTTTCATACGCTTGCATGCTAAATTATTTATGTTTGCATATTTAATTATTAATTTCGTATGCTTTTTGCATGTTTAATTATTATGCTAGCGTATAATTGTCAAAAAAATTAATTATTTCACTTACGCACAATAAATTTGATGTCGATTAGTCGTATGTTCGTATCATTCAATTAATTATCTTTGCATGCTTTCGAATAGCTAAATAATTATTTCGTTCGCATTTAATCACTAAAATCAATTATTCCACTCGTAATAAATCTTTAAATATTTATCTATTTTTCGATTATCGTTATTTTCCTCAAATTAATAATCTCGACTTTGTAGGACAAATCAATCGACGCCCTTCACAAGCACGCCTCATACCATTGATCTAAAAGGGTAAAATCAACAGATACCCTACGCAAGTAAACGTTTCTTACCCTTTTATTTATTTCGCGTTTTTCGCATCTATATTCATATGAATTATTTATCCATTGGGCATGATCACTTAATTAGGACTTTTTTTATTTTGCAAACACAATTTTTAAACACCTCTTTCTCCGGTAACCTTTTTAAGGATATGACTCGGGTGCCTAACACTTTCTCGAGTCCATAAATCGACCCCGAACCACTATTCTTGGGTTCAGACCCACTTCGCCTTAGTTTTTTTATTTTATGCATGACAAATAGGTTCCCTAAACCTAGGAAAATTAGGGTTGCGACTTCCTTTGCATTATGTGAGCTGAGTCTGATCTCGTCTCACATTCGTAATTTCTCCATATTTGCAAGTTTTTGGCAATGTTTCCATGTTTGCAAGTTTTTCCACGATCTTTCAATATCCATAAAATTTTCGCAATCTTTCACTTGTACAATTTTTCACAAATTTTTCACTCTTCCAAATTTCTCCATAATTTTTCCACATGTGTCAAATTTGTCCGCAGTTTTTCCACATGTATTAAATATTTTCGCAGTTTTTCCACCTGAGTCACATTTCTCTAAAAAAAAATCCGCGTGTGCAATGATTTTCGCAATTTTCCCCACATGTGCAATTTCTCCGTAAATTGCTCCACGGGTACCACTTTTCCCCCAATTTTTCACATTGACAAACTTTTCCAAACTTTTCCATATGCATAAATTCTTCCATAATTTTTTCCATGTACGAAAAAAAATTCCGCAATTTTTCACATGCGAATTTTTTCACGATTTCCCCATGTTTATAATTTTACCTCAATTATTCCGTAATTCTCCACGTTTGCGATTTTTTTATTGTTATTATTGTACTTACCCTCTCTTTCTCTCGCAGCGTGAAGACCTCGGTATGAGATTTTGCATACAATCATTGCTTAAACTTATAATTATTTCACCTGCTTATTTTTCTGGGAAAACGTTACTCCCAAAAGTACACTATTCCTCGCATGAGTCGCATGGCTAGACTGCAAATACGAAAGATGATAGAGCATGGTAGAGCGGAGGAGGCATTGAAAGCAAAGATAACCTAATTGGAAGAACATGTTCGGGTTGCTATGACAAGAGCTGAACAAGCTGAAAAAGAATGAGAAGAGGCAACAATTGATTTTTTGCCTGATTTTTACCCCTGTTTTGCTCAAAAGGGGAAGCCATCTGCTTCATCTGCGGTCGTTGTTGCTTCCATGCCCTCATCATCCCCTGGTTCATGACAACCTTTCTCCTTAATACAAATCCCCTTTAGTTCGTCACGTCGGCGGTCCCGACCTTTGCAGTTGGCATCACCAGACAAGGTGACAAACTCATTGGGCCTCCTCTAGCTAGACCCACGCTCGATCTCGATAAGAAGGAAACCCACTCAATATCTCCACCCGTCTCGGGGCCACTCCATTCAACTCAAGAGGCCTAAACCGCCAAAAGTCCAGTCTCCTAGGGGCATTAGATTCAGCTGCATCTCTCTTATGGTAGCCCTTCTGACATGAGGACCGAACAGAGAACCAGGTTGGGAAGAGATTTGTTGTTCTGTAGCAGAAACAACACCTCAGAGTGCACTCCCTAGTAAAGAAGACGTTAGCTACAAGTGCGCTTCACTGCATATGCGGTGGCCTGCACGACGAAAACCGTTTGGCCCATCAAGTCAACCGAGAAACTAAAATAGTCACTACCGGGAACCAGTGCTACCTCTCCCTCTCCCCGCAGGGGAAATCTATGAGCATCTCTTGGCGGCATAACAAATCGCGGCCACTCCCAACCTATACGACCTCCCTATCCATAATGGTACGATCTTAATATAAGATGCGAGTACCATGATGAAACTCAGGGCCATAAAGGAAGACTATTTCGCCCTTAAAAGGGAGGTTGATCACTTACTCAAAAAGCGGATGGATCTCTTTAGAAGGGTTAGCCGAAGGACTCTACCCGACCACCAACTTTTGAATGAATGCTCTCCAGGCCCACGATGGACCCATTCAGCTTATTCCTTCAGCAGGAATATCTCCAATATTTTTGTACATTAGTCGAGCCTACGACTATAAACAGGGGCGCTCCGTGGGAGGCAACCCACAGGTTCTTCTAATATTTCAATTTTTGTCAGTTTTAATTTTTAATTTCGAATTCTGGGATATCCTTCCCTCAGACTTACTATTTAGTTTCCCCTTTTTATTTCAGGTGCAATAAGACTTATAAACTGGGGGGCAAGCAGTTGAATGACGACCAAAAAAGGTCGATAATCATTTTTACCGGGGGGCAAGGCATAGGGATCGGTAATTTGCCACGAAGAGCTCGTTGCATCCATCTTGCCCTTGCATTTAAATCATTGGTACTCAGCAGTTTCTCCGCTTGGCTAAGAAACACAACAATGACAGACATGTTTATTCGAGGCCCTACATGACTTCAGACTGTAAATTCAAGACTCAACCATGGTCAAATCCTTTATGTTTTGAATTTGACCGTCACAACTATTCTCCGCGAGACTCCACCGCTTGTAACATCGGCAAGCAACCCGACCAACACTTCTTTTAGCTGTAAAAGGCCAGGCCACTAGGCTAGAGAATGCCTGGATAAAACCCCTAAGAAATCAGCGTCGTCAAGCCTCGGATCAGGTCTCTCTGTCATCGACGTTGCTGATTATCCTCCACTCCGATGCCCTTGTCGCTGGGGCATTTCCAATGTGAGAATCTCCAAAGCCCAGAAAAATTCTGGGAGGAAGTTTTATAGCTGTCCCGAAGGAAAACGACCGATGGGATGCGGGTTCTTTAAATGGTATCAAGAGTTTGCACACCTTAAAGCTTCTATGTGTCCATGTGGTACGGGTGCTTGTTTTCTGAATTTTGATTCCGGTGAGCGGTTGTGGTACTTCTCTTGCCGGAGTAAGAAGAGTCAAGGGGCTTGTAGGTTTATCCAGTGGGCAGAATCGGAAAATTGTCAAGTAAAGACAGAAACGAATGGGAATGTTGTTCATGAAATTACTGAACAAGAAAGCCCTTTAAAATCATCTCTGTCTTTTGAGTCACCGGTAATCAGAGATCCTAAAATTTCTCCAGATTTTTCTGCCGCTATTGTTAATTCTAAGGACGACGAAGTCCCTAATGGGGAGCTTTCAAAGCAGGAGGTAGTGTTATGGGATCCTATACAGAAAGCGCTCAGACTTCCTAATCTATTACCCAATCTTATATTCGCTGCGTACAGACAGAGTTCCCATTGGAAATTTCAGCCGCAGGAGATGCCTCTAAAGATGTTAGTCAACAGGTTTTAGACGTACATGTCCATGACTGGCTAGGTAGGTTTATTTTCCCACCTGCTCAGTGCCTGAAAGATCTGTATGTTCCTTCAATTCCCTATCCATCTAATATTGAAAGCCCAATTCCCGTTATTGCTTCTTCAAATGATGGTGATGCGCCACTGCCACCTGTGCCACCACTGCAAATTTATGGGGAGGACACTCATATTCGGGACCCTTTGATATCCAGGTTAATCTTAAAGTCTTTTAGGAAAGGTCTGCTTGATGTTCTCCAATCAATGAGCTACAGTGACCATGAAGCAATGCAAATTGTTGCAGAAGCTACTTTTGATGCATTGTAGTGTCTGTCAGTTGGTCATGGCCCCTTCTCTATTTGGGTGAAGGAATACATTTGTTGTGCATCGAAACTCTCTAGTATTGAAGGATTAATGCGCGGAGATGTTTCCTCACAAGAACTCATTGAGATAAGAAAGATCAGTTTGACTGTGTTTCTCACCTCCATACGGAGGCTGTGATTGCTTACAAAGCTGCTGAGGAACATTTTAAAGTATTCTGTGAAGAAGCTTCGCGTCTTAGAGAATTACTTCTTCACATAGAAACAGAGTTGACCCTTTGTGAGGTGGAGGCATCGGAACTCCAGACTCGTGTTGTTGAAATCTCGAAAGGTAAATCAGAGAGTGAGAGTGAGGCCGCCTATATGGGGTGGTGTCCGTTTTACATTTCAGGCTTCAGCAGCGAAAATGATGGCGAAGACGGTTCGCTTGTAAAATACTTACTTTCTGTCTCACAATTTGTCACTATCAGAATCATCATCATATCCAGCCTCATCACTATCCTCCTCACTAAACACAGTCTCAAGGGTCACTTCGAGCTTATCTTCCCTTGGCAATCGGACCTAGTCCAGAAATGATCCGGCTGTGCCCCAAGACGGGATCTACAAAGAGTTCGTGCATCCAAGAAATCATCAGGCCGTGGCGGAACCGTTAGAAATGGTTGCAGCAATACTATCATCCAAGTTAAGTACCGATGATGAGCGATCGGAAGCATGGCGTGCTTGCCAATAAGCCCCGCTATACAAGGGAGAGTCTAAAACCTATGAATTATATAACTCATTTTTTCACCCTTTCAGTGCTACTCAGTACTCCCTCTTTATTTTTGCAGGAACATGAATCATACCGTGGTTGCTTGCATCATGTTATCAGCTCTCGCCCCGGGATAGTAAAAAAAAAAAAGCAAATCAGAAAATGGTGTTTCTCCCTTGCTATATAATCTATTTGATCAACTCCAGAAGCAATTCAATTGTTTCCAAGGACATCTGAGTGAGAAATAGCATCCAAATAAGGATGAATCTGCAAAGCGTCTGATTGGACATACACTCGCTTTCGGCGAGGTATTCAAGTGGAGTCATTACGACATCAACATCTAAATGAGCCGCAACGTCCGAGGCATCCAAGTGGGCATCGACGAACCGTCAGGGAGCCTTGACGTCCAAGAATCCAAATCATACTGGGAGCACCTGCATAAAGCCTCACTAGAAAAGGGAGAGCTTAAAACCTATTGATTACGTTGTCCATTTTCCTAAATCATTCTTCAATCCTACCTATGGTTTCTCCCTTATCTTTGCAGGAACTCGAAGCATACCATGATTATTTGCATAATGCTCAGCGAAATAAAGGAATCCTCATCTTATCAAATCTTGAACGACCATCCTGTGTGCCCTTACTACCCTGCCAAGCGCATCAGGGAGTCCATTATGCATTCTACCCTGGGGGCAACCTTTTGGAAATACCCCACTTTTATCCATTACGGCGGCTCAGCTCCCCATATTTGCATCCATTGTGGCAACCACACTTCGTTATCCTCTTTACATTCCTCCATCAGCGTCCGAATTTTACGGCACCCTGCCCTGGTCTCAATCTACATGAACATGGCAGTGGGAATCAACGTCAAAATGATGCTTACATTCATATTTCCTCGGCAACATCCTTGCTCCGACCGCGCGGCCCTGCCGCACACATTCAGAGAAGTCCATTCATCTCTCTACCTCTTTAATTTTTGTACAATCATTCATTCCCGTATTGGGGGGGCAATTCTTTTGAATTATTCATAAATTTTCATGAGTGGTCATACCCTCGCATTTAGTGAAAATTGCTAAAACTGTTAAGATTTGTTACAAACTGTGCATAAAATTCTTTGAATAAAATCCACACTGCCTTCAAAATTTTCAAACCTTCCTTAAATTGAGCATGTTCAACATGTTAATGCATCATGGATAACTTGTCCATCCATTCGTAATTGTATGACATGCATGATCTCGCCTGCTAGCTCTTATATCTGCAGCATGCCTTAGGCGTAAGCAGTCACAAACACATCCTTGTGAGCATTTTGGGCCTCCACGCCTTATTTCCTTTATGAGTGCGAATGCCGAACTAAGTGCTAGTTGGATTTGCATAATATCCAGGGTACATGCACATTTAGACATGGGATAGTTGTAAGATGACATTGGACTTTGCTCTTTGCTTCCAAATTTCTTTGGTCTTCTTATTCCTTTGTCTTCAAACACTTACCTTTGCTCTTTATTCAATTCATTTCTTTTCTAAGTCGCTTGTAAAATCTCTTGCCTCCACTCAAAATCCCCTTTAATAAATGAGCAGTGCTCAATTGAGGTTGTCAGCCAAAGGTAAGGTGCATATCAAACGTAGTCCGAATACAGAAGAGCAGGGAAAGAGAAACTCTCGAGGATTCCTGATGGTCAATGCCAGAAGAAGTTCGAGGAAGCCAAGACTTAAACGCCTCTGCCTTAAACCAAGACTTGAAGTCCCCCACCAAAGATAAGACGAAACTTGTACTTGAAAAGCAAAAAAAAAAACACACAAGAAAAAAAAGTGTTCAAAGAACACAATCAGCGAAAAGCGGAAGCAAGTACAGAAAAGTCCGAAATCAATAAAAGATGATCTCAGTCAAGATCATCCCCAGTCAAGATCAGAGAATTTGGGCACTTTGCCCTCAAAATGGTCTTAAAAAGTAAAAGAGATCATTCCTTGTGAAGATTCAAAAACCCAATTGGGTATTTCGAGGAAAGGGTCTCAGGTTGTATTCAAACAACAATTTGCAGAGAAGAAGACTGACATTTCAAAGGAAAGCTTCAGAGTTTCACCAAACTCTCACAAACTGCGCTCGAGGTACACCTTACCTCCGGTTAATAACCTCAGTTGAGCATTGCTCATTAAAAAAAAAGCCCTTTTCTTCTGCAAAAAAACACTCTCTTCCTAAAACAGATTCCTTCTTCTTTTCTTCTTTCTGTCTATCCACGACACATTTCTGATCTCTTGCAAAGTCCTTTTCGATTATATGAATGCCCATGCATGTGCATCTTCGTATGAGGTTTATTCACTCGGATTGACATTGCAAATCTGACTATCTGCTTTGTTTGTTGCATTTTTATGAGTGTAAACACGAAGCTCTATTTCTGAGTGTGAGCGCAAACACCAATATCTGGTGAGGATTGCTTACGTCTACATGTTGTGGGAAAGTCTTGTCCTTGAGGTCATTATCTCCTGGGCAAGATGCAGATGCTTTTCTAGGCTTGTGTCAAGCATGCTTGTATGATGGAAACTGGATGACACGTTCTCTAGAAATGCATAAACTTGTTGAACCTTCTCCTGATAGGGAAGTTGTTTTATAAAATACGAGGGGCAAACCTTAGGGTGGTGTGGGAATACTTTCATACACAACATACATGATTTGATCTCATTATTCTCCCACTTATCAATTTGCTTTCCCTTTTTCCACCCATTGCTGCTTCGTGTTTGTTTCCTCCCTATTTGCAGGACACAGATATGCATCAGTGAAATCTCACATTGCCGCGAATCTCCGCCAACAAATCAGAAACCAAATGCAGTACGTTACCATTCCACAATCAACTTCGTACGGCGGGCCACGCTCACGCACCACCCAAATCAATATTCAAATAAAGGTACATTACTACTCCACCTTTCAAACTTTTCAAACTTTTGTGTGGTGGTTCAAAACCCCACCTTTTCAAACTTTCGTGTGGAGGTTCAAAACCCCACATTTCAAACTTTTGTGTGGCGGCACCTCTCAATCTTTTGTGTGGTGGTTCAAAACCCCAGCTTTCAAACTATGCAAACTTTTCAAACTTTTGTGTGGCGGTTCAAAACCCCAGCTTTCAAACTATGCAAACTTTTTAAACTTTTGTGTGGCGGTTCAAAACCCCACCTCTCAATCTTTTGTGTGGCGGTTCAAAACCCCAGCTTTCAAACTATGCAAACTTTTCAAACTTTCGTGTGGCGGATCAAAACCCCACATTTCAAACTTTTGTATAGCGGTTCAAAACCCCACCTTCAAACTTTCGTGTGGCGGTTCAAAACCCCACATTTCAAACTTTTGTGTGGCAGTTCAAATCCCCACCTTTCAATCAATATTCAAGCGAAAGAGTTTGAGCCGACATCCGACGGGCAGCAGCATCCGGAAGGATCTCGCATCAACCTCCTAGTGGGCAGCAACGTCCGAGTAGAGTTTTCAATTTTCTGCATCAACCTCCGACGGGCAGCAGCGTCCGAAAAAGGATTTTAGAGGGGCAACAACGCCTAAGTGAAGTTTACTTTCTTGCAATTTTATTTCCCGCAATTTACTTTCCTGCATTGAATGTTGACGCGGCTCAGTCCCGCAACATGCGTCTGTTATGCTTTTGTTTGAATGTTGACGCGGCTTAGTCCCGCAACATGCGTCTGTTTGAATGTTGATGCGGTTCAGTCCCGCAACATTCGTCTATTTGGATGTTGACGCGGCTCAGTCCTGCAACATGCGTCTGCTTGAGTGTTGATGCGGCTCAGTCCCACAACACGCGTCTTCACATTTTTCGCATTTTACTTTTCTGCACGAAGGTATGGACTGCGAGTACTACCCTCGCCCTACATCATTTACATTTCTGCACGAAGGTATGGACTGCGAGTACTACCCTCGCCCTACCTCATTTACATTTCTGCACTGCGAGTACTACCCTCGCCCTACCTCATTTACTTTTCTGCACGAAGGTATGGACTGTGAGTACTACCCTCGCCCTACCTCATTTACTTTTCTGCACGAAGGTATGGACTGCGAGTACTACCCTCGCCCTGCCTGATTTCCATCTATGCACAAAGGTACGGACTGCGAGTGCTACCCTCGCCCTGCCTGATTTCCATTTCAGCACAAAGGGAAGTCATCATCTACATTTTTCCGCATTATCAGGGAATTCATCATCTACTTTTTTCCCCACTATCAGGGAAGTCATCATTTACGTTTCTGCAATTTACTTTTCACCCTACTATCAGGGAAATCATCATCTACAGTTCTGCCAATTTACTTTTCATCCCTACATTTCATCATCTCATTTCACCCCTTTATCACGAAAGTCTGCATTTACATTTTACATTTTTCAAACCACTGCTAGTTCGGTAGCAACCATCTTTACTGCTCATCAAAAATCTCGATTACATCGAATTTTTGATGAGACAGTAAAGAGGGGGCAACTGTTGCTACCCGATTTTGGATTTAAATTTTTTCATTTGTCACATTTCTATCATCAATTTCCTAAAATCGTGTTTTCATTTATTTGCGTCAATCTGATGTTTATTTTTACGCTTGATGTCATTTAAATTTTTTCTCATACCTTTTTCGCATTTTTATCACTTTTTCCGTTCGAACCCGTATCGGTTCGAGTCAAATGTTCGAAACCAAGGGTCGAACAATTTCACTTATTAGCTATTTAGCTTTTATTATTATTTTAACTCGCTCAATTTCATTGCATTTCACTCAATTTATATTTTTAGTATTTTCTTACACTCGAACTTTTATTATTTACATACGAATTTTTATCGAATTATTCAGCAAAATTTTCATTATTCACTGTATGCTAATTATCTTAGTTTATTTTATTTTACGCCCTAGCTTTTTTTTATTATTATTCATCTTTAGCAAAATTTTCCCCTAAATACGAGTCGTATGCATTAATTTGCATTAATGCATTTCTGCAGAATGGACAGCATCCTTATCCCTCGATCCTTACCCAAACCGCCTTACTGTTCAATCAGCCACCTCACCTCTCCACCGCCTCAATCTCTCATAAATAATGGCCGGAGCCACAAGCAAAGGGGAGGGGGAGCTCGGCCAACCATCCTGAAAAGATCAGTCCCACCCCCAATTTCAATCCAGTCCTCCAAACAAAACCTCATCCCTACCAAAAGTTCAAGATCCTCTGCCAATCCAAAATCAACCCAAATTAACAAAATCAAATCAATCCACACCAATCAATCTTACCCAATTAATCTCACCGCCAATCAGCCACCCAAACCAATCAATTCCACAGCCGCAGCCGCATCACTCAAACCAATCAATTCCACAGCCGCAGCCGGGCTCAGCCGCATCCCGCGCCTCAGCCACCCAATTCAGCCGCACAATCGCGCAATCAACACCCAATCCATCCGCCACTGCCGCAAGCACGCTCAATCCACCAACCACCGCCGTGATCGGCCACGCCCCCACCAGCTGCGGCCTCAATCGGCCACGTCACCACAGCCGCCGCCTCAATCGGCCAACCCATACCTCAGCCACACCCAGCCGTGCCTCAGCCACACCAAATCGCCGCCACCATCAAACACAACCACAACCAACACATCGCCGGCAGCCGAAGAGAAAGAGAAAGATAGGGAAAATAAATCAGAAAAGAGAGGAGAGGGTTGCGGCCGAGAGTAGAAGAGAAAGAAAAGGGGATTAGGGAAAGAAAAGAAAGAAAGTGAGGGAGAAAGAAAAGAAAAGAAAAGAAAGTGAGGGAGAAAGGAAAGAAAGCAAGAGAGGGAGAGCTAGGCCGCGTCTGGCCCAGCTGGAGGAGAAGAGTGGGCTGCCAAGCAGCCCACGCGGGGAAGAAAGGAGAAGCTGGGCCTGCTCAGGCCCAGCGCGAGAAGGGCCAGCCTGCTGGTGGGCCCTGCTAGTGGCCCTGCCAGGGCCCATTCTCGGCCCAGCGGGTCGAGCCCAACTGATCGGCCCACCAATTTTATATTTTTATTCTTTTATTTTATTTTGTTTTAGTTTTATTTTTATTTGTATGTTTGTACTATTTATTTATTTTCGCACTTGCATATTTAATTTCCGTAGGCTTGTACGGTTTATTTAATTTTCGCATACTTGCATGTTTAATTTTCATAGGTTTGTACTGTTTATTTGTTTTTCATACGCTTGCATGCTAAATTATTTATGTTTGCATATTTAATTATTAATTTCGTATGCTTTTTGCATGTTTAATTATTATGCTGGCGTATAATTGTCAAAAAATTAATTATTTCACTTACGCACAATAAATTTGATGTCGATTAGTCGTATGTTCGTATCATTCAATTAATTATCTTTGCATGCTTTCGAATAGCTAAATAATTATTTCGTTCGCATTTAATCACTAAAATCAATTATTCCACTCGTAATAAATCTTTAAATATTTATCTATTTTTCGATTATCATTATTTTCCTCAAATTAATAATCTCGACTTTGTAGGGCAAATCAATCGACGCCCTTCACAAGCACGCCTCATACCATTGATCTAAAAGGGTAAAATCAACAGATACCCTACGCAAGTAAACGTTTCTTACCTTTTTATTTATTTTGCGTTTTTCGCATCTATATTCGTATGAATTATTTATCCATTGGGCATGATCACTTAATTAGGACTTTTTTTTATTTTGCAAACACAATTTTTAAACACTTCTTTCTCCGGTAACCTTTTTAAGGATGTGACTCGGGTGCCTAACACCTTCCCGAGTCCATAAATCGACCCCGAACCACTATTCTTGGGTTCAGACCAACTTCGCCTTAGTTTTTTTATTTTATGCATGACAAATAGGTTCCCTAAACCTAGGAAAATTAGGATGGCGACTTCCTTTGCATTATGTGAGGTGAGTCTGATCTCGTCTCACATCCAGTCCCAAACCCGAGTCGCATTAGGATAAAATCCAAAAAGGGGGTGCGACACCCGCGAAATCCTCGCGACACCTCGGGTCACCCATTCAGCCATCGCATAAGGCGTCACAGGGTCAACCGACATGTGAAGCTCCCTACGAAGTCCTATGACGGTACCAAGGATCCCATTTCCCACCTTAACAAGGTGAAAGACTTCGTGCAATTCCAAACTCATTGTGACGCAGCGTTGTGCCAAATATTTGTGGTGATGTTATCAGGAGTTGCGCGTTTATGGTTTGAAGGTCTCCCAGCCAGGTCCATCGATGATTTTTCACAACTGGAGTCTAAGTTTTGAAGCTGGTTCAGTACCGCTGTCCCCATCAAGAAGTCTGCCCCATCAAAAACTTCAGGAATCTTTGAACGATTTCCTTATTCGTGTAATATGGAGACATCATTAACATCGACCGTTACCGTTGACTTCGCTATAGAAGCCTTGAAGTTGAACTGTCGCTATGGAAAACTGCGAGACACGTTAATGGTGGACCCCCCGGTGACTTTGGACGCGCTAAGACTGAAAGCCCATAATTACGCAAGAATGGAAGAGGAAGAAAACAGAGATAGAATCCAAAACATGCCACAAAATGCGCCTCAGGTTCCCAACGTTCTTACCAACACGACCTCTGACGATCATTTTATCGACGATTACGCCCAACAAAAAGACCACATCCCTAAGACCTCCAACAGACGAAGAGGCAACTTTTCAAAGGGAAGACCCAGCAACTCCCCCACTCGGCGGCAGACAGATCCTCCCAAGGGCCAAATTTATGACCCAAACCTTCCTTCCCTTATATTGCCAAAAGCAGAAATCTTAGCGATTGTGGAGCAACGGAACCTACCTATCCGTTATCCAGCCCCTGTAAAGCCAGGAGTGGTCATGGGAGGAAGAGAAAATGCTTTTTGCAAGTTTCATAAAGTCAAGGGACACTCCACAGACGTGTGTAGAGAATTAAAACTGGCGATAGAACGCTTAGTAGAAGAAGGTTACCTTGGGGAATTTACCACCAAGGCAAGAGAAGAAGTCAAGAACAACCCGACAAGTAGGATGTCAGATAACAGACAGGCACCTCCTCGTGCCCCAGGAAACAATGCTACACCTGCTGGCAGAGGCAGGGAAACGCTCACGATTGACGAAGATGATGTTCCCATCATCAATATTATCGCGGAAGGCACACCATACCTTGACGAGCCTATGCAGTTAACGCCCACAACAAGAGACAAACGGAAGCGAGAAGGTACATTAATAAAAAGTAAGGCGATAAGTGCTCTAGATCGTATGGTGTTATCCTTCTCCGAGGAAGACGAGAAAGGTGTCATTTTTTCACATAACGATGCGTTAGTAGTCACGCCCGTTATTGGCAACCATGGGGTTAGAAGAATTCTTGTTGACAATGAAAGCGCGGTGAACCTATTCTCATTAGAAGCTTACAACCTCATGAAGCGCCCTGACGGTGAACTGACACCTTGCAAGAAGCCAATAATTGGAGTAGATGGAGTCCCAATCCTAGTGACTGGAGTCACGATGCTGCTTGTGTGCTTTAGAGAAGACGCATCCAAGCGGTCAGAAGAGCTGCTATTCTTGGTCGTAGACCTAACCCTGCCCTATAACGCCATACTTGGGCGACCGTTCCTCAACCACTTTGGGGTAGCGATATCTCAAAAGCACTTAAGGATGAAGTATCCCTCTTGGGATGGAGTAGTTTCGATCAAAGGCGACCAAAAGTTAGCGGCTGAATGTTACCTACTCATGACTCAAAAGAGTTGTGATAGATACGTGTGTGTCACGCTGGATCCCTATGAGCAGAATGATGAGAAACGCACTCAACCTGTGGACAAGATGGTACCCATACCAGTTAACGGGGTCAACGAAGCAAATTTCCTAGTTAGCGAAAAGCTCAGCCTAGAAGAAAACCTTCAATTAGCTCGATTATTGAACAAATGCAAAGGAGAGTTTGCATGGAAGCCCGCGGATATGCCTGGTATCTCACGAGAAGTAGCGAAACATTGACTCAATGTCGATCCCTGTGTTAAGCTAGTCCAACAGAAACGACGAGCATTTTCTGTAAAGAAGGCGTTAGCCGTTGACAAGGAGGTGACAAAGCTCCTAGACGCAGGCTTCGTCCGCGAAGTCCAATATCCAACCTGGCTAGCTAACCCAGTTCTCGTTCCAAAGCCCAACGGGGATTGGCGTATGTGCATCGACTTTACTGACCTGAATGATGCTTGTCCCAAGGATTTCTACCCGCTCCCTCGAATTGACCAACTAGTCGATCAAACTGCCGGGTACACTTATCTAAGCTCATTAGACGCCAACTCTGGGTATCATCAAATCCCTATGGCCGTTGAAGATGAAGAAAAGACAGCCTTCATCACCCCAAAAGCTACTTACTGCTACACGGCGATGCCGTTTGGGCTGAAGAACGTTGGAGCAACCTTCCAGCGTATGGAAAATAAAGTATTTGAAAAGCAAATTGGAAAGAACATGGAAGCCTACGTTGATGATATACTAGTCAAAAGTCGAAGCTTCAAAGACCACTTGGCTGACTTAAAAGAAGTTTTTGACGTGATGAGAGAATACAAAATGAACCTAAACCCCCGTAAATGCATGTTCGCATTCCAAACAAGTAAATTTTTGGGCTATGTGGTCAGTTAGAAAGGCATCTAGCCCAACCCCTCGAAAATCAAGGCTATCAAGGATATGATATCTCCTCGAACCGTCAAGGAAGTACAGAAGCTTACAGGGCGCGTTATTGCCCTAAGACGGTTTATTTCTAAGCAATGCGAGAGATGCCTGCCCTTCTTCAAGGTTATACGTAAGAAAGCCCCTTTTGGGTGGACAGCAGAGTGCGAAGAGGCGTTTGTGGGCCTAAAAGCCTATTTATCATCTGATTTGGTGGTAACGAGACCAGAACCGGGCGACACCCTGTATTTATATCTAGGGGTTGCCGATGAAGTGGTTAGTGTTGTCCTTGTGCGAGACGACAACCAGACGCACCACCCGGTATACTTCGTGAGCCATGTTTTGAAGGATGTCGAGCTGCGATACGCCCGCATTGAGAAAATAGCGTTTGCGTTAATATAGGCCACGCGGAAAATGGATAGATATTTCCAAGCCCATCCCGTCATCGTACTTACAAACCAACCTTTGAAAAGGATATTTCGGAAACCTGAGTCTTCAGGAATAATGCTGATTTGGGCCATCGAACTCGAACAATACGGGTTGCAATATAAAGCCCGACCATCTATAAAAGCTGAAGTCCTAGCAGACTTCATAGTCGAGTGCACCTTTACGCAAGACCCGATGACAGAGTTACCCGAAGAAGAAAAAGATGACTTGGATCTCCCGTTCCCTGAAACCTACACTGACTTGTGGGTTGTCCACGTGGATGGAGCCAAGAATCAAGAACTAGCTGGAGCCAAAATCTTCATAATTGGGCCCCACGACATACAGATATGATATGCCATCAGAATCCTACAGCCGTTATCCAATAACGCGGAGGAATATGAGGCGTTACTGGCTGGAATCAGAATAGGAAGAAGCTTCTCCACCAAAGCCATACACGATACGGGAATGATGGGAGACTTGCGACTAAAGATCTGTGGAGATTCCAAGTTGATAATAGACCAAGTCTTGGGGCACACTCAGGCTAGAGAGCCCATCATGGTCCAATATCTTGCCAAAGTGAAAAGTGAATTGTTGGAAATAAAGAAAAGTGACATGCAGGTCAGCTTTAAGTATATCCCTCGAGAGGATAACGCTGAGGCAGACAACCTTGCCAAACTTGCAGCGAACCCGGAAGCCTCCATACCTAAGGGCATGTACTATCGAGAAATATCTGTGCCTTCCTTCATGGAAGAGCAAGCGTCGCTTTACGTTGAAGAAATTGAAAATGATTGGTGAATCCCCGTAATAAAATACTTGAAACATGAGGAGTTACCTGCGGATAATGCCGAGAAGAAACAGGTGCTGAAACAAGCGGCACGGTGTACGTATTATGACGGGGAACTGGTTCGGAGATATTTTTCCCACCTAGCTGCCAAGTGTATAACAGAACAAGAGGGTCTTCACACTTTACGAGAAATCCATGAAGGAATATGCGGCATGCATGCATCTGGCGGTACCCTGGCCGCGCAAGTTTTCAGGTCAGGATTTTATTGGCCTACTATTCGTAGAGATTGCCATAATTACGTACGAACGTGTCAGAAATGTCAGGAGTTCTCTAAGATCCCTCGACAACCCGCCACGGAAATCTCTGAAATTGTGGCTCCTTGTCCTTTTGCGAAATGGGGGATCGACATCCTAGGCTCGTTCCCAAAAGCAAGGTCTCAGCTAAAATTCGTGGTCGTTGCAGTGGACTACTTCACGAAATGGGCAGAAGCGGAAGAGGTGGCCAACATCACTACAGAAAGAATTTGGCGTTTCTTTAAACACCAAGTTATCATGCGGTTTGGTGTACCCCGTGTGCTAGTTAGCGATAACGGGACGCAATTCACTAGCAAATTCTTTAGAGACCAGTGTGCGGAATTCCAAATCGAGCAAAGATTCTCTTCCGTGGCTCACCCGCAGATCAACGGTCAAGCGGAAGTGACTAACCAAAGTATGCTCAGAGAAATTAAGAAGAACCTGGAAGGGTCCAAAAGGAAATGGGTAGACGAGTTGCAGTAAGTGATGTGGGCATACCGCATGACCGTTAAAACCAGCACTGGAGAAACACCTTTCGCATTGGCTTTCGGCACTGAGGTCGTCACACCGGTGGAAATCGGTACTCTGAGCTTGCGAGTGGCATAATTCAGAGAAGAACTAAATGAAGAGAGGTTGCGAGCGAACCTCGACGCGTTACCAGAACTACGTGAAGAAACTCTTCTAAAAATGCTACATTATAAGCAAAAAATGGCGCGTTATCACAACAGGCGCATCAAAGAGCGACTGCTGAAAGCAGGTGACTTGGTACTCAGAGACAAACGAGCGGCTGGACAGCGCATGGGGAAACTCAGTCCGAGCTGGGACGGACCATATCGCGTTACCCGCGTCATTGGAAAGGGAGCGTATCATCTAGAAGCACTTGACGGTACTCCCTTACCCAACTCTTGGAACATAGCTCGTTCGAAATTATACCATGCTAGATTCTGATATATCTCTACACGTTTTGCTAATGCTAACCCTGACTTGTGTTAACGCTTGAATGGAAAGCATTCTTGTGTATTTTGTGGTTGGCTATATGCAGATAATGAAGGGGGTGCCAGGAGTGAAAAGTCTTATCCTTGTGACAGTCGGTCTTGATCAGACGGCTCACTAAGATGAGGCACGCCCTGGCATACCTAAAAACTTAGTGTCGGGAGTGAAAAGTCCTATCCTTGTGGTAATCGTGCTAACATAGGCGGCCCACTAAGACGAGGCACGTCCCGGCGTCTCTGGGAGTGAAAACCTTATCCTTGTGATAGCCGGGCTAGTATAGACGGATCACTAAGATAAGGCACGTCCCAGAGAGATAGTAACTCCATCCTGGAAGTGAAAAGTCCTATCCTTGTTATAACCGGGCTAATACAGACGGCTCACTAAGACGAGGCACGATTCCAGGGATGCGAGGTCAACGCCTGGAAGTGAAAATCCTACCCTTATGATGGTCGGTCTTGATCAGACGGCTCACTAAGATAAGGCACATTCCAGGGCGATCGTGGAAATTTAGAAACGCGAAGAGAAATCGCGATCTCCCAGCGAGTAACCAGATGGGAAATCCCTAATGAAGATGGCTGGTTGAGAAAGCGATACGAGTGATGCCGACGGCACCCTGATATGGAGGCGCGATGACTCCTACTGGTAACTAACATTTGTTATTGCACGTTATTTTATTGATACTCTAAAAGCAATGATTGAGAATGTGCAGGGACATTGTGGAAACAATGAGGAGATTGACGTCCGTGCAGGCGATAGTATTATGTGGCCTTATCTTTATGAAGAGTGTGCCATTAATGGCCCACGATCTTATCATCTTGATTCGAGAGATAACGTCAGGGGAATGTACGTGCTATATCTCCTTGATGGCTATTCCTGTAGAAAGGAATATGTTCGCGTCTACCTATATGGAATTCTTCGTCACCGATCAAGAGCATCTACATCAGCGCGGTATCACTATGAAAATTCACATCCTGGATGACATCTTATCGATTGAGTTATCTCTTTAGCTAAGACGATAGCAGTGTTCGAGACTGTAACGCCTCTGGAAGGATATCGCCGATTTGGAGACATATATGACTATAATGCCACAACATCTTATTCACTTCTATGAGTTCTATTTCTGACGTTATCTACTAAAGCGGCATTATTCTACCTCGAAATTGAAATGCGCATGATTAAGTCATGTCGCGACGTCTCGTATAATATCTGTTATCAGCATTTATGATTCTACGGATTATATAGCGATACTACGGTTATTCTATTTTCTGTGGGAATCTAGTTATCTTGCCGCGTTATGATGGGAGCCTTGCAAAGAGTATGAAGACTTCTTATTAACATCATCGTGGTATTATTGATGCCACTATCTCATCATGAGAGATCGAAGGAAAAGAGATGGCGTAAAAGAGATCAACCACAAAAGGAAATAGCAACCAGAATGCATATATGATAATTGTTTAAAAAGCCCTCAAAAGGTTACAAAAGACAAAGGCCCCCAAAAGTAAAAACAAAAATGGGCGGTACCAGATATTCAAAAAAGTATAACAAAGACTCATATTGTGTGGCAACCTCGCTATCCCCTTGCCCTTCGTGGCCCCCCGTCTTCGCCCGATGAAAGTAATCATCTGTAAGGGTCCCTGACCTCTTCCGAAAAGCGTCAATGAGGGCATCGGCACGGTACACATCCTCACCATGAATATCCACAAAGCAGTCAGACATGATACCGGCCGTTTTCTCAATGTACCATGTACGCTTCTCTACTGACTCCCTCTCTAGGGCGACCTTTTCCTCTTTCAATGTCGCCTTCTCTTCCTCCAGCGTGGCATTCTTAGCCCTCTCTACCGTCAGAGCAGCTTCAAGATCAGACACCTTAGCGACTTCTCGCTCTCTAGCGTCCTTTGAGTCCTTCTAGGCCATTGCCAAGGCTAGCACCAATTCCCTCGATTGTTTCTTCTTTTCTTCCCGTTCCTTAGTAAGCTCTTCAGAAAGTTGACGATGGGCGGCATAAAGCCCATCCGCGGTAGAAGTAAGGGAGCTAACCTTTTGCAACATATGCAGTGACCAATAGTGAAACTGAGAAAAGGAGGAGAACAAGGTGGAACACACTAAACCCATCTGCTCGTTAGCAGTCCGAGAGAGAAACGCCTCCTGCTCCTCAGGAGACGTTAACGCATAAGCGGTCAAGAAAGAGGAAACCCCGATGGAGCTGTCGCCCCCAACAGCCGCGAATCCAGAACTGCGCAAGTTACTCAAATCAAGTTGATGAGTAACGGGCCCAGACTCCATTGAACTCAAATCAGCCATGAGATGAGATGTAGCGACCCCACCCCCGGAAGGTCGGTACATCGAGGCATTGGAGGGAACGAAAAATAGAGTAGTTGGGGATGGAGGCTGATTAGAAGAAGTACCTCCAGGAAGCCCAAAGGAACCGTGAGATTGAAAGGTCGAAAAGCCAGCCTCCGTTAAGTCCTCGTTGAAACCCATGACCTGGGAGAAAGAAGGAGGAAGCGGCGAGTCGAAGGAATTGGGCGAAGCATCAAAGGGCCCAGAAACGCCCATAGTGCCCAAAAAGTCAGAAGACTGGCCGCCAAAAGGCATCGTCGAAGCAAAAACGGTAGTATTCTCCCCTTCATTGATAACAGGACCCGTGGGCAAGCTCACGTTTTCCCTGTCAAGCCATGGCTCTTGTCAGGGCGACGAAATACGTGGGTCAAGTCCATATCGCCTGATTGCAACAAGTGAGCAGGGGCAGTAGCGGTATCCTGCAGAAAGAACATTTAGAAGGGTAAGAAAGCAAAAGAAAACATTGACGAGCGTCAAGAGGTAATGGACAGGATAACGCAGTCATGAAAGAAACGCGTACAGTGGCGATATCACTAACTGGTACCTCAGAAGAAGCCGCCGCGTTCGAAGGTGGAGTAAAGGCGGCAACGCGCCTTGTCTTCTTCTTCTTTTTCCTTTTTGTGGGAAGTCGGGAAGAAGACGCCTGAATAGGAGCAACGACAATGGGTACAACCGGAATAGAAACAGGAATGGGGGCAGTTTCCTCACCAACCGCAGAAGAAGGCGCTTGGACGGGATTTACAGTTACAGTAGATGGTACAACTGGATTAACAGTGGCAGCGGCAGCAGCAACTTCCTCATTCTCCCTCTTTCTTAAAGCCCTCTTCTCCCATCTCCTAACGTTTTCCGGCTTCCAACCAGGATCAGGAACTGCACAATCACAACATAATGTTAGCGTTAGTATCGCCTGAAATAACAAAGAAAATGGCACAACACTCACTCTCAACACAGGCTTGTATATCAGTCCCGCACGCCAAATTGCGAGTGTGAACGCTAATGTCCAACTCGAGCAGTGTGTTGAACCAGCTTTGTTCAGGTAGAGGAAGAGTCGGTTGTCGACCCCAGGCACTATCCCTGATACTGGTTAAAACCGGTCTGCCACCGGGGGCTAGGCAGTTCAATGACAAAGAATTCATTTTTCCAATTTTCAATGGAAGACTCAAGGTGCAGGAGTTTCCAGGTGAAGGGTTTAAGAGAGTCATCATCATAATGGGGCGATATCGCTATCACACCTCTACGGCTATACAATTGGAAAAGCGATTTAAGTAATAAAAGGGAAGGCGAGTCAATCCCTTTGTATTTACAGAGTTCCAAAAATGCGTAAATGCAATAGTACATATTGGGAGTTAACTGAACAAGATTTACATCCAGAGCAACAAACAACCTTTTAATGAAAGGATGAAGAGGAAATTTGAAACCATAACCAAACATCTTGGCATACAAAAGCCTATTATTGCCAGGCATCACACTATTGAGGCGGAGTGAATCAGAGGCAACGGAAACCTTACAATCCTCAGGAATATGGGCATTGTGTTTTTGGTTAAATGGTCTTGAAGTATGGCTGGGGAGGTGATGGTGGTGATAGTATTTTCAATTTTTCCCTCATCAACAGACTTGGAACGAGTTCTAGCCATGGTAAAAAATAAAGAAAAGATGAAGAAGATGATAGATGAGGATAGAAATACCTTTCTGGGAGAGAAACTCATAACGCCCAAACAATGGAAAGAAGAAACACAAGTCAGCTCGAGAGGATGAAGCGAAAATAGAATGACAAAAGAGGGAAAAAGAAACATGTGTTGGGTTTTATAACCCTAACAGTTAGACAAAACAACCGTCATAATAGTCGTAGCGTGTGTGACGTGTTACAAAGAAAAGACACAAGCAATGAGTATGATTCTAGAGAAGCGAGAAGACGCTTCGATCTCGCCAATTCCTAGGGCGCGCCAACCCCTAGTGCCTCCACGAGCAGACACGTATATTATGGCCATCATGATTTTCCTCTCGCATTAATGAGGGAATCTCAAGCATTAAATGCTCTAAAAAAAGGGGATCGATTCTCAAACCAAGACAGACGCAATAACGCGGAGACCAAGATAACGCGGCGTATCGTTAACTCCACTGGCAGCTGTTGAGATAATGCAAAGGAAAGGGATAACGCGACAGAAATCAATCATTATTAAAAGGAGAATTCTAGATGAGGCATGCGTTATTAATTATTACAAACTGAATTGGATCAATGTTTGAAGTAAAAAATAAATAGTAATTGACAAAGACGAGTAGAGTCTTTAACGTCTTCTGTGGCATCAGCACCATCTGACTACGATAGCGCCTCGGTATCGCCGCCATCCTCTCCCTCTTCCTCTCCTGAAGAAAGAAAACCTTCTTTGCTCCCGTCTATCTTATTCATTTTTTCAGAGGCATAATCGGCTATCTTAGCAGGGTCGAAAGTCCTACTGCAATAATTGTTCGTGAATCTGGCCGTAAAGGCCCACATTATCTTTTTCTTCCACCAGGTTACTTCGAGGGAACCTTTGCTAAATCCGCATTGCAAGCCAATATCTCTTTACGAAGAAGAGAATTTCTCTTGTCAGCTGCCACCAACTCTGCCTCTAAAAACTCAACTTTGGCTTTCCCCTTAGATCTTTCCCTTGCAAGTTCAGCACGGCAATCATTCAGCTCTGCTAGAGTACGATTCTGAAGTCGCATCAATCCTTCACTTTGGTCAAGGCGGCATCTAATTGCTCTTTCGAGTCGGGTGAACCTCGAAGCTTGTCACCATGAGCCTTAAGAAAGTAATGCACTTTGCGGAAACCGGTCAGTGCGTCATTCAGAACGTGTGCATGCTGAATGTCGGGGGGAAGCCGCAGCAACTCTTCTTTATCCTTAGGCGAGCTAAATATTTCACCCACCAGGAAGGCCGACGGTTGATCTCGCGATAACGGGTCCGACACCCCTAAGGCACGAAGCCCGCTAGTGCCAAGAGTTGACAAGTCCAACCGGTAAGAAGGAACCCCTTGAGGACCCTGAGGGGAAAGATTGGCGATAAGAGAGGGAGCGGAACCCTTGACAGAATCATCGACGCCCGAAATGGAAGTAAAGAATAACGGTTGTGGACCCCCCATCGGCGGGTCAGGAAATGTGTTTTAGTTGGGAGTTGACACAACCACATTAGGAATACAGGAGGAAATAGGAGAGTTAGGGACGTTAGTCGGCGGAAGCGAATCTGCCGCTAGCGGAGCTTCAGTAACCTTGGGAGGAATGACAGTTGACGCCTCGGTAACTTTTGTTGTTTGAGAAGTACTCGCCACAGTAGACACCTCAACCCCCATGATAGGGACTTCGTCAATCTTTTTTGAAGAAATCCCAGTAGCCAGATTGTCTTTCTCCACTCTGAGTTTCTTCCGTTGAGTTGAGGAAGCATGACGAAGCTCTGTCTCGATATCCATATCCTCGCTATCGCTGTCAGTTATCCTAGTAACAGGCCGACCTAAATTTACTCATCTGCCCCGAACCGGTAGCCAATTGTCAAGGAAACGAGAGGCTCGAGTAGAGATACCGCGCCCTCCCCCTGCGACTGTTTTAGTTCTCCTCTTCTTCAGCTGGGCACTTTGATGGCTGGAACCCCCGGATGGTGGAGAAGCTAGTAGCGTTTGGAGCGGCACCACGTTCAAAGGAGCGTCATTCCCCCCAGAGGATTGACCCTCAGTATTTTTTGCAAATGAAATGTGTTAGAACAGCAAGCGAATCAAAGTGATAACGCGGAAAGAGAAAAGCTTACCCATAACTCACTCTTCCAAACGCCTGTACAAAGTGAATTCTCGAATACGGAAAGACGTATTTATCTCTAGCAAGGTGTTAGCATGAGCTAACTCATCCCTTGACAACACTACTAGGTTTACCCAGACAGCACTAGTAATCTCTCGATTAAAAGCGGGAAGGCAGTTCGAGAACGAAGAAACCGCTCTTCCAATCAGCTACAGTTTCCTCAAAGCCCTGAAATTTCTGCCAGAATGACTGCACGAACGCGTCCACCTCGGGGAGATATCGACCAAATAGTTATGATAATTCAAGCTAAAGAATTTGCAGATTAAATTGATGGACGGAGTAAAGATACCCTTCATCTTGCAAGCACGAAGAAAGGCATAAATACCACACGAAGAAGAAGGGGTTATCTGAGCGGGATTAAGATCATATCAACGCAGTAATTTCTCTACAGAGGTATGAACTGGGAAACGAAAGCCATAAAGGAATATTTTAAAGTAAACCAGTCTATACTTTCCCCATAACGGATCGTGAAGTCGCAGGCCATCATCAGGAATGATAGGATAATAGTTAGGGGGAAAGGAGACACTATGACTCTCTAATTCGGCCTTCAGAACCGTATCGCATGAAAAAATACTGTGTGTTCTTTCGATTTCTAGATCTAAAGGTTTCTGAAAACCCCTAGTAGCTCTAGTATGGCGCATAGCGAACCAGTAAATGGAAACCCAGAATGAGAGAGGAGCAAAATACCTTAAAGAAGAAAGCAATGAATAGGCCGCGTTTGCAGAAATTTCCCTCGAGCAAAAGAAGAAGCAAAGAAAGAGAATGGCGGAGAAAATTTCGAAGTGCGAGTAAAAGTGTGAAAAGCGAATAGTTATTTCCTTTTAAAGGTCAAACCCAACGGCTGAGCAACCTGTGAGAACGAGACACGCACAAAACAAAAAGTGACACGTGGAAAGACATCAGAAAAACATTCATAGCTAAGCATTTATATCTTTGGAGGAAGGCGGTTGACAACTAGAAGTTGAAGAAACGGTTGTAGCGAACAGTAACCAACCACTCAGCGTTAACTTTCCGAGGTTTGTAGAGTTAACGCGGGAATATAACAACAAGAGAAGAAAAGCAAAGGGCGTTATTTTATTCATAAAGAGCCATACGGTATCTACAATATGCATAACGCACGATGTGGCACTCAACTGAAACGCTAATTAACACGTCGTGAAAGGAAAAGAAGTTGCAAACCAGATAGCGAAAAGATATTTTATTTACTTATGGCCCAACGGCTTGGGCATACATTCATAAAAAGGAAAAGGAAAAGACAGGTTGGCGACGATCGGCGGTCAAGCTTGAGACCCAGCATCGTCATCCTCAGGCAGAGTGGGGATCTCCCTCAAGGCATCCACTATGGGTCAGCTCGGAGGAGGAAATCCTCATGCCCTTCAAGCAGCAGTTCAGTAGATCCTTCCTCTACTGCAACATGGTGATCACCACCTCGATGCGAGAGACAGCAGCAGCCAACTTTGACACGTTCTCCAGAGGACTGAAATCCTCCAAAGAAGCCGCACCAAGCCTGGACCGAAGAGGGGTCATCATCCCCTGAAGCTCCAGGATGTCCTCAGAGGTTTTGATCAGCACGTTTTCTAGAAAGCTGACGTCACCATCATTGAGGTTCTTTAGAGTGTGGAATTTGGAAAGCAAGAAGTTCCTAGTGAGATTGTCCATGATGAAAATGCCAAGAAGAAGTACTAGAAAGATGTGAAATTTGCGCGGTGGAAGTTCAAATTTATAGGCCCGAAGAAAAGGCAGTTGAAAAGACGTGCCCCTCGACAACCGAGCCACCCCGTTATCTCAAGGACTGGCGAATACGACTTGGAAACAAGCCGAAGTGATAGCCCTTGGTAAACACTCGGGCTCATTTTCAGTTGCGCTTGTGATAATAATAGAAGCGATTCCAAGGGTATTTCCGTCTTTACCCTAGCGTTAAGACCAGAACATTGTAGCCCCTATCGGGCGCCTGCCGCTAAGGTTGCCGCCCCTCACCAAGCGAGAAACCCTGGGATGGTCGACATCAGCGCGGGGGGGAGGGGGGTCTCACGCGTCATCTGCCCACACGCACGGCGTTATCCCATCCCAGGTCAACCATGACGTCACTCGAGGCGTTATCTTCCCTAGATAACGCCTACCCCCTAAAGGTAACGCCCTCCTCGGCGCTTATAAATACCCCACCATTCGATATGAGAGGTAACCCTATGATTGCTAGTCGAACCCCTGCCATTTGGAACTGCCATACTAACTTAAGCATCGGAGTGTCTACGCCGGAGCCCCCCCTCCGGCGCTTTGCAGGTACATCGGACGACGACTACAGTAACTCCGTGCGGTCATAGTCCTCACCCCCGATTCCCCAGAAGTCCGAATCTTATCATACACCAAACAGGAGGTATGTTATCGGCATTATATACCGGGCCTATTTTCGGTTGGGCTTCTGGGCAAACAAAGAGATTATCCATTTTGAAAAGACCCTGTTAGAGATATCAATACCTGTAATGTACCAGCTCTGGTTTTGAACTCCCAGTTTTGAAGATACCAGTTTGGTGCTTTAAAGGTTTGGCATATGTCATGATCCATGTACTAGCTTTCAGAAACCATTTTTTCAGAAATACATCTACCGGCCTCAGACTTCCGGTCCTCTACTTGATAATAATCATTCGAGAATCATCATCCGATCAGGAAATAATCAAAGAGGAGAAGAAGGCCAAACGCTTGAGAAAAAAGCAACTTGATGAAGGAGAGGAACGAGTTAGGGGAAGATTCAATATGAAGCAGGTCGAATCTTGAATTGAGTTTCCATTGATCAAATTGTTATAGGTCTTGATATTCCTCTTAGACATGGTGGATTTGCTTTAACAACAATACAGTTGCTGACAACTTTTGCTGCTTGTGGTTCCAATGGCTGTTATTTGCTTATGGATGCAAAAATACTACTCCCTCCGTCTTTTATTAATTGTCGCTTTTCTACGTTTTTCTACTATTTGAAGTACTTGTCATTTTATCTTTTCCGAAGCATATATTTTGTGCAAATGATAATTTTTTTTTTTTGAATCAACCCAATTTGATGATGGTGTGGTAATTTGAGTGAAAATTAGAAGTAAAAATAAAACAATACGAAATAAAATAAGATCAAAGATCATTGTCTTACATTTTTTTACTATCCTAAAAAGTCTATTAATAAAAGACAGAGGGAGTACATGGCTTCATCAAGGGAATTGGACCGAATTATTAGTATCCAGAAGTCCCTATCATCCATCTTTTTGCATTATTGCAATTAAGCGGCTCTGCTTATTTTCTGGAAGGCCCTATGTGTTACTCGCCATCTGAGAATCATCCGGCAGTCATCATCTGGGAACTAATCATCACGCATCTACCTTCTGGAGACTCGATACGCATATACCGGGTACAACCATGTATCGGCTAGTAGACAGCCTCAACTCAATAAAGAGAAAGAAACATAGAAGATGATTGAAAACTCCCATAATTTTTACAGTCTCCCGCAGTTCAGAAGTGCAGAACTTTATCCGATACCGGGAATTGAGCCCTTGGTAAACACTCGGGCTCATTTTCGGTTGGGCTTGTGATAATCCAAAAATACCCCCCGGGCATTTTAGTCTCAACATGGGCTACTGGAACTCTCAGTTACTGTAGTACCTACCTGGTATCCTGCTTGCCCGGCTACAGGTGTGTGGTCGACATCAGCGAGGGGGGCCCCACCTACCGTATGGTGCCTTATCCCACACCTGTTACATCCTACCATCTGGTATCTATCCATCCAGGACAATACCTTGGGTGCCTATAAATAGCCCCTATGTGAAAGATAAAAAGGGGGGATAGAACCAGACACTCTGCCACACTCTCTCTAGACGCTCTCTCTACTCCCTCTCTCCTTCAACTCTTACTTACCCTCATATTTATCATTTTACTGACTTAAGCATCGGAGTACTTGCGTCGGGGACCCTCTCCGACGTTGTGCAGGTGTAGTAGCGACATGGATCACCCCCTCTAGCAGGCAGAGATCTCAAAATCGTCCTCACCCCGGGTCCGAGGATTATCAACCTCCATACAAGAGCCCCACTTACTAGAACCTCATTTTTTAACACGCCTACAACCTGAAATATTATCCTCCGCATGTTCATTTTCCTTTTGAGCTCCTACCACCAGACTTTTCTCCTTCAATTTCATGACTATCTTCAAGTACATGAACACCATATTTCATAAAATCTTCTTCATTTTGGCGCTCTTCATCTGAGGTTGGCGGTAATTACGAAGAAGCATGATGGAGATGTCCAGTAGCGGTAGATTTGTTAAACACTTGACCAAGGAGCTCATAGTTCTAATAGCCTTTATTTCTAAATGTCTTGTAGATCTTATTTTTCTACAAAGAAAATAAACAACATTGAATTCAATCAAAATTCAGAAAATTTATGATATGAATTACTAAAGAAACTTGTAAGGAAACGTAACATACCATGAAAAACATTTGCCACACATCTTCAGGTGTATTCACAGTGTTTAAACTTGATTGGTAGGTGACTCCTGTATGGTCTAACAAATCTGAAAATTGTTGATGTTTTTGTCGCAGTCGATTGTATTTGCTCAACAACTTGACTGCTCCAAATCGTTCACCGGTAGCAAAGTATAAATCGTTATCCATGTCTTTCCAATCCGTACCTTTAAAACTAAGAGTACCATTTTGATCTACCTTAACTCTCTCGTACAATATTGATAAAAAAAATTCCCTTCAGTTGCATCGGATCATTTACCATCATCTGATCCATCATTTCTTCTTCCCATCTAAATCATCAATCATAATAACTTAAGAGGTGACATTCAAAATATCATTTTTCCTTTATACTCCTAAAATCTTTCTTATAATTACCAAAACAACAATATATGAGCATTAAAAATTCTATATATATCTTCAGAAAACCGAATGTGCTACTGCATATAATTTCTCATATTCACATTACCAAAATATATTGACAACAAAATAAATATAGAATTAATACCAATAATAATCAACAAGTTAATTAATTGACAACAAAATAAAAATAATTTTTTTGTTTTCTTTTTGCAAACAGACAAAGCATCAATGCTAGATGAGGTGATATAGTACTTGAAACAACTACAAGCACAAATTCAAATGATAGCCAACATGAGAAACCTTATGAGGAGGCGGCTACGACGGATCTGCTGATGGAGGAGGCTGCGATGGAGGAGGCGGCTGGAGGTGGGCGGCGGCGACGAATGAAGAAGTTGAGAGATAGGAAAGGAAATGTGTGTGTGTGCAAGTGTAGATAATAGGGTTGTGCGGAGTGTGCAGGTGTAAATAATAGTAGGTAAATAAATAGGTGTAAATAATAGTATTTTTGATACTGTGCATTCTAAAGAAAGGGGGATTAATATTTTGTTATTAATAATTTTTAATGTTTGTAATTCTAATGTTCCAAGTTATATTTTTACTTATATTAGTATTTATTAAACTAATGTTTGGATTCTTAGTTAATTAAAAAAATTGGAATATTGGAATCAATTTACTAGGATTAATTTTAGATAAATATCAATTATGAAAGTATTTTTAGCACAATTTTTTCAATCTACATATTAATTATCAAAATTACGAGGCTAGACATGTCTAAAATAATAATATTATTTTTTTAGATTAACAATATGGATCGGTTGAGCTAGAGTAAAAAAAAATTGGAATTTTTTTTTGAAAAATATTGGAAAATTTCAAATATGGCGTTTTCAAAATTTTCTAAATTTGTAGTGTTAATTCTAAAAAACTGAAAAATATTGGAAAACTGGAATATTTTCTCAAAAATTTCCATTTTGAAAAACAGAGACTGTGAAACATGTTTTAGAAAAAATTTCAATTTTTGGAAAATTTTCAGGAAATTTCTCGTAATTAAACAACCCTTAGTAGTTAAAGAGCAAATTAAGGTAATGAAAATGATCAGTGTTGAATGCTGATATGTGCTGCGTTTAGGAAGAAAGTAGGGATTGGGATTTATACAAGTAAATCCACACACACACATATATATATATATATATATATATATATATATATATATATGTTTAGCTTAGCCGTCTTGTTTTCCTTTGATAAATTTAAAAAATAAATAAATAGATTAGTGCATAACAAACGACATAACATTATAGATTTGATTCCCTATATTATAATGATAATTAATTATATAATTAATTTTTTTAAAATGATAATAATAGTCATTATTTTTTATTTATTACTTTTTTTATATATAGATAAAACGTATCAATTTTTTATATGGAGAGATATCGAAAAATAGGACTTGTTGTACCTAAAATTTTCTCTTGTTCTACCATCTACAAATAATCATTAAATTACTTGCGCAACATACTTGAAGATTTTCTTGGTATTATGCGTAAATTTAATCGACAAAAAAATTAAATCGAAAGGAGTACAAATATTTCTAAAAAATTATGCTTTGAAAAAAAAAGTGTACACATATATTTCTGGTATTTTTGCAAGTGTTACTTTCTTCATTCTGCAAAAATATGTCGTTTTAGACTAATAAACGTATACGGGAGTATAAAACAGTGTGATTAACTAAAGTTATTTGATGTGATGAAGGTGGAAATTATCGTATTATGATTATAAAAATGGAGCATTGAGCTTTGACGGTGATAAATACTAAATTAATCCAACACATGCTGCTACACGCGATCGTATCATGGGTTGAATCATTCTTCATTTCCATAATTTCCATTTGCATAATTAATTAGTACTAACTGGAGTTTTGGTGATGTCATGTGTACATTTTAGCCGAGAAACCTCTTTCTTATGTCCCAATACCGAATAATTATACCATACACTTGATATATATAATATAATACCATTCCGTTCACTCGTTTGTATTAGTTAATAAAAAAACTAAACATTATAATTAATAATTAGAGATTAAAAATAGGATAAATTCCAAACAAAATCCATCCGCATGTAATCACTTTATTAATTTTGTGCATAGTTAGAATAACTGATGAACTCTATAACAATTAAAAAACATTTATGAATAAGTGATAAAGAAATTAGTAGAGGCCTTGATCTTGCCTTGATCTTATTTAAGTTTTTATTTCCGGTAAATTATTGAAAATAAAGAAAAATATATCTATTTTGTAAAACAAAAAGGCCTAAATGGATTTTGAGTTCCTGCAGTCTAATTGATTGACTTATTTCAGCCCTCTGACGGATTTTTGATTTATTTCAGCCTTCCACTTAAGCCCAATGATTTATTTCATCCCTCCGCTTAACGCCATTCATATTTTCTGTCTGTTTGTTGACATGTTGTGCCACGTCACCGACTGCTGACGTGTCACGCCACGTCAATGGACAGGTCATTTTTTTCTTTCTTTTCCTTTTCTTTCTTTTTTTCTTTTCTTTCCTTTTTTTTCTTTTTTTCTCTTTTCTTTCCTTTTCTTTCTTTTTCTTTTCTTCTTTCTTCTTCCTCTTCACAACTCCCAATCGACCCTCCCCGGCCATCTCCCACAGCCGATTTCATTTCCTACCAAATGCAAAAAAATTCAGAACCATAACAAGAAAAATCAGTACCAATCCCATCACCACTACTACCACCACATTCAAACCCGCTCCTCCGCCTCCAGATTCGGTTCCTCCACTGCCGCCTCCAGATCCGTCGCCTCCACCACCTCTATAGTCACCACCGCCTCCAGATCCGTCACTGCCAAGATGGGTGAAAAACTGAAGGTGAAGGGTAATTCTGGATTAGTGGAAAGGAAATATAGGGTTTGGTTTTGAAGATGATGAAACTGGGTCAATATGTAATTATGGCTACTTGGATATACTAATTACCACCATGCTTCTCATGTTTACTGGTGTGGTGATGGATTGGGTTTGATGGTGTGGTTTGGTGGCCGGATCCGTTTGTGATGGCTTGGGTGATCGGGCTGGTTTGGCTTTGGAGGAAGGAATAAAAAAGATTGAAAGTTAATTAATTTATTTTTTCAGTATAGATCAATGTTAATTGTTTTGATTTTAATTTTTGTTACTACTGCAACTTTGAAAGTTTGCTTGAATCATGGCTTCGATTTAATTAAATCTGTGTGGCTTGATTTTGGTTAGCTGGCTGGATGAAGGTTGGGGTGTGCAAAGGAAGAAGAAGGAAGAAAAGAAAAGGAAAGAAAAGAGAAAAATAGAAAGAAAGGGAAAGAAAAGAAAAGGAAGAAAAGGAAAGAAAAAAAAAGAAAAAAATGACGTGCCAATTGATGTGGCGTGACACGTCAGCAGTTGGTGACGTGGCGATTGACGTGGCACGACACGTCAACAAACAGACGGAAAATGTGGATGGCGTTAGGCGGAGGGATGAAATAAATCATTGGGCTTAAGTGGAGGGCTGAAATAAATTAAAAATCCATCAAAAGGCTGAAATAAGTCAATCAATTAGACTGCAGGGACTCAAAATCCATTTAGGCCAAACAAAAAATAGCCCCTAATGGCTAATATGCATAGTTTTGTACCTAGCTGGATTGAACCGAGATCTTGCATCAAGTCAACCATTCAATCAGTTATGCCTCGTTTGGTTTTTTAGAAAATAACTTGTCTAAAGAAAATATTTTACCTGAAATCTATTTATTTGAAAAATGAATTATTTTATATTATTTTGATTGTTTAGCTGAAAAATATTTTCTAATATTTAGATACAGTAGAAAAATATAGAAAATATTTTCTAATGTTTACTTTTATACAATAAGAAAAAAAAAGTTATGCGCCCGCTCTCCCCTAGTTTAATAACGCCAAGCGCAAAAAGAATTTTTTCCTTCCGTTGGTGAACAGTAACAGAGGTTTACTCTCTCTTTTCTGCAGCTTGGCTGCTTGCCTTGCCGGCGCGTTTCCCGGCCACGTCTACCCTCACCGCCTCCTTGGACACGACCGGGACGACGAGGCGAACCCGGAGCAAGTTGATTCGGCGAGATCCGACTACGCACGCGCCGCCAGGAACCGTCAGAAGCCTCCGGCTGCCATTCCACGCGCCGGCGCGTGAGCATCACGCCGCTCCGCCCGGCCTCCGTCTGCCTCGCCGTCAACTGGGTTTTGTTCCCCGCGTCTTTCCGGTCAGGGTACTGGGGTTGGCTCGCAGTTTCGACGACGCTCACTATTCATCCCTTATTTATTCCGTTTTTTTTACTTTGAGTTTGGTTTTTTCTGCACTCGTGAGGCTTTTAGTTCAGGTTGCTGCGCTCATGGCCACGTCCGCTGAGGCGGATCATCGGTCTGTCCCCCCTCTGCTGGCCGTCCCTTCATCGTTCCCACATGTAACCCAGCCAGCGGAGTTGCCACGGGTCTTCCAATCTACTGCTCCGCCTCAAGCTCAAATGCAGCATGGTGAAAACAAGGTGAATTTATCTGCACCTCATGTTTCCTTTAAAGATGCTTTATTAACTAAGAAGGGAGATAATATTGACATGGATTGTGATTCTGAAGATGAGATTGAGTCGGATAATTCCAGTAGGGAAGATGAGAATTTTGAACATGTTGGGATTGCATTTGTTGATAAAGACGATACTTTCGAGCTTCAAATTTCAGATCCTTTCGAACGGAAAATTTCAAAACCGTGGAAAAAAGCTGTTGTTGCTAAACTCATGGGTCGAGCTATTGGGTACAAGAGTTTTAGTGAGCGTATTAATTCTTTGTGGCGTCCAGAAGGGGGTCTCAAAGTGGTCGATTTAGAACGCAATTATTTCCTGGTATCCTTCGACCTTCAATCGGATGCGTCTCACGCTCTATTGGATGGACCATGGATGTTGTTTGGTAGGTATCTGGTGGTGCAGCCTTGGTCTCCAGAGTTTACTCCCGAGAATGACCGCATTAATAAAGTTGCAGCATGGATCCGCTTCCCTGGTCTTGCCATGCACCTCTATCATAAGCAAGTCCTTCGAGCTATTGGTAATAAGATTGGGAAATTGATTCGGGTTGACTTTAATACCTCCAATTCAGACAGAGGCAAGTTCGCTAGAATTGCGGTTGAATTGGACCTGACTAGACCCTTACTCCCTTATTTCTTCTTCAGAGGAAAGATGCAAACTATTGTGTATGAAGGGCTTCCAGCGATCTGTTTTCATTGTGGTATGGCGGGGCATGCAGTCGAGCTATGTAGCCAGAAAGGCCCGACAGGGGGGCATGAGCAAGTTACTAAGCCGACACCTGAGCAAGCTACTAAGTCGACACCTGTCTCAGCTCCTAAAGAAACGCATAAGAATGGTCCTAGCACGGACCATAAATATGGCCCTTGGATGGTTCCTCAGAGACGGGGGAGGAAGCCCGCTCCCAATGGTCCTAACCCTTCTGCTCAAGTCACAAGAAATACCCCGCAGATAAGCACCAAGTCTAGATTTGATTCTCTAAGTACAGAGGTTGAGGAGTGTGAGGATGTCTACCAATTCAGGGCTCAACCTACTGCAGATGTTGTCCCGTTCGCTAAGGCAAAATTAAGGAATGTTCTAGCTGATAATCCTAGTTCTAGTGGTTGTCTTGTGGAATGTTTCCCAGAGAAACGCTTGGTCGTACAGGAATCTAACAAGAGAAAGGTAGATGATAGTCGTGGTCCTCCTGCTGTCATTGGAGAAGATCATGATCAGGAGGATGGAAAAACCGAGGACATGCATTTGGCTATGGTGGTTGTGGAAAAGCCAAAGGGGGTTCGCTTGATGCGAGGAGAGGAACCAAACTTAGTCTCAGAGGCTCTTGACAACACGCATCATATGGCTGTCCATGCGGCCCGCCCAGCTGACAGGGGCAAGCCGACGGGCCGGGGTAATGCGAAGGATAAGGGGGTCTCTATCAGTGTTAAGATTGGAGATACGCGTGGGAATGGGGGTCGTCCGCCAGATGGGAAAAATAAGAAAGCGAAAGGTTCTGTGATATCTTCGGAAAAGGTGATGATTGGGGGCGCGGTACCCCTCTCCAAGGGGGTGTCTCTGTCAGAGAAGATTGAGCAGGATATGGTGGTTGATAACTCCTCTTGAGAGCCTGCTGGTGTCTTCGGATTTCAGGTTAGTTTACTTACCCTCTTTATTTTTTATGGATTGTAAAATCTTTTCTTGGAATTGTCAAGGTTGTAGGTCCGCTGAAGTCATCAGGTATCTGAAGGATATGCGTCGAATACATGATTATAAGGTCTTATGTCTGTATGAAACTCGGATTAGTAGAGATACTGCTGACAGAACAGTGAAGAAGTTGGGTTTCGATGGCTCGTTTCGGGTTGAGGCGGAAGGGTTCTCTGGGGGCATTTGGGTGTTGTGGCATTCTACGGTGAAAGTCAACATCTCCTGCTTTTCCTATCAGATGGTTGGTATGACAGTTTCAGGGGAGGGTTTCTCGGCGTTTACTCTTGCGGCGGTTTATGGTGACCCGATTGCTGGTTACCGGAAAGCCCTTTGGAAGCAAATCTCTTACTTGGTTTCTGTTGCTTCTACTCCTGTTTGTGCCATTGGGGATTTTAATGCCTTTTTGTTCTCGTTCGATAAGATTGGTGGTTCTAGGCATGGTAGCCGAGCGTGTCCTCTATTCCAACAGTGCATTCAAGATAACAGTTTCATCGATTTGGGTTTTCAAGGCCCTCGGTGGACTTGGCAAAGGGGAAGGGTCCAGGAGAGACTTGATCGGGCCATTTGTTCTCTAGAGTGGAGGGTTCAGTTTTCTCGTGCCTCGGTCATGCACCTTCCTAGAATTTTATCCGATCATCGGCCTATCCTGCTTTGCTTGAATGTAGGTCAATGTGTTCCGACTTCTGCTCCTTTCCGTATCCTTGCTCCTTGGTTAATTCATAAGGAATTTGGTACGTTTGTTCAAAACTCGTGGAATGGTGAGGCGGGGGTGACAGTTGCTATGAAGGAGTTCACTGCTAAGGCCAAGGTTTGGAACAAGGAAGTGTTTGGTAATTTGTTCCAACACAAGCGTCACATCTTAGCTCGGCTTGCAGGGGTGGAAAGGAAATTGGATTGTTTCCGCACGCCTTTCCTGACCAATCTTGAGATTAATCTGAGGACGGAATATGAGGAGATCCTGAATCAGGAGGAGCTGTTCTGGAAACAAAAATCGAATGTGGATTGGATGCAACATGGGGATCGCAACACCTCTTTCTTCCATGCTAAAGTTATGGTGCGGCGTAAGAAGAATTTCATCTCTACTCTTCAGCTTGAGGATGGGTCTTGGTGCACTGATGGTAATACTCTTCGGAATAATGCTAGACAGTTCTACCTGAGCTTATTTTCTGCCGATACAGCTAGTCTTCCTCCATACTCTGTTCGAGGCTATTTTGATTGTTTACCTCAGACTGGTGTTGAGGATCTTCCTAGGCCTTCTACGGAGGAGGAGGTCAGGGCGGCCGTGTTTGATATGAAGCCTTTTAAGGCCCCTGGGGAGGATGGTTTCAATGCCGCTTTCTTCCAGCAAAATTGGGCTATGGTAAAACAGTCTCTCTGTTCCTTCGTCAACGAATCGCTTGCTGGTAAGGAGTTTGATCCCTCCGTTTGTGCGGCTCTGATTACGCTGATCCCTAAGAAAGATAATCCCACTTGTATGGCTAATTTTCGACCCATCAGCTTACTCCCTGTGGTGTTTAAAATCTTGATGAAGGTCTGTGTTAATAGACTGAAAGAGTGGATGCCTGGCTTGATTGGGGGTCATCAAGTGAGCTTTGTCCCCGGTAGACAGATTATTGATAATATTGTCATTGTGCAAGAGGTTCTTCATTCTATGAGGCGTAAAAAAGGGAACAGTGGATGGATCATGATCAAGGTGGATCTCGAGAAAGCTTATGATCGTCTTAGATGGGAATTCATCCAAGATACGCTTGAGGATGCGGGTTTTCCCGTTGCGTTTATCCAGATGTTGGTTCATTCCTGGCAAGCTAGTACGTCGAAGGTTCTGTGGAATGGGCAGGTATCGGAGAGCTTCCACCCTACGAGAGGGGTTCGCCAGGGTGATCCCATGTCCCCGTACCTTTTCGTGTTGTGTATGGAAAGACTTGCTCATGGTATTCAGAAGACGGTTTCAGATGGGGATTGGAGGCCTATTCGTATGGGCAGGCAGGGCACCCCTATCTCCCACCTTTTTTTCGCTGACGATCTGGTGCTTTTCTGTGAGGCATCAGTTGACCAAGTTCAAATCGTCCTTAATGTACTCACTGAATTTTGTGCTTGTTCTGGGGAAAAAATCAATGTTCAGAAAACTTCCTTCACAGCTTCGAGCAACGTCTCTACTCAAGTGATTTCTGACATTGAGAATCTTTCTGGGTTCAGTCATAGAAAGGACTTAGGCCATTATTTGGGTGTCCCGCTTCTGCATGGTAGATCTGAGAGCAAGTATTATGATTATTTAGTGGACAAGGTTCGTAAACGGCTGAGTGGATGGAAAGCTAAAACTCTTTCCCTTGCGGGGAGAATTACTTTGGTTAACTCTACTGTGATGTCTATCCCGACTTATGCTCTCCAGGCGTGTGCTGTTCCGGTTAGCATCTGTGAGAAGATTGAGCGTCTTAGTAGGGACTTCATTTGGGGGGATGGTAACGGGGAGAGAAAGGTCCACCTCATTGATTGGGAGACTGCTTGCAAATCGAAAGAGGATGGGGGGCTTGGTATTAAACGCCTTAAAACTTTTAACAGGGCTTTTATGGCAAAGCTTGCATGGCGATTTATTACCGAAAAACACAGTCTTTGGGCTCGAGTGTTGGGTGGTAAGTATAGTGTCAAATTGGAGGAGATGCCGATTCAGCTTAGGGCTCAAAATGGTACTGCCCTCTGGCGCGAGATATGTCACATGTGGGGTTTGGTTCGGTCTAACTCGTTTTGGTCCATTGGGGATGGACAGAACATTCTTTTTTGGTATGATAATTGGGCGGGCGACACCCCTTTATGCGACCTGATGCGCGAGGAAATCCCCTTGAACATCAGAGATTGGCGTTTGTCTACAGTGGTCCTTCCTGATGGTAGGTGGAATACCTCCTTGTTGACATGCTACTTGGATGATGATCTTTTTTCCTGCGTCACTAGTTGTTGCCCTCCTGCCAATTCTCTAGGGAAGGACCAACGCTATTGGCGTTGGTCTTCTAGTGGAGATTTCACATTAAAGTCCGCGTATGCCCTGGTAGCCGGGTTCAAGGATGGTCCTGTTGATCGAATATGGAGCTTGCCTTGGAAGTGGGATGGGCCCCAAAGGGTGCGTTTGTTTTTATGGTTGGTGTGCCATCAACGATTGCTGACTAATCAAGAGCGATTTCGGCGTCACATGAGTGATCATGCTTTGTGCCCTTGCTGCGGGGTTCAGGAAGAGTCTGTAGAACATATCCTTCGCGATTGCCCCGTCTCCAAGTCCTTTTGGCATCAGTTGGCTCCCACTACAGTGTGGAACATGGCTCGTCAGGAGTCTTTTCGTGATTGGATGGAGGCTAATCTGAGAGGGGGTGGGATGCGTGGTATAGGCACGAGTTGGAGTCTCACCTTTGGTCTTTCCTGCTGGTGGTTGTGGAAGTGGCGCAACGAGATTGTCTTCAAAAACAATCATGTGTCGGTTGCTACTAGAATTTCTATTGTTAAAGCTGCGTATTCTTCTGCAATGAATGCTTCAACCGTCCTTTTGGGTGTTGGAGGTGGAGGTTCTACCAGGCCCGTGTCGGTCGGTTGGATAGCGGCCCATGATGGTAAGATTACCATCAATACGGATGGTGCTTGTCGTCAGATCTCGCGAAGAGCTGCGGGTGGAGGATGTCTTAGGGATAGAGATGGGTTGTGGCTTGGTGGCTTCGCGGTTGACCTCGGGCAGTGTTCGGCGTATCGTGCGGAATTGCTGGCCATGCTCTATGGAGTTCAGAACGCCCTTGAGCGTGGATGGTACGACTTGGAAATTCAATGCGACAATGCTAGTGTAGTGCATGCTATTAACAGGGACCGCTCTTCACCGGTGGCAAACATGGACTTGGTGCATCGCATTAAGGGTTTTCTGCGTTCCTCTGGATGTGTTTATCGTGTAATCCATGTATACCGCGAAGCGAATGGTTTAGCGGATGGCCTTGCCAATTTAGCTTTTACGCAGGGACCTGAGTTCCAGTGGTTTGATGTTGTTCCTATTAGTTTAACCGCCATTTACGATGGTGATAGAAGGTGCTTATCCTGAGTGTGTTCTTTAGGCGTTTAGCCTCCCTCTTTATAAAAAAAAAAAAAAAAAAAAAAGTTATGCACATTTCATTCAAAAGTGGGGATATTCACACACTCATTCTTTTTTTTTACACTTAAAATTACGACTTATCCTTAATTTTTAATTCCTAAAGTACAAGAGCTACAATTTCAAATGTTTTCTATATATTTTGATTTGTAAATAATATAATATATTGATCAATAATAAATAAATAAATAAAATCTAATTAGTCCTAAATTCATATTTACCATTTTTAATTTTTTCCATTAAAAAAAATTGCAGGCCTCTTCGTTATCCTCTTCTTTGAAGTCGCAATCTAATTAATTTTTAATACCCACGAGAAAAACCAAAAATAATCAAATGGTTTAAAATAAAATAGTTAATAAATATTAATTAATTAAGTATAACCCAAATGATAACGTCAATTACTTAAGTTTATATATTTATTTCAACATTAATGATTTAATATTAATTATAAAAATAGTTATATAATTTCTAAATTAATTCTAAATATATTCAAATAATTTTGAATAGACAATGGTCTATGGTTTTTTTCATGCTTTGAAAAAAATCATGCGTAATAGTACCATGATATGTATAAAACTCATTTCTAAAAGATTAAAAAATATAAGAAAAGTGGATATAAAATTACTTGAGATGAAGATTATATTGTTGTAGTTTTTAATTTATTTTGTTCATTATACAGAATAAGAAAATTGAATTTTTTTAAAAAAAAAATTAAAAAGATGAAAAGAGAGGAGAATGGAGAGGGACCACAATATTCCAGTAAATGAATTTTTTTCCCCTCACTAATAATAGAAAATTAATTTCCTTCATTGGAAAATAACTTGTTTCCTTAGATTTCACACATTTTTCGCTAACGAACACGAGAAAATTAGAGAAATAACAAACAAGACATTAAGTTCTAAATTCTGTCACTCGAGATTTGGAAAGGGATAAAGCAAAAAATGGTACTTGTACATGTATTAAATGAAAGATTTCATACCTCATGTGTAAATTGCTTTTAAAAGATACTTGCACATTAACAAAACGTCACATTTGGTACCTCGACCTAACGCCGTCCAACTTTCACCGTTAAGTGTCCTACGTGGCATGCCACGTCAGGCACTGCTAACGTGGCATGCCACGTAGGACAGATCCGACCCGTTTCTCTTCCCGCGGGTAAACGGGTCGGATAATTTGATTACCAACCCGGTATGAAACGACGTCGTTTTGGACAATGTACGAACGACGCGTCATACAAGATTAAGGTCCTCTTGCACCCTATGCGAGAAGCATACCACTAGGCCAAATGCTCTTGATATGTTATTATTGATTGCTGGTAAGCTATATTTTGGAAACATAATTTAATTAACCTAAAACTCCAAAAAAAATTGAAAATTTCCAAAAAATGTAATAATTTCAAAAAAAATGAAATTCCAAAAAAAATGTTAAAATTCTAAGAAATAATTAATTAATCTAAAAATCCAAAAAAATTGTACAAATTCCAAAAAAAATCGAAAAATGTAATAACTCTAAAAAAATGTTAAAAATGTAAAAAATCTATAAAAAATTGTAAAATTTAGAAATTAATCTAAAAATTCAGAAAGATGTTAAAATTCAAAAATAAAATTAATTAATCTAAAAATCAAAAAAAATTGTACAAATTCCCAAAAAAATCGAAAAATGTAAAAAATCTATAAAAAATTGTAAAATTTAGAAATTAATCTAAAAATTCAGAAAGATGTTAAAATTCCAAAATAAAATTAATTAATGTAAAAATCCAAAAAAATGCAATTTTTTTTTAGAATTTGTACATTTTTTTGGAATTATTACGTTTTTCTGGATTTTTAGATTAATTAAATTATTTTTGGAATTTTTAAAATTTTTCTAAATTTTTAGATTAATTAAATTATTATTTTTTAATTTTTACAAATTTTTTTGAAATTTTAACATTTTAAATTTTTTTTAAGTGATGAACATCAAAATCTACTCACCAAATCGAAGAGAAGTGAGAGAAAGGTGGGGCGGTCTAGGGTTGAGAACTGAGGAAAGGGTGCGGTAATAGGATGGGTTTTAGAGTAATATAGCTTTTTAGCAATCAATAATGTCACAGCAAGAGCATTTGGTCTAGTGGTATGGTCCTATGCAAGAGGACTTGAGTTCGATTCTTGGAATCCCCTTGATGGAATGGTGAATGACGCGTCGTTCGTACATTGCCCAAAACGACGTCGTTTCATACCGGGTTGGAAACCCAATTATCTGACCCGTTTACCCGCGTGAAGAGAAACGGGTCGGATCTGTACTACGTGGCATGCCACGTCAATAGTGCCTGACGTGGCATGCCACGCATGACACTTAACGGTGAAAGTTGGACGACGTTAGGTCGAGGTATCAAATGTGACGTTTTGTTAATGTACAGGTATCTTTTAAAAGCAATTTACACATGAGGTATGAAATCTTTCATTTAATACTCCCTCCGGTCCGAAACAAACGTCGTTTTAGCATTTGCTTTTACTGTTTCGGCACGTATCTTAAAATGGTCAGTAGACTTACTATTTGAGACAATTTTGCCCCAAATTTTTTCTGGGAAATACGTTAAGGATTAACGTACGTTCACAAAAAAATTCAGATTTTTTTGGGATCAAATAGTACCTCATCCGGCCTCCTCAATATGCGTTACCTACTGAATATTGGGATGCGAGGAAGTCATTTAAAGTGAACCAGAGAGAGTACATGTACAGCTACCATTTTTTACTTTATCCCATTTGGAAACTAGATAAGTAAAGGAAATAGAACGAAATTAATAATTCAAATTCCGCAAATCATCACAGAGCAGATAACGAGAATCAAATAACTGTATCAATCCAAAATTGAGATACCATAATATAGACGGGTTTTTTTTTTAGATCCAATTAATTTGAACCTTGTATTCATTTTCTGTTTAATTGGGATTCTATACTCGCAAAATTTTATTAATTTAGATCTCGAATTTAAATAAAGCTGACCGCCCCGCCAAGTCAGCATGTTACTGTCAGATTGCGTTGACGTGGCATGACCCGTGAGTAGTTCAAATTTTGACCCGACGGGATCCCCGCCCACCTTCATCCCTACCATTACCATTACTGTCATGTTCCTTTAATCTCTTCACCACAACTACTGCCATGACAAACCGGCAAAAGCATTATCCTATTAAGCACCACCATCACTATCCCATCAAACAACAACAAAAACACTCAAAATTCTCTTTCGCATGTCTCCTTCCTCCTCCTTCTTCACCTTCATCAAATTCATCTCATGGCTTCGAGGTTCCAAGCGTTAGCCACTCTCTCATTATTTTTCTTAGACATTTCATCGAACAGTTTGTGCTCAACTGGGTTTAATGGCGCTAGCTTGCATGATCTGGTGACAGGCAGATCTGAGTTTTCTAAACTACTTGGACGTTGCAGAGATAATTTCTTGAGTCAAAAGTATTTTCATTGTTGTTCATCACTTTAGTAATATGTTCAACCCATCGGTTTCATCATATATTCTGGGAATTTGTCACTGAAATTGTGACTTAGCCTTAGATCTAGAGTGTTTGGAGGCCTTTGAGAGCGAATTGTACGCATGTTGTATTTTCTGTCCATTTCTTTTGGTGATGCTTTTGTCGGTGTTTGATGAGATGTCTTCAATGGCCGTAGTCTCCTGCTCCATCAAATGGAAAAGGAGACGGGTAAATTTCATGCATACTCAAATTTCTTTTCACGACATATTTCGGTTTTCTGGGCTAGTACATCCGCTACTGTTTTATGAAAAATCTGATATTTCAACACAAATTCTAAACAAAAACTTGCTTCTTCACGTACCCAATTGTGATTTTTGGAAGCTTTTACATTTTGAAATGCAGGAACATGATTTTCTGGTAATGGTAGGGATGGTGGGTGGGGATCCGGTGGATAAAACGGGTGAAAATTTGGATTATTTTAATTTTTTTTATTATGCACGTGTCATACCACATCATCAAAATTTGATGTGGTATTTTTCCTGCCGGAGGTCCAAATTAACACGATTCCGCAAGTATAGAGTCCCAATTAAACTGAAAATAAGTGCAGTGTTCAAGTTAATTGGATAATTTGTGTACAAGGTTCATGCATATCAAAACCCTAACATAGACACTAAAAGTAGGCAGTAAAATGCAACGTAAGCACTAAATCCAAGATTATCCGACTCAAAACAACAAAAATTTGCATGCTCTTCATACACTAATGACGCACAATCATCCGCCAGAATAAGGCTCATCCTTAGAGGTATGGTCAAGATTGTTAGATGACAACAACAGCTTGAAAAATCCTACTCTACTCTTTAAACAGAGAAAAAATCATAAGGGCCACTATAGCAAAACCCAGGATGGAATCATGGAAGTGGGAACACCCAACAACCATCTCTGGTCTGCATCATCAAACAGATGAAGTAAGAAGCCTACACAAAAAGAGATGAAAGAACAAAAATGTAACGCAAGAATGAACAAACAATCAGCAGAGATAGAGAGTCAGCTAATGTGTGTATTTAGACCAGAGAAGCTCAGTTTCCTATCACAAGTTTTGACAGTCTTTGAGACAATTTCATAAGTGAAGTAGCTTTGTACATTAAAAAGAGACTGAAATGACTCCTTCCTAGGCCGAAAACATAATCAAGAAAAGTCACCCAATCACTTTTCATTAACACCAATGACTATATACCCAAATTCTCACATCTCGATACATGTATCAAAAGAGAATGTGGAACTAAATGCAGCTTCAACTAAGATACCAAGTTCCTTATTGAAAAGATTACCGGCTGGAAATTCTCTCTTCCATATGTGAGATACACGTGCACTACATTGTTGCTAATGGAAGACAGTAAGCTATGCTCCCATTTCAGTTTGAACAACTATAAGTTAAACATGTCATAAACTTTTAACTTCCTTGCACATTAAGGTGCATCCTTGACAATACAGCAAACAAACAAGGAAAACGCATGCCAAATTCCGGCAAACACTAATCAATGTTTTATTTATTTAACATTGCAACTAAAGCAAAGCTCATACAGTAGATAATCAAACAGAAAACTAGTTCTAGTACACACATCCAGGTTCAACAAACTTAACTTACCGAAAATACTAAAACAAAGACACCAATTGCACGGAATTGCATCATTCTATTAGGCTTTAACCATGATAAGCTAACTCCCATTCGATAAGCTAAACTAGTAGAGGCAAAGATATTCTCTCATCCGCAATATATGAGCTTCCACTATCCTATCAAGTAAATGTGTGCAATGCTCATAAAACAAACAGGAAAGATTATTTTCACTGAGCAAGATGGAATCTAAGCAGCAGCCTGTGCGGGAATCATTCCAGCTTTCCTGGCGTAAGCGAAAATCCCTCCAGCTTCAATCACAGGTCCTGCATCGCCAATGGGTTTCAACTTGTACTCTTTTCCAGTGGTGTGATTGATTAATTTACTCTCCCCCATCTCAATAGTCACCAAATCACCCGTTTTACACTCCTCGCAAACCCTACCTTCTGATTCCAGCGGATACACCTCTCCCGTAGCCACAGAATTCCTGAAAAAGATCCTCGCGAACGACTCCGCAACCACGGCCACAACTCCCGACGCGCCCAATGCGACAGGTGCGTGCTCACGAGAGGACCCGCATCCGAAATTATCACCCCCGATCAGGATGGGGTATGTGGTCTTCGTTTGACCAGGTTCAATGAAGCGAGTTTTGTAAGAATCCGGGAGGCCGATCATGGCGTAGGACCCGAGCTTCTCGTACTCGTCGGGTTTGGTTGGGACAAGGGTGAGGTAGTCGGCGGGGATGATCTGGTCGGTGTCGATGTTGTCGCCCACAACGTAGCAGAGGCCATGGAAGTTAGCGGTGGAGCTGGTGTTTGTGGGGGAGGAAGCAGAGGAGGCGGCGCGTGGGATTTGGAGAGCACGCGGGGATGGGGAGATGGAGTATCGGAGAATTGGAAGTGGAGTAATGTAGGAGAGTTTGAGGGATGGAGGAGAAGAGAGGAAGAGGGGAGAGTTGGGTTTGGAAGTGGCGGCGGCAAAAGAGGGGCTGCTAGCGAATGAGATGGAGGAGGAGCATGTGGCCGCCATTGTTGATGAGAAGAAGAAAACGAAGCTTGGACTTGCAAAAGAGACTGAGCTAGGTGACTCGACTTGCCAAGGGTTTCTAAATCGACGTGGAGAGTCCAAATTCAAGTTCCTTTCTTGCACTTCTAGTTGGGTTGGGCCTAGGATAGGGATTAATGTATATAACGGGCCCAAGGCCCAAATCACAACAAAAGAACTCATTAAGTAATAATTATTGTCAGCTAATTAGTAATTACCTTTCCTAATATTATGAAGCCAAAGCTTAAATTATGTTCGTGTGACTCTAATCATATTGGAACAAATCACTCATGTGATATCGGTAAAAACAGACTAAATAGCAAAGCTTATGTGAAAAGAGCATCAAGCGCAAACTTTACTAAAATTTTGCTCTGCTCTGCTCATTTCCAGCCCTGCATATGTTCTTCATATCTTGCCAGTTTCTAGTTTTCCCCCTTTTTATCGACAATTTGATTATCAAGAACATTATAGAAACTTCTCTCCATGAATCCAACAATGAAATGAACAAGGAAAAGGCTAAACACCACTTTGAATCTTTGATGCGTTAAACAGGGTATGTGAAGTATAGCAAGGTAAACTACAAATACGAGACCGTTCTGCTCAAACAAGGAATACAGAATGACAAGTTAAGAAGAGGAACTTAGAACACAACTGTATCGAGCATTGTGCCCAAAGTCTGAACTATGTTGGAAGACATCAAGTTAGAGACGTGCTCTTCAAGGTGTTTCTTAGCATCTTGCCTTCCCACATTAGCAATTGCTAGCTTCTCAGGTGGCAGCTCATCTTCCTCTTGCACTGCCTTGTTATATTTGACAGTTAAGCCCAACATTTCCTGCACGACAAATTAAATTTACATCAGTGGTTTCACTTGATAATGATGAGTGCCATTTTCCAACCATTCACCAGGCATCTAGATGACTAGACAAGTGGCATGACCATTTCATGTTGTAAAAGCTTAATGGTTTACGAATAACCTACTGTTCTTGGGCTTATGTAAAGCAGGACATCATCGTTCTCTATTACACAGTGAAAACAGAATTAAAATAACTACAGTTCCCATTTCATGGACTACCCTAGTTCATAAAAAAGTCCCACTCACCTGAACAGTTTGCTCATTGGTTTTAGAATGAGCATCAAACCGCTTGAGTGTAAGTCCATCGGTCCATTTTTTTTTGTGCAGGTTAAGAAGCATCTTCTCCTCAAGTTCATTCTTCCTGTAATTGATGGCTATAGAGTAGTAATGTCTGTTCAAGCCATGGATCAATGCCTGAAATTATGTGAGCAAGCATGTGAGATCATTATGGAATAAGGGTATAACCATCAGAAAACACAAGGCAGAAGTCACAATGCACTCACTTGAATGGATGGCTTATTCAGATGCCCAAGGTTGGAAGTTGTCTGCCGTGGCTCCTGACCAAGCATCATCGTTTGAGGGTTAATCAACCGGAAGGCATCAATAACCACCTTTCCCTTGACACTCTGAATAGGATCCACCACCACTGCCACAGCCCGTTGATTCAAAGCTTCGAAACTCTGAATAATAACAAACATCATAAATAAAGGGGTGTGATTAACAGCAATATACGTCTCACAATCTTGAAGTGAACAACACCACACACAAGAAATTTCAATTAAGAACTAGTTAGTAGCTATCCTTCTTCCTCAAATCCAAGGAATCATTTCATAGTTTCCGATTCCATTACAGGCTGGTTAAATACTTACTATGAGGCCAAGACCTTTGCTAACTAAAGAGGGTACAAAGTGACTAAGAGAATGTGCACAAATGCACAGACAAAACAAAGGATAATCGATTTGCAAGACACCATGATAACTATAAACCCGGCTATCCCTGACAATATCAATGTTACACCAGAATATCAAACATACCTGCTGGGTATTTATATCAACACCGGAAAGCCAGCAGCCAAATCCTGGATGGGAGTGGTACCACCCTACAACCATCTCCGGTCTGCACCATCAAAGGAATTAAATAAGGACCCAGAAGCATGAAAACAGAAAGTTAAAAAACGGGCAAACAACCAGCAACAAGTAGGTGTGCCAGTTAGCGTATCTATAATCAAGAAGTTTCAGTTTCTTATCACTCTTTTGACAATGTTACAGAATTTGATACTGTGCTGATAGAATGTATATTAAACAGAGAACGAGAATGAAACCTTTCAACTAAAATTATAGCTCAGTTAACACGAGCAACTCAAGTTCACACAAGTATAGATATCTGGAATCTAGAGTCACATTCACAGTTGCCCGAAAACCAACAGCAGATTTATACAGTAAACAGAATAATACAAATTACACTGAAACAATAACATCAAATTAAAAAGTTTGAAATTAACGAAGTAGACAAACCAATCAAAACACACTACAAATCCACGGCATGAATTTCGAACCAATAAATCAAATCAAAAGGAGAAATTACCTTCCAGTCTGCTTGAGCATATCAAGCATATTAGTCTGGAACACATGATCCACAGCTTCAACACTAACACCAGTACCACTCTGTGGCATTGCAAACACATCAACCACGCGCACGGTGTATTCATCCACGAACTCCCCTAGCATCAGTCCCATAACCTCCATTGGCACCCCCGCCCTACCTAAAATCCCACAAATCACACCCCCAAAAACAAAATCACAAACCACACCAAGCAAAACCCTAATCGCATAACAACATATAACCCAATAGTCATGCATCTACATCCAAATACAAACCGCACCGTGTTTGAGCATTTTGAGGAGGGCAAGTGAAGAGATGTAAACTTGCTCGGATGAATCTAGAGTAGGGGAATCAGGCGGTGGGTGACCCAACGCCCCTCCGGCGCCGGCGAACATTCTTTGCAACCTCTCCATGCCTGACATTCGTCAATGCGCGAGTGTGCTTGGTTTGCTTCACTCTTAGATTATTTCTCTCCGCGAAGAAGAGCTTGAAAGTTGAAAGAGTTTTGAGGATTTCTTTATAAACAAGACAACCTTCTCTTTTCACACCTGTATAAGGAGCAAGAGGTTGAAGAGTCACGGTACTACTGGTCACTTTTTCTAACGGCCCATGAAAAATGGGCTTAGAACAGTGCATTTGGGCCCAACTTAGGTTTTGTCCTAAGTTGGCCCGCTTGAAGAATCCGAACCGCCATGTACCCATCCCGCCTCACATCCGAATACCACAGCACATATACAATTTTAATGATTAATGATTGTTTTATTGTAACTTGTATAAAAAGAACTACTCCGATTATTACACCGCAAATTGTAAAATCTGACCCAATCATAAATTTGGTTAGAGAAAAGAATTAAAAGTTAGAAGTTGAATAAAATTAATATTTATGTCAACCAACATGGTGAACATGATTTGAATATCATATTTAGCACTTTTTCAAAATTTATTTCCTTTGAGTCAATTCGGTTTAACTCTCATCGGGTTGACCAATTTACCAATTCGACCAATTTTCAGCTCAACCTGGAAAAAAAAGAATTTTTAGGGTTTTAAAACCCGACTTGGTGACTGATACCTGAATTTTCCGATCGAACTGGCTGGATTTGGCTGGGTTTGAGTACCTCGCAGCTGATCATATTTATAATTTTTTTAGAGAAAAATTATGTCAGTAATTCTTAATATATAAAATATAAATATTTTAAAATTTAACAGATGCTGATTACACCACAATACCTAAGAGAGTACCTTAATTTATATCCAAGAAATACTGAGGTTTACCGAGATTTTAATGTGGTGTAGAAAAATGATTAGTGATAATTAAGATTAAGGTGTCAAATCAACGACATTATGAACCGAAATTAATTAAATCGAAATTTACCTATAAGTTTGCACTCTAAAAAATTAAAGTCCATGACGTCGTTGACAGGAATTAACATTACTTTACATATATTGGAAACATAAATTTTGATATTTTAAGGAGGATATAGATATTAATTCTATTAATTAAGTAAGCACTAGTGGATCAATTAAGATTTTTCAAGATAATTAAAATTAAAACTATTTACAACTTTAAAACACAATTGAACAATCTTTTAAAAATGTGTTTTTTTTTCCATAAACCCGTCATTCTTTGATAGATAAGTAACAATTTCCTTATTGAAACGCAACTTGAGTACTTTGCAAGGAAATTCCATAACATTAATTACAAGTTTTGAATTTCACGTTTTCATAAGAAAATTCGATGTAAGGTCATCTACAGTACAAATTGGAATAGGACAATGACAAAGGAAACATCTGTACAGTTGAAAACGGGTTCGTATATGTCCAGCTAGCTGTGTCCGCCCGGAAGTAAACAGGATAATCCGATTTGGAGATTAGGATGCAGCGTTTGCTTTGAATCATTCGATGATTAGTTGCCTCCATTGACTTCTTCAACAATTTTTTACTTGAACCCTTGGCCTCTACTAAGGGTGCCAACTTTTTCCTCATTTCTTGCAACAAAAAGATTTGATTTAACACTTAAATCACTTTCAAATAAAAGTAAACACGTTTCATATTTATCATTATTTGGAAAGGATTTGTAAAACCTACCATTATAGGGTATGTATTCCGTCGTTGTAGTGGTCTTAATTAATGACCTTTTATAAGCCTAAACATTCGTTTTGTTAAAACTTAAATAGCTTTCAATTAAAGTACACAATTTATATAACAATATAAATAGCTCACAATTTATATTATAATAAAAATTAAATACGAAATGAAATACAACCTTAATTAAACATACACTAAAAAATAAAACAACTATAATTGTTGCATAACTATACCATATAGTCTACTTGGAAGATTGAACACTCAGAAGTTGTTCTCTTGGACACGAAGATCGACCTCGGTCCAACTTGAAACAATATTGATTCCATAGCACGTACTTATAAAATTCAAAAATTAGACAAGTACGACGTTTCGACTGGGCAAACTTTGAAAAGTTCAAACCTTATAGCAGTGCATGGACCTCTCTATAAATACCCATGCATCCTCCTACAAGGACGATATCTCGACAAGCTCCACTTAGTATAAACATTTCAAAACCCTCGAAACTTATAACTCAAAACTCAAAACTCAAAACTCTAAAACCTTATACATACAATTCTACAAAAAAAAATCAACATTTCCTTCTCATCAACAACATCTTTATAGATATGGAAGCTTTGGGTTCTCCTAGAATTAAACCTCCAACCTGCGGAAATTTGATCACCATCCTCGGCATCGATGGCGGTGGAATACGAGGAATTATTCCCGGAACTATCCTTGCATTCTTAGAGTCTGAACTTCAGGTAAAATAGTTATCAAACTCGAGCTTGCAATTCAGTCATATTTATGGAAAAAAATAATTATTATTATCGTCCTTCTTCAGTTTTTTAACGAGTCTGTCACTATATTAAATTTAAATAATCGCCCATCTAAAAAATTCAAGTCTTATAGTAGAAAGTTTTTAACCCTGAACGTCTATATATATTTAATTTAATAATTATTAGAATTTATATTCTAATTAATGTTTCGTGAGTGCAGAAACTGGACGGTAAGGATGCAAGACTTGCAGATTATTTCGATGTGATTACCGGGACTAGCACCGGTGGCCTCGTGACCGCCATGCTCACCGCACCGGATGAGAATGACCGCCCTTTGTTCGCCGCCAAAGACATCAACGACTTCTACGTTGAGCATTGCCCCAAAATCTTCCCCCAGAACAAGTAATAATACACATATAGTGTATGCTTTTTTTCTGGCAAGATAAAAAATAAAAATTATAATATTATTCGTATTAATTAATTAACAGTGTTTTTCTTTTTTTTAAGGTCTCCATTTGGTCTGATGAAGACGTTGACAGGACCAAAGTATGACGGCAAGTATTTGCATAGCATCATTAGGGAAAAATTAGGGGGGAGACGGTTGCATCAGACATTAACTAATGTTGTCATACCAACCTTTGACATCAAGTATCTCCAGCCAGTAGTCTTCTCGTCCAACCAGGTAATAATTACTTATTAGAAGCACTTTACGCTACTGAATTCATTTAAAATTTAGGTTTTTTTTTGGATAACTTGTGGTGGTGATATTATTTTCTTCATGATTAAAAATTTCAGGTGAAGGATAAGCCAGTCACGGATGCACTCCTTTCAGATATCTGCATCGCAACCTCAGCTGCCCCAACTTATCTCCCTGCCCATTATTTTGAGAACAAAGATCACACAGGGAAAGTCCGGGAATTCAATCTAATCGACGGCGGTGTCGCTGCTAATAATCCGGTACTCATTTAATCCGGATGACAACATTGTTCGCTGTCAATCTAATCAACATTAATCTATTGTATGCGATTTAATTAACCCGTATAGTTAAAGTCTTGCCGAATCGACGTTGGTATAGGTTACTAATACCTATATAATTAAGATCTGACAGCAACTTGACTCTAAATTAACTAAAAAAAAAATATGATCGATTTTTTCCAGGCGATGCTAGCAATTCGTGAAGTGACAAGGGAGATTTCTAGGAAGAATCCTAATTTCCCAGAATTACAAGCAAATGACTATACAAAACTCTTAGTCATTTCCTTAGGCACAGGAACAGCAAAAGTAGAAGAAAAATATGATGCAAAAGAAGCAGCTGCATGGGGTCTCATCGGATGGTTGACCAGCGGCCAATCCACACCGTTGGTTGATGTGTTCAATCAAGCTAGCGGTGACATGGTTGATCTCCACATCGCAACTGTTTTTCAAGCACTCAACTCTGAAAAAAACTATCTCCGAATCCAAGACGATACACTAACAGGAAGTCTTGCTTCTGTTGATATCTCAACCAAAGAGAATTTGGAGAATTTGGTGAAAGTAGGGACTGAATTGTTGAAGAAACCCGTTTCGAGGGTCGATTTGGATACCGGAGTCTTTTTGCCGGTTGATAATAAGACTACGAATGCAGACGCACTTGTGAAGTATGTGTTCATAGATCTCTAATTTAATTGATTAATTTGGTAATTAATAGTTAATTATTTGGTTATTTTTCATCAACTAATTTAATTTTTTGTTCTTCTATATATATGTGTGTGTAGGATGGCTAAGTTGCTTTCGGAGGAGAAGAAGTTTCGTGATGTTAAAGAAGTGGCATCTGCAAAATAAAAGTTGCAAGAAGATGACGATTCGTGATTATTTGATTATTTGATTATTGTTTAATTAATTTTGTAATGAAATTAATTTATTTTGAATAATTGTAGTGATGGCATGTATAGGATAAGATTCATATGATCCGTTTGAATAAAAATACCAAAGTTGGTATATATATGTAGTATATAGATTGACGGTTGTAAAAAACAAAAATCATAATTAAGCTTGTAATTCATTTTATGTTCAGTTGAATAAAACTATACGATTCTTTATTATTTTTGTTTATTTATTATTCTTTTGGTGGAAGTAATACCAAGATATAAATTCTTGCAGTATTGGAAAGTTCTTGTATAAAACAAAATTAATATATTCATAATTTTGTATACTAATAATTAATAAACTTTGTCTCTTAGCCCTATCAACTTGCAAAAAACTAAAAACTAAAAGCATTTTCAACTAATAAATCCGTTTTTAATTAGAACTTAAACTCGAAACTTTAGTTAAAAGTGGACACATTCTTTATTAGTAGACGAAAATCCACCTTAGTAACAAATAATACTTTGATTCGAATATTTTGATCATACACAATGAAATCAAAATTGATAAAAAAATAATAATCTAGGGGTAAAATTCAAAATCGAGTTTCTACTTGCAATTTCTAATAAAGTAAATGAGGATCTGAAAGAGCTCAACCCGCTTCATTGTCATTCGGGATAATTATATTTTTGGCACCTCTATTCATTTTTTCGTATTGATTTGGCACCGCATTTTATTTTTGGTTGGATTTGACCCCTCCACTCACATTTTCATATTAATTTGACCCTCTAAATAACGCCGTGCACAGTTAGACGTTAAGTATGGTGGTGTGATATTGTTTAATATTATTTAGCTGATGTGACAATTTATGTCAGATGACATGCCAGATTTTTAAAAAAGTTTGGATTTTAAATCTATTTACCCGACATCTGATATGGATTGTCACGTCAACTAAACAATATTAAAAAATATCACGTCATCAGATTTAACATTTGATTGTGCACCGTGTTACCTAAATAAACCAAATTAATATAAAAATGTGAGTGAAAGAGTCAAATCCAACGAAAAATAAAATGAGGTACTAAATCAATATGAAAATTTGAATAGAGGTGATAAAAATATCATTATCTCATTGTCATTCCTATCTTGCAATTTCTAGCAAGATTGATTAACCTGCTGCTGACCTATTCGAAAAGGGATTTATTTCCAACGTTACGCAATTGCTTTTCAACACATAATTAAAGTTAATTATTATTTTATTTTTTCTGAAAAACAAAAGTTAAATATTATGTCATCTTTTTTTTTTGGACGAAGAAAATATTATGTAATCGAGTCAATACATACTATTCCCTATGTTCCAAATTAACTGACGCTTTGACTTTTGACACGCATATTAAGGTAGCGTTTGGTTGGCGGAATCAAGGAGGAAAATGACTCGGGAATCTGAGATTCCGAGCTTTATTGCGTTTGGTTGCGTCAAGGAATCACTCTCCCCTGGAATCCAACTTTCCTTGACCGCCTTGACTTTCCCAAAAATGGGGGAAAGTGATTCCTTGGCTAGGGGGTGGGGAGAGTGATTCCCCCCTACGGGGAAAGTTAATTTTTTTTGTTAAATGACATATTTGTCCAAAACTAATTATAAAAAAAAACCTATTAAAGCGTCTTCTTCCTTCTCTGTTTTCTAAAACTTCGCCAAATTATATTAATTACACAAAAATAATATTAATTACATCAAAATTATAATTAATTACATCAAAATTATTTTAATTACATCAAAATTATAATAATCACATAAAAATTACATCGTAATGATGTAAATAATAATAGGTAGAAGAAAATACGGTTAAGAACGGGAACAAATCATCCAAGAAATCTCGATCCTAAACTTGTCTATTGTTGCAGTTATGTTTTTTTGCATTGCTAGAACAATATGTGTCATACTTTGTTATAATTTTCAAGGACCCTAATACGAAGGTTATGTCATTTGTCATTTTCTTTAACCTGCAAAAAATCGTAGTTTTTTTTTTTATAAGCAGAGGATTTTATTAGAAAAGGCCATGAAGATCATGACCCAAGCCAGTACAAGGCTATTGGAGGACAACTCAGAAGCCACGACAAACACCAGCTAGCTAAATGAAAACAAACACCAGCTAGCTAAAGGAAAGAAAAAAGGAAATCTACAGCACCAGCAGCTGCCGCAGAAGCTCAATTAACCTCTATGCTGCGAGAGTAAAGCCATGATGTAGACTGCAGCATATCAGCCATAGTATAGGCAAACGAACGATCCTTACTTTTCAACCACCAGTGCCACTGAGAGAAGATCATATTCATGCACCTCACGCTGCTGTACTCCACCTGTCTAAATATCACAGCATTACGCACGTTCCACATTGTCCACACAGCTGCATAAAAGAGGGTCTTCCATATCCTTCCTATTCGCTTATTGTTCCTTGGCAGACAGCTGTCTCACGTCCTCCACAAGTTTGCAATCGTACCCGGCTGACACCAAGACACTCGGAGCCATCACATGATATACCTCCACACTTCACCGGCTGTGTCACATTTCAGAAACAGATGAGAAACATCCTCAGTGCTGTTATGACACATCGGGCAAGAGTTTTCAGCATTGGAGATCACATTGCGTCTGGCTAGGAATGTTCTAGTTATAATTCTTTCACGGAGCAGTAGCCACACAAACCATTCCACCCGAAATGGAGCCAAGTCGGACCAGCACGATCGGAGCAGCGGGTCAGTCCCAAAACGCAACTGCTCCCAGCTCTTATACCCCGAATTAACAGTGTACAGCCCCCACTGTCTCACCTCCCATCTGATCTGCGTATGTCGCTCCTCCCTACAAGGAATAGGTAGCCGATCCCTCAGACATATCCAGTCTTCTTTTTCCCATTCAAACAACTCGCGCCTCCACCCACAGTGCCACTCCCAACCCGCCTCATTCCAACTCCAGTTGTCCTTGATAGTACCTTGTTGATTGGTTGATAGGTGGTACAGCCGAGGGTGAAGTAAGGCCAACAGATGTTTACCCGCCCACGTATCCCACCAAAAGCCGACTCCATTCCCATCACCTAAAGCTAGCGAGGTGTGGCTGGTCCACACATCAAAGAAGTCACTACCTCTACCACACGTTCGCATAATATCACTCCAGATTGGGGATAGATTTCCCTTCCTCTCACACCATAAATCCCCCACTGAATTAAGATTGTACTGATTATGAATAATTTCAGCCCACTTCTTCCTACTGCCCTTAATCAATTCCCACGCCCACTTGAATAGCAGTGTCACATTCCGGTCCAGGATCCTACCGATTCCCACTCCCCCACATGCTATCGATTTCGTCACCTCTTCCCATTTCACCTTAGCCATCCCGTTTCTCGTATCTCTACCAGTCCAAAGAAAGCGGCGCATCACTCCTTCGCATTGCTTAGCCACTGACTTTGGCATCCTGTATATCGACATGTTGTACACAGGCAAACTCACTAACGCTAATTTTATTAATGTCACCCACCCTCCTTCCGAAAGAAGGTGACCCTTCCACGTAGCTAATTTGTTTCTCAATTTCTCCACCAGAAACTGCCACCCCGACTTCCTTTTGGGGTTAAAACCCACCATAGAACCCAAATACTTAAAGGGAAGGGTCTCGTACTGACACCCTGCCCGAGTAGCTAATATCTTACCGACTTGGTCACTCATATTCACACCAATCAACGTGCTTTTATGGAAGTTCACCCTCAGCCCTGAAAATGCGTCGAACCAGCGCAGGATTCCCTTTACTCCCTGGATTTCTTCCTCATTATTATTAACAAAAATCAAAGTGTCATCTGCGAATTGCAGATGGCTAAGATTCCACCTTGCCTCCGAATTCCCAATGCCCTTCAGAACCCCTACCACCTCTGCACGAGCAAATAACCTATGAAGCCCTTCCGCTGCTACATTGAAAAGCAACGGCGACATAGAACACCCTTGCCGCAACCCTCATTCCACCCCGAATTGAACGGATGGAGATCCATTAACTAAGACTGACGCCTTATTAGTGCTTATGCATTGACTAATCCATCCTCTCCACTTCACTCCAAACCCCATGTGTCCCATCACGTCATCCAAATACTCCCATTCGATAGAGTCATAAACCTTTTCAAAGTCCAATTTGAAGAGCAGCCCTTGTTTTTTCGTGTCCTTGAGGTAGTGAACCACCTCATTCGCCGCCATAATGCAGTCCAACGAGTGTCTCCCCTTCATGAAACCATGCTGCACATCACTAACCACTGTAGCAATAACCGCACTAAGGCGTCTCGCCATCACCTTAGACACTACTTTATAATAGCTACTGACCAAGCTAATGGGGCGATAATCACCAAACCACAGCGCCTCCGGGATCTTGGGAATAAGCGTCAAGAAGGACATATTCGCTCCCGAGGGGAATCTACCCGTCCTAAAACACTCCTGAATCATCGTACAATAATCTACACCGATTATTTCCCACGCCTTTTGCAAAAAAAGCATCGAGAATCCATCGGGGCCAGGCGTTTTTTGCCCCTCACAGTCTTTCACCGCCTCCCAAATCTCAGCCCTGGTGACCTCCTTTTCCAGCACGGATGCTTCCTCTTCTGTTAATTTCTTAAAACCCAAGTCCGGCATACGCGGTCTCTCCCAACGGATCGATCTAAAGAAGGTCTCATAATGGTGAGCAGCAGCTTGTTTAATGTCACCCGGATCCGTAAGCTTAACATTCGAGACATAAATCTCCCTAATGCTATTCTTACTTCTCGCGATCTTTGCCATCCTATGAAAATATCTGGTATTGCGATCACCCTGCACTATCCATTTACTTCTATTTTTCTGCTGCCAAAATTTGTCCACTTTTGCCTGTTGATCCCAAATCTGGAGTTTAGTAGCATTATATTCATATTGTTCGTCCTCAGATAAGGAGCGTTCATCAGACACACGCTCAAGGTCCTCAAAGCGCTTCTGAAGCTCACGTAGCCCAAATTCCACCTTTTCAAAAATTTCCTTATTCCACTGGCGAATATTCTTTTTCAAATGTTTCATCTTTCAAATCACACTGCAGCTGCCTGGAAACTCATACCCCGCTTCCTCCCACCAGCCCGCCACCAGGTCTCTGAAGTCTCTGTTATCGCACCAGACCGCTAGGTCCCTAAAAGGTTTCGGACCCCAGTCTGCGAGATCCTTCCGTAAAATCAAAGGTGCATGATCAGAGCCATTCCTGTCAAGAGCAGTAAGGGTACAATCACTAATATGATTCATCCAGCCCTCCTGGACAAAGATCCTATCAATCTTGCTTCTGCTAACAGAATTAGACCAAGTATAGCGCCGCCCACCTAGTGGTATGTCCTGTAGCCCCGATCTGTCCACCCAATCTTGAAACGCAGTCATACCCCGCGTGTAGCCTGCCCCCTGAGACCGATCTGAAGGAGATAGAGTTTCATTAAAGTCTCCTGCAGCAAGCACAGGGATCTCGGAGTTCTCAATCTTGCTTGCCAAAACCTCCCATAGCTGACCTCTGAGAGCTGTGTCATTGGGAGCATAAATATTCAGAATAACGCATCTCATATTGCCCGCTAGTAACTTGCCCTCTAACCATATAAAGTTACTTGCCACCTCTGCGTGAGCCAATTGAAAGGCTCTAGAGTCCCACATGGAAATCAGCCCCCCCGACCTCCCAACGGAGGGGGCATGCACCCACCTCGTCTCGTTTACCCCTCCTATCGAATGTATTATAAAATCGTCCATCTCTTCTCGTTTACTCTCTTGGAGCAAGCAGACAGACATCTGGTTCCCTTGCATTATTTTCTTCACAAATTGCCTTTTCCTTATCGATAATATTCCCCTACAGTTCCACGATAGTATCTGAAACATCTTTATACAGAAGGACACGCCACTACAGCAAGCTTACAACGGACGTTGTTTACTTCTACCTCAAATCTTTCTCGGTCAAAGGACCGCAATGCGGTCTCGTTCGCCTGTCCCGTTATTGCCAAGGCTCGTCCTATTTCCCACGCATCAGTTTCGACCATAATGACATCAGCCAATCTGTTCATGCGTTTAATATCCTCATCTGTTGCCCAAAAAATAGCCATTTGGGACTCCATTGAAACACTAGTCGTATGTACACTACCAGAAGGGGCCATGATCTTCTTAATCTTTTCACCCTTATGCCTCTTCGTCACGAAAGGATAAGATGCCCTCCCATTTGCAATTCGCTGTCGGGAATCATATACTACGTGGCCATTCTCATTGGCTACTGCACCACTGTTTTGATCACTAGCCTCCAAGTTTGCTAACTCGTCCAAATCCTCAGCTTCCCCCTCCCCCTCAGTATCCTCGTCTTTTGATTTCACTCCAATCAACCAGTCTATATTAGATATCGCCCCTTGCATTGGCTCCTCAAAACAACTCACAACGTAGGATTTCCCCTCTACCTTAACTCTTATGTCTTCTTTAACATGCATCTGGTCTGTCAATATTAGTAATCTAGCCACGTCAAATCTCTTCCGGGCGAGCGTCTTATCGTCTACTGTCACTAGTTTACCCAGCTTCAGTCCAATCTTCTCAAAAGTCTCATAGCTCCAGCACTGGATCGGAAATCCCGTACATTGAACCCAACTCATTCTACCTGCCTTAGCCACCTCCTCCGTCCAAGGAACTACTCTATAGAACAGACGGTTTACAACCTCATTAGAACTCAAGAGCACTTCGTCCCTGTCCTCTTTCCTGTCAAATTCCACCCAAACCAGCCCTCTACCAAGAGTACGTGTTTCACATATCCATCCCACCTCTAACAATAGTTCTTGTATTTCCAGAATGTCCTCAACTCTCCGAAGTACCCCGATTGCACTTCGAGCAAGCCATTCTAAATTTTCCATAGGAATCTCCAGCTCAATGACTTCATCTGCTGTGTTCATTGGTGATTTCTCCTCTCTTTCCTTCTGAATTGGACTTGCAGTAGGTTTCTCTACATTCACCATGTCCACTGTCTTGCGAACCCATGGATTATTATTCCCAAGGTCACGTCCAGACCCTGAAGTTGAATTATCAGGCCTCTTTGCCTTGTCAAACCGTGCTGGCATATCACCTGCCTCCTCTGCCCTCTTTGATCGAGAGTGCCAACCCTCACCTGAATCGACAAAATTCTCACGTCGTGGCTGCTCCTTAGATCTCCCTATATTAGCTCTGATGGCCGATGCCCCTATGAACTGTCTATCTAGAGCCAATTCCATATCTATCTTAAATCGTAGTTATAAAGCAAACTCATTTGATATTTTGATTGTTGAAAAATAGACAATTAAATAGAGAGAAAGTCTAACGTGTTTAAAAGAAACTGTGTAGCAAAGTATATATAGAAAAGAATAATTATACACCTAACAAGATAACAAAAGACACTAATAAGATAACAAAGACACAAATATAGAAAAGGATAAAATAGTTATTTTTCTTACTTTCCTTGAAGATTCCCAAGTACAAAACAAACACAATAATGTTACTTTCCCGGGAATCTTAAATCCCAACCAAACACAAAAAACTAACATTCCCCTCAATCACTCTCCCGGGTATCATTCTCCCGGGAGAGTGATTACAAGGAGGAAAGTAGCATTCTGTGAACCAAACGCTACCTAAGGAGGCCGAATGACTCACTATTTGAGATAATTTTTCCCTGAATTTTTTCTCGATTAACGTACATTTGAAAAAAAGTACGGAATTTTTTTGTCTCAAATAATGAGTCATCCAGCTTTCTTAATATACATACCAAAAATTAAAGCGTCAGTTAATTTGGGACCGAGGGAGTACATTTTTCTCCTTTAATTTGTGATCTTCATGACACTTCAATACACTAGTTTACTTGTCAAGTCAAAAATAGTATTTAATTACTATTCTTTCAAATTTTCTGGAAACAAAAGATTAAAGTGAGAGATTCTTTAAAAAAAAAAAAAAAATTTAAATGGAGAGGAATATTCATATAGTGAATTAATAATAATGAAGGAGTAGTAATTTGCATAGTAGTACTGTTTTTTTTTATAGGGATTTAATTTTAGACTATTGTGACGCATGCTCTATTCAAGTACGTACCTACTCATTGAATTGTCTTTTTTAGTATGTATGGTAGTAAGTACTAAGTAGCAACACTAGCGCGCTCTATTTTTGTTAGAATTTTCAAAAATGACAGAGAAATTGAAGACTGGTTCCAAAATCCAAATGAGGTATTTTTCCAAAAATATGTGATGCAACTTTTCAACACAAACTTTTTTTTGCGTGTAAATCAACACATAAATTAACGAAAAAATAAGTCAATAATAATGGTAAAACTAAATTGATATAAATAGAGAATGTTATGGTCGTAGATTTAACAATTTTGTTAACTTAAAAAAAGTGTGCTACAGTATTTTATAAAATTTTCTAATAAAAAAATACTACAAAAGTATTATTGATTATCTAGGGTGCTCATGATTATTATTATTTAGGATGCCGATTGGTCACTCAATCATGTAAAATCAATAAAAAAATAAATTAATAATAATGGTAGGATCAAATTGGTATAAATAAAAATGGTAATAGTTGTAAATTTAATAAATATATTAACTTAAAAAAAAGAAACACAAAGAGTGGCTTGTACTAACAATAATATATAAGGACCATACAATATAATTAATATATTATTAAAAAATATGTATAAACAACCAATATTGAAAGATTTTAATATAGTGGTATTTTATTTAGGCATATAGTAACCATCTCTTGATCTTGCAGCTGCTTGTCCGTGCGGTGATCTTATTTGGCGAAGCCGCCTTTCTTCGGCAAGTATCTTTGCAAACCTTAAAACATATTAATAATGTTCTTGATTAAATTTTGGGTAAGAACATTATCAATTACTATACCTACATTCTCAAATAAGTGTCATTAAATTACGATTTTTCACATTTAAGAAAGTTTTTTCTTTTATATAAAAGAAGGTAAAAATTAAACTTAAGTTCGAGTCTCTACTAATATTTTTACAACCAATAAAACAATTAATAAACGACATAATCGTTGACTTAATAAAAATATTCAATACCTACAATTTGTGCATAGTTTGAGTAAAGTATGTGTTTATCAAAGCACTCTCTCACAACAAAAGTTTTCATGATCATCTCAAAACAATATACTACTTAGTTACTAAAGAAGACTTTTTAGGAATGAAAAATTAGTACTTTTTTTAATTAATTACTCAGTGTAGATTAATTAAGAATTTAATACATATATGATACTCCCTCTGGACGCCAAAGCATGACGTCCAGGCACAGTGGGATTGTGCAATCCCATTTTTTTGTTTTTTTTTTTTCTACTTCAAATCGAACTTTAATTTTTTGTTCAATAACTTGTCAACCCATCCTTCAATAGTACAAAAAATATGGGATCGAAAAGGTAAAAAAATGTGAACCCGAAGAAGTAAAATGACAATCATTATGAACAGTAAGAATCCGTAGAAAAGTGACAGTTAATAAAGTCCGGAGGGAGTATATCATATATCATATCATATATGTACCTTATGAGAGCCTCTTCATTGGTCTCTTTGTCAATAGGCTCACAAATTCCAGTATCCAAGCTGAGCCTCGAAAGTGGTTTCTTCAAAAGCCTTTCCCCAACCTTCACAAGATCTTCAAGATTCTCTTTGGTGGCTACGTCCACGGACGACATCACCCCACTTAACGAGCAGTCCTATTATATATAATTATATTAGTTTCTATCATCAAATTCATGAATTTTAGCATCCATCCAAAAACATACCTGAATTCGGAGATAGTTTTCCTGAGAATGAAGGGCTTGAAACACAGCAGAGAGATGAAAATCAACCATGTCTGCGCTGGCGTACGTAAAAACATCAATTAATGGGGTGGAGCCATGCGCTACTAGCCAACCCAAGACGCCCCACTTTGCAGCCTCACCTGAATGGTATCTCTCTTCCAATTTTGGGGAACCAGTTCCTAAAGAGATGACTACAAATTTTCCATCTTCTCAGTTCTTCTCTTGTTATTTCTGGGTGCCATCTTCTCAGTGACACTATATAATAATAAAATCCAGCTTATTAAAAAAAAAAAAGAAAAAAAAGAAAGAAAAAAAAAAGAAAGAAGAGATGACTACAAATTTTCCATAGTCCATTGGTTTTGTTGGAAAAAAATCTGGACTTCCCTTAGTTATCTCCTTCGTCACTTCATCGATTGCAATCAATGTCTAATTAATCAACCATATCATTAATTAATAACACCCTTAATAATGGTAAAAAAGTTATTGGAATCCTACAATTTTCTTGTCTCTTCAATTAGTTCTGTCATTTTTTTTAAAAGTTTTTCTTTCACTTCAGTTAAATTATTGTATCGTAGAAAGTAGTAGTACCGGATTGTTTGCTGCAACGCCGCCATCGATGAGGTTGAATTCTCTCTCTTTTCTTGTTTGCTCATCTTTGGTTTTGAAATAGTGGGCAGGGAGGTAAGTTGGTGCTGCCGAGGTTGCGATGCAAATATCAGAGAGTAATGCATCAAAGAATGGGTTTCTCTTGAGTTCATAGCTTGAAAAAACTGTTGGTAGGAGTTTCTTGATGTCAAATGTAGGGATTACAACATTGGTCAATGTTTGATGCAATTTTGTACTTCCAAGTTTTTCTTTAGCTAAAGCATGCAAATATTTGCCGTCGTATTTTGGTCCTAACACGGCTTTAATCATGCTTGTCACACCACCAAGATATGGGATATTACTGATCATAGATGAAGAAAAAACCCAAAAAAAGTTAGAAATCAAGAAATATAGAGTTTAGTATTATTGTTATTTTATCATTGCGCAACTTATTAATTGTCCATTAATTAATTAGTAGTAAAGTATCATCAAGATTCGAGTTTAAAATCGCACTTATATTTATAAGATATATCCTACTTTATTTTATTGACAATACACTTGATGGATGTATTATTACCTCCGTTGAGGGAAGATCTTAGGACAGTGATTGAGATAAAAGTCTATGATGTCTTTTGCAGCGTATAAGGGACGATTATTTTCGTCGGGACAAGTTAGCATGGCAGTCACTAAACCACCCCGTGCTTGTTCCGGCGATCACATCAAAGTAGTCCGCTATTCTTGCATCCTCACCATCAAGTTTCTAAAATTAAAGAAAAAACTTTACTATCACATTATATATGGTTCAAAAAACAGTTAATTAGGATAATAATGGAGAGTGTTCACGAAGTTATCAGTTAAAGCCTACTAATTTTATTCATACCAAATTAACTCATTAAAAATAAAAATATTCTCACCAAATAATCATTTTATATACGATAATAAAATCAATAATTTCTACACGCACACTCGCACACTCACATACAAATCTGAAGTTCAGACTCTAGAAAATGAAGAACAGTTCCTGGAATAAGGCCTCTGATTCCACCACCATCGATGCTAAGAATTGTGATTAAGTTTCCGTAAGTTGGAGCTTGAAGTGCTACATTGATTTTACCTTCCATGACTTAAAAAAAAAAGTGTTTGAGAGATTTGAAGGGGACTATAATATTTTGTACTAGAAAATTTATGATTTTGTTCTTATTAGTATCCCGGCTATTTATAGACCATTATTTTTTATCAAAGCTATATTTATAGACCATACCTAGCCTTTTTCAATATTTTATTTTCCTTGTTCTAAAAAATTAATTGAAGATGCCCATCGAATTTGACTAAAGGTTTCTGCATTATAGGAACATGGGCCTTAAATGCGAGAGAGATGGCAGTAATTGCTCGGCCCACGTGATTTATTAGTTGGTTGAAATTTGAAATTATTAGGGGTTGTAATTAATGACGACCAAGTAATAATTTAGGGTTGTTCATCGGTTAACCGAAACCGAAACCGAAATCTGAAGTTTCGAATTTCAATTAATCGAATTCCCTAAAAATGAAAACTAAAACCGAACCAAACTTTATAGGAATCGAATTCCGAAACAGAAATTATTTCGGTTCGGTTTTTCAATTTAACCGAAAAAATCGAAATTTTACATATCTGGAAATCCATAGTTAAATCCACAATCTATTGCTATCCAGCACTCAATCCATAATTAAATCCAGCACTCAATCCATAATTAAATCCAACAATCAACAATGCCATGCAACAAACCTCTTAAACCTCCTACACGCCATCGTTTTGTCAAAGGAAAAAGATCAGCGGCATTTGCACGAGCTGTCAATGCACAAGCAAATATACTTGAATTAGGCTCCGCTTTCAAACCCATCATCTTCCCAAAAAGAAAGAGAGCCTCTTCACTTTCTCCATTCTAATCAAGCCCACCAATCATAGAAGTCCAAGAAATCGCATTTCTCAAAGGCAATACCCATTAATCATTGAATTTCATGCCGCAACATCAATTTCTGGCATCTCCCACGACAACCTCTAAGCCACATCAACTCTCCCAAAATTCAAATACGCATTTACCATTGTTGGCCAAGAAAAGACAATCTTTTCAGGGATTTCATCGAACAACTTCCTAGAATTCTCCAAACAATAATGCTAATAGGGTTGAAAACTATGCCTGAAAACTATGCCTGAATGACATGGCATTTTTAAATTTACAAAATTACCATTGGATTGAAATTTAGGGTTGAAACACATCCTTGTCTCAAATCATCCGACGCTTCAGCCCTCCTCCATCCTTGCCTCCGTCTCCAAACTCTTGTCTCCAAATCACCCGACGCTTCAGCCCTCCTCCATCCTTGCCTCCGCCTCCAAACTCTCCCTCCTTCACACCACCCTAGCCACCGCCACCGCCCAGATCCACTGCCCGCCACCGCCAGATCCACCGCCCGCGACACCGCAAACCCTAGCCACCGCTAGATCCACCGCAAACCCTATCCACCGGCACCGCTAGATCCACCGCGGTGGGAGGAGGACTGAAGCGTCGGTCGTTGGTTTGGATGATTTTGTAAACAAGGATGCTGAATTTTATTTTCAATGGCAATTTTGTAAATGTCCTTGAATTTGCCACGTCATTCAGGCATAGTTTTCAACCCTATTAGCAGCACCCTTCTCCAAATCCCCACAATCCAAGCATCCTCTCAGCATTGCAGGGATTTCCTAGAATTTCATCAAACACGAGAAAACCAGAAGAAAACACAGAGAAGAACAGCGACCATGGAGGACCCAAAAGCTGATGATGATAGGGCGATAAGAAGAGAAGGAGTAGAAGAAGACGAAGAAGAAGCGAATGAGGGAGAGAGGATTCTGGTTTTTTAGATCTAGCGAGAGGGAGAGAAGATGAGGGTAAGTTCGGCTGTGGTGGGTTGTGGTGGTGGAGGAGGCGGGGGCGGTGGGTGGTGGAGGAGGAACGAGAGGATGAGGGAATTTGAGGATTCTAGTTTTTTAGGTCTAGCCACTGGGGAGAGAGGAAGAGGGAATGACATTGTGGTAAAAAAATATGCTTATATAGTGGGTAAGAAAGTTCAGTTAGTTCGGTTAACCGAACTTTCCTTATACACTATCCGAAACCGAACCGAAATAAAATTCAGTTTCTGAGTATTCGAAACCGACAAAATCGAAACCGAACAAGCGAAATTCTGATTTCAGAATTTCAATTTTTCGGTTGTTGCAAACAGTAGAACCAATTAAATTATGGAAGAATTGATGGATAAATCAATACCATGGCTCTAAAGTTTATTATTGGTTTTTTGATGGAGTTGTCATTTTCTAAATAAAGGCACATTGAAATTAAACATCATATCTATGTTCCTTTCGGGAAAAAAATATGTAAAATATTTGAATCTCATAACTTTGTATGTATTTCAATTCCTACAGGGTACGCGCACTAAAAAAAACTAACAGTCACTCATGAATATTTTCCAACGGATAATTTTCATCGAAAATCTTTGTACGAACTTTGATAGCTTGGCCGTCGAAATATATATATTTTTTCTCATAAATATACTCTGGTGTTATCGATAGAAATAGTTTTGATATCGACGACTATTTTCGTTGATCACATATTTCGACGGGCGCTTTGTTGAAATTATTGGGCGCCAATGAAAAATATTGGCGCCCCAACTTAGCGCGAAAGCTTTTCGACTGAAAAGGTCGTCGACAAAATTTTGACCGTACAAGGCGTCGAAAATGTGTGACCTTTTCGACCAAAAATTCCTCGATATTAAAGGAATTAATTCAAGGAGAAAGGCCCTCGATAAATTTCTTAAATTTTGATGGAAAGCTTTGTTGAAAACTTCCTTTGACGGTCTTGCTGTCGAAACACTTTCTCTTTTGTCGACGGAAAAAGGAAATATTGTTTCGACGGAGCCTTCCGTCGAAATACATGTAGTATTTTGTGACGACTTTGTCCTTCGAAAATGGATCTTACCATTTGCTCCTCAGGCACATACCGTTTAGGGCTTAGGGTTTGGGGCGTTGTCGGTTGAAATAGATGGAAGGTTTTTGACGGAGTTGTCGTCGATACCATTTAGGGCTTAGGGTTTATGTTTTAGGGCTTAGCGTTTGGGGCGTTGCCGGTTGAAACCGATGGAAGGTTTTCGACGGAGTTACTGTTGAAAATGGATCTTCATTATTTCCGACGGACCTAGCCGTTGCTAGTGAGGCGTTTTCCGTCGCAAAGTTTATTTCCATTCTTTTTATAATAGTTGTTATATTTAAATTAGTTATTATACAATGTATATTCTAAATAGAAGGTTGAATAACCCATACAATTAATCAATAGTAATTAAATACCCCATTAATTAACTAATTTTAAAATTAACAATATACATTCTTACATTGATATCATAGAGTATGAATTTATTTTAGAGATTTTGTTTAATAATTATATATATAAATACGTCTATTGAAAAAGTAAATATTTTATATATTAACTAATATTTAGTTCGAGCATTATACTCCATCTGTTTTTGAATAATTGACTCTTTGAAACAGTAACAAAAAGTACAACAAACACCAAAAATTCAAGTAAAGTGAACAGTAACAAAAAGTACAAAAGTGATGATTATTCGAAAACTTAGGGAGTATAATCAAGTGATTATTATATTTACGTGAATTTCTATAATGTAGTAAGTTCATGTTGATGACTTACAAAAATTAATAAACTAAGTCATTATATAAGTCATCAACATGAACTTGCTAAAAACTTTTAGTTCGAGCAACGAATTTTGTAAACTCGTTAAGCTACCGAGTATACTATTGTTGTATGTATGTCATGTATAAGTTTTTTGTGAGTAACGTTATCATTAAGTGTACGTACTAACTTATGTAGGAGAACATCTATCGACTCAAGTTAACAATTTTTGAATATTCTTATTTGGTTAAAGATGGTAAAGTCATATATGTTGTATAAGTTTTTATATGAAGCGATTTATGAGAAAAATGTCATGTAATTATTAGAAAAGAAACTGATACTCAGTGAAATTCAAATCGTCCACAATATAGTCTCTAAAATATAAGGTTTATTGCATCGAGGAAATTGAAAACTATTTTAAATGCATAAAGATGGTAAAGTCAAATTTGTACCTACTTTTTCTACATGTGTATTAAATGAAGATTATCATTTAAGTATACAAGATTTTAATCATACGAATTGAGTTTTTTCATGAGATGAGAAGTTTTAGCATAAAATATAATATTTAGTATTGATAACAATAGAGGCAACTCCAGGGGCATTGCCGTCTTTACACTCAGCGATAAGGCCGGATTACTGTAGCTCCAATCGGGCGCGCCTCACCGAAGATGCCGCCCTTCACCAAGCGAGGAACCCTGGGATGGTCGACATCAGCTGGGGGGGTCTCACTCGTCATCTGCCCACGCGCACGACGTTATCCTGACGTCACTCGAGGCGTTATCTTTCCTAGATAACGCCCACCCCCTAGAGGTAATGCCCGCCTTTGCGCCTATAAATACCCCACCATTCAAGATGAGAGGTAAGCTTATGATTTCTAGTTGAATCCCTGCCATTTGGAACAGCCATACTAACTTAACCATCGGAGTGTCTACGCCGGAGCCCCCCCCCCCCCGGCGCTTTGCAAGTACACCGGACGACGAGTACAACAACCTTGAGCGGCCATAGTCCTCACCCCTGGTTCCCTAGAAGTCCGAATCTTATCAAACTGGTGCTTTCATTGAGAGCTTTGGTTTAATTAAGTGAGCCTCCTTAATAGCCAAGCTTTGTCTTTTCTGGGAACTGAAGGATTATGGCTTCCGATTCAGAATCTACACCTCCTCAATCTCGTGGTATTCTCACCCGTAGAGAGCTTTTTCCTTCTACTTCTGCCGGCATCTTTACCACAGTGCATGGAACCCTTTCTGCGCAAACTAATTTTCTTTTCGGGTCCACAATGAGCACGTCATTTCCTCAAATCGGTATTCCACCTTCCCAAATGGCGGGATCTAGCTTTTCCACTCCTCCTCCAATGGGATATATGATGGATAACGCTAATAACCCTTTTGTGAATTCAATATCCGCTCTTCGTGCTCAGTTAGATCATTTAACCGAGTTAGCCGCAGGACTCACGCCCAGTGTTTCTGGACTGAGTGTTCCTTTTCAGACTATTTTCACTTCATCTATTGTCACTGAGCAACCGTTATCGCCTCCACGACACAGAAATATTCCATTGACCTTATCCGCGACGACTACACTAGCCAACCTTGTGCAACTCGCTCATAGGCGAGTAGAGCCTTATGTACCGCACATGCGACAAATCCCCATCTCCCAAGAGGAGTGACGGCGTGACGAGTATAGAGATCGTTGGGACGGCCAGCAAGAGGAAATGGATAGAGATGTATCCCCCGAGCGTAGTGAGAGATCGAGTAGCAGAAAATACCGAACCCGCTCACTAAGGAGTCGTAGCCAGACTCCAAGGCGACATCACACCCCCGATCCGCGAAACCGAAGACGTCATCTGGAAGTGTCCCCATCTCACTATACTCGTGAAATCCTCGACGACACCTCAGGTCACCCATTTAGCCATCGCATAAGACGTCACAGAGTTAGTCGACATGTGAAACTCCTTACGGAGTCCTATGACGGCACCAAGGATCCCATCTCCCACCTTAACAAGGTGAAAGAATTTGTGCAATTCCAAACTCACAGTGACGTGGCTTTGTGCCAAATATTTGTTATGACATTGTCAAGAGTCGCACTTCGTTGGTTTGAAGGTCTCCCAGCCAGATCCATTGACAGTTTTTCGCAGCTGGAGTCTAAGTTTTGAAACCGATATAGTACTGTTGTCCCCATCAAGAAATCCGCCGCAGCTTTATTCGATATACACAGGAAACCTTAGGAATCTTTGAAAGATTTCCTTAGTAGTTTCGATATGGAGATGTCATTAACGCCAGGTGTTACCATTGATTTCGCTGTGGAAGCCTTAAAGCGAAACTGTTGTTATCGGAAACTGCGAGACACGTTAATGGTGGACCCCCCAATGACTTTGGACGTGTTGAGGTTGAAAGCCCATAATTACGCAAGGATGGAAGAGGAAGAAAATAGGGATAGAACCCGAAACATGCCACAAAACGCGCCTCAGGTTCCCAACGTTCCTATAAACACGACCTCTGATGATTGTTTTATCGACAATTATGCCCAACGAAAGGATCACATCCCTAAGACCTCCAATCGGTGAAGAGGCAACTTCTCAAGAGGAAGACCTAGTAACTCCCCCACTCGGCGGCAGACAGATCCCCCCAAGGGCCGAATTTATGACCCAGACCTTCCTTCCCTCATATTGCCAAGAGCGGAAATCTTAGCGATTGTGGAACAACGGAACCTACTTATCCGTTATCCAGCCCCTGTAAAGCCAGAAGTAGTCATAGGAGGAAGGGAAAATGCTTTCTGCAAATTTCATAAAGTCAAGGGACACTCCACAGACGTGTGAGAATTAAAGCTGGCGATAGAACGCTTAGTAGAAGAAGGTTTCCTCGGGGAATTTGCCACTAAGGCAAGAGAAGAAGTCAGGAACAAACAGGATTTCAGATAACTGACAGGCACCTCATCGCGCTCTAGGGAACAATGCTACTCCTGCTGGGAGAGGTAGAGAAACGATTACGATTGATGAAGATGATGTTCCCATCATCAATATTATCGCGGGAGGCATGCCGTACCTTGACGAGCCTGTGCAGTTAACGCCCACAGCAAGAGACAAATGGAAGCGAGAGGGTGCGTTAATGAAAAGCGAAGCGATAAGTGTCTTAGATCGAATGGTGTTATCCTTCTCCGAAGAGGACAAGAATGGTATTGTGTTCCTGCATAACGATGCGTTAGTAGTTACCCCCGTTATCAGCAATCATGGAGTTAGAAGAACTCTTGTTGACAACGGAAGCGCGGTAAACCTATTTTCATTAAGGCTTACAACCTCATAAATGTCCCAATAGCGAGCTTACACCTTGCAAGAAGCCAATAATTGGGGTAGATGGAGTTCCAATCCCGGTGACTGGAGTCACGATGCTGCCAGTGTACTTTAGAGAAGACACGTCCAAGCGGTCAGAGGAGCTGTTATTTTTGGTCGTAGACTTAACCTTGCCCTATAACGCCATACTTGGGCGACCGTTCCTCAACCGTTTTGGAGCAGCGATATCTCAAAAGTATTTGAGGATGAAATATCCCTCATGGGATGGAGTGGTCTCAATCAAAGACGATCAGAAATTGGCGGCTGAGTGTTACCTACTCATGACTCAGAAAATTTGTGATAGATACATGTGTGTCATGGTAGATCCTTATGGGCCGAATGATGAGAAACACACTCAGCCTGTGTGATGCGAACTCACGCATCGACATGCCTTTGCCACCGGCTGGTCCGATGACGCGAGCACGAGCTAGAAAGCTTCAAGACAAGTTGTCATCTCTCATTCACAAGGAGTTGGATTGTGAGATGACAAGTGAGGAGGCTGCGTTTCGAGTGAAGACCCCACGCATGGTCAATCTACTCACCATCACGACGTTTGACGTTATCTCTGCTGAGCAGCAGATCGACGCGTAGATGGGCTGACCTTTCCCATCTATCAGGTTCGACATGTACTACAACATGTCCAGAAGTGGGAGCCCAAGTTTCATCGGAAAAGCTCGAGCCGTTTGGAAGATATCCCAAACCCTAATCTAGGGTGCGGATGCGCACGCAAACCCTAGTCCGGGTGCGCGAGTCCTTGCGCCGGGAGGACTCCTTGTCCCGCGCACGCTAGGATTCCTTGGCTGGCTGCTTGGTCTTGTCCGATTTTGGCAACACCTTCTGTTTCCATTTATTGAATCAATTAGTTAATTAGTTCCCTTAATTAATTAGTTAAATAATGGCAGCAACCTTTGTTTCCATTTATTTAATTAATTAGTTAATCAGTTTATTTAAATTATTTAATTAAGTTAATTTCTTTAATTAGAACTCCTACTTCTACTCCTATTAGGGTTTGCTTGTAAACTCTTTATAAGGAGCCGTTTAGCTCCATTATTGAGTGGGCTGTTATTTTGATAAAATTGAGACTTCTCTCTTCAAATCTCTGCCCCTTGTTCATGTGATTGAACCTTGTTCCTTCTCCAGTCCGTAATACTCGAGTAGTAACAAGTAAAACCCAAAATTGCACCCTACTTCTCGTCTGCCCTAGGTTGATATCCACAAGGGATATAGGCTTAGTGATTCGACAAGGATCCTCTCTTCTTCGGACTTAGGTTGGCTGTTGCTTAGCGTTCAGCAGGCTTACGTTGTCTAAGTGAGTTATCTTCTTCCGCATTGAAATCCGTCTTTGAACAATGATCAGATTGTGTAGCAACTAGGATCGTATCACTGTGGCTACATGGTCAGTCAGAAGGGTATCCAACCCAACCCCTCAAAAATCAAAGCTATCTAGGATATGATATCTCCTCGAACCGTCAAGGAGGTACAAAAACTAACAGGGCGCGTTATCGCTCTAGGACAGTTTATCTCTAAGCAAGGCGAGAGATGCCTGCCCTTTTTCAAGGTCATACGTAAAAAAGCCCCTTTTGGGTGGACAATAGAATGTGAAGAGGCATTTACGGGCCTAAAAGCCTATTTATCGTCTGACCTGGTGTTAACAAGACCAGAACCGGGCGATACCCTGTACTTATACCTTGGGGTTGCCGATGAAGTGGTTAGTGTTGTCCTTGTGCGAGATGACAACCACACACACCACCCTGTGTACTTCGTGAGTCATGTTTTGAAAGATGTCGAGTTGCGATACGCCCGCATTGAGAAAATATCATTTGCGTTAATACAGGCCACGCGGAAAATGGATAGATATTTCCAAGCCACCCCGTCATTGTACTTACAGACCAACCTTTGAAAAGGATATTTCAGAAACCTGAGTCTTCAGGAAGAATGTTGATTTGGGCCATCGAACTCGAGCAATATGGGTTGCAGTATAAAGCCCGACCATCTATAAAAGCTCAAGTCCTAGCAGACTTCATAGCTGAGTGGACCTTTACGTAAGATCCATTGACGGACCTACCTGAAGAAGAAAAAGATGACTGGGATCTCCCATTCCCTGAAACCTACACTGACTTGTGGGTCATCCACGTGTATGGAGTCAAGAATCAAGAACTAGCCGGAGCTGTAATCTTCGTAATCGGGCCACACGACATACATATACGATACGCCATCAGAATCCTGCAGCTGTTATCCAATAATGCGGCAGAGTATGAGGCGTTACTGGCTAGACTTAGAATAGGAAGAAGCTTCTCCACTAAAGCCATACACGATATGGGAATGATGGGAGACTTGCGACTAAAGATCTGCGGAGATTCCAAGTTGATAATAGACCAAGTCTTGGGACACTCTTAGGCCAGAGAGCCCATCATGGTTCAATATCTTGCTAAAGTGAAACGCGAGCTGTTGGAAATAAAGAAAAGTGGCATGCAGGTTAGCTTTGAGCATATCCCTCAAGAGGATAACACTGAGGCAGACAACCTTGCCAAACTTGCAGCGAACCCGGAAGCGTCCATACCTAAGGGTGTGTACTATCGAGAAATATCCATGTCTTCCTTCATATGGAGGAGCAAGCGTCGCTTTGCGTTGAAGAAATTGAAAACGACTGGCGAGTCCCCGTAATAAAATACTTGAAACATGAGGAATTACCTGCGGATAATGCCGAGAGGAAAAAAGTGCTGAAACAAGTGGCACGGTGTACGTATTATGACGGGGAACTGGTTAGGAGATGTTTTCCTCACCCAGCTGCCAAGTGTATAACAGAACAAGAGGGTCTTCGTACCTTACGAGAAATCCATGAAGGAATATGCGGCATGCATGCATCAGGCGGTACCTTGGCCGCGCAAGTTTTCAGGTCAGGATTTTATTGGCCTACTATTCGTAGAGATTGCCATAATTACGTACGAACTTGTCAGAAATGTAGGAGTTCTCCAAGATTCCTCGACAACCCACCACGGAAATCTCTAAAATTGTGGCTCCTTGTCCTTTTGCGAAATGGGGGATCGATATCCTAGGCCCGTTTCCAAAGGCAAGGTCTCAGCTAAAATTCGTGGTCGTGGTCGTGGCGGTGGACTACTTCACGAAATGGGCAGAAGCGGAAGTGGTGGCCAACATCACAACAGAAAAAAATTGGCGTTTCTTTAAACACCAAGTTATCATGCGGTTCGGTGTACCCCGTGTGCTAGTTAGCGATAATGGGACACAATTCACTAGTCAATTTTTTGGAGACCAATGCGCAGAATTCTGAATTGAGCAAAGATTCTCTTCCGTGGCTCACCCGCAGACCAACGGTCAAGCGGAGGTGACCAATCGAAGCATTCTCAGCGGTATTAAGAAAAACCTGGAAGGGTCCAAAAAGAAATGGGCAGACGAGCTGCCATATGTAATGTGGGCATACCGCATGACCGTTAAAACCAGCACTGGAGAAACACCTTTCGCATTGGCTTTCGGCACTAAGGCCGTTATACCGGTAGAAATCGGTACTCTGAGCCTACGAGTAGCATACTTCAAAGAAGAGCTAAACGAAGAAAGGTTACGAGCGAACCTCGATGCGTTACCAGAACTACATGAGGAAACCCTCCTGAAAATGTTACATTATAAGCAAAAAATGGGGCGTTATCATAATCGGCGCGTCAAGGAGCGATTGCTCAAGGCAGGAGACTTGGTACTCAAGGACAAACGAGCAGCTGGACAGCGCGTGGGGAAACTCAGCTCGAACTGGGACGACCCATACCACGTCACCCACGTTATTGGAAAGGGAGCATATCACATGGAAACACTTGACGGTACTCCCTTACCCAACTCTTGGAACATAACTCGTTTGAAATTATACCATGCTAGAATTTGATACATCTCTGCACGTTTTGCTAACGCCATTCCTAACTTGTGTTAACGCTTGAATAGAGAATATTCTTTTGTGTTTTGTGGCTGATTGTGTGCAGATGATGAAGGGTGCCAGGAGTGAAAAGTCCTATCCTTGTGACGGCCAGTCCTGATCAGACGGCTCACTAAGACGAGGCACGCCCTGACATACCTAAAAACTTACTGTCGGGAGTGAAAAGTCCTATCCTTGTGGTAACCGTGCTAACACAGGTGGCCCACTAAGACGAGGCACGCCCCGACACCCCCGGGAGTGAAAAGTCCTATCCTTGTGGCAACCGTGCTAACACAGGCGACCCACTAAGACGAGGCACGTCCCGGCGTCTCTGGGAGTGAAAATCCTATCCTTGTGATAACCGGGCTAACATAGATGACTCACTAAGGCGAGGCACTCCCTAGAGAGATAGTAACTCCATCCTGGAAGTGAAAATCCTATCCTTGTGATAACCGGGCTAATACAGACGACTCACTAAGACGAGGCACGATTCCAGGGATGCGAGGTATCAACGCCTGGAAGTGAAAATCCTACCCTTGTGATGGCCGGTCCTGATTAGACGGCTCACTAAGATGAGGTACATTCCAGGCCGATCATGGGAATACGGTAAAATCGCGATATCCCAGCGAGTAACTAGATAGGAAATGCCTGGTGAAGATGACTGGTTGAGAAAGCGATATGAGTGGTGCCGACGACACCCCGACGTGGATGCGCGAAGGCTTCCAGCGGCGACTAACGTTTGTTATTGTATAGTATTTTACTGATGCTCTAAAACAACAATTGAGAATGTGCTAGGACATCGTGGAAACAATGAGGAGATTGACGCCCGCGCAGGCGATAGTACTATGTGGCCTATCATTGTGACAAGTGTACTATCAACGACCAACGTTCTTATCATCTTGATTCGAGAAATACCATCAGGAGAACATATGTGTTATATCTCCTTGATAGCTATTTCTACGGAAAGGGATACGTCCGCATCTATCTATATGGAATTCTTCGCCACTGATTGAGCATATTTACGTCAGTGCGGTATCGTTATGAAGATACTCATCCTGGATGACATCTTATCGATTGAGTTATCTCTTCAACGGAAACTATAGCAGTGTTCGAGGCTGTAACGCCTCTGGAAGGATACCACCGGTTTGAAGACATATACGGCTATAACACCACAACATCTTCTCTCGCGACCGCAAGTTATATGCTACGCATCGTGGGTAATATTGATTATGATAATTCACTCCTATGAGTTCTATTTCTGAAGCTATCTGCTAAGCGACGTTAGTCTACATCGACATTGAAATGCGCATGATTAAGTCATGTCGCGATGTCTTGCATAATATCCGTTATCAGTATTTATGATTCTACGGATTATATGGCAGTGCTACGGTTATCCTGTTTTCTGTTGGAATCCTGTTATCTTGCTGCGCTATGATAGCAGCCTTGCAATCAATACTTAGGCTTATTATCAACATCATCATGGTAATATTGATGCCACTATCTTATCATGGGGACGACGTGAAAGAAGACAACCACAAAGGGAAATAGCAAGCAGAATATATATATAATAATAATTGTTCAAAAAACCCTTGAAGGGTTACAAAAGACAAAAACCTCCAAGAATGAAAAACAAAGATGGACAGCCTCCGATATTTAAGAAAGGATGACAAAAACGTCTATTGCGCGGCAGTCTCACTATCCCCTTGCCCTTCGCGCCCCCCGTTTTTACCTGTGAAAATGATCATCTGTGAGGATCCCTAACCTCCCGGATATTGCGATTAAAATAGGTCCGCCACCAGGGGCTAGGCAGTTCAATGACAAAAAAATCATTTTTCCAATTTTCAATGGAAGACTCAAGGTGCAGGAGCTTCCAGGTGAAGGGTTTAAGCGAGTCATCGTCACAACGGGGCGATATCGCTATCACACCCCTACGACTATAAAATTGAAAAGTGACTTAAGTAATAAAAGGGAAGGAGAGTTAATCCCTTTGTATTTATAGAGTTCTAGAAACGCATAAACGCAATAGTACGCGTTGGGAGTTAACTGAACAGGATTCACATCCAGAGCAATAAACAACCCTTCAACGAAAGAATAAAGAGGAAATTGGAAACCATAGGCAAACATCTTGGCATACGAAAGCCTACTGTTGCCGGATAATACACTATTAAGGCGCATTGAATCAGAGGCAACGGAAACCGTACAATCCTCGGGAATATGGGCATTGTGCTTGGTTAAATGCTCTTGAAGTAGGGTTGTTTAGGTGATGGTGGTAACAGTATTCTCAATTTTTTCCTCATCAACAGACTTGGGTCAAGAACGACGAGTTCGAGCCATAGCGAAAAATAAATAAAAGATGAAGCAGATGACAGATGAAGATAGAAATACCTTTCAGGGAGAGAAACTCAGAACGCCCAGATGATGGAAAGAAGAAAAACCAGTCGGCTCGAGAAGGTGAAAGGAAAATAGAATAACAAAAGAGAGAAAAAACATGTGTTGGGTTTTATAACCCTAGCAGATAGACAAAACGACTGTGGTAATAGTCGTCGCGTGTGTGACGCGTCACAAAGAAAAGACGCAAGCAATGAGTGTGATTCTAGGGAAGCAAGAAGACGCTTTGATCTCACCAATTCCTAGGGCACGCCAACCCCTAGTGCCTCCACGAACAGACACGTGTATTCTAGCCATCATGACTTCCCTCTCGCATTAAGGGAATCTCAAGCTCGTGTTTTCTCCATCATGCCGTGACCTCTTGTCATGATGTCAAAACACATAGGTCAGGTCCATATTGTCTATTGGCAACAAGTGAGCAGAGGCAACAGTGGTATCCTGCAGAAAGAGACATTGAGAAGGGTAAGAAAGCAAAAGAAAATGCTAAAGAGCGTTAAGAAGCAATGGGCGAGATAACGCAGTCATGAAAGAAATACCTACAGTGATAATATCGCTAACCGTCACCTCTGAAGAAGCCGCCGCGTTTGAAGGTGGGGTAAGGGAGGCAACGCGTCTTGTCTTCTTCTTTTTCCTTTTCGTGGGAACCCGGGAAGAAGACGCCTGAGCAGAAGCGACAACAACGGATACAGCCGGAATAGAAACGGGAATGGTGGACGTTCCCTCACCGACCAGAGAAGAACCTTGGACGGGATATACAGTCACAGTAGGTGGTACGACTAGATTAGCAGCCGCCGCGGTAACGGCGGTAGCTTCCTCGTTCTCCCTTCTTCTTAGAGCCCTTCTCTCCCATCTCCTAACGTTTTCAGGTTCCAACCAAGCTAAGGAACTTCACAATCATGATATAATGTTAGCGTTAGTATCACCTGAAATTACAAAGAAAATGACGCCACTCACTCTCAAGACAGGCTCGAATATCAGTCCCGCACGCCAGGTTGCGAGTGTGAACGCTGATGTCCAATTCGAGCAGTTTGTCTAACCAGCCTTGCTCAAGTGGAGGAAGAGCCCCCTGTCGACCCCAGGCACTATCCTGGATATTGCGATTAAAATAGGTCTGCCACCGGGGGCTAGGCAGTTCAATGACAAAAAAATCATTTTTCTAATTTTCAATGGAAGACTCAAGGTGCAGGAGCTTCCAGGTGAAGGGTTTAAATGAGTCATCATCACAATGTGGCGATATCGCTATCACACCCCTACGACTATAAAATTGAAAAAGTGACTTAAGTAATAAAAGGGAAGGAGAGTTAATCCCTTTGTATTTACAGAGTTCTAGAAACGCGTAAATGCAACAGTACGCATTGGGAGTTAACTGAACAGGATTCACATCCAGAGCAACAAAAAACCCTTCAACGAAAGAATGAAGAGGAAATTGGAAACCATAGGCAAACATCTTGGCATACAAAAGCCTACTATTGCCGGATAATACACTATTAAGGCGCATTGAATCAGAGGCAACGGAAACCGTACAATCCTTGGGAATATGGGCATTGTGCCTGGTTAAATGCTCTTGAAGTAGGGTTGTTTAGGTGATGGTGGTAACAGTATTCTCAATTTTTTCCTCATCAACGGACTTGGGTCGAGAACGACGAGTTTTAGCCATGGCGAAAAATAAAGAAAAGATGAAGTAGATGACAGATGGGGATAGAAACACCTTTAAGGGAGAGAAACTCAGAACGCCCAGATGATGGAAAGAAGAAACACTAGTCAGCTCGAGAAGGTGAAAGGAAAATAGAATAACTAAAGAGAGAAAGAAACATGTGTTGGGTTTTATAACCCTAGCAGTTAGACAAAACGACTGTGGTAACAGTCGTCGCGTGTGTGACGCGTCACAAAGAAAAGACGCAAGCAATGAGTATGATTCTAGGGAAGAAAGAAGACGCTTCGATCTCACCAATTCCTAGGGCACGCGAACCCATAGTGCCTCCACGAACAGACACGTGTATTCTAGCCATCATGACTTCCCTCTCGCAATAAGGGAATCTCAAGCTCGTGTTTTCTCCGTCATGCCGCGACCTCTTGTCATGATGTCGAAACACATGGGTCAGGTCCATATTGTCTATTGGCGACAAGTGAGCAGAGGCAACAACGGTATCCTGCAGAAAGAGACATTGAGAAGGGTAAGAAAGCAAAAGAAAATGCTAAAGAGCGTTAAGAACCAATGGGCGAGATAACGTAGTCATGAAAGAAATACCTACAGTGATAATATCGCTAACCAACACCTCTGAAGAAGCCGCCGCGTTCGAAGGTGGGGTAAGGGAGGCAACACGTCTTGTCTTCTTCTTCTTTTTCCTTTTCGTGGGAACCCGGGAAGAAGACGCCTGAGCAGAATTGTCAACAATGGATACAACCGGAATAGAAACAGGAATGGTGGCCGTTCCCTCACCGACCAGAGAAGAACCTTGGATGGGATTTACAGTCACAGTAGGTGGTACGACTAGATTAGCAGCCGCCGCGGTAACGGCGGTAGCTTCCTCTTTCTCCCTTCTTCTTAGAGCCCTTCTCTCCCATCTCCTAACGTTTTCAGGCTTCCAACTAGGCTCAGGAACTGCACAATCATGATATAATGTTAGTGTTAGTATCGCCTAAAATTACAAAGAAAATGATGCCACTCACTCTCAACACAGGCTCGAATATCAATCCCGCACGCCAGGTTGCGAGTGTGAACGCTGATGTCCAATTCGAGCATTTTGTCTAACCAGCCTTGCTCAAGTGGAGGAAGAGCCCCCCGTCGACCCCAGGCACTATGCCAGATATTGCAATTAAGACAGGCCTGCCACCGGGGGCTAGGCAGTTCAATGACAAAAAAATCATTTTTCCAATTTTCAATGGAAGACTCAAGGTGCAGGAGCTTCCAGGTGAAGGGTTTAAGCGAGTCATCGTCACAACGTGGCGATATCGCTATCACACCCCTACGACTATAAAATTGAAAAAAGTGACTTAAGTAATAAAAGGGAAGGAGAGTTAATCGCTTTGTATTTACAGAGTTCTAGAAACGCGTAAACGCAACAGTACGCGTTGGGAGTTAACTGAACAGGATTCACATCTAGAGCAACAAAAAACCCTTCAACGAAAGAATGAAGAGGAAATTGGAAACCATAGGCAAACATCTTGGCATACGAAAGCCTACCATTGCCGAATAATACACTATTAAGGTGCATTGAATCAGAGGCAACGGAATCCTCGGGAATATGGGCATTGTGCCTGGTTAAATGCTCTTGAAGTAGGGTTGTTTAGGTGATGGTGGTAACAGTATTCTCAATTTTTTCCTCATCAACAGTCTTGGGTCGAGAACGACGAGTTCTAGCCATAGCGAAAAATAAATAAAAGATGAAGCAGATGACAGACGAGGATAGAAATACCTTTCAGGGAGAGAAACTCAGAACGCCTATATGATGGAAAGAAGAAACACCAGTGGCTCGAGAAGGTGAAAGGAAAATAGAATAACAAAAGAGAGAAAAAAACATGTGTTGGGTTTTATAACCCAAGCAGATAGACAAAACGACTGTGGTAACAGTCGTCGCATGTGTGACGTGTCACAAAGAAAAGACGCAAGCAATAAGTGTGATTCTAGGGAAGCAAGAAGACGCTTCGATCTCACCAATTCCTAGGGCACGCCAACCCCTAGTGCCTCCACGAACAGACACGTGTATTCTAGCCATCATGACTTCCCTCTCGCATTAAGGGAATCTCAAGCTCGTGTTTTCTCCGTCATGCCGCGACCTCTTGTCATGATGTCAAAACACATGGGTCAGGTCCATATTGTCTATTGGCGACAAGTGAGTAGAGGCAATAGTGGTATCCTGCAGAAAGAGACATTGAGAAGGGTAAGAAAGCAAAAGAAAATGCTAAAGAGCGTTAAGAAGCAATGGGCGAGATAACGCAGTCATGAAAGAAATACCTACAGTGATAATATCGCTAACCGGCACCTCTGAAGAAGCCGCCGCGTTCGAAGGTGGGGTAAGGGAGGCAACGCGTCTTGTCTTCTTCTTCTTTTTCCTTTTCGTGGGAACCCGGGAAGAAGACGCCTGAGTAGAATTGTCAACAACGGATACAACCGGAATAGAAACAGGAATGGTGGCCGTTCCCTCACCGACCAGAGAAGAACCTTGGATGGGATTTACAGTCACAGTAGGTGGTACGACTAGATTAGCAGCCGCCGCGGTAACGGCGGTAGCTTCCTCTTTCTCCCTTCTTCTTAGAGCCCTTCTCTCCCATCTCCTAACGTTTTCAGGCTTCCAACTAGGCTCAGGAACTGCACAATCATGATATAATGTTAGTGTTAGTATCGCCTAAAATTACAAAGAAAATGATGCCACTCACTCTCAACACAGGCTCGAATATCAATCCCGCACGCCAGGTTGCGAGTGTGAACGCTGATGTCCAATTCGAGCATTTTGTCTAACCAGCCTTGCTCAAGTGGAGGAAGAGCCCCCCGTCGACCCCAGGCACTATGCCAGATATTGCAATTAAAACAGGCCTGCCACCGGGGGCTAGGCAGTTCAATGACAAAAAAATCATTTTTCCAATTTTCAATGGAAGACTCAAGGTGCAGGAGCTTCCAGGTGAAGGGTTTAAGCGAGTCATCGTCACAACGTGACGATATCTCTATCACACCCCTACGACTATAAAATTGAAAAAAGTGACTTAAGTAATAAAGGGAAGGAGAGTTAATCCCTTTGTATTTACAGAGTTCTAGAAACGTGTAAACGCAACAATACGCGTTTGGAGTTAACTGAACAGGATTCACATCCAGAGCAATAAACAACCCTTCAACGAAAAAATGAAGAGGAAATTGGAAACCATAGGCAAACATCTTGGCATACGAAAGCCTACTGTTGCCGGATAATACACTATTAAGTCGCATTGAATCAGAGGCAACGGAAACTGTACAATCCTCAGGAATATGGGCATTGTGCCTGGTTAAATGCTCTTGAAGTAGGGTTGTTTAGGTGATGGTGGTAACAGTATTCTCAATTTTTTCCTCATCAACAGACTTGGGTCGAGAACGACGAGTTTTAGCCATGGCGAAAAATAAAGAAAAGATGAAGCAGATGACAGATGAGGATAGAAATACCTTTTTGGGAGAGAAACTTAGAACGCCCAGATGATGGAAAGAAGATACACCAGTCGGCTCGAGAAGGTGAAAGGAAAGTAGAATAACAAAAGAGAAAGAAACATGTGTTCGGTTTTATAACCCTAGCAGTTAGGCAAAACGACTGTAGTCGTCGCGTGTGTGACGCGTCATAAAGAAAAGACACAAGCAATACGTATGATTCTAGGGAAGCAAGAAGGCGCTTCGATCTCACCAATTCCTAGGGCACGCCAACCCCTAGTGCCTCCACGAACAGACACGTGTATTCTAGCCATCATGACTTCCCTCTCGCATTAATAAGGGAATCTCAAGCGTTAAATGTTCTGAAAATTGGAGTCGATTTTCAAACCAAGACATGCTCAATAATGCAGAGACCAAGATAACGCGGCGCAATGTTAACTCCACTGGCAGCTGTTGAGATAACGCAAAGGAAAGCGATAACGCGACAAAGATCAATCGTTATTTAAAGGAGAATTCTAGACGTTGTTACAAGGAAGGCGTCATTAATTATTACAAACTGAATTGCATCGATGTTTGAAGTGAAAAAGGAATAGAAATTAACAGAGACGAGTGGAGTCTTTGACGTCCTCTGCGGCATCAGCACCATCCGATTACGGGAGCGCCTCGGTATCGCCGCCGTCACCTCCCTCTTCCTCTCCTGAAGAAAGAAAAGCTTCTTTGCTCCCGTCTATCCCATTCATTTTTTCAGAGGCATAATCGGCTATCTTAGCAGGATCGAAAGTCCTACAACGATAGTAGTCTGCGAATCCGGCAGTAAAGGCCCACATTGTCTTTTTTTTCCCCCAGCATTTCTTTGAGGGAACCTTTGCTAAATCCGCATTGCAAGCCAATATCTCTTCAGAAAGAAGAGAATTTTTCTTGTCAGTTGCCACCAACTCCGCCTCTAAAAATTCAACTTTGGCTTTCCCCTTAGATCTTTCCCTTGCAAGTTCAGCGCGACAATTGTTCAGCTCCTCCAAGGTATGATTCTGAAGTCGCGTCAACTCTTTCACTTTAGTCAATGTGGCATCCAGTTGCTCTTTTAAGTCGGGTGAACCTCGAAGCTTGTCACCTGCCTTAAGAAAGTGATGCACTTTGCGGAAGCCGGCTAGTGCATCATTCAGAACGTGCGTGTGCTGAATATCGAGGGGAAGACGCAACAACTCTTCTTTAACCTCAGGCGAGCCAAATATCTCACCTACCAGGAAGGCCGTCGGTTGATCTCACGATAATGAGTCCGACACCCTTAAGGCACGAAGCCCACTAGTGCCAAAGGTTGACAAATCCAACCGGTAAGAAGGAACCCCTTGAGGACCCTAAGGGGAAAGATTGGTGATAATAGAGGAAGTGGAACTCTTGGCAGAACCATCGATACCCGAAATGGAAGTAAAGAATAACGGCTGAGGACCCCCCGTCGGTGGGTTAGGAAGTGTGCTTGAGCTGGGAGCTGGCACTATCACGTCAGGAATGCAAGAGGAAATGGGAGAGTCGGGGGCGTTAGTCGGCGGAAGTGAATCTGCCGTCAGTGAAACTTCAGTGACCGTTGGAGGAATGACAATTGACACCTCAGTAACCTTTGTCATTTGAGAAGTACTCACCATAGTAGAAACGTCAACCCTCATGGGGGGACTTCGTCAACCTTTTTTGAAAAAATCCCAGTAGCCTGACCATCTTTCTCCACTCTGAGTTTCTTCCGTTGAGTTGCGAAAGCATGACGAAGTTCTATCTCGATATCCATATCCTCGCTATCGCTGTCAGTTATCCTAGTTATGAGTCGACCCAAAGTTACTCCTCTGCCCCGAACCGGTAACCAATTGTCAAGGAAACGAGAGGTTCGAGCAGAAATACCGTGCCCTCCCCCTACGACTGTCTTAGTTCTCCTCTTCTTCGGCGAAGTACTTTGATGGCTGGAACCCCTAGGTGGTGGAGAAGCTGGTAGCGTTTGGAGCGGCACCATATTCAAAGGAGCATCATTCCCTCTGGGTGATTGACCCTCAGTGTTTTCTGCCAATGAAATATGTCAGAATAGCAAGCAAATTAAAGAGATAACGTGAGAAGAGAAAAACTCACCCGTAACGCACTCTTCCAGGAGCCTGTACAAAGTGAATTTCTGAATACGGAAAGACGTATCTATCTCTAGAAGGTCGTTAGCATGAGCCAACTCATCCCTAGACAACACTACTGGGTTTACCCAGGCAACACTAGTAATCTCTCGTTTAAAGCCCCTGCGCCACAAACGAGAAGGCAGTTCGAGAATGAAGAAACTGCTCTTCCAATTAGCCACAGTCTCCTCAAAGCCCTGAAATTTCTGCCAGAACGACTGCAGGAATGCGTCATTCCACCTCGGGGCGATATCGACTAAGCAGTTGCGACAATTTAGGCCAAAGAATTTGCAGATTAAATTGACGGACGGAGTAAAGATACCCTTCGTCTTGCAAGCACGAAGAAAGGCATAAATCTCACACCAAGAAGAAGGAGTTATCTGAGCGGGAATAAGATCATATCGGCGCAACAATTTTTCTACAGAAGTATGAACTGGGAAGTGAAAGCCATAAAGGAAAATTTTAAAGTAAACCAGTCTATATTTTCCCCACAATGGATCGTGAAGTCGCAGATCATCCTCGGGGACGATAATGGAATAGCCAGGGGGAAAAGAGATACCATGACTCTCTAATTCGGCCCTCAGAACCGTCTTGCATGAAAAAATACTGTGTGTTTTTTTGATCTCTGGATCTAAAGGTCTCTGAAAACCCTTGGTAGCTCTAGTCTTACGCATAGCGAACCAGTAAAAGAAAAACCAGAATGAAAGAGGAGCAAAATACCTTGAAGAAGAAAGTAATGAGTAGACCGTTGGCGCCGACAAACAGTGGGAGAAGTTTTCCTCGAGCAAAAGAAGAAGTAGAGAAAGAGAATAGCAGAGAAAAATTCAAAGCGCGAGTAAAAATGTGAGAAGAGGATGGTTATTTCCTTTTAAAGGTCAAACCCAATGACTGAGTAACCTGTGAGAACAGGACATGCATAAAATAGAAAAGGACACGTGGAAAGACATTAGAAGAATATTTATAGCTAAGCATTTATATCCTTGGAGGAAGGCGGTTAACAACTAGAAGTTGAAGAAACGATTGCATCAAGCGGTAACCAACCGCTCAGTGTTAACTGCCCAATGATTGTAGAGTTAACGCGAGAATATAACGGCAAGAAAGCGAAAATAAAGAGTGTTATTTTATTCATAAAAAAGCCATACGACATCTAGAACATGCATGACACATAAGGATTAATCCTCGTCAAGCCAGTAGGAAGGCCAGTAGAAGTCATCTCCATCTGAAGATGGCCACTCCTCGTTAGCAAAAGGGAAAGGCACATCAACCCTTTTCTCTTGACCAGGCTTTGACGAACTTGACTCCCCCTTAGTGACGGAAGTCGCTATCTCAGCACCGATATCGTTGGAGGAACCTCCTTCCATGAAACGACTAATGTGAGGAAACAATTCATCGCCCTTCTGAACAGTAGGGACATGGAAGTCAAAAGGCATGCTGATTGCCTCAAAGGCCTTCCTCTTCGGCCTCTTACGACCCTTGCGTCAGGAAAGTCGTCCTTTCAGCCACGGCGGAAGAAGATCGTCAGAATCTGGTGAAGTCGGAGGAGTCGGTGGAGAATCACATTCAGCGACATCTATGAAATATGAATCAACCATAAAATCATAATCAATCTTAGTGGAGAAATGCAAAGAAGAAGATGAACAGGAAAAAGAAGAGAAAATCCCAATAAATAGTCGAAGTGAAGAGAGCTCCCCGCCTTTTCACACGCCCTCTGAGAAAAATCAATGCGCTTCGAGAAGAATGATCACGCCTGTTAGGATTTCTCAGTGATCAAGAGACACCAAAAAACCACCCAATTAGTTAATACTGAAGAAACGACGCGAAATTAATGCGGAATGGTTTACAAGAATAATCGTCGCCACCCGGTGAGCAAGGAAAAACAAGCGCTGCAAAAGTCCAACCAATGGAAGACTCGTTTTCAGTTGGGTTGATGTGGCACTCAACTGAAGCGTTAATTAGCATATCGAGAAAGGAAAGAAGTCACAAGCAAGAAAGCGAAAAGACACATTATTTATTTATGGCCTAACGGCCCAAACATACATCCGCGTACGTACATCATGACACAAAAAGAAAGACAGAGGGACGCGACGACAGCGGCGAGTGTTAGGCATTGGACCCGGCGTTATCCTCCCCTGGCACAACAGGAATCTCCCTCAGAGCATCTACAACAGAGGTCAGTTCGGAGGAGCAAACCCTCATCCCCTTCAAGCAACACATCAGCAGGTCTTTCCTGTACCGCAGCTTGGTGGTGACCACCTCGATGTGGGAAATGGTGGCGGCCAACTTCGCCACGCTCTCCAAAGGGCTGAAGTCCTCCATGGACAGAAGAGGGGTCGCCATCCCCTGAAGCTCCAAGACGCCCTCCGAGGTCTTGGTCATCATGGTCTCCAGGAAACCAATGTCAGCCTCAGTAAGATTCTTTAGAGTGTGGGCTTTGGAGATCAAGAAGTTTCTAGTCAATTCATCCATGATGAAAATGCCAAAAGAAGTGCTAAAAAGATGTGAAATTTGCGCGATGGAAGTTCAAATTTACAGGCCCAAAGAAAGGGCGGTTGAGAAGACATATCCCTCGAAAACTGAGCCACCCCGTTATCTCGAGGACCGTCAGGCATGACATGGAAAAATGAGGAAGCGTTAGCCCTTGGTAAACACTCGGGCTCGTTTTCAGTTGGGCTTGTGATAACAATAGAGGCAACTCCAGAGGCATTGCCGTCTTTACACTCAGCGATAAGGCCGGATTACTGTAGCTCCAATCGGGTGTGCCTCACCGAAGATGCCACCCTTCACCAAGCGAGGAACCCTGGGGGGGGGGGGGGTCTCACGCGTCATCTGTCCACGCGCACGACGTTATCCCATCCCAGGTCAGTCGTGACGTCACTCGAGGCGTTATCTAGGAGGTAACGCCCGCCTTTGCGCCTATAAATACCCCACCATTCAAGATGAGAGGTAAGCCTATGATTGCTAGTTGAACCCCTGCCATTTGGAACAACCATATTGAGGTAACCATCGAAGTGTCTACGCCGGATCCCCCCCTCCGGCGCTTTGCAGGTACACCGGACGACGAGTACAACAACCTTGAGCGACCATAGTCCTCACCCCAAGTTCCCTAGAAGTCCGAATCTTATCAAGTATTATTATATTTTAGGGTAATAGCATTGAGGCCCCTTGTACTTTCGCGAAAAATAGAAACCTCCTCTAGACTATAAAAGTTTTATTCCATCTCCCTTGAACTTAAAGTCAACGAAGCCCAACCCCATTCCGTTAGTCAACCTAACGGACTGTTAAATGTTACCCAGACCAGCCAGTTGCAAAAAAAAAAACCTATTATTCCAGGTAAAAACTTCTTCCCTTTTTTTTCTTTTTCTTTTTCTTATTTTCTTATTCCTTAATTTCTTTCTTTCTTTTGTTTTTGATTGTGTGTTGAGGGCATCAAATTTAGTTGTATAAAATATACAAATTTAAGGGTAGGAGTACAACATATCACTCATCCACAAGGAACTTATAGATCGCGGTAAGAGGATCGTCCATAGAGATCTTTTGGGAAATTGTAGTTTGACTTGACTTCCTCATCATTGGAGTTGAGGGGGTTTTGTTTATGCAATTAAGATAAACAAAGCAATAAAAAGGAACAAGGTACAAATTAGATAAAGAGACAATCTTAGGCAAAAATGAATCTTAGCTAAGATTGGCGATTGTGTTTGGTTGTGAACTGATGTGGGGTAAACTCCTGGTAAGGGCGAATTTGTGAGCGCAATCCTTGTTTATTCGATCATTGACCTTTAGATTTTATCCTTCTCCCTCATAACTCTGCTATAGATTGGGAGCTAAACCTTTCTAATCCTACTTTCCTCCTCTTGAAATCACTCGGCGGGATCCCTCTCCTAGTGATCCTAACCAATGGACACCTTGCTGGTTAAAGGGTTTATCCAATTGGCTGCTGGCTTGAGGCACATGCATTTTCTCAATGGTGCAGGGAAAGACAGAGTCTAGGCCAAGCTGCTCCCAATTCGGAGCCCTAGATTGTCAATCTGGTCAGGCCTATATCGATCCAAGTCCCCTAACTTCCGCGAAGCTAGCTGCCTACTTGCGTCACTCCGGCTTCGGCTCGTCCCCTTCGTGACTGGCTACAAATTCCTTATCTTGCCCAAGGTTGATCAAATCTTAGCCTAGATAGGAACCAGTTTGTTGAACTAGAACTTGAATCAATTACGAACGAGAGGATATTGAGAATAAATTGGTCTCATGATTCACAAGTGCACTTACTCAACCCTTACCAAGAATTGGGTGTTTAGTTGCTAGACATAATAATTAAAGAAGAAAGATAATTGATGAACATGAAAATGGAATTAAGTCTGTGATATTCAAAACGAATTATCATAGAGCAAAATGTTTTACAACCCAAAAGTGGAAGATGGAAGCTCCCGTAATTGAAAGCCTTCCCTAACCTTTAATAAGGTTAGAGTCCCCTGGCCATCACGTTCCTTTCCAATTTCCAAACTTCAAAAAGATAAAGATAGGGATAAAATCCCAAGTGTTCAAATTCAAAAATAAATATAAAACCAAATAAAATAAAAACAGATTATTTTGTTCAAAAGCAGAGTCGGATCAAATCCGAGAATCGCTCCAGCAAACGCTCCTTCCAGCTATCGGCTCAATCCAAGTGCGTCTTTCTTGAATCCTTGCTTAAGACGTCTCTCGCTCGGCAATCTTGGCCAAGCCTACAGCCAAGATTGCTAGTCTGCGCTTTAGATTGGCTTTTCCTCCATTTCTTGTATCGCCCAAGATTTCTTTCAAAATATAATAGATTGACGTGAAAAGTAAAGTTTTTACCATAAACAAGATAGTTTATGAGCGTAAAAATGCATGGAATTAGACGTCAATCAAACCTCCCCACACTTAAACAATGCTTGCCCCCAAGCATACTGGACTCTAAACTAAGAAAACAAAAGAAACACACAATGGCAAGTCCCCTAGATAGAATACCCTTAGCCAGCCCTTTGCACCTTTATACCTATGACTGTCAGCATACTTCTCAATGGATCCCAACCCTTATGAACATGGCCTACTCAACACCCCAAACATCTGAATTCCACATGATCATAACATCTTTGCATTCCATAACAGACTCAACAAGACAAGGCAACCACCGACTTCCCACATTCTCCCCTTAATTCATACTACTCATCTCATTATTAATTTTGCCTTGCTGAAAAGTTTCTATGCCAGTATTGATACAAGTTTCTTGAGTATTAATGCTTAGTGAGGCAGAAATATCAAGACAAATACAATTTTTTTTTCTTTGCTCTTTTGAAAGTTTCTTGAATATTTCCACTTGGTGAGGCAAAAATATCAAGACATATTTTCTTTTCAAGAGCACGCAACTTACTAGGCATAAAAGTAGTTCTCTGAATATTCTACCCTGATGGGGAAAGAATATCAGAGCAGATTTAGCACAACACAAGGCAAAAATTCCATTTACCACTTAGCAGTTTTTTTCTTAAGGGGATACTTAACATTTTTAGTAGAAGCTTGTCTATTTGTCAACTCTATTACACAATGCTAGACCTCATAATCATGTACAAGATGGATGTTTAGAAGGTACCCGGAATCGTACCCTTACCGGTGTTGAATATGTTAACCCATTTAATCGCCTTGCTCATAAGATACGGGGTCATAAGGTGAAGGATGCTAAAGATCAAGGTTAAGACACTAAGGGGTAGGCTTCAAGCATAGTCCAAAATATTGCCGACTTTCATACAAAACATGAATCACACAAACCTAAAAACACACATAAAAAGACAACAAAAATCATACATCAGACTCTATCTAGACAATCTGGGAAACCTAACGTAGCCTAGATTCACAAAAACTGAAAAATGTTCACAAAAAAGAAAATGACATAAAAAGCACACAAAAGAAATGTATATATAGACAGACCACACAAAAAATACCATCCCCACACTTAGAAGACACATTGTCCTCAATGTGTAAAAGAGAGTTAAAAATAAAAATAAAAAGACACATCACACGCAAACAAAAATAAATGCAAGAAAATAAAAGACATGACTTGGGGGCTTTTACTGAGTTGCGGGAGGTGCAGGTGGATTAGGTACTGACAGAGCAGAACCATGTCCTTCTTCTTAGAAATCACTAGAATCGCTGCTACTAAAATGTGCATCGATCTTCTAAGGAATCACTGGATCATCTGTTGGGTCACTTGTCTTTCCATCTTGGCCAAGATTAGGCTCCTTATCTGCACTGCTGGAATGGGGGACCGCATCATCAAGCTGGATTGGACGCAACTTGAAATTATCGTTGACCTTCTTCCCATAGAGGTGGTCTGCCACTTGTGTGAATCATGTATTAAAACAAAGAAAGCCTTTTTCCTCGTGGAAATGGCCCATCTGGTCAAAAGCCTTAAGATCCATGATCTTAACAGTACAGGATAAATGCATATTTAAAGTAGACAGATTAATACCCCTAGTAGTTGCAGTAATGGAAGAAATAAGGGTGCCTAAGATCAGTTTGGGAATGGGGTCACATGCTTTGATTTGCCTTACAATCTAGTAGCCTAAGTTCACTCTCTTTTTATGCAACATGCACCAAAGTAGAAAAACCTCAAGTTTAGAAATGTTGCCTGAGACAGTTGTCTTACTAGAGAGGTTAATAGAAATGATCCTTTGGAGCATCCTCAAAGTAAGATATCGGATCTGGTAAGCCTTAGCATTCTTATCAAAATTCCCCTTAGGGTCACCAACTAATTCCCTATAGGCTACTGTCTTATCTCAATCTGGGGGATAACCAGTCAAGGCATTCTTATACTCCTTAGAATTAATCTCATCCTCTTTGACAAATCCAAGCAAGATATTAAAATCATCAACAGACAAGTGAGACCAAATATCAAGCAATCTAAAATTAACCACATCAGATGCACCTAGATCAGGATTAGCCCTTCCATTGACATACAATCTATCCTGATCTAGCCAGAAAAATGCATGGAACTCCAAACACAACTCAGCATAAGCAGGCAAATCAAGGTACATAAAATATTCCCACCCAATATTAATTATAAATTTCCTAATCCTATTACCCACACCCAAGGCGTCCAGAAATGAGAAATCGAGAATAGCAAATTGGGTAATTTCACAAGCATATTTCTCATGTAATCTAGTCCTAAGATCAAGGGTATCAGGCCTCAAACAACCATTTAATGAGCTTAAGGGGGGTAGGAGTGCCTTGGCAGTCTTAGCCGTAGGCTTGGCCAAGACTGCAGTTGCTTCTGCGTCAGAGTCGTTGTCAGGCTCATCTTCTTCCTACTTCTTCTTCCCTTTTGCAAACGCTGAGCGCGTCCTCTTAGCCGACAGCTCTTCCTCATCCGTTGTGTCAATCTCTCTCTTCCCTGCCCTCTTTTTCTCCTTGGTTAATCCCTGATCAGACAAGGGTTTAGAATCGACTAGCTTCTTCGCGCCCTTCTTTCGAGCCACCTATTTGGTTCTGGAAACAGGTTGTGGCTTCTCGTCGGAGTCCGTCTCCGTAATCACCTCAACATCTGGACTCCCCTCCTTGCTAACCCTAGATTGGGTTTTTGGTTCTTCTGGGAGAAGAATCTTCCTACTGCTAGGGAGATTTCCCTTGGGGGATCCAGAGGTTGTTACTGTGGGAGGAGTAGAGAATACTTCCTTTTCAGGCTGCTTTGGAGAACCGGACGAATTTTCCTTCATGGACATGATTATCCTTGCTAGTTTGAACGCTTCGTCTAGGTTCTTGGGCAGATCCTGTTCTGGATTTGTGAGAGAGGGAGATGGCGAAGAGATAGGAGATGTTTGATTTTTCGGAGGGGATTCTAGAGTGACTGATTTCTTGGAGGATTTCTTTGATTTAACCATGATTGAAGGGAGTTGATCGTGGAGTGAAAGTAGGAAGGTGGAGAGACTTGGATGAGAACGGGTTAAGAGATTTTTGGTGAGAGAGAAAATTTAGTGATTTGAGGGTTTAGTGGGAGATAAGGGGTTTATCTCATCATTATTTTCATTAATTAGAATTTGAAAACGTTTAATTTTCAAATTCTAACCGTTACTCCTACTTTTTCTCCCCCTTTTTGACACGTAATTGCTTTCCCTCTTTCTTTCTTTTTATTTTCGCGCGTCCTTTAATCCTCACTCTTTGAAGAAGGTTTGGCTTAGATAAAAAAAAGCTTAGCCAAACACCCTCCCCACACTTTATCTCGCAAAACTCCTCAAGAAAATTCCTGAAAAAGGATGAGTCAGTGCCTTTGGAATTTTTTTTATTGAACAAACAATTTATTCACAAGAAAATAAAACAAAAACAAAAACAAAAGAGAAGAAAATGAAAATAAAAAATGGAAAATAAAAGAAAAGGCATGGGTTGCCTCCCATGAAGCGCCTTAGTTATTGTCACAGGCTTGACTCTCTGTCCTTTCACCGAACCTCAGGCGGATCCTTTATCACTTGGTTTTCCTCAAATGTTGGGAACCCTTCTAGGAATGGTTTGAGCCGCTATCCATTGACCTTAAACACTATTCATGTTTTCTCATTTTTAATTTCCACTGCACCACGAGGGTAAATGTTAGTGATAACGTATGGACCTTCCCATCTAGTCTTAAGCTTACCTGGAAAGAGTTTAAACAGAGAGTTGTACAGAAGAACCTTCCCTCCAAGCTGGAGGTTTTTCTTAACAATCTTTCTGTCGTGATCTTAGCTATGATCTGATTATCATATGCTTGGTTTCTTAGTTCCTCCACCTCGTGGATTTGAAGCTTTCTTTCCTCACCCGCTAGGTCATACCTTAGATTGCATTTCCGAATTGCCCAATACGCTCTGTGTTGCAATCCTACTGGCAGATGACAAGCTTTTCCGTATAACAATCTGTACGGAGTCATTCCCATGGGGGTTTTATAGGTGGTCCTATACGCCCATAACGCATCATCTAGCCAGTCTAAGCCAAGATCGACTTGACCTCTCTGTTTGATACTTCTGCTTGGCTATTTGACTGATGATGGTAAGCAGTGGAAACCTTGTGCGTTATTCCATATTTCCTGAACAGTGAAACAATAATCCTATTGCAAAAATGTGTCCCACGGTCGCTAATGATCCCCCGAGGAACACCAAATCTATTCAAAATGTTAGATTTCAAAAATGAAACAACAGTTTTAGCGTCATTGGTCCTAGTAACCTTCGCTTCTATCCATTTAGACATGTAATCCACAGCAAGCAATATATATTGTTTCCCATTTGACATAGGAAAAGGCCCCATAAAATTAATACCCCATAAATCAAAAATCTCGCAATTCACTATGAAATTCATGGGCATTTGATTTTTAGAGCTTATGTTCCCTATCTTTTGGCATTCAGGGCATATCTTGCAAAATTTATAGCTATCATGAAATAGGGTAGGCCAATAAAATCCCGACTCAAGGACTTTTAAGGTCGTCCTCCTAGCTCCAAAATGTCCACCACATGCATAAGAATGACAAAATCTTAAGACAGACGAGACTTCACTTTGAGGGATACACCTCTTAATCAATTGATCCGATCCAATCTTACAAAGATAAGGGTCGTCCCAGATGAAATACCTGCTGTCATGCTTAATTTTAACCTTTTTTTGAGTCGTCGGGTCTCCAAAATGCTTACCCGTGGCTAAGAAATTGACGAGATCAGCAAACCATGGTCTCATCTCTTGGATCGCATATAGGTGTTCATTTGGAAAGTCGTCTCTGATTGGTTCCAGATCGGCTTTCACGAAGCATCTGCTCAGGTGGTCCACGACCAAGTTTTCCTTTCCTACCTTATCCTTTATCTCCAAATTGTATTCCTGCAAAAGTAAAATCCAGCGAATCAGTCTTGGCTTAGATTCTGGTTTGGCTAAGAGATATCTCAAGGCCGCATGGTCAGAAAATACTATGACTTTTATTCCCAACAAATACGATCTGAATTTATCTAATGCAAAGATTATTGCAAACAACTCTTTCTCCGTGGTGGTGTAGTTCTTTTGTGCCTTATCCAACATCTTGGAGGCTTAGTAGATCACGTGTGGATCTCTACCCTTTTTCTGCCCTAGAACCGCACCAACGGCTGAGTTACTAGCATCACACATTAATTCGAATGGGAGACTCCAATCTGGTGCTTGCATGATAGGGGATGTCGTGAGTTTCTCCTTGATCTTGTCAAACCCCACTTGGCAAGCTTCATTAAATTTGAAGTCTACTTCTTCTTGTAACAGCTTGCACATCGGCTTCACAATCTTCGAAAAATCTTTGATAAACCTGCGATAAAATCCAGTGTGGCTAAGAAAACTCCTAACCTCACACACGCATGAGGGGTAAGGCAAACTTTTGATAACATCTATCTTAGCCTGGTCAACCTTTGTGCCTTTTTTAGAGACAACGTGCCCTAGAACTATAGTTTTGAAAACCGGACCGGACAGCGAACCGTTTTCGATTTTTTTTTGGTTCAACCGGGTTCAACCGGATTGACCCGTTTGGACCGTTTGGACCGTTTTAAACCGTTCACATATTGAACCGTTCAATTTTAGATTATCGAACCGGATCGAACCGGCTGGTTTTTTTACATATATATAGGTGAATGCTGTTTTATTATTGTTATTCTTCTTTTAAATCCTATCTCAAGAATTAGTTATGAGTTATCTATAAAGTGTAAACTATTGATAATTTTGCTAGAAAGATGAATACAATCAAGAGGAAAAGCCTATTTTAAATAAATAAATATTACTACCACACCACTTTCTGATGGAAAGAATCCAAGGCATGTAGAAAGGGGCCAAACAAGAAGAGTTTGAAGTTTGAACAATAGTAGTACATATGCTTTTCTACATGGCAGTAGCTGAGGGCCCATCAGTGAATTCTTCAAATATGAGAATGCATTTTTGTAATTAGCATTGCGATAAAAAATCTCAAGACAAATAAATGTGTAAAACTCTTTGGATTTTGATAAATGGTGCCAACAAATCGATTTAAACGGCTTATGATTAAATACTCTCTAAGAATTACTTTTATCCGCAAAAAATCTACTAAATTACAATTTCTTTAGTTTTTCTTTTCTTGAGCTAAGATTGTGAAAAAGCTAAGATAATTATGATTGTCTTTGGTTGCCTCCGTTTCAATGTTTTCGTTGTAATAAAATAATGAAACTAAGATAATTTACATCAATCGCAAAAGCAGCACACCAACAGCAACAATACAACTAAAATCATCTCAACCCAGAAAAACAAGAATGAAATTATTTTATTCAATAGTAGTACATATCCACCACACTACTTTCAGTACAGACTACAGATTCTACAGAATAGTAAGCAAGCAAACTTCAGCACACTTCAATCAATCACAAACAGATAAGAAAAAAATCAAATGCAATGTACGAAGGGAGATGAAGATCATACCGTGAGACAGCGAAACGGCAAAATGACGACCAGACCGAGAGACGGCGAAACGGCGGAGCGACGAGACCGTGAGAGGGAGCGACAATTTTAATTTTTAGGTTTTGCAGTAGTGTTTTTGATTGCGATTTCGCAATCAACGAAGAAGAAGAAGAAGCAAAGTGAAACGACAAGTCGCTTCCATTAAACAAACGACACAACGTTTCAATTTCAACCAAACGACACGTCTTGCCCTTTTAACTAAAAGACACATCGTTTCATTTTTAACAAAACGACGCCGTTTTGTTAGAGCAATCGAACCAGCCGGGTTGATACCGGGTCGACCGGGTCACTGGTTCGGTAAAAACCAACCGGGTCGACCGGTTTTTTCCAGTTCGATTGCATTTTCGGTCCGATTGCAGAAACGAACCGGAAATTCCTAAAAGGCCAGTTGAACCCGGTCGGACCACCGGTCCGGTCCGGGTTTCAAAACACTGCCTAGAACAATACCTTGGTCTGCCATAAAGTGACATTTTTTGAAGTTTAACACTAGATTAGTGCTCACACATCTCTTCAAAATATTTTTCAGATTAGCTAAGCATTCATTAAAATTGTCACCGTAAACGGTGAAGTCGTCCATAAACACTTCAATACTTTTTTCCACATACTCTGAAAAGATACTTACCATGCACCTTTGAAAGGTGGCCGGTGCATTGCACACCCGAATGGCATCCTCCTATACGTGAAGGTTCCGAAGGGATATGTAAATGTCGTCTTCTCTTGGTCCTCTAGTGCCACTGGGATTTGATGAAATCCCGAATAACCATCTAGGAAACAGTAGTGGGACTTACCAGTCAGTCGCTCCACCATTTGATCTATGAATGGTAATGGAAAGTGGTCTTTCCGAGTGACTTGGTTAAGTCTGCGGTAGTCTATACAGACCCTCCATCCATTCTGAATCCTTGTGGCTCTTTTTATTCCATCTTCTCCTTTGGTCACGGTGATTCCTGTCTTCTTAGGCACAACCTGAATAGGGGAAACCCATGAACTATCAGAAATCGGGTAAATAATTCCAGCATCAAGCAACTTAATAATTTCTTTCTTGACAACTTCTATCATTGGAGGGTTTAGCCTCCTCTGGGGTTGTCGGACTATTTTCTTATCCTCTTCCACATGTATCTTGTGCGTACAGATGGTCGAGGATATGCCCTTGATGTCTGCCAAGGTCCACCCAATGGCCTCCTTGTGTTCTTTTAACACGTTTGTCAATCTGGCTTCTTCCTCACTGGAAAGCTTAGCTGAGATTATTCCTGGCAGAGTTTTGTCTTGGCCTAGATAGGCATACTTAAGATATTCCGGTAACTCCTTAAGATCCAGCTTAGATGCATGCACAATAGATGGTAAAACTTTAGAATCAGACACACTCAATAATGGGCAAATCAATGCTTCCTTCAATGATTCATTCTCATGAAGATCTATTACGATCTCCCTAAGATCATCCTATTTCCCCACTCAGTCTTCCAATTACTCCAGTGTCTCAGCAGAGATACTTCTACTTAAGACAAAATCAAGTGGGTCAGTTGCACACAAATTTGTAGTTTCTTCTTCGATGGGATATAAAATATCAATAAAATTAATGCTGTGCGTCTCATTTTGATATTTCAATCCTTCCTTCATGAAGAACTTAATCGTGCTCCCAAAGAATTCCAAAATGATACTACCTTCGTATACATCTATCTTTGCTCTCGTTGATCTAAGAAAAGGTCTTCCTAGGAGCACATCTATTGTACAAGAAGGTAAATCAGAATCCATCTCAACGATATAAAAATCCACAGGGTATATAAAATTATTAATTTGGACGAGGATGTCCTCTACAACTCCCTTAGGGTGAATTACAGTTCGGTCAACCAATTGAATCACCACCTGCGTCTCTTTCATTGCTCCCATTTGTAATGTCTCGTACTCCTTTAGGGATATTACGTTGATTCTAGCTCCTAAGTCGCAAAGAGCCTTTTCCACCATTTTGTTCCCAATCTTGCAAGGAATGGTGAAAGTTCCTTGATCTCCGTATTTCTCCAGGAGACATTTTGGGTAAGATTCACTCTTTCAATCCCTGCAAGTTTTCTTTTGTTAGTACAAAGTTCTTTCAAAAAATTTGCATAGGAAGGAACTTTAGAAATCAAATCTAGCATAGGAATATTCACTACCACTTTGCCAAAAATATTCATGAATTCCTTAGCCTCGTCTAACTTCTTCTGTTTTGCGGACTTGGGGGGTAAGGAGGTGGAATCTCCACTGCTTCCTAAGGTTTTGAACTTTGATCATTAGTCTTGGCCACTGGCTTGGCCAAGATTGGGTGCTCCTCTACCGTCTCAGCTAGAGTTTTAGTCTTAGCCTCAGTCTTACCCAAGATTGGTTCTGGTTGAGACTCTGCCTGGATTTCTTCGTCTTCATCCTCAAACATATGGTTTTGTATTTCCCTATCTAACTTAGCACCCTTTCTTTCAGGCAAAATGCTTCCACTCCTAAGATGAATAGCACTCACATTGTGCTTAGGATTATTTTCAGTAGTCGAAGGTAATTTGCCACTGGTCTCAGGCTGGGCGAGTTGGCTGATTTGCTTCTACATCTCAACAAGACTTGACTGGGTCGCTTGCATGAATTTTTGTAAGGTATCTTCTATAGGAACTCCAGTAATCTTAAGTGGTTGAGGTGCTGGTGGCAATTGTGGGACGGGGGTCTGGTTTGATTGAGGTGGTCTAGGTACGAAGTGTTGAAAATTAATGGGAGATTGTTGTGGTTGTTGGTGGTATTATTGTTGTGATGTTTGTTGGCTAGGCTGAGGCTGATCCTGTCTCCATCTTAGATTGACATGTTGCCTCCAAGGATATTGGTTACTCTCATGAGGAAATTTAGGTTGTCCCTGATTGTAACCATATGCAGCGTTGACTAGGGCTAAACATTTGACCCGTCCAACCCGTCTAACCCGCCAACCCGAACCAACCCGACCCACCAAAAGCAAAAAAACTGCCAACCCGCCCATGTACAGATACATAATCGACCCGTCAATTTAGTGGCGGGTCGGTTCGCGGGTCAACTTTTAAAAAATCGCAAAAAAATCGACCCGACCCGCTAACTAACCCTAACCCTAACCCTAAGTATAAATACTCTCCTTTCTTCCTTCATTTTTTCCTTTTCTTTTCTTGCTGCTTTCTTCTTTCCTTTCCTTTTCTTCTCTTTTCTTCTTTCATTCTTCTTTCTTCTTCCTCGTCGTTGTCGCCGACATGCCACCACCATCCACCACCAATCTGCCACTCATCCTCCCTCTTCTCATCTCTGGTCCTCCTCCGCCTCTCCTCCTCACAACAAAACCGCGGCCCCTCGTCCTCGATTGCTCTCTCATTTCTCTCCCTAATAGTGTTGAGAAATTGTTTGTGGCTGGAATTTGATTTAATTGTGTGGTTGTTTTTATTTAATTTGGTGGCTATTTTGGTTCAATTGTGTAGCAGTTTTGATTTGATTTGGTGGCTGGTGTTGCCAGCGGATAAGAAGATGGTAGGTTAAGGTTGGGTTTGGGTGGGCCCATAAGAAGAAAGGAAGAAGATTGGGTGCTAGGAAAGCCCAACCCGCGGGACCCGCCAACCCGCGGTTACCGAACCGACCCGCCACACCCGCCAACCCGCGGTTATATGTGTCTATAACCAACCCGAACCGACCCGTTAAATTTTAGGCGGGTCAGTGGCGGGTTGGGCCTATAACAGATCCGACCCGACCCGTGTACACCCCTAGCGTTGACTGGAATTGGGGCTGGATCGCTCGGCTGTTGCACCATGTAACAGTTGTGCGTTGGATGATCTACTTATTGACAAATCTCACAAATCAAAGCCATAGGATTGGCTGCTGCTACTGGACCCTGTACCTGAGATGTGGTACTTGATACGAGCCTCCTTAGAGACCCTTGAAGGTTCGGCAGTGAAGTTGGTCGGCGTATGGATCTAGCTCACTTTAGGAGATCGGCGAAGGCTTTAGTCGGACGGTTCATGCTTTAACAGAGTAATGGAATGCGGAAGCAAGGTGGGAAAACGAAAGAGGAAGAAGGAGATATATTGATGGAAAAGGACATACAAATATTGAACTTGAAAGTCACAGCTAACCCTTCTAGGGGTGTTTCCTAGACAACCTAGCCACAAGACGAACAAGGATCTCAACTTCAAGAGCGACCCTCCTAAGGGCAATTCCTAGGCAATCCGCTCAGTTTGAAGAAGAAGAGATGGAGGTTTGAAGAACCTTAATTAGCTAAGCTAAAATGTTTGGCCTTAGATTGGAGATTATCACAAAAACAAAGACAAACCTAAAATTAGTCCATCTCCTTCTTTAAATACCTAAGTCTATTTACAAAGGGAAAGTACCCTCACACCCTTGGACAAAGGGGCTGAAACGCTGCCTTGCACTTGGGCTCACGGACGGTCTAGGGCGAGGGCATGAACGGTCTGACGCATGTGCGGGTTGGCGCTTGGGCGAGGGTGTGAACGGCCTGACGTGGATGTCCTCATGGGATACTAGGGATTGCGCGGGCGTATGCCATGGGATGCTAGGGTTAGCACGGGAGCTCCTCATGCCTTGGTCGACCATCCCGTGAGGTTCCTCGCTAAGGCTCTCCTCGCGAGCCGCGGCCTTCGAAGTCTTTGCAGTGTGAGCGATGGCATGTAGACACGTCACCCACCCGTCATAGGCCTTCAAGTCAGCCTCCTCATTCCTTAGGGCCTTTAGTAGCTGGATCACCATGCCCTTGCTCCTAGTGAAGTAGCGAGGTAGTGTCGTGCTAGTATCATTCTCTCCTCCTTTGAGGGGATTCGGCCTCGAATCTATGGGGGTGTCATCGACAAGGTCCAAGTCATCTTGTACATCGTCATTATCTACAAAATATGGAGATAAATCAGTCACATTAAAGGTAGGGTGGACGTTTCCAAATGAAGAAGGGAGGTCAAGGCGATATGCGTTGTCGTTGAACTTCTCTAGGATAAGGAAAGGGTCGTCTCCGTAGAGGCTTAGCTTTCCCTTTCATTGTTGTGGGAACCTCTCCTTGCGCAAGTGAAGCCACACCCAATCCCCAACCTCGAAGGATTGTAAATGGCGACCGACGTTTCTTTTCTCCACCAAACGGGCCGTGATCTTTTCCATGCGTGTCTTGGCCTTTTCATGGATCTTTTAGACCGTGGTTGCCTTCTTGTCACCATCTAGGCTAGTAAGATCATGCAATGGCAAAGGTAACAAGTCTATGGGGGTGAGAGGGTTGAAACCATAAACAAGTTCAAAAGGAGTGAAACGAGTTGCGGAATGCATGGTACGATTATAGGCAAACTCAATAAATGCAATGCAATCGTCCCAAGATTTAGCATATTCATGTACCATGATGCGCAACATTGTACCAAGTGTTCTATTGACTACTTCCGTTTGGCCATCCGTTTAAGGATGGCAAGAAGTGGAAAATAAGAGTTTAGTGCCAAGTTTTGCCCATAATACACGCCAAAAGTGGCTAAGAAATTTAGGATCTCTATCACTAACGATACTCCTAGGCATGCCATGGAGTCTAACGATGTCATTGAAAAAAAGATGTGCAATGTGTGAAGCATCGTGTGTGGTGTGGCATAGTATGAAGTGAGCCATCTTAGAGAAATGGTCCACCACTACAAACAAGGAGTCCTTACCTTGCTTGGTTCATGGTGGGCTAACAACAAAGTCCATGGAAAGGTAGCACCAAGGGTGCGACGTAATTGGCAAAGGCATATATTGACCATGGCCTAGAGACGTAGACTTAGCACGTTTACAAGCAATGCATGTGGAGACAAAATGCGCAACATCACGTTTCATTTTAGGCCAAAAGAAATGCTCATGGAGAGTGCTAAGAGTTTTATCAATGCCAAAATGGCCCATCAATCCGCCACCATGGGCTTCTCTAACAAGTAATTCCCTAGTATCGCATTTTGGCACACACAATTTACCCTTTCAAAACAAAAATCCATCATGCCTCATATATTTAGGAACCGAACCAAGATGACAAGTATCATACAATTGTTTGAAATCCATGTCATTGGCATACAATGATGGCAATGCGAGAACCCAATAAAATGAGTGTGAAGGGAGTTAAGTAGGGCGTACCTTCGGGAGAGGGCATCGGCTACGATGTTATCCTTTCCCTTCATGTACTTGATGTGGTAAGTGAAACGCTCGAGAAACTCTATCCAAGTCGCGTGGCGCTTGTTCAATTTCCCTTGGCCCTTCAAGTATTTCAAACTTAGGTGGTCCGTGTGGAAAATTAACTCGCGGGGCAAAAGGTAATGTTCCCACACATCCAAAGCCCTTACCAAGGCATAAAACTCAAGGTCATAGGTGCAATAATTGAGCTGGGCGCCACTCAATTTCTCGCTGAAATAAGCCACTAGGCGCTTGTCTTGCAACAACACCACACCATTACCAATTCCGCTAGCGTCAAATTGGACCTCGAAGGTCCTCTCAAAGTTAGGAAGCACGAGAACGGGGCTAGAGGAGAGCTTGCTCTTCAAGGTAGTGAAAGCCATGTCATGGGCTTGACCCCAAAAAAAGGGCACATTGGACTTGGTTAGAGCATGAAGTGGCGCCGCGATTGTGGAAAAATCTTGGACAAAAAGACGATAGAAACCCGCGAGGCCAAGGAAAGAGCGGACCTCGGGAACATTGGAGAGTCTTGGCCATTCGGTGATTGCTTTGATCTTGGTCGGGTCAACCTTAAGACCGAATGTACCTACAATAAACCCAAGGAAGTGCACTTCTTCCAAGCAAAAATACACTTAGACATTTTGGCATAGAGTTGATGAACACGCAAGGTTAGGAAAACTTGGTGCAAATGGTCCATATGTTCATTTCTAGATAAACTATAAACCAATATATCGTCAAAGTAAACCACCACACATTTGCCTATGAGGTGTCTAAGCACATGATTCATAAGGCGCATGAATGTACTAGGTGCATTAGAAAGACCAAACGACATGACCAACCACTCATACAAGCCAAATTTAGTTTTAAAGGCCGTTTTCCATTAATCACTCTCATGAACCCTAATATGGTGATAGCTACTTACCAAATCAATTTTAGAAAAAATTATGGCACCACTAAGCTCATCAAGCATGTCATCAAGTCGAGGGATAAGATGAGAATATTTTACCGTGATTTGATTAACCGAACGACAATCCATGCACATCCTCCACCTACCATCCTTCTTGGGCACCAAAATGACGGGGACAGCGCAAGGGGAGAGGCTTTCACGAACAAAACCCTTCTCAAGGAGGTCATCCACTTGTGCTTGAAGCTCATGGGTGTCCTTTGGGTTGCATTTATACGCCGGCCGGTTAGGGATTGTGGAACCCGAAAGGAATTCAATGCGATACTCAATCCCACGGATGGGGGACAAACTGTAAGGGATATCCTCGGAGAAAACATCAACAAATTCCTGCACAAGTGAGGCAACATCACTAGACAAAGGTAGTTTAGAGTTAGAAGAAGATAGACAAAGATCCGTGAACCTAATTAGGATACACGATTTTCGCATCATTAAAGCCAATCTAATATCCCTTCCTTTCGCCATATGGCTCACCATTGACTTACGTTTCACTCTAGAACTATGTTTTGCCTCACTTACTTACTTGTTGGTGTCAAGTTTTATTTTTCCCCTCTTGGCAAGCTCACTTTTTTTCGTACCGGTTGTTTTCCTCTTGTTCCGTGCTCACATTTTTCTCTCCACTCGGGGTATGCTCACTTTTTTCATACCTAATTTTTTCTGCACTCACACTACTCACATTTTTCACTCCACACCACTCATTTTTCTTTTCCAATTTGGAAGTAATGTCTAGAGTAGCACAAGCCTTTTGGAGCTTCAATTGGTCTTCGTACACTTGATGCGGTGATAAGAGAGGTATTAGAAACTTTCAATCGTGGTGAGTCAACTTGTAGGTGTTTCAGAAACCATCATGGAGGGCATGCCTATCAAATTGCCAAGGTTGACCAAGTAAGAGGTGGCTAGATTGCATTGGCGCAACATCACAATGCCTTTCATCCACATATGCGCCAATTGCAAAAGGGACAAGGACTTGGCGAGTGACTTTGATGGAGCTGCCATCGTTAAACCAATTGAGGGTCTAAGGATGGGGGTGTCTAGTGGTGGAAAGGGCTAAAAGGTGCACTAGGAGAGTGCTTGTAACATCGGTGCAGCTGTCGTTGTCCACAATAATGGAGATAGTCATTCCATGGGAGATTCCACGAGTGTGGAAGAGGTTCTCGCGTTGTTCCCGGACCAAATCATCCTCCTTAGGTGTTATGCTTAAGTTTCGGCGCACCACTAGGCAAGTAGGCACCTCAACATGATCATACTCATCCGTGTCCTCCTTGTCACTTTGTGTCATGTCCGAAAGGTGGTGTGGAAGATCCTCTGCATCGTCATCATCACTACTAAGTTCACTACTCTTACGGATCAAAATGAGTCTCCTATTAGGGCACTCAGCTTTCATGTGGCCCTTGTCGCCACACTTGAAATATTAAATGGAGCGAGAAGGTGTGCGTTGGCTAGGGGTTGAGTTTGTAGGAGGTCTTGTAGCATTTGGTGCTTGAGGAGGTCTCAGTGGGTAGGTGTTAGGTTTATAGGGAAACGGGGGTTTGGGTGTGTTTAGTGGGGGCTTGATTGAATTAGCGAGGGAGTCCACGGAGGTTTTGTGGTGGTAGAAGAGGAGGTGAAGGGGAATTTGGGTTTAGAGTTAACTTGCCTTTCAATTTTCAGCGCTCTGTGAAGCATATCTTCCAAATTGTCATACGCTTGGAAGTCAAGAGTGTAGACAATATCCTTACGAAGGCCGCCTAGAAACTAAGCCATCGTGGCTTCCTCGGTCTCATTGATATTCACTCGCATCACACATGTGAGCATGTCGTGGTAGAAGTCACTCATACTACGGTAGCCTTGAGATAGTCGTTGTAGTCATTGGTAAAGGTCACAGTGGTAATAGGAAGGGACAAAATGCTGGCGCAACTCAATCTTGAAGTCCTCCCAAGTGTCAAGGGGTAGACGCCGCTCAAATCTCCTAGTGGTTACTAGCCTCTCCCACCAATGAATGGCCATGTCGGTGAACCCTACAATGGCAAGCCTAATTTTCTTCACATCCGTGTAGTTGTAGCATTCAAAAACTCTCTCCACTTGACTTTTCCAAGTAAAATAGGCGTCGGGGTCATCCTTACCTTCAAATATGGGGATGGTGAGTTTCATGCTTGAGAGGTGGTTATCCCCTCGTTGTTCTTGGTAGCGATTGCCTCTAGGCTCAAAAGGCTCATCATAATCAAATCTACGCTCACCATTGGCGTGCTCATATAAGGGTGGCTGCCGTAGGGGTGGGGGTGGGGATGGGGAGGGTAGGGTCGTTTAGTTGTGTCGTGGTCTGTCATGAAGGAGCAAGGCAGCTGGCTGCCGTGGGGGAGGCACATAGGCATTGACGCGATGTAGGGGCATGTTTGGGGTGTCGATAGGGTAGGGTGGTGGGTGGTTGGTGGGTGTGTCTCGGCTCATTTGTGGTAACGGGCCTTGGGTTGGAAGAGTAATTTTGGTGAGGGGCGTATGGGTCTCCAACATTAGTGTGGTGCCGCGATGGGGGTTTAATTAATCCTTTATCATCACTACGGTAGCTCTCGGCCATCACACCTTCATCATTGTCAACTTGGTTTGTGGTGTTTGGTGGGAAACCATAGTAAGCTATATGTGAGGGGTCGTTGGGTTGTGTCGTTTGGTGGTAATGGATAGTAGGGTGAGGCGACTGTGGTGGGGTAGGATGGGGCGGTGTGGGGGGAGGCGGTGGGGGTGGTGGTGGAGGTGCGGGCTGTACCGGCTGAGGGGTAAGGGTTGCTATTGCATCCAAAATAGCTTTGTTGGTTTGCGCTTGTGTCACCCAATGGCCTTGCAATTCAACCATTTGGTTGCAGATGGTAGCTAAAGTAGGACTAGGCTCGGCGAAGCCATCGGGACTCCCTTCCCTTAATCTACTAACATTGGAAGAACCATCGGAGGTAACCATTTGGAGATTTTCATTGGACATAATGCATACCTACAAAATGAACGAACGCAATTCTTGATAAGATGTTAGTCACTCCCTCACGTGTTTGGGCACTCGTGTGTCACATAACACTCTAATGCAGTCACTAACTCACCCACTCGAATCTCCAAAGTAAACCAAATACTCAAGCCTAGCACAAGACTCTAAGACTTATAGGAGCACAAGGAACACAAGGAAAATAAGCTAAGAAGTAAAGGGAAGGAAAATCAAGAGAGATGCACGAATTGTATTTAAATGTACACCAAATTGATTTGAAGTAGAAAGAGGTAGGGGAAACAAGGCACGAAAACTCAAGACACAAATAAATAGCTAGCTCAAAAGACAACTTAAGAGGGAAATGAGGTAGAGTGACAAAGGCACGAAGTGCAAGTTGAGTAGTGCAAAAGCCGAAAAGATTTGCTTAGTTAAAACAGCCGAGATGTTGATTATATAAGTCACTTTAAAATTAATGCACACAAGTAATGTCTTGCTTTTGACTCAATTCGATTCTCACTTTTTTTTTTTGAGCTAGGAACTTGATCACTTTTTTTTTTTGATTTGATCCTTGCTTTCGTTCCTTTTTCTATTCTTTTGTGTTTGCTCTTCTTTCTTTTTTTTGATTGAGTGCAAGAGAATCCACGTGTATGACTTGTAGTTTTTTTTTATAAAGAAAAGTAAAAGACAAGTAGTATGGCAAAATAAAATTTCACTAGATGCCAAAATACATGAGGTGGCAAGTCAAGATGAGGTGTCACACTTTGTATGGATGACAAGGCTAATGATGTGTCACGGTGTGTGCTGAAATGTGTAAGTGAGGTGGCTGTTTTGAGTAAGGAGCAAGTTTAAAATACTAGGCTCACAATGAGAGATGTGGCCGGCTGTGCAACAAGTGTGGTGGGTGACAACTATGCTAGCAAACAAAAGTTAGACTACAAGGCCACATGGCACACAAGACACTTGGCTCTTTTTCCTTGCATGACTATGAACAAATGAACTTAGAAGATGAACAACCAAAACGTTCAAAGGGGGAAGAAGAAGAAATGAATGTGTTAGATGCTTGTAAACACCAAAATATGCAGATTTAATGTTTGGACAAGATCAAAATGCAAAAAGACAAGAAAAATTTGAGTAAAACTCAAATTTGTCAAAAATGCACAAAATGGATCTGAGGCTTATAGAAGAGTTTCTAACCGTGAAAGTTGAGAGGAAACTTGAAAGTGGTCGGTCTAGTGAGTAGCTGGAGCTCCGCTACCACTTGATACGAGCCTCCTTAGAGACCCTTGAAGGTTCGGCGGTGAAGTTGTCCGGCGTATGGATCTAGCTTACTTTAGGAGATTGGCGAAGGCTTTAGTAGGACGGTTCATGCTTTGACGGAGTAATGGAATGCGGAAGCAAGGTGGGAAAACAAAAGAGGAAGAATGAGATATATTGATGGAAAAGGACATACAAATATTGAACTTGAAAGTCACGATTAACCCTTCTAGCGGTGTTTCCTAGACAACCTAGCCACAAGATGAACAAGGATCTCAACATCAAGAGTGACCCTCCTAAGGGCAATTCCTAGGCAACCCGCTCGGTTTGAAGAAGAAGAGTTGGAGGTTTGAAGAACCCTAATTAGCTAAGCTAAAATGTTTGGTCTTAGATTGGAGATTATCACATAAACAAAGACAAACCTAAAATTAGTCCATCTCCTTCTTTAAATACCTAAGTCTATTTACAAAGGGAAAGTACCCTCACACCCTTGGACAAAGGGCCTGAAATGTTGCCTTGCACTTGGGCTCACGGAGGGTTCAGGGCGAGCGCACGGATGGGCCTAGCGCATGTTCTAGGATGGATGGCCCTACTACTCCGTCGGTAAGCTCGATGTTAGCTCTGCGTGCCCACTTGGATTATTTAATTGGGATGGCCGCAGGCCCCACTTCTAGTACCGCGACATCAGGTGTGTCCCCTCGAGTTATTTTTACTTCGTCTATTGTCACCGATCGACCAGTATCGCCTCGTCGCCAGGAGAGTGTCCCTCTGACCTCACCTGCGATAAACATGCCATTCAGCTTTGCGCAACTGGCAGACGGACTGGAGGAGCACTACATACCGCGGATACCGCGGATTCCTATCTCTCAAGTGGAGCGACCGCTAGATGAATGCAGAGAGCATTGGGACTGCAGAAGAGAGAGAGCCGGTAGGGAGGTATCTATGGAGCGGAGTGAAAGATCAGGCAGTAGGAGGCATCGAACCCGTTCGCCTAGGAGTCGTAGCCGGTCTCCCAGGCAACAACGCACCTTAGAGCCTCGAGGGCACAGGCGACACCTGGACATGTCTCCTCCTCATCATGATCGTGAGATCTTGGATGACACCGCTGGTCATCCTTTCACCCACCGGGTAAGGCACCACAGGGTCAGCCGACATGTTAAGCTCCCCACGGAATCATACGATGGCACCAAAGACCCCATCTCGCATCTTAGTAAGGTGAAGGATTTCGTCCAGTTTCAAACGCACAACGACGCGGCGTTGTGTCAAATATTCGTTATGACATTGTCAGGAGTAGCTCGCCTCTGGTTTGAAGGACTTCCTGCTCGATCAGTTGATAATTTTTCGCAACTAGAGGCCAAGTTTAAGAGTCACTTCAGCACAGCTATCCCCATTCGAAAGTCAGCAGCAGCCTTGTTTGATATATGTAGAAAACCAGAGGAGTCTTTGAATAGTTATCTTGGTCGTTTTGATATGGAAATGTCGTTAACTCCTGGTATTACTATTGATTTCGCTATAGAAGCTTTGAAGCAGAATTGTGGATATGGGAAGCTGAGAGATACGTTGATGGTGGACCCCCCAATGACTTTAGACGCGTTAAGATTGAAGGCTCACAATTACGCGAGAATGGAAGAAGAGGAATATAGAAACAGGATACGAGATGCGCCTCAGAACGCCCCTCCTGCTCCCACGGCTCAAGCTAGTATGACCCACGATACCCGTCCGGGTGACGAATACACCCAGCGGAAAGATTACATCCTCAAGGCGTCGAATCGCCAGAAGGGTAATTTCTCTAGAGGAAGGGGCGGCGGCCTGAATGTTCAGCGACAGGGGGGTCCCCCTAAGGGTCAAATGTACGATCCTGACCTCCCTCCCCTTATACTCCAACAAACAGAAATCTTAGCCATCATTCAGATGCGGAACCTGCCAATCCGCTATCCAGCCCCTGTGAAGCCAGGGGTGGTCATGGGAGGAAGGGAAAATACTTTTTGTAAATTCCATAAGGTTAAGGGGCATTCTACAGAGGCATGCAGGGAATTGAAGTTAGCAATAAAGCGTCTGTTGAAAGAAGGCTATCTTGGAGAATTCGCCACTCGTATGAGAGAAGAAACCAGGAGTGACCCTCCGCACGGGGCATCAAGTGACCATCAATTGCCTCCTCCCCTTGGGAGCAGCGGGACTTTTGAGGCAAAGGGGAAAGAAGCACTAATGATGTATGATGAGGACATCCCCATAATTAACATTATCACTGGGGGCGCGTCGCTCCTGGATGAGATTACCCCAGCAACACTCGCGGCAGGAGAGAAGCAGAAGCGGGAAGGCCAGCCTGTAAAAAAGGGAGCGATTGATGCACTGGACAGAATGGTGATATCTTTTTCGGAAGAAGATGAGAAAGGCGTTGTCTTCCCTCATAATGACGTGCTAGTAGTCACACCGGTTATTGGGAGTCATGGGGTACGAAGGACCCTCATTGATAACGGCAGTGCGGTAAACTTATTTTCGTTGGAAGCATATAATCTCATGAAACGCCCTGCCGGTGAACTGGCGCCTTGCAAGAAACCAATTATTGGAGTGGACGGCATCCCTATACCTGTAATTGGAGTCACAACGCTGCCTGTGTATTTTAGAGAAGACGCGTCGAAATGATCAGAAGAGCTGATGTTCTTAGTTGTGGATCTCATCCTACCGTATAATGTCATTCTAGGGCGGCCATTCCTCAATCGTTTTGGGGCGGCGGTATCTCAGAAACACCTCAGGATGAAGTACCCCTCTTGGGAAGGGGTAGTATCGATCAAGGGCGATCAAAAGCTAGCCATTGAGTGTTATTCACTCATGATTCAAAAAAACTGTGATCAATATGTGTGTGTGGCAGCGGATCCCTATGAGCAAAGGGATGAAAGGCGAACCCAACCAGTGGATGCGATGGTATCCATCCCCGTCCAAGACAATGATAAGGCGAGCTTCCAGGCCAGTGAAAAGTTGACCCTTGAGGAGAGAGCACAATTAGCCCGGCTGTTGAACAAGTGCAAAGGAGAGTTCGCGTGGAAACTGGCGGACGTGCCTGGCGTGTCCAGGGAAGTGGCTGAGCACCGACTCAACGTTGACCCGCGCGCCACGCCAATTCAACAGAAGCGACGAGCATTCTCTACGGAAAAGTCGGTGGTGATTGATAAGGAGGTAGTGAAACTGCTAAACGCAGGATTCATCCAAGAAGTTCAATACCCTACTTGGTTGGCCAACCCTGTCTTAGTCCATAAGCCCAACGGAGACTGGCGCATGTGCATTGATTTCACTAACTTGAATGACGCTTGTCCTAAGGACTGTTATCAGCTCCCTCGGATTGATCAGTTGGTCGATCAAGCGGCAGGGTACGCATATTTGAGTTCTTTGGACGCCAATTCTGGATACCACCAAATTCCTATGGCCAAGGCAAATGAGGAAAAGATGACATTTATAACTCCGAAGGCCACCTATTGCTACACGGTAATGCCGTTTGTCTTAAAGAACGCAGGGGCGACCTTCCAGCGTATGGCCAACAAAGTGTTTGAAAAGCAAATCGGGAGAAATGTAGAAGCGTACGTAGATGATGTATTGGTCAAAAGCAGAAGTTTCAGTGACCATCTAGCCAATTTTCAGGAAGTGTTTGATACATTGAGGAAGTACCAGATAAAGTTGAACCCCCACAAGTGCGCGTTTGCATTTCAAACGGGAAAATTCTTGGGGTATGTGGTAAGCCAAAAGGGCATCCAGCCGAACCCATCAAAGATTAAGGCTATCCATGATATGGTATCGCCGCGAACCCTCCAGGAAGTTCAGAGGTTAACAGGATGCGTCATTGCTCTGGGACGGTTCATCTCTAAGCAGGGCGAGAAGTGCTTGCCGTTCTTTAAAGTCATACGCAAGAAAGCTCCGTTCGGATGGACACAAGAGTGCGAAGAGGCGTTCGTGGGTTTGGAAACATACTTGTCGTCCGACTTGGTACTAATACGACCGGAACCGGGTGACACCTTATTCTTATACATCGGCGTCGTGGATGAAGTGGTCAGTGTCGTTTTGGTCCGGGAGGATAATCACGCCCACCGCCCAGTCTTCTTTGTTAGCCATGTGTTAAAAGATGCCGAGGTGCGATACACCCACATTGAGAAGGTGGCATTCGCCTTGCTACAGTCCACACGGAAGATGGACAGGTACTTCCAGGTCCATCCAGTCATCGTGCTCACGGACCAGCCTTTGAGAAGGATTTTTAGGAAACCAGAATCCTCGGGGAGGATGTTGATTTGGTCAATTGAGCTGGAACAGTATGGATTACAGTACAAGGCTTGGCCATCCGTGAAAGCTCAGGTTTTAGTAGATTTTATAGACGAATGTACCTTTACTAGGGATAAGGCGGTGGAGTCGCTCGAGAAGAAAGAAAGTGATGCAAAGATCCTACCCTCAGAAGCCCCCGCGGACGTATGGGTCATCTATGTGGATGGCGCCAAAAATCAAGAGCTGGCGGGAGCTGGCATATACATGATCGGGCCACATGATGTGCAGGTGCGGCATACCATTAGAATCCTGCAACCATTGTCCAACAACGCAGCAGAGTATGAAGCGTTATTGGCGGGCCTTAGAGTAGGAAGGAGCCTCTTCGCTAAAACTGAAAATGACCTGGTAGCAGGAGCCCCATGGTTGAAAATATGAGGGGACTCCAAGTTGATAATTGATCAAGTCTTGGGACATTCCCAAGCTAGAGAACCGATCATGGCGCAATACCTCTCGAAAGTGAAAAGGGAATTGGCAGAAATGGAACAAAGCGGCGTGTGTGTTACTTTCGAACACATTCCGCGGGAGGACAATACTGAGGCGAATAATCTTGCCAAGGCGGCAGCTAATCAGGAGGCTGTCATACCAGAAGGCGTCTACTATGAGGAAAGGTCATTACCGTCCTTCATGGAGGAACAACTGTCGCTATGTGTGGAGGAGACTGAAAAGGATTGGAGGGTCCCTGTGATAAAGTTTTTGAACCACGACGAGTTGCCGAGCGACAGTACAGAGAAGAAAAAAGTGCTGAAGCAAGCAGCAAGGTGCACTTATTATGATGGGGAGTTAATTCGAAGATGTTTCTCGCACCCAGTCGCAAAATGTATAACGGAACAAGAAGGCCTCCATACCCTGCGCGAGATTCATGAAGGCATCTGCGGCATGCAAGTGTCGGGTGGTACCATGGCCGCGCAGGTGTTCCGGTCAGGATTCTATTGGCCCACTATTCGCAGGGATTGTAACAACTTTGTGCAATCATGCCATAAGTGTCAAGAATTTGCCAAAATCCCTCGACGACCCGTCACTGAAATATCTCAGATCGTGGCACCTTGTCCTTTTGCCAAGTGGGGAATCGATATTTTAGGCCATTTTCCTAAGGCCAGGTCCCAACTGAAATTTGTAATTGTGGCAGTGGACTACTTTACCAAATGGGCAGAAGCGGAAGCGGTAGCCAGTATTACGACGGAGAAGGTATGACACTTCTTTAAGCACCAAGTGATCATGCGTTTCGGGGTGCCTCACGTGCTAGTTAGTGACAACGAAGCACAGTTTACCAACCGCTTCTTCAAAGAGCAATGTGAAGAATTCCAGATCGAACAGAGGTTTTCCTCTGTGGCGCATCCTCAGACTAACGGCCAGGCGGAGGTAACCAACCGAAGCATACTGAGCGGTATTAAGAAAAATCTTGAGGGGTCGAAAAAGAAGTGGCCAGACGAGCTACCCTATGTAATGTGGGCTTACCGCATGACCGTCAAAACTAGTACGGGGGAAACGCCCTTTGCAATGGCTTTTGGTACTGAGGCAGTAACTCCTGTCAAAATTGGCACCCTAAGCTTAAGGGTGGAATATTTCAAGGAGGAATTAAACGAGGATAGGTTACGGGCTAACCTCGATACGCTGCCTGAGGCGCGCGAGGAAGCTCTCTTGAAAATAATGCACTACAAAAGAAGAATGGCGCGGTATCACAACAGACATGTTAAGGAGCGGCTGTTCAAGGTGGGAGACCTCGTGCTCAGGGACAAACGAGCAGCGGGCCAATGAATGTGGAAACTTAGCTCAAACTGGGAAGGCCCGTACCGCGTCACTCGTGTTATCGAAAAGGGGGCGTATCACCTCGAAACGCTTGACGGTACTCCCTTACCTAACTCTTGGAATATTGCTCGATTAAAATTATATCATGCTAGAATTTGACATGCCGTTGGGCGTGGTTTAGAAATTGAAATTTAGAAATTGGCATGCCGTTGGGCATGGTTTAGAAATTGAAATTTTGAAATTGGCATGCCGTTGGGCATGGTTTAGAAATTGAAATTATGAAATTGACATGCCGTTGGGCATGGTTTAGAAATTGAAATTATGAAAATTGACATGCCGTTGGGCATGGTTTAGAAATTGAGATTATGAAATTGACATGCCGTTTGGGCATGGTTTAGAAATTGAAATTTAAATTTGACATGGCGTTTGGGCATGGTTTAGAAATTGAAATTTAAATTTGACATGGCGTTGGGCATGGTTTAGAAATTGAAATTTTGAAATTGACATGCCGTTGGGCATAGTTTAGAAATCGAAATTATGAAATTGACATGCCGTTGGGCATAGTTTAGAAATCGAAATTATGAAATTGACATGCCGTTGGGCATGGTTTAGAAATCGAAATTATGAAATTGACATACCGTTGGGCATGGTTTAGAAATTGAAATTTTGAAATTGACATGTCGTTGGGCATGGTTTAGAAATCGAAATTTTAAAATTGACATGCGGTTGGGCATGGTTTAGAAATTGAAATTTTGAAATTGACATGCCGTTGGGCATGGTTTAGAAATTGAAATTTTGAAATTGACATGCCGTTGGGCATGGTTTAGAAATTGAAATTTTGAAATTGACATGCCCTTGGGCATGGTTTAGAAATTGAAATTGAAATTTGACATGCCCTTGGGCATGGTCTAGAAATTGAAATTGGAATGTGACATGCAGTTGGGCATGGTCTAGAAATTGAAATTATGAATTTGACATGCCGTTGGGCATGGTCTAACAATTGTTGTGGAAATATTTCTTGTTCCTTGTTGGTTGTCTGTGTAATATGCAGATAACAAGGAAAAGAGGATGTCGGGGGTGAAAAGTCCTAGCCTTGAGGCAGAATGGGCTGATGCAGATGGGTCGTCAAGACGAGGCACGCCCCGGCGATCCTGGAAATATATGGTGCTGGAAGTGAAAAATTCTGGCCTTGTGAGGCCGGCCTTGATCAGGCGGCTCGCTAAGACGAGACACGCTCCAGCACTGTCAGCAATGAAAAATCCTATCCTGGGGAAACCCAGAGAGGGCACGCCCCGACTCCCCTAGGGATGTAAAGTCCTATCCTTGTGACAGCCCGTGCTCACATAGGCGGATGATCATTAAGTGAGGCACGACCCCAGGGAAGATAAAAACTCCACCTCGCAAGTGAAAATCCTATCCTTACGATGGTAGCGCTAACATAGGCACCTCGTAAAGAAGGGGCACGTTCCGAGGTGCGAGGACACGCTGAGGAAGTGAAAAGTCCTATCCTCGTGATGGCCGGCCCTGATCAGGCGGCGCACTGAGAGGTGGCACTTCCCGGCCGATTGAGGAAATATGGTAAGTCACGGTACCCCAGCTAGTAACCGGAAGGGACAAACCCGGTGAAGTTTGGCTGGAAGAGTACGTGACACGAGCGACATCGGGCGAGATCGCGCCCACACCCCAAGGTAATTAAGATATTTTAGTAGATGTCGCTACTAATGTAAATGATAAGTGAAAATGTGCAGAAAATTCGGCACAAGCCACATCTCGGAAGGATCGCGCTAGGTAAGTGAGGAGCGCGCGCGGCAATGTCCCAAGGTAACTAAGGCTTTTCGGGAATATGTCGCTACTAACGAAAGTTATAAGTAAAAATGTGCAGAAAATTTAGTAAAGTGTGAAAGCGATGGAGCACTTGGGAAAATAGTGACGTTGCGGAGAGACAGAGCGTCCAAAGGGGAGATCCAGTCGTCTCAAGCACGGTACGAGATAATGGTAAGGAGCGGATCTACCCTATTGCGCAAAGAGAAACGCGCGACGACATGGCGTGTTGCGACTCCGCAAGGGAAGTTCGAAGGCGCAGGCAACATCAATTCAACGGTGGTAACCAGTTTTGAAAGAAGGGCTAACGAAAGTAAAGCGAGAAATATCATCGATAAAGTAAAATGATGGCAAATTGTGCAAACTGTTTATACAAGAGGGGATACTTGTTTAAACAAAAGGCCCCAAAAACACAAAAAGGGCAAAGAAGTCAGGGCGCCCGATGGACAAAAAGAGAAGTGACATTTACGACCTGGGCATGTTTTTGTCCCCCTCGTCATGCCGTGGCCTCTTCGCTTGGCGGTAGCCCTCTTCAGTGAGGAACCCAGACTTCTGCTTGAAGAGACGGATGATGGCATCAGCGTCGAAGAAATTGCGGCCGTGACGCTCAATGAAGCAGTCGGCCATGAAGCCTGCAGTTTGTTCCAGAAACCATTTACATTTGTCCGCTGTTTCCTCCATAAGCGCGGCATTCTTACTTTGCTCCGCTTGAAGGGCGGCATCCCTCGTGGCCTGGTGTCCTTTGGCGTCTTCCAACTCTTTTCTCGCAACTCCTAAACTGCCTTCCGCACATTGTCGCTCTTCAACACACTTCCTCAGCTCTTCCTGAGTTTTATTAAGTTCCCTTTGGTACTCGTTGATTTCTTCCAAGAGCTGGTGATTAGTGTTGCGCCATTCCTGGGAGGAAGATTGGAGAGAGCTCATTTGTCTCGTCACATTCCTAGACCAGTAATGGAAGCCCTGAAAGCTAGAGAACAGCTGGGTCCTTATCTGCTGCAGTTGCTCGCCCTCGGCAACGGAGAGGAAGGCCTGCTCCTCCTCCTCAACCGACAGCAGATGCCCCGCCAGATAGACGGATGTCGCTAGGGAGCTGTCGCCTCCCAATGCTGGGAACCCGCGCTGGCGAATGTTACTTAAATCAACCTGATGGGTGGCGGCTCCGCTAGAGAGTATAGTGCTTAGGTCAGCCACCATGCACGGAGTGTCCATGGGGGGGAAGAGAGGGAGAGATTGTTTGAATAGAAGCAGGAATGAAGAAGACATCAGGAGGGGACGGAGGGGAGCGATTAGATGGTCCAGCGTCAATATTGAAACCGCCAGTTGGTAGGGATGGAAAGTCCTCCTCTGCATGATCCTCCAGGAAGTCGAAGGGATTTCCAGGTGGAGGAGATGACGCGACAAAAGAAGAGTGAAGCGGCGCAGAGGTAGCCCCGTTCCCTGCCAGACCAGAGTCTTGATTACCCACCAAGGGGTCGGTATTGGTGACGCCGCCTTGCCTTTCCTGACCAGCGGCAAAGTCGTCCGCTGAAGGGGTGTCTTCATTAAGACGCGATCGCTTAGGGTCAAGAATACCTGACAAATCCATGCCGTCGTGCGAAGGAGTAGCGGAAGAGGCAACAGCAGCGGTATCCTACGCGCAAAAGAAATAGGGGAATTAAGAAACGGACAAAAATATATAGACAGAGAAAATTGTGTAAAAAAACCACCTGAATAGGAGGACGGACAGGAGCAATAACGCGAAGGCGGAGAGTTCTTTTCTTCTTTTTTGCAAGGGGAGGACGAGAAGACGACGCTCGTGTAGGAACAATGCTAGGGGAGGAAATTGGCTCAGTAGTTGATGTGGCAGTAGCCTCCGCTCGAGGAAGAGAAGAAGACTCAGGTGCAGAAGTGGACACGTGCGTGGTGTCAATCGCGGCACCAGTCGAGGCGGCAGAAAGAGCCCTTTTTTTTCTCTTCTGTTGAGCTCTTCTCTCTCTTTTCTTGATACAATCAGGTTTCCACCCGGCGGGAGGATCTGTAGAGATAAGAAAAGAATGTTAGAGTTAGTATTAACGTGGAGCAGCGAACGAAGGGACGATGCTCACTTTGAATGCAATCCTGGATGTCGCCCCGGTACGCGAGTTCGCGAGTGCGAACACCAGGAATCCCCGACAGGTTGAGTAGCTTGTCCAGCCAGCCTTGGTCAACTGGTCCTAACTCAGTCCTGCCACCCCAGGCAGCATCCCTGATAACTAGATTAAACCCACTCCGCCACAAAGGCTGGGGCAGATTAATGATGAAGAATCCTTTTTTCCAAGCATCAATAGAAGATTCAAGGAATAACAGCTTCCAGGTAAAGGGGTTTAGAGCTTCAACATCATAGCGAGGCGATATCGCTATGATGTCGTTGTTATGGTGGTATAATTGAAAAAGGGAGTGAAGTAACAACAAGGAAGGAGATTCATTCCCTATATATCTACAGAGGGCTATAAAAGCATAAATGCCACAATAGGCGTTTGGACTCAATTGGGCAGCATTTAGATCAAATTCAGAGAGTAACTCGACAATTAAAGGATCTAGAGGCAGCCGAAAACCATAATGAAACATTTTGGCATAAAGAACCCTATGGTTGCCAGGTAATTCGCTATTAAGGCGAAGGGACTTTGGGGCAACTTCAGTAGAATACCCCTCCAACTGGTCGAGAGTGGCATTATAGCTCCGCAGGCGCCGTCGAAGGACGGCGGTGGAAGCAATGGTGGAAATAGTAGTATCAATATCCCCCTCCCCAGCAGAGCGGGGATAGCGGCGATTACGAGCCATGCGCAAGGTTAAAAGAAGGATAGAGAGGAAGGTACCTGTGGTGAGAAGAAGATCGAAGCACCCGGGCGGCGGCGGATCGTAGGAGGAAGAAGAGGAATTGTCTTTTCTTTTCTTTCTTTTCATTTTTCAAAAGAGAAAGGTAACAAAAGATAAAAAGAAAGCACCTGGGGTTTTTATAACCCTAAGGACTAAAGGGAACGATGGTTCAAGCGATCGTGGTGTGTGACGTGTCAAGGGCAAAGAGGCGCGGGAAGCAGGTACAACCACTGAGGAGCGAAAAGACATGTTCAGCCCGTCAGTCCTTTAGCGTTCCCCTTTGATGACACGTGGGCTCAGAACATTATGACTGTCTCCTCCGTATCAAGTAAAAGGAGTCAGAGCATTAAATGCTCTGAAAAGGGCGCAGTCAAACCCGGCGAAAAGGAGCGGCAAGATGTAATGCCACGGCATGCAAGAGGCAAAGTGCGAAGAAAATGTAGTCAAGCGGTATGTGATAAAGGGCGACATCGTATTGAAACACGCATTATTTGGTCAAGATTACAAGATCCGTTAATTATTACAAGCAAGGAGGCAACGTCAAAGTCCAAATGGGAAAAATAATACAATAAGGGAGTAAGTAAAGAAGTGACACCCCCAATCAAGCGGCATCAAATGGGCCCTCCCCAGGCACTGATCTACTACTCCTCTTCGGAGGAGAGGAAACCCTCTTGGCTCTCATCAATCTCTTTCATCCTCGTGGAGGTATACCTGGCGACCTCAGTGGACCTGCTGCGGTGCTGATCTGTCACCCCGACGATAAAGGCTTGTTCAGTCTTCTTCTTCCACCAGGTCACCTTCTAGAAAGCTTTCGACAGGTCCGCATCGCGGGAGGATACCTCCTCAAGAAGGAATGAGTTCTTTTTCCTCTCAGCCACCAACTCAACCTCTAAAGCTTCAACCTGGGCTTTTCCTTTAGACCTTTCCCGAGAAAGGTCAGCGCGGCACTCGCGCAGTTCGGCCTGAGCGCGTTTGTGGAGTCGCGACAGCTCCTCCACCTTTGGTAGGGCACTAGAGTTTTGAGATTGTGTACCATGAGCCTTGATGAAGTAATGAAGCTGTCGAAAGGCAGCAAGGCAGTTGCTCATGACGCGCACATATTGAACTTCGGGAGGAAGTTGCAGTAGCCCACTCTCCTCCTCGGAGGCGCGAAACATTTCACAGGCCAAGATAGTCATGGGATGATCTTGCGATAAGGGGTCTGATATACCCAGGGCACGGAACCCGTCAGTCCCAAATTTCGACAAATTTAGCCGGTGAGAAGGGGCCCCTTGAGGCCCGTCATGGGAGAGATCAGCAACAAAGCAAGGGGCGGAGATACCGCCTGAGCCCCCAACGTCTCGAATTGAAGTAAGGAACAACGGACAAGGGGACTTCGGGAGAGAGTGAGAAGAACCAGCTCCACTTGGGACTGAGGGACGCACGTTAGGAATACAGGGGCCAATGGGCGAGTGTGGAGGCTCCACAACAGGAGCGGAATCTGCAGCGGATGACGGCATCATCGCAGCAGAGGAGGTCTTGTTGGGGGCAGCCAGCCCCAGAGTCGAGGAAGCATCACCCAGTGAAGCGGTACCCCCCTTTGTGGTGTCAGGAGAAACGGTAGTCTGGGAAGCGACGGTATTTGCAGTATTGGCAGGAGGAGATCGAGTCGTCATCCTTGTCACTTGAGCTTCGCTCGCTTCCCTTAGCTTCTTCCGTTGAGCTGAGGAAGCCAGGCGGAGGCTCAACTCTGTGTCCATGTCCTCAACTCCGTAGGAGAAAATCTTCGTCTCAGTCATTGGCAAACCAGACCCGAATCTCTTCTTCCGACTGGGTAACCAGTTCTCCACGAAGTGGGAAGTGCGGAAGGAGGAACCGCTTTCCCTGGAAAGAATCTCATCTAAAGCTCTTTTCTTTATGGGCATACGGTGATCAGCTCGAGCCCCAGCGGAAATAGAGGGAGCAGTCGTTGAAGGGGCGACAACCTTGTGAGGAGCGTCACCTTCGGAGAGCGGTCGAGCGATAGTCTCCCCTGTGAAAAGTTACGTTAGTAAACAAGGGGTAAGCAAGGCAGCGGCGAAGCTCAAAAGCTCACCTATGGTACACTCAGTTAAAGGCATGTACAAAGCAAAGTTTTGGATCTGGAAAGAGGACTCCATCTCCAGTAAAGTGTTGGCTTGATCTAACTCTTCCCTAGATAGAGGCGCTGGCCTCACCAAATCAACCACCTCCAGGTTGAAGTCAGGACGCCACAGGCGAGAGGGTAATTCGACAATGAAGAAACCGCTCTTCCAGTTTTCGACGTTCTCCTCAAATCCTCGAAATTTCTGCCAAAAAGGCCTCACCAGAGCATCATCCCATCTTGGAATAATATTAATGAAGCCGTCGCGAAAAACTAAAGTCAGGAACTTGTGAAGTAAAGTGACAGAGGGAGCAAGAATATCTTTTAATTCGCAAGCACGAAGGAAGGCGTAGATACAACTCCATGAGGAAGGGGTGATCTACGCAAGGTTAAGCCCGTGCTCGCGCAACACACGCTCTAGCGTGTCATGAACTGGGAAGCGGAACCCATATTGAAACATTTTAAAATAAAGAATCCTATGAGTTTTCCAGTGCTGGCTATGAAGCCTCATAGTGTCAGAAGGAATAGTGGGGTGATAGCCGCAGGGGAAGGTAATGTTATTGCTTTCCAGTTCTAGGCGTAAGACAGTAGGGCAAGTAAAGATGCTAGGGGTGTTTTCAAGCTCGGGATATCGAGAAATTGGCCTAGGGGTAGCTAAAGAACTAGATTGAGATCTCGTGCGAGGCATGATAGGTAAAGCATCAAAGGAAAATCAAAAGCAAGATCGAGCAGAATACCTTGAGAGAGAGAAGACTGAAATTAATAGGTGAGTCGTCTGGATGCGAACGAGAGAATTTCCTCGGAGCAAGCGAAAAACGAAGAGAGCTCTGAAGTATAAAAAGGAGCAAAAAGGTATAAAGAAGAAGCGTTTTTCCTTTTAAAAGAGACGGTGGAAAAGTCAGACAGAAGGGCAACCTATCACAGCAAGACACGTACGGGACAAACGGGACACGTGGAAAGACCCTGACAGAAACTTAAAGTCAAGCGCTCACCTCGAATTCCGTAAAAGAAAGACTCAGTAATTACAAGAAACCCCGCAAAGATGGTCGCATGAAGCGGTAATCGGCTGCCCAGCGGCAGTTATCCCATAGGGCGGCGATTATGCCAAAAGCGAAAAGGAAAAGGCAAATGACATTTTATTTCACTTTATTCCATACTATTATTTATTGAAAGAGAAAGCCAGCGGCATCTACATTAGGTGTGCCATCGTCAGTCTTCGTCCGCCCAGTGTATGTCATAGACGTAATCATAATCCTCCCGAGACGATGGCGACCCACTGTTATAGAAAGGAAAGGGCTCGTCAATCTTGAAAGGTCTCTTACCAAGCCCAGTCGCGGAACCTGTCGTAAGGGCAGTTTCCTCCTTTGAAGCGGCGCGGGAGCTTTCCTCCAGGGTCAGGGTAACCAGTCCTGGGGCGGCATCTTGAATATAAGTCTTGTCCTTGGTAAAAGGACAAGGAACGGATGGTGACGCTTCACCCTTTTGCCGCAGCGAAAGATAGTGAGGTTCAAAGTTGGCAAAGAAGGAGTCAAAAGATTGTTTCTTTGTTTTCTTCAATCTCTTGCGACCCCGGCACTTTATGGAATGTCTGGCAGGCCTCCATGGAGGTGAGAGTGGAGGGTTGTCGGAGTCGGGAGAAGTTGGAGGGGTCGGAGGAGAATCACGGGCAGCAGTATACAAAAAACGGGAGTCAGCCATGGAAATATCAGTAAGAGTGAGAAGAAAGAAGAAAAAAGATGAACAGAGAAAGAGAGGGAGAGCCCCATTATATAGCCGAGGTGAGGAAGCGTGCCTGCCTTTTCGCGTGTTATCGAGGACAGTTAATGCTATCAGGGATAACGTCCATTTGGGGAAAGATCTAACTCCGCAACTGTTAAAAGTCTGCACCAGCCAGGAGGCACCGAAATCGTTGTCCAATCCGTTAACACTGAAAAATGGCGCAAAATATATTCAGAACGGATGCGATATGGGAAAATTGTCATTATGAGCCAGGTAGGAAAATAAAGTTATGGGATCCCAAGGGACACCAAGCTCACAATTAGTGAGAATAAAAGTTGTTTCCTGAGAAAGACGATATGAGAAAGAAGAAAAACATTGACAGCGCGACAAGTGAATAAGGGAAAGCATATTTATTTATTTAAAGGGCTTAACGACCCGAGATTACAAAAAGGCCTAACGGCCCGGAGTTACAAAAGGTGGCCCAAGAGGAGCACAGAAAGACACGCCAAGAGGATCCCCATCGCTGGTCAGGCATTCGACCCAGCGTCATCATCTTCCCATTCCAGGAAAGGAATTTCCCTCAGGGCATCCGCAAGAGCCGTCAGTTCAGAAGAATAGGCCCTCATGCCCTTCAGGCAGCATCCCAGCAAGTCCTTCCTATGCTGTAGCGTTGTCATCAGCAGCTGAATTTGAGAAACAGCCACTGACAGCTTCAGTGCTTTCTCCACGGGACTGAAATCCTCCAAGGTAACGGCAACCTATCTAGCCTGCAGGGGAGTCAGCATCCCCTGGAGCTCTAGTATATCCTCCGAGGTTTTAACGCTCAGTGAACCCAGGAAATCGGTGTTTGCCTGAGTTAGGTTCCTAAGGGCATGGGTTTTAGAGAGTAGGAAGTTTTTGGTGACTTCGTTCATAACAAGAAGAGAGATAAGGAAATTTGAAGAGAGAGGTGGAAAAGTTGTGAGAGTTATGAAGCAAGTGTAAAATGGAAGGCCTATTTATAGACTTCGGAAAAAGGTATTTCGAAGATATACCTTTATCGATTGTCGAGCCCTCATTAGGGCAGAAACCTCTGAAGGGGCAGGACCGGAGACGCGGTGATAGCCCTTGGTAAACACTCGGGCTAGTTTTCGTTTGGGTATATGATAACTATCGATACCACAGAAGCGGCATCTCCACTACCCCGCTGGGTGACTCGGCCAGCATACTGTACCCGCCGAGGGAGACGAGACCCTGTTCTTACCGCCCTTAGCCTGGCGATCGACCCTGGGATGGTCGACATCAGCGGGAGGGCTCTCATGCGACATCCGCACGGCGGCATCCCATCCTAGGTCATCCATGACGTCACTCCGCATGACGTCATCCCGCATGACATCACTCCCTGCCACCCCAGGGATACCTACCAGGGATAATTCCTACCCCCTGTTGGTACACTCCTTCCTTTGCCTATAAATACCCCCACCTTTTCAGACAAGAGGGTAAGCCTAAGATAGCGTACTGAACCCCTGTCATTTTGACTACTGACACTGACTTTGGCATCGGAGTGTTTACGCCGGAGATCCCCTCCGGCGCTTTGCAGGTGACGAAGACCCCAGCACAGTGTTCCCGACCAGCCCAGATCAGACCGATCCTGCTCAGTATCCCCCGGACTCTTATCATCCCATTCCTTTCCTAACCCTTTTTGGGCATGTTGCTACTAATCTTCTTCTAGTTTCACACTATTATGCAGATCAGGGCTTTTGGAGAGGAAACCTAGAAAAGATGCATTTTCCCATGGATTCTGGATGGACTTGAGCAGCGAGGCCTAGCAGTTGGTAGACAGCATGCAGGCAGCATCTTGCCCTGTAGTGTTGCGCACACAGCAGTCAAGGGCTCAAGCGCTAAACAAGGAAATTCCCTATTTTAAGGGAATCAGCTGATCCGCCCCATTTAAATCCAATCTCTCCCGTTTTGGGAAGAAAAGATTATGAGATCAGCTCCAATTAAATTAGGATTTCCCTTTTAATTAATTTCCATTATTGGAATTTCCTTTCTTGTAATTTTCTCTTTTAAAACCCTTTTTGTCTTAGGGTTTCGGGCTTCTTCTTAATCTTCTATCTTCTCCACTTTGGAGCTCTGAACTCTTTTGCTGCCTTCAGCACCCTTGTAATTTCGATCATAAACCGGAGTTTGCTCTAGCCGGTAATCAATAAGGGTTTTTTCTAATTCATCTCTTTTCTCTATGCAATTATATTTATTTATTTATTTCAATTCTAATATAAATGGCTAAGCTCACTTGTTCTTGGTAGGATCATCAAAGGTTGCTTAAGAAGGTTGTGAGGTCGAATTGAAATTAATATATCCTTAGTTGGTATTTAATTATTTAACGATTTCTTGTTAATTCTACTAGGACTAATTCTAGCCTAATCAACTAGCTGTTTACCCTAGGTGATTAAAGTCATCACTGTGGTTATAACTAACGCGAAGCTGCAGGGTAAAGTAAACAACCAATCAGAGTCATCAGGTCGCTGGTTTCATTCGGTTGGGTTAAGTAAGTAATCAGGGTAGAGCCTCGAACGTACTGAGTGTCTCGCCCTGGATGCGTCTTCCTTCATCTTCATGGGCCTTCGAGTATTGCTTCCATAAACGTACCTTGGGAGACGGCGAAGCGTCAAGACTACTCCATAAACGTACCTTGGGGTAGTTTCTCGTACGAAAGGAAGCAAGGGACCTAAATGTACCTGGTCCCTATAGCACGTCTACCAGCGAGGGATAGACGATCATTGCACCCGTGATCAGCAGACTTTGAAAGCAACCCGAGATAGATTCCTACTGGGAACTCCTTCCTTTATTGATTTATTACTCACTTTTATTACTGTCTATTATTGCTTTATTAGATATTAATCAACCAACTCTGGAAAACTCCCCATTACTCGTTATTGTTCTTATCTGTTTGCCCTTGTTGCACAATACAAGAAAGTGTTCACCCTAGTCCCTGTGGATCGACCCTGTACCACTATACACAGTTTAATTGTGCACTTATTGCAGGTTTTATTATTATTTTTGAGGTGTCTCGACAACACGTTAAGAAGAAAGAAATAAAATCCAAAAATTATAGAAAACCCAAATGGAATTTTTTTTTTTTATCATTAGGGATTTTATTTATATTCGAGGAGGAAGGATAGGAGAGAGGCTAGAGGAAGGATGCTTGTTCCAGAGGATTTTGGAGAATGCTTAATATCAAAGGACAAAGGATGAATGAAATGAATTTCTTTTCTTTTCCCAGATATTATTTCTATTTTTATTAAAAAATATTATTTTTTTAAAATTAATTACATTATTTTTCTAGATTTTCAAAATTAATTAATTTTTTTTGAAATTTTGAATTAATTATATTATTTTCTGTATTTTTAAAATTAATTCCATTATTTTTCTGTATTTTTAAAATTAATTACAATATTTTTTTGGATTTTTTCTAGATTAATTAAATTATTTTTCTAAATTTTTAAAAGTAATTATATTATTTTTCTAAATTTTTAAAATTAATTATATTATTTTTCAGAATAATAAAATAAAAATACCTAGAACAACATTTTTTTTTTTGCAACCTTCTGTCATGGGTCACAACTAACAGACAATTAGTTTGACTAACAGAAAGGAGCTGGACCTTGTTGACCAATAGTACAGGGAGCCTAAATAGACTTTTTATAGTCCAGGGGAGGTTTGTGATTTTCTCGCAAAATTCAGGAGTTTTTAATACTATTACCCCTTATATTTTTGTAAGACTAACTTATTTATAAAAATTTAACTTAATTTAGTCATTTTGTATATAATTGTTTAAACAATGTATTTTTTTAATGTGAAATTAAATTAAATTACAATTTGGGAATATAATTAATTGTCTTATTGAAAATTTTCTAATAAAAATAAAATAAAATTAGTGTCCGGGGAGTGTGCCGTTAGAAACAAAGTTCATCGACGGCTAAGGCCGTCGAAACAGTGCAACAATAAAGCCAAGTTTCGATGGAATTTTCCATCAAAAACCTAGGTTTACTTAGGCCTATCCACTTCTTTTCTTTTCTTTTCTTTTCTTTTCTTCTTCCTTCTCTTCTTCTCCCCGCCGCTCTCTCTCTCTCTCTCTCCATCACCGTCTGCCACCGGCACCACCCCCTTCCTCCTGCCAGATCTGGCCCGACACCAGAAGCACCTCTACTCGACTGTCACACATTCTGTTTGACTGCACCCACCAACTGCCACCCACCCACCAGCTAGCTTTAGTGGCCGACTACCACTCACCCACCGACCGAGCACTCCATTTGGCCGGTCTTGTGATGTGTTCATGACCACGCCTGTTAAGACTCGAGGTCGTGTCTGATCGGAACGGTGGCGGTCGGTTGTCGGATGTACCTGCAAAGCGCCGGAGGGGGGGCTCCGGCGTAGACACTCCGATGCTTAAGTCAGTTCGGGGATACAAATTAACAAGAGGTACTGCTGGGTCATCTCGATCATACCTTCTGTCCGAAAAAGTAGGGATATTTATAGGCCTCGATGGCGATACCTGGCGATAACAATCCAGGCGATGTCTGGTGATGACGTCACGAGCGATGCCAGTAGGTGACGTCATGAGCGGTATCTAACTAGGCTACCGGGAGCGATAACCTCGCAGTTCCCTAGGATGGGATGGCGCCGTGCGTATAGAGACGTGTGAGTCCCTCCTCCGCTGATGTCGACCATCCTAGGAATCCTTCGCTGATCCCTGGGCGATATGAAGATATACTATGGGACTTATAGGAATCCGTCCCGGCAGGAGTCGCAAGTGTAGTAGCACCGTGAAGGTTATCTTGATTGTTATCATAAGCCCAACTGAAAACGAGCCCAAGTGTTTACCAAGGGCTGTCACTCCCTGTCCATGTCTGGAATCTTAGGTGATGATTTGTTCTTTCATAAGGCGATAGGCTCCTAGGATATCCGAGCTTCCTTGTCTCCTTTAGCTCGAGACAGGTTGGTCTAAACGATGGGTTAGAGCTCAGATTTGAAGATTTTCCTCCGAGCATTCAGATCCCGGCCTTCATTTTTGTCTCATGCCTCGTCCTCTGGATGCGTTAAGAAATCCACAGGAGACGCCGCCGTCTTGTTCGTAATTATTAGGGGATTGCTTTCACCTAGCGATATTATTCAGCCTAATCCCTTGGGCAGGACTTAGAAAATTGCAACTTTACTCCTGTCGCAGGAGAGCTGCTGACAGGCCACTTGCGATGTCGCCAAGGACTGCAGCCGAGTCATTCCGTAGGCTCGCCTATGTTCCGGTCCATCATCCTTTCGAGTGTACTGCAAACACATAGAGGAGATAGGTACTTATGGAGAAATTAGCAAACTTTGTACTTACAGGGATTTTGAGATCACACAGGTCCTGTCTTTCTTTTCCGCTTAAGGGAACAACGATATTGACGCGGTTTTACGCCATCAGCTGCCTTCGATTAACGTGGCTTTATACCACTAGATACCTGTGAGGTCGGCGAGGTTTTATGCATCTAGGGCTACCTGCGACATCAACGCGGCTTTACACTGTGGATACCAGTAACCGTATGGCTTTTACGTCATGACTACCCGTAATATCGTGCCTTTCGGCGCTTTTCCATATTCTATCTCGTACCCCTCCGAGCATCTATATCACGGATAGTTCACGAACACTGACCTTTGCTTCCGCTTCGGGTCCATCGGCCCTCGAGGGTAACGGGACGGCTTGCCTTTTGAGGACCTCCTTTTCTTTTCCAAGGCCCTTCTCTTGGAGCCTATAAATCGGGGAGCTTTTTCCACCCACGTTCTCATCATCTTTGGCAACTTGCATTATGGATCATTTGACTAAAAAATTTCTCCTTTCCAAGGGCCACTCTCTCAAGAACCTCAATGATGGTGACGTTGGGTTCCTGGAGAACATGCTGGTCAAGACTTCTGAGGACATCCTAGAGCTGCAGGGGATGCTAACCCCACTCCATTCCAGGCTGGGAGCCACGTCTCTGGAGGATTTCAGTCCTTTGGAGAGCGTGTCGAAGCTGGCTGCCTCCATCGCTCGGATTCAAGTGGTAATCGACATGCTACAGCAGCGCAAGGATATGCTGGGGTGCTGCCTAAAGGGGATGAGAGCCACCTCCCATGATCTAATTCTGGTCATGGATTCCCTGAGAGACCTTCCCGAAGTACCTGAAGATGCTGGCTCTGACGCCTGATATCAGTGGCTCCCTTTGAGCCCTTTTTACTTTCCCTCTTGTCATGCCACTGTACTTTTCGGCCATTAGGCCATAATAAATAAACTATTTTTATTATGCCACTTTGCAACTGTTCTTCTTCTTTAATGCGCCCTTTGTCTTTTTTCCATTGGGGGTATTCTTAGCCCATCTGAAAACGATTCAGCCACTGGGTGGTTTTCTAGTTGGCTGTTCTGCATTAAATCCACGCCGCTGTTGTCCTGGCAACTGATTGGGCAATTTTGCGGTTTTCCTTGATTCAAGTAAGATTTCAACAAGCGTGACTTCAAATCCTTACTTATACTTCAGGCTGTACACGTGTCCACCCTCAAGGGTCGGGTTGGAAGATCGAAGATCCTTTTTTCTCGATTTTCTGGCTATTTAAAGGGATCCTCTTTCCCTTATTTTTATTCACCTCCTTGTTCATTTTTCCTTTGATAAGTAATCTGCGATCTCATGATTGATTCTCATTTTTTAGATACGACCGCACGAGATTCTCCACCGACTCCTCCGACTTCTCCTGATTCGGATAATCCTCCTCCATCGCCTCCTTGGAGGCCGCCTATTCGCCGACGGTGTCGCAAGAGGCGGAGGAAGGATGCTGCGAAGGCCTCTAGATCATTCTTTGATTCTCTTGCTTCTCTCTCTACGAAGGGGGAAGGAACGTCTTTCCTTCCTAGCGAGTCACCACAAAGGGCTCCCTCTGCCTGCTCGGCAGTTGAAATGGTATCGCCAGCTGTTAAGGAGGAGTCAGATCAATCGTCAATTCGTGCAGGGGGGAGGATTGAGGAACCTTTCCCTCTCGCTGGCGAGGATCTATCGCTTTTAGGTGATGATGATGATGACGTGGTCTACTGCTATGGCATCTCCTGGTCTGACGACGAATAGTTGTGCATACCATGCCTCTTTGTAGATGTCGTATGGCTTTCCCAAAATAATAAAATGACGCTTTATTTTCTTTTCGCTCTCCTGCCGCTTTTCTCCCTTTATTTTTTCAGGTTTCCAGGGTTATCGCGGAAGTGTGCCTTTCGCTGGGTGCAACTGCCTTTCGGTTTTCAATCAGTAACTGTCTTCTCCAAAAGACACTGATCGCCCACACGTCCTTTTCTACTCTGCACGTGTTTTGTTTTTACAGGCTGTTTCTTTTTTAGGTTTAACCTTTATAAGGAATTCGCTCTTCTCTTTTAGTACTTTTGCTAATACTTCGAAATTCTTCATATTTTCTCTCTTCTGTGCTTCTTTCTTCCTGAGGGTTTTGCTACAATTGCTCGCCGGTGCCGACGGCCTGTTTACTGGCTCTTTGCTCCAGGTATTTTGTTTCTCTATTGCCATAGCTTTACTTTTTCCAGTTCATTATGTCTCGCGCTAGATCCTCTGCAGTTATTGAAAATCCCCTAGATCCTGAAGTTAGGAGAGCTCGTAGTGTCTTTGATTGTAATGAGGTTTTGAGGGCTGAGTTAGAGGAGAACGGTATCACTTTTCCCACGGGATATCGCCCCTTTGTCCCTTTAAAGGATACTCGGCTCACTGATGCCATGTGGGGGACGTTCCGGCTGGTTTATTTCAAGATGTTTAGCTACGGATTTCGTTTCCCACTTCATACTTCTCTGATGAAGCTGCTAAACCATTACGATCTCAATCCTGTTCAAATAACTCCACCTTCCTGGTGTGGGCTTTACGCCTTTCTTCGTTCGTGTGAGATGAAGCATGTTTTTGCTCCATCGCTCGATCTGTTCCGTACATTTTTCACTTTGAGGTATCGCAGCTGCTTGGTGGATATTACCCCAAGTTGGAATGATACCCTTGTTCGGTTCTTCTGGCGGAACTTTCAAGGTTTCGAAGAGAACGTGGACAACTGGAAAAATAGTATCTTCACCCTTCGCTTGCCTTCTCGATTTTGGCGCGGTGGTTTCAACCGAGAGATTACCAGTGCCGCTTGGCGAAAACCAGATGTGTTGTCTAGTATGCATGTGTCTAATGTTACCGCCCTGTTAGAAATAGAAGGGCCCTTCCTCATTCGGGAATTCGCTCGGTTCAGGCCTTTGCCAGAGTGTGTCGTTAGTGAGTTTTTCTTTTGTCACCTTATCTCTTCGATTTTCTTGCCATACTAAAATATTTTATTGGCAGGTAACACTGAGGGTCGCTCTTCCGGTGAAAGTGACGCTCCTCTGAATGTGGTGCCGCTTCAGACGTTACCTCCTTCTCCTCCGCCTGAAGGCTCAAGTCGTCCGCCTATTCCGCCACGAGGAAAGAGAAATAAAACCGTCGCGACACGCAGCGCATCCGCTCGACCTTCCCGTTTCCTTGAGAATTGGCTATCGTCTCGCGGTAAGGGAATGGCTCCGAGTAACCCTGTGATTAAAGAGGTTGACAGCGATAGCGAAAGCATGGATACCGGTTCCGAGCTGCATCATGTCACCCTTACCCAACGGATGAAACTTAGGTCGAGAAAGAGTGTACCCGCAGCAGAGTCAACTGAGGGCGATAGCAACGAAATGGCCGCCGAGATGGAGCGTCTCGTAAAGAGAGTTTGTAAAGAGAAGTCTGACCCACCAATTCCTCCCGAGGAGGAAGTCAACGCGGTTCCCTCCGAGGGAGTTAACACTTCACACGTCGCGGGTGCCTTGTCGGTGGCGGAAGTGGTCAAGGTGCCCTCTGCCACTCCTCCCAAAGTTAACGAGGCTTCAACAGCGGTGGGCTCTCCCTTGTCGTCTGGCGGTCCTATCTCCCCTATCCACTCCTTTATTCCGGATGTGACCTTATCGGTTTCGAATCCGATCGCTCCTCCTAACCCTCCTCCACAGAAACCTCAGCCTTTGTTTCTTTCTTCGATCTCAGGCATTGGTGATTCCGCAAAAAGTTGTTCTCCTCCTTATATCGCCAATCTTTCCCCTCAAAGTCTTCAAGGCCCCACCACATATCAGCTGGACTTTTCTTCCCTTGGTACCGACGGTCTTCTCGCTTTAGGGATATCGGACCCACTATCGCGAGAAGAGACGGTGGGCCCAATAGTGGGGCAAATGTTTACTTCTTCGAAGGACAAAGAAGAGTTCTTACGGCATCCTCCTGAAGCACGACATTCACGCCTTCTGACTGACATGCTGGCCAGTTTCCGCGAGCTAAATTACTTTTTCGAAGATCAGCGTGACAAGGTTCGGCCTTCTCTTGATTTGAAGGGAGAACTAAGCGCTGCCTTAGGGAAGGTAGCGGAGCTGTCGCAGCTTCAGGAGCGAACCCAGGCGGAGTTGAACGATTGTCGTGCTGAGCTTGCTCGAGAAAAATCGAAAGGGAAGGCTAAGATAGATCTTCTGGAGGCGGAATTGGTGGGGGCTGACAAAAAGAATATCTTCCTTCGCGAAGAGATAGCGTCTTGTGATACGGATTTGGCCAAAGTACCTTCAAAGATAGCCTGGTGGAAGAACAAGACCATGGAGGTTTGTATCGCTGAATTTATGAGTCTCCATCGCCAGGGAACTGTCAATTCGTCAGTGCTGGCTGATTACGCTTCCAAGAGAATGAAGGATCTAGGCGAAGGTGAGGGAGATCTTCCTTCTTCTAGAGAAGAGCGGGGGAATGGTGACTGCGATGTCCGCGAGGGCCCATGATTAATCGAGGTTGCTCCATTTAGAGGATTCTTCTGTTTATTTGTTTCTTTGTCTTGTAATAACGCCTTGTTGTGCGACAATATCCGCATTTTACCGCTGTTTGATTTTTTATTCCGCTTTTTTGCGTTAGCTCGAAAGCTGCCTTTTTAATTAACGCCATCTTGCGTTATCTCCTTTCTTGCGATATCGCTCTTGTTTTCTCCAAGAAATGGTACCTGCTTTTCAGAGCATTTAATGCTTGCTATCTTCTCATTAGAAAAGTCCCGATTGTGCAGGCACACGTGTCCATTTCTTCTGGCGCTGTGGGCTAGCGTGCTCGAGAACTTTACTGAAATCGAAGCGTTGTAGCACTTTTCTAGAATTGCACTCATTGCCTGAGTCTGTTCCTCATGTCGCTTCCACGCAACAACTGTGGCCTCCGCCGTTTCATTCTATTACTAGGGTTATAAAACCCAATATTTATTCTTTTCCTTTTTCTTTTATCATCCCACCTTCTCATATTTTCTTTTAGCCGTCTTGTTTTCTTCCCACTATTCAAGGTTCTTCGAAGTGCTTTTTCTCTAAAGGTATTTCCTTTCTCCTCCATCGTCTTCTTCATTTTTACTTCTTTAATTCTGCCATGGCTAAGACTCGCCGTTCTGAGTCGAAATCTGCCGATGAGAAAAGGATGGATATTACTGCTAGTGTTATCACATCTAAGGCCGCTCTCCGTGAGCATTTGGCCGCCCATAATGTTGTTATCCCTGACGATTATAAGGCCATTGTTGCCCCTGAGTTAATACGTTTGAACAGCGTTTTGACGGGCAATCGTAGGGTCTTGTATGCGCAAATGTTCCATTATGGTTTCCGGCTTCCCATCGATTCTTTTGTAAAAGACTTGCTTGTTGCCGGTAATCTGAATCCGGCCCAATTATCCCCAAATGCGTATTGTTGTGTTTATGCTTTTCTGGAACTTTGTAAATACAAAGGGATCACTTCCCCTTCCCTTCTACTGCTCAAATCTCTTTTTAAGCTGATGAAGTGCCGGGGAGTGATAACGATATCACCCCGCTTCGACGATGACTCTCTCAAGTCCTTTACTTGGAAACTCTTCCACATCGAGTCTTCCGTTGATGCTTGGAAAAAGGAGTTCTTTGTGATAGATCTTCCTGAAGATCCTGGTTCCTGGTGGCGATCTGGGTTTAACCAAAACGTCGATGATAACGTCTGGAGTCGACCAGGGACCCTTCCTCAATGTGAACAAGACTGGTTAAACAAATTGCTCAAACTAGAAATCAGTGTTCACATTCGTCAAGTGGCTTGTAGAATGGACATTCGTTCTTGTGTTAAACGTGAGTGTCGCGTTACTCCCTTTTTTGTTATCGTTGATACTAATGCTGACGTTATTTTGTGATCTCGCAGCGACAGATCCTAACTATAAGCCTGAAAGCGTAAGGAGACGCCTGAAGAGGGCTCAAGAAAGAGAAGAAAAGGAGAAAGCTACCTCCACGGAAGCTACTGATAAACCCACGGAACTGCCGGCTACTTCCGCGAGTCTTGCTCAAGTATCCTCTTCTTCAGCTGGTGAGGGGAATACTGATATTCCTTCAGGCATTCCCATCGTGACCGTTGCTGCTCCTCCTGCCCAGCCTTCTTCTTCCCAAGCTCCTAAGGCCATTGCCAAAGGAAAAAAGAAGAGAAAAACAAGAAGCGTTGCCGCTCTTACACCTTCTCCGGACGAGGCAGGTTCTTCAGAAGCACCTCCTCCCACTACTGTTACAGTAAGGGTGCCTTTTAGCCACGATATGCTACATTTCAATGTTTGTCATCGTTTGGTTTCTCTTTTCTATATTTCATATTGCGTTCTTGGCAGGACACTACCGCTGTCGCTACCTCCGCTCCTCCCTCAGGCGATATGAATTTGGGTAACATGCTGACTGGTTCTAAGAAGAGACAGCGGCTGGAAGGTGAGGGGGGAAATCCATCTTCCTCTACCACCAGGATGGAGAACAGAACTGAGGACGTTTTCGACTCCACGGCTGTTCCCCAGGGAGGACATTTGATGCGAATCCACGCATCCAGGTGCCTTTACCGCCAGCTGGTCCAATGACTCGAGCCAGAGCTCAAAAGCTTCAAGACCGTTTGTCGTCACTCATTCACAAGGAGCTGGAATGTGAGATGACAAGTGAGAGAGCCGCTCTTCGAGAGAAGACACCTAGAGTGGTGAATCTTCTCACCTTCACCTTGACCGATGTTGAGTCTGCTAGAAACGGCATGGAACCGTTTCGCCCAATCGGCACTTGACCGTTTCGCCCAATCGGCACTTTCCCGTTTGGGTCAAAACGGCACTCGGCCGTTTGGGTCAAAACGGCACTTGCCTGTTTCATTTAGCCGTTGCCGATTCTATCATCTGTCGCGCATGCCGATTGTTGTTCCCGTTCCGCGTTCCCGCCTGGCCCTTGTGTTGAGAACGGCTCCTACCCGTTTCGCCTAGCCTGGAGTTGACGCGCGTTGACTACTTTAAGCAAGGCTGCGCCTTTCTATTTATTTTAGCTTAATTAATTAAATAGACACTTTAATTAATTAGTTAAGTGTTTTACTTTATTTATTATTCCTTTTATGGAATTAGGGTTTGCTTGTAACCTATATAAGGAGCCGCTTGGCCTCCTTAGAAAGACGGCTGTTATTTTGATAATTTGAGATATTCTCTTCAAATCTCTGCCCCTTGTTCAAATTGGTTGAACCTTGTTCTTCTTGAGTCGTATACAAGTAAATCTTGGAATTGCGTTATTGTGTCGTTTCTCTTAGTGTGATTCTCACATCGTTGAGTCTAGTCCTAAGAATCCGATTCAAGATCCTTGACTTGAAATCGATTAGGGCTCTTAGCACAGGTTAGCTAAGTGGTCTAAGCTCGTGCTTGTTGAGTTATTTATTTCCGCAGGAAGTCCGTCTTTGAACAAAGATCAAAATTGGTGCTACGCATCCTAAGGAACCAGGATCGTATCAGTTGGTAGCGGAGCTTAAGGCGTTCAAAGATTGGTAAGTATCTTATCTTGTTTCCAGTTTTCATTGCTGGAATCGGTGTGTTCTTCAACTCCATTCAAACCCGATTTCTTTGCTGTGCTTGGTTCGTATATGTGCAATTTGTCTGTCAAGTCGAAATTGTATTTATATACATAGCTATTGAAGTCCAAATTTTGTGAGGAAGGTCTCGTTGGAAAGCTACACCTGTTAGGTTTCTGAATCAAAAACAATCAAGCGATTCTTACGCCGGAATCAAAAGCTATAGTCGATTTACTAAATTGTGTTTGCTGCCAAATCCTGCACAATTTTCAGTTGTCGAAATTGAATTTATATATATAGCTACTGCAGTTTCTTTTGAGAGAATAGGAACCCGTAGGGAAGGTGTGTTTGTTGGGCTTCCGAATCAAAAAGAATCAATCGATTCGGAGTTCAGAGTAAAAAGTTCTGATCAAAACACTAAATTGTGTTTTGCTGTCAAAAAAAAAAAAAAAAAAAAAAAGGAAAGAAAAGACAAAGCAGCAACTTCAAAAGAATCAAGAGAAAGTTGCATTAGGTCAAATACAAAAAAAAAAAAAAAACAGAATTGGAGATTAACTTTATTTGAGTTGTTTCGAGTCGAATAGAGCTTTTCTTTGATTCCTTAATTTTGTCTTCTACTCCACTTGTTATTTGTTTAATTGATTGCTTTTGCGATTAATCAAATACCAAGTATCAACGATTGTTTTGAAGCTAGTTGTCCTTGAGAGTCTTCTTGGAAGCTTTTCTTGAATTCTTGAGTCTCACTGACGCTTGAACATTGCAGGATTTTGAGAGGAATTTTGTGAGATTATTAGAGTGTTTAAACACGAGAGTAAACACGTGAGGGAGTGCTAGGTTAGTGCAATTTTACGTTTTCTTTTGTGTTGTGAATTTCAGGAAAACTTATAGATGGCTCAGGAAGGAGTACAGCCCGATCTGTCGACCATGTTGGCTAACATTACGGAACAGCTCCGAACCATGACTGAACGGCAATTAACTGCCGATGCCAGAATGGCTCGGGTGGAAGCGTTAGCCACCATAAATCCAGTAGCGGAGGACCGACGTGATGGACGTATGACCGATCTGTCCGAAGATGATGACAACGCCCGTCGACCACGTAATATGAATCGGCGGCGTGATATTGCCAACGTGCCTCCCCGGCGAATTGCTAGACGTGGGCCACAAGTCCCACAGCCTGATCTGGAAGGAGAACCTGACGGGGGAGAAGGATGGATATATGCTCGGGACGGCCCGAGGAGGGAGAGAAGGGATGATCGGGGTGGTAGAAGAGATCGGGACGAGGACCGATTGGATGCTAATCTCAACAGCATCAAAATGAAAATACCTCCGTTTGAGGGTACTGACGACCCTGATGCTTTCCTGACTTGGGAACGGAAAGTCGATGCTATTTTCCTATGCCACAATTATTCGGAGGGTAAGAAGGTTCAGTTAGCAGCAGTAGAATTCGGTGGGTATGCTAGTCATTGGTGGGAGCAGCTCAACCTGAAGAGAGCCGCCGTTTATGCTGGTCCGATTACTGACTGGGGTGAGATGAAACAGGCGATGAGGCAACGATTTGTCCCTGCCCACTTTCACCGTGAGCTTCATCAACGGCTTCAAACCTTGAAGCAAGGCAGCAAAGGAGTTGGTGCCTACTTTAATGAGATGGAGATTGCTTTAGCTCAAGCAAAGATTACTGAGGAACCTGAGGTAACGATGGCTCGGTTTATTGCTGGTTTGAATGCAGAGATTGTCGACGCCCTGGAGCTGACGCAATACAATACTCTTGAGGAGATGCTTCACATGGCACAGAAGATTGAGAAGCATCGGAAAGCTAAGAGTTTCTCTAAGTCTACTAGGTCGACACCTTGGAAGAAGCCATCTTGGAATAAGGAAGACAGAACGGCTTCTACCGTTCCAAAGACCCCCGCCAGTGTCGTTATCCCTTCCAAAACGGCTACTACCAAACCTTACACTCCACCTGTAGATCGGCCAGCCACTAGAGAAATTGTTTGTTTCAAATGCAACGGCCGAGGACACAAGAAATCGGAGTGTCCGAATAAGAGGGTCTTCATCATCAGGCCGAATGGAGAGGAAGAATCGGATGATGACCAGGCGGAATCGGAACCTGAGGAAGATAGACAGGCCGATTCGGATGTAGACTGTCAGAGAGGTGAACAGGTTCGGTTGCTTGTGATCCGACGGAACCTGAGCGTACAATCCACAGAAGAAGTGTGTGATGAGGAGCAACGGACCAATCTGTTCCATACCCGAGGTGTAATTGATAACAAGGGTTGCGCCATTATTATTGATAACGGAAGCTGCACGAACTGTGCCAGTGCGTTGATGGTTTATAAGCTGCAATTGCCGACGATAAAGCATCCGAAACCATATCGCCTCCACTGGATGACGGACGACAACGGTATTAAGGTGACCAAACAGGTACTTGTTAAGTTTCGTATCGGCAAATACCAAGATGAAGTTCTCTGTGATGTTGTGCTGATGCAAGCAAGCCATATCCTGCTTGGACGACCATGGCAGTTTGATCGAGAAGCGAATCATGATGGAAAGAGAAACCTCTACAAGTTGGTTAAGGATGGCCAGAAATTCACCTTGGCACCGTTAACACAAGCTGAAGTGTTTGAGGATCAGCAATGGCTTGCTAAGTCACATGCTGAATATGAAATTGCGAAACAACTTGCGAGAGAAAAAGAAGGTTTGAGTGTGAGAAATAAAGAGGGAAACACCGAGTGTGTGAGCCTCAAACATTCGCATGAAAACAGCAAGCATGCAGAGGGCGAGTGTCAACATTCGCATGAAAACAGCAAGCATGCAGAGGGAGAGTGTAAACATTCGCACGAAAAGAGTAAGCGTGCTGAGAGTGGCATTGAGAGAAAAGGAGAGGTCAATAAAAAGAAATTGAGCGTATATGCCAAGGGAAGCGATGTGAGGAGAGCACTGATTTCTCATAACAACTGTTTTGACGCAAGCCGTCCTCTTCGTCTAATCCGTTTTCGCTCTTATTGTTTGACCTCCACTGGAACGGAACGGCCACATACCATTCCGATTTGTATTTCTTCTCTCTTACAGGAATTTGATGACGTACTGCCCGAAGAAATGCCACCTGGCTTGCCTCCACTCCGTGGCATAGAACATCAGATCGACTTTGTTCCCGGATCGGCAATTCCACATCGGCTAGCTTACCGATCCAATCCAGAGGAGACCAAGGAACTGCAACGGCAGGTGGACGATTTGCTTGCGTGTGGGTATGTTCGGGAGAGCCTGTCGCCATGTGTCGTTCCAGTCATTCTAGTTCCAAAGAAGGATGGATCTTGGCGCATGTGTATTGATTGTCGAGCAGTCAACAAAATCACTGTAAAGTATCGCCATCCCATCCCTCGATTGGATGATATGTTAGATGAATTAAGTGGTAGTAGAGTATTTTCTAAAATTGATTTAATGAGTGGCTACCACCAAATTCGCATGAAAGAAGGGGATGAATGGAAAACTGCTTTTAAAACTAAGTATGGTTTATATGAATGGATGGTTATGCCGTTTGGCTTGACTAATGCTCCTAGCACCTTTATGAGGTTAATGAACCATGTACTTCGGCACTTAATTGGCAAATTTGTTGTAGTTTATTTTGATGATATCTTAATCTATAGCAAGACATTTGATGAGCATGTTTTCCATCTTAGGGAAGTTTTTCTCACACTTCGTAAGCAGAAATTATATGCTAAACCTAGTAAGTGTTCCTTTGCAATGGAACAAGTGGGTTTTCTTGGTTTCATTGTGAGCGCAGATGGCGTTCAAGTGGATGAAGAGAAGATCCGTGCGATACGGGAATGGCCAACGCCGAAGGCCGTTACCGATGTGAGATCGTTCCATGGATTGGCGAGCTTCTATCGGCGTTTTGTAAAGGATTTTAGCACCATTGTTGTTCCGTTGAATGATTTAACTAAAAAGAATGTTACTTTCAGGTGGGAACAACAGCAGGAGGAGGCGTTTGATACCCTCAAGGAACGGTTGTGTGCCGCTCCCGTGCTAGCTTTGCCCGATTTCAACAAAGCGTTTGAGATAGAGTGTGACGTCAGCGGCTTAGGCATCGGTGCCGTTCTGATGCAGGAGAAACGGCCGATTGTCTTCTTCAGTGAGAAACTCAAGGATGCTCAACTCCGATATCCGACCTATGACAAAGAGTTCTATGCCCTTGTCCGAGCATTGGAGACATGGCAACACTACCTGATGCCGCGAGAGTTCATCATCCACACTGACCATTTGAGCTTGAAGTACCTCAAAGGACAAGGGAAGCTCAATCGGCGACATGCCGTTTGGATGGAGTTTATTGAGGCTTTCCCTTATCACATTCAGTACAAGCAAGGTAAAGAGAATGTTGTTGCTGATGCGTTGTCACGCAGGTATGCATTAATTACTTCTCTTAATGCCAAGTTGCTTGGGTTTTCACATATTATAGAACTTTATGCTGCCGATTCTGATTTTGGTGATATCTATATGCATGGCGTCTCTATTTCTGGTTCTAAATTCTTTAAGCAAGAGGGATATTTATTTAAGGGAAAACAATTGTGCATCCCTCATTGTTCTCTTCGTGAATTACTTGTACATGAAGCCCATAGTGGTGGTCTGATGGGTCACTTTGGCGTGACTAAAACTTTAGATGTCTTGCATGATCATTTTTATTGGCCTCACATGAAACGCGATGTAGTCCGCATAATTGCTAGGTGTTTGACTTGTCGTAGAGCCAAATCTAAATCTGCTGGTCATGGCGAATACATGTCGTTAACTGTTCCTTCTCATCCTTGGACCGATCTGTCCATGGATTTTTTTGTGGGGCTGCCTCGGTCTAAGAATGGAAAGGATAGTGTCTTTGTTGTGGTGGACAGATTTTCGAAGATGTCCCACTTTATTGCCTGTTCGACTACTTGTGATGCTACTCAGATTGCTGATTTATTCTTTCGTGAAGTAGTCCGTTTGCATGGTGTTCCTTTGACTATTGTGAGTGATAGGGATACTAAGTTTCTTAGTCATTTTTGGCGTGTCTTGTGGAAGAAGCTTGGTACTAAATTGTTGTATTCTACTTCTTATCACCCACAAACGGATGGTCAGACTGAGGTTGTGAATCGTACTCTTGGTTCACTTTTACGCACGTTAGTTCGTAAGCATGTTTCTACTTGGGTTGATCATTTACCGTTTATTGAATTTGCTTACAACCGTGCTGTTCATTCAACTACTCATTACTCACCGTTTGAACTTGTGTATGGATTTAATCCTAGAACTGTTTTGGATTTAACTCCTTTACCTTTGAGTGATGTTGTAAGCTTAGATGGTGCACAGAAGGCTGATTTTGTCAAGCAATTACATGCTAGCGCGAAACAGAACATTGAGCGAATGAATGAGAAGCTGATGCAGAAACGGAACGATGGCCGACGGCTAGTGACGTTCCAGGTTGGCGATTGGGTCTGGTTGCATATGCGCAAGGAGCGTTTTCCTGACCAACGCCGCGGCAAGCTATCTCCTAGAGGAGATGGACCGTTCCACATTGTTGAGAAGATCAACAACAACGCCTATAAACTGGCGTTGCCGAGTGAGTACGGTGCTGTTAGCTCTACTTTCAATGTTTCTGACTTAGTTTTGTTTGATACAGATGACGAGTATGGACTTGCTGCTGATACCGATTCGGATTCGAGGGTGAATCCTTCCGAAGGGGGAGGGAATGATGCGAATCCACGCATCCAGGTGCCTTTACCACCAGCTGGTCCAATGACTCGAGCCAGAGCTCAAAAGCTTCAAGACCGTTTGTCGTCACTCATTCACAAGGAGCTGGAATGTGAGATGACAAGTGAGAGAGCCGCTCTTCGAGAGAAGACACCTAGAGTGGTGAATCTTCTCACCTTCACCTTGACCGATGTTGAGTCTGCTAGAAATGGCATGGAACCGTTTCGCCCAATCGGCACTTGACCGTTTCGCCCAATCGGCACTTTCCCGTTTGGGTCAAAACGGCACTCGGCCGTTTGGGTCAAAACGGCACTCGGCCGTTTGGGTCAAAACAGCACTTGCCTGTTTCATTTAGCCGTTGCCGATTCTATCATCTGTCGCGCATGCCGATTGTTGTTCCCGTTCCGCGTTCCCGCCTGGCCCTTGTGTTGAGAACGGCTCCTGCCCGTTTCGCCTAGCCTGGAGTTGACGCGCGTTGACTACTTTAAGCAAGGCTGCGCCTTTCTATTTATTTTAGCTTAATTAATTAAATAGACACTTTAATTAATTAGTTAAGTGTTTTACTTTATTTATTATTCCTTTTATGGAATTAGGGTTTGCTTGTAACCTATATAAGGAGCCGCTTGGCCTCCTTAGAAAGACGGTTGTTATTTTGATAATTTGAGATATTCTCTTCAAATCTATGCCCCTTGTTCAAGTTGGTTGAACCTTGTTCTTCTTGAGTCTGCAATACTTGAGTCGTATACAAGTAAATCTTGGAATTGCGTTATTGTGTCGTTTCTCTTAGTGTGATTCTCACATCGTTGAGTCTAGTCCTAAGAATCCGATTCAAGATCCTTGACTTGAAATCGATTAGGGCTCTTAGCACAGGTTAGCTAAGTGGTCTAAGCTCGTGCTTGTTGAGTTATTTATTTTCGCAGGAAGTCCGTCTTTGAACAAAGATCAAAATTGGTGCTACGCATCCTAAGGAACCAGGATCGTATCAACATTCCTCAGAATTTTTGGCGAACTTGGGAACAAGTGAGACTTTCGGGGTTTTGCCCAATTCTTTCGGAGGTCCTGTTCATGCATACTCCTCCAATCTGGGATATCAAGAGGGCTTGCAGGATTTTTCTGGCTATCAGCCTCATGGTGCTTATCTTGCTCCAGGGGGTTCGTCCACACAGGTTCACCCTCCTATTCCTCTGGCGTTCGTTCCTTCGAGCATCCCCCTATTGCACCCTTATGGCGAAGGAGGTGCCACCTTCAACTTTGTGGCGGATCTTAGTCCGATAAGTGGGGGTGGCACTGTGACCCATCAAGTTGGATTGTACGATCTCCGTAACACTAGTTTGGCGGCATTGGGGGGTGATGGCTCGGATGAAGTTTCGGCTTTGCTGGCTTCCCAAATATTGGCGTCTGCGGCAAAACGGGAGCCTTTCCTTTCCAAGATCGAGGTTGATAGAGTGAAATCATTACGCTCCAATCTTTTTACTAATATGATGAAATTCCATTATTGGGCGGAGGAGGTGCAGCGTCAGGCTGCCTCTCTTTCCTCCTCCTTGGAGGAATTATCGCGAGAGCGGAATGAGAAGAAGAAGTTGCTGGAGGAGCGTACGCAACTATTACTGGCTCATCAGGAGCTGAAGAAAGAACATTCTGAGGTCTTGGCAGTGGAAATTGCCAAAAATACTGTCTTGGAAAACGAGAAATCATCCTTGGCCAAGGAGAAAGCTGCCCTGGAGGGAGAGTCGGCCGATATGAGTCTATGGCATGTCGAGCAGACTGCCGCTATTTTAGTCGATTGCTTCGAGGAAGTCCATGGGGTCGATGCGTACAAACCTAATGAGGTCACGGCGGCTTTCAAGCGAAAATCTGCCCATCTTAATGAGGAGGGTTTTCGCCAAGCTAAAGCGGCAGGCTGGAAACGGAGGAACTCCGAAGGTTGACGTGCCTCAAGGCTTTGCCGCCCTTTCCTTAGCAATCGAGCGTCACTAGATTTTTGTCATTATTTTGACCACTGAAGTTTGTAGCCCCTTAAAACATTTTGATGTATTCAGACAACTTCTATCGCTATCTTTCCTTTCCTTTAGTTGTCTCCTTACGAGCTCCTTTGGCGTTATCTTCGCCCTGTTATCACGATGCGTTTACGTTTTCGAGCAGATCCTTAATAGTCCCATCAAAATTACTAAAGTCGGTATCGAGTTAGCTTTCCTGGTAAGCCTTACGATATCGCTGCTTACGAGATCATCACTCCTTCCTCTACTCGAAAAGTATTCTGCACATTCCTAATTGTAAACCATCAGTAACAAAAACACGTTACGAGGGATAATAATTACCCGTAGGAGCCTTTCCACTGCCATCATAGGGCGTTACCATGGAACCCGCGTGAATCGCTTTCACTATCAGCTCTATACTTCACCATGGATTACACATCTGGTTACTAGCTGGGATTTCGCGATTCTCCGCGTTTCCCTCCTTTCGCGATCGGCCCGAAAAGTGCCTCATCTTAGTGAGCTGTCGGATCGGGACGGCTATCACAAGGCTGGGGAATTTTCACTTTTGGGCGTTGTCCTCGCGTCTAGAACCGTGTCCTTACTTAATGGCCTGGCTGCAGCAGCCCAGCCGTTAAGATAGGATTCTTGTTTCTAGACGGAGTTTCTATTTCTTTGGGGCGTGCCTCGTCTTGATGGGTCGTCTCCACGAGAACGGTCAGTACAAGAGAAGGACTTTTCACTCCCAAAGATACCAGGTAGTGCCCTCACTTAATGAGCCATCTGATCAAGATCAGTCATCACAAGGATAGGACTTTTCACCCCCGGGGGCATCTAGGATCTTTCAATCCGACGTTAATTCAAGGTATGTTGGGTTGTGCCCTCACTTAGTGGGTCATCTGATCAAGACCGGCCATCACAAGGATAGGACTTTTCACTTCCCAAGATACCCTTTTTTTTATCATCGAGTGTCTCTCCAGATGATAGGCTCCTTTCCCGACAATGTGGGTGACACGATATGGTCCATCCCAGTTTGGACTGAGTTTTCCCATACGTTGTCATGCCGCTCGCTTGTCTCTGAGCACCAGGTCACCGGCTTTCAGCAACCGCTCCTTGACACGCCTGTTATGATAACGGGCCATCTTTTGTTTGTAATGCTGCGTTTTCAGAAGGATTTCTTCTCGGACTTCTGGTAACGCGTCCAGGTTAGCTCGTAACCTTTCCTCATTCAGTTCCTCTCGAAAGTGAGCCACCCGTAGGCTCATGGTTCCAATTTCCACCGGTGTAACAGCTTCGGTTCCGAAGGCCAACGCGAAGGGTGTTTCTCCGGTGCTAGTCTTAACAGTCATGCGGTACGCCCACATCACGTATGGCAGCTCATCAACCCACTTCTTTTTAGATCCTTCTAAGTTTTTCTTGATACCGCTGAGGATACTCCGATTGGTTACTTCCGCCTGTCCATTAGTTTGCGGATGAGCCACGGAGGAAAATCGTTGCTCGATCTCGAACTCTGAGCACTGGTCTTTGAAGAATTGGCTGGTGAACTGCGTTCCGTTATCGCTGACAAGGACGCGAGGTACGCCAAACCTCATGATAACTTGATATTTGAAGAAGCGCCAAGTTTTTTCTGCCGTGATTGCGGCGACCGCTTCAGCTTCCGCCCACTTAGTGAAATAGTCTACCGCCACTATCACAAACTTCAGTTGGGACCTTGCCTTTAGGAATGGGCCTAGGATATCGATCCCCCATTTAGCAAAAGGACAAGGGGCGATAATTTCAGATATTTCAGCAGCAGGTCGCCAAGGAATTTTGGCAAACTCCTGGCACTTAGGGCAAGTTTGCACATAGTTGTAGCAATCTCTCCGGATGGTGGGCCAGTAGAATCCGGATCTGAAGACTTGTGCCGCCAGAGTGCCACCTGATACGTGCATACCACATACCCCTTCATGCATTTTGCGCAAGGTGTGAAGACCCTCTTGTTCAGTTATACATTTGGTGGCTGGGTGAGAAAAATATCTCCGAATCAAATCCCCGTCATAGTATGTACAGCGAGCTGCCTGTTTCAGCACCTTCTTCTTTTTAACGGTGTCTTCCGGCAGTTCCTCATGTTTCAAGTATTTGATTACAGAAATTCGCCAGTCGCTCTCATGCTCTTCCACACATAAAGATGCTTGCTCTTCCATGAAGGATGGTACCGATAGCTCACGATAATATACGCCTTTGGGTATGGACGCTTCCGGATTCGCGGCCAATTTGGCTAGATTGTCAGCTTCAGCGTTTTCCTCCCTAGGAACATGCTCGAAGCTGACTTGCATGCCCTCTTTCTTTATCTCCAATAATTCTCGCTTTACTTTAGCGAGATATTGAATCATGATGGGTTCCCGGGCCTGAGAGTACCCCAAAACCTGGTCAATTATCAACTTGGAATCACCACAGATCTTTAGACGCAGGTCTCCTGTTCTTCCAGTATCGTGCCTCCCTTTAGAAGAAAGTCCTTTCCCTATTCTGAGCCCGGCTAACAACGCCTCATACTCTGCCGCGTTATTAGATAACGGTTGTAGGATTCGAATGGCGTATCGTATTTGCATGTCGTGCGGCCCATTTATGAAGATTCCAGCTCCCATAAGCTCTTGGTTTTTGGCCCCATGCACATGGATGATCCAAAGGTCCGTATAGGTTTCCGGAAACGGGAGATCCATATCGCCCCATTCTGCTTCAGGTATGCCGGCCAAAGGATCCTCTGTAAAGGTACATTCCGCTATGAAATCAGCCAGGATCTGAGCCTTTACGGATGGTCGAGACTGATACCTCAATCCATACTGTTCTAGTTCAAGCGCCCAGATCAACATTCTTCCTGAAGATTCAGGCTTTCGAAATATTCTTTTCAGAGGTTGGTCCGTAAGCACGATAACGGAATAGGACTGGAAATATCGGTCTATTTTGCGGGTAGCCTGAATAAGAGCGAACGCTATTTTTTCAATTCGAGCGTATCGCAACTCCGCAACTTTCAAAACGTGACTCACAAAATAGACCGGGCGATGAGAGTGGTTATCGTCGCGAACGAGGACGGCACTGACCACTTCGTCCGCAGCGCCAAGATACAAATATAAGGTATCTCCTGCCTCGGGTCTTGTCAACAGTAGGTCAGACGATAGGTAATCCTTCAGGCCGATAAATGCCTCCTCACATTCTGGGGTCCACCCGAACGAGGCTTTCTTGCGTATGACTTTGAAAAAGGGAAGACACTTCTCTTCTTGCTTGGAAATGAATCGCCCGAGGGCGATAACTCGCCCGGTTAACCTTTGTACCTCTTTGATGGTTCTTGGCGATATCATGTCTTGTATGGCTTTAACCTTTGAAGGGTTAGGTTGGATACCTTTTTGGCTGACCACGTAGCCCAAGAATTTTCCCGTCTGAAATGCGAACATGCATTTTCGAGGGTTTAACTTCATGCGATACTTTTTCATTACGTCAAAGACTTCCTTTAAGTCCCGCAGGTGATCTTGAAAGTTCGCGCTCTTTACCAATATATCGTCAATGTATGCTTCCACATTCCTCCCTATTTGTTCTTTGAATATCTTGTTTGCCATACGTTGGAACGTCGCCCCAGCGTTCTTCAGCCCAAACGGCATCGCCGTATAACGTAGTCTTTTCTTCATCTTCCAAGGCCATGGGGATCTGATGGTATCCAGAGTTGGCATCCAGTGAACTAAAATAAGCGTACCCGGCGGTCTGATCAACTAACTGATCTATACAAGGGAGCGGGTAGCAATCCTTAGGGCAGGCATCATTCAAATCGGTGAAGTCGATGCATATGCACCAATCCCTATTGGGCTTAGGAACAAGGACAGGGTTTGCTAGCCAGGTGGGATATTGAACTTCGCGGATGAATCCTGCGTCAAGAAGCTTTGTTACCTCCTTGTCCACAGCCGACGCCTTTTTGCTAGAGAACGCACGCCGCTTTTGTTGAACCGGCCTAGCGTCTGGGTCCACATTGAGTCGATGCTCTGCTATTTTGCGCGATATGCCTGGCATGTCTGCGGGTTTCCATGCGAAATCTCCTCGACATTTGTTCAGTAGCTGGGTCAGTTGAAGATTTTCCGCTGGGCTGAGTTTTTCGCTGATTAGGAAGCTTGCTTCCTTTATGCCGATTACTGGGACGGGTACCATTTTGTCCAGAGGTTGAGCGCGCTTCTCATCACCCTGCTCGTAGGGGTCCGCTGCTATACACACATACCTATCGCAACTCCTTTGAGTCATGAGCGAGTAGCATTCCGCCGCCAGCTTTTGGTCGCCCTTTATGGATACTACCCCATCCCAGGAGGGGTATTTCATTTTTAGATGCTTCTGAGATATCACCGCTCCGAAGCGGTTGAGAAAAGGTCGCCCGAGTACAACATTGTAGGGCAAATTTAAATCCACGACAAGGAACAACAAGTTCTCTGATCGTTTATAGGTGTCTTCTCAGAAATATATGGGCAAAGTAATTACCCCCGACTATAGGCCGTTTGCTAGGCGTTAGCTCGTTGTCAGGGCGTTTCATGAGATTGTACGCTTCCAGCGAAAAGAGGTTCACCGCGCTCCCGTTATCAATAAGGGTTCTTCTGATTCCATGACTGGCGATGATGGGCGTAACCACCAGTGCATCATTGTGTGGATAGACAACGCCTTTCTCATCTTCTTCGGAAAAGGATAATATCATTCGATCCAAAATGCCTATCGCGCCTCCTTTTTTTATCGTGCCATCCCGTGTGCGTTTTTCTCCTTTCACGGTTGTCGGTTGCTCTGATTCGTCCATATAAGGGGTTCCTCCCGCGATGATGTTAATCATAGGGATGTACTCGTCGTCAACCGTAAGAGTTTCTCTATCTTTTCCTCCGGGAGCTTTATCCTTCTGCGGAACGCGAGGAGGAACTGGTCGTTCATCTGCCGTCTTTTTCATAGGGTTATTTCTGGCGTCTTCTCTTACTTGGGTGGCGAATTCTCCTAAATATCCTTCTTCCACCAGACGTTCTATCGCCAATTTTAATTCTCTGCACGCTTCTGTGGAATGTCCCCTGGCTTTGTGGAATTTACAATAAGCATTTTCCCTTCTCCCTAGAAGGACTCCTGGTTTTGTAGGCGCAGGGTAACGGATGGGAAGATTTCGCTGCTCTGCTATCGCTAAAATCTCTGCCCTTGGTACATTAAGGGAAGGAAAATCTGGGTCGTATGTCCGATTTTTATAAGAATCCCCTTGACGTCGAGTGGGGGATACACCAGTCTTTCCCTTCGAAGGATGACCCTTTTGTCTATTGGAGGCTTTGGGGATATGATCCTTCCGCCTAGCGTAATCATCGATAAAATGATCGTTAAGAAAGGGCTTCGCGGGAGTAGCGGTAATTTGAGATGTCCCGTGCGGCACGTTATACGTCCTATCTCTGTTTTCTTCTTCTTCAATTTTCGCATAATTATGGGCTTTAAGTCTCAACGCGTCTAAAGTCACTAGAGGGTCCACCATGAGTGCGTCTTTCAGTTTTTCGTAGCGGCAGTTCCTTTTCAGGGCTTCTATAGCAAAATCAATAGTGACGCCCGGCGTTAATGCCATTTCCAAATCGAAGCGGCTAAGAAATTCCTTTAAGGTTTCTTGAGGCATTCGTTGTATGTCAAATAACGCGGCGGCAGATTTCCTAATTGGAATCGCCGTGCTAAATCTGCTCCAGAATTTAGATTCTAACTTTGAGAAGTTATTAATGGATCCACCAGGGAGACCTTCAAACCAGAGACGCGCAACACCCGACAATGTCATAACAAATATTTAGCACAATGCCGCATCACTGTGGGTCTGAAACTGAACAAAATCTTTCACTTTATTGATATGCGAGATGGGATCCTTGGTGCCATCATAAGTATCAGTGGGAAGCTTCACGCGTCGACTGACCCTGTGACGCCTTATACGGCGGCTAAACGGGTGGGCTGATGTATCATCAAGAATTTCACGCGCATGACGCGGAGGAGATATTTTAGCCTGACGCCCCCTATTTCGCGGTTCTGGCGTAAGATATCGCCTAGGAGATCGACTGTGACTCCTGGGTGATCGACTTCGATACCTTCGACTACTGGATCTTTCACTGTACTCGGGAGACAAACTCCTGTTGGCTCCTTCCCTCCGTCCGTCCCACCGGTTCATAACCCCCTCTAGTTGCCTATCTCCCTGCGGGGGGAGACCTTGCGGCATCTGTGGTACGTAAGCCTCTACTCTTCCTTGAGTGAGCTGCACAACACTAACCGGAGGATCTCCCACGGACAAAGGCATCTGGAAGTTTTCTGGAAACAACGGTGATAAAGGTCGATCAGCTACAATAGATGGTGTGAACATGACGCGGGGAGGGAGACTAGATCCAGAAGCACCAGGCGTGATTCTTGCGGCCATTTCAGTCAAATATTCCAACCGAGAACGAAGGGCCGCTATTTCCATTGCAAAAGGATGTTCATGATTAAGTATAGATCCCCCCGAAAGAGGAGTGGAGAAATCGGATCCCGTTGTCTGAGATGACGAAACGACTGTTTGTGGCGAGACAAGTCCCCCTGCAATTCCGACCGAACGGTCTAGAGATCCCGAAATAATTGGTTGCGACGTCATAGAGATATCAGCAGTAGCAAAAGGGAATAACTGTCTGCGGATTGAGAAAGGGATATTAGAGGATGATGATCGGATCGGCTCCGATCCTGCGGTCATGACCGTTCCAATCTTCCGACTAAACGGAGCTTGGCTATGAAGGATGCTCACTTAATATACCAAAGCACTCAACGAAAGCACCATTTGATAAGATTCGAGGTCGTGTCTGATCGGAACGGCGGCGGTCGGTTGTCGGATGTACCTGCAAAGTCGGATGAATGGAGGACCGACCGACCCGATGCTTAAGTCAGTTCGGGGATACAAATTAACAAGAGGTACTGCTGGGTCATCTCGATCATACCTTCTGTCCGAAAAAGTAGGGATATTTATAGGGCTCGATGGCGATACCTGGCGAAAACAATCCAGGCGATGTCTGGTGATGACGTCATGAGCGATGCCAGTAGGTGACGTCATGAGCGGTATCTAACTGGGCTGCCGGGAGCGATAACCTCGCAATTCCCTAGGATGGGATGGCGTCGTGCGTATAGAGACGCGTGAGTCCCCCTCCGCTGATGTCGACCATCCTAGGAATCCTTCGCTGATCCCTGGGCGATATGAAGATATACTATGGGACTTATAGGAATCCGTCCCGGCAGGAGTCGCAAGTGTAGTAGCACCGTGAAGGTTATCTTGATTGTTATCAACGCCTAACCTAGAAGCCGAAGACATCATGCCCCAAGGGCCAATCACGTGTAGCATGGCTAAGAAGCACACACTTTGGATTGAAGCTACAATGACCCAAGAAGCCTCTCAAGCCAAGAACCAGACTTTGACACTTATCGCACACCATACCGAGGCCCACGAGTCATCCGCGCCTCCAATACAAGCAATAGGCCACTCGCGTGTCTAACCGCACTTATCGGGAGGGTCATGGCCTAGTCGGACATCGCATGAAGCCACCTTGCGCCTACTGCAGCCCTCGCAACCATCACAGCGAAGCACAAGAACATTACCGGGATCAACACTTTATCAGGAGTGGACATCTAACGAAAACTTCTAAGGTTGTTATTGGGAACAAGCACATTACCGGGAGAGGAGACCTACCGGTAGCTGCCGAAGAACTACCAGGCGACAACAGGCCTACCTAAACTTATCGAGATCCAATTGGAAAGTTATCGGATCTCGGATAATCACTTGCACTCCTGACGAGTTCACACACACAATATTTTGGACATTTTGGAAGCTCGAGTTAACGACCTACCGATAAGTACCTTAACGGCATACCGTTAACCTCCCCAATTTGATTAAAAAGATTCTGTATTTTTTTGTAAGGCCAATCGTGTATAAATAGGCCACCCCTCTCATTTTGTAGTCAGTTTAGCTTGTGAGTGAATTGTAGAGTGAGAATACTCCTCCCCTTCACCTCTAAACTCACCCCTCCCTTCCTTGAGAGAGATAGCTTGAGTTGAGAGTACTCCTCCCTATCTTTCTTTGGGAAATCAAACCTTGTAATCATTGAATGCTATTTTGTGTAAGAAATATAAGTGTGCATCGCCTATCGTTTCCTAACATTGTGTTCCTAAGTCTCATGTATGGTCTATACTATTCGTTGTGTTCAACTTCGTCCATTCCATTCGTCTTCACTCCAACGGTAACCTCCTTCTTTCCTTTGTATCTTATCCTCCTCCCGTCCGCTGCATTTTTTAGTCTTCCTTTTTGTGTCCATCTCCTTATTTTGTGTCAATGTTTGTGTGATCTCTCGGTCTAGATCCTAACCAAGAGCCTCCATGCACTACGCTTTATTTCACAACGAGCCGAAGCGCATCATGTGGTAGCGGAGCTCTTAGCGCCTTAGAGTTCACGTTCTTGTGTCTTAATCTTCCCACCCAAAAGCTTTCATTGTCTGTGTCAAATCCTTCCATAAAGTGTCTTAAACATAGGGTTCTCATTGCGATTTTGAAATTTTTATGCTTTTGGGGCAACTTTGCCGAGAGGTGTAAAAGTGTTTATCTTTGAGCGTTCATCTTGTGAACAGTGTCAGATGAGTTTTTTCCCATCAATTCCTATGTTTCTTGAATCTAACGTGCTCTCATTTCATCCTACTTTCGTTTGATATAAGGTGGTGAATTTTATTCCAGCGTTTAGTAGTCCAAAAGATCAAATAAACAGAGAGATGGTCACATGGTGTTCATCCGGTTCATCCAAGAGTTTCAACCTTTGAGTGAGAGTGAGGGAGTTTGATCCAAAACATTTCAAAATTATTGAAAGCTTTTGGTTTCCCATTAAACAACCCTTTCCCTTCCATCTCCAACCATCACGCATCCATCTCTTGCATTGAATGCAAGCCAACGGTGCCCCCTCTCTCGCACCTCACTTTTTCTGGATTTTCCTCAACCAACACCTAGCCTACCTCTCTCTTCACCTAGCTAGAAACTGTTTAGTGTAGAAAGGTACCAAGTACATCTAGCATCTAGCCTTTCAATTCATCTCTTCTGTCCCGCTAAAACCTAAAGAGAATATACAAAAAAGAAAAAAAAAGGAAAGAAAAGGAAAACAACACAAAATCCCAAATGTACCCTACCCTAACTTGGCTAGCAAGAAAGTGACAAGTATGAGTGACCAAACTGTTCCAGTCCATCACCATCTGACTTAAAACCTTTCACCTTCATCTCTTACCTCTCTTCTTACAAGTTTTAGAAGATTTGCTCCAGCCAAAAAGATCTTGGCTCGGACCCCAAACTCAACCCTCCAACCGAGGCCTATCGAGTCTTGCGTCTTGAGTCTCACTTTCCTTCGAGTATTTTCTCACTTTTGCCCAGTAATTTTCCTGAGTCATACGTTCTATTAATTTATTGTTGTTGTCTATGATAATTAATTACTTGCTCTAATCGGGCTAACATTTTTCTGCATATTTATTTCATGTGTCTGCTACTGTTTCGCCACCGGAGAAGGGTGGCCATTTCTACTATCGTTGCTGCTGCCGTCGCCGTTGAGCTGCTGTTGTGCTAGAGCCGCCGCTGGCCTGCTGCTGGAGCTGCTGCCTTACCACCGGAGCCGCTGCATTGTTGTTGTGCTGCTGCTGGTCCATGGTCAGCATCGCTGCTGGAGGTTGAAGACGATGAACAAGAGAGTTAAAGGGAAGGAGCCACGGGTTTAGCTGTTTTAAATTAAAAGGTTGGTCATGGGCCAAGCAATTGCTTAGGCCCAAGCGGGAAGAGAAGGGAAAGAAAGGGAGATGGGTTGCACCTAGCCCAAACAAGAAAAGGAGGAGCGGGGCTATGTCCAACCCACGGGGAAAAGGAAGAGAAGGGCCAGCCCAGTGGGTTGGTCTGTCTTGGGCCCAGTTTCTCGACCCAGTGGGCCGAACCTAGTTTTTCGGCCCGTCGTATTACTTTCGTGCTGATTAATTATGTGTTCGTAATGCTTAATTAATTATTTTTGCTTACTTTTAATTGTTTAACTATTTATTTTGCTTACTTTTAATTGTTAAAACTAATTGTTTTACTTGATTGCGATGATTGTTAAATATTAATTTGTTTATCGTTTATCATTTACTCGTACTAATTTTGGCTTTTGTAGGGTAAATCAAATCTTCGCTCGCAAGTACACTTTCTTTAGAAATTAAAATCAATTCACATGAATAATTTTTTTAATCACTCGCTTTAAATGCCATGATTAATTGCTTTTATTTCCATGCGTATTAATACATGTGTTTTGGTGGCTTCGATCCCACACCTCGGTTTATTTGTCGCATTCATTAAATCGGTACTTTGTTAGTTATGCATGATAGATAGTAATTAATTTAATCATGCATGGCCCGATGATAACAAAAGGGGCACCCGTTTTAGTAAAAACGTTAACAATCTCGTTAAACGGAAAAACTTATCCCGAATAGTCCTGACCCTACGAAATACTAAAGCAGCATTTCCTCTAAGGGCCAATTACGTGCTTTTAATTATTTTATTTAAACACCTCTTTTATCGGTAACATTTTTGGATGTGACTCGGGTGCCTAACACCTTTCCGAGTGATGCGAACCCTAGTACGCATCGCACGCACGCCGCAAACCCCAGCGCAATCGCCGCACCTTCACACGTGCCCTTGCCGCCCCTTGGCCCGATGACGTGCCAACACAGCAAGCGCCTGTCCAACCAGCTTTCCTTGTTCATGCAAGAGGAACTTCAGCGCGAGGCCTTGGTTGATGAGTCCGCACTGCGCACGCACATGTCGAGGCTAGTGACATTGCTGGTCGCGCCTAGCGCCTACGAAATGGACGCCCAAGCCAAGTCAGACTTGGGAAATATTTGCCGAGCCCCAGCCGAGTTGCAAGACAGTTGGAAGTGTCTAGAAGATGCTGGAGAAGTTTCAAGTCAAACGCTCGATGCGTTTGGGAGAAGGCTCGAGTTGACCAACGCGTGCGTAAGTCCTAATGCGCATAGGACTTCGACTTGAGGAAGAATGCAATTATGCAATTCTACCGCGTGTAGGATTATTTTAATCTTCTAATCTACTTAGTATTAGTAGTTTATTTAATTAATTAATTAATTACAGCTTTGTACAAATATAGTTTAAGTCTAGATAGAAGTTCTATTTTCTAGTAGGATTTATATTTGTATGTGCCTATTTAAAGGCAGCCGTTTGGCTTAATTAAAGAAGTCTTTTTTTGCCAAAAACCGTGAGTTTAATTCTCTGGAATTGTTCAACATTGAACCTTGAATCCTTTGAGTTCGAACGCTCGAAGAACAACTCAAGTAAATCGAAAGTTCACTCCATTGTTCGACTACCTAGGTTGCTAGCCTAATTGTGGGTTAGAGGGTTAGGAGTTCGACAAAGAACCTCACACGCGTAGCTGGGTTGGCTAGACAATCACGTTTAGCAGGGTCAACACTCGTTTGAGTTTATCCAAGTATTTTCCGCACGAAGTCCATCCTTGAACAACGATCGCAAGAGGAGAAACGATTCAAGCCTAGCAAGGATCGTATCACCGAGTCCATAATACGACCCCGAACCGTTGTTCTCGGGTTTAGACCCTTTGTGCCTTAGTTTTTTATTTTATGCCATGACTTTAGGTTCCCTAAACCTAGAAATAAATAAGGTGGCGACTTCATTTGCATTATGCGAGCCATCCGTTTATGCTCCGCATCCGTCCCGAACCTATTCGCGTAAAACTAAAAATGGGGTGCGACATATATATATATATAAGAAACGGAACCCGATTTTTTGGTTCGGTTTTTTATTTTTGGTTCGGTCCGGTTCTCCACTTTACAATTTATGGAAAAAAAGCCGGACTGATCTGGACCGAACGGACGGTTTCGGTTCGGTCTGATTTTTGTACACCCCTAATGGAGGGCATGAGTGGAAGGAGAATTGATGGTTCAAAAAAGTCAGTGTTGACACATTGTTGACTTAAAAGTAAACATGATGGGTGGCTGTGATGAGGGTGTCAATCCCTATTCTATCGACACTTGGGGGTTGGCGAAGCACCGTCCACTTTTTAATGAGAAAAACTGACGTGTTCTAACATCGTTATTTTAATTTGACGGAGTGATGAAAATTGAACGGATGCAGCTTACGCTGGGGTACCAAATTGGACACAGTAAAATGTTAGAGCGAAAAAAATAAAATTGCAAACGCGGGCCACCACTTGGTGCGTTAAGCCATTTTGCGAGTGTGTGAACATACTATAATAATATTTTATAGTATATAAATAGTATTGAGTCTATAATATTTTGGGAAAAAAGTAATATCAGACCCTAACTTTTTCCCTCACTCTTAAATCTAACCTTAATAAAACTCTCTCTCCAAATAGGCCCTCAACTTTATCTTTATTACTCACATTTACCCCTAATTTAATTGTCGTTAGTCAAACACACCCATGTATCCTTAACTTTACACTAACATCATTAAAAAGTTGTCGTGAGTCACATTCTCCTCCCCAAAATGATGTCGTTTTAAAAAATATATATTATTAAAAAAAATTAAAATTTTGAAATATTGGAATAGAATGGAAAGTTAATCGAATATGTATTCAACTACATGATAACTAATTAAATATGAAAAAAGAGAACTAACTCTATATATATTAAATGGAACAAAATTAATCGAGGGTTGAAAGCTAACTCTATAATCTACCAAATAAAAATATATATACATTATTATACTAAATTAGAATTATGTGAAATTTAAAATTATATATTTGCTTGTTTCTTAGAAAAATATGGTTAATATATCTGAAAATATTACATGTATTTTTTATTTTGTGTTGTTTTAGGTTAGTAATTTTAATTGCCTACATTTAATTTACTTAATTACTATTATTGTTCTCAATTAAAATTAGTAAATTATTAAATTATGTGTTATTTCTTCATTAGAAAAATAAATAAAATATGTATGAGAAATATAATTTTCTTTACCCTTTTTTCAATCAATTGTTATTTTTATTATTATAGGAATTACTTTATTTTTAAAACCGAATCAGCTTTTTGGATTAACTTATTAGGAACTGTTTTAGTTTTTCTGTGAAAAAGATGAGTTAGTTAATTTGGTAGTTCTTTTAAATATATAATTTCTAAGAAAAAAAAATATAATTTTAAATTTTACATAATTATGATTTAGTATAGTATATTATTATAACTTCGTAATTATGGATAATTAGGTTAGTTATGAAAAAATTTGTTACTTTAATTTGAAAAATTATGTTAGTATTAGGATTTAGGGTTTAGTAAAAAATATTTGTACAATTAATTAATTAATTAGAGCAATGAGAGGGAAAAATATGTCTAGATTGAGATTCGATTAATTTGCTTATATAAAGTTAGTTTTATTTTTTCATATTCAATTAGTTATCATATAATTAAATACATATTCGATTAACTTTCCATTCTATTCTAATACATATATTTTTTAATTATATATATATATATATATATATATATATATATATATATATATATATATATTTAAAATGATGTCATTTTAGGGGAGGGGGAAAATGTGACTAACAACAACTTTTTAACGATGTTAGTGCAAAGTTGGAGGTACGGAGGTATGTTTGACTAACGACAATTAAATTAGGGGTAAACGTTAGTAATAGAGATAAAATTTGGGATCTATTTGGAGAGAAATTTTGTTAGGCTTGGATTTAAAAATGATGGGAAAAAATCGAATCTTATATAACTTTTTCCCTGATATATTGAATTACAAGATATAAAACTGACGGGCTAATTTTATTAATCCCTCAAACTCTTAATTAAACTCAAATACTCCTAAATAAAAAAGATATTGATTTCAGCGTATGAACTTTTTGCGAAATGCAATTATCCCCTCCGTCTGATTTTCTGTCCAAATGGACGTTCACCTGCGATTTACATGAAGAGGTAATTTTATTAATCTTCTCGAACTCTTAGTCAAACTCAAATACCCCTAAACAAAAATATATCAATTTCAGCATATAATTTTTTCACGAAATGTAATTAATCCTTTTCCATCTGATTTTTCGTCCAGATGGACGTGCACGTGCGAGGGGTTAATAAAATTACCTAAAAAATAACCCTAAGCCTATCGTAATTTTTTGGGGAATCAAAATTTCATAACTACCCCTACTTTCCTCTTCTTACTTCCTCCCGCCATCGTCGTCTTCCCCAAGAAATCCCAATCTTCCAATGACCTCCAAAACATTCCATCTTTCCTTCTTCTTTTTCTTCTCTTCTTTTTTCCGAAATATCAAATTTTCATTTTGAAGATGCTACGTCTATGTCTCAGATCTAGACGCTACATTCGCCTCCCTCTCCACCCCTCCTCCTCCTCCTCTTCTTCTCCTTCAAAGGACCCAATCGACAAACCAAACGTTTTCCAAAATCCCCATTTTACCCCTCCTCAACCACCGCCACCTTCGCCGCCGCCTTCAATCCTCCACCACAACCTCGTCTCCACCAGCCCCACCACCTTCTCTCCTTTCTACCGCTACTCAATTATAGCCCTCTCCGCAACTCTCTTATCTGCTCTCGTGGCTTCCGTTTCCGTCTACTCTAACCCTAAAACCGAGCATAATTCCAATACTAACCCTCTCCATGACGCGGTTGAACGAACAATTTCTAAATCCAATGAGTCTTTCAAGCGTCTCTTCCACCACGCCAGGAAAACCGGCATCGCTGCCTCGGTCCTCTGGCAATCGCTGACTTCCGTGCTCTCTTCTGCTAATCATGAGGTCCGGGTTGGATTTGAGCTGCGCGTGGCGGCGTTGTTGGCGGACATTGCGGCAGCCAATGCTGGGCGCAGGTCGGCATTGGTTGGTGCTGGTGGAGGGAAAGTGGTTGATTGGCTGTTGGAAACCGTGGCGGCTGGCAGACGGGATGGAAGTTGTGGGACACAAGCCGAAGCGGCGAGGGCATTGGCATATTTGCTTGCTGACCCTGATGTGTCTAAAGATGTGCTTGGTAGGCCACATTCCGTGCCTTACTTGCTAAGGTTTATATTCTCATGCCAGCCGAAAAAGAAGGTGAGTTTTATGCTGGTATACTTATAATTTATAGGTTTTTTATAGGTCGAATGATTATATGTCGTGATTAGATGTTTATGTATTGTATATGAGAAGTTATTTGATGCTGCTAGACTGTCATGCTCTCAACCACAATAATAGGTTGCGAGAGCACATAATGTGAGAGACATGCACATGTGACTACAGTAATGAATAATGACGCCCTTGTGCATGTGGAATGATTGCAACCTGCGAAGTTCAATTTTTGGATATTTTTTTCCCACTCCGTTAGCATTGATCATGTTATTGCATTTCTTTGGGAGCAGCAAACAAGACGTAGTTCATTCGATATTTGTGATTCTTTGAAAGGTAGGAGCATGCTTGTGGCTGCCATTATGGACATTGTCACGTCGAATTCTGATAGTTTAGAAAAGGTGTCTTGTAAGCCATTTTTGCCTGGGGATGCAGAAATGAGGGATATTGCTGCAGCTATCCAAGTTATCGAGGAAGGTGGTTTGTTGCATATGGATGAATCAGACGAAAAAGAAGGCAATGATGATGGTGGGAGTGGAATGAAGGGCATTGGAATTAAAATCCTTGAAGGTACGACAGTTTTAGGGCTTTCGAGAACTAGTGAGATTATGACTTTAGAGCGTCCTGATGATAGTGCCGTGAAATCTGCTAGCCATGCTCCTAGGTCCCTGGGCTTGCTACATAAGCATGATGGCTTTCGAGAGCAAGGTAATTTGTTGTCTGCTGTTGTTCCTGGACTATGGGATGATCTGCACTGTCAACATGTTGCTGTGCCCTTTGCTGCATGGGCATTAGCCAATTGGGCAATGGCGTCAGATGTCAACAGAACCCATATTCAGGAACTGGATAATGATGGGAAAGCTGTCATGACTGCTTTGATGGCCCCTGAGAGATCTGTGAAATGGCATGGGAGCATGGTGGCCCGATTGCTGTTGGAGGATCATAATCTTCCCTTGAACGATTCCATTGCTGATTGGAGTTCCAATCTTCTATCCACTGTTTCTCAAGCGAGTAAAAATGAAGACCTTCCATTGGTGCAGGTGGCTTTATCTGCTTTTTTGATTTCTGTTGAGAGAAGCTCTGATGCCCAAAAAGCAGTTGTGGAGAAGGGTCTTCACCTGATGAGAGAAACAGCTAAGCGGACAGTGAAACATAAGCATGTCCAAGAAGAATTGGCGAAGGCTTTAGAGTTACTTTATAGTGGGGGCGTGCATTTACCTTTTGAAGAAAGCCAAAAGTGGTCTGGCGTTCTACTTACTTGGGTCTTTGGAAAGAATTCTTCTGACACTCTACGATCATCAGCCACAAAAATCCTTTCATGCATTCTTGAACATCATGTGTCATCTTCTTTACCAATTTCTCAAGGATGGCTAGCTATTCTGCTAAATGAAGTTCTAAGTTCCAGCAAGGCTTCCATTGCTAAAGGAGGCACGCAACCTAAAAATGACAAAGTGAAGGTTTGTAGCTTCCTATTTTCATATTTAATTTGACATTGCATGTATAATTTTTCTGCAAGGACAATTTCCATATCATTATTTAGTGAGCTAGTTTGTTTATGCAGACTCAGATTGATCAGTCCAACATTCAGGTCGCTACACAGACTGCAAATCTCCTGACAGGTGCTGTTGTAAATCTTGCTGTTAATCAGCTGGGAACCTCAACTGATTCTCTTGATACATCCCCGCTAGCAGATCTACTTTCCATGGAACCTTTCCTGGTGCAATTTAAGAATTTAAAAAAAGATTCTATACCCAAGTTAAATGTTGCAGATTATGCTATGGCAACCCTTAAGGGTATCAAAGCACTGACAGAACTTTGTTCTGAGGATTCTGCATGTCAACACAAGATGACTGAATTAGGAATCTTGTGTTTGCTAAGACAATATCTTTTACGTGATGATTTTGAGAAACTGGCTGCAGTAGAGGCCTATGATGCATCCAGAGCGCTTGAGGCACAGGAGCAAGCTCCAAAAACGACCAATGAGTCATCTGATACCATTACCAAGAATATATCTAGTGTTCGACTTCCACCCACAGCTCACATTCGGAGACATGCAGCTAGGCTGTTAAATATCCTTTCACTCCTTCCAAAGGTGCAGAAAGTCATTATTGCTGATAAAACTTGGTGCAAATGGCTTGAAGATTGTGCTAATGGAAAGTTTCCAGGCTGTAATGACCTTAAAACACAAAGTTATGCTAGGGCAACACTCTTGAACGTATTTTGCAATCAGGAAGCTAGCCAGAAATCTATAAATAATAATGTTGCAGATAGTGGAGTTGCAAGCAGAAGTAGAGATTGTCCTCGATATGGTGACAGGCTATTTTTGATTAATCCTGAGCTTCCTCACTGGAAGCACTGTGAAAAAATAGATAGCAAGAGAGTTAAAAAGCACAAATCTTCCTTCATGGTTGATCCCGTCGACAGCAAGCGTTCTGATGCAACTACAGCTGTGAACATGGGTAATGAATTAAGTTCTACTAATGAATCTCAGAAAGGCTCTGAACCAGAGGCTCCAGAGCTGGATGTCATCTTTATCCATGGCTTGCGCGGTGGGCCTTTTAAGACTTGGCGCATATCTGAGGACAAACTCTCAACTAAGTCTGGCTTGGTTGAAAGGATTGACGAGGAAGCAGGCAAGCAAGGAACATTTTGGCCTAGTGAATGGCTTTCAGCTGACTTCCCTCGTGCTCGCATGTTTAGCACCAAATACAAGGTCTGCTTCCATGTTAATGGCTGTCTTTGAGGTCCCTGATTTTCTAACAATGGCTTCTGTTGTTCTATGATTGGATTTCTTTTGAATTTAGCTCCATTCTTTCTTGGAAGGTCTATTGTTTCAACCATAACTTTTATATCAGCCTTCTTTTGTGTTTTTAGTAAATTGACTTGTCGGAAGGGGAGAGGTAGGAATATTCTTCAATGGAGCTGCTTTATGGGTTATGTCTAACTCTTGCCTGACTTTGGTGCAGACAAATCTTACAACATGGTCTGGAGCTAGTCTACCTCTTCAGGTTGTACTTTTTTCTTTGACAACTTAGGAGAATCAATGTGCCATTTCAATGTTGGTGTATTGCATTCCATTTCTTGGATTTTGAATCTTTGAGGATGGTTGTCTGAAACTTCATATTTAATGCTATGATTGCAAATGCTCACAGCAGACCTGTTGAGGGTTCCAGAGTGTGCAAACTCATATTTTGGGTTTTGGTGGGGACTTTTCTGTTGTTATAAGTTTATGTTATTTACATTATAATATGAGCATCATAATTTTGAGGTATAAATTATATTTTGATTTCTGATGAGCTTATTACTTTTACTTCCAGTGATCCACATTAGGTTTTCTCTATAATCAGCCTAATCAAAGTTCAATATGATAATAGTGTTACATTGGTCTGAAAAATGATATTGCAATTCTTTTATGAAAAAGTTGGTGACATTTTTACTCATAACTGTAAGCATAATGTGTTTGTGGTTTTTGCCTCAGTTTCCTTTCCTGTAAAACAAATGTTGTATCTCTTTTGCCTGTGGAAAATGTCATTTCATTTTTCTTGCTGTTGCAGCTTTATTTATGTTAATGATAATGTGTAGGAGGTGAGCTCTAAGCTGCTAGAGAAGCTTGTAGAAGCAGGAATCGGGAATCGGCCAGTTGTGTTTGTGACTCATAGGTAAGCTCTGTCATCCACTATTCATGTTTTTATGATGACAGATGCTGCTATACTAACATATTTTATGAAATTCACAAACAAACTGATTTGTCACGTCGTGGGTGGTAATGGTACGGAGAGCACATGGATTCGTAAAACCATTCATTAGTTGGCACATTATTTTGTCAAAATAACAATTGTTAGTACATCAATCATTTTCCCATTTTCAATAAGGTTATGTGCTATCAGGATTTTGAGTCGCAAAAGTAAAAAACATGGTTTGTAATAAGCAGAATGTTGGAACTTATGCCAAAACATCACAGAAACCACTTTGATCACCTGTCACTGAATTGATATGATATGATGTAGTTATGGTTTGGGAGTCTAGCTAAACTGGCAGATTTGTTTTTTTCACAATTTCTATTATTTCTAGTTCAGTTGACATTGTATTGGGTTTTGTTGAAAAAAGAAAAGGTCAGTTTAATACATTGATGCAGTATTGTGAAAAAATTGAAGTTGAATTGCTAGTTGATGTTATTGATATATCTTGTACTAACTCATTTTACTCTGATTTTTTTTTGCTTAAATACAGATTTTTTGGAGCTCAGTTTATATCGAGAATCTTGAGTAATAATACTTTATTTCTGTTTGCAGTATGGGAGGCCTGGTTGTTAAGCAGATGCTGTATAAAGCGAAGGCAGAAAAAATTGATAGCCTTGTGGACAACACTGTTGGAATTGTAAGCTTCTCATCTACTTCAGAATTCCCAAGATTACTCACCAATATCTTTCTCCATTGACTTTGTTGTGTTAGACTGACTTGCTGTTCGATGTTGAACCTCTGCATGTTTGCAGGTGTTCTATAGCTGTCCTCACTTTGGAAGCAAACTAGCAGACATGCCTTGGCGAATGGGCCTTGTGCTTCGCCCTGCTCCAACAGTTAGTATATATTCTTAAATTATTGGTTTTCAAAGCTCAATCTTGTTTTAAATTGGTCCAAACATTTCTCATAGAATTTGTTTTTGCTTTTACAATAGATTGGAGAATTGAGAAGTGGTTCCCCTAGATTGGTGGAGCTTAATAACTTTATCCGCCAACTTCAGAAGACAGGTCTGCTTGACGTCCTTAGTTTCTGTGAGGTAACGAATCAATCTGAATATTTTCCTTTTCCTGCCTCTTTATCTTATCCATTTCGTTGTTAGCCTGATCGGAAGTTGGGTGCTTTGCAGACCAAGGTGACACCTATCGTTGAAGGGTATGGAGGATGGGCCTTCAGATTGGAGATTGTACCCATTGAATCGGCATACCCTGGATTTGGGGAACTTGTTGTAAGTCTGACTTTTTAAGATTCCTATGGAAGTGCCAAATTGGACCTGAGGTTGCATGTCACCCATTTAGTTTCAGTTTGTTTTTGTTGAATGAGTTCACGGCCTTTAGAGATACAGCTGTATATGCTTGCATAGTTTTTTAAGAGAGAGATCAGTTCATTCGATGAAAGGCATTGCATCTTACCCGTGACTCTTGTCAATTTGGAAGCAGGTGTTAGATTCAACAGATCATATTAATTCATGCAAGCCAGTTAACCGCAAAGATCCTTCTTACAGGGAGATGTTAGAATTTTTGCGCAAGCTGAAAGCACATTACTCATGAAGAGATGCTTCACGAACCATGAAAACACTCCAAATTCTGGGATCGAGCTTTTGCTGTGGCAGATACTTCTCATGAGTACGAGGATATAAAATGTCGCCACCACTCTCGAGTGTTCATTTGCAGCTAGGGTGTACTGTAGATCAGCTTACTAACCCTATAGGGGATGAAGCCTTACTATCACTGACTTATCAAGACAGGGGAAAGAAAAAGATACCCATCCAATCATATCACACACCTTTTATCACTGTCACTAGCAATTTTGCTGTACATTTTGTAAATAAGCCTACATTTTTGGTAGGTTTTGAACACATTGTATATACACAGAAGTTAGAAATAACAGAGAGTTACAGAAATGAAATGATCGTTGTTGCTATGATGCTGCATTCGTCACAGTTTTCTCCAATCCTTTTATTTCCTAATATTATTATAGCGTAATTTTCACTCACTCCGAAAGAAGAAATTTTTGGTTCGGTACTTCACGTAGATGTGAATTGAGTGAAGGACGAACAAGATGATTTCTAACCAAATGGTTTAGGTCTTTCATCTTTTGGTTTGATATTCGGCTTAATGACCCATTTTCATCCTAAGTAACTAAGTTTGCGTTTTCCCCCTAATACCCCGCGTTTTACATTGAGCTATTTTATATCATATGCTTGTCATATTGACTCAAATAGACCCAGTTAAATATTTTCTTTATTTTCTAGAAATTCCATTAATGAATTTATTATTTGGCGTGGCTTTAAAAAAAATAAAAAATGATGTGGAATTAGATTTGTGGGCCTAATGTACACGGGCCCCACACCTGACTCAACAGTACATGTTAGCATGACCACGTCATCCATGGGTGATGTGGTACCATAGGATGACGTGTCACATTCAGCCGGGTACATTTTGCCACATTGTAGCGTGGGCTCACATGCCTGCTTGTGACGTTACCTTATGATTCACGAAGTTTCTAAAGCAACAACGTCACTTAAGTCGCATATAACCAATTTATGGCAGTCAACGTTGTACGAGCAATCTTAATAATTTCATACTTTTGCGAATACAACAATTTACATGATATGATATAAAGGAGAAGCATATTTTACCATAATAATATTTGCATATCAAAATGTTACTCCCTCCGGTCGCGAAAGAAACCACATTCTTTCGCGGTCGGCAAAGCATATCGTTCTCCATTTCAGACATTCTTCTACGGTTTTGATTTGGTTAGTGGTGATTGGTCGGCGGTGGTTAGTGACCGGATTTGCGTTGGTGATTGATTTTCTGATTAATTGCAGGAGATTTCTGATTAATTTGATTGGTGGTCGGATTTGTGTTGGTGAATTTAAAATTGCAGGGGGTTGAAGATGGGTAATTGACAATTACAGATTGGATAGTAATTAATTTTGGGAGATTGGGTAATTGACAATTATAGAATGGGTAATTGTCAATTAATTAGTGGCCAGATTTGTGTTGGTGGATTTGAAATTGCAGGGGTTGAAGATGGGTAATTGACAATTACAGATTGGGTAATTGTCAATTAATTGGTGGATTTAAAATTGCAGGGGTTGAAGATGGGTAATTGACAATTACAGATTGGGTAATTGTCAATTAATTGGTGGATTTGAAATTGCAGGGGGTTGAAGATGGGTGAAGATGGGTAATTGAGATTGGGTAATTGTCAATTAATTGGTGGATTTGAAATTGCAGGAGGTTGAAGATGGGTAATTGACAATTACAGATTGGGTAGTAATTAAGTTTTGCAGATTGGGTATTCGTTTTGGAATTAATTTGAGGATTGAATTTAAATTTGTAGTAGGATTGATTCTGGAATTAATTTACAGATTATTGAAGATGGTTTGAAGGGCAAGCAGAACGAAGGACAGGCTGGTAATAGCACACGCAGGAACAGTGGTTCTTTAATTTGTATGCCCGGTCGCGAAACGATATTCTTTTGCGACGGGAGGGAGTATTTGTGTAAGCAACTAGTAAGACAAGTTACAATAATCGTTAATACACGACGTAAAGTACGAGTGGGACCCATTGCAACTTGTTGTACTGTTGACAAAGACGTCGTTTGAACAATCGCGACGTAGACAATCCAAACCTCATAGAATTTCACATGGATTTGGTAGAACACTGACTTCCATTTTTATCCCGGAACACACGTAACAAAAGATAATAAATATTGCAATTTTTTTACGTATTTTAAAATGAATGATCAAACTGCACGTGGTTATAAAATAAATATATTTTTCATTCATACACTCATATCAGCAAGACAGACTATTTTATCACCTTTCATTTACCCAAGCTTTACGCAAATAATTAAGGAATAATTCGCAGCTGCTATTTAGGCATATCACATACCAAATTAAACACTAAATTTCATCAACACACTTATTGTCTAGTCACAAGAACAATCAAACATATATGTTTCCTACCATCAACTCATATAATCAAGAACTCATTCATTAACCCATCTCCTCACACAATTTATCATTTTTTTCATCAAATTTTAGCGTTTTTTTCATCATTTAACATATGAAAAGATTAATTACTCAAATCAATTCACAAACCTCCACTTTCGTTCACCAAGTTCATAATTTTATCACATAATCAAGTCTTCAACTCAAGTAGATTACTTAACTTTACAACTCATCAATTGTAATCACACACACACACAAACATATTTGATTTCTCACTTTAAACACTTTGATTATACTAATTATGCAAGATCATCCTCATCAAGGTTAAACATCTACTAATTAATTAATTCAATAACTTACTTAAATCATTTTATTTATCAAGGAATGAGTCAACAACAACTCTTCGTCCTTAAACAATCAAACCGACCCCTCATCCACACAACCCATTTAACAAAATCCTCCCCCACATCAAATGTATTGATAGATCATTATCAATCAAGCAAGGATCAAGTAATTACACAACGCCACCAAACCAAGAAGCTTTGTAATCAATCATTATTTTAGAGTATTTCTCCCTTTAGTGTAGTATTTTCCTAGGTGACAGTGCATCTCGTTTGTGCAGTATTTTTTCTTAATTTTTGACATTACACATATCATCAATGGATGACGTGACTTTACATACAAATGTGAAAATTATCTTGTAAAAAAAGGTAGAAGGTGGGATTTAATCCTTGGTTTAGTGAGAATCAATCCACATTCTCAACCAAGCCAACCATTGTCTTTGGTTGAACAATTGCAATTTTAATTTATATAGTGTTCCTATAGGTTAACAATAAAATGATATTTAGTTAGTAATAATTATCCTTTAAAGTACAGACTTCATTTTTATATCGTGTCATGTGTCAAACTCGTTTCTCACATCGACACGTGATAGACTCACTATTTCCCGTTTCCAATTTTTTGGTCATATTTCTCAACATTTTTTGATGCAAAATACATGTTTAGTTTAAATTATATTTGCTAAAAGAACTTATAAGACTAAACTTGATTCAAAATTGACGTTTTAATTGCATTATTCTTTTTATATATAATTAATTGTATTGTTCTTAGAAATGTAGTTGAAATTTCATTTTTTTAATTGTTGTGGTGATATTTTTATATAATATATATATATGTCCTATGAATTATTTTCACCATTAACCTATAAGAACACTAATATAAATTAAGTGTAATCATAGGTAATGCTCATAAGAAATTCATTGATTGAATTTATGGGCTCACAAAACTAATTTCACATCTTTTTTTATTTTTTAATTTAATTTTTTATTGACATCTAGGGCTGTGCAAATACCGACCGTACTGAAATTACCGTACCGAAGTTTACTCTGTTCGATCGGTATTTTTTAAAATTTTTTTACTATTCGGTATACTAAATTACCGACTGAATTTTGTTCGGTACAGTTCGGTATTAGAATTTGCACAATTCATTATACGGTAATTACCGTTTTATTACTTACAACCCGCGGCCCAGCACCCATTCTCTCAATTACATCTTCATTTCCACTCACGTCACAACCCATGGCCCACGGCCCAATTTCCACTCACTTACACCAGATTTCTGTAACTCTTGTCATGTGTATTTGTTTGTAGCAAATACTATTTTATAGCAATGTTGGGTTGCAGAATATGTACCAACTTTTGTTACAATCATTTGGGCCATTCCTTGTTTCTCTGTTTTTATGTTTATTTTATTTTGCAGCACCACTACTGTATTTTGTAGCAATGTTGGGTTTTATTTTATTTTGCAGCACCAGTGCACCAATACTGTATTTCTTTAATGTACTTTATATTTATTTTTACTTGTTTTATGTTATTTGGTATTACCGTAATACCGTACCGAAATTATTTCAGTAATATGGTAACGGTATCGATCAATAGAAACTATAGTACGATATCAAATTTTTTAAGTTCGGTATACCGAAAATTTACAGTACCGACCGATGAACACCCCTATTGACATCCGATAACAAATTCATTAATGGAATTTTTAGAAAACTAAGGGGTTGTTTACGAACGGAGAATTTTCTAAAAAAGTTCTAATTTTCAGAAAACTAGAGATATTTCTAAAATTGTGTTTTCGTAACAGTTTTTTTTCAAAATGAAAAAATCTCGTAAATTAACACTGAAAATTAGAAACGCCCAAAATGGAGTTTTCTAATTTTTCCAAAACTATTTTTCTATATTTTTTTTTACTCCTGCTCACAACTTGCCAACTTGTTCACACTTTTCTTCATCCTTTTCTTCGTGCTTTGCACAGCCGGTCCTCCTCCTTCTCCCCCTCCTCCATCACCAGATCTGTTACAGTCGCCACCTCTGCTGCCTCCGCCACCGCCACCACCGCCTCTGCTGCCTCCCCCACCCCAAAAATCCAGCCACACCAAACCACATCACAACCGATCTACAGAGGAGTAGCTTTTTTCTCAACTATCAAGTAGTGAGATTCTCTTTTCTATTTTTCAGTCTTTTTTTTATTCATTCCTGTGGTTTCACTGTCTTCACACAACTGATTTTCTTCCCTGTTGTCGATCTGAGTGTTTCTGTCTGGGCTTTTGGAATTTGAATATCGAAACTTAGCTAGGTGTTCCTTAATTTATGTTCTTGTTCTCGATTTGGACTTGATTGGATTTTGGGATAAAAGCATTTCCTTCTATTTCCTTGCTGAGTTATGTTATCTCTAACTCCTTCCTCGATCCTGGTTTTCATTGTTGTAGTTACTGTGAAAAGATTTAAGACTAGCAAATGGACGATCCAAATCTGACTTGGTAGCAAAATGGATCATTTTATCAACTATTGTAACTCTACAGAAGTGACACCATGAATTTATGTTAGTTGGAAATATTTTGGATGTCTCGTGCTTCCTGCACGACGACCTTAATCTTCTGTTCGAATTCCTTAAAATATTGTTTAAATTGAGATGTAAATTTCAGTTTAATTGGTTGAAATTATTTTGGCTTGTTGGTTAAAGATCATGCATGTAGTATTTTTTTTTTCCGAAAATGATGGTAATTGGTAATATATTCATATAGATAAGTTTGAAATTATGAGAAATTGGTAGTGAATATTTTCCATAGGTTTACGAATACATGATGAATGTCACCTTCTAGTTTTAATGATTGATGATTTAGATGGGAGGAAGAAATGATGGAGAAGATGAGGCTAATGGTCCGACAAAAATGAATCGATATTTTTATCAATATTATATGAGAGAGTTACAAAAGATCCAAATGGTAGTCCTAGTTTTAAAGCTACAGATTGGCAAGACATAGATGAAGAAATGTACTTAGCTACCGGTGAATGATATAGACCAGTGAAGTTGCAAGGTGTCGCGCCCCACGAAAATTAACAGAGGAATGCTAATTCACGAGTGTGCAACGAAATTCGGGACCTTACAATGCTCAGCGTAGATGGACGCCTCGCAGCATGCAATGAAGTCGCCACCCTAATTTGGTTGCTAGGCTTAGGGAACCCTAATCGTCATGGCATAGGAAATATAATAAGTAAAAAACTAAAGGCACAAAAAAAGGGGTCTGGACCCCAGACAAAGGTTCGGGGTCGTATTATGGTCTCGGGAAGGTGTTAGGCACCCGAGTCACATCCGAAAACGGTTACCGGTTGATGAGAGAGGTGTTTTAAAGGTGTTTTGATGAAATGCGTTTTGAAAAGTGGGCCCTCAGAGGAATCGTCGCTTTAGTCTTTATTATGATCGTGATGGGACTGAATTTTCCGTAAGACTGAATGAGCGCCCTCTTTTTTCATCATCGGGCCATGCATGATTAGACTAATTACTACGTGATGCTAACATGGATTGCTAACAGAGTACCATTTTAAATGATGGATTTAAAACGATAGTTTGCTGTGGGATCGAAAGTCCCCATGTACATACAGTCAATATAAGCGAGAAGTAAAATCACATGAACGCGGCATTTTAAGAAAGTCTTTAAACACGTTGTGCATGTGGGTTGATTTTAGTTCTAGCAGTTCTATATATCATGCATACGATGGATATTTGCAGAAAGCATCGAATAAATAAAAAGGAATCGAAAGGCGTACTTTCGAGCGAAGCTTGAAACTAAGACCTGCAAAATGAGAGTGTTAGCGATAGCTCGAGAAATAAATAAGCAATTTATGAATGCAAGAATTTAAATGACAGTTGATTGTATACGAGAAATGATGGATTTCACGCATACGAAATGAGATGCTGAGTTTGGTTGTATGCGAAAAATGATTGATTTTAAGCATACGAGAATTTATCGCTAGGTGATTGCATACGAAAAATGATGGATTTTTCGTATGTGAGAATTTAAATGCTAGTTGATTGCATGCGAGAAATGATAGATTTTACGCCTGTGAGAATTTAAATGCTAGTGATTTGCATGCGAAAAATGATGGATTTTACGCATGTGAGAATTTAAATGCTAGTGTGATTGCATGCGAAAAATGATGGATTTTACGCAGGTGAGAATTAAATGCGGACGTGATTGCATGCGAAAAATGATGTATTTTACGCATGTGAGAATTAAAATGCTGACGTAATTTGCATGCGAAAAATGATGAATTTTACGCATGTGAGAATTAAATGCTGACGTGATTGCATGCGAAAAATGATTGATTTTACGCATGTGAGAAAAATTAAAATGCTACGTTGATTGCATGCGAAAAATGATTGATTTTACGCATGTGAGAAAAATTAAAATGCTACGTTGATTGCATGCGAAAAATGATTGATTTTACGCATGTGAGAAAAATTAAAATGCTACGTTGATTGCATGCGAAAAATGATTGATTTTACGCATGTGAGAAAAATTAAAATGCTACGTTGATTGCATGCGAAAAATGATTGATTTTACGCATGTGAGAAAAATTAAAATGCTACGTTGATTGCATGCGAAAAATGATTTATTTTACGCATGTGAGAAAAATTAAAATGCTAGTTGATGAATATAGAAAAATTACATGTAGTTTGATAATTTAAAGGAAAAAGGTTTGATGATTTGCAGAAAATAAAATTGATTGATAATTCAGAGAATAAGCAGTTGGATATTTGCAGAAAATAAATGCGACCGACCATATAGGCGGTATATTGAATTTAAATTGCTGAAAGTAAATTGCGAGAAATTAAAGTGCGGAAAGGTAAAGTGCGGAAAATTAAAGTGCGGAAAATTAAGCAGTTGATGATTTGCGGAAGGATTTCCAGCAGTTTGGCGAAAAATTAAAGCAGTTGAATATTTACGAAAATTAAAAAAGCGACCGACCATAAAGGCGGTATTTTAAATGACTGAATTTAAATTGCCGAAAGTAAATTGCTGGAATTTAAAGTGCGGAAAATTAAACAGTTGATAATTTGCGGAAGGTTTTCCAGCAGTTTGCGAAAAATTAAAGCAGTTGAATATTTACGAAAATTAAAAAAAAAAGCGACCGACCATAAAGGCGATATTTTAAATGACTGAATTTAAATTGCCGAAAGTAAATTGCTGGAATTTAAAGTGCGGAAAATTAAACAGTTGATAATTTGCGGAAGGATTTCCAGCAGTTTGCGAAAAATTAAAGCAGTTGAATATTTACGAAAATTAAAAAAAGCGACCGACCATATAGGCGGTATTTTAAATGACTGAATTTAAATAGTTAGATATAAATGACTGAGGTTAGATAACATGACAATAAATATTATGATAAAGAATGAGCAATTCATGTATAAAAACGATTCGAGAAACAACTTGATAAAAATAATAAAAATAAGCATACGAAACATTTTCTGAAACAAAGTGAATTAAACAAATCATGTATAAAAATATAAGAAAAATAGCACGTATCACAAATAATAATCGTACGAGGCATGCTAGCACTTTACGTAAAAAAATGACGAAACGAGGACTCGGAAAAAAAATAGAAATGGGCTGGGCCCATCTTAGAAGGTGAAGAAATGGGCCAGGAACAGTTCCTGGCCCAAGGAAATTTATTTAAATGGTGATGGGCCAAGCCCATCACCTTTCATCCATTTTTGCGCAAAAGGGCCGCATGGCCCGACACACTTCATCATCAACCTCACGTCGCCGGCGACGGAGGTGACGAACCAGGCGACGAATTCGCCTGGTTCTTGGCCCAAAATACTCGTCTCCCTTCCCACAGTACCAACAAATAATCACAGCCAAGAAATGGACATGAAAACAGCCGGATTTTCAAAAGAACCGAAGCAATGCGTATTTACGATAATTACCGAAATAACTAAACCAAGCCCCGAGGATTTAAACTAGTGTTAGTATAGTGAAATTGAGTTGAAAATAAGTTGATTGCAGCAAGTTTTGATGACTAATTAATTGACTAAAGCTTGAATGAAATTTAAAGAAAACAAGAGAAAGAAACGCTTACAATGGTGCTGCTCCGGCTAGCGACGGCGAGGAGTGGATTGCGCGCAAGGGAGTGATTCAGCTGGTTCGTGGATTGGCCCGAAGAAATGGAGAGGGAGAGTGTTGTTTTTTTTTACAAAATTTTTGGACCGTTTGCGAATGAAGGTGGTCGGGTTTTATAGGCGAAAGACGCGTGGTGGCCGGACGCGAGGGACGCGCGTGGCTTGGCCGGACGTCGAGGTGGCGGAGCTACGGCTAGGGCGTGATGATGGCGGAGGGACAAGGGCTACGGGAGCAGTTGGCTTGGGCGAGGGCTGCTCCGCTGCGTGTTGCTTGGCACTGTGCATGTGCATTATGCACATTAAATTGTCAACCGTTGATCTGGTTGACTTTCCTTGGTTGACCAGATCAACGGTTGAGATCAAAGGCCATTAAGTCTCATTTAAATGGCCTCGAGCCGAGTCTCACGGGCAAACGTACTGACTTTTCGAGCCGGAGGTGCTGGCGCGTAGAGAAAAATGCGCCGGTTTTAACCGTCTACAGCGAATGACGAGAATTTCTCGTTTAACGTATTTATTTTCGCGTTCAAAAACGTGAAATGTTTGAACGGAAAAATAATAACGTTACGCCAAAAATTACACGAAACACTGTAGACCGTTGCGAGCAGAAAAAAATCTAGCAACTAGTTGATGGAAAACATTTTAAAGTCAAGTTGCTGTCCGAGCAGGCTTACTCGGGTCCAATAAAAGCTCGAATAAAAATAATAATAAAATAATAAAAATACTAAAAAATGCGATAAAATACAAAAAATCCTAAAATTCACGAGATGCTCAAAAATGAAGAAAAAACTAGCAAACGATTGCTGGATAGTAAAAAATGTGATTTTTAAGGCTAAAAATAATAATGATAATAATAACAAAAATACTTGACGAAAAATTAAAAACGCGATTTCGAAAGCTGACGAAGCTAACGATGATGCTAAAATGCGATGAAAACCCTAAAAATGCTAGCGATAGTAACTTAACTACAGACGACTGTAATTTAAGTAAAAATGACGGTAAATTAAATAAATGACAGAAATGCTAAAATTAAGTAAAAATGGCGTCAAAATTCGGGTATCAACAGTTGCCCCCTCTTTACTGTCTTATCGAAGTATTTGATAAGCAGTAAAGACCGTTGCCCCTAGATATTCGAATTTTGGCGACACAGCAGGTCTTACCTTAAACTTACAGTGATGATGTCGCTCTGGGAGGAGGTAGTTGATGGATGCTGTCACTGGGGATACAAGGTGCTCGCTTGATGTCACTCTGGGAGGAGGCATGCTTTTACATCGTCACTCTGGGAGGAGGTAGGTTGTTGACGTCACTCTGGGAAGAGATAGGTTGTTGACGTTACTCTGGGAAGAGATAGGTTGTTGATCCTGCAAAGATATATATAAATTTAGATCTATTCGGATATCGAGAGAAACATAATTTGCAGAAAATGTAAATGACAACTACTCTATCGGAAATCGAAGGTATTTTTACGAAAACATAAATGACGGCTCCACTGGGGGGGTAATTGCTTGACATGTGACTGACGTTGTTTCAAGAGGATAATGCGCGATTCGCATGAAGTGTGAATAATTTGTCCTAATGATGTCTCTCTAAGAGGAGGAGAATAATTATGCAGAAATGTAGAATTATGTGAAGGATGACACTCTGGGAGGGAAAGAAATACCAAGGCTGAAAAGGTAAAACTTCGCTATGCTATCACTCTGGTAGAAAAAGAAATGCTTGATGCTGAAAACTAAACCTACGATGTCACTCTGGAAGGAGAAGAAACGCTACGCTGGAGACTAAACTATGCTGTCACTCTGGGAGGAGGAGAATGCTAAGGCTGAAGACTAAATAAAATCAATTCCCGTAGGAGAAGACGCGGAATGCGGAAACTAAACTAAGGTCACTCTGGGAGGAGGAGATGCTATGCTGGAAACTAGGCTATGCTGTCACTCTGGGAGGAGAAGATGCTAAGGCTGGAATGCAAATAACGTCAATTCCCGTATGAGAAGACGCGAGATGCGGAAACTAAACTAAGGTCACTCTGGGAGGAGAAGATGCTATGCTGGAAACTAGGCTATGCTATCACTCTGGGAGGAGAAGATGCTATGCTGGAAACTAGGCTATGCTTGTCACTCTGGGAGGAGAAGATGCTAAGGCTAGAATGCAAATAACGCCAATTCCCGTAGGAGAAGACGCGGAATGCGGAAACTAAACTAAGGTCACTCTGGGAGGAGGAGATGCTATGCTGGAAACTAGGCTATGCTGTCACTCTGGGAGGAGAAGATGCTAAGGCTGGAATGCAAATAACGCCAATTCCCGTAGGAGAAGACGCGGAATGCGGAAACTAAACTAAGGTCACTCTGGGAGGAGGAGATGCTATGCTGGAAACTAGGCTATGCTGTCACTCTGGGAGGAGAAGATGCTAAGGCTGGAATGCAAATAACGCCAATTCCCGTAGGAGAAGACGCGGAATGCGGAAACTAAACTAAGGTCACTCTGGGAGGAGGAGATGCTATGCTGGAAACTAGGCTATGCTGTCACTCTGGGAGGAGAAGATGCTAAGGCTGGAATGCAAATAACGTCAATTCCCGTATGAGAAGACGCGGAATGCGGAAACTAAACTAAGGTCACTCTGGGAGGAGGAGATGCTATGCTGGAAACTAGGCTATGCTGTCACTCTGGGAGGAGAAGATGCTAAGGCTGGAATGCAAATAACGTCAATTCCCGTATGAGAAGACGCGGAATGCGGAAACTAAACTAAGGTCACTCTGGGAGGAGGAGATGCTATGCTGGAAACTAGGCTATGCTTGTCACCAGTGGTGTTGATACGATCCTAGAATGCGCCTGCATCCTGCTCAGGAGGTAACGACCCCAAGAACAAGACTTTCCCACAATTTGCAGCCGTAAGCAGTCCTCACCTGATATTAGTGTTTGCACTCACGCTCTGAAACAAGGCTAAGTGTTTAACGCTCATAAAGATGCAACTAACATGATACATAATTTACAGTTCGCAATGTCAATCCGAGTGAATAGACTTCGACTGAAGATGCACATGCATGGGCATTCTAATAATCGATGGGACTTTTACGGAAAAGAATGAAAGGACATGACAAGTCCGGAAATAAGTTTGTTTTGGGAGAGCTTGCTTTGCTGGGGAGGCTTTTGATGAAGGTGATGTTTCGCTGATTGTCCCGGATGTGGGCAATGTCTTGCTAAGTGGCCCTGATGTGGGCGAGGTATGCGAACTTCTTCGTGTTTTGCTGAGGATGCCTTCTTGATAGAGTGCACGAGCTCTGGGATCCTTGCTGGGGGTGCTTTTCTTTCGGCCAGGGGCCCTGTTCTTGAGTCTTCATTGGGGAGTGTCGTCGCTGCTCTTTTTGCGACTCACTACCTGAGTTGGCCTGGGGCCCTTTTCTTCTCATGTCCTTACTAGGGAGGCTTGCTTTGAGATTTCTCGAGTTGGCCTTGGGCCTCTTTTGCTTGACTTCCTGGGGAAGGTTGCTTTGAGCTTTCTCGAGTTGGCCTCGGGCCTCTTTCTCTCGAGTCCATTGGGGAGGTTTTCTTCGAGATTTCTCGAATTGAGTTGTCCCCGGGCTGTGCTTGCTTTGGCTCTTCGATTGTTCAAAGATCTCTGAGCATTTTCTTTCTTTTCTTTTCTTTTCCCCTTTTTCCCCTCTTTTTTTTTTTTTTTTTTTTTTTTTTTATATATATATATCCCTCCCCTTTTTGATTTGATTTGAAATGCAACAGAGCAGAGCAAGCACAACCTTTATCTTGATCTCTTCCCCTTTTGTCTTGAGGCCTCGGCCTTCGTCGTTGCTGCTTCTTCGGTGATAGTCCTTAGCGATCTCCTGGTGACCTTTTTCGTCTCCTTTGTCGTGAACTCGAACTTGGCGTGCTTTTACTTCCGGCTGGCAATTTTAGCTGAAACTGCTCTTTGGCTCCCGGGGTATGAGTGATAGCGAATGTTTGGGGGAGTGATGACATTTATGGTGAAAAGAGGGAAGAAACGAAAAAAGTGGAGAAAATCGTAAAAGTCCCATGTCATTTTATAGCTATCCCATGTCTAATTGCGCATGTACCCTGGATATTATGCGAACTCAACTAGTATCTAGTCAGGCCCTTACACTCGTGAAGGATAAGGCGCGTTGGCTCAAAAATGCTTACCGGGGTTTGTCTATGACTGCTTACGTCGGAGCAAACCGCGGATATAAGAGCAAACAGGTAATATCGTGGCACGGCACGTAATTGGGATAGATGTTGGAGTTAACAGAGGGATTAAATATTCCTAACCTATGTTATGCATGAAAATGCTTATGAAAGTAGTATGCTTTTGTTTGAGCCGGGCTAAAGAGGGATTTTTGATTGATTTTTGATTTTTGATTGATCGGTGATTTGATTGCTAGAGGGTTTGATTGCTAGATGTTTGATTGCTAGAGTTTGATTGTTGGATGTTTGATTGCTGGATGTTTGATTGCTGGATGTTTGATTGCTAGGTGATTGATTGCTAGATGTGGGGGGGGATGACTTATTGGCAACGTTCTAATGAGAATCTAAGGTTGCCCCCCAGTGGGCCAGACGACCGTACTTGATTTAAAGCTAACAAAGCGAGCAGGAATGAAAACAAATTTAAGTAAGGGGAAAGAAAGATAGACTCCCCTAAGATGTGCAGCGGGACTGCAAGGGCGTCTTCCACAAGTTCCATGCGGATGACAGTAAGATGCTTCAAATCCCTGTGAGATAAAGAGGGGACAGCAGAGTAGAAAGGGAAATTAATCAGAAAAAGAAGAAAAACGAGATAAGTTCAGGGATTCTCCCTTCCTTTAGCCCAGTTTTCGAGGGTGTCTACGACGTCGTCCCAGCTCAGGGACGCTCTGCTTTGATTGGTTTCTTTTCCAGCTGCTTTGTGGGAACCAACGATCCAAGTCGGAGTGAGGACGAGATCTGCAGCTGGTTCACTTTGCTTACCGGTCATTGCCGGACCTATGTTGATTGGCTTCTTGATTGCTTGGGGATAAAGGGGAAGACCCTCTGTCTCCAAAATGTGCAGCGGGGCTGCATGGGCGTATGCTTACCGTTCTTATGCCGACAATAAATGGGGGTAACCCGGTTCCTGAAACAGACAAGGTGATGACAAATGAGGAGTAAATGCAAGACCATTTTTGGTGAAAGTAATGCGATGGATAAGTTTTTAAGCTCTCCCTTTTGGAGGGGCCATCCATAGGTCACTGTGGTGTGACTTGTGTTGGATGTTTGTTGATGATGGCTTTGCTCTAGAGGCTTGATCACAGCTCTTATCTTTGCTCGGGTGATATCGTCAGTCAGCCGCTGGTGGCCCACAAATTAGAGGATCGATCTTCCTCGTGCTGATTCTGTTGAGGAGCTTCTTGAACAAGACCGCATCATGTATGTTGATTGTGATCCTAGGGGGGATAGGCTTTTCATCGCGCTTCTTTTCTGGTAGTTCTGCTTACGAAGGTGCGCTGGGCGACACTGGCGTTTTGGTGATGGGCTCCTCTGAATTGGTGACAGAGATGGGAGCCAATGTTGCTAGTGTTCCGACAGCTCAGTCGGCGTTGGATGGGCTTTGTGACTTTGGTCCAGCATTCAGTCCTTGGAGATGGGCCGTTTGCGATGCCGGTTGTGTTGGTAGCACTGCGAGGAAAAGAAAGTTCATTTTAGATGGTGATGGTTTGTCTTAAAATCTTTCCTGATTCGCTCTTGAAGGTGGCCTGCTATGGCAATTCAACAGCTCCTACGAGCGGAACTCTCTGGTTTTATCGTGACGACGATTTGAGGCGTGAGACCTTACGTCCCTGCAAAACTGAAAGTTGATTAGTGGCGTTAGTCTAAATGACGCGTCTTGCGTCCCGAGCTACTCCTGGGGATCCATCCATGCCATGCCTCCTTTTGTCATCTCACAATTTTAAGAAAAAAAACAGGGGACAACAAATTTTAAAACAAAGCATCTCTTGAAAAAAACTTCTTTTATTCATTTCAGGACAAATGTTTGTGCTAGATTGTCATGATAAAACCCTATGTCTTTGGCTAACCGGACGCTCTGTCCACGATGCTTCAGGCGAAGTATCTCTTGACTGCATCGGCATTTACCGGTTTCGGGAGATCGTCTCCATCCATGTTGGTTAGCATTAGGGCACCCCCTGAGAATGCACTTTTGACCAGGTACGGGCCCTCGTACCTTGGGGCCCACTTTCCTTTGCTGGCCTCCTGATGAGGGAGAACTTTCTTTAGCACTAAATTCCCAGCCTCGAATTTGCGAGGTCGCACTTTCTTGTTATAAGCGTTGACCATTCTTTGCTGATATAATTGCGCATGGCAGATAGCGGCCAAGCGCTTTTCGGGAAGGAGGTTCAGCTGCTCGTACCTCACTCTCGCCCAATCAGATTCTTCTACTTCAGATTCTGCCAGGATTCTGAGAGAAGGAATTTCTACCTCGAGGGGAATTACGGCTTCCATGCCGTAAACTAATGAGTAGGGAGTTGCCCCTGTGGACGTACGGGTTGCTATCCGATAAGCATGTAGTGCGAAGGGAAGCATGTCGTGCCAGTCTTTGTGAGTGATTACCATCTTTTGGATGATCCTCTTCAGGTTCTTGTTTGCTGCTTCGACTGCGCCATTCATCTTTGGTCGATATGGCGACGAGTTCCGGTGCTTTACCTTCCAACGTTGGCAAAGACTGTCGATCAATTTTCCATTGAGGTTAGTGCCATTGTCCGTGATGATGGTTTCTGGGACCCCATGACGGCAAATGATGTTTCTCTCAATGAATCGCATGGTCGTTTTCTGGGTGATGCTGGAGTAAGAGGTGGCCTCTACCCACTTAGTGAAGTAGTCGATTGCTACAAGGATGAAGCGATGGCCATTAGAGGTTGTGGGATGAATTTGGCCGATGATGTCGATTCCCCACATCGCAAAAGGCCAAGGCGATGTCATGCTGAAGAGTGGGGCTGGAGGGACATGGAGATGATCCGCATAGATTTGACACTTGTGGCACTTCCGGAAATGGCCGATGCAATCGCGCTCGATAGTGAGCCAAAAATAGCCTTGCCTCATGATCTGTCTGGCCATCATGTGCCCACTTGCGTGAGTGGAACAGACTCCTTCGTGGATCTCTGCTATGATTTTCTTCGCTTCGGTCATGGTGACGCAACGAAGCAAAGCTCCATCCACTCTCCTCTTATACAGAACCTCGCCATCGAGGTAGAAGTCTAGTGCCAAGCGCTGAAGGGTCTTCTTGCTAACTCGGCTTGCCCCCGGTGGGTATTCCCGATTTCTGATGAATTGTACCAAGTCGTAGAACCATGGCTTCCCATCGGGTTCTTCTTCTAGGATGACACAGCAAGCCGGAGTTTCTTTGACTTCCACTCTCAATGGCTGAAGCATTATCCCGCACTCTAACTTGAACATTGATGCCAATGTGGCCAATGCGTCTGCGAAGCGGTTCTTTTCTCGGTCGACTCGGTCGAACTTGGTTTCTTCGAATTCTCGCGTGAGCTGAGTGAGCAACTTTTGATAAGGGATGAGCTTAGAATCCCGTGTCTGCCATAGATCCTGGGCTTGATAGATGACGAGTGCTGAATCGCCGAAGATTCGGAGCTTCTTTACTTTTAAGTCGATGGCTGCTGTCAGACCACTGATGCATGCCTCATACTCGGCGACGTTATTGGTGCATGGGAAGTTCAATTTGCATGCTATGGGGAATTGACGGCCATCTGGGGCTATGACCACGGCTCCCACTCCCTTGCCCGAGAGGTTCACCGCACCGTCGAAGAACATGGTCCACCAATCGTCTTCTCGGAGATTTTCTGTGATCTCATCTTCAATCATTATGATGTCCTCATCGGGGAAGTCGAAGCTCAATGACTCGTACTCGTCCGAGGCATGATCGGCCAAGTGATCGGCGAGGGCGCTTGCTTTAACCGCTTTCTGAGTCACATAGATGATCTCGTGCTCAGCTAATAAGACTTGCCATCTACAAATGCGACTTGACAGGTACGGCTTTTCGAAAATGTATTTCAAGGGGTCCATGCGAGAGATTAGCCAAGTCGTGTAATACAACATGTACTGCCGGAGCCTTCGGGCGCACCATGCTAGGGCGCAACAAGTTCGTTCCAACATGGAGTAGCGCATCTCGCACTCGTTGAATTTTTTGCTGAGGTAGTAGATGGCTTGTTCACGCCTTCCTGATTCGTCGTGCTGTCCCAAAACGCACCCCATGGCGCTGGCTGTGACCGTCATGTACATGAGCAGGGGTCGTCCTGGCGTTGGGGGAACTAGTACTGGTGGGTTTTGCAGATATGTTTTGATTTTCTCAAAGGCTTGCTGGCAGTCTTCGTCCCATTCGGCTTCTCCGTGTTTCCTTAGCATTTTGAACATCGGCTCGCAAGTGAGTGTTAACTGGCTGATAAAGCGAGTGATGTTGTTGATATGTCCTAAGAAGCTTCGTACTTCTGTTTCGGTGCTGGGAGCGGGTAGTTCTTGTATTGCTTTTATTTTATCAGGATCCACCTCTATGCCCCTGTTGCTGACGATGAATCCTAACAGTTTTCCGGAGGTAACCCCAAAGGTGCACTTAGCTGGGTTTAGCCGTAGCTGAAACTGCCTTAGCCTTTCGAATACCTTCTTCAAGATGTCCACATGATCTTGCGTTCCACGGGACTTGGCTATCATGTCATCGACATATATCTCCAATTCCTTGTGCATCATGTCGTGGAAAAGGGTGACGACAGCACGTTGATAAGTGGCTCCTGCGTTCTTTAATCCGAAGGGCATTACTTTGTAGCAGAAGGTTCCCCAGGGCGTGATGAAGGTTGTCTTCTCACTGTCTTCGGGTGCCATCTTGATTTGATTATATCCCGAAAATCCGTCCATGAAGGAAAACATGTCATTTCTGGCGGCACTATCTACCAAGATGTCGATGTGGGGAAGTGGGAAGTCATCTTTGGGGCTGGCTCGGTTTAGATCCCGAAAGTCCACGCACATGCGGACCTTCCCATCTTTCTTAGGTACCGGCACTATGTTGGCAATCCACTCGGGGTACTCGGCAACTCTCAAGAAACCCGCATCTAGCTGCTTGGTAACTTCTTCTTTGATTTTCAAAAGGATGTCCGGATGCATCCTCCGAAGTTTTTGCTTGACAGGTTTGTACTCAGGCTTCAAGGGGATGCGATGCTCGACTATCCCAGGATCAAGACCTGGCATATCGGCGTATGACCATGCGAATATGTCTGAGTAGTCTTTGAGGAGAGAAATCAACCTTTCTCTCTGAACTGCGTCCAAGGTAGTTCCGATCTTGACCAACTTCTGATTCTCTTTGCTTGCCCCCAGGTTTACTTCGTCCAATTCCTCCTGGTGAGGAGTTATTTCCTTTTCTGAACTTTCTAGTAAACGGGCTAACTCGTTGGGGATTTCGGCTTGGTCTTCGGTTGTAGCGACGATTTCTTTGTCGGTAAAGACATAGGTTTTATCAAGACAATCCGAATTAACACTCATCCTGAAATTAAAAATGCGAAAAGAAGAGATGCGTAAAATGAAAATTGCATATATATTGATTTTTAACAAAGAAGGGAACATGAGTCCCTACAAAAAGGTCTTCGTAAGAAGACGTGCAAAAACATATGTATATTTTTCGAAAGGAGTGATTACGGAGAGACATCTGGAAGCATGGCGATGGTCCAGTTGCGCACAGACTCCCCTGACTTCTTTACGAAAATGACTGAACTGAGTGACGGCTCTTCTTCACCCAGAGTGCAGATACGGAGGTCTGATACCCTAGTTGGATTTTCATTGATGGTTTCGGCTGCGAAGGGGAACGTGGTTCTGATATGGGGAACTTGCATTTTGCTATCTGGCGCAGAACGTCCAAATAGCTTAGCTAGTTGCTTTGCTTTCTTTTCTTGGGCAATCCTGGCGAAATCGGCCTTGCTGGGTTGGTACCCTAACCCGAAGCGATCTCCGAAGTTTTTCGGAGGTGCCCAGCCTCTTGCTCCTTGCAGCTCGGCCCCTAGCCGCTTTCCCAGTCGGAAACTTCCTTCTAGGGTTGACTTAGTTGTTGCTTCGGCTACCTCAGATTTTGAGGTTTTGCAGATGGGGGATCCTTCTTCGATCCAATCTGCGTTGACAATTTCGAAGGCTTGGAAAGAACTTTCCAAGGTCTCAGCAGTTTCGATGTAAGGCACGGATGCATGCTTGGCCAAGATTAAGGCCTCTTCTGCCTTGATTGTGACAAGGGCGTTATCTTTGACGTATTTGAGGCACTAATGCAGGGAAGATGGGACAGCTCCTGCTGAATGAATCCATGGCCGTCCTAGAAGCATGCTGTAGGCGGGTTGGATCTCCATGATCTGGAACGTCAAGGCGAACGTGTGGGGTCCGATGACCATGTCCAGCTCAAAGTTTCCGAGGATCTCTCGAGTGGTACCATCTAAAGCCCTAGCCATCATTCCGCTAGGCTTCATGTGAGAGAGATCGACTGGTAGTTGTTCGAGGACATGCCTGGGCATGACATTCAGTGCCGACCCATTGTCGATTAGGGCTTTTGCTATGACATGCCCCTTGCATTCCACCGTGATGTATAGGGCCTTGTTGTGATCTCTTCCTGCGGGGTCTATCTCTCCCTCAGAGAAGGAAATGCTACTTAAGGCTTGAATCCTCCCAACGAGGTTCTCCACCCCTTCCGTGGTGATATCTTTAGTTACGAAGGCTTGCTTCAAGACTTTTAAGAGAGCTTGGCGATGAGGCTCTGAAGTGAGAATCAGCTCCATGATGGAGATGCGAGCCGGGGTTTTCTTTAGCTGTTCGATGATGCTAAACTCGCTCTGTTTCATGATCTTAAGGAACTCGGCTGTCTCGTCCTCAGTTACTGGTTTGCTCAAACCTTGAGTCTCCTCTGTCATCTCTTCGCGGATCACAGGGTTTTTCCCTTTGGCTTGTCTTTGTTTTTCTACCTCCTCCGATATGTAGCATCTCCCTGTACGGGTCATGCCCCCGATATGAGAGGTTTCGCCGATAGTCAGCTCTGTTGGTGCGATTGCAGGAGGGGTAGTGACCACCGTGTATCCGTAGTTAAATGGGACTGCATACAAGTCTTGACTAGGGGTATTCACAGCCAATGTGAACACTACCTTGCGAGGGGTTGTAGCTGCACCCCCGGTTTGGGCCGTGTATTCGAAGGAGTACGATGCTGGAGGATTATCTTCGATGGCGTTGATTGCTCCTCGGGTTGCCCCTTCAGTTTGGATGATCCCGAATGTCGTGAGTTGCTTGACTTTCTTCCGAAATAGTCCGCAGTCCTGGATGTCGTGCTTGCTCTCCCCTTGGCAGAATAGGCATTGGGCCTGATCATTTCCTGGGAATGGCAGATAAGCGTTGTTGGCTAACGCGAAGAATAATTCTTCGCTGGGTGTTTCCTCTATTGAAGGGGGAGGAACGCCGATTCCCATGGAAGCAATGTCGCTCTTCCCAGGCTTATGGTGTGGCGGAGGGCTGGTTGTTGCATCAAGACCCCTCACCAGACCTCTGGACGAGACTCGTCCTTGTCGGGTCAGATGCTCGACCTTCTCTCTAAAGGCGTAACAATCCTCCAGGGAGTGTCCTCGGGTTCCGGCGTGATATTCGCAGCTAACATTCGGATCATACCAGCTAGGGTAGGGAGTTGATTGAGGTGAGAGTGGGGACGGTGTGATCTGCCCATCTGCCAGGAGGCTTGCGTAAATTTCCTTCAACGGAAACGGAGGAAACGACCATATCGATGAAGGGTATGACTCGGAGTCTGAGGATTCCCAAGAGGGTAGTAAGGGCACTGTGCTAGAATAGGAGGGTGGTGCCGAATACTTGACGAGGTAGTCGAACCTCCCGGAAGGTTGGCCCAAGGTGTCAATCTCGCGGTCTCCCTCATCGCGACGCCTGGAGAACCGTTTACCCGACGAGGTTGATCCTTTCTTTTGGATGTTTTAGAGTGGGGTTCTCTTGGTGTTATGTGGGATAGGAACCCCTTCTCCGATGGTGTGGATGGATCCTTCCTCGTGTGTTACTTTCTGGGTTTGAATTACTCCGAGGCTCGAGAGTTGTCTCACCTTTTCTGCGAACAAACCGCAGCTTTGGATCTTGTGACCGTTGCTTCCCTTGCAGTACATGCAATGACCTGAGTTGTTTTCCGAGCATGGCACATATCCTCCTCGAGCTAAGGCCAGGAAAAGTTGTTCCTGTGGCCAGTCTGATGCTGAGGAAAATAGGTCGTTGCTCTCTCCTGTTGAGATGGCGTTCACCCCTCCCTTTCCTTGGGAATGATCGGGGAGAGGGTTGGTGGAGGTGTTGGGTCCTTTTGCTACCCCTTCGAAAGATACCCATCCACTTTTGATCAAGTGATGGACTTTCGTTTTGAATGCGAAGCAATTTTCCAGAGTGTGGCCTGGGGCTCCGGCGTGATACTCGCATCGTGCGTTAAGATCATACCACTTCGGGTAAGGAGGCAACTGAGGCTGCGCTGGAACTGGTACGATCTGTCCGGCTGCTAGGAGATGCTTGTAGATTTCTCCCGCAGGGAGGGGGAGAGGAGGCAAAGGCTCTCGGTTCCACCGATTGTTCGATGTGTTTTGGTTATTCGGGTATTTTGGTGGGTTATATGGCTTGGGTTGCATGGGTTGTGATGCTTGTACCGGAGGCGGCGAGAAATGTGTAGGATTTTGAGGCGCGGTATTAGCAACAGGTGGTGATGTGAAAGGAAAGTAGGTGGGTTGATATAGCGATGGCAAAGGGTAGGGCGATGGCGATAGATAAGGTGGAGGTGATGGAAATGGCTGCCCATGATTAGCTTGGGGAGCAACAAACCCCACATCTTTCTTTGCGATGGATGCCTTCTTGGGTGCAGACTCTGGTGCCGAAGGCGAGATTCGTCCAGATTTAATCCCTTGCTCGACTCTTTCGGCGATTAGGACCATGTCGGAGAAGCTATTTGAAGGATTCGAGATCAGGTAGGTGTAGTAGGGAGCCTTGAAGGTGTGTAGAAAGATCGATAAGAGTTCCTTGTCGCTTAAAGGTGGAGAGATCCTAGAGGCCAGCTCTCTCCATCTCTGAGCGTAGGTCTTAACGGACTCGCCGACTTTCTTTTCCAAACTTTGTAGGTCGGCCCGGTCGGGAGCTACCTCCATGTTAAACTTATATTGCCGGTAGAAGGCATCAGACAGGTCTCTCCATGTCCTGATTCTGGCTTTGTCTAGACCCATGTACCAAGTTAGGGCATGCTTAGTCAAGCTTTCCCGGAATAGATGGATCAACAACGGCTCGTTGTGAATCATCTCCTCCATTTTGTTGCAATATGCTCTGAGGTGGGTCTTTGGGCACTCGACCCCGGTGTATTTCTCGAAGTCAGGGATCTTGTATTTCGGTGGGATGACGATCCCGGGGACCATACACATATCAGCTGGGCCGGCAGGGTCGAAAGGATCAACACCTTCAATCGCTCGGAGCCTTTCCTCAAGCAAATTCAGTCGGTCGCTTTTCGGTTGCTCGACTCCGAGGGGGTTATACCCGCAGGGTAGCATTGGTTCTGAGGAGAACTGGGGTTGTGCTGGATTGAAAGTGAGGAGCTGAGTTCCCACAGGTCCGGGAATTGTGCTCGGAGGAATAGGAGGGAGATACAAAGCCTCGAGGTGAGCCTGGCTTTTATTGGGGTCCACAGCAGGATTGATTGAAAGGTGCTGAAGCGACCAGGAGATCTCTTCACCCGCCTTAACCGTAGAATTTGCAGCGGTGGGTACAGTGAAGGGACTGACCCATCTCCATTGGCCCGGGGGTCCAGAAAGTAGTGGGGGTACGGAAGGTCCTGCGACGGTGAGCGAAGAGGGAGGTCCTCTTGCTTGAGGGGGATCGAAACCCGGTGGGAATTCGGTGGTAGCTTCATCCCTTTCCTTTTCGGCCCTGGCGGCCCTTTCTGTAGTAATCCGAACTTGCTCCTCTAGTTCGGCGATTCTAGCCGTTAGTACTTCGTCAGCCTTAGCTTGTTCAGTCATTTTTCGTTTTTGAAGTCTAGTTAGGGGGAGCCTGTGCGGAGTAGCGCGCTTCCGAGGAGCTATCGCGAACCTGAAAAGAAAAAGAAAAGCACAAAAAGGGTGAGTACAAAGTCATACACAGGTGGTGTGCAATCCCGAGGTCCCCACATTTGCTCATTCACTTTCCGGCTGTGCTTTCATTTGATATTTCCAGGGCGGTTGGAGAGGCGAGGAATCCCAGTTGTCGACAAGATACGAAGGAAGCCTCTATACATTCCAACGATATGAAGTAAATCTGAGATGCTAACGGCGAAACCCAACTCCGCAGGGGCAACCAATGCCACCATGCTAAGAAGATCTCTTTTACCCTATGCTTTTGACGATGCGAGGCCTGATGCCTGGTGAACCCTGCCAAGGGGAGAGACGATGATCTATGCTATGAACTTGGAGTGTTTTGTGATAAGCTAAGAGGATATGGCCATGAGTGAACGCTACTTGGCTGTTTTGAATACTTGTTCTGATTTTTCGGAATTTCGGTGAGATGATTGTGTTTTACCCCGGGGGATTTTTTTTTTTTTTTTTTTTTTTTTTTTTTTTGAGTTTGTATTGAAGGGATAGTTGATATGGAAAAGATGAGTCGATTTAATAAATATCCGAAAGAGTACGACTTTATTAAAAAGCGTTTACAAAATATGGTAAACTTGCCAACTTCCTAAATTCATCAAAAATGGCTAGGATAGATGAAATTAGGGGTCCTAGCTAAAAGGAACAGATGGGCCGATCTCCGAGCCTTTCCCTGAAGTTGTCATTCCTGGGCGTCCGAGTCCTGCTGCCAAAGGTACTCCATCGAAGCCAACTCCCCTTTCTTCATCTCTAACTCAGCCTCTAAGGCGGCAATTCGGCTTTGCAGTACTTGGTTGTTCCTTTCTCCCAAGTCTGCGCGAGTAGTCAAAACCCTTATCGTTGAATCCCTGTCTTCAATTATGGCACTTGATGCTTCTCTTTTGCGGGTTTCACTGCTCAAGCGTTCCTTAAAGTCCCTGAGGGCCACATTCTTTTGTACTGTTTGTACGCGGACGAAATCCTTGTGCTGCCTGTCCAGTTCATTCATCTGGACCTCTAAGCCACATTGACGAGCTTGGGCCATATCCCTTTCCTCTACCATCAGATCTCGTTCTTCTTGTGCTGCTAGCATCTGTTCTACCACTTGAGCATAAGCCATGACATCCATTCCTTCGCTCACTTGCGATTCCCCTTCTTCTTCCATCGGTTTTTGATTTTCTGGGCGAGGTAAGACATTACCATTAACTCGTCTCGACCTCCACTGTGGATATTCTGGTATTGTGGTTGCGGAGATGCCGTGCCCTTTGAGGCAGAAAGGGTAGGCCCAGTCATGGGCGTACAGCTGAATGTTCTGATCTTCTCCAGCGTGTGGCAGGTCTGATTTCGTCATGCCAAAAGTTACTGGAATGATTTGGGTGATGCGAAACTGTCTGAGGACGAGGGCCGGACAATAGTGAACGCATCCCCATGCTCCGATCAAAGGAACCCAAGGTAAGTGTCCGCAGCAGACGATGGGATTGGAAGTCTGCAGCCACTTGGCGTGCCAACTGAAGTCTTCTTCTGAGAGATTTATGAATCGGTTGATCCAGACATCCTTATTTTCCATCTCCCATCTATCCGTGGTCATTGCATTGATAACCCTGAGAAGAGGGCATGACCTTATGTAACTTGCGAAGAAAATGGTCTGATCAGGAATCTGCTTGAAGTGGCTGACCAACCATACTGTCAACAACTGGGTGCAACATGTAAGTCTCCCTTTCCCTTTTCTTCGACAAGAGTCCAAGGAGCGAAAGGTCTCGGCCAGAATGGCTGTTGTAGGATTGATGGCATTTGTTTCCATCTCGTAAAAGATGTTGGCTGCTGCAAAGTCGATGGCATTCCTCATTTTCGGAAAGAGGACAAATCCTACAATGGCGAAGGCTAGAATCCTTAAGCGTTTCTTTCCGTTGGACAATCGAATGCGTGCCTCGATATCTGACCAGCACCAGAAGTAGTCCCCCTCTCTGACACGAGTAGTGATTCCTAACAGCTTATCGAGCCTTATTTTGACACTTGAGGAGTCGAGTCGAACATTCTGGTATATGGCCGATATAGGAGAGGTGAAGCACATCAGAGCTGAGTACTCCTCTAGCGTAGGGGTCAAGTCTACCTCTTTGTCGAAAGAGAAGCACCGATAATAGGGATCCCAGAATTTCAGGGCTGCCCGGATGCAACCCCAATCAGTCTTTACGTCGACTAGGGTCAGTAGCTTTCCATAAATCCCCTCAAACTGTGTCTCTTCGTCTTCAGTCAGCTCATTTCTCAACATCCGAATCCTAGTTAAGTCAAAGTCCACGACTTCTACTTTGATCTTAGTGGTGATGTCAGGGGCGAACCCACGTTCCAACAGATCTCCTTGTACGGCCTGATCGTCGAAACTTCGTCCCCCGAAAATATTAAATGAAAGTAGTGTAGGCGCAGTCATAGCGAATGAGCAAAATGGGTCCTGTTGGGGACGAAAGTAAAATTCAAGTGCTAAGTAAATAGTGTGAGAAACCCGCAGTTTGTATAACAGGAAAAATCAGGTCAAAATGCCATCAAGACAAATAGAGCCACGAAAAACAGTTATAATCATGATGCACGTGCTGGGGTTCTGATTCCGACACCTCTAACTGGCTTGAATGGTTCCCGGATGACACCATGAAAAGGTCCCTAAAGTGTCGTCCAGTCGCCCGATTCCTTGCGAAATCGTATAACCTTTCGACTGGCTTTAGGGGTTCATCCGAGTTGGGATTGGTGAACACTACCCAGGACATGTGTCCTAGGACGTCACTACTACCCTCCTATTTTGGTAATTGTCCCCGGGGTGTAGGGCGCTATGAAATGCATATGACAATTGATAAAGCAAATAAATAAACAGGCCAGCAATTGATCAAAGCAAATAAATAAACAAATAACACCTCTCTAAAAAGATAAAACCGGCTCCGACCCTAGAACTTTCCCCAGTGAAGTCGCCAAACTGTCGCGCCCCACGAAAATTAACAGAGGAATGCTAATTCACGAGTGTGCAACGAAATTCGGGACCTTACAATGCTCAGCGTAGATGGACGCCTCGCAGCATGCAATGAAGTCGCCACCCTAATTTGGTTGCTAGGCTTAGGGAACCCTAATCGTCATGGCATAGGAAATATAATAAGTAAAAAACTAAAGGCACAAAAAAAAGGGGTCTGGACCCCAGACAAAGGTTCGGGGTCGTATTATGGTCTCGGGAAGGTGTTAGGCACCCGAGTCACATCCGAAAACGGTTACCGGTTGATGAGAGAGGTGTTTTAAAGGTGTTTTGATGAAATGCGTTTTGAAAAGTGGGCCCTCAGAGGAATCGTCGCTTTAGTCTTTATTATGATCGTGATGGGACTGAATTTTCCGTAAGACTGAATGAGCGCCCTCTTTTTTCATCATCGGGCCATGCATGATTAGACTAATTACTACGTGATGCTAACATGGATTGCTAACAGAGTACCATTTTAAATGATGGATTTAAAACGATAGTTTGCTGTGGGATCGAAAGTCCCCATGTACATACAGTCAATATAAGCGAGAAGTAAAATCACATGAACGCGGCATTTTAAGAAAGTCTTTAAACACGTTGTGCATGTGGGTTGATTTTAGTTCTAGCAGTTCTATATATCATGCATACGATGGATATTTGCAGAAAGCATCGAATAAATAAAAAGGAATCGAAAGGCGTACTTTCGAGCGAAGCTTGAAACTAAGACCTGCAAAATGAGAGTGTTAGCGATAGCTCGAGAAATAAATAAGCAATTTATGAATGCAAGAATTTAAATGACAGTTGATTGTATACGAGAAATGATGGATTTCACGCATACGAAATGAGATGCTGAGTTTGGTTGTATGCGAAAAATGATTGATTTTAAGCATACGAGAATTTATCGCTAGGTGATTGCATACGAAAAATGATGGATTTTTCGTATGTGAGAATTTAAATGCTAGTTGATTGCATGCGAGAAATGATAGATTTTACGCCTGTGAGAATTTAAATGCTAGTGATTTGCATGCGAAAAATGATGGATTTTACGCATGTGAGAATTTAAATGCTAGTGTGATTGCATGCGAAAAATGATGGATTTTACGCAGGTGAGAATTAAATGCGGACGTGATTGCATGGGAAAAATGATGTATTTTACGCATGTGAGAATTAAAATGCTGACGTAATTTGCATGCGAAAAATGATGAATTTTACGCATGTGAGAATTAAATGCTGACGTGATTGCATGCGAAAAATGATTGATTTTACGCATGTGAGAAAAATTAAAATGCTACGTTGATTGCATGCGAAAAATGATTGATTTTACGCATGTGAGAAAAATTAAAATGCTACGTTGATTGCATGCGAAAAATGATTGATTTTACGCATGTGAGAAAAATTAAAATGCTACGTTGATTGCATGCGAAAAATGATTTATTTTACGCATGTGAGAAAAATTAAAATGCTAGTTGATGAATATAGAAAAATTACATGTAGTTTGATAATTTAAAGGAAAAAGGTTTGATGATTTGCAGAAAATAAAATTGATTGATAATGCAGAGAATAAGCAGTTGGATATTTGCAGAAAATAAATGCGACCGACCATATAGGCGGTATATTGAATTTAAATTGTTGAAAGTAAATTGCGAGAAATTAAAGTGCGGAAAGGTAAAGTGCGGAAAATTAAAGTGCGGAAAATTAAGCAGTTGATGATTTGCGGAAGGATTTCCAGCAGTTTGGCGAAAAATTAAAGCAGTTGAATATTTACGAAAATTAAAAAAGCGACCGACCATAAAGGCGGTATTTTAAATGACTGAATTTAAATTGCCGGAATTTAAAGTGCGGAAAATTAAACAGTTGATAATTTGCGGAAGGATTTCCAGCAGTTTGCGAAAAATTAAAGCAGTTGAATATTTACGAAAATTAAAAAAAAAAGCGACCGACCATAAAGGCGGTATTTTAAATGACTGAATTTAAATTGCCGAAAGTAAATTGCTGGAATTTAAAGTGCGGAAAATTAAACAGTTGATAATTTGCGGAAGGATTTCCAGCAGTTTGCGAAAAATTAAAGCAGTTGAATATTTACGAAAATTAAAAAAAGCGACCGACCATATAGGCGGTATTTTAAATGACTGAATTTAGACAGTTAGATATAAATGACTGAGGTTAGATAACATGACAATAAATATTATGATAAAGAATGAGCAATTCATGTATAAAAACGATTCGAGAAACAACTTGATAAAAATAATAAAAATAAGCATACGAAACATTTTCTGAAACAAAGTGAATTAAACAAATCATGTATAAAAATATAAGAAAAATAGCACGTATCACAAATAATAATCGTACGAGGCATGCTAGCACTTTACGTAAAAAAATGACGAAACGAGGACTCGGAAAAAAAATAGAAATGGGCTGGGCCCATCTTAGAAGGTGAAGAAATGGGCCAGGAACAGTTCCTGGCCCAAGGAAATTTATTTAAATGGTGATGGGCCAAGCCCATCACCTTTCATCCATTTTTGCGCAAAAGGGCCGCATGGCCCGACACACTTCATCATCAACCTCACGTCGTCGGCGCCACTGCCGGCGACGGAGGTGACGAACCAGGCGACGAATTCGCCTGGTTCTTGGCCCAAAATACTCGTCTCCCTTCCCACAGTACCAACAAATAATCACAGCCAAGAAATGGACATGAAAACAGCCGGATTTTCAAAAGAACCGAAGCAATGCGTATTTACGATAATTACCGAAATAACTAAACCAAGCCCCGAGGATTTAAACTAGTGTTAGTATAGTGAAATTGAGTTGAAAATAAGTTGATTGCAGCAAGTTTTGATGACTAATTAATTGACTAAAGCTTGAATGAAATTTAAAGAAAACAAGAGAAAGAAACGCTTACAATGGTGCTGCTCCGGCTAGCGACGGCGAGGAGTGGATTGCGCGCAAGGGAGTGATTCAGCTGGTTCGTGGATTGGCCCGAAGAAATGGAGAGGGAGAGTGTTGTTTTTTTTTACAAAATTTTTGGACCGTTTGCGAATGAAGGTGGTCGGGTTTTATAGGCGAAAGACGCGTGGTGGCCGGACGCGAGGGACGCGCGTGGCTTGGCCGGACGTCGAGGTGGCGGAGCTACGGCTAGGGCGTGATGATGGCGGAGGGACAAGGGCTACGGGAGCAGTTGGCTTGGGCGAGGGCTGCTCCGCTGCGTGTTGCTTGGCACTGTGCATGTGCATTATGCACATTAAATTGTCAACCGTTGATCTGGTTGACTTTCCTTGGTTGACCAGATCAACGGTTGAGATCAAAGGCCATTAAGTCTCATTTAAATGGCCTCGAGCCGAGTCTCACGGGCAAACGAGTCTCACGAGCCTCGAGCCGGAGGTGCTGGCGCGTAGAGAAAAATGCGCCGGTTTTAACCGTCTACAGCGAATGACGAGAATTTCTCGTTTAACGTATTTATTTTCGCGTTCAAAAACGTGAAATGTTTGAACGGAAAAATAATAACGTTACGCCAAAAATTACACGAAACGCTGTAGACCGTTGCGAGCAGAAAAAAATCTAGCAACTAGTTGATGGAAAACATTTTAAAGTCAAGTTGCTGTCCGAGCAGGCTTACTCGGGTCCAATAAAAGCTCGAATAAAAATAATAATAAAATAATAAAAATACTAAAAAATGCGATAAAATACAAAAAATCCTAAAATTCACGAGATGCTCAAAAATGAAGAAAAAACTAGCAAACGACTGCTGGATAGTAAAAAATGTGATTTTTAAGGCTAAAAATAATAATGATAATAATAACAAAAATACTTGACGAAAAATTAAAAACGCGATTTCGAAAGCTGACGAAGCTAACGATGATGCTAAAATGCGATGAAAACCCTAAAAATGCTAGCGATAGTAACTTAACTACAGACGACTGTAATTTAAGTAAAAATGACGGTAAATTAAATAAATGACAGAAATGCTAAAATTAAGTAAAAATGGCGTCAAAATTCGGGTATCAACACAAGGCAAATACAATCGACTGAGACAAAAGCATCACCAATTTTTAGATTTGTTAGACTATACAGGAGTCACCTACCAATCAAGTTTAAACACTGTGAATACACCAGAAGATGTGTAGCAAATATTTTTCATGGTTACGTTTCCTAACAAGTTTCCTTAGTAATTCATGGCATAAATTTTCTAAATTTTGATAAATTCTTAATGTTGTTTATTTACTTTGTAGAAAAATAAGAGCTACAAGACATTTAGAAAGAAAGGATGTCTGAACTATGAGCTCCTTAGTCAAGTATTTAACAAATCTACCGCTACTAGATATCTCCATTATGCTTCTTCGCAATTGCCGCCAACCTCAGATGAAGAGCGCCAAAATGAAGAAGAGTTTATGAATTATGGTGTTCATGCACCTGAAGATGGTCATGGAATTGAAGGAGAAAATTCTGATGGTGGAAGCTTAAAAGGAAAATGTGTTGAGGAGGATAATGTTCTAGGTCATAGGCGTGTTAAGAAAGGAGGTTCTAATAAGCGGGACTCTTGTATAGAGATGCTCGCATCATCTGCAAGTGCTAAGGCTGAATATTTTATAGCAAAAATAAAGAAGTATACAAGAGAGCATATTAAAGTTACAAGTCTATTGCGAGATACATACTCAGTTGTTGCGTCCATAGATGTGTTAGAGAATATAGATGATGTTTTGGATGCCTCTTATAACAATGCACTTGTGCAGTTCAAAGATTCTTATTGGAGGAAAGTGTTCAACAAGATGTCCACTAAGAGGAGGAAGTCCTGGTTGAAGAGTTTAGAATGATCGTGACTTGTTTTATGAGTTTTATTTGGAGGTTGTTTTCAAATGTTTTATGACTTGGTTATTTTTGTATGCTATTACAAGATAATGACATTTATGTTAAGTATTATTGTCAATTAATTTTAATATTAACAATTAACTTAAATTTTTGATTAGTATAACTAATACAAAATAATTGTTTAATAATGCAAGTGAAATGACACAATATTTTGACAGCATTTCTAATACTTCTATTATTAATTCAAATAGTGATAATTTCACTGATGATGATGACGAAGACTTCGAGGATGCTATGCTCCTTCGTATGTTAATGGAAAGTGAAAATAGTTTCATTGAAAAAATAACTTGCCGCACATCTATACTTAGTGGTAGAGCATATATCCCTGAAGTTTTAGTGGGAAATCCAATTAGATGCTACGACAATTTTCGTATGAGGCCACATGTGTTACTAAACTTATGTGACAGGTTGATAGGGTTGAACTTACGCAACTCACGGGGAGCTAGTGTGGAAGAGGGTGTGACAATGGGATTAGTTGTATTATGTCATAGAGTAACTCAAAGGCTAGTAGCAGAACGATTTCAGCATTCAACTACGACAGTCTCACATTGGGTTAAGAAAGTGATACGCGCTTTAGTTCGTTTAGGAAATCATTTGACCAGACATGTTCATAGAGGACCCATTCAGCCATAAATTCGAGAAAATGCTAGATGGTATCCATATTTTAAGGTATGCACGTCTATTATAAATTCATGATGACTAAATAAAAAGAATTATGATTGAATATTTAACTTATCTATGTGTAATTTTTTCCCTTATAGAAATGCATAGGTTTTATAGATGGTACTCATGTCGCAGCTTGGTCTTCTGCATCTAAACAAAAAACTTTTCGGGGTAGAAAAGCACTTGTTACTCAAAATGTTATGGCGGCGTGTTCGCATGATATGATGTTTACCTTTGTGTATACTGGTTGGGAAGGCACAACTAATGATTCACGCGTATTTCTTGATGCATTGACAAGACAAGAAAATGGTTTTCCTATGCCTCTAGCTGGTAAAATATTATTCTTGTAATTCATAACAATATTTATTAATTGTTACATTAATGGTTTTTTAAAAGTCTGGTTGTATTTATTTTTTATAGGTTACTATTATGCAGTTGATGCTGGTTATCCAAATATTCCTCAATTTTTAGCTCCTTATTGTGGTGAACGGTATCATTTAAATGATTTTCGTGGACGAGGAAGGATAACAAGAAAATATACATTGTTTAACTATCGACATTCATCATTGAGAAATGTGATTGAAAGGGCTTTTGGCGTCCTGAAGGCTAGATTTTCAATCTTAAAATCTATTCCAAATTATCCTATTCGTCGTCAAAGGTAAATACCTCTAGCTTGTTGCGCACTACACAACTTTATTCGAATGGAAGATAGAGCTGATCAACTATTCACAGAATATGGTACAGAAGGTAAGCAAAATTTTAACGATGATGAAGCTAATGTGATGCAAGAAGGTATTCAAGTGGATATGTCTCAACAACAACAAATGAATGTAGTTAAAGAAGATATTGTAGATCGATTATGGGTTAATTATAATATTGTTAGAATATGAAGAAGTAACAAGTTAAATTAAGTCTATTTTTAATGTTCATATTTGTAGTATTCACGTAATGAACAAATAATTCAAGACTATTTTATATGTATTTTATTTTCATGAACGAAATTATTATATTTATATTTGATCGTTAACATGAATAGAATTAACATATTTATAGTTGATCTTTAACAAAATTAAAATGGGTTACAGTTTAGTTTATTAATCTTCTAAAAAAGAAATAAATGATAGCTTGATTTTTTAAATTAAAATCAAATTGATTGAACAAAATTAGTAGTTTTCATTTTTCAAAAAAAGAAAAACTAGTTGTTCGGTGAACACGATTTTGAGTTTTCTAAAGCTGAAAAATTTCACATTTAGTACAAAATAAACACGATTTCCAGTTTTCTAATGTTTTCTAAAATTAGAGATATTTCTGAAAAATAGAAACAGAAAAAGCAGAGAACTTTTCGTCGTAAACAAGACCTAATTTGGTCTATTTGAGTCAATTTGCAAATCTAAAATAGAAATGGGTCATTAGGACTTGATATGTTTGTGAGATTAGTGATGCGATCACGCCTAGATCCATTTCAGCGATGGGTGAGCCCACATGCGGAGGCCAAGAGACATTCCCGGTACCAACAAAAATAGGTGAGATTCGTACCTACCCGAGTCTACCCCTTATCGGGTACATTCCTACTTAGCGTTAGCTATCACTAGCAGATAACATATCGGGCCATTTCTGCAGCTTAGTATAAATAGGTAGACTCATTTTTTATATAGGCAGTTTTTATGTAAAGTGTTTATTAGTTGCATAGAGAATACTCCGCCCTCTAAACACCAGAAACTCACCTTGTGAGATTCAAGTCCAGAAGACGACTTGATTCATTGCAAGTAAAAAATCCACTGTCTTCAACCTTTGTTTTACTGTTTGTGTGTTACATCCTTTACAACTTTCGGGATATTTGTGATTCGTTCAATATCTAGGATTTATGTATTTGGATGTTTACTAGAAGTGTGGTTTGATTGTTTATTGTTGATCGATCATTTTGAGATTAATTATCCAACTACAAATTCCATTGTTATTGTTCCATTTCCTTCTTCATCGTCATCTTCTTATTTCGATGCATCCTTTGTCTATTCATTTCTGCTTCATTCATCAAATCTGTTTATAATACATTCATGTTTAATTGATAACTCGAGCTAGATCCTTAGCTGCAAAGTTCAATCACATCCGATTCTTCGAAAGGGAACTCGGATCGCGCCATGTGATAGCGGAGCTTTGCTGCTTTGAGTTATCAGTTGGAATTTTGAGTTTCATTTCAATCTATACAATTTTCTGTCAGAAAATCATTATTATTATAAGATTCGCGTTGATCTCGAGTTGAATTAGCTATTGGTGAAGTTTTAAACCATTTGAGCACTGGATTTGGAAGTTGCAGATTTCCAGATTTTAGTGTTCTTGGTGTTCATCTAGCTAACGGGTTTTTCATTGATCTTCAACCGAATTTTCTTCTTCCTTCTTGGTTGAATTTTTTTGTGCTGAGTCTTAAAAGTGTTTAGAGTCAAGAGTATTTCATTCCACAATTATTTTCCCTATTTTCAAGAAAAATTAGAAAATTCCAGCCAGGTACCATCGCTTGTATTCTTGAGAATTCTTGAGCTGGTTGTGAGAAAAGTAATGTTTGATCCATTTCTGTCAACCGATTTCATTTAATTGTGTTTATAGAATCAACAACATTCACTTTTATTCCTGCCACCACAATATTTCCTTATTTGATTACAGCAGCAACTGATAGTTGCAGAAAAGAAAAAGGATTAAAAAAATAAGAAAAGAAAAGAAAAAATTAAAAGAGAAGAAATGAGAAAAAAACTATATTGGGAGAGCAAGACAAAGTCAAACGGATTGGGCTGATTTAACGCTTTGACTTCCATTCTTTGGTCTTGTTTGCTTTCGATTTTCCTTCTTTTGCTTCTGAGTCTTCATTTGTGTGCCTTTCTTGTTGAGTCTTGTGGTGGATATTTTGAAACGAAGGGATTGATTGATAGTGAACCGTCGGGTTGCACAAACTTGTAAACACCATATTGGAACCAAGAATTGAACAAATTTGTGAGAACAATATTTTCGAGAGTTTTAAACACGAGCACAAACACGTAAGGATGTGTGATTTCACTAACACGTAACTATATATATAGCTTGTTTTATTTTACAAGTAAAATATCACTAGAGACTGATTGTGAATCGTGTGACCAAGGAGCATATGATGGTGATGATGGTTACCAGTGTAATGGTGATGGTGGTTATGATTCTTACGGTGATGCTAGCCGACATTACAATGGTGATGAGGAGTACAACCCGTATGGTGAAGGTGACTATGGGCATAGTATTGATAGTGCGGACGAATACCGAGATCAAGATGTCGCAAGTTTTAGTGAGTATGAAGACTACAAAGAGCCTCAAAGTCCTCATGTCTCAAGCTATGGCCTAGGTTTCGTTTCAGATCAAAGCCTTGGCTAGGACTGGGCACGGTTCGGTTCGGTTCAAATTTAGACAGAATCAGAACCAGAACCAAAATTTAAAATCGGTTCGGTTCGGTTCAGTTCTGGGTAATGTATTTTTAAAACTAGAACCAAACCGCACCAGAACCATTTGGTTATGGTTCGGTTCGGGTTGTTTCGGTGAAATTAAAGCGTCAAAACATAAAGCGCCTGGAAAATTTTGTTGGGTGATAAAAGGACACTTAAATAATTGAATAGGATCTGGCTAGAACCAGTATCCAGCAGAAAAGCAAAGCAAGTAAATACATAATCAAATGATCTAAAAAATTACAATCACGCCACAAACTTGCTCCATCTCCCAACACCTAACTTTGCCAGCCAACAAAATTTTAAATCACGCCACAAATTTTAATCGTCAAGATACTTGCTGATAGTGTAGCCGACACAAAGGAAAACATTGATGACAACAATCTAGCATCTTTCTATATCGGTAACATGGTAATGTTCTAAAGTTTATCTCAAAATCCATCTGAATGAAGAAATAAATATTGCACTGAACCTTGGTGTGTTAATAAAAGAGAAGATCAAGAGTTTGTCTTGGAGTAAGGAAGGCAATTGCTAATTAGTAGATCCAATTTGTATTGGGAATGAGCATTATGAAGAGAAGAGGAGTGTTCTGGTGGTACAAAATGATACTAACATATATTATAAAATAATAATATATATTATTATATAATATTTCGGGTAATCGAGTAAATCGGGTAAACCAATATATAGAACCAAAACCGAACCATTTATTTATGAACGGTTCGGTTCGGTTCTGGTTCTACTGTTTTTCAACTTAAAACCCAAACCAAACCGTCCCAGTTCGGTCTGGTTCGGGGAATCGGTTCGAGTTTTCGGTTTTTTTGCCCAACCCTAGCCTTGGCCATGGCCCCAATTCTAGACGGCCCGTCCTCTACTCAAGCACACAAGTCCAAAGCAATCATGATAGAACCCAAAGTCGGTATCCTCCTCACCCATCCTACTTACTGGTATCCTCACAGAACCGTTCCTATATCCTTTCCAGTCCTCTTGCGTCTACAGGTACTTCTCTATCCCACGTACCAGTACTTTCCAACCAAACCATTCCACGTCCCCGTACTGTCCAACAAACCATCCCAAGTCCGGTATCCTCCTCACCCAAGCTATAGCCTAGGTTCCGTTTCCAATCAAAGCCTTGGCCATGACCCCTCTACCAGTGGCCGCCCTCCTCAAGACCACGCCACTTCTTAGCACCGACAGTTTCAGCTTCCTATTTTTAGAGGTACCTCCTACCCGGCTGAATTTATTGAGTCAGAATACCACCTTGTAAGAACATTTGATTGTCATCAATTGTCTGAAGAAAAGAAAATCAGACTTGCTGTCAAAATATTTGATGATGATGTTGATTAAGTGCTAATTTTGTGATTATTTATCATCCATTTTTGCTTATTTGGATGATGATACTACTCATAGTAGGCGTTTTCTCTTCCTTTTTGCAGAAACTGGATAAAAGAACCAGAAAGAAGAAAATGCATTGATTAGAGCAAAAAGATGGTGAAGGATGAAAAGAGCCCAGTAGCCACGAACCAGTCTCTTCCCCAGATGTAGGGAAGAGTCATCCAGGCTTGCTTCACTAGGCCCAGGTCAGTTCAGAATGGTCAAAAATAAAGAGATGGGCTTGGGCCGCTTTATTGAGGACGTATTTTTATAGTTGTCTCCAGTGTTTGTGCAGTTGTTTCCAAAAGAATTAGACTTCCATTAAGCTTTCTAGATAGAGTTAGAATCCTATTATATGTTTAGAGATAAATACAATTTTATTTTATGTTTTTATCTAGTTCCCCGAGGAGTTAAGAACAAATTGGTATTCTAGGATTATTTAGAGAGTAGAATTGTGAAGAAAGAGGCAGGCTCTTCTTCCTCGTTTACTTTCTACTACTATTTTTAGCTACATACTTTGTTTTACTCTTCTTTTGAGTTTTAATCAATTTATGCATATTTTTTCATCTGATTTTGTTATTTCTGTCGTAGGCTAGAATCTTTATTCTTGGTAAAGATTCTAGGGCCATGATTCTACTGTTGTGGGATCAAATCGGGTTTTATAAATTCTGAATTTCATATTTTTACTCTTTTTGATTTAATATCAAAATTATTCATGTTTGGTTTAAGCCTGATCAACTTAGATTTTAATCTGAACAGTTACAACTTTTCTTAGAAACTTTGGATGCTACATTGTTGATAGGAATTTGCAAGCGACTGATTGGCTTGAGAGTCAATTAGAAAAAGAGTAAAATTCGATTTATAGGAGTGGAGGCAACTCTCTCCCAGGTCTGGGGAAAGGTCTCTCCCTGCGTTTAATCAACCACTTAATTAAATCCTATAAGTGAACCTTAGGGTTGTTAAGGAGGTTAGGGATTCTTATTAAGAGTTCCTGCTTTAGGAATCTTGAGTAGGAGGAGAGTAGGAAGTCTAAGTGAACCTGACTTCTATAGCCTTCCTAAGAAATTTGGTTTTGAATATATTTGCATAAATGATCAACTTGCATGAATCATGGTCTAGATCGAGTTTTTACTGGGAATCTGTCATCAACTGAGTTCAATCAATCATCTTTTATCTACTATTTTTGTTTCTTTTTGTTTTGGTAGGTAATTGCAACAAACCACCCCCCAATTATTGGTATTAACCATTGTCACGAAATTGGTCAATTTAAGAAGTTAGAATTGTCCTGAAATCTCTGTGGATCGTTTACCACTTGATACAGTCTTAATTGATTATTGCATGGTAAATTGTATTACGTTATTTTTGACGAATTGGGAAACCATCAGATGCCTATGATTGGTGGTACCGTATAACCTGTGAAGGAAAAGGGAGCAGAACCTGGGAAGAAATGCAGTATATAATGAGAGAACGGTTTATATCTTCTCACCATCGGCGGAAATTGGAGAGCAAGTATTATTCTATCCGACAGGGGTCCAAATCTATGCAAGAGTACTTTGATGAGTTCGATGACTTGCTCATCATGACTAATATTCAGGAAGATGAGAGCGTGATCATGGAAAGGTTTGAGAATGGATTGAATGAAAGAGTACGATGCCAGCTTGCACTTTATGAGTTCTCAATCATGCAATCGATGTACCATTTTGCCTTGAAAGTGTAGAGTCGTGAGTCCTTAAGATCGACTGAGGCTCCTCCCACCACTACTCAAAGAACCCCAAGTCTTCTCCTTTCGCTATCGTTGAACATAAGCCGCACTCAGAACACAATGAGCAAGCCCCCTCCAGAACGCTACACGCGTTTCCTCAATCTTTTGAACCACATTTGATGCTTGAAAGTTGTAAATTGATTGAAAAGAATGTGGCTGAAATTACAGCAAGGGAGAGTGAGAAATGTGAGCTTGTACACATGATACAAGATGCGGGTGAGCGAGAGATAGAAGAAGAGGAGTGTGAGCGAGAGAAGAAAGTAAGCGATGAGCAAAATATACGGCATGAAAACAGCAAGCATGCCATTGAGAGTGAACGAATTGAGCAAAAGGAGATTGAAGAAAGTGAGCGAGAAAGGAGTGAGCAAATTGAGCAGATTTTACCAAATGTTATTTCTAACATTTCTCCTCTACCCATGTCAATTGTTTTTCCTAGGAAACAAGTTGTAACCGTACCTTCAAAAGGGGTACCGGGTGGCATGTCAATCCTAGGGGGCGTTGGAAGCGTGATTGCTCAACAATGGTATGCACAAAGCAATGAAGGAATTAAAGCTATGGATTAGATGACGAATCTTTTCGAAGGGAAAAGTGATGATGAGATCACGCCTAGCCTAACCTTGAGGATGTCCCCGTATCATATCAGTAATCAACAGTCAAGTAAGTACTCTACTAGGAACGACTAACTACCAGTAACCTTAAGGGGATCTACCGAGAACCGACAGCTCAGCGATCATCAACCAGTAACCTCGAGGCAATGAGAATGAGAATATATGGAAGTGTTCCTGGCAAAACATCTTGAGTTGTGTGTGCCCAACCCGAGGCTCCAAAATTATGGCTATGGATTCAAGGACGAATCCTTTCGAAGGGAAAGGTGATGATGCAATCACGCCTAGGTCCATTTTGGTAATGGGTGAGCCCACATGCGGAAGCCAAGAGACACGCCCGATACCATCAAAAATAGGTGAGATTCGTACCTACCCGAGGCCACCCGTGTGGCTGAGTTTTTCTTCAAATGACAAGTTCAGCAACTACCGGAAAGGTCCAGAAGAGTTACCGGGAATAAACATTACCAGGAGCAACCAACTGGTGGAAACCTAGGGGTATCGGGAATGCATATCTTTCGGGCAAGGTGTACTTATTGGGAACTGAGAGAAAGTATCGGGAACCAATAACCGGTAAGTACTATTAAGAGCTATCCGGGAAGCTACTTACCAACAACCAACCCAAACTACCGACAACCGACAACCAACCCACCCCTTATCGGGTCCATTCCTACTTACCGTTAGCTACCACCAACAGACAACATATTGGGCCATTTCTGCAGCTTAGTATAAATAGCTAGACTCTTTTTTTATTCAGGCAGTTTTTGTGTAAAGTGTTTATTGCTAGCGTAGAGAATACTCCGCCCTCTAAACACCAGAAACTCACCTTGTGAGAATCAAGTCCAGAAGACGGCTTGTTTCATTGCAAGTAAAAGATCCTCCGTCCTCAACCTTTGTTTTACTGTTTGTGTATTAAATCCTTTACAACTTTTAGGATATTTGTGATTCGATCAATATCTTGGATTTTTGTATTTGAATGTTTACTGGAAGTGTGGTTTGATTGTTTATTGTTGATCAATCATTTTGAGATTAATTATCCAACTGCAAATTCCATCGTTATTATTCCATTTCCTTTTTCATCGTCATCTTGTTATTCCGCTGCATCCTTCGTCTATTCATTTCTGCTTCATTCATCAAATCTGTTTATAATCCATTCGTGTTTAATTGATAAATCAAGCTAGATACTTAGCTGCAAAGTTCAATCACATCCGATTCTCCGATTCTTGGAAAGTTATGGTTCGGTCCGCTTCTATCCCAACTAGAATCGTAAATTTTCGGTTTGGTCCGGTTCTTCGAATCTAAAACCCGTATACCGAACCGTAGAATCGGTTCTTATATATATATATGTGTGTGTGTGTGTGTGTATATATGCATTCATATATCAAAGTTTAGCTTTACTTCAGTGGCTAAAATTTTATCTTCCTTTCTAAAGTGAAGGGGTTCGAATCCAATTCTCAATTCTTTCTTTTCCTTTTGTTTTCCTTCAAAACGACGTCGTTTAATGATTAAATACACCGTTTTGGTGCTTTAGTTTAAAGCACCAAAACGGTGTGTTTAACACCAAAACGACGTCTGTTTTTTTTAAAAATTAATAAAAAAAAACCAGAAATCGAATCGGACCATCCAGTTCGGTTCGATTCTAGCCCAACTAGAAGCAGAAATTTTCGGTTCGGTCCGGTTCTAGCCCCAAAACCGGACCGAACTGGGCCGGGTACACCTATGAAAAAGATTATATATATATATATGGGCCCAGCCCACAAAGAGCTGGTAAAACTTGCCTGAGAGCCCAGCCCAGAGAAGGAGAGGTAAAGCCGAACCTCATCGTCGTCACCAACATAAGAACCAACGAATTTGAGCAGCCATGTCCATCTTCTCCTTACCAGCATCAACGCCACCAATAGAGCGTCTTCTACTCTCCTCACTAACCCCATCTCAACTAAACCTCCCGTTCCCGCTAAAACCCCACAACCAGGTGATGATAACAAAACCTAGAAATGTAGCAGGACCATTGATCTTGTGCTGCTCTAATTCCAGCTCTCCATCATCATCACCGTCAACAACAACAACAACACCAACATCAACGACGAAAACTGGAGTTGCTCCTCCAGTGATGAAGAAGAGAAAGAGGTACAGAAAGGGTTACCCGGGAGAGACCAATGGGATTAGTGAAGAGATGAGATTTGTCGCCGTGAGGCCCCGCAACATCAAAGGGAAATACAGCCACAAGAATTCCAGCAGTGATGATGAAGAAGATGGTAGTGGCCAAGATTTGGAAAACGACAGCGTATCAGAGAAAGAAGACGAGGAGGAGGGTAGTGATGATGGGGAGACTTGGGTTGCCCAGCATGGAAGGGTTTGTTAAATATCTTGTGGACAGCAGACTTCTCTTCGATACCGTCGAACGTATTGTTGATAACTCCGATGATGTTTCTTGTGAGTGAGTTTTAGTGATTTCTACTACATGGTTAGCTAGCTAGATATAAAAATCAAGGAAATGACTTGTCTTTAGGGTTTTTTAATGTGTTTTCTGTTCTTTTGATCATTGTAGATGCTTATTTTAGAAGGACTGGATTGGAGAGAGCAGAGGGTCTTGCAAAGGATATTGAGTGGTTTACTCAACAGGATGTTGTGATTCCTGAACCTAGTTCTCCTGGAGTTACATATGCCAAGTATTTGGAGGAGCTTGCGGAGAATAATCCCCCTTTGTTCCTCTGCCATTTTTACAATATATATTTCTCTCATATAGCCGGTGGTCAAGTCATATCGAAACAGGTGTGTTGACCAAACCAAATGCTATATTCTAGCTTGTAGTAAACCTTAATGATGTCCTTGTTGGTGCTTGGATTCATAGATTTGCTCTATTTGGTGGGTTTATTTAGTGTACTTACTTGGATATGTATAGAAATGGAATGTTGCATGCAGCCTTAAAGTCGTTCATTGAGGTAGGATATGTACTGCTTCTAATGATAGCTGTAGAATGTCTGGCCTCTTTGCTAGAAGCCCTCTAATTCGCTGCTGAAGTAGAACAAGAGTGCTGAAATATGAGCAATTTTTAACTGATGGGGTTACCAGTTGCTACACACACTTAACCTTCACGGGGTGCAAGATAAAAGATGTGGTTATTGAAATTTTGTATCCATTTGGATCATATGAATTGAACTTTCTAGCTCAACTGAAGACAACTGAAAACCTCTATGACAGAAGTTTCATGCATAATGTTGCCCTGTATTGGTTTACAAGTTTATTTGTGGGTCAGTGTATTTATAGACAAGGAATGAGGTGTTTCCTATTTATCTGGTTGATGAATGGGTGTGCCAACTTCACTCCATATAGCTTTTATGATGGATCTGCGTTCCTCAAGACTTGAGATCTTTTCAACGTTTTTTTATTGCTTTTGTATGAGATTTCTGTGTGGAGTTATGAATTATGATGTTTTTTCCTAACCAATTCCCGTTTGTGTTGTTCACTGTTTTTAGGTTTCTGAAAAGCTGCTTGAAGGAAGAGTGCTGGATTTCTATAGATGGGATGGAGATGCTGAAGAATTGTTGAAGGGTGTGCGGGAGAAGCTTAACACGCTTGGAAAGGTTGATTGCTTATGATTGTCTTATATTTATTGACATGTATTGACTTTTCTTTGCACATGACAGCTAACTTACTCATTCGATGTTTGGAATGCTTTGCAGCACTGGACTCGAGATGAGAAAAACAAATGCTTAAAAGAGGCTACAAAAGCATTTAGATATCTGGGGCAAATAGTACGGCTGATCATCTTATGAAACACAGCTGTTCGCCTTAATAACTTTAGAAGTTCTTTCCCGGCAAGCCTGCAATGGCTTTCTTCCTTTCCTCATCGTCGGTTCGCTGCATGTTTGAAGAATTGTCTGTTTCTTGAATTGTTCATACCTTCCGCCGTTGCTCCTGCTCCATGTAAGGAAACTTTGCGAGCTGCCAGCATTGCAGATATCAACTTTAAGCAAGCTGCCGAGCAATGTACGATGGAAAGTCTCTCCTTGCGACCAGGTTTTTGCCTTCAAAACTTGTAAATTGCCTGTTCTTGTTGTTCGTAAGGCTATGTAGTATGTTGCATTTGATTTTGTTGTGTTCCATTTTGGGGGGGTGACATGTTTAGAAGATGTAACATCAGCTGTAGAAAAATGGAATGATGAACTTTTAGAAACATGATCAGAATAGTTACCTGACATATTTGTTTTTTCCCCTGTGAATTTAGTTCCATTTTTGTGGAAATTTCGTGGGAAATTGATTCTTTCTTCCTTCTGTTTTCAAGTTTTTTTGTTTCGTTTTGCATAATTAATTAGCTGTAATCTTTGTCTTCCATCCAAATCATGCCGTCTCCGACACTTCTCCTACTACATCTAATCCAGCTGGCAAACCAAAAGCCATCCTTCCATGGACCAGAACTTCAACAAATTGTTGGAATTTTATTCATGTTAAGAACTTTGCAATTCGTAAACAAAAATGTTTAGCAAGAGACATCCGAGCTTGCAGAATGAAGCAAATCACGCATATCTGTTTTCTTTGAGGTCGAATAATGCACGAATGATAATTTTTTGGGTCAAAATCTTTTGTTTACGTAAAAGAATCTAAAAATTAATGAAAATGTTGAGGTCTATCTCTTCTGATCTCAACCAAGGTGTTTCACTTTGACTTTGGTGCCTTTGACCATTTCTATTTTTACGTACCTAGATTGAGCATACAAAAAAAGATCAACAAAGTAACATCATTGACAAAATTATCACAAACATCTTAAAACTAAAAGTATTGAAATTATTCAGTACTGTGGCAGTGGGGTGCACGTTAGCACAATTTCTCCAAAAAAAATATTTAGCATGATGAAATTATAAATAAATATTAAAAGATATCGGACTTCTTTAAATTTGAACTATATATATTGCGAAATCTACTGAATTATAATTAATTTCTTTTTGTACCCGGTTATTTTTCGATAACAAAGATCGATTCTACTTGCAGTTGAACTAATTTTTTTTTTTGTACATTTTATTAGAGAGAGAGAGAAGGAGATGGGTGTCAATTAATGGAACCATATGTTGAAAGCAAAATGCAATGAGAATGTGTTAGTGGAGGCCTGCGTGCGTGGTGTTTATGTTCTGTAACTCACTTTCTTTTTTCAGTTCCATCTCTGGAAAATCTTGGCTTTTTGTGTTGTAATCAATCATGTTAGTTAAAGGATGTTTCAAACTCATAAAAATAAGATAATAATAATAAATAATAAATGATCGAAAAAAACTACGCCAATTTGCCAACAGAATGAATGCAATCATGTCATTTTCCCGCGGAAAATAAAATAAAGAGAATCTTCAAATCCTGAACTTGACCTCTCTTCTCTGTTTCTTTTCTTTCTTTTTTTCATTCTCTGAAGAATAAAGAGAACGTGATTATGCCACTTTTTTGTTTGAGAAAAGCCTGAAAAGGAAAGTCTTTCCTTTCCTTTCCTTCCCTTCCCTTTCCTGAACAAAAGATGAGTGACGACGTATCTTGTTTCTTGAACAAGGTGAGTGTTCAGCTGTTTTTATCTTAACTGGGTCTTGTTTTTTATATTTTTCTTGTCTTTATTTTCTAATTTCTGAGATTACAAGGTTTAGTTGCATAGGTTTATTAATTAAAAAATGTTAATTAATTTAGTTTTTGTAACAAGAATACTGTTTGTTTTCCCATAATTTGCATATTAATTTGCTTTGTTCGCTGTGGTCTGATTTTTTCAAGTGAGAACTGTCATGCTGACCATTTCCATCGCCTTCTTTCTCTCAGAAATGAATCTAACAGAATAAATACATAAAAACCACATTCTCCATTTTTCACTTCCTTTATTTCTTCTTTCTCCCTTTTTTCATGGATTTGATATAAATGGAAGACACAGAAATATCAGTATGTTATCCTATCTTTACAATCTTTAGTACATGTTCTTTTCTGTTTAACATGGGAATTCTTAAGGTTTTTGTTTCTTTAACATTCTTGTAATTACTCTTACAATTTTTCAGGATTCTTTGGTGGTAAAGGGTCCTAAGAAATCTCCATTACTACTGAGACTGATAGTCTTAGCTTTTGCTATGGTTTGTGGAGTGTACATTTGCTCAATATGTTTAAGACAGATAGATATGAACACTACAGCTAAAATCTTGAAAATCACCGTATTCGACCAGCCGTGGTGTAACACATCCACATCCAATCTTCAACAATGGGAACTTCCCTATGTGCATTTCCCCAAACCCCAAACATTCAGCAGGTAGGTACTAGTTCGATTTCTAAGTTTCAAGTTTTGGTATTGTTGTATCGGTTTTTGCTGAGCTTGAACAGTAATGAAACTTGATTGCATATCGCAGGGATGAATGCACGTGCAATCCTGTGCGGTACTTTGCTATTTTTTCGATGCAGAGATCGGGGAGTGGATGGTTCGAGACATTGCTAAATAGCCACATCAATGTTAGCTCGAACGGGGAAATCTTTGGGACTAAAGATAGAAGAGCAAATATGTCTGCAATTGTGCAGACATTAGATAAAGTATACAATCTTGATTGGTTTAGTAGCGCTTCCAAGAATGAGTGTAATGCTGCTACTGGCTTCAAATGGATGCTTAATCAGGTAATTAGTGGCCTAAATACCGCAAACAGTTCTTTTTGCTTAGATTCGAGTTCTGATCTTAAGTTTCACAGGGAGTGTTGGAACATCACGAAGGGATCGTGGAGTACTTCAGGCAGAATGGAGTTCATGCAATATTTCTGTTCAGAAGGAATCTGCTCAGAAGAATGATATCTGTTCTTGCAAATTCCTATGACAAGAATAAAAAACCCCTAAATGGAACACACAAGTCTCATGTCCACTCAACAGTAGAGGTCCTATTTCTGTCCCTCATTCTCTTTTCATCATCAATCAATCAATCACCAACTAGCTAGATCAAAGACATTAAGCCATTTTTGCAGGCCAAGGTACTTGCACAGTACAAGCCGACGATAAACGCAACGACATTGATGGCTGAACTCAAGCATGTAGATGACAGAGCTACCAGAGCCGTAGATTACTTCAAGACCACTCGCCACATTGTTGTTTACTATGAAGATGTTGTCAGTAACCGCACGGTAAGGCCTTATTAGTAGTGTCGACCAATGTAGACTTCTTAGGCTGATTTGAACGTCTGACCTCTTGAGAGATCACGTAACTTGCACAACCCTAATGGCTCGTATCGTTCGGTAAGCAAATTCTCTGTGGAATTCTTTCTGACAGGATTTTTTTGTGGGCAGAAACTGAAAGAAGTTCAAGAATTTCTAGGATTGCCATATCGAGAGCTGACGAGCCGGCAGGTGAAGATACACAGTGGATCTCTGTCAAACTACATTGAGAACTGGCAACATGTACAGAAAGTGTTGGAAGGAACACAATATGAGAGCTTCCTTCAATCAGACTACTACACAACGTAGCTTTTAGCCCTTAGTTACAAAACTTATATGTATACTATCATTTTTTATGTTCTTTTCTTTTCTTTTAACTTTTCCTCCCTACTTCGCCAATTAGGTTTTGGCTTTGCAGGAAGGATATGTCATGTATTAATAATAAATTTTATCTCTGTATTTACTTGTTTTTGTTTTTACTTCTATCCATTTTATTATATTATATTTTCCCTCTAGTAATACGGATTTGGTTATTGAATATTGAAAAAGCCCGAAAGCCCAAATTAAAAAGATGAGAAGTCCACCAAATATATTAACGGGCCCAAAATCTAACACCTTACAAATCTACATGTAATTTGCACAAGACAAATCAATAACGGGTGCTAATTAAGATTATTATTATTATTATTTAACCATTTACTACTTCCCCATAATTGCTGGAAGAAATATCTATATCTATATATATATATATATATATATATAAACTATATGATGAAACTTTCTTGGTGGTTTGAAAGGAAGTCATATAAGATTCCTAAAACCCTCTCATGATATCACTGTGATTACTTTGATACCTTAGAATTTGACACATGACAATGAAAAGAAATAAAAATCTTTCATAACTTAATTTTTTTTATTACTCTATTTAATTAATTTAATTTGTATAATTATTTCTTTTAATACAATTTAATTAAAATGTTAGTGGTAGAATTTGAAAAGACAATGTTAAAGAATTTGAAAAATTACTCTACTATGATCCTCTATATAAAAGTGTTCATACATTTTTATTAAATTTATACTTTACAATAATCAAGATTAGTCTCTTTAATGTTTAATTATTTATTAGTTAAGTATAACATAGTATCTTATAAATTATGAGAAATATTTTGTTAATATTTCTAAATTCAATTCATGGATAATCTATATATATACTTAAAAAGTATGTAGTGAAATTTTTGTGGCGAGCAAGTCATTTAATATTCCTACTTTCCTCTTAAGACTTCAGGTGTTATCACTTGGATACTTTAGAGTTTGACACGTAAAAATAAAAAGAAATAAAAATTATTTATAACTTAAAAAAAAATTTGGTTACACTATTTAATTATTTTAAATTAATTTAATTTATATAATTAATTATTTTAATACATTTTAATTAAAATGTTAGTGGCCTTTATGTAAGTGTTCAATTATACATTTATAGGTAATGGTGCATACTTCACAAGAATTAAGTTAGTCTCGTACTCTCAATTTAATTTTTAATTATTTATTATTTATTTTATTTACCTAACTTGCATTTCATTAAGTATACTATCTTATATTAAAAAAATTATAAATAATTGTAAATTCAATTTGTGAACCGACTCGCGGGGACTTGAGGCTAATTTATCTTAATTAGCACCCTAATCACTTTCTTTTTTTCCTGCGATCATCTAGAATTTGACCTAAGAGAAGGAACCTGAATATTTTACACAGATGAGCAAGAACAGGACCACACAGTTGGAATGGAGCTAATTCCAGAACTACTTTTTTCTTCTATTTCTTTCACTTTTTCTGTTCTCTATCGCTTTCTAAGTGCTAACCTTACATTACAACAATACTATAACATACAAGAGTCAGGTCAGTGAATTTCTGATCCATTAACTACTCCTGAGTCTACTTCCTCTGTTTGTTTAACAACAAAGTGATCAACTATTTTAACAGTATGTATCGGGTCCTGATGCAGACCTCCAGCGCTCCATTTGCTAGGGAACTGTCTGTGGTGGCTCAACTGCTGTGGTTGCCTCGGCTCTGCTTCCCAATGAGGATCCAGTTTCCACTCTTTCGGCACCTGCGCATCACATGAAACGGTAAAATATACAAAAGAATCCGCGAGCATGCTACTGGAGTTTACAAACTAATTAGACAACATGACCGAGTTACAGAAACTCCTAAATGATGACTTCTCGACTTTGCTTCTTTCATATTCGAGATTACATATCCAGAAGACAATCTTATCATCGCTAGGTGCCCAGTATGTTATAATACGTACTATCATCTGATAATGCACTCATGGTTTTGGTTATGGGAAAGTGTACTTTACATTGTGTCAAACTAAATCTGATAACATAGAAGTAAAATCTGCAATGGAGAAGGAGAATAGCATTGATTTTTCTTACCTTATCAACTGCAAGGGTGAAAACTTCAAGGTCACCATCATTAGTGATGTGAAACCGCGTGAATGCCTTGTAATTAGCAATTCGGAGTGAAGAGAAGGCCTCGTCAAAGTGCAGGTGAAACCAGTTAATGCATATGTACAAGTAGCTTCCAAAAATCAGTGAAACGACAGGCGTCGAGAAGACCCAGAAGTAGAGGAAGACGGAAGCATAATAGATAACAGCACCACCTCTTGACAGCGAATCCATGCCATTCTTACAAATACTAGTCCGTGTCACTGCCATAACCTGATAAATTCTCTGGTCAATACACTGAAATGGGAAAATATCATATTCCCATGATAGCGAGAACTTCATTACCTCTGGAACATCAAATGCAGACATGAGATACTTGATGCATGCTGGATAAAGCCCAAATGTCCATTGCTCTAATCGAGAACGAAGGCCTGTAGGATCCGGAAAGTGTTCTCTTTCCATTTTTTGGTACCACTGATATAAAGTATGGTAGCCTGAAAAATGTTGATAGCAGCTCATTTAAAACCAGATTAAATCAAATAATTTGCACACTGTTGCATGCGTGTGTATGTGTGCACGCGACACATGAAATTTGAGGAATAAAAAAAATCTATCACCGCATAATTGATGCATAATGAAACACCCATTAAAGTATTCAGAAAGAACAAATGAAAGCACCAAGTGTATAAAATTAATCAACTATGTTAGGAGGGTAGAGGTTTACTATCCATCATCCCATCACTTTGATCAGTATTGACAGCAGAAACTATATATCTCAACTTGCCTGAAGTATTGTCATTACATAAACAAAACAAACATGAGAGCATGGATTTAAAAAGGACAGAAACTTGCCTGAAGTTGCCAGTAGTTTATGCCTGATACATGTCTCAACTCCCAGTTCCAGAAGCACCGTAAGAATTAAGGCGGCTGCTAGGTGTGCAGAAACATGAAGGACTCCAATCAATGCTTGTTTCTTTCGCGACACCTTGGCTGGAACAAATGCAATTGCCGCGATTAGGAAGACCACAGCACCTGCCAAGGATACATAAGAGCGTTCCAGCATGTACAAAAAAGCATTCCACACAGTGCCAAAGAAACTCCCCAAGTGGCCAGAAAATGTATCATCTTGCAAGATGTGGCCGAGCTTACACTAGAAATAAAGGGGATAATCAGTTAAGTGCTATAAACACCAGCACACCAAACATGCTACATAGGCAAAGTACGGAAGAATAGAAAGACAACAATAGCATGAGATAAAAGTATTAAGGATGAACAAGCTAATTCAAGGCTGGAAAGGGAAGAAGAATAAAAGGCATCCTAGTATGCAGACTAATAGTATTGGTGGGATTGAACACCTTTGTCAAAATAACATCATGGATCTGAAAACTAGGAAATTATAGTCCAAACACGCCTAAAGTTAGGGAAACTGGTACAGATCTGTATCCAGAAAAGGCTGATCAGAAGCTAACCTGTGGGAACATAGAAAAGCTCAACACAAAGTATATAATGCCGCCAATGAAGTCAAATTGCCAGTTCTTCTTTCGAAACTTCAAAATATTACCCAACGCAATCTGCATCAAAAGATAGAAGATGCTAAAGAACCAACAAACGAAAAACAAATAGAGCAAAACACAGCCATTAACAAAATATTCTCTTTTTTATCCTAAAAAAAGGCCCAAAATTTACCCTGCTTGAATCTTCTAATGAGGGATAAGCAGCCTCGGTCTCATAGTTGGTCCCATACAGAGTTTTGAAATTACTGAAGACATGGGTCGGATGTAAAAAAGCACCACCACAACCATTTACAAGTAGATGTTGCACGTGAACTGGCCCATCTGATGGAACATATGAATGGCGCATATAATGATGCAAATCACCAGCCATTCGAAGCTTGCATCTTCCTTTCAAATAATCACATATCAGGTGTGAAACATTCTTTCCAGAAACATCAGACCAATATGAATCAAGAAGCCAATTTGGCTCATGTGTAACAATGATCACGGAGTCATTATCTCCAATCTGAAACAATGATTGTGTGGTGAGTAGAGGATTTAGTAATTCAGCAGAAAACAATAAAAGGCAAAAGAAGAAGATAGCACAGAAGTGGGAGAGCATTGGTCCCCCTTTTCAATAATGAGAAGCAAATCTGGTTCTTCCAACAGAATATTACCTATAAATCACAGCGTCCTTCCTATTAATACTTGTCTAGCAAAATAGAGGAGAAACAACTACCTCAAAGCATGAGTTTTCATATTGATGTGAGACAGTAGACAAATTTGACAGTCCTCAAAGACCAATACTCCTCACGCATCATGTTCCATATTTCTAGCATGTTTCTGCGCACTTGCCAATTCTTTACTAATTTTCAAGGAAGCTGACTTATGGTTGGTTCATCAATTTTGTTCTTTCTTATTATGCCTTGGCTTGTGAAAATTAATGTTTCGGGAATACAAGTTTACCCCTTCCATCAAAGTAAGACCAGCCTAATCATCATAAAGTTTCAAACTCTACATTCTGCTTGTGATTTCTCTAAAATTAAAGTAGAGATGGAGAAAGATCCTGATCAGGCATTGTAATTTTCTTTGGTTATCAAGTTCAATCTGATGAAATCACCTACAATATATAACAATGGTGGTTTGATTCTGCGTTTGTCAACAGTTGGCAAAATTTAAGTGACCACACCACATAGTTACTGCCTAGAAATCAAACTATGGCTCAGTAGTGAAGGAAAAAATATTGGACTTCAGGAATAACTATAAAATCTGTTGGTATATTTAATCCAGACTTGGCATATGAAGCTGAATCCAATTTAAGCAGCTTGGGTAATTTAACTATTGAAATGTATAAAATACTGGAAGTAGAAGAAAGTACCTTCTCTTTTATGAGTTCTGCAAAGTATTTGAACTGGTATACATCAATATCATTATGGAGTGCTAGATCAAGACCAAAAACCCACCATCCCTTAGGCAGCTGCAATGCAAAATAACTTCTCTTCTGCGGCATTAACCAACCACCCAACCAGCTATTATGACATATATACCTCATGAAAGTATGAAGTCCATCAAACCAGTCTGCGATGTGGAAACATGAACAGTATTAAACCAAAAGACTACAAGAACATCCTAGCCTTAAACCAAACTCCACTAAGGCACTGATTCAGGAGTAATTATTCAACACACCGGTGTATATACCCCTCACTACAATATAAATGGGAGCCACCTGTAATGACTACCCGGTGATCCCACGCAAGGGGTACTACACTCAGAGCATTGGATAAATAACCCTCGTTTACTTCATATACAATTGCTGCAATGAAAAAAATAATAGAAACAGCATATTTTTCTTCTGCAGAGAATGGAAAACTAATGGTAGTTTATGCTGAAACGACACAAACCATGGTTTCCGGGAATGAGAAAGCACTGGGGTCCATCGTATTGCTTCAGTTCAACCACCCCACAAGGAAGCTCGGGTTTGTTTACAGCTACCTGCTCTCGTTTGTACCATGGTGGAGGTTGCAGGGCATATTCAAAAGGGGTAAAAAGGCGTCTCTCATATGTGAAAGCGGATGGATTGGGATAGCTACAGCAAAACATATATGCATCAATTTAAGAAGTGTTAATATATTGGCCAATAGATTATCTAAGAAAGATGGTTGACATAAATCTACATTAAAGCACATAAATTTGATGATATATTGAGGAAGTACTACTGCAGCAAGGAAGACATTAACACCATATTGAAAGGACAAAATTCACTGATCTTAGTTATCAAATAACCTAATTACAGCTTAACAACTTGCATTAAAGGAAGGAAAGCTTTTGCACCCAAGAGGCAAGATGTGATAAAGCCAGATTGCCGGCCAACCTGAAGTCTTCATTAACAATTAGTTTAACCTTTTTTTGTAAAAGATGTAAATCCCAGAACAGATGTAAGCAGTTTACAGGCCCATTGTCAACATCTAAGACCTTCAATCCCAATGATTGATTTTTTTAAGGCCAGAAATTATCCAGCTATTAGACAGTAAAAAAATGTTTTTTTATGTAAGCTAATAACGTATAATAGCAAGTGTGCTGATCAACACAGAATACAAATTATATTGGTGAGGGTATTATCAACTTACGCAAGATCCCCTCCGATAAGAAGAAAGTTTCCGCGCGGTAGGGAAAGCACAGAATCACCTCTAGTGAGACTAAGGGAGGGCTGAGCCAGTAACCGTGCGATGGTATAAGATGAGTTCCCACCATCACCAGTATCAGCCATAAAGTCAAACCATAGATCATCCTTTTCACTTAAATGATCATACAAGAGATCTCCAGGCTGAGCTCCTTCTACCTTGCTCATCGATGCCTGATGATGAGAAAATGGAAGACAACAAAATAAGAAAAGTATCAGAACAACCACAATTGTAAGCCATTACTGAGAAAACCCGTCAGAGTACAAACCCAAACTCTAATTGAGAATGACGAAGAAACAAGCATGCCCAAAATAACAATTGAACCAGAAATATAGTCATAATTGGCATCACTTTACCTGCATCATACGCATATCAAAGCGGCCAACAAAGAGAGTTACTGATACCAAGAGGTCAAAGACTGTCTTGAACAGATCAGCAGAGGTTCTGTTACAGGTATTCCAGCAGCAATGAGAATGGTAACTTAAAAATCTGCCTAACAACACACCAATACCCAACATAGGAAAAATCCAAAATAACTTGGCAATTGAATATTGGAAAATTACCCTGAGTACCAAGGAACCATATCAAGAAAATCAGGCTTCATTTGTTTTTTCTTCAATTTCTCGTGCTCTTTAATTGCCAAAGGGTGGGTAAGAGCCCACCTGTTGATTTCCCCAAAAGGTTAATGAATTAGAACAGAAACCAAACTTAATAAATGTAAGAATTTTTTTTTTGCTAAAGATGAACACTCACCCAGTTGACCTTTCTACAACATAATTGGCAATGTAAAGGCCTATGAATGTAGCCCATAATGAGTAGATGGGAGAAATTTCATCAGATGTGCCAGCACATTCACTACCACTGCAGCCTAACTGCAAAATGTAAATAGCAGTCCGAAGGTGACACAATAAGAAATGAAGAACATGAAGTGTTCAGTAAGGTATATTAAAGACTTATTAGTGCATGTAGTATTACCTCCCCATAAATTACCCACTTGGACAAAAGTGGGTAGTCACTAGCAGATCCAACTGGAGCGAACCAAGAAGAGCACACCTGGTCTTTCAACTCATTCATGCGGACGAATTTAGCAATCCATGTGTTCCTCTCTTCTGTTTTCCAAAAAGAAAACCAACTAGAATGTTTTCTTTCAAGTGTTCTATTCCTCAAAATAGCACGATTACCACAATGGCTGTAAAATACACAGCATGCAACACTGAGAACCTAGTCAATGAATGAAGGCAGAAAACCAACATCAGGACTACATTAGGAGGCAAAGACAGAAACAGACAATATACATATGAATAACAAACAGGGAGATCACTGAACTTACAGCACAATTTTGTAGAATGGTCAAGATGGCTGGCCTTCTTCCAGCAAGACGAGAAACGAGACCAAGGTGCCACAGTCCAATAAAAATAATGTGAAATACAAGAAGAAACAAAATGGAGGAGAGATATATTGTTAAAAACAAGGATAAATTCATCCTCATATCAACTCCCATGGACTGAAAACTTGGTAGATGATACAAAGCCGCCACTAAAATCCAAGCAATGTACCTACAAAAATACAAGCATCCAACACTTACTAATCCCAGACCAACAATAACACTATTCGAAACTACTAACCAAATTACCAAAATTCACATAACAATGTTGCTCTAAACTACAGAAACGATGTCGATACATGCATTCGACCAACAATACTCCTTGCTTCAAAATCATCAAAAAGAGCTAGAGCACATACCATCTGCTGAAATTTGAGTAACTGGGCTTGATGGTCTTCCCTAAAAACGGCGACGAGAAGAAATAAAAGAAACCGAGCAAACAAGCATACATAGACCACCATTTGACGTTGTTATCAAGCTTCTCAATCAACGTATGCATATTATCGGACGAGATGAAGAACAAGCACCCAACAACTACAGCAATCACGGCATGGCGCGAATGCTCGTGCGGGTATGGATATGTATGGGTCAAAATCGTCCTCACTTTCTCCATCTTTAGGGTTTCGATCAAGCTACCGGACTGCTTCTCGTTTCCCATCTCGTACAGTCTCGCTCCTCCGCCCCTGATTGGTCAGTCAATCTTCAGTTGCCTGACAAAAATAAAACATTCAAATTCAAGAAATTCCGTTTTGCTTCCTGGTGCAAGAAAAACGAGAAGGAAGGAAACGTGCCAGGAATTGAATCTTGTATTAATATGGAGTACCTTTGATGCAGAGATGGGCAAGTCGGTAAGGAATAGATGGAAAAAAAATGGAGCGTAAAGAAGACTGGGATGTCTTAAACCGACTCCAGGATAGCCAATATGGCATATTCTTGCTTCTCTCTCTCTCTTTTTGGGTTTTTCCTATAAAAAGAAAAATATAAACACAGAGTAATAGTAAATGGCTTAATTACTAATTTCAATTAGGTCATTTAGGGGTAAAAAATTCTAAAATAATTCTTATATTCGGTCAATAAGTCTCAATTAAATCATTCTTAGAAATGATTGACCAAATATAATGATAAGTTTGGAAATTTCTAAACATGGAGACTTCATTGAAAAGTTAAACAAAAATATAATAAAATTAGTGCTTAAGTTCTTAATTTATTAACTTAATACAACACAAAAAGCTATTGACTTTGTTATTTCTTTCCATTACAATAAAAATTCGAATAATCTTACTTGAGATTTGATACTCGTTACACGAAGCACAAATTCATTAGTAATTTAGGTTTAAAATACAAAACAAAAATTGTTTCCACATCACACCTCCTAAGTTAAATAAAAGAAAGAAAATTTTGATCTCAAAATCTAAAAATATTTGATTAAAAAAAGTAATGCGTTTATTTAAATTATATTATTATAAAAAGCTATTTTTGTAAATAAACAATAACAAAATTGCAGTGCAAGAAACAATAAAAGTAATGTGTCTATTTAAATTATATTATTAAAATCTCACCTTCATGAAAATGGATCATCACTTAATAAAACACACATTTTGACAATTTTGGTGAAATTAAATTAAAAAAAATTATTATTGCATTCTATTTTTAAATGTAAATCCAACGAGAACCGTTAGATTCCGCAGTTATTGCGTGGTCGGTTTGGTTGGATGGTGTACAACAAAAACGTTGACGTGTCACACGGTAGATGTTTCAACTTTAAGAAAACGTGTGACATGCATCTAAAAGCCGCAAAGCAAAAACACCTCTGAATTCTGATTAGCCTGGTTATCAGAACTGGATCGGACCGGCTGGTCCGACAGGTTCAACTGGAATTTTTCACATTTTCGGTCCGATTCAGCTATTGGACTGGATATGCATGTGAATCGGGTTTGATCGTTCGAACCGGCCGATTTTCTGTCAAACTGGCTGGTTTTCTGTCAAACTGGCTGGTTCGATGAAAATGATGCCGTTTCCACCAGCCACATCACCGCTCCACCCGATCTCCTCACACCAAACCCATCACCCGACCTCCTCACACCATCACCACTGCCAAACACCAAACCCGCAGCCACCAACCACTGCCCTCACTCCATCCCCAACCATCGCCGGTGTACGGTTGAGGAAAGAAAAGAGAAAAAGAAAGGAAGAAGGAAAGAGCAGAAGAGAGGAAATCCTCGCGGTGAGCCAGATTGGAAAATATGCAACCCAGGTAAATTTGTCATTGTAATTAAGTTGCTTAATTATTAAAATGAAAAAACAGAAAAGAAGAAAGAAAAGAAAGAAAAAGGAAAGAGAGAGAGGACTGGAGCGTGCGTGAAGAAATAAAAGAAAAGAAAAGAGAGAAAAGCGACTGGGGCCAGTGATGGGCTTCAGCCCAATAAAAGAAAAGAAAAGAGAGAAAAAGGAAAGAAAGAAAGAAAAGGGAAGAGACTAATAGGGCTGGCCCAAGAAAAATGAAAGCAAGAAATGGGTAGGGTTGTGGCCCAATAAAAAATGAGAAGAGAATGGGCTAGTGATGGCCTGGCTCATTACAGGCATAGGCCGGCCCATTACAAACATTGACCCAGCCGGTTCAATCTGGTTCAATCCGGTTCAATTATCTAAGATTGAATGGTTCAATGTGTGAACGGTTCAAAATGGTTCAACATCTACAATCCGGTCGAACCCGGTCGAACCATAAAATTTTCATTTCCGTTTCGTTGTCCGGTCCGGTTCTGATAAATATGCTGATTAGTGAATCCTTTTGATTAGTGGGTCCATTGCACTTTTTTTTGTCGCTAATTGAAGTGTGATGATGACGATTAGATCCGTTACTATTCCTTTTTCTTTATCTAGTTAGGACGATGGGCCTTCTAAGAGAGCCCAATGTTTCGTATAGGCCACTAAGCTGAAAAAAGTAGCTTCCAATAGAAAATGGGCCAATGTCTTCTTTTAGGCTCAACTTTAGTGTATATTATGTTTTGACAGAGCCCAACCTAATCTTCAAAATTAATTTTGCTTGTACTAATATTTTATATTTTTGTAGGAAAAAATATAAATTCACCACCAAACATTCAAAAAACGTCTTATTTACTAGCTAAACTTTTCATTTAGACAAACTAACTACACAATTTTCTTTGCTTTATAGCAAAATTGGGTTACAAGCCAAGTGCTCTTTCAGGAAGTTTTGAAGACATGGAAAGGGATACTTTTATGTCAACAACAAAAGAAGTTAAACCACTTAAAATGATAATTTTTTTTGTCCTATACGAACTGGGGTTTGAAACAAAACTTCTCCTCATGAGGATAAATGGGGCGATTCGGGTGAGTCCATTCTTACGTGAACCAATTCTTGATAAAAACATTGTCATATTTTTTTATCATCTCAAAAACTAAGTCAAAGATCTATGGATATATCTACTTCATGCTAGACTGGATCTGAAAGACTTAAGGTTAGCTTTGCCATCCTTGATTATGTTTTTGCCTTAAACTAAGGGTTTAATTTAACATCTAGTAGACTAGTACCAACATACTTGAGGTTGAGAAAAGATCTTTGGCAACAAGGTTGAGACATGATTTGAACCCATGACCTTAAGGTTATGATCCTTGCAAAATAGGATCCAAAAAAGAAGAGATTTTTTTTCTAATTAAAAAGATTTCGAAATTGGCTCACGTGTGATTACCCTCTATATTTTTCAACTGGCGGAGAGGAGATAATCTCAACTCAATAAAGAATGGCTCTCGATTGGTGGCCGGCCAACTTTCTCGTAAGATTTGAGCGAAATAGTAAACGGAATATATCAAGTTTAATAAATTGGGTTGAAAGCTTGAAAACTATTAATAAGCCAAAAATTGTTAGTCTTGTGCCCGAAAACTAACCAATTTGATCGAAAAGAATCAATAGTAATTATTTCAGAAGTTAAATAAATATTTAGTAATTATTTAAGGAGTTAAATAAATACTTGGTGTAGTTTTACTAAGATATTATTTAATAATATCTAACACATATCTAACATATACTATTAGGGTACTTTGGTAACTAACCAAAGTTAAGACCCTAGTATATATAGTTAAGGATATAAACCTAAAGGGTTAGGTGTTAGTGTGTGCATTTTCAAAGTTCTTAGAGAAGAAAAATCGAACACCATGAAGAAGAGAAAAATGCAATGAGTTGCATTCTAGCGGATTGTGAATCCTTCTTCCGTCGGTTCTAGAAGACCATTCCTATCAATTATTCACCTCATTATTGTGGATACCAATAGAGGGTGTTCGTTTGTACATGCAACACTTGTTGGTTCTGTTTGACCTTTTGCGGACGGTTAAGACCCTAGTATATATAGTTAAGGATGTAAACCTAAGGGGGTTAGGTGTTAGTGTGTGCATTTTCAAATTTCTTGGAGAAGAAAAATTGAACACCAAGAAAAAGAGAAAAATGTAATGAGTCGCATTCTAACGGATTGTGAATCCTTCTTCCGTCGGTTCTAGCAGACCATTCCTATCAATTATTCACCTCATTGTTGTGGTTACCAATAAAGGGTGTTCGTTTATACATGCAACAGTTGTTGGTTCGGTTCGACCTCTTGTGGACGGTTAAGACCCTAGTATATATAGTTAAAGATTTAAACCTAAAGGGTTAGCTGTTAGTGTATGCATTTTCAAATTTCTTAGAGAATAAAAACCGAACACCAAGAAGAAGAGAAAAATGCAATGAGTTGCATTCTAGTGGATTGTGAATCCTCATTCCATCGGTTCTAATAGGCCATTCCTATCAATTATTCAGCTCATTGATGTGGATACCAATAGAGGGTGTTCGTCCGTACGTGCAAAACTTATTGATGTTGAGAAAAGATCTTTGGCAACAAGGTTGGGACATGATTTGAACCCATGACCTTAAGGTTATGATCCTTGCAAAATAGGATCCAAAAAAGAAGAGATTTTTTTTCTAATTAAAAAGATTTCGAAATTGGCTCACGTGTGATTAACCTCTATATTTTTCAACTGGCGGAGAGGAGATAATCTCAACTCAATAAAGAATGGCTCTCGATTGGTGGTCGGCCAACTTTCTAGTAAGATTTGAGCGAAATAGTAAACGGAATATATCAAGTTTAATAAATTGGGTTGAAAGCTCGATCAATCAAGTCAATATTTTCTTAATTAATAAGCCAAAAATTGTTAGTCTTGTGCCCAAAAACTAACCAATTTGATCGAAAAGAATCAATAGTAATTATTTCAGAAGTTAAATAAACATTTAGTAATTATTTAAGGAGTTAAATAAATACTTGGTGTAGTTTTACTAAGATATTATTTAATAATATCTAACACATATCTAACATATACTATTAGGGTACTTTGGTAACTAACCAAAGGTAAGACCCTAGTATATATAGTTAAGGATATAAACCTAAAGGGTTAGGTGTTAGTGTGTGCATTTTCAAAGTTCTTAGAGAAGAAAAACCGAACACCAAGAAGAAGAGAAAAATGCAATGAGTTGCATTCTAGCGGATTGTGAATCCTTCTTCCGTCGGTTCTAGCAGACCATTCCTATCAATTATTCACCTCATTATTGTGGATACCAATAGAGGGTGTTCGTTTGTACGTGCAACACTTGTTGGTTCTGTTCGACCTTTTGCGGACGGTTAAGACCCTAGTATATATAGTTAAGGATGTAAACCTAAGGGGGTTAGGTGTTAGTGTGTGCATTTTCAAATTTCTTGGAGAAGAAAAATTGAACACCAAGAAAAAGAGAAAAATGCAACGAGTCGCATTCTAACGGATTGTGAATCTGTTAAGATTTTATTTCTTATACGATCGGGATGATGGCTTCTGTCAGTCGGAGTTGCTGTAGTTGCCGTCGAACTCACCTGCAAGGCGCCGGAGGGGGGGCTCCGGCGTAGACACTCCGATGCTTAAGTCAGTAAGTGGTTCAAAAATGGCAGAGGTTTTTGTCAGCAATTTTCGGCCTTACCTTTTGTTTTAAACTGAGGGGGTATTTATAAGCCGCTGGGGGCGATACCTGAACAAAGAAGTGATATCCTGCGAAAAGCAATCTCTCTGGAGGACGTCGCAGTCGATACCTTATGATGACGTCAGGGGCGATACCTTATGGTGACGTCAGGGGTGATACCGTACGGTTATGTCAGGGCGACACCTCTGAAGAGGGTTCCGCGGGCGATGCCTTATGGTCACGTCAGGGGCGATACCTTACGGTGACGTCAGGGCGACACCTCTGAAGAGGGTTTCGCGGGCGATACCTTATGGTCACGTCAGGGGCGATACCTTACGGTAACGTCAGGGCGACACCTCTGAAGAGGGTTCCGCGGGCGATTCCTCCATGGTCACCTGGGACGGGATAATGCCGTGCGTGCAGAGACGCGTGAGTCCTCCCCCCCGCTGATGTCGACCATCCCAGGAAACACCTTTCAGTCTAGAGCCAACGACTCAGATGTCTGATAGAGCTACAGGATTCCGCCTTCGGTAAGGTCATAATTACCGTAACGCCCCTAAGAGGGTCATAATTGTTATCATAAGCCCAACTGAAAATGAGCCCGAGTGTTTACCAAGGGCTATCGCTCTCTGCTTGTATTGGGGAACTCTCATCCAATAAGTAGGGGAGTGTATCCTTGTCCTTAAGAGATTACTTTGCGTGGGACGTCCAGGAGTAGGCTGATGGACTCTTGTCAATGTTACGTCGCTAAGGAGTCATTTCTGTTCTGGCGATATCAGCTCAATCCGGTCCTGTCGTAGGCTAAGAGGTCATGTCCGTTTGACCTATTAGGAGATGTCGATCCTGGTTGCTCATCGTTGTTTTCACTACTTGTAGCAAACGGGGCCGTGCGGCTAGATTGTTCTAGAACGAGGATTTGCTGTCCTCCTGGCGTGGGCCGCTAGTGGGTCGCTTCACACCTCGAGCGGGCTGCAAAGAGGTAAGATGGGCAAAGATTACGGAGATTTGTTAGGAAATATGTCACTTACAGAGGGTTTCTCAGGAGCGAACAGGTCCTTTTCTTCCTCTTGGGGAGCCAACGATATTAACGCGGCTTCACACCATGGGCTATCCACAATTTGAGTGGCTTTACATCACCAGATACCGGCGATATTAGCGCGATTTTACGCTGTTCATAGCCACCTACCATATCGTCGCGGCTTTACACTGTGGACACCTTCATTCGAAAGGATTTTCGCCATGGCTACCCGTTATATCGTGCTCCTCTCAAATACCGACATTCTTAGCGGCTCGCCGTCGTCTATACTTGTTTCCGCATCAGGTCTGACAATTTTTAAGGGTAACGAGACGACTCGTCTTTTGAGGACTTCCTTCTTCAAAAGGCCCGTTTCTCGGATCCTATAAATCTGGGGGCCTTCTTCACCCAAGTCCATCTCATTTTCTCCTTTCTTAATCTGTGTTATGGATCATTTGACCAAAAAATTTCTCCTTTCCAAAGGCCACACTCTCAAGAATCTCAATGATGGTGACGTCGGGTTCCTGGAGAATATGCTGGTCAAGACCTCTGAGGACATCTTGGAGCTACAAGGGATGCTCACCCCACTCCATTCTAGACTGGGAGCCACGTCTCTAGAGGATTTCAGTCCTTTAGAGAGTGTGTCGCTCGGATTCAGGTGGTAATCGCCATGCTGCAGCAGCGCAAGGACATGCTGGTGTGCTGCTTGAAGGGAATGAGGGTCACCTCTGCTGACCTGACTCTAGTCATGGACTCTCTGAGAGACATTCCCGAAGTTCCCGAGGACGCTGGCTCTGATGCCTGACGGCGGTGGCTCCCTTTGAGCCTTTTTTCGTTTCTCCTAGTTATGCGGCTGTACCTTTCGGCCATTAGGCCATAATAAATAAACTGTTTTCATTGTGCCCTTAATCACTGTTCTTCTTCTTTAATGCGTCCTTTGTCTTTTTTCGATTGGTGGTATTCTCAGCCCAACTGAAAATGAGTCAGTCACTGGACGGTTTCCTCGCTAACCGTTCTGCATTAATTCTGCGCCGCCGCCTCCTTGTCCGCCGATTGGGCTAATTTTTGATTTTCCTCGATCTGGGGGAGATTTCAACAGGCGTGACTGTAAATCTAGATTTGTACTCCAGGTTGTACGCGTGTCAGCCCTCGAAAGTCGTGTTGGGAGATCAAAAAGCTTTTCCCTTTTTTTGGCTATTTAATGGGATCCTTGCAGGATACTGCCGCTGTTTCTACTTCCGCATCAGTGTTTCTCTTATCAGTGTTTCTACTGGGTTCTTTGCAGGATACTGCCGCTGTTTCTACTTCCGCATCTCCCATAGGCGAAATGGACATGGGTTATGTGCTGGTTGGCTCTAAGAAGAGATCCCGGCCGGAGGGTGAGGGTGGAAGCTTATCTTCTACTGTTGCCGCGGCAGAAGTCGGACCGGACAACACCTTTGTTTCTATGGATGCTCCCCAGACTCACCCTTCTAGGTTTTTGGTGAACATGGGTATGGCTGAGACTTTCGGGGCTTCACCCAATTCCTTCGGCGGGCCTGTTCATACATATGGTCCTAATTCGGGCTATCAAGAAGGTTTACCGGACTTTTCGGGCTACCACCCTTACGGTTCCTATGCCGTCCAAGGGGGTTCTTCTTCTCAAGTCCACCCTCCTGTTCCTCTGGCCTTTGTGCCCTCAAGCATTTCTTTATCGCAACGTTGTGGCGAAGGGGCCTCCACCTTCGACTATGCTGCGGACCTAAGTTCCTCGAGTGAGCCTGGTACCGTGACTCACCAAGTGGGATTATATGATTTTCGCAATACAGGCTTAGCGGCTCTCGAGGGCGATGGTTTAGTTGAGGTTTCGGCTTTCTTGGCAGCCCAAATACTATCGACCGCCGCTGAGCGGGAAGCTTTCCTCTCGCAGACAGATGATGATAAGGCGAATTCGCTACGCTCTAATCTCTTTTCCAATTTTGTGAAATTTCACTACTAGACAGAGCACGTACATCGTCAGGCTGCTTCTCTTACTGCGTCCCTTTCTGAACTTTCGCGAGAGCGAAATGAAAATAATAAGTTGCTGGAGGAACACACTCGATTGTTACTGGCTCAGCAGGAGCTGTCGGGGCAAGTGTCCACCCTTGATGCAAAGAATGCTGTGTTGGAAGGAGAGAAGTCATCCTTGGCAAGAGAGAAAACAACCTTGGAGGAAGAGAGAGCCGCTCTGACGGAGGAATCAGCCGATAAGAGCCTGTGGCATGTCGAGCGGACGACCACTATCTTGGTTGAATGCTTTAAAGAGGTCCATGGAACAGATGCATACAAAGGTGACGAGGTCACAAAGGCCTTCAGACAGAAGTCTGCCGATCTTAATGAAGCGGGTTTTTGCCGAGCTAAGGCGGAGGGCTGGAAATGGAGGAACCCCGAGGGTTGACACATTCCCAAGCTTTGCCGCCTCTTCTGCAGCCATCGTGCTTTTTGTTTTTTGCCTCCGCGGCATTATTGTTTTGGTCTTTGGAACTTGTGACCTTTCTAAGGCATTTCTATGCATTTGAACAATTTATATCTTTGCTGCTGCCTTTTCTCTTTCTTTAGCTTTTACTTTCTGAAACTCCCAGGGCGTCGCTACCATCCAGGCGATATAATATGCTTACTTTCTCGAGCAGGCTCGTAGCGTTTCAGCAACAGATATCGCTGAGGTCAGTATCGGGTTAGCTTTCCCGGCGAGCCTCATAGTATTGCCGCTTGTGCAGTCATCAATCTTTCCGCTACTCGAAAGGTATTATGCACATTCTCAATTGTAAACCATCAGTAGCATAACGGGTTACAAGAGATAGTAATTACCCGTAGGAGCCTTTCCGCTGCCGTCATAGGGCATTAGCATGGAAACTGCACGAATCGCTTTTTCCGTCAGCTCTACTTCACTAGGGATTACGCTTCTAGTTACTAGTTGGAATTTTGCAATTTTTGCGTTTCCATCTTTCCACGATCGGCCTGGAAAGTGCCCTCACTTAGTGAGCCGTCGGATCGGGACAGGCCGCCACAAGGATAGGACTTTTCACTTTCAGGCGTTGTCCTCGCGTCTAGAATCATGTCCTTACTTAATGGACCCACTACACTAGTCCGGTCACTAAGAGGGGACTTTTCGTTTCTAGAACAGAGTTACTATTTCCTTGGGGCGTGCCTTGTCTTGATGGGCCGTCTCCACGAGAACGGTCATTACAAGAAAAGGGCTTTTCACTCCCAGGGATTCCCGGGTTGTGCCCTCACTTAGTGAGCCATCTGATCAGGACTGATATTCACAAGGATAGGACTTTTCACTCCCCGGGGGCGTTAGGGATCTTTCAATCCCAACGCTAGTTCAAGGCATTCTGGGTCGTGCCCTCACTTAGTGAGCCATCTGATCAGGACCGGCATTCACAAGGATATGACTTTTCACTCCCAGGTGCCCCCTTTTTTATCTGCACAAAAAGCAACCACAAACACCCAAGAAAGCTCTCTTAGGGAGCGTTAGCTAAGGTTAGGGTTGGCATCAGTCAAAGGTGCAGATAGTTCAAGGTCTAGGATAATATAATTTCAAACGAGTAATATTCCATGAGTTAGATAGGGGGTACCATCGAGCGTCTCCAGATGATAGGCTCCTTTTCCGATAACTCGGGTAACGCGATATGGTCCATCCCAGTTTGGACTGAGCTTTCCCATATGTTGACCAGCCGCTCGTTTGTCTCTGAGCACCAGGTCGCCTGCCTTTAGCAACCGTTCTTTGACGCGCCTGTTATGGTAATGGGCCATCTTTCGTTTGTAGTGTTGCGTTTTCAGGAGGGTTTCTACTCGGACCTCCGGTAACGCGTCAAGGTTAGCTCGTAACCTTTCCTCATTCAGCTCCTCTCGGAAGTGGGCCACTCGCAGGCTCATGGTACCGATTTCTACCGGCGTAACAACCTCGGTTCCGAAGGCCAATGCGAAAGGTGTTTCTCCTGTACTGGTTTTAACGGTCATGCAGTACGCCTACATCACGTATGGCAGCTCGTCAGCCCATTTCTTTTTAGACCCCTCCAGGTTTTTCTTAATGCCACTGAGGATGCTCCGATTTGTCACTTCTACCTGTCCATTGGTTTGGGGGTGAGCCACGGAAGAGAATCGTTGCTCTATCTTGAATTTCGAGCATTGATCTTTGAAGAATTGGCTGGTGAACTGTGTCCCGTTATCGCTGATTAGGATACGGGGTACGCCAAACCTCATGATAACTTGGTGTTTGAAGAAACGCCAAGTTTTTTCCGCCGTGATGTTGGCGACCGCTTCAGCCTCCGCCCACTTCGTAAAGTAGTCCACTGCCACTATTATAAATTTTAGTTGGGACCTTGCCTTTGGAAACGGGCCCAGGATATCGATCCCCCATTTAGCAAAAGGACAAGGAGCGATGATCTTAGATATTTCAGTGGCGGGACGTCGAGGAATTTTAGAGAACTCCTGACATTTCGGGCAAGTTTGCACATAATCGTGGCAATCTTTCTGGATGGTAGAATCCAGATATGAAGACTTGTGCAGCCAGGGTGCCGCCCGATACGTGCATACCGCATATCCCTTCATGAATTTCGCGCAACGTGTGAAGACCCTCTTGTTCCTTTATGTATTTGGCCGCTGGGTGCGAAAAGCATCTTCGAACCAGGTCCCCGTCATAATACGTACAGTGAGCTGCCTGTCTCAGCACTCTTTTCTTTTCAGCGATATTCTCAGGCAGTTCTTCGTGTTTTAAGTATTTGATTATGGGGACTCGCCAGTCGTTCTCGAGTTCTTCCACACACAGAGATGCTTGCTCTTCCATGAAGGAGGGTATAGGTAATTCTCGGTAATACACGCCTTTGGGTATGAATGCTTTCGGGTTTGCAGCCAGCTTGGCAAGGTTGTCAGCTTCGGCGTTGTCCTCTTGGGGAATGTGCTCAAAACTGACTTGCATGCCTTCTTTCTTTATTTCTAATAGCTCCCGCATCACTTTGGCGAGATACTGGACCATAATGGGCTCCCAAGCTTGAGAGCGCCCCAAGACCTGGTGGATCACTAGTTTGGAGTCACCACAAATTTTCAGACGCAGGTCTCCTGTTCTTCCGGTATCATGCCTACCTTTGGAAGAAAGGCTTCTCCCTATCCGGAGTCCGGCTAGTAATGCCTCATATTCTTCCACATTATTGGATAATGGCTGCAGTATTCGGATAGCGTATTGTATTCGCATATCATTCGGCCCATTTATAAAGATTCCTGCTCCAGCCAATTCTTGATTTTTAGCCCCATCTACATGAATGATCCAGAGGTCCGTATAAGTCTCCGGAAATGGGAGATCCAAATCACGCCATTCCTCTTCGGGTACGTCTGTTAATGGATCTTCCGTAAAGGTACATTCCGCTATAAAATCTGCCAAGATTTGAGCCTTTACAGATGGCCAAGAATGATACCGTAACTCGTATTGCTCAAGTTCAAGAGCCCAGATTAGCATTCTTCTCGAGGACTCAGGCTTTCGAAATATCCTTTTTAGCGGTTGATCTGTAAGTACTATAACGGAAAAGGACTGGAAGTATCTGTCCATTTTTCGAGTGGCTTGTATTAGCGTGAACGCTATTTTCTCAATTCGAGCGTATCGCAACTCTGCATCCTTTAGAACGTGGCTTACAAAATACACGGGGCGGTGCGTGTGGCTATCGTCGCGAACGAGGACGGCGCTGACCACTTCGTCAGCAGCGCCGAGATATAGGTACAAAGTATCACCTCGCTCCGGCCTTGTCAGCAGTAGGTCGGACGATAGGTAGTCTTTTAGGCTAACAAACGCCTCTTCACCTTCCGGGGTCCACCCAAAGGATGCTTTCTTGCTTATGACTTTGAAAAAAGGAAGACACTTCTCGCCTTGTTTGGAAATAAAGCGCCCTAGGGCGATAACGCGCCCTGTTAGCCTTTGTACTTCCTTAACGGTTCTTGGAGATATCATGTCTTGTATGGCTTTAATCTTTGACGGATTAGGCTGGATTCCTTTTTGGCTGACCACGTAGCCCAGGAATTTTCCCGTCTGAAACACGAACATGCATTTCCGGGGGTTCAGTTTCATACTGTGTCATTTCATCACGTCAAAGACTTCCTTTAGATCCCGCAAGTGATCCTGAAAGCTAGCGCTTTTTACCAGTATATCTTCAACGTAGGCTTCCACATTCCTCCCTATTTGTTCTTCGAATATCTTGTTTGCCATACGTTGAAACGTCGCCCCCGCGTTCTTTAGCCCAAATGGCATCGCTGTATAACAGTAAGTGGCCGTAGGAGTGATGAAGGCAGTCTTCTCTTCATCTTCAATGGCCATGGGAATTTGGTGATACCCGGAGTTGGCGTCAAGTGAACTCAAATACGCGTACCCGGCAGTCTGATCGACTAATTGGTCGATGCGGGGAAGCGGGTAGCAGTCCTTGGGGCAGGCATCGTTCAAATTGGTGAAGTCGATACACATACGCTTTTTCCTTAGAGAACGCGCGCCGCTTTTGCTGGGTCGGCTTAGTGCCAGGGTCAACGTTGAGTCGGTGCTCGGCTATTTCTCGCGATATACCCGGCATGTCTGCGGGTTTCCATGCAAATTCTCCTCGACACTTGTTCAATAACCGGGCCAACTGAAGGTTTTCTTCTGAACTGAGCCTTTCGCTGACAAGGAAGTCTGCTTTTTCTATGCCGATTACTGGTACGGGCACCATTTTGTCAAGAGGTTGAGTGCGCTTCTCATCACCTTGTTCCTATGGATCCGCTGTTATACACACATACCTATCACAACTCTTTTGGGTCATGAGCAGGTAACATTCGGCCGCCAATTTTTGATTGCCCTTTATCGCTACCACTCCGTCCCAGGAGGGGTATTTCATCTTCAAATGCTTCTGAGATATTACCGCTCCAAAGCAGTTGAGAAAAGGTCGTCCGAGTATGACATTGTAGGGCAAGTTTAAGTCCACGACAAGGAATAACAGATCCTCTGACCGCTTGGAGGTGTCTTCTCTGAAGTACACGGGCAGAGTAGTTATCCCTGTGACTGGGATTGGGATCCCGTCCACCCCAATTATGGGTTTCTTGCAAGGTATCAATTCGTTGTCGGGCCGTTTCATGAGATTGTACGCCTCCAACGAGAAGAGGTTCACTGCACTTCCGTTATTTATGAGAGTTCTTCTGACTCCGTGACTGGCAATGATGGGTGTAACCACCAGCGCGTCGTTATGCGGATAGACAACGCCTTTCTCGTCCTCTTCGCAGAAGGTTCACACCATGCGATCTAGGACGCTTATCGTTTCACCTTTCTTTATCGCGCCATCTCGCTTGCATTTTTCTCCTAACGCCGTCGTCAGTAGTTCTAGTTCATCCATGTAAGGAGTCCCTCCCGCTATGATGTTAATCATAGGGAAGCCCTCGTCATCTACTGCGAAAGTTTCCTCACCTCTTCCTCCGAGAGCATTATCCTTTTATGGGACGCGAGGGGATACTTGTCGGTCATCTGCGACCCTTTTCGTGGGATTATTTCTGGTGTCTTCTCTTACTTTGGTTGCGAATTCTCCCAAGTAACCTTCTTCCACCAAACGTTCTATTGCTGACTTTAAGTCCCTGCATACTTCTGTAGAATGCCCCCTGGCTTTGTGGAACTTACAATAAGCATTTTCTCTTCTCCCTAGAAGTACTCCGGGCTTTACAGGCGCAGGGTACCGGATGGGAAGGTTTCGTTGTTCCACTATCGCTAAAATCTCTACCCTCGGTAGATTAAGGGAAGGGAAATCAGGATCGTATGCCCGACCTTTAGAAGAATCTCCTTGGCGTTGAGATGGGGAGCTGCCAGGCTTTCCCTTTGAAGTGTTACCTTTCCGCCCACTGGAGGTTTTGGGAATATGATCTTTCTGTCGAGCGTACTTGTCGGTGAGGCGGTCATCAAGAATGGTATTTGCAGGAGCGTTTGGAATTAGAGGTGCCTCGGGTGGCATGCCATAGGTTCTATCTCTGTTTTCCTCTTCTTCCATTTTCGTGTAATTATGGGCTTTAAGTCTTAAAGCGTCCAGAGTCGCTGGAGGGTCCACCATTAGCGCATCTCTTAATTTACTATAACGGCAGTTCCTCTTCAAGGCTTCTATAGCAAAATCAATGGTAACGCCTGGCGTTAGTGACATTTCCAGATCAAATCGACTAAGAAATTCCTTCAGAGTTTCCTAAGGCCTTCGACGTAAGTCAAATAACGCGGTTGTCATCAAGAATTTCTTCAGGTGACCTGATGTGTCATCAAGAATTTCACGCTCCTGGCGTGGGGGAGACATTTCCGCAGGACGCCTCCGATTCCGTGGATCTGGCGTGGGATGTCGCCTAGGAGACCGACTGTGGCTCCTGGGCGAGCGAGTTCGATATCTCCTACTGCTGGATCTTTCACTGCGCTCAGGAGACAAATCCCTATTCGCTCCTTCTCTTCGACCGTCCCAATGGTTTCTGGCCTCCTCTAGGTGCCGATCCTCCAGCGGGATGGGACCTAGGGGCACTTGCGGCACATAAGGCTCCACTCATCCTTGAGTGAGCTGCACAAAATTAATCGGGGGATCAGCTATGGATAAAGTTGACCGGAGATTTCCCTATAATGACGGTGACAAGGGCCGCTCGGTGACAATAGACGGTGTGAACATGACATGGGGAGGGACACTCGACCCGGAGATTTCAGGTGTCATTCTGGCAGCCATTTCAGTCAAATAGTCCAACCGAGTACGAAGGGTCGCTATTTCACTCGCAAAAGGGTGTTCTGTACTATTTAACACAAATCCCCTCGGAGTAGGAGTAGAGAAGCTGGATCCCGCCATTTGGGACAACGAAATGGTCGCTTGCGAGGAAAGAGCTTCCCCTGCAGACCTGGTCAAAGGATTTAGGGATTCTGAACTGATTTGTTGTGCTGTCACAGAAAGATCAGCAGTAGCAAAAGGGAATAACTGTCTACGAATCGAGAAGGGAACATTAGAAGATGGGGGTCGCGTCCGCTCCGAATCAGAAGTCATGACTGTTCCGATCTCTGGGTAGAACAGAGCTTGGTTATTAAGGATGCTCACTTAATACACCAAGGCTCTCAATGAAAGCACCAATTTATTAAGATTTTATTTCTTATACGATCGGGATGATGGCTTCTGTCGGTCGGAGTTGCTGTAGTTGCCGTCGAACTCACCTGCAAGGCGCCGGAGAGGGGCTCCGGCGTAGACACTCCGATACTTAAGTCAGTAAGTGGTTCAAAAATGGCAGAGGTTTTTGTCAGCAATTTTCGGCCTTACCTTTTGTTTTAAACTGAGGGGGTATTTATAAGCCGCTGGGGGCGATACCTGAACAAAGAGGTGATATCCTGCGAAAAGCGATCTCTTTGGAGGACGTCGCAGTCGATACCTTATGATGAGGTCAGGGGCGATACCTTATGGTGACGTCAGGGGCGATACCGTACGGTGATGTTAGGGCGACACCTCTGAAGAGGGTTCCGCGGGCGATACCTTATGGTCACGTCAGGGGCGATACCTTACGGTGATGTCAGGGCGACACCTCTGAAGAGGGTTCCGCGGGCGATACCTTATGGTCACGTCAGGGGCGATACCTTATGGTAACGTCAGGGCGACACCTCTGAAGAGGGTTCCGCGGGCGATTTCTCCATGGTCACCTGGGACGGGATAATGCCGTGCGTGCAGAGATGCGTGAGTCCTCCCCCCCGCTGATGTCGACCATCCCAGGAAACACCTTCCAGTCTAGAGCCAACGACTCAGATGTCTGATAGAGCTACAGGATTCCGCCTTCGGTAAGGTCATAATTACCGTAACGCCCCTAAGAGGGTCATAATTGTTATCAGAATCCTTCTTCCGTCGGTTCTAGCAGACCATTCCTATCAATTATTCAACTCATTGTTGTGGTTACCAATAAAGGGTGTTCGTTTGTACATGCAACAGTTGTTGGTTCGGTTCGACCTCTTGTGGACGGTTAAGACCCTAGTATATATAGTTAAAGATTTAAACCTAAAGGGTTAGCTGTTAGTGTATGCATTTTCAAATTTCTTAGAGAATAAAAACCAAACACCAAAAAGAAGAGAAAAATGCAATTAGTTGCATTCTAGTGGATTGTGAATCCTCACTCCGTCAGTTCTAATAGGCCATTCCTATCAATTATTCAGCTCATTGATGTGGATACCAATAAAGGGTGTTCGTCCGTACGTGCAAAACTTATTGGTTCCGTTCGACCTCTTGCGAACGGTTTATCCATTCAAATTTTAGAGTTTCGGTTTGGTGCTCCAACGATTCGGTTTTCGATGTAAGGTACACGGTTTGAATCCTAATCTTCATACATTATATTCGTTGGCTTGGTTCTTATTTTGGGTTTCTGTAACAAGTCTTACGCTATGATTACGACTGAAACTCTAGAGTGGTAGCAGAGCCTCTTGCATTCGATTATTTTGTATGTGATTCGGTTTTGGAATATGGATATGATGTGTAGCCAAAATTAATTTATATATACATATGATGCATAACCAACCAGTTAAATTTATATGATGCATTTTTATAACTAAGCATACAGACTGTTTGTGAACATATATAGATATATACATGCTACTATGAGGCCGAAACAATGATCATTAAATGGTTTAATATATTCAATTTTTATGATCCAATTTGATTGAATAACCAAACTAGGTGGTAATACTTAAGGGTCGTAATCGGTTTGTTTTGGCAATACGATTGCTGAAACACTTCAATTTTAGGAATCGCTCTTAACAGAGTATGGAAAAGAAAATCCACCCATGTTTTAATAGTCTTACCACCTAATCTTAATCCTAGCGGGATCGTCGTGATAAAACAATAAAAAGGCTTAGAGAGAGGGGGGGGGGGGGGGGGTGAATAGGCGTTTAAAAATTCTGCACACAAAGAGTAAGAAGAATAGCAAAGATACAGGAGTTATAGTGGTTCCAATTCACAATCCAAATTGTACTCCACTATCTAAGAGATTCACCCTTAGGATTTTCTAACAAAGCACCTCTTTGCTATTAACTAGAGCTTTTCTCGGTTCAACTCTCAACCTTACACTTTAGTTTTTATGGGCTCAACTACAACCTTACACGATGATTTTTATGGGCTCAACCAAAACCTAATACAATCCTCTTTCAAGGTAAGGAATGCACAACCTAGTTTTTTTGTACGGGACAAGAACTCTACCCAATTTCCCAAAAGTGTTAGGTACACTTTTCAAATCTTCACAATTTAAATGATAGTTATTGCAACAAATAATTGGTGTACAAATGATAATGTATGATTCAATAAAGACACCAATAAATGAACAATATTACCTCAAGAAGAAAGAAATCCAAACTCGAATGAATGCTGCAAGATTGATCGAAAATAGATTTTGCAAGACGTGCGTCGTAAAGCTGATTTTGAGAGTTTGTAAATGTATATATGTGTTTGGAACTTTGTTTGAGCTTTCTTATCTCAACCAATTCATATTGGATGAGTATTTATAGGTTTAAAATGGTTTGTGAACGTTTATAGCTGATGGAGTAAAAAACTAGCCGTTATGCATTTGAAAAACTAGCAATTATTTCTTGTCTACTACTAACGACATAGTACTCTATCGAATTTTACTTGTTTTTTAAAACTTATTTTTGTGTAAAATCTTTTGACACTTTTTCTTGAGGTATAATTGAACATAAATTAAGTGCTAGATAAAATCGTACTTACATGTTTTAGTCCTAAAGTACACTTGATCTTGAGCTTGCGACAATCGAATTGTTGCTCTTGTTTGTCTTGATCGCAAAGCTACATACACACTTTAACTTAAATTTGCATTAGTATGATAATTAATTTGTGTGTCGAAAAGTTCATGGTCACCCTGATGGATGAGCTCGTGCCCATATGGCGTGCTTACCCAACAATTCTAGATAAACGAAGAGTTCATGGGTAGCATCATGGTTTAATTAGCAACTTATTTGCCCAACTATGAGACCAATTTTCCGTCATTTTTGAGCTTCAAAATGCATTTTTTTCTCCAATTTAACTTTCATAAACTCCGTATAACCTCCAAAAACACCATTATACATTTAATAAAAGTCTCATAATCTAATGTGAAATCATTTACAACCCATTTCTCAATGATTATCACAAATGCATAAATGCATAAAAATCATATTCTAATTAAATAAAATATGCATGAAATGTTTAGAACAATTATATGGCAATTTTAACACATATAATTATGGATTTTAATTCTTTAAAATGATCACATCAATTAAATAAGCACAAAATAAATAAACGCATAAAAATAAACATAGAAAGAAGAGTTCAAGGAATACTAATTTAGTTTAATCAAATGGGTTGCAAATGTCGATTTCATGTCTTAGCTCCACAAAATGTTCCTTGGCAAGTGACTTAGTGAAAATGTCTGCAAGTTGTTTGTTAGTACCAACAAATTCAAGCACAATATCCCCTTTACCTACATGATCGCCGATAAACTGATGTCTAACATCGATATGCTTAGTTCGTGAATGACATATAGGGTTCTTAGTCAAGTTAATGGCACTTGTGCTATCACAATAAATAGGAATCTTACTAAACTTAAGATCAAAATCTTCTAAAGTCTGTTTCATCCACAAAACTTGTGCTACACAAGATCCAGCAGCAATATATTCAGCTTCCGTCGTAGAAGTTGCCACCGAATTTTATTTCTTACTTGACCAAGAAACCAAAGCTTGTCCTAAGAAATGGCAAGTGCCACTAGTGCTTTTCCTATCAATTATGCATCCTGCAAAATCTACATCAGAATATCCAACTAGAGCAATGCTAGACCTTTTAGAATACCAAAGTTCCAATTTATGTGTGCTTTTCAAATATCTAAAAATTCTTTTTAATGCACACAAATGAGACTCTTTAGGACAAGATTGAAAACGAGCAAATAGACAAACACTAAACATTATATCCGGTCTACTCGCCATTAAATATAAAAGACTACCAATCATACCTCGATAAAGAGTGATATCCATATTTTTACTATTTTCATCTTTGTCGAGGTTGGCAGTCGGGCTTAGGGGGATAGGACTCCCTTTGACTTCATTGTATCCATATTTGGTGAGGAGATCCTTAATATACTTCGCTTGATTGATGAAAATACCGTCTTGAGATTGTCAGATTTGAAGTCCAAGGAAGAATGTTAATTCTCCTATCATGCTCATCTCAAATTCGCTATACATACATTTCTCAAATTCCTTGCACAAAGAATCATTAGTAGAACTAAAAATAATATCGTCAACGTAAATTTGTACAATAAGCATGTTGTTACCATTATGTTTTGTGAAAAGTGTAGAATCAATTTTCCCCATTTTAAAACCATTTTTTCAATAAAAATTGACTTAAACAATCATACCAAGCTCTAGGAGCTTACTTAAGACCATACAAAGCCTTTTGTAATTTAAAAACATGGTTAGGAAATTTATGATCTTCAAACTGGGGGGTTGTTTAACATACACTTATTCCATAATGTAGCCATTTAAAAATGCACTTTTAACATCCATTTGAAATAAACCCATGTTTTTATGACATGCAAATGCTAATAACATGCGTATGAATTCAAGTCTAGCAACCGGGGCAAATGTCTCATCAAAATCAATACCTTTTTGTTGGTTGTACCCTTGGGCCACCAATCTAGCTTATTTCTAATGACATTTCCCAACTCATCAAGTTTGTTTCTAAAACCCTACTTGGTACCAATTATACTATGGTTGCTAGGCTTAGGAACTAATTTCCAAGCACAATTACGTTCAAATTGATTTAGTTCCTCTTGCATGGCAATCATCCAACTAGCATCATGCAAGGCCTCATCAAACTTCTTAGGCTCAAATTGAGATACAAAAGCTTGATGATCATATACATTTCTAAGAAAAGAGCAAGTGGTAATACCTTTGCTATTAATATTACCTATGATTTGCTCTTGCGGATGTGCATTCATGATTTTCCAAGGTTTGGAAGTTGAAGGGCCTTGATCATTTTGATTGACTATGTCATTTGCATCCTTAAGGACCTCTTCTTCCATTTCTATCTCCTTTTGATTTTCTGGATTGTCTAGTGATGGAGTGGTGTCCTTCAAGTTGTCAATAGTTGACGTAGAAGGATTGACTTGAAGGCTTCCAAAATCTTCATCGATATCACTAGCTATCTTTTTCACATTTTCAAAAGGATTAGTCTCATCAAATGCAATATGCATGGATTCTTCTACAACTAGAGTCCTTTTATTATAAACTCTATATGCTTTGCTAGTAGTAGAATAACCAAGAAAAATACCTTTATCCGACTTTGCATCAAATTTTCCCAAATTGTCTTTGGTGTTTAAAATAAAATATTTACATCCAAAGACTCTAAAATAAGCCATGATGGGTTTCTTATCATGCCATAATTCATAAGGAGTTTTATTAAGCAATGGTCGAATTAAAACATGATTTAAAACATAGCATGCGGTACTTACGTATTCTGCCCAAAAATATTTTGGTAAATTATGTTTATTTAAAAGAGTCTGAGCCGCTTCTTGCAATGTTCTATTTTTCCTCTCAACGATCCCATTTTGTTGAGGAGTGCGAGGACAATAAAAATTATGTTCAATACTATTTTTATTGCAAAATTCTTGAAAAACACTATTTTCAAATTCACCACCATGATTACTTCTAATTTTGGAAATTTTAAAACATTTTTCATTTCGAATTCTTTTATAGAGTTTTTTGAAGTTATCACATGCATCATGCTTATGAGCTAAGAAAATAACCCAAGTAAATCTAGAATAATCACCACAATAACAAAAATATACTTCTTACCACCCATGCTAGTTGTCTTTATTGGACCAAATAAATCAAGGTGCAGAAGTTGGAGTGGCCTTGAAGTAGATACAGTTTTTGTAGACTTGAATGAGCTCTTGGTTTGCTTTCCATATTGACATGCATCACACAAGCCCTCCATCTCATACTTCAATTTTGGTAGGCCTCGAACTAGCTCTTTCCTAGATAGCTTTGAAATGTGGTTGATTCCTACATGAATAAGTCTTCTATGCCAAATTGATGAGCTATCTACTAGTCCACTTAAACATTTATGATCATTGTTAGGAATATCATTCAAATCAATCATATAAATATTCCCTACTCTATTGCCAACAAAAACTAGTGAGCGTGTGAAGGTGTTCCTAACTTCACAATGTGTTGAGGTGAAAATAACAATTAAATCTTTATCACATAATTGACTAATGCTCAAGAGATTGAATTTAAGATCATTCACAAATAACACATGCTCAGTAGAAGGAGAGTGACTGATTTTACCAATGCCCAAAAACTTACGTTTTTTGTTATCTCCAAATGTCACTCTTCCTTTTTCCTTCTCCTCAAAATGGGTGAATTTTGACTTATCACACGTCATGTGCTGCGAACACCCGCTATCTAAGTACCATTTATTCACAAAGGGTTTTCGGCACACCTACAAAACAAATTAGTTAGATTTAGGAACCTAAACTTGTTTGGGTCCTTCCTTATATGCACAAGTACCCTTTAGTACCCAAATTTATTTTATATTAACAAGCCTTCTACGAATATAGAAAAAATATTATAAATGACCATGTTTATTACAGTAGCTGTATTTATATTTTGAATTGACATGTGAAGGATTTGATTTAGAATTAGAAGAACTAGCTTTGACAAATGAGTTTCTAAAATTATTCATACTTATGGAATAGTTAAATCCAATACCACTCTTATCACCATTTCTCTTTTGGACATTCAAGTAATCATTGTGACTTTGTTTGCTTTGCACATATTTAGCTAATGTGGTCTCAAGATTTTTAATCTTTTCTTTCAAGTCTAAAACTTCTTTAGTAGAATTTGCACAAAGCTCACATGTAGTGTTTTGGTTTTAAGCTTTACCACAAGCAATTTTAAGCATTTTATTTTCATTTGTTAATTCTTCATTTAATTCTTCTAACTAACTAATATCATTTTTAATGTTCTCTAATTCCTTAGAAAGTTCAAAGTTCTTCCTACTAGTTTCTCTAAAGCTAATAGCTAAATCATTAAAAGCATCTTGCAATTCATCAAAAGTATATTCTTCATCAAGGGATTTGCAAGTGCTTACCGTATCATTATCGCTATCACTTTGGGCCATAAGGCAAAAGTCTATGCCTTCATCGAAAGAGGTTGAAGTTGATGAAGAGCTCCGTTGATAGACTTTGCTGTCTACGTCAACAAGAAGGCATAAATTTGAAACATCTATCACTTCGGATGAGGATTGCATGTGATCATCACTAGTTTCTTCATCCTCATCACTCCAAGAAGTAGCTTTGAAGGCTCTTCTAGGATGCTTACGAGCCTTCTTCTTGTCTCTTCCTCTCTTTTCATGTCTTTTCTTCTTTTCAAGATTAGGACATTCACTCTTGATGTGTCCTAGTTTGTCACATTCATAACAAACAATATCATTCTTAATCTTGATTTTAAAAGAGTTAGAATGCTCACCTTGATAGATCTTCTTCTTTGAATCCATTTTCAAGTATATCTTGAATTTTCTAGTGAAGAGGGTAAGAGACTCATCATCTTCTTCTTCTTGAATATCGCTTGTGAAAGCAACATTTATGCTCTTCCCTTTCTCTTTCTCTTTCTCTTCTTCCAAGTTGTATAAATTCAGTTTGTGCTCATATGCGGTAAGTGAACTTACGAGCTGTGAAAATGTGGGTTTCATATTCATTTCATCAATGGCTGTTGTTTTGGCTAGCCACTTGCTGGGAAGAACACTCAAAATTTTCTGAACCATTTCTTTATTACTTAGAGACCATCCAAGATTATCCATGGCATTGCAAAAATTCTGAATCCTTGTGCTGAGTTCATAGATGGACTCACCTTTGTTTATCTTAAGCAATTCATATTTATGCTTGAGTTGGTTAAGTTGGAGATCGCGTATTTGAGTAGTTCCTTCATGAGCCATCTCTAGAGTTTCCCACATTTCCTTCGAAGTTTTGCAAGCGCTGACATGATTGAATTCACTTGGAGAAATGACACGGGCTAAAGCATACATTGCTTTGGTTTCCATAGTTTTCATAGCTTTTGCTGCGGCACCCCAACTAGCAAATGGAAGAGGTTTTGTACTTGCTTTACCGGCCAGTTCAGTTGGAATGACAAAGCCATTCTCGACATAATCCCATAATTCTGAATCTTGAGAGCCAAGAAAAAGTCTCATCTTTATCTTCCAATGTAGGTAATTATTATCGTCGAGGTAAGGTGGTCGGTTGAGTGCACCTTCTTCTTTGCAGGTAAGAAATCCCTCTTGAGCCATAACTGATCTTCACTTAAGGTGGTTAAACATTGACACAAGTGACCTTGCTCCGCTACCAATTGATAAAATAATAAAAAGGCATAGAGGGGGGGGGGGGGGGTGAATATGCGTTTAAAAATTCTGCACACAAAGAGTAAGGAGAATAGCAAAGATATAAGAGCTATAGTGGTTCCAATTCACAATCCAAATTGTACTCCACTACCTAATACAATCCTCTTTCAAGGTAAGGAATGAACAACCTAATTCTTTTGTATGGGATAGGAACTCTACCCAATTTCCCAAAAGTGTTAGGTACACTTTTCAAACCTTCATAATTTAAATGATAATAATTGCAACAATGAATTGGTGTATAAATGACAATGCATGTTTCAATAAAAACACCAATAAATGAACAATATTACCTCAAGAAGAAAGCAATTCAAACTCGAATGAATGACGCAAGATTGATCGAAAATAGATTTTGCAAGATGTACGTCGTAAAACTAATTTTTGAGAGTTTGTAAATGTATATGTGTTTGGAACTTTGTATGACCTTTCTTATCTCAATCAATTCATATTGGATGAGTATTTATAGGTTTAAAATGGTCGGTGACCCGTTTATAACTGTTGGAGTCAAAAACTAGCTCTTATGCATTTGAAAAATTAGTCGTTATGCATTTGTAAAACTAGCCATTATTTCTTGTTTGCTACTAACGGTATGCTGTTAAGTACTCTATCGATTTTTACTCAATTTTCAAAACTTGTTTTCGTGTAAAACGTTTTGACACTTTTTCTTGAGGTATAATGGAATGTAAATCAAGTGCTAGATAGAATCATACTTACATGTTTTAGTCCTAAAGTACACTTGATCTTGAGCTTGCGATAATCGAATTGCTGCTCTTGTTTATCTTGATCGCAAAGCTACATACACACTTTAACTTAAATTTGCATTAGTATGATAATCAATTTGTGTCTTAATTCATCAAAATAATATTAATATGCCCTTGAGCCAACACGTCGTACCACTTAATCCTAGCGCCTTATAATAGTTTTGTTATTATAACCTATTTTTAAATCATATGTTTTATGTCATCCATATTTTAACACTTATCAAAGCCTTGATCACCGAAGGATGGGTTATCAAAATAGTTTTGGACTCAATATGCATTAGGTTATCTTAGTTAGGCAAGATGAAATTTGTGCTTCCATAAGTTTAACTATGGTCATACTTATTTAGGATATCAAAATAGTTTTGGACCTAAGGCATGAGATGATATTAAACATGTATAGGTATATGATATCCTAGATCTCATAATGTTTCTAAGAGTTACATGTGATGTAATTGGTAAATGAGTTACCTACCTAAATAACTTAATTTTAAGCATCATGTCAAAGCAAAGTTTATAATTAAGTGAAATAAGGGTTTTAGCTCACTTTCTAAATGCAATATTTGTGATTGATATAATTAATCTTAAGGGTGATTAATTGAGTGAGAGCTTTATTAATTGTTACTAAATGTTCTTTGTGTATCTTGTTATAGATCAATGGCTACTAATAACAATCCGACATTATCTCTGCTATCTGTCCTTGAGAAGGACAAATTGACTGGTCCCAATTTCCTTAACTGGTTCAGAAACCTAAGAATTATTCTTAGGCAAGAAAGGAAACTATATGTCATTGAGGAACCTATTCCTGAGGAACCACATGCTAATGTTGCAAAAACTATAAGGGATGATTACACAAAACATTCAAGTGATGCTCTTGATGTTGGTTGTCTTATGTTGGCCACCATTAGTCCAGACCTTCAAAAGGATATAGAGCACATGGGTGCCTTATACATAGCCAACCATTTGAGGGAAATGTTCCAACAACAGGCAAGGCAGGAAAGGTTTGACACTGTCAAGGCTCTGCATTCATGCAAGATGACTAAAGGTGCATCTGTGAGCATTTATGTTATGAAGATGAAAAGCCACATTGATCATCTTGAGAGAATTGGATTTCCCATTAGTCAAGAGTTGGCTACAGATTTGATTATGAATTCCATTACTGATAAGTATGATCAGTTTGTTATGAACTATAATATGGGTAACATGGAGAAATTTATTTTTGAGTTGCATGGGATGCTGAAGACTGCTGAACAAAAATCAAGACAACGCTTGGCCCTATCTTGATGGTTTAGAAAGGAAAATGGATGAAATGGAATGACAATAAAGGTGGCTATAGTAAGCCTAAACCTAAGCCTATGAAGAAAACAACAAAGGTTCCAAAGGTTGAAAGTTGTCATTTCTGCAATGAACCTGGTCATTGAAGAAGAGATTGCAAGTTATATCTGGAGGATCTGAAAAAGAAGAAGAGTAGTGAGACTACTGCTTCAGGTATTTATGTTTGTTGATACCCGAATTTTGACGCCATTTTTAGTTAATTTTAGCATTTCTGTTATTTAGTAATTTACTGGCATTTTCAGCTGATTTACAGTCATTAGCATTTTTAAGTGTCTCCTCGCATTTTAGCATCATCGTTAGCATCGTTAGCTTTCGAAATCGCATTTTTAATTTTTCGGCATGTATTTTCATTATTATTATCAATATTATTTTTAGCCTTAAAAATCACATTTTTGATTATCCGTCAGTCGTTTGCAAGTTTTTTCTTCGTTTTAGGTCATCACATGAATTTTAGGATTTTTAATATTTTAGCGCATTTTTTAGTATTTTTATTATTTTATTATTATTTTCATTCGAGCTTTTATTGGACCCGAGTAAGTCCGCTCGGACAATAGCTTGAATTTGAAATGTTTTCCATCAACTAGTTGCTAGCTTTTTTTCCGTTCACAACGGTCTACAGCGTTTCGTGTAATTTTCGGCGTAATGTTATTATTTTTCCGTTCAAACGTTTCACGTTTTTTAATGAGAAAATAAACACGTTAAACGAGAAATTCTCGACATTCGCTGTAGACGGTTAAACCCATCGTATTTTTCTCTACGCGCCGGTACCTTCGGCTCGAAAAGTCGGAACGTTTGCTCGCAGGATTCAGCTCGAGGCCATTTAAATAGGACTTAAAGGGCCCTTGATCACAACCATTGATCTGGTCAACCAAGGAAAGTCAACCAGATCAACGGTTGACAAATTAAATAGCATGGCACATGAACAGTGCAGACACGAGACAAATAGCAAAGTCCTCGCCCGAGCCACTTGCTCCCATCGCGTCCTAGCCAGCCCATCGCTTCTTGTCCCTCCGCCATCATCACGGCTAGCACCCTAGCTCCGCCACCTCGACGTCCGGCCAAGCCACGCGCGTCCCTCGCGTCCGGCCACCACGCGTTTGCAGTCTATAAATACGAGGCTCTCCTTCGGTTCAAAGGGCACCAACTTTGCAAGAAAACCTTGCTTATTCCCTCTCTTGATCGATAGCTCACTTAGAGCTTCGATTGCCTCAGTTTAAAGCTTTGCAGTAAGTTTTTTTTTCAAGCTTTCTCTTTCTTTTTTAAGCATTCTTTCTTCTTTAATTAGTTTAGCTTCCTAGTGATTAAATAAATTGCTTTTCTTTGTGTCATTAATTCATATGCATGCTGTAGATTAAATACATGCTTTTAATTTGATTAATCGTTAGATAAATCGTGTGAATTAATTAGTTTTCGATAATTAACGGTTTTGTCGTTTTTTCAAAATTAAACTCCGTACGGTTTTAGCTAAAATTCGAGGTTAGTACGGTCGGGAAGCCGTCGAGGAGACGAGCGTCTTGGTATGAAGATTTTTCGAAACAGTCACCTGTGGCCGGAGCTTGACCAAGGAAGAAGACAATGAATAGTGCCATAATGGCCTATTCATACGCAAGCCCATCACCCTTCCCTTTTTATTTTCATAGTGCCTGGCCCATTTTTCATTTCCTTTCACTTTTTTATTAGGGCCCAACCCATTTTCATTTCTTTCCGAGATTCCGGATCACGTTTTTTCGTAAAATATTCGTATGCTTCGTATGGTTATTTTTCATACTAACACTTTAATTTTCTATACCTATCAACTGTTTACATTATTCGCACTTTAATTTTCTGCAATTTAATTTCGGCAATTTAAATTCAATTTACCGCCTACATGGTCGGTCGCAAATATTAACTGTTTAAATTCTTCGCATTTTAAATTTTCGCAATTTACTTTCGGCAATTTAAATTCAACTATTCATTTTACCGCCTACATGGTCGGTCATATTTTAATTTTCGTAAATATTCAACTGCTTTAAATTTTCGCACTTATCATACTGCTGGAAATTCTTCCGCAAATTATCAACTGTTTAATTTTCCGCACTTTACTTTTCTGCACTTTAAATTTTCCGCAATTTACTTTCGGCAATTTAAATTCAATTATTCATTTTACCGCCTATATGGTCGGTCGCATTTTAATTCTCGTAAATATCAACTGCTTTAATTTTTCGCAAACTGCTGGAAATTCTTCCGCAAATATCAACTGTTTTATTTTCTGCAAATATCAATTGTTTTATTTACCGTAATCTCAACTGCTTTAATTTTTCGCAAGCTGCTGGAAATTCTTCCGCAACATCAACTGTTTTATTTTCTGCATTATCAACCTGTTTTATTTTCTACAAATCGTCAACTGTTTTAATTCCCTATAAATCGTCAACTACATTTAATTTTTCTGCACTTATCAAAATAGCATTTAATTTTCGTATGCGTTAAATCCATCATTTCTCGCATGCAATCAAAACAGCATTTAATTTTCGTATGCGTTAAATCCATCATTTTTCGCATGCAATCAACTCAGCATTTAATTTTCGCATGCGTTAAATCCATCATTTCTCGCATGCAATTAGCTCAACATTTAATTCTCGCATGCGTTAAATCCATCATTTCTCGCATACAGTCAATTGTCATTTAAATTTTCGCACTCATAAAATTGCCTATTTATTTCTCAAGCTATCGCTAACACTCTTACTTTGTAGGTTTTAAGTTCAAGCTTCGCTCGAAAGTATGCTTTTCAATTCCTTTTTATTTATTCAACGCTTTTCGTAAATATCAATCGTACGCATGATATATAGAATTGCTAGAACTAAAATCAACTCACATGAACAACGTGTTTAAAGACTTGCTTAAAATGCCATGTTCATATGATTTTAAATTCTCGCTTGTATTGACTGCATGTACATGGGGACTTTCGATCCCACATCAGTTTTCCACTTCAAAAATCTATCATTTAAATTTGTACTATGTTAGCAATCCATGGTAGGATCACGTAGTAATTAATTTAATCATGCATGGCCCGATGATGAAATAAGAGGGCGCTCATTCAGTCTTACGGAAAATTCAGTCCCATCACGTTGCGGTCAGGAATAATTAATCAATCTCGATAAACGGTAACCCCGTCAGAAAGATTTTTTAATTATCTCTGAACGGTCACGATCATAGAAAAGACTAAAGTGACGATTCCTCTGAGGGCCCCCTTTTTCAAAACTCATTTTATCAAACACCTTTTTAAACACCTCTCTCATCAACTGGTAACCGTTTTCGGATGTGACTAGGGTGCCTAACACCTTCCCGAGACCATAATACGACCCCGAACCTTTGTCTGGGGTCCAGACCCTTTTTTTTGTGCCTTTAGTTTTTTACTTATTATATTTCTTATGCCATGACGATTAAGGTTCCCTAAACCTAGCAACCAAATTAGGGTGGCGACTTCATTGCATGCTGCTAGGCGTCCTTTTATGCCGAGCATCTAAAGGTCTCAAATTTCGTTGCACACTCACGAATTACTTTTTCGTAATTTTTCGTGGGGCGCGACAGTTTGGCGACTTCACTAGGGAATTTAGGGTCGGAGCCGGTTTTGTCTTTTTAGAGAGGTGTTTATGTGTTTATTTATTTGCTTTGATCAATTGCTGGTCTGTTCATTTATTTGCTTTATCAATTGCCATATGCATTTCATAGCGCCCTACACCCAGGGGACAATTACCAAAATAGGAGGGTAGTAGTGACGCCCTAGGACACATGTCCTGGGTAGTGTTCACCAATCCCAACTCGGATGAACCCCTAAAGCCAGTCGAAAGGTTACACGATTTCGCAAGAAATCAGGACACTGGACGACATTTTAGGGACCTTTTCATGGTATCATCCGGGAACCGTTCAAGCCAGTTAGAGGTGTCGGAATAAGAGCCCCAGCACGTGCATCATGATTATAACTGTTTGTCGTGGCTCTATTTATCTTGTTGGCATATTGACGTGATTTTTCTGTTATACGAACTGCGGATTTCTCACATGCACAGTTTACTTAGCACTTAAAATTCTATTGTCCCACAGGACCCATTTTACTCATTCGCTATGACAGCACCTACGTTACTTTCATTTGATATTTTCGAGGGACGAAGTTTCGATGATCAGGCCGCACGAGGAGATCTGTTGGAACGTGGGTTCGCCCCTGACATCACCACTAAGATCAAAGTAGAAGTCGTGGACTTCGACTTAACTAGGATTCGGATGTTGAGAAATGAGCTGACTAAAGACGAGGAGACACAGTTTGAGGGTAGTTATGGAAAGCTACTGACCCTAGTTGACGTAAAGACTGATTGGGGTTGCATCCGGGCAGCCCTAAAATTCTAGGATCCCTATTATCAGTGCTTCTCTTTCAACAAAGAGGTAGACTTGACTCCTACGCTAGAGGAGTACTCAGCTCTGATGTGCTTCACCTCTCCTATATCGGCCATATACTAGAATGTTCGACTCGACTCCTCGAGTGTCAAAATAAGGCTCAATAAATTGTTAGGAATCGCTACTCGTGTCAGAGAGGGTGACTACTTCTGGTGCTGGTCAGATATTGAGGCACGCTTTCGATTGTCCAACGGAAAGAAACGCTTAAGGATTCTAGCTTTCGCCATTGTAGGATTTGTCCTCTTTCCAAAAATGAGGAATGCCATCGACTTTGCAGCAGCCAACATCTTTTACGAGATGGAAACAAATGCCATCAATCCTACAACAACCATTTTGGCCGAAACCTTTCGCTCCTTGGACTCTTGTCGAAGAAAAGGGAAAGGGAGACTTACCTGTTGCACCCAGTTATTGACAGTATGGTTGGTCAGCCACTTCAAGCAGGTTCCTGATCAAACCATTTTCTTCGCAAGCTACATAAGGTCATGCCCTCTACTCAGGGTTATCAATGCGATGACCACGGATAGATGGGAGATGGAAAATAAGGATGTCTGGATCGACCGATTCATAAATCTCTCAGAAGAAGACTTCAGTTGGCATGCCAAGTGCCTGCAGACCTCTGATCCCATCGTCTGTTGTGGACCCTTACCTTGGGTTCCTTTGATCGGAGCATGGGGATGCATTCACTATTGCCCGGCCCTCATCCTCAGACAGTTCTGCATCACGCAAATAATTCCCGTGACGTTCGGCATGACAAGGTCAGACCTGCCACACACTGGAGAAAATCAGAACATTCAGTTGTACGCCCAAGACTGGGCCCACCCTTTTTGTCTCAAAGGATACGACATCCCTGCAACCACAATACCAGAATATCCACAATGGAGGTCGAGACGAGTTAATGGCAATGTCTTACCTCGCCCTGAAAATTAAAAACCGATGGAAGAAGAAGGGGAATCTCAAGTGAGCAAAGGAATGGATGTCATGGCTTACGCTCAAGTGGTAGAACAGATGTGAGCAGCGCAAGAAGAACGAGATCTGATGATAGAGGAAAGGGATATGGCCGAAGCACGTCAATGCTACGCAGAAGTCCAGATGAATGAACTGGACAGGCATCACAAGGATTTCATCCGCGTACAAATAGTACAAAAGAAGGTGGCCCTCAGGGCCTTTAAGGAACGCTTGAGCAGTGAAACCCTCAAAAGAGAAGCATCAAGTGCCATAATCGAAGACAGGGATTCGACGATAAAGGTTTTTACTACTCGCGCAGACTTGGGAGATAGGAAAAGCCAGGCACTGCAAAGCCGAATTACCGCCTTAGAGGCTGAGTTAGAGATGAAGAAAGGGGAGTTGGCTTCGATGGAGTACCTTTGGCAGCAGGACTCTAACGTCCAGGATTGATACCTTCATAGGAAGGCTCGAATATCGGAAGCCCTTTTTTCTTTTTCATGTAACTAGGACCCCTAATTTCATCTATCTTAGCCATTTTTGATGAATTTAGGTAGTTGGCAAGTTTACCATATTTTGTAAACACTTTTTAATGAAGTCGTACTCTTTCGGATATTTATTAAATCGCCTCGAATTTTCCATATCAATTATCCATCCAAAGCAACTCAAAAGACCATCGCAAAAGAAAAAAAACACAGTCGTTTCACCAAAAAACTGAGAAAATCATACCAAGCAGATAAAAAATCCGAGTATTGCTCACTCATGGCCATGTCCTCTTAGCTTATCTAAAAACTCCAAATTCATAGCATATCGCTTCTCCCCTTGGTGGGGTTCACCAGGCATCAGGCCTTGCATCATCAAAAGTATAGTGTGAAAGAGATCCTCCTAGCATGGCGGCATTGGTTGCCCCTGCTGATTTAGGTTTCGCCGTTAGCATCTCAGATTTGCTTCATATCGTTGGAATGTATAGAGGCTTCCTTCGTATCTTGTCAACCACTGGGATTCCTTGCCTCTCCGACCGCCCTGAAAATATCAAGTGAAAGTATAGCCAGAAAAGCGAATGAGCAATGTGGAGGCCTCGGGATTGCGCATCACCTGTATATCCTCACTTGTATTTACTATTTTATATATTTTTCCCTTTTTCAGGTTCACGATAGCTCCTCAGAAGCAAGCTACTCCGCACAGGCTCCCCCTAACTAGACTTCAAAAACGAAAAATGACTGAACCGGCCAAGACCGATGAAGCACTAATGGCTAGAATTGCAGAGTTAGAGGAGCAAGTTAGGATCAGTACAGAAAGGGCCACCAGGGCCGAAAAGGAAAGAGATGAAGCTGTCACCGAAGTGCCACCGGGTTTTGATCTCCCTCAAACAAAAGGACCTCCCTCTTCGCTCACCGTCGCAGGACCTTCCGTACTCCCACCACTTTCTGGCCCCTCGGGCCATTGGAGATGGGATAATCCCTTCACTGTACCCACCACTGCAAATCCTACAGTTAAGTCGGGTGAAGAGATCTCCCCGTCGCTTCAGCACCTTTCAATCAACCCTGCTGTGGACCCCAGCAAGAGCCAGGCCCACCTAGAGGCTTTGTATCTCCCTCCTATTCCTCCGAGCACAGTTCCCGGACCTGTGGGAACTCAGCCTCTTACTTTCAACCCAGCACAACCTCAGTTCTCATCAGAACCTGTGCTGCCCTTCGGTTCTAACCCCACCAGGGCCGAGAAGCCGAAAAGTGACAGACTGAATCTTCTCGAGGAAAGACTCAGAGCAATCGAAGGGGCCGATCCATTCGATCTCACAGGTCCCGCCGATATGTGCATGGTCCCCGGGATCGTCATACCTCCGAAGTACAAGATCCCCGACTTTGAAAAGTATACTGGGGTAGAGTGCCCAAAGACCCACCTTAGAGCATATTGCAACAAGATGGTAGAGATGATCCACAACGAACCGTTGTTGATCCATCTATTCCGAGAAAGCTTAACCAAACACGCCCTAACTTGGTACATGGGTCTAGATAGAGTCAGGATCAAGACGTGGAGAGACCTGTCCGATGCCTTCTACAGACAATATAAATTCAACATGGAGGTAGCACCCGACCGCGCTGACTTGCAAAATTTGGAAAAGAAAGTCGGCGAATCCGTGAAGACCTATGCTCAGAGATGGAGAGAGTTGGCTTCTAGAATCTCCCCACCCTTAAGCGACAAGGAACTCTTGTCGATCTTTTTGCACACCTTCAAAGCTCCCTACTACACCTACCTGATCTCAAACCCTTCAAACAACTTCTCCGATATGGTCCTAATTGTCAAAAGAGTCGAGCAAGGGATTAAGTCTGGACGAATCATGCCTTCGGCACCGGAGTCTGTGCCAAAGAAAACATCCGTCATGAAAAAGGATGTTGGATTTGTCGCTCCCCAAGCTAATCACAGGCAATCATTTCCACCACCACCGCCTTATTTATTGCCACCGCTTTATCATCCGCCATCACTATATCAACCCACCTCCTTTCCTTTTACTTCACCACCAATTGCTAATATCGCGCCTCAAAATACTACACATTTCCCACCACCTCCAGTACAAACATCGCAACCCATGCAACCCAAGCCATATAACCCACCAAAGGACCCAAATAACCAAAACACATCAAACAGTTGGTGGAACCGAGAGCCTTTGCCTCCTCTCCCTCTTCCGTGGGAGAAATCTACAAACATCTCCTGGTGGCCGGACAGATCGTACCAGTCCCTGCTCAGCCTCAATTGCCTCCTTACCTAAAGTGGTATGATCTCAACGCAAGGTGCGAATACGACGCTGGAGCCCCGGGTCACACTCTGGAAAATTGTTTCGCATTCAAGGCAAAAGTCCATCACTTGATCAAAAGTGGATGGGTATCGTTCGAAGGGTTAGCAAAAGGACCCAACACGTCCACCAACCCTCTCCCCAATCATTCCCAAGGAAAGGGAGGGGTGAATGCCATCTTGGCAGGAGAAAGCAACGACCTTCTCTCTTCAGCATCAAGCTGGCCACAAGAACAACTTTTCCAGGCCTTAGCTCAAGGGGGATATATGCCATACGCGGAGAGCAATCCAAATCACTGCATGTACTACAAGGGAAGCGACGGTCATGAGATCCAAGGTTGCGAGTTGTTCGCAGGAAAGGTGGAGTAATACAAACCCGGAAAGTGACCCACGGGGAAGGATCCATTAGCACCATCGGGGAAGGATTTCCTATCCCAACTAACTCCGAAGGAACCCCACTCCAAATCATCCAAAAGAAAACATCGACTTCGTCGTACAAACGGTTCTCCACGCGCCGCGACGAAGGCGACCGCGAGATTGACACCTTGGGCAACCTTTCGGGAAATTCGATTACCTCGTCAGGTATTCGGCACCACCCTCCCATTCTAGCACAGTGCCCTTACTACCCTCTTGGGAATCCTCAGACTCCGAGTCATACCCTTCACCGACATGGTCACCTCCTCCGTTTCCTTTGAAAGAAATCTACGCAAGCCTCTTGGCAGACGGGCAGATTACACCATCCCCACTCTCGTCTTAATCAATTCCTTACCCTAGATGGTATGATCCAGAGGTTAGCTGCGAATATCACGCCGGAACCCGAGGACATTCCTTGGAAAATTGTTACGCCTTTAGAGAGAAGGTCGATCACCTAAGCAAGCAAGGACGAATCTCTTCCGAAGGTTTAGCAAAGGGTCCTGATGTGACAACCAGTCCTCCGCCACACCCTAATCTGGGGGTGAACGGTATTCTATCCAGAGGAATCAACGATTCTCACCTTTCAGTGAAGAAAGTACCCAATGAAGAACTGTTCTTCGCATTAGCTAACAACGCGTATCTACCATTCCCGGGGAATAGTCAGGCCCAATGCCTATTCTGCCAAGGGGAAAGCAAGCACGACATCCAGGATTGCGGACTTTTTTGGCAGAAAGTCAAGCAACTCACAAAATTCGGGATCATTCAAACCGAAAGGAAAACACAAGGAGCAATCAACGTCGTCGAGGATAATCCTCCAGCACCGTATTCCTTCAAATACATGGCCCTAACAGGGGATGCGGCCCCTACCCCACGCAAAGTAGTATTCACATTAGCTGTGAATACTCCCAGCCGAGACTTACACGCGGTCTCATTCAACTACGGATACACGGTGGTCACCACCCCTCCTACCGTCACATCAACAAGACTCGATATTGGTGAAGCCTCTCATATCGGGGGCAGTAGAAAAGCAACGACAGGCCAAAGGAAAAATCCCGCGATTCGCGAAGAAACGGTAGAAGAGACGCAAGGCTTGAGCAAACCTGTAACCGAGGACGAGAAAGCCGAGTTCCTCAAGATCATGAAACATAGCGAGTTCAGCATCATCGAACAGCTAAAGAAAACACCAGCTCGCATCTCCATTATGGAGCTGATCCTTACTTCAGAGCCGCATCGCCAAGCTCTCTTGAAAGTCTTGAAGCAAGCCTTCATGACTAAGGATATCACCACGGAAGGGGTGGAAAACCTCATCGGAAGAATTCAAGCCTTAAGCAGCATTTCCTTCTCGGAAGGAGAGATCGACCCCTCGGGAAGAGATCACAACAAGGCCCTATACATCATAGTAGAATGTAAGGGACACGTCATAGCAAAGGCCCTGATCGACAATGGGTCCGCACTTAATGTCCTGCCCAGGCATGTCCTCGAACAACTGCCGGTCGATTCCCCTCTCATGAAACCTAGCGGAATGATGGCTAGGGCTTTCGATGGCACCACTCGAGAGATCATCTGGAATATTGAGTTGGATATGGTCATCGGGCCCCACACTTTCGCCTTGACATTCCAGATCATGGAAATCCAACCCGCTTACAGCATGCTTCTAGGACGGCCTTGGATCCATTCAGCGGGAGCCGTCCCCTCTTCCCTGCATCAGTGCCTCAAATACGTCAAGGACAATGCCCTCGTCACAATAAAGGCAGAAGAGGCCTTGATCTTGGCCAAGCATGCATCCGTGCCTTACATCGAAATTGCCGAAACCTTGGAGAGTTCTTTCCAAGCCTTTGAAACCGTCAACGCGGATTGGATCGAGGAAGGATCCCCCATTTGTGAAGCCTCAAAATCTGGGATAGCCGAAACAACCGCTAAGTCAACACTAGAGGGAAGCTTCCAATTAGGAAAACGGCTCGGGGCCGAGTTACAAGGATCAAAAGGCTGGGCGCCTCCGAAGAGCTTCGGAGACCGATTTGGGTTAGGGTACCAACCCAGCAAGGCCGATTTCACCAGGATCGCCCAAGAAAAGAAAGAAAAGCAGCTGGCTAAGCTATTTGGACGTTCTGCGCAAGAGGGCAAAATACCAATCCCCCATATCAGAACCACGTTCCCCTTCGCAGCCGAGACCATCAATGGAAGTCCAGTCAGGGTATCGGACCTCCATATCTGCACTCTAAGAGAGGAAGAATCATCGCCTGGTTCAGTCATTTTCGTTAAGAAGTCAGGAGAGTCTGTGCGCAACTGGACCATTACCATGCTTCCGGATGTCTCTCCGTAATTTCTCATTTTGAAAAATATATATGTTTTTGGCACGTTTTCTTACGAAAACATTTTTGTAGGGATTCATGTTCCCTTTTGTTAAAAATCAATATATATGCAAATTTTCATTTTACGCATCTCTTTTTTCGCACTTTTAATTTCAGGATGAATGTTAGTTTGGATTGTCTTGATAAAACCTATGTCTTTACTGGCGAAGAAATCATCGCTACGACCGAAGACAAGGCCGAAGTCTCTAACGAACTGGCCCGTTTACTAGAAAGTTCAGAAAAGGAAATAACCCCTCATCGGGAGGAATTGGACGAAGTAAACTTGGGGGTAAGCAACGAGAATCAAAAAATGGTCAAGATCGGAAATACCCTGGATACGACTCAGAGAGAGGTTGATTTCTCTCCTCAAGGACTACTCCAATGTATTCGCATGGTCATACGCCGACATGCCAGGTCTTGATCCTGGGATAGTTGAGCATCGTATTCTATTAAAACCTGAGTTTAAGCCTGTCAAGCAAAAACTTCGGAGGATGCATCCAGACATCCTTTTGAAAATCAAAGAAGAAGTTACCAAGCAACTAGACGCGGGTTTTTTGAGAGTTGCCGAGTACCCAGAATGGATCGCCAACATAGTGCCAGTGCCTAAGAAAGATGGGAAGGTTCGCATGTGCGTGGACTTCCGGGATCTTAATCGAGCCAGCCCTAAGGATGACTTCCCACTTCCCCATATTGACATCTTGGTAGATAGTGCCGCCAGAAATGACATGTTCTCTTTCATGGACGGGTTCTCGGGGTACAATCAGATCAAGATGGCACCCGAGGACAGTGAAAAGACGACCTTCATCACGCCCTGGGGAACCTTCTGCTACAAAGTGATGCCCTTCGGGTTAAAAAACGCAGGAGCCACGTACCAACGTGCTGCCGTCACACTTTTCGACGACATGATAGCCAAATCTCGTGGGACGCAAGATCATGTAGACATCCTGAAGAAGGTGTTCGAAAGGTTGAGGCAATTTCGGCTACGGCTAAACCCAGCTAAGTGCACCTTCGGAGTGACTTATGGAAAGTTGTTAGGATTCATCGTCAGCAACAAAGGCATAGAAGTGGATCTTGATAAGATAAAAGCAATTCAAGAGCTACCCGCTCCCAGCACCGAAACAGAAGTACGAAGCTTCTTAGGACGCATCAACTACATCGCTCGCTTTATCAGCCAGTTAACACTTACGTACGAGCCGATGTTCAAAATGCTAAAGAAACACGGAGATGCAGAATGGGACGAAGACTGCCAGGAAGCCTTTGAGAAAATCAAGACATATCTACAAAGCCCACCAGTACTAGTTCCCCCGACGCCAGGACGTCCCTTGCTCATGTACATGACAGTCACGGCTAGCACCATGGGTTGCGTTTTGGGACAGCACGACGAGTCCGGAAGGCGTGAACAAACCATCTATTACCTCAGTAAAAAATTCAACGAATGTGAGATACGTTACTCTATGTTGGAACGAACTTGTTGCGCCCTAGCATGGTGCGCCCGAAGGCTTCGGCAGTATATGTTGTATTACACGACTTGGCTAATCTCTCGCATGGATCCCTTGAAATACATCTTCGAAAAGCCGTACCTGTCAAGTCGCATTTGTAGATGGCAAGTCTTATTAGCCGAGCACGAGATCATCTATGTAACCCGGAAAGCGGTTAAAGCAAGCGCCCTCGCCGATCACTTGGCTGATCATGCCTCGGACGAGTATGAGTTGGTGAGCTTCGACTTCCCCGATGAGGACATCATAGTGATTGAAGATGAGATCGCAGAAGATCTCCGAGAAGATGACTGGTGGACAATGTTCTTCGACGGTGCTGTGAACCTCTCGGGCAAGGGAGTGGGAGCCGTAGTCATAGCCCCAGATGGCCGTCAATTCCCCATAGCATGCAAATTGAACTTCCCATGCACCAATAACATCGCTGAGTATGAGGCATGCATCAGCGGTCTGACAGCAGCCCTCGACTTAAAAGTAAAGAAGCTCCGAATCTTCGGTGATTCAGCACTCGTCATCTACCAAGCCCAGGATCTATAGCAGACACGGGATTCCAAGCTCATCCCTTATCAAAAGTTACTCGCCGAACTCACACGGGAATTCGAGGAAACCAAGTTCGACCGAGTCGACAGAGAAAAGAACCGCTTCGCAGACGCATTAGCCACATTGGCATCGATGTTCAAGTTAGAGTGTGGGGTAATGCTTCAGCCTTTGAGGGTAGAAGTAAAGGAAACTCCGGCATGTTGTGTCGCCTTAGAAGAAGAACCTGGAGGCAAGCCGTGGTTTTACGACTTAGTACAGTTCATCAAAAACCGGGAGTACCCACCGGGGGCAAGCCGGGTTAGCAAAAAGACCCTCCAGTGCTTAGCGCTAGACTTCTACCTCGACGGTGAAGTTCTGTATAAAAGGAGAGTTGATGGAGCTTTGCTTCATTGCGTCACCATAGCTGAGGCAAAAAGAATCATAACGGAAATCCACGAAGGGGTTTGTTCCACACACGCAAGTGGGCACATGATGGCCAGACAGATAATAAGGCAAGGGTATTTTTGGCTCACCATCGAGCGTGATTGCATCGGCTATTTCCGGAAGTGCCATAAGTGTCAAGTCTACGCGGACCATCTCCATGTCCCTCCAGCCCCTCTCTTCAGCATGACATCGCCTTGGCCTTTTGCGATGTGGGGAATCGACATCATCGCCCAAATTCATCCAACAACCTCTAATGGCCATCGCTTCATCCTCGTAGCGATCAACTACTTCACCAAATGGGTAGAGGCCGCCTCTTACTCCAGCATCACTCAGAAAATGACCATGCGATTCATTGAGAGAAATATCATTTGCCGTCATGGGGTCCCTGAAACCATCATCACGGACAACGGTACCAATCTCAATGGAAAGATGATCGACGGTCTTTGCCAACGTTGGAAGGTGAAACACCAAAACTCGTCACCATATCGACCAAAGATGAATGGCGCAGTCGAAGCAGCGAACAAAAACCTAAAAACGATCATCCAAAAGATGGTAATCACTCACAAAGACTGGCATGACATGCTTCCCTTCGCACTACATGCTTACCGGATAGCAACCCGTACATCCACGGGGGCAACTCCCTACTCATTAGTTTACGGCATGGAAGCCGTAATTCCCCTCGAGGTAGAAATCCCTTCTCTTAGAATCCTGGCAGAGTCTGAAGTAGAAGAATCAAATTGGGCAAGAGTGAGGTACGAGTAGTTAAACCTCCTTCCCGAAAAGAGCTTGGCCGCTATCTGCCATGCACAATTATATCAGCAAAGAATGGCCAACGCTTATAACAAGAAAGTGCGACCTCGCAAGTTCGAGGCTGGGGATTTAGTGTTGAAGAAAATACTCCCTCATCAGGAGGCCAGTCAAAGAAAATGAGCCCCAAGGTATGAGGGCCCATATCTGGTCAAAAGTGCATTCTCAGGGGGTGCCCTGATGCTTACCAACATGGATGGAGACGATCTCCCGAGACCGGTAAATGCCGATGCAGTCAAGACATACTTCGCCTAAAGCATCACGAACAGAGCGTCCGGTCAGACAAAGACATAGGGTTTTATCATGACAATCTAGCACAAACATTTGTCCTGAAATTAATAAAACAAGTTTTTTCATGAGATGCTCATTATTTTAAAAATTTATTGTCCTCTTCTTTTTCTTAAAATTTGTGAGATGACAAAATGAGGCATGACATAGATGGCTCCCCAGGAGTAGCTCGGGACGTAAGACGCGTTACTTAGACTAACGCCACTAATCAATCTTCAGTTTTGTAGGGACGTAAGGTCTCATGCCTCAACTCGTCGTCACGATAGAACCAGAGAGTTCCGCTCGTAGGAGCTGTTGAATTGCCGCAGCAGGCCACCTTCAAGAGCGAATCAGGAAAGATTTTAAGACAAACCATCACCATCTAAACTGAAATTTCTTTTCCTCGCAGTACTACCAGCACAGCCGGCATCACAAACAACCGGTCTCAAAGGACTGAATGCTGGACCAAAGTCACAAAGCCCATCCCATGCCGGCCAAGCCGTCGAAATGCTAGCAACAACTCCTGAAAAAAAAAGAGCACGACAAAAAGCTGTCCTCCTAAGACCACCATCAACATACTTAATGCGGTTTTGTTCAAGAAGTTTCCCAACATCCGCGCCATGATTAACACGATGAAGATCAATCCTTTAATTGAAGGGCAGCCGGACTGCAAGTATCACCCACGTCAAGGCAAAAGCTGCGGCCAAGCATCTAAAGCAAAGCTATCATGAACCAATATCCGATGCAAGTCACACCGCGGTGACCCGCGAATGGCCCGTCTAAAAAGGAGAGCTTAACACTTATCAATCGCGTTACTTTTGCAAAAAAATTGTCTTGCATTTACTCCTCATTTGTTCTCGCCGTATCCTTTTTCAGGAACTGGGTCGCCCCATTCGTTGCCTGCATAAGAACAGTAAGCATATGCCCTTGCAGCCCCGCTGCGCATTTCGGGGACAGAGGATTTTCCCTTTATCCCCGAGCAATCACGAAGCCCATCAACGAAGGTCCGGCAGGGACCGGGGAGCAAATGAACCAAATACGGATTGGATCGGTGGTCCTCGCGAAGCAGCTAAAAAAGAAACCAATCAAAGCAAAGCGTCCCAGAACTGGGACCACGTCGTAGCCACCCTCGAAAGGCTGGGCTAAAGGAAGGGAGAATCCCTAAAGTTATCTCGTTGTCATTTTCAGATTAATTTCCCTTTCTGCTCCGTTGTCCCCTCTGCATCTCACAGGGACTTGAAGCATCTCACTGTCATCCGCATGGAGCTGGTGGAAGATGCCCTTGCAGCCTCGCCGCACATTTCAGGGGAGTCCATCTTTCTTTAAATTTGTTTTCATTCCTGCTTGCTTTCTTAGCTCTAAGTCGAGTACGGTCGTCTGGCCCACTGGGGGGCAACCTTAGGTTCTCGTTAGACCCTTGCAAATAATTCGTCCCCCACATCCTAGCAATCAAACTATCAAGCAATCAAACCATCAAGCAATCAAACCACCCATCAATCAAAAATCAAAAATCAATCAAAATCCCTTTTTAGCCCGGCTAAAACAAAAGCATACTATTCTCATAAGCATTTTCATGCATTGCATAGGTCGGGAATGTCCAATCCCTCTGTCGAATAGAGCATCTACCTAAATTACGTGCCATGCATGATATCACTTGTTTGCTCTTATATCCGCGGTTTGCTCCGACGTAAGCAGTCATAGACAAATCCCGGTAAGCATCTTTGAGCCATCGCGCATTATCCTTCATGAGTGTAAGAGCCTGACTAGGTACTAGTTGAGTTCGCATAATATCCAGGGTACATGCGCCATTAGACATGGGATAGCTATAAAATGACGTGGGACTTTTACGATCTTCTTCATTTTTTTTCATTTTCTTCCCTCTTTCCACCATATGTCATCACTCCTACTAAAACCTTCCCTATCACTCATACCCTGGGAGCCAAAGAGCAGTCTCAGCTAAGACTGCCAGCCGAAAATAAAAGCACGCCAAGTTCAAGCACCCGACGAAGGAGATAGAAAAGATCACCGGAGGATCGCTGGGGACTATCGCCGAAGAAAGGCCAAAAACCCAAATGTGAAAGCCGAAGCCTTAAGCCAGAACGAGAAGAGATCAAGACGAAGGCTGTGCTTGCTCTACTCCGATGCATTTCAAATAAAAAAAAATAATAAGAAAAAAGAAAAGAGAGAAAAAAGAAAAGAGAGAAATGCTCAGAGACATTCGAAGAATACAAACAGTCGAAGAGCCAAAGCAAGCACAACCCTGGGACAACTCAATTCGAGAAATCTCGAAGAAAACTTTCCCCAGTGAACTCAAGTAAAAAGGCCCAAGGCCGACTCGAGAAATCTCAAAGCAACCTTCCCCAGTGAACTCGAGCGAAAGAGGCCCAAGGCCAACTCGAGAAATCTCAAAGCAAGCCTCCCCGGTGAGGGCCCGAGAAGAAAAAGGGGCCTAAGGCCAATCCAAGTAGCAGATCGCGAAGAGAACCACGATAACACTCCCCAGTGAAGACTCGAGACGAGAAGGGGCCCAGAGCCAGCTCAAGAAATCTCGAAGAAAGCATTCTCCAGTAAAGAATCGAGAAAAGAAAGGGCCCCTGGCCGACCAGAAAAGCACCCCCAGCAAGGATCCCAGAGCTCACGCACCCTGTCAAGAAAGCATCCTCAGCCAGAAAGTGAAGGAACTCGCGTACTTCACCCTCATCAGGGCCAATCAACAAAGCATCATTCATCAAAAACCTTCCAACTCATCAGCAAAGCAATCTTTTCCAAAACAAGCTCATTTCTGGACATTTCATGTCCTTTCATTCTTTTCTGTAAAAGTCCCATCGATTATTAGAATGCCCATGCATGTGCTTCTTCATTTGAAGTCTATTCACTCGGATTGACATTGCGAATTGAAAATTATGTATCATGTTAGTTGCATCTTTATGAGCGTAAAACACTTAGCCTTGTTTCAGAGTTGAGTGCAAACACTAATATCAGGTGAGGGTTGCTTACGACTGCAAATCGTGGGAAAGTCTTGTCCTTGGGGTCGTTACCTCCTGAACAAGATGCAGATGCATTCTAGGTTCATATCAAGGCCGCTGGTAACAAAAGTATTTTTATCCTCCTAGAGTGATCATTTGCATTTTTCTCCTCCTAGAGTTGACATCATACAGTCCCTCCTCCTAGAGTGATAGCATCTACGTTTCCTCCTCCTAGAGTGACCTTAGTTTAATTTCTGCACCTCGCGTCTTCTCCTACGGGATTAAACGTCATTTAAATTTCCGCATTTACATTTCCTCCTCCTAGAGTGACAACTTTATATTTCCTCCTCCTAGAGTGACAGCTTTATGTTTCCTCCTCCTAGAGTGACAGCTTTATATTTCCTCCTCCTAGAGTGATAGCTTTATATTTTCTCCTCCTAGAGTGACAACACGTATTTCCTCCTCCTAGAGTGACATCATGCATTTCCTCCTCCTAGAGTGACATCATTTGCACTTCCTCCTCTTAGAGTGACATCATCAGGACAAATCATTCGTATTTCTGCGAACCGCGCATTATCCTCCTAGAGCAACGTCCGTTACATGTCAAATGCCTATCCCCTCAGTGGAGCCGTCATTTATATTTTCGTAAAACTATCTTCCATTCCTGGTAGAATAGTTGTCATTTACATTTTCTGTAACGTATGTTTTTATCAATACTCGAGCATATCTAAGTTTACATCTTTGCAGGATCAGCAACCTATCTCCTCCCAGAGTGACAGCAATGGGTCTACCTCCTCCCAGAGTGCCGGCTACAACATATCTCCTCCCCGAGTGACATCAACCTACCTCCTCATAGAGTGACAGCAGCAACTTACCTCCTCCCAGAGGGACATCATCACTGTAAGCTTGAGGTAAGACCTGCGGTGTCGCCAAAATTCAGATATGTAGGGGCAACTGTCTTTACTGCTTATCAAATACTTCGATAAGACAGTAAAGAGGGGGCAACTGTTGATACCTGAATTTTGACGCCATTTTTAGTTAATTTTAGCATTTCTGTTATTTAGTAATTTACTAGCATTTTCAGCTGATTTACAGTCATTAGCATTTTTAAGTGTCTCCTAGCATTTTAGCATCATCGTTAGCATCGTCAGCTTTCGAAATCGCATTTTTAATTTTTCGGCATGTATTTTCATTATTATTATCAATATTATTTTTAGCCTTAAAAATCACATTTTTGATTATCCGGTAGTCGTTTGCAAGTTTTTTCTTCGTTTTAGGTCATCACATGAATTTTAGGATTTTTAATATTTTAGCGCATTTTTTAGTATTTTTATTATTTTATTATTATTTTTATTCGAGCTTTTATTGGACCCGAGTAAGTCCGCTCGGACAATAGCTTGAATTTGAAATGTTTTCCATCAACTAGTTGCTAGCTTTTTTTCCGTTCATAATGGTCTACAGCGTTTCGTGTAATTTTCGGCGTAACGTTATTATTTTTCCGTTCAAACGTTTCACATTTTTGAATGAGAAAATAAACACGTTAAACGAGAAATTCTCGTCATTCGCTGTAGACGGTTAAACCCATCGTATTTTTCTCTACGCGCCGGTACCTTCGGCTCGAAAAGTCGGAATGTTTGCTCGCAGGATTCGGCTCGAGGCCATTTAAATAGGAATTAAAGGGCCCTTGATCACAACCGTTGATCTGGTCAACCAAGGAAAGTCAACCAGATCAACGGTTGACAAATTAAATAGCATGGCACATGAACAGTGCAGACACGAGCAAAACAGCAAAGTCCTCGCCCGAGACACCTGCTCCCATCGCGTCCTAGCCATCCCATCGCTTCCTGTCCCTCCGCCATCATCACGGCTAGCACCCTAGCTCCGCCACCTCGACGTCCGGCCAAGCTACGCGCGTCCCTCGCGTCCGGCCACCACGCGTTTGCAGCCTATAAATACGAGGCTCTCCTTTGGTTCAAAGGGCACCAACTTTGTAAGAAAACCTTGCTTCTTCCCTCTCTTGATCGATAGCTCACTTAGAGCTTCAATTGCCTCAGTTTAAAGCTTTGCAGTAAGTTTTTTTTCAAGCTTTCTCTTTCGTTTTTAAGCATTCTTTCTTCTTTAATTAGTTTAGCTTCCTAGTGATTAAATAAATTGCTTTTCTTTGTGTCATTAATTCATATGCATGCTGTAGATTAAATACATGCTTTTAATTTGATTAATCGTTAGATAAATCGTGTGAATTATAAATCGTGTGAATTAATAGTTTTCGATAATTAACAGTTTTGTCGTTTTTTCAAAATTAAACTCCGTACGGTTTTCGCTAAAATTCGAGGTTAGTACGGTCGGGAAGCCGTCGAGGAGACGAGTGTCTTGGTATGAAGATTTTTCGAAACAGTCACCTGTGGCCGGAGCTTGACCAAGGAAGAAGACGATGAATAGTGCCATAATGGCCTATTCATACGTCAAGGTGATGGGCTTGGCCCATCACCCTTCCCTTTTTATTTTCATTTGATATTAGATCTGGCCAATTTAGTGTTAAATAAGTAATGCAGTAGTCATTTCTCTTACCCATGGATTATTAACTAAGAGGATCAAAGTAGACACTTACGCACTCGTAGACATCCACGAAACGGTAGGGAGAAAGGTTAATCAGATCCAGTCCCGATTGACGCCCGAGGATACTAGTCTAAAGTTGTCTTCCCCTAGTCGTTCATCAGCCAATTCAGTAAACCCTTTAACCAACAAGGTGCTGGTTGGTTAGGCATCACCTCTAAGTGTACCTGAGGTGGTGTTGATACAAGAGGGAAGGAGGGATCATAAGCGTACCTTGATCCTATAGCAACTCTGTAGATTGAAGATGAATACTCCCGCGTCAATGATTGTAACTCAAATCTCATAGCTTGCCAGCCTCTACTAGGAATCTCTATCGTATTTGATTCTCACTTCATTGATTTGTTTTCTTGACCAAGAACATCATTCTTGGCCAAGATAGTTACTTGCTTTATTTACTTTCCGGTTTTAGTTTGGAATATAAATCCCCAATTTTTACCTAAGTGTTACCATTGGTCTTTACAAGCACACACAAAAGTCACACCATAATTTCCTGTAGATCGAACCTCTTACCGCTATTTACAATTCATTTGTTCTTAGTGGCAAGTTGTAACTTATATTTATTTTTGACGAATTCGACACAGTCAAATTTTGGCCTCGTTGTCAGGGAGTTAACGGATACTAATATTTGTGTTTTCTTATTTTATGACAAGGGAGTTTTCGAGGACGTTCTTGTCCAAGTCAATGATTTCATATACCCTATTGACTTTTACATTATCGACATGAATATGGACTTTTCTACAAATTCCACTGATGTCCTATTGACCAGACCTTTCTTAAGAACTGTAAGAGCTATAATTGATGTTTATCATGGTTGTCTTTTGCTTGAATATTGTGGAGAAACTATTAAGTTTAACATGTATGATGCTATAAAGCACCCAAGCGAGATGCACAACTTGAATTTTATGGATGTGTATGAACCCCAGTTGATGTGGTATATGAACTTAATGAGACTGACCCTCTTAACTATGTTCTTATTAGGGGAATGGAAGGAGAAAAACTGGAGCAGATGAAGAAAGAGCTAATCATTGGCAAAGACTTATTAGAAATTGTGGAAGAGCTTAATGTTTTAGGGCCTCTGTTTAAAGAAGAAATCAATTCTGAGCTTCCACAAGTCTATAATAAACTTCTATCCTCTATTGTGCAGGCATCAAAAATTGAGCTCAAGAAGCTGCCAGATCATCTCAAGCACACCTTTCTTGGTCAAGAATCCACACTGCTAGTTATAATTTCTAGTAAGTTGACCAAGGAAGAGGAAGAATGACTAGTGAATTTGCTTAAGCAGCACAAGGAAGTAGTTGGGTGGACGATAATGGACATCAAGGGGATATCACTAACCTTCTGTACCAACAAAATTCACACAAAGGAGGACAATAAGACAATTAGACAACCACAAAGGAGGCTCAACCCTGTTATGATGGAAGTAGTGAAGAAAGAAGTCCTCAAGCTGCTGGATGCAAGAGTAATCTATCCAACTTCTGACAGCGATTAGGTTTCCCCTGTGCAGGTAGTTCCAAAGAAGACCAGGATTACTGTGATAGAAAATAAGGACGACAAGCAAGTGCCAACTAGAGTTCAGAATGGATAGAGGGTCTGCATTGATTATAAACGCCTCAACAATGTGACTAGGAAAGATCATTTTCCCTTGCCCTTTATTGATCAAATGCTTGAAAAGATAGCGGGTAAATCTCATTATTTTTTTCTCGATGGTTATTTAGGATTTCACCAAATTCCTGTAGCACCTGACGACCAAGAGAAAAAACTTTTACTTGTCCTTTCGGAACATTTTCATACAAAAGAATGCCCTTTGGTTTGTGTAATGCTCCTGCAACTTTTCAGAGATGCATGGTTAGCATCTTTTCTGATTTCGTAGAAAAGAGTATAAAAGTTTTTATGGATGATTTCACCAGACATGGAGATTCTTTTGATCACTATCTAAAAAACCTTGAAGTAATTTTCAAGCGATGCATTAAAACTAATTTAGTTTTAAACTTTGAAAAGAGTCACTTCATGGTTGACCATGGCATTGTTCTAGGCTATGTGATTTCTGATAGCATGTTTCTTGGGAGTAGTTTTGATAAGATTAGGACTTCTGGGGAAGCGGGGTAGAGATTATGGCCGTCTAGAATCACTATAGCGGCAATCCGTCGTACCTGCAAAGCGCCGGAGGGGGGACTCGACTCCGGCGTAGACACTCCGATGCTTAAGTTAGTATGGCTGTGAAATTTGGTATAGATTTTTGTAGTGATTTTTTTTCTTACCTTTGATCTGGAAATGAGTGGTATTTATAGGCAAAAGAAAGGATGTTACCCCCGGGGGTGAGCGTTATCGAGAGAAGATAACGACTAAGATGACGTCAGCAGTCGTCAGCTAGATAGGATATCGCTGACGAGGTATCACCAGTGAGATAATGTCGAGGTTGTCTGGGATGGGAAGATGCCGCGTGCGGAAATGCCTGCCGCGTGGGTCCCTCCCCGCTGATGTCGACCATCTCAGGATTTCCTAGCTAACGGGGGCGGTAGCCGGGAGGCTGCCGCTGATCCAAGTCTACAGTGATCCGGCCTCGATTTGAGGTCAAAGATGAATGTACCCTTGGTGTTTCATCAATTGTTATCATCAGCCCAACTGAAAACGAGCCCGAGTGTTTACCAAGGGCTTCATTTCTCGGCTTCTGGAGGAGTGTTACTTCCTTTGCACCGCAGTAGATTCGTGAGGGTCTTCGAGTTTGTCGGACTCTTTCGTGAGTACATTTGTACTAGATTCACGATAGCGAAGTAGGTAATGTGAACCGATCGCCTGCGATAACTATTTGGCCACAGAGAGACTATCGGCCAAGTTGTCAGTGATGAGGATGCAATGATAACGATGGTTATAAACCAGAACCGATAACGCTAGCGATATATCCACGTCATGTTCTATATGATCGATTTCGGCAAGGTAGGGCGTTAAGGCGTTATCTCCTCATAGCTCCGAATGCCGTTCTGAAGGTGATATTTCGTTGTTTTTCATATCGCGGTGTCATTGATATGGCTTTACATATCCAGGTTCGTTGGATCCAACTTTTACTGTGAGCCGCCTGCAACACCGACACGGTCTTACGTTCTTCTGGATTTCGGTCTGTACTCCTCTTAAGTATCTCGGGCGTCCACCAAAGGTTCCGCGTTAGCCTTTCCCCCTGGTTGCTTGGGGTAATAGGACAACCCAACTTTCGAGGGGCATGCCCTAGTGAGCAGCTACTACTCTGGATCTATAAATGCGATCCTTTTTTTCGGTGTAGACTCTTCACATTCTCTCTACTTCTCATTTACCATATCTCCATGGACGATCTTACTAGAAACTTTCTGATTTCCAAAGCCTTAATCCTCAAAAATCTCACTGAGGGTGACGTCAGTTTCCTGGAGAACATGCTGACGAAGACTGGTGAAGATATGCTGGAGCTTCGGGGAATGATGGCCCCCATTCAGTCCAGGATCGAAGCTGCTTCCATGGAGGACTTCAATCCCATTGGAAACGTCTCCAAGTTGGCCATTGCAGGTTGCCGCATCGAGGTAGCCATCGCCATGCTGCAGCAGAGGAAGGATCTTCTGAACTGCTGCCTGAAGAGCATGAGAGGCACCTCTTCTGAGCTGACCTCTGTGGTGGAGGCCTTGATAGATATCCCCACTCTGCTGGTGGATGATGATAATGATGCCGGGTCTCGAGCATGAGTGCTTGCCGCTCCTCTTTCTTTTTGGTTTTTTCTTTGTAGGTATTATGTATGCGGATGTATGTCCAGGCCATTAGGCCGTAATAAAAACTTCTTTCCTCTATTGGGCTTGCAATTTCTTTCCTTTTTTAGGGCATTAGGCCTTGCTTCGGTTGAGGGCTGTGCCAGCCCAACTGAAAATGAGCTTGTCATTGGTCAGACTTCTGCAGCATTTATTCTTCTTTTTCTGCCACTGGCAACGGTTGTTCCTGCGAACCGTTCTGCACTGATCATGCGCCGCTTCTTTAGTATTAACTGATTGGGCAGTTTTTCTGTGTTTCTTGATTATCGAGAAATCCCAACAGGCGTGATCAAAGGATTTGATTCTGCCATTATGGTTGATCTTCTCGAGATGCATTAAATTATCCTCCACTCACGTGCGGAAAAATTTGAAGAGTCTCACCACTTTAACTATTTATGGGGAGTTCTTCTTTTTTCTGTTCATCTTCTTCTTTGTACTTTTCTGCTGCTACTGATTTTCATTTCTCATGGCTGATTCATGTGATTAGGTCTCTGATGAGCGAGAATCTCATCCGACTCCTCCGACCACACCGGATTCTGACAATCCTCCTTCGCCACTGCGGGTGAAGAGGCGATTGCCTCGCCGTAGAGGTCGGAAAAGGTCGAAGAAAAGAGAAAATTTTAAGACCACTGACTGGTTTTCTTCTTGTTCGGCCCCTCCAGCTTGTAATGGCAAAGAATTGTTTCCTCCTGTTGACTGGTTTGAAGAGGAGATTCCCCCAGGTGATACCGTCGCAAAGGCGGCATCCTCCGCTGCAAAGGGGGAATCCAAACCGTTAATGCCGAGTCTGGAGCGAAAGGCTGACAAATCTCCTCCTTTTGCTGATGAGGAGCTTCCGCCCTCAGATGAGGAATACTATTACTGGTCCTCTTGCTGGCCTGACGATGATTGATTCCACCCCTGGCAATCCTTTGTAGATGCCGTATGGCTATTATTAAATGAAATGATGCTTTTGCTTTTTTAGTCTTGCATGCTCAGGCGTTAGCCCCTCTTTTGACGGATGGCTATCGTTGAGAGACTAACTGTTGCTTCGATGTAACCGCTTGCAACTGATTGTTAGTAACTACCCCCTCTAGAAGATATAAATGCTTAGACATAAATATCCTTCTGAGGCTTTTCACACGTGTCACTTTTGCTTTGGGGCGTGTCCCGTTTTTACAGGTCGTTCGATTTTCGAACTCAGCCTTTAAAAGGGAGCAACTGCTTTCTTTTAATACTCTTTGCTTGCGCTTTGAAATTTTCTCTTTCTCTCTCTAAGTTTTTGCTTAGTAGGAAGTCACAACCACCGTTCGCCGGCGCCGACGGTTTTGCTCACCGCCTTCTGCTCAAGGTATTTTACTTCTTCTTCTTCAGATTTTCTTCTTGCTGATTCATTATGAGCACGTCTAGGATACCCAAGGGTACTCAGTGGCCTCTGGCCGCCCATAGGTCTTCGAAGGGTTTCCAGCGGCCCATAGATTTAGAAATTGAGAGAACACCCAGTATTTTTGTTGATGAAACAGTATTGGAGGCAGAGTTGGAGGAAAATGGTATCTTTTTCCCTCCTGGTTACTCCGTCAAAATTCTTGATGCTAGTTATCGGCTTCATGACCCTCTATCGGGGAGCGATAGGATGGTATATTTTAATATGTTCCTTTACGGTTTTCGCTTTCCCACTCACGAAGCTGTGAAAGGATTATTGGTTCGTTATGACATTAACCCAGCTCAGATTACGCCTTCCTCCTGGTGTGGGATTCATGCCTTCATCCGTACTTGTGAGTTGCGGGGTATCTTTATCCCGTCTGTCAATTTATTCCGCAAGTTCTTTAGTTTCAAGTGTCGCAACTGTGTGGTGGATATCACCCCGAGGTGGAATGACGCGTTAGTGTAGTCATTCTGGCAGAAATTCCAGGGCTTTGAAGAGACTGTGGCTGATTGGAAGAGCGGTTTCTTCATCGTGAAATTGCCTTTCTGCCCTTGGCCTAGGGGTTTCAATCGGTGTCTTAATGATTCCATTTGGACAAACCCATCCGTAATATCCAAGGAAGAACATCGGCAAACGAACATGCTGCTGGAACTGAGCTCGTCCTTTCACATTCGAGAGTTTGCCTTGTACAGGCTTATAGAGGAGTGCACTATAAGTAAGTTTCTTTTCCCCCATTATCGCTTTGGCTTATTCACTGCTCTGATATGTCTTGTCGACAGGTGACGCTGGAAATCAACTGTCGAGCTATAATAACATTCCTCTGGATGTGAGGCCACTTCTATCACTGCCGCCATCTCCTCCGCCTGAGAGTTCCAGTCACCCTGCCGCTCCACCGAAGAGAAAAAGATTCAAGACAGTTACCAGGCGCGATATCTCCGACCGGGCCTCTCGCTTCCTTGAGAGGTGGTTACCTATTCGGAACAGAGGAGCGACTCCGAATCATCCCAAGGCTGAAGTAACTGATTGTGGTAGCGAGGACATGGATACCGACTTTGGGCTTCGTGATGCTTCCGCGGCTCAGCGAAAGAAGCTAAGAATGGGAAATAGCAACCCAGTCGCTGAGGTTGCTTTAAAGAAGGTTAACGAAACCCCTGCTATTGGGGCTGATTCTCTTGGTGGTGCGAGTACTTCCAAAATGGCATCAGCGGCTAAGGCGTCAACCTACGTTCCTCCTGAAACTTCCGAGGTTCCGCCAGAGGTCAACCTTCCTCCTTCAACCGCCGCTTCCGACTCTCCTATCTCCTCTTTCATTCCTGATGTCACTGCACTAAATCTCGAGCCTGCCGCTACCCCCGATCCTCTGCCAAATTGCCTTCCGCCATTATTCTGTACTTCTATCTCAGGGGTTGGTGGTTCCGCCGAAAATTGCTCTCCTCCTTTTACCGCCAATGTCTCCTCTCAAGGTCCTCAAGGAGCCACTTCCTATCGCCTGGATTTGTCCACCTTTGGCACTAGTGGACTTCGCGCACTAGGAATATCAGACCCGCTATCGTGAAGTGAGCCGGTAGGCTCTATAGTAAGTGTGATATTTGGCTCTCCTGAAGATAGGGAAGAGATGTCAAAGCTTCCTCTGGAGGTTCATCGCGAACGAGCTCTGAATGACGTGCTAGCTAGCTTCCACATGCTGAATTACTTTCTCGATATCCATGGCGACAAGGTTCAAGGTTCCCCTGCCAAGGTGGTGGAGTTGACGCAACTCCAGAACGATACCCAGGCAGAGCTTAACGACTGTCGTGCTGAATTGGCCAGAGAGAAGTCGATAGGGAAGGCAAAGATAGAGCTTTTGGAGGCGGAATTAGTGGCTGCCGATAGAAGAAATTCTCTCCTTCGTGAAGAGATATCGGCCCGTGACGCGAATTTAGCGAAAGTACCCACTGAGATATCACGGTGGAAAGACAAGGCAATACGAGCCTTTGCCGCCGGATTCCCAGATTATTACCGTAGCGAGGCTTTCGATCCTGCCAAGATAGATGATTACGCCTTTGAGAAATTGAAGGATATAGATGTCAGGGGCAATAAAGGAGTTCTTCCGTGACTAGCGTAAGACAACGCTTGAGAGTATTTTATTTTTCTTCAAACATTGGTTTCATTTGGCTTGTAATAATTGATGATGCTTGCATAATAACGACTGTCATTCCGCTCCGAATTAATTTGCTTCTTGGCATTATCTGGATGGTTACGTCATCATGCTTGTCCTCTTTTTGATAAAGTGATTCTGCTTTTCGGAGTATTTAATGCTTAGGATCCCCTTATTAATGTGAGCGAAGGATCAGGATGGTTCAGAGACACGTGTCTGCTCATCAGGACGCTAGGGCTAGCGTGATTTGATAGAATCAAAGCGTCTTCTCGCTTTTCTAGGGTTGTACTCATTGCTCACGCCTGTCACGCGCGTGGCGACTTTTCCAGTAGTCATTTCTCTTGGCCTCTTAGGGTTATAAAACCCAACACTTTATTTCTTTTTTCCACTTTTTATATTCTGTTTTCTCTATATCTTCTCGAATCGTCTTGCATTTCTGGTTTTTATCTCCTGGGCACTTCGATTTTCTTCTAAAAAAGGTACTTCTTTATTTCCCTTTGCTGTCTTCTTCATCTTTTTATTTTCTTTTTCCACCATGGGCAAAAGAAAAACTCGTGCTTCTGGGTCTAAATCGATTGATGAGGAAAAATTAGATAACATAGCCAATACTATTACTTCTTCGATTATCCTTCATAAACATCTGACCGATCACGGTGCTAACATCCATGAGGGCTTCGAGGTTTCTGTCGCCCCTGAGTCTTTAAGCCCGAACAACGTTCTGACCGCCAAACGCAGAATCTTGTATGCCCAGATGTTTTGCTACGGTTTTGGATTTTCGGTTGACCCTTTTATCCAAGAGTTGCTCACTTCTCTTAATCTGAGCCCTGTTCAATTAGCTCTAAATGTGGCGTTTATGCATTTCTAGAACTCTGCAAGTACAAGGGAATTACCTCTCCTTCCCGTGCATTACTCAAGTCTTTGTTTCAGATGTATAACCGTCGGGGTGTGATAGCGATATCACCCCGTTATGATGACGATTCGCTTAAGAACTTTACTTGGAAACTCCTTTATTTAGAGTCTTTCATCGACAAATGGAAAGAGCAATTTTTTGTTGTCGAGACTCCCGAGCTTTCGGATCCATGGTGGCGGTCTGGTTTCAACCAAGGCGTCAAGGACAGTGCTTGGCGCCGGGAGGCTCTTAACGAGACAGAGCAAGGTTGGTTTGATAAGTTACTCAAACTAGAAATCAGTGTTCACACTCGCCTTCTGATTTTCTGATTTTCGAGCCTGCGTTAGACGTGAGTATCGCGTCATTTTTTGATTTTCAGTATTGGTACTAACGCTAACGTTGTCTTGTGCTTTTGCAGCGACTGATCCGAAGTACATTCCCGAGAGTGTTAGGAGGTGCTTGAAAAGGCTTCGACAAAGAGAGGAGGTTGAGCAAATGGCCGTGGCTGTTGATATCGCCACTACTTCAGTTGTTCCACCTGTTACTATTTCAATTCCTCCCCAAACATCTTCCACTTCGGTTGACGGGGAAACCGACACCATTCCTATTGGTATTCCTGTCATATCAATCGTTGCTCTTCCTGTTCAGCCAACTGCTTCTAAGGCTTCCGTGAAGGGAAAAAAGAAAAGGAAAATAAGGAGCGTTGCCACCCTCCCACCTTCTTTGGGTGCGGTCGCCTCTTCGGAAGCACCTATCGCTGAGACGGTAACTGCAAATGCTCCGCCATATCTCTTGCACTGTTTTTTAATGCCTTTCTGCAATTTCTTTTGTTTTTCATTTCTAATGATTGGTTTTCTTCATAGAATACTTCCAGTGTCTCTACCCATACACTACCGCCGGGCAATATGGATTTGAGGCATATCCTGGGCCAATCGAGGAAGAGGCAGAGGCCCGATGGAGAAGGCACGAGCCTGTCATCGAGTCAAGTTGATGTCGGGGAGAGGCCTCAAACCGTCCTTGACTCTTCAGCACCTCCCCCGGACCAGACCACTAGCATTTTTGGGAACATGGCCGCTCCTGGGTCTTTTGAGACTTCTCCACCTCCGTTTGGTTCTGAGATTCCTCGTTTCTCTTCTAACGTGGTCTACAATGATGACCTGTCAGGCTTCTCCTCCTATCAACCCCATGACACTTTTGGGCCCAGGGGGGTTCTTCTACTAGCCAGTCTCCCTCTCCTACCACCGTGGTCTTTGTTCCTTCCGATGCTTCAATGCTTAAACGCTTTGGGGAGGGAACAGTAGTGTCCAACCTCTTGGCTGATGTAAGCTCATTTAACGCCGCTAGGCCCATTACTCATCAAGTGGATATGACTACGCTGCGTAGTTCGGGAATCGCGGCCATGGGGGGCGATAACTCAGCTGTCACTGCTTTATTCTTAGCTGCCCATATGCTAACATCTCCCGAAGAGTGAAGCACTTTCGCTGCTGAGGGAGATATAGAGCAAGTTGACTTGCTGCGTTCTAACCTTTTTACCGGTCTCCTCCGATTTCATCACTATACAGAGCGAGTGTCGCGAAAGACGACTGCCCTTGCCGCTTCCGCGGATAAACTTTCAAAGGAGCAAGAATAGAAGCAGAGATTGCTGGAAGAGCGAGACAGATGTATAAGGGCCATGGAAGCGGCCAAAGAGGAGGCAAGAGAGGTGAAGCAACAGTTGGCCGCTTCTAACGCCGCTTTGTCAGCTGAACAGTCGAAAAGTATCGCTCTTGAGGAAGAGAAAGCAGCCCTAGCGGAAGAGAGAGCATCTTTGGCAGGAGAGAAGGCGGCACTTGAGAAAGAGACATCAGTCAAGTGTCAGTGGTATATTGAAAAGACTGCTGCCATCATGCTAACTGCTTTGTGGAGATTCATGGAGATGAATTTTACAAAGGTGACGCCGTTTCTGACGCCTTTTTGTGAAATTTTTTTGATCTTAATGACGAGGGCTTTCTCTTAGCCAGATCGAATGGCTACCCAGAGTGGGAGAGTTCAGGGAACCAATTGTAGCCAGGGTATTATCGCCCCTTCTTTTTGTGAGGATTAAGCGTTATCCTCTTTTTGTTCTTCTTTTGTATATTTTGCGACCCTACACGGGTGCTTAAACAATAGCATCTCTATGGTACTGGTTTCCTTTGTTGTTGATTTTCTTTTTTGTACTTCTTTTTCTTCAACTTTTTTGTAGCACGGCCCTCGCTCTATTATCATCTTGATTATGGTGACGGGCTTTGTTAGGTTTAACTTAACCACTGCTCGGCCTCATTAGAGATGATATTCCTCCAAAAAGAAGTATCTTTCCCAAGATCAAAAGAGATGACGAATAGGGTCTTTAGGCCCTATTCCTCGAATCATGCAAAAATCAGTGCGATTGGCCTCGCGTTAATTTTGTTTACGGATTGCGCTTGCTATCACCTCAAGCGTCACCATCTCCATCAGTCAGGGATATCCTACACACTCTCGATTAATATTTGTTAGTAAGAGATATGCGATAACAGACACGGGTTACCCGTAGGAGCCCATCCGCTGCCATTCTAGGGTGCAGGTGTCGCTCGTTATCGCTTTCTCAACCAGCTCACTTCACCAGGGATTCGGCATCTGGTTACTCGCTGGGATTTCATGATTCTTCGTGTTTCCACGCTTCTACGATCGGCCGGAAAGTGCCTCTTCTTAGTGAGTCGTCTGATCAGGACATGCCATCACAAGGTTAGGATTTTTTACTTTCGGGCGTTGTCCTCACATCCCGGAATCGTGCCCTCACTTAGTGAGACGTCTGTATTAGCCCGGTCACAAGGATAGGATTTTCACTTCCAAGATGGAGTTACTATCTCCCTGGGGTGTGCCTGTCCTTAACGAGCCGTCTCCACGAGAACGGTTGGCATAAGGATTGGGCTTTCACTTCCAGGGATACCGGGGCGTGCCTCATCTTAGTGGGCCGCCTATATTAGCGCGGTTTACCAAAAGGAAAAGACTTTTCACCCTCGGGGGCGTCGGGACGTGCCTCGTCTTATGACCCACACGTGGCTACCACAAGGATAGGACTTTTCACTCCCAACGCTAAATATTAGGTGTGCCAGGGCGTGCCCTCACTTAGTGAGCCATCTGATCAGGACCGACCATCACAAGGATATGACTTTTCACTCCTGGCAACCTCTTTTTTATTTTTCTTTCATCGTTTGCACACACATACATAGCCGCAAAACACAAGAAAGCTCACTATTCGAGCGTTAGCATGGGTTAGGGCTAGCGTCAGTAAAAGGTGCAAAGATAAATCAAAGTCTAGCATGATATAATTTCAAACGAGCAATATTCCAGGAGTTAGGTAAGGAGGTACCATCAAGTGTCTCCAGATGATACGCTCCTCTCCCGACAATACGGGTAACGCGGTACGACCCTTCCCAGTTCGGGCTGAGCTTCCCCCGTCGTTGATCGGTTGCTCGTTGGTCCTTGAGTACCAGGTCACCTTCTTTCAGCAGCCGATCTTTGACGCGCCTATTGTGATAACGCGCCATTTTTTGCTTATAGTGCAACATTTTTAGAAGAGCTTCCTCTTGCAATTCCGGTAGCCTGTCAAGATTTGCACGTAACCTTTCCTCATTCAGCTCTTCTCTGAAATAGGCCACTCGTAGGCTCACAGTACCAATCTCCACGGGCGTGATGACCTCAGTACTGAAAGCCAGTGTGAATGGTGTCTCTTCTGTGCTGGTTTTCGTGGTCATGCGGTATGCCCACATCACATATGACAGCTCATCTACCCACTTCTTTTTGGATTCTTCTAGGTTCTTCTTAACACCGTTAAGGATAGCTCGGTTTGTCACCTCAGCCTGGCCATTGGTCTGCGGATGAGCCACGGAAGAGAACCTTTGCTCGATTCTGAATTCCACGCATTGGTCTCTGAAAAATTGGCTGGTGAATTGCGTTCTGTTATCGCTGACTAGCATACGAGGTACGCCGAATCGCATGATGACTTGATGTTTGAAGAAACCCCAGATTTTCTCTATCGTGATGTTGGCAACCGCCTCAGCTTCCGCCCATTTGGTAAAGTAGTCTACCTCCACGACCACAAACTTTAACTGAGACCTCGCCTTCGGAAACGGTCCTAGGATATCAATTCCCCATTTCGCAAAAGGACAAGGAGTGATGATGTCATAAATTTGTGTGGCGGGTTGTCGTGGAATCTTGGAGAATTCCTGACACTTTTGACAAGTTCGCACGTAATTATGACAGTCTTTCCAGATAGTAGGCCAGTAGAACCCCGATCTAAAGACCTGCGCAGCCAGGGTGCCGCTGGACGCGTGCATACCGCAAATTCATTCGTGGATTTCGTGGAGGGTATGAAGGCCTTCTTGTTCCGTTATGCACCTGGCAGCCGGGTGAGAGAAACATCTCCACATCAATTCCCCGTTAAAGCACGTGCACCGTGCCGCTTACTTTAACACTTTCTTCTTCTTAGCGTTATCCGCTAGTAGCTCATCATGTTTCAAGTATTTTATGATGGGAATTCTCCAGTCATTTTCACTTTCTTCTACGCAGAGCGTCGCCTGTTCTTCCTTAAAGGAAGGTACGGGTATCTCTCGGTAGTACACCCCTTTCGGTATGGACGCTTCCGGGTTTGCTGCGAGTTTAGCTAGGTTATCCGCCTCAGCATTATCCTCTCGAGGAATGTGCTCGAAACTGATTTGTATGCCATTTTTCTTTATTTCTGTTGATACCCGAATTTTGACGCCATTTTTAATTAATTTTAGTATTTTCGGTTATTTAGTTAATCTACAGCCATTTTCCGTTGATTTACTGTCGCTAGCATTTTTAGGTAATTCTTTGCGTTTTAGCATCGTCGTTAGCATCGTCAGCTTTCGAAATCGCATTTTTAATTTTTCGTCACGTATTTTCATTGTTATTATCATTAATATTTTTAGCCTTAAAAATCACATTTTTAACTATCCGGCAGTCGTTTGCTAATTTTTTCTTCGTTTTAGGTCATCACATGAATTTTAGGATTTTTTATATTTTAGCGCATTTTTTAGTATTTTTATTATTTTATTATTATTTTCGTTCGAGCTTTTATTGGACCCGAGTAAACTCGCTCGAACAATAGCTTGACTTTAAAATGTTTTCCATCAACTAGTTGCTAGCTTTTTTTCTGCTCGCAACGGTCTACAACGTTTTGTGTAATATTCGGCGTAACGTCACTCACAAAGATCGGCATGACATGCTTCCTTCGCACTGCACGCTTACCGGATAGCAACTCGTACTCATTACTCCCTACTCATTAGTTTACAGCATGGAAGCCGTAATTCCCCTCGAGGTAGAAATCCCTTCTCTCAGAATCCTGGCAGAGTCTGAAGTAGAAGAATCAGATTGGGCAAGACTGAGGTACGAGCAGTTAAACCTCCTTCCTGAAAAACACTTGGCCGCTATCTGCCATGCGCAATTATATCAGCAAAGAATGGCCAACGCTTATAACAAGAAAGTGCGACCTCGCAAGTTCGAGGCTGGGGATTTAGTGTTGAAGAAAATACTCCCTTATCAGGAGGCCAGTCAAGGAAAGTGGGCCCCAAGGTACAAGGGCCCGTATCTGGTCAAAGGTGCATTCTCAGGGGGTGCCCTAATGCTAACCAACATGGATGGAGACGATCTCCCGAGACCGGTAAATGCCAATGCAGTCAAGAGATACTTCGCCTAAAGCATCGCGAACAGAGCGTCCGGTCAGACAAAGACATAGGGTTTTATCATGACAATCTAGCACAAACATTTGTCCGGAAATTAATAAAACAAGTTTTTTCAGGAGATGCTCATTATTTTAATTTTTTTTTTTGTTGTCCCCTTCTTTTTCTTAAAATTTGTGAGAGGACAAAAGGAGGCATGGCAGGGATGCCCCCCCAGGAGTAGCTCGGGATGTAAGACGCGTCACTTAGACTAACGCCACTAATCAATCTTCAGTTTTGCAGGGACGTAAGGTCTCACGCCTCAGCTCGTCATCACAATAGAACCAGAGAGTTCCGCTCGTAGGAGCTGTTGAATTGCCGCAGCCGGCCACCTTCAAGAGCAAATCAGGAAAGATTTTAAGACAAACCATCACCATCTAAAGCGGAATTTCTTTTCCTCGCAGTACTACCAGCACAACCGGCATCGCAAACAACCGGTCTCAAATGACTAAATGCTGGACCAACATCGCAAAGCCCACCCTACGCCAGCCGAGCTGTCAGAACACTAGCAACGTCGGCTCCCATCTCCGTTCACCTATTCGGAGGAGCTCATCACCAAAACGCCATGGTCGCCCAGCACACCCTTGCAACTCCTGGAAAAAGCACGACAAAAAGTTGTCCTCCTAGAACTACCGTCAACATACTCAATGCGGTCTTGTTCAAGCAGTTTCCCAACCTCCGCACCATGATCAACACGGTGAAGATCCATCCTTTAATTGAGGGACAGCCAGGCTGCGAGTGTCACCCACGCCAAGGTAAGAGCTACGACAAAGCATCTAACAACAAAGCCATCATCAACCAACATTCGACACAAGTCACACTCAGTGACCCACGGATTGCCCGTCTAAAAGGGAGAGCTTAAAAACTTATCAATCACATTACTTCTGCTAAAAATCGTCTTGCATTTACCCCTCATTAGCTCTCGCAGTGTCTTTTTCAGGGACTGGATCACCCCCATCCGTTGCCTGCATAAGAACGGTAAGCATATATCCTTGCGGCCCCGCTGTACATCTCGGAGACAGAGGATTTCCCCTTTACCCCTGAGCAATCACGAAGCCCATCAACGAAGGTCTAGCAAGGACCGGTAAGTAAATGGACCAAATGCGGATCTTATCCTCCCTTCGACCCGGATCGGCGGTACCCGCGAAGCAGCTGAAAAAGAAACCAATCAGCGCATCTAAGCAAAGGCGTTCCGGAGCTGGGACCACGTCATAGGCACCCTCGAAAAGCCGAGTTTAAAAGAAGGGAGAATCCCTGAACTTATCTCATTTTCGTTTTCAGATTAATTTCCCTTTCTTTCTGTTGTCCCCTCTGCATCTCACAGGGACTGGAAGCATCTCGCTGTCATCCACGTGGAGCTTGTGGAAGACGCCCTTGCAGCCCCGCTGCACATTTCAGGGGAGTCCATCTTTCTTTCCCTTTATTTAAATTTGTTTTCATTCTTGCTCGCTTTGTTAGCTTTAAATCGAGTACGGTCGTCTGGCCTACTGGGGGAAACCTTAGGTTCTCGTTAGACCCTTGCAAATAAGTCATCCCCCACATCTAGCAATCAAAACATCTAGCAATCAAAGTGTCTAGCAATCAAAACATCTAGCAATCAAAGCGTCTAGCAATCAAATGTCTAGCAATCAAAACATCTAGCAATCAAAGCGTCTAGCAATCAAACATTCTAGCAATCAAACATCCAGCAATCAAACATCTAGCAATCAAACCATCTAGCAATCAAACATCTAGCAATCAAACATCTAGCAATCAAACATCCAGCAATCAAACCGTCTAGCAATCAAACGTCTAGCAATCAAACCCTCTAGCAATCGAACTACCAATCAGTCAAAAATCAAAAATCAATCAAAAATCCCTCTTTAGCCCGGCTCAAACAAAAGCATACTACTCTCATAAGCATTTTTATGCATCGTATAGGTTAGGAATATTTAATCCCTCTGTTAATTCCAGCATCTATCCAAATTACGTGCCATGCATGATATTACCTGTTTGCTCTTATATCTGCGGTTTGCTCCGACGTAAGCAATCATAGACAAATCCCGGTAAGCATTTTTGAGCCATCGCGTCTTATCCTTCATGAGTGTAAGGGCCTGACTAGATGCTAGTTGAGTTCGCATAATATCCAGGGTACATGCGCAATTAGACATGGGATAGCTATAAAATGACATGGGACTTTTACGATTTTCTCCACTTTTTTCGTTTCTTCCCTCTTTCCACCATATACGTTATCACTCCCCAAACCTTCAATATCACTCATACCCCGGGAGCCAAAGAGCAGTTTCAGCTAAGATTGACAGCCGGAAGTAAAAGCACGTCGAGTCCAAGAGCACGATGAAGGAGACGGAAAAGGTCACGAGGAGATCGCTAAGGACCATCACCGAAGAAGCAGCAACGACGAAGGCCAAGGCCTAAAGACAGAAGGGGAAAAGATCAAGATGAAGGCTGTGCTTGCTCTGCTCTGTTGCATTTCAAATCAAATAAAAAAGGGGAGGGATAAAAAAAAATAAAAATAAAAAATAAAAAAAATAAAAAAGGGAAAATGAGAGGAAAAAAAAGAAAAAAGAAAAAAGGAGAGAGGGGAAAAAGGAAAAATAAAAGAAAAGAAAGAAAATGCTCAGAGACCTTCGAAGAATACAAATAATCGAAGAAGCCAAAGCAATCACAGCCCGGGGACAACTCAATTCGAGAAATCTCGAAGAAAACTTTCCCAATGAACTCGAGTAAAGAGGCCCAAGGCCAACTCGAGAAATCTCGAAGCAACCTTCCCTAGTGAAGTCAAGCAAAAAAGCCCGAGGCCAACTAGAGGACCCTCAAAGCAAACATCCCTAGTAAGAACCCGAGAAGAAAAAGGGGCCCCAGGCCAACTCAAGTAGTGAGTCACAAAAGGAACAACGACGACGCTCCCCAATGAAGACTTAAGAAAAGGGCCCCTGGCCACACGGAAAGCACCCCCAGTAAGGATCCCAGAGCTCACGCACTCTGTCAAGCAAGTATCCCCAGCAAAAAGCGAAAGAGCTCGCACACCCCGCCCTCATCAGGGCCAATCAGCAAAGCATCACTCATCAAAAGCCTTCCAACTCCCAAGCAAAGCAATCTTTTCCAAAACAAACTCCTTTCCAGACATTTCACGTCCTTTTATTCTTTTCCGTAAAAGTCCCCTCGATTATTAGAATGCCCATGCATGTGCATCTTCATTCGAAGTCTATTCACTCGGATTGACATTGCGAACTGTAAATTATGTGTCATGTTAGTTGCATCTTTATGAGTGTAAAACACTTAGCCTTGTTTCAGAGCGTGAGTGCAAACACTAATATCAGGTGAGGACTGCTTACGGCTGCAAATCGTGGGAAAGTCTTATCCTTGGGTCGTTACCTCCTGAGCAGGACGCAGACGCATTCTAGGTTCGTATCAAGGCCACTTAGCATTAGCATTCTAGGATCGTATCAAGGCCGCTAGCATTAGCATTCTAGGTTCGTATCAAGGCCGCTAGCATTAGCATTCTTCTCCTCCTAGAGTGACAACACTTAGTTTTCAGCCTTAGCATTCTTCTCCTCCTAGAGTGACAGCACTTAGTTTTCAGCCTTAGCATTCTTCTCCTCCTAGAGTGACAACACTTAGTTTTCAGCATTAGCATTCTTCTCCTCCTAGAGTGACAGCACTTAGTTTTCAGCTTTAGCATTCTTCTCCTCCTAGAGTGACAACACTTAGTTTTCAGCCTTAGCATTCCTCTCCTCCTAGAGTGACAGCACTTAGTTTTTAGCATTAGCATTCTTCTCCTCCTAGAGTGACAGCACTCAAATTTTCAGCCTTAGTATTCATCTCCTCCTAGAGTGACAGCAGTTAGTTTTCAGCCTTAGCACTTCTCCTTCTCCCAGAGTGACATCATAGTTTAGTTTTCAGCATCAAGCATTTCTTCTCCTCCCAGAGTAATAGCATAGCGTAGTCTTACCCTTTTTATCCCTAGCATTTCTTCCCCTCCAGAGTGACATTGATAACAATCCACCTAAAAGAAAGGGTATTTTCGTCTATCACCCGGTGGGAAGAGGCATAGCTACTGTTTCACACCACCACGGTAGGGACACGATTGCTACCTTCCCCAAAGGCTAACGCTACAGAGGCTAACGGGGCCCTACCGGCTCCTCTCACGGACCTCCTGCGTGGCTCAAGGAGTTATCTCACCCCCAGAGGAAACCACGCGTCAGGATTAACGCTCCAGCCACTATCCTACCGCGACAATATCTACCTAAAACACCTACCGCCAAGGTAACGTATCATGATAAGGGCGAACCACAGACCCTAACGCGAGCGATAGCTCCGTACCCGTTTACTCGGGCGGGAACGCCCCCTTTCTTCTATAAATACCTCCCCCACAAAGGAGGCAGGTAAGCGGACTTGACTGGCCAAAACTCTGCCAATTTCAGTACACCTACTGACTTAAGCATCGGAGTGTTTCCGCCGGAGACCCCCTCCGGCGTATTGCAGGTACTGTGGACCGTCGCGTACACTGATCTGAGAGGCGCTGCTCCGCCATACATCCTTCGGCAGAAGACAAATTATTATCAAATTGGTGCTTTCATTGAGAGTTTTGGTTCTATTAAGTGAGCATCCTTAATAACCAAGCTCCTCCTCCCCGAAGCTAGAAGGATTATGGCCTCAGAGTCAGATCCGGCGCTGTCCCGAACTTCCAACATCCCATACAACACCCGCAGACACTTGTTTCCCTTCGCTACCTCTAATGCCCCCACCCCAGGGCAGGACGTCGCTGCAGGAGAGTTAGATCTTCCTCGCGGGTCAAGTTCAGAAGAAGTTACATTCCAAATTTGCTCTCCCTTCTCCCACATAGCAGGAACCAGCCATCCTACCCCCCAAGCGGGAAGATCTATGATAGGAGAAGCGGATAACCCCCTCGTGAATTCAATAGCAGCTCTCCAAGCTCAACTGGATCAACTGACAGAGATGGCTGCTGGATTTACTCCTCATGCCTCAAGACCTGGTGTGTCCTCCCAAGTAATCTTCACCCCATCCCTTGTCACCGAACGACCCTTATCGCCCCAACAGTCTAGGGCACTCCCGTCCTCCTTACCTTTCCCCTTGGCCCCCATAAATGTCTCATCATTCACGCGTGGACCTGCCGACCATTCTGGACAATATAGGGGAGGAATCTCTATCCCCGAAGCAGTCCGCCAGCGTGACGAGTATAGGGAGCCCTGGGATGATCGACGGGGAGATATAGTGAGAGATCCATCTCCTAGATACAGCGAGAGATCTAGCAGCAGAAGTCGACGAGCTCGAACTCCAAGGAGCCGTAGTCGTTCTCCTAGGAGACATCAGGAATATGACCCTCAAAATCCCAGATACGACGCTGAAATTCCACATCAGCGTCAGCCTCGTAGGATCCCCGATGCTAACGTGGGTCATCCGTTCAGCTACCGTGTCAGGCACCACAGAGTCCATCGACATGTGAAACTCCCAGCAGAATCATATGATGGCACAAAAGATCCCATTTCTCACCTCAATAAGGTGAAGGATTTCGTGCAATTCCAAACGCGCAGTGACGCAGCATTGTGTCAAATTTTCATAATGACGCTGTCAGGAGTGGCACGTCTATGGTTCGAGGGGCTCCCCGCCGGGTCTATCGATAATTTTTCTCAGTTGGAAGAAAAATTCAAAAGTCGGTTTAGCACGGCTATTCCTATCAGAAAGTCAGTAGCTGCGCTGTTCGATATCCATCAAAAACCACAAGAATCGTTGAACGATTTCTTAGGTCGATTTGATCTTGAAATGTCCCTAACGCCGGGGGTCACTATCGATTTTGCGATTGAGGCCCTGAAACGCAATTGTCGATACAGTAAATTGAAAGATACGCTAACGGTGGACCCCCCAACGACCCTGGATGCATTGAGGTTGAAAGCGCATAACTATGCAAGAATGGAAGAGAAAGAAAATAGAGAATGGATCTGAGGCATGCCGGCGGACCCATATGTGGCCCCTAACGTCTTGAACAGCAATGCCCCTGACGCTAAACCCACCGAGGATCCCGGGCAGGGGAAAGAACATAACACCAAGACCTCTAACCGGCAGAGAGGCAATTTCTCAAAACGAAGACCTGGAGGATCCCCCACTCGGAAGCAAACGGACCCGCCAAAGGGTCGGATATACGATCCTGACCTCCCATCTCTCATACTCCCAAGGGCGGAGATCTTAGCAATAGTCCAACAGAGAAATTTGCCTATCCGTTACCCAGCTCCCGTGAAACCAGGAGTAATCATGGGAGGAAGAGAAAATGCATACTGCAAATTCCATAAGGTTAAGGGACACTCAACAGATGTATGCAGAGAGTTAAAATCGACTATAGAGCGATTGGTCGAAGAGGGCTACCTTGGGGAATTTGCCACAAAGGCCAGGGAGGAAGCCAGAAACAACCCAGCTGGAAATACAGCTGAGCAGAGGCAAGCGCCCTCGCACGCTACAGGGGCTAACGCAGTTCCCCTCGGGCCAAATAGAGAAGCGCTCGCTATCGATAGCGACCAAATGCCCATGATAAATATCATTGCAGGGGGAGCACCCTATTGCGAGGAAATTATACCACAAACGCCCAACCCCGGAGAAAAGCGCAAACGGGAGAGCGCGCAAACGAAAATCGAGGCGATAAGCGCCTTAGACAGAATGATATTGTCTTTCTCAGAGGAGGACGAAAAAGGCATGGTTGTGACTCCCGTCATTGGAAGTCATGGGGTAAGAAGGACCCTTGTCGATAACGGGAGTGCAGTGAATCTATTTTCATTGGAAGCGTACAACTTGATGAAACGACCTGACGGTGAGCTATCGCCTTGCACGAGGCCAATTATTGGGATTGATGGAGTACCAATTCCGGTAGCCGGAATAACATCCCTGCCGGTGTACTTCCGAGAAGACACATCCAAACGCTCCGAAGAGCTACTATTTCTGGTCGTAGACCTAACGTTACTGTATAACGCCATTTTGGGGCGACCGTTCCTTAGTCGTTTTGGAGTGGCCATATCTCAAAAACACCTGCGGATGAAATATCCCTCATGGGACGGCGTGGTCTCAATCAAAGGGGACCAAAAGTTGGCAGCCGAATGCTACTTACTTATGACTCAAAGGAGTTGTGACCGCTACGTTTGCGTGGCAGACGATCCTTTCGATGATAAAGAAGAAAAGCGCACTCAACCGCTAGATCAGATGGTATCAATCCCTATCGGTAAGGATAGTGAAACGAATCTCTTAGCCAGTGAGAAACTAAGCCTTGAAGAGAACGCGCAATTAATCCGGCTGTTGAGGAAATGCAAGGGAGAGTTTGCGTGGAAACCAGCAGACATGCCCGGAATCTCTCGGGAAGTCGCAGAACATCGGCTGAACGTTAGTCCTGACGCCAAGCCTGTTCAACAAAGGCGACATGCTTTTTCATCGGAAAAGATAGCAGCCATTGAAAAGGAGTTGCTAAAGGTCACAGAGGCGGGGTTCATTCTAGAAGTCCAGTACCCGACCTGGCTAGCTAATCCTGTGTTAGTCCCAAAGCCTAACGGGGACTGGCGCATGTGCATCGACTTTACTGACCTAAATAATGCCTGTCCCAAGGACTGCTATCCCCTTCCGCGAATAGATCAGTTAGTCGATCAAACCGCTGGGTATGCTTATCTAAGCTCCCTAGATGCGAATTCCGGATATCACCAAATCCCTATGGCCGTAGAGGACGAAGAAAAAACTGCCTTCATCACTCCTAGAGCTACATACTGCTATACTGCAATGCCGTTTGGGCTAAAGAATGCTGGTGCAACATTTCAGCGTATGGCAAACAAAGTTTTTGAAAATCAAATCGGGAGAAATGTAGAGGCCTACGTAGACGACATCCTAATCAAAAGTCAGAGTTTCAGAGAGCACCTCGCTGACTTGGAAAAAGTTTTCAATGTGATGAGAAAGCACAAGATGAAGTTAAACCCGCGGAAGTGCATGTTCGCATTCCAAACGGGAAAATTCCTGGGCTATGTGGTCAGCCAGAAGGGCATCCAACCCAACCCGTCAAAGATAAAAGCCATCCAGGATATGATATCCCCGCGAACTGTCAAAGAGATACAGAAGTTAACCGGGCGCATCATTGCGTTGGGACGATTCATATCTAAGCAAGGCGAGAGATGTTTGCCTTTCTTCAAAGTCATCCGCAACAAGGCTCCTTTCGGATGGACAGAGGAATGTGAGAAAGCGTTTGCAGGACTAAAAGCTTACCTATCATCAGATTTAGTGCTGACGAGGCCTGAGCCCGACGACGAACTATATCTATATTTGGGAATAGCTGACGAGGTAGTCAGCGCCGTCCTTGTGCGAAGTGAAGGGCACATGCATCGTCCTGTATTCTTCGTGAGTCACATATTGAAAGATGCCGAACTGCGATACGCTCCTATCGAGAAGATAACACTCGCTCTAGTGCAAGCCACGAGAAAGATGGATCGATACTTCCAAACCCACCTCGTCATTGTACTCACGGATCAGCCGTTGAGAAGAATCTTCAGAAAACCTGAATCTTCAGGAAGAATGCTAATTTGGGCTATCGAGCTCGAACAATACGGGCTGCAATACAAAGCTAGACCAGCCGTTAAGGCCCAAGCGTTAGCTGACTTTATAGCTGAGTGCACATTCACAAAGGACACAAAGACAGATCTGTTGGAGGAAGAAGCAGAAAGTCCATGCCTACCGTCTCCGGAGACATATACAGATACGTGGGTCATTCACGTAGATGGAGCAAAAAATCAAGAATTAGCTGGCGCAGGAGTTTTCTTAGTCGGACCAAACGGCCTGGAGATGCGATACGCCATCAGAATCCTGCAGCCATTGTCCAACAATGCGGCTGAATACGAAGCGCTACTGGCAGGACTCAGAATTGGAAATAGTTTCTCTATCGAAGCCACTCCCGGTGGGGAGAAGGAAGACAGAACACGTTTAAAGATCCGAGGAGATTCCAAGCTAATAATGGATCAGGTTCTGGGGAACTCCCAAGCCAGAGAACCCATCATGGCCCAATACTTAGCCAAAGTGAAACATGAGCCGTCAAAGATACAGGAAAAAGGCACCCTGGTCACCTTTGAGCACATTCCTAGAGAAAACAATGAAGAGGCCGATAGCCTCGCCAAGATGGCAGCCAATCCGGAAGCCTCAATACCCAGTGACGTGCGCTATGGAGAACTGCCTACACCTTCTTTCATGGAAGAGCAGGCATCGCTCTGTGTGGAAGAAATGGAAAATGATTGGAGGATCCCAGTGATAGAATATCTTAAACATGATAAACTACCGGAAGACTAGACAGAGAAAAAGAAAGTCCTAAAATGGGCAGCACGATGCACATATTATAACGGAGAGTTAATACGAAGATGTTTCTCCCATCAGGCCGCTAAATGCATAACGGAGCAAGAAGGCTTACATGTGTTACGTGAAATTCACGAAGGGATATGTGGCATGCACATTGCTAGCGGCACCCTGGCAGCCCAAGTCTTTCGGTCGAGATTTTACTGGCCCACCATTCGACGAGATTGTCATAACTTCGTGAGAACCTGTCAGAAATGCCAGGAATATGCTAAGATTCCTCGAAAACCTGCTGTGCCAATTTCAGAAATAGTCGCACCGTGCCCGGTTGCAAAATGGGGGATTGACATCCTGGGCCCGTTTCCAAAGGCTAGATCTCAGTTAAAATTCGTGGTCGTAGTGGTAGACTACTTCACAAAGTGGGCCGAAGCTGAGGCATTAGCTACCATCACCACCGAAAAAAATTGGCGTTTCTTCAAACACCAAGTCATCATGCGATTTGGAGTACCACGCGTGCTAGTTAGCGACAATGGGACACAATTCACAAGCCAGTTCTTCAAGGATCAATGTGCAGAGTTCCAGATAGAGCAAAGATTCTCCTCTGTGGCACATCCCCAAACCAACGGCCAGGCGGAAGTAACTAACCGCAACATCCTTAGTGGCATCAAAAGAAACTTAGAAGGGTCCAAGAAGAAATGGCCAGACGAATTGCCATATGTACTATGGCCCTACCGCATGACTGTCAAGGCCAGCATGGGAGAGACCCCGTTCGCGTTAGCATTCGGAACCGAAGCTGTCACACCAGTCGAGATTGGCATGATGAGCCTCCGGGTGTCTCACTTCAAAGAAGAAAACAATGAAGAAAGGTTACGAGCTAACCTCGATACTCTACCAGAAACACACGAGGAAACCCTCCTGAAAACCCTGTACTACAAAAGGAAAATGGCACAATATCACAACCGGCAAGTGAGGGAGCGATTGCTCAAAACCGGAGATTTAGTGCTCAGAGACAGACGGGCAGCAGGACAACGTATGGGAAAACTCAGTCCAAACTGGGATGGACCGTATCGTGTCACCCGCATTGTGGGAAAAGGAGCATACCATCTGGAAACGCTCGAGGGAACGCCCCTGCAGAACTCTTGGAACATCGCTCGGTTGAGGCTATACCACGCCAGGAGCTAATCGGGTAACATCAAAGTTATTCTAATAAATGAATATTGAGATATTCACCGTGCGTTTGCTACTGGTAATATGCAGGTAGCGAAGAATGCCAGGGGTGAAAATCCTATCCTTGTGATGGCTGGTCTTGATCAGACAGCTCATTAAGACGAGGCACGCCCTGGCATAACAAGGCGTTTGGGAGTGAAAATCCTATCCTTGTGGTAACCGTGCTCACATAGACGGCCCATTAAGACGAGGCACGACCCCAAACGGCTCCCCGGAGTGAAAATCCTATCCTTGCGGCAACCGTGCTCACATAGACGGCCCGTTAAGATGAGGCACGACCCGAAATCCTTGGGAGTGAAATCCTATTCTTGTGGTAACCCCATAAGGAGAGGCACGCCCCAAGGAGAGACTAACTCCGTCCTGGAAGTGAAAATCCTATCCTTGTGGTAACCGTGCTCACATAGACAGCCCATTGAGACGAGGCACGATTCCACGGACGAGAGGTACAACGCTTGGGGGTGAAAAGTCCTATCCTTGTGATGGCTGGTCCTGATCAGACAGCTCACTAAGACAAGGCACTCCCTAAAGCCTATCTGTGGCGAAAGGAAACAAAGACATCCCAACTAGTAGCCGCGCGGTTGATACCCGGTGAAGCGATGTTGGAGCCTATCTGTGGCGGAAAGGAAACAAAGACATCCCAACTAGTAGCCGCGCGGTTGATACCCGGTGAAGCGATGTTGGAGCCTATCTGTGGCGAAAGGAAACAAAGAAATCCTAACTAGTAGCCGCGCGGTCGATACCCGGTGAAGCGATGTTGGAGCCTATCTGTGGCGAAAGGAAACAAAGAAATCCTAACTAGTAGCCGCGCGGTCGATACCCGGTGAAGCGATGTTGGAGCCTATCTGTGGCGGAAAAGAAACAAAAGAAATCCTAACTAGTAGCCGCGCGGTCGATACCCGGTGAAGCGATGTTGGAGCCTATCTGTGGCGGAAAGGAAACAAAGAAATCCTAACTAGTAGCCGCGCGGTTGATACCCGGCGAAGCGATGTTGGAGCCTATCTGTGGCGAAAAGAAACAAAAGAAATCCTAACTAATAGCCGCGCGGTTGATACCCGGTGAAACGATGATAGCGAGGTGACCATACTGCAACAACAACGTTGAAACAGACGTAAAGCCCCCCCTGACAACGAGGGACGGCAGGAATATGAGTGCAGCAGATGCGGAAGCAACGCTGATTTACACTCAGAAAGGCTATCAGAGGATATAATGGACATGCTACTTGAATGCAGCTGATGAAAAGCTAACGGGATACAACGCGAAACTATGCGTCTATGGAAACCTAACGCCAAACGTCCCATGCGGACAAGTGATCAAACGACATTATGAAGAAAAGCAGATAAAGAACTTCTATCCAAAAAGAGTGGATTAGCCAAGTCAAGGCCGACATTGTTTAAAGTACAAAATATAGACGGGCCCGTCAGCCACAAAAAGGTAAAACATCTAAACAACAAAAAGTCTAAAGATTGGGCGGCGCGTTGACCCCTCCTTGCTGAGCAGCCTTCCACTGATAGAAACCGCTATCAGTAATGGATGAGGCTCTCTTGTCAAAATACGCAGAGAGATCTTCAATACGGAGCTCCTCAACTCCATAATGATGCATCACGGCTTCTGACATGATTCCCCCACCCTGCTCTAAGTACCAACGGTTCTTCTCAGTGTTAAGGGAGGAATCGGCAGAAAGCTCAGCATTCCTCTATCTCTCCAGACGCAAGCTACTCTCCTCCTGAGAGAGGCGTATGGCCAGATCAGCGCGTTGTCGCTTCTCCTCCTCCAAAGCTAACTTAGCGGCCTCCAACTCTTGTTTAACCGCGATAGCCTCTCCCCGAGCAGTCTCCATACTTTCGTTGGCAGCAGCAAGGGCATTTTCAAGACGCTGTCGCTCTTCCAGCAGCCTGTTTACCTCTCCTTGCCCGTTAGCTGCAGCTCTGGCATTCTCCTCATCTATATAGTGAAGATGGCAAAGCATAGAAAACGCCTGAGAGCTAAGGAAATTGATGCGCCCCTGCTCGCCCCGAGCCACAAAGGCATCCCTCTCTCTTGGAAGAGACAGAATCTCTGCCACCAGATAAGCGGTAGAGGAAATCACGGTCTCAAGATCAGCATCGGCAGGAAACTGCAGAATACTGTCCCTAAAGGAGCGTAAGCTAACGTGATGAGTCGGTAGGAGAGGAGGCTCGTAGGGAGAGATACCAGCCATTAAGGCAGGGGCGGGGCCACCCCTCGCAATAGTTGGATGGGGCATCGGAACAAAGAACAATGCACCAGGAGAAGCTGGCAGGCTAGTGGAGCCCTCCACGTTAGGCATCGAGACCACATTACCTCCGGGCACCTCAGGATTAAGGGCATCAGAATCATAGCCCGTTGGGGTGTGCGCGGAATGAATCGGAGAACCAGGAGGCACATGGGGTTGACCGCCAAAATCAACAGGTTCCGATTGATCAGCAGATGCACCCTCGCCCCCAAGGGCACTCGAACTACGATTGGCAGCCGAGGAAGAAGGGCTATTCGGAAGATCATAGCGAGCCTTCTTCTGACGCTCGCGAAGGACATCAGCGATACCCATATCTCCCTAGGAGGTAGAGGGGACAGAAGCAGCAACGACTTCCTAAATAACGCAGAACATGATAAGGAAACTGTGCAAAAAAGAAAGACTAAAGTTTTAAAAATGCTCACCTGAGTGGTGGAGGACACAAGAGGAATCCCAACAGGAATCGGATCAACCGTAGCCTCTGAAGAGACAATAGTCTGGGACGAAACGGATGGGGCAGCACGTGCTTTCCTAGGCCTTTTCTGTCTTACAATCCGAGGGCCCGTAACGTTAGTGGTAGCAGTGGCCTCCCCTTCCTCGGCGTTAGCAGCAGCGGCAGCAGCAGCCCTAGCTTCAACGGCAGCTTTCTTTTTCGCCTCCTGTTTCCTCCTCCTTCGGAAATACTCGGGCTCCCAACCAGGCGGAGGCACTGCACAATCACAAAACGTTAGCGTTAGTACTTCTTGACAACGCAAAAGAAAAAAGGTCAAACGCTCACCCTTCTTGCACTGTTCCACGGGCAACCCGTTGGCCACTTTTCGGGCATCAACGCTAAAATCAAATTGAAGCAGCGTCTTCAACCAGCCATCCTCCGGGTCGGAAAGGGGTTTCCGATGACCCCAAGCCCCATCTTTAATTGTTTCGTTGAAGCCAGCCCTCCACAACGGCTCAGGCAGATCAACAATAAAAAATTCCTCTTTCCAGTGAGGAATGGAAGACTCAATGCCCATTAGTTTCCAAGTAAAGGGCTTCAAAGAACCGTCTTCGTAGCGAGGCGATATCGATATCACCCCTTTACGGGAATACAATTGGAAAATGTCATGAAGCAACGTTAAGGTGGGAGATTCTATTCCCTTGAAACGGCACAGTGCGGCAAAAGCACTAACAACGCAAATCACGTTAGGACTCAACTGAGCCGGAGCCAAATCAGAATCAGCTAATAACAATTTCACAAGCGGGTCAAGAGGGAGACGAAACCCATGATCGAAGAGCTTAGCATACAACATTCTACTATTTCCGGGCAAAATGCTGTTCAGTCGAAGTGACTCAGAAGCAGGATGCACGGGATATTCCTTGGGAAATCATGCAGAAAACCCAGCAAGTCTACGGTTAATTAAGGGCAGTGTGTACAAAGAAGTGGGAGTGGTATCAATTACTTCTTCCCCGGAGGACCTTTGAGGATCTCCTTCTTCAGAGGATTTCTTAGTTCTAGCCATGGCCAACAAGGAAGAAACAAAGAGAAAAGAAAAAGGATGTGTACCTTGTACCTTCGTGAAAGAGAATGCGAGGAGTCTTGAACCAGAAAGAGAGAGCGGCGCAAAGTATTTATCCAAAGACACAATAGCGTATAAGGGAAAGATGGAAAAAGAAAAAGGGGTAGAAGAAACAATAGATATAACCCTGAAAAGGCGACCAGTCAGCAGCAGACACGTGGCGAAGCAACGCGTCATAAAGTAAGGCACGCGCCAGAAGGTGCAAATTTGAAATAAGGACGAAACGCCTCTGCATTCGCAACTCCCTAGGAGACGCTTGCTCCAAACGCCCCTCTGAGGAAGGACACGTGTCTTCTTTCATCATTACCCTTCAAATCGCATTAAATGAGGAACAGAGGGATTGATTAAAAAACATAAAAAGCAGCGCTGGCCTTGCCAAACGGCGCGATGGTACAAAGAAGATAAAGAAGGAATAAACGGTAATATCATACAGTGTGACAAAGGATACAAAGCGTCAGCATTATTACAAGAGAAACAATGTTCGAATGGTTTTCAAGAAATAAACAAAAGACAACAACAAGAAAAACAAGGAAAGGCCCAGGCACCATCGCTAGCGTTAGACTTCCCCCCCCCCGAAGGGCCAGAAGAACCGCGGTCACCTTTGCTAATCTCACCCATCACGATAGATATGTAATCAGCCACCTGGGCCGGATCCGAAGGGTCACCTTTGAAACGAGACGCAAATCCAGAAATGAAGGCCTCAAGAACCCTCTTCCTCCATAACTCTTCCTTTAATGACGCCCTAGCAGACACCTCATCTCGAGCAAGTACCTCTTCGCGGAGAAAGAGATTCTTCTTCCTTTCTAGCGCCAATTCCGCCTCCAGAACTTCTACCTTGGCTTTCCCGATAGATTTTTCTCTGTCCAATTCCTCCTCCAGAACTTCTATCTTGGCTTTCCCGATAGATTTTTCTCTGTCCAATTCCGTTTGGGACGATTCACAAAGACGCGTCAGCAACCTAGAGTGCTCCACCGCCTTCTCAAGTTGCACCCTTACAACACACAATGCGCTGGAAAAATTAAGTGACTTGCGATCGTGAATTTCGAATTGATAATTCAGATGACGGAAAAAGTCCAGAGAATCATTCAGAACATGGCGAAAGCGTGCCGAGGGAGGGAGTTGAAGAAATTCCTCTTTCTCCTTTTTGGAACTCAGCATCTCCCCTAACAAGGGTGCAGTAAACTCATCTCGAGAAAAAGGTTGGGGAATCCCGACAGCGCGAAGGGCATCAAAGCAAAACCCTGCAAGATTCATACGGTAGGCCGGGACCCCGTCAGGACCAAGATTTATTGAGGGAGGCGGAGAAGAGCCCTGAGAAAAAGTACTCTTGAAAGGAGTAAAAAACAGCTGCGGAGTAACCTTAGGCGGTAGCTCAGCAGTCGAATCCACCACAGGAGGTGTGACCACTACGTCAGGAATACAATGAGCAATCGGAGAATCGGGAGCGTCAGATATGGGAGGAGGACATTCCATCGGTAGGCCCTCTCACTCAGAAGAACAAGTTTTTTCCAACGCCTTAGCGGCTCCCGTTGGCTGAGAGGCGCCCGCCTCAGACAAAACAGCAGGCGTAGAAACAGTTGCCACATCCACAGGAGATGTCCCGGTAGCTTGTCCACTAGTGGCCACTCGAAGTTTTTTCCGACGCTGGGAAGCAGCAAGGGAAGAAGCGTGGCAAAGGTCTGACTTGGCATCTGCATCCTCATCATCGCTAGTAATTACCGTTGTTGCGACAGGCCTGGAATCCGTCCCCGTGCGACGCTCCGGTAGCCAATTTTCCACAAAGCGAGAAGTTCGTACAGAGCTAACGGGCCTTCGCCCTCCCCGGGCAACCGTTTTAGTTCTCTTCCTCGAAGGAGGAACGCCACCCCGACTTGAGCCCTCGGCCGAAGGCGAGGCCGGTAAAGTTTGAAGCGGTATTACGTTCAGAGGAGTACCAGTGTCACCTGGGAATCAACCGTTAGCTTCTTATAGCAAACAAAGCATGCGAGGACAAAAGTAAAGAAAATATGGAAAGAAATAGGCTCACCCATAACGCACTCTTCCAGAGGCTTGAACAGAGCAAAGGCACGAATACGGTAGTGGGTATTCTCGTCTAACAAAGCGTTAGCCTGGTCCAACTCAGTTCTGGACAAAATCGCGGGATTTGTCCAAACGGGACCTGCCAGTTCCTGATTGAAATTGATACGCAACAAACGTGATGGTAGCTCCAGAACAAAGAAGCTGCTCTTCCAATCAGCTACACCCTTCTTGAAGCCGTGAAAATGTTGCCAAAGCGACTGCACGAGCGCATCATCCCACCGGGGAGTAATCTCGATTAAACAATTGTAGCAAATCATGCTAAAGAATTTGCGAAACAAATTGATAGATGGGGTAAAAATGTTCTTCAACTCGCAAGCGCGAAGAAAAGCATAAACCGCACACCAAGAGGAAGGAGTTATCTGGGCAGGATTAAGGCTATACTCCCGCAGCAGAGTTAGTATCGACTCATGAACGGGAAAGCGGAAACCATAAAGGAACATTTTAAAATAAAGAAGCCTACTGTGACCCCACCCTGGATTATGAAGCCGCATATCACTTCCGGGAATAGAAGGCTCATGCCCAGGAGGAAAGGTAATACCATGTTCCTCCAATTCGGCTTTCAGAACCACATCGCAGGTAAAAATACTCGGTGATTGGGCAACCTCGGGATCCATGGGCCTAGAGATAATCTGGCGAGGTCTATTCCTAGCCATAGCAAACCAACAAAAAAGGAAATCTGAGAAGGGACGAATTGATACCTTAAAGGAGAAGAATCGCAGAGAAATCGGCGGACAGTGACGAGCGGCCGAAAAGGTATTCGGAGAAGAAGACGAAGGAAGACAAAAAGGAAAATTCAAAGTGAGGGCAAAAGTTTTGAGAAATTGGAGAATGGCCCTTCTTAAAGGATAAAAATGCCACCGCATTAATTGAGTCACCAATCGGGCGAAGACGCGTGTAAAAGAAGTTGGCCACGTGGAAGCGCATTAAAGAAATTTGAAAAAAAAAAAGAAGTTATTCGTCGAGACTCCCCAAATGGGCGAGACAGTATTGACCCGGTCAGAGTAACCGCGAAGCAATTGCCTCAGTCAGGCCAACCGCTTGCGTTAGCTATCACCAAGAACCAGCAGGCTAACGGAAATAACGACAAAATTGAAAAGGCAGAAAACATTATTTTATTCATAAAACGCCAATAGGCGGGTACAATGCAAAACGGCTAATCCTCATCAGGCCAATAAATGTCATGGTGATAAACCCTGTCATCATCAAGGAACGACATCTTCCCGTCAGCATTCGGGACCGGCTGGTCTGCCTCCCTTTCTGGGCAGGACCCTGACGGGCATGATTTTCCTTTGGCGCTCGAATCTGCCAACCCCGCACCAGCACTGATGGGAAAATCCTCGTTCAGCGAGCAATCAGGGGAAGAAAAGTGTTTGCCACCCTCTTGACTAGCAGAACCAGAAGAAGCCAAAGTCGCAAAGGGCGTCTGGGAAGTCCGTTTCCCCTGCTTCTTACGACCCTTTCGGCGGACCGGAGGCCTCCATGGTGGCGAAGGAGGGGGATGATCTGAATCCGGCGAAGTCGGGGGAGTCGGCAAGGAGTCACGATCCATGGAACTTAAGAAATAAAAATCTGCCATGCCACCTGCAAAAGCAAAAGCAAAAAAGAAGGAAAAGGATGAAGATGAACAGGAAAGGGAAACCAAACTCCCTTATATAGCCGAGTGAGCACTTCGATCCCTGAAAAAATCAATTAAGACGCTTGGGAAAAATAACTGCAATTGCAGAATCCGATCCGTCACAGGCGCATCTGCTCATTGAACGCACCAATCAAAGGGCACCAAAGAACCGCCCAACCACCTGCCACTGAAAAGACGGCCCTGTAACAGTCAAGACAGAGCATTCATTGCTAATCCCCGGAACACGACCACTGCAATACAATGTCCCGAGGAAGACCCGTTTTCAGTTGGGCTCATGACAAATATTTCCAACCAATAAAGCAAGCAACCACGCAAGAAAAAGAGAAGACTTGGGAAAAAGCAGAGACAGTTATTTATTTATGGCCAGGTGGCCTTAGCGTTCAAATATGTACAAGAAACATAAGAAAAGCAACGAGAAGAAGCGGAGCCAGCGGTCAGATATTGGACCCCGCATCATCTTCCCTTAGTACAACGGGAACCTCCCTTAAAGCGTCAGCGACGGAGGTCAGTCGGAAGAGCAAGCTCTCATGCCCTTTAGGCAACAGGCCAGCAGATCTTTCCTCTGCTGCAGCATCGAGGCCACCACATCAAGGTGAGCACTGACAGTGGCCAGTTTCGCCAAACTCTCTAGGGGATTAAAATCCTCCAGAGTTATTCCCAGCTGTCTAGACAGAATAGGGGTTAGCACCCCCTGCAACTCCAGGACATCCTCGGAAGTCTTGGTGATCATCCTCTCCAGGAAGCCGATATCACCCTCAGTGAGATTCTTCAGGGTCAGAGTTTTAGAGATCAGGAAATTGCGAGTCAGTTCATCCATGACGAAATATGAAAAGAAAGAACGAGAAAATACGAAGAAACTGGCGTAGAGGAACCTCTGATTTATAGATCCTGACAAAAAACCGTCAGGACCATCTTCTAAGGCAAAATCGCCCCGGTACTTAGAGGGACTCTCCGTAAGAGAAGGAACGTTAGCCCTTGGTAAACACTCGGGCTCATTTTCAGTTGGGCTTATGATAACAATCCACCTAAAAGAAAGGGTATTTTCGTCTATCACCCGGTGGGAAGAGGCATAGCTACTGTTTCACACCACCACGGTACGGACAAGATTGCTACCTTCCCCAAAGGCTAACGCTACAGAGGCTAATGGGGCCCTACCGGCTCCTCTCACGGACCTCCTGCGTGGCTCAAGGAGTTATCTCATCCCCAGAGGAAACCACGCGTCAGGATTAACGCTCCGGCCACTATCCTACCGCGGCAATATCTACCTAAAACACCTACCGCCAAGGTAGCGTATCATGATAAGGGCGAACCACAGACCCTAACGCGAGCGATAGCTCCGTACCCGTTTACTCGGGCGGGAACGCCCCCTTTCTTCTATAAATACCTCCCCCACAAAGGAGGCAGGTAAGCGGACTTGACTGGCCAAAACTCTGCCAATTTCAGTACACCTACTGACTTAAGCATCGGAGTGTTTCCGCCGGAGACCCCCTCCGGCGTATTGCAGGTACTGTGGACCATCGCGTACACTGATCTGAGAGGAGCTGCTCCGCCATACATCCTTCGGCAGAAGACAAATTATTATCAGACATCCTTCACATAATTCTACATTTCTGCATAATTATTTCCCCCTCCTAGAGTGACATCATTAGGACAAATCATTCATACTTCTGTAAATCACGCGTTATCCTCCCTAGGCAACGTCTGTTGCATGTTAGACCCCCCCAGTGAAGCTGTCATTTACATTCTCGTAAAATCACTTTCCGTCCCCGGTAGAGTGGTTATCATTTACATTTTCTGCAACTTATGTTTCTCTCGATACCCGAATAGAGCTAAGCTTATATCTTTGCAGGATCAACAACCTATCTCCTCCCAGAGTGACAACAATCTCCTTCTCCCAGAGCGACATCAAGCAACCACCTTTTATCCCCAGTGACAACATCAATCAACTACCTCCTCCAAGAGCGACATCAAGCAACTGCCTCCTCCCAGAGCGACATCATCACTGTAAGTTTGAGGTAAGAGCTGCCGTGTCGCCAAAATTCAAATATATAGGGGCAACTGTCTTTACTGCTTATCAAATCCTTCGATAAGACAGTAAAGAGGGGGCAACTGTTGATACCCGAATTTTGACGCCATTTTTAATTAATTTTAGCATTTTCGGTTATTTAGTTAATCTACAGTCATTTTTCGTTGATTTACTGTCGCTAGCATTTTTAGGTATTTCGTTGCGTTTTAGCATCGTCGTTAGCATCGTCAGCTTTCGAAATCGCATTTTTAATTTTTCGTCACGTATTTTCATTGCTATTATCATTAATATTTTTAGCCTTAAAAATCACATTTTTAACTATCCGGCAGTCGTTTGGTAATTTTTTCTTCGTTTTAGGTCATCACATGAATTTTAGGATTTTTTATATTTTAGCGCATTTTTTAGTATTTTTATTATTTTATTATTATTTTCGTTCGAGCTTTTATTGGACCCGAGTAAACTCGCTCGGACAATAGCTTGACTTTAAAATGTTTTCTATCAACTAGTTGCTAGCTTTTTTTCCGCTCGCAACGGTCTACAGCGTTTTGTGTAATTTTCGGCGTAACGTCTTTATTTTTCCGTTCAAACGTTTCATGTTTTTGAACGCAAAAATAAACACGTTAAATGAGAAATTCTTGTCATTCACTGTAGACGGTTAAACCCGTCGCATTTTTCTCTACGCGACGGTACCTGCGGCTCGGAAAGTCAGAACGTTTGTTGGCAGGAACCGGCTCGAGGCCATTTAAACCAGATAAAAGGCCATTTAATCATGGCCATTGATCTGGTCAACCAAGGAAAGTCAACCAGATCAATGACCCTTGAATTAATGTGCATGATGCACATGAACAGGGCCAAGGGACGTGCAGCGAAGCAAGTCCTCTCCCGAGCCACCTGCTCCCATCGCTTCCTGTCCCTCCGCCATCATCACGGCTAGCCCCCTAGCTCTGCCAGCACGATGGGCCGGCCACCACGCGCAGCACACTCTCCTCCTCCACGCGATCCTTCGGCTATAAATAGCCACTGCCATCGAACGAAAAAGGGGCACCAAATTGGCAAGAAAACCTTGCTTTCTTCCCTCCCATTGATCGATAGCTCACTTAGAGCTTGATCGTCACAGTTCAAAGTTTAACAGTGAGCTTTCTCTCTCTAGCTCGTTTTCATTTCTTTAAGCATTTTCTTCTTTAAATTCGTTTGGCTTTGTTTTGAAGAGATAAATTGCTTTTCTTTATGTCATTAATTCATATGCACGCTGTAGAATAAATACATGCTTTCAATTTTGAAAATCGTTAGCTAGGTTGTGCGAATTAATTAGTTTTCGATAATTAACGGTTTTATCATTTTTTCGAAATTAAACTCGGTACGATCCTTATTAAAATTTGACCTTCGTACGGTCGAGACGCCGTCGAGGAGACGAGCGTTTCGGTATGAAGATCGCACGAAACGGGCAAGGGCAGCCGGACCTTGGCCGCCGGCAGTAGCGCCGGCGACCAAGGAAGACGATGAACAGTGCCATGTTTCGGCACTGTTCACGTAATGCTTTTCCTTCGGGCCAGGAACTATTCCTGGCCCATTTCTATTTTCTTTTCATTCTTCAATTGGGCCCAGCCCATTTTCAATTGTTTTCAAAACTTCGGATCACGTTTTTCCGTAAAATAATTTGTATGCTTCGTATGATTATTTTTCGCACTATTAACTGTTTAATTTTCTGCACTTATCAACTGTTTAAATTATTCGCACTTTAATTTTTCGCAATTTACTTTCGGCAATATAAATTCAATATACCACCTATATGGTCGGTCGCATTTTAATTCTCGTAAATATCAACTGCTTTAATTTTTCGCAAACTGCTGGAAATTCTTCCGCAAATATCAACTGTTTATTTTCTGCAAATATCCAACTGCTTATCCTCTGCATTATCAACCTGTTTTATTTTCTGCAAATCATCAAACTCTCTTTAATACCCTGTAAATCGTCAACTACATTTAGTTTTTCTGCACACAACATTTAATTTTCGCATGCGTAAAATCAATCATTTTTCGCATGCCATCAACCCAGCATTTAAATTCTCGCATGCTTAAAATCAATCATTTTTCGCATGCAACCAACACAACATTTAATTTTCGTATGCGTAAAATCAATCATTTTTCGCATGCAATCAACTCAGCATTTAAATTCTCGCATGCTTAAAATCCATCATTTTTCGCATGCAATCAACTCAGCAATTAATTTTCGTATGCGTTAAATCCATCATTTTTTGCATGCAATCAACTCAGCATTTAATTTCCGTATGCGTAAAATCCATCATTGTGCGTATGCAATCAATTGTCACTTAAATTTTCGCACTCATAAAATTGTTTATTTATTTCTCGAGCTATCACTAATACTCTCATTTTGTAGGTTTTAAAGTCAAGCTTCGCTCAAAAGTACGCCTTTCAATTCCTTTTTATTTATTCAACGCTTTTCGCAAATATCAATCGTACGCATGATATATAGAACTGCTAGAATTAAAATCAACCCACATGAACAACGTGTTTAAAGAGGTGCTTAAAATGCCATGTTCATATGATTTTAAATTCTCGTTTGTATTGACTGCATGTATATGGGGACTTTCGATCCCACATCAGTTTTCCACTTCAAAAATCTATCATTTAAATTTGTACTCTGTTAGCAATCCATGTTAGGATCACGTAGTAATTAATTTAATCATGCATGGCCCGATGATGAAATAAGAGGGCGCTCATTCAATCTTACGGAAAATTCAGTCCCATCACTACGGTCATGAATAATCGATCGGTTCAACGATCAATTATTCATGAACGGTCCCGATTACGGAAAAGACTAAAGTGACGATTCCTCTGAGGGCCCCCTTTTTCAAAACGCTTTTTTCAAACACCTTTTTAAACACCTCTCTCATCAACCAGTAACCATTTTCGGATGTGACTCGGGTGCCTAACACCTTCCCGAGACCATAATACGACCCCGAACCTTTGTCTGGGGTCCAGACCCCTTTTTTGTGCCTTTAGTTTTTTACTTATTATATTTCCTATGCCATGACAATTAAGGTTCCCTAAGCCTAGCAACCAAATTAGGGTGGCGACTTCATTGCATGCCGCTAGACGTCCTTTTACGCCGAGCATCTGAAGGTCTCAAATTTCGTTGCACACTCGCGAATTTTTAATTTTCGGGGCGCGACAATTTCTATCAACTCGCGTTTCACTTTCGCAAGGTATTGCACCATGATGGGCTCCCTAGCTTGAGAGTGTCCTAGAACTTGGTCTATTATCAGCTTGGAGTCTCCACTGATTTTCAACCGTAGGTCTCCCAACCTCCCTGAGTCATGTATTCCTTTTATGGAGAAGTTTTTCCCTATCCTGAGCCCGACTAATAGCGCTTCGTATTCTGTGGCGTTATTGGACAACAGCTGCAGGATACGGATGGCATATCGCACATGGATGCCGTGAGTCCCACTCATGAAGATTCCGGCCCCGGCAAGCTCTTGATTTTTGGCGCCGTCCACGTGGATGACCCACAGGTCGGTGTAGGTTTCAGGGAAGGGGAGGTCCAAATCCTCTTTTTCTTTTTCAGTCAACTCCGTCAGTGGATCTGGCGTGAAGGTGCATTCCGCGATAAAGTCCGCCAAAATTTGAGCCTTCACAGACGGTCAGGATCTGTAGTGCAACCCATATTGTTCAAGCTCGATAGCCCAAATCAGCATTCTCTCCGAGGATTCGGGCTTTCAAAATATCCTTTTTAAAGGTTGGTCCGTAAGCATGATGACGGTATGAGGTTGAAAATATCGACTCATTTTCCGCGTGGCTTGTATCAATGCGAATGCTATTTTCTCAATACGGGCGTATCTCAGCTCGACGTCTTTCAAGATGTGAGTTACGAAGTATACAGGGCGGTGTGTGATTGTCATCTCGCACAAGGACCGCACTGACCACTTCGTCAGCAACCCTGAGGTATAAATACAGGATATCGCCAGGCTCTGGTCTTGTCAACACCAAGTTAGACGATAGGTAGGCCTTCAGGCCCGCAAACGCTTCTTCACATTCTGTTGTCCATCCGAAGACAGCTTTCTTGCGTATAACTTTGAAAAAGGGGAGGCACCTCTCGCCTTGCTTAGAAATAAACCGTCCCAGAGCGATAACACGCCCTGTTAGCTTCTGTATCTCCTTTATAGTTCGAGGGGATATCATGTCTTGGATGGCTTTGATATTTGATGGGTTAGGTTGGATACCCTTTTGACTGACCACATAACCCAAAATTTTACCCGTTTGAAAGGCAAACATGCACTTCCGAGGGTTCAGCTTCATTTGATATCGCTTCATTACTTCGAAAACTTCCGCCAGATCAGACAAGTGGTTTTTGAAGCTTCAGCTTTTGACCAGTATGTCGTAGACATACGCCTCTACATTTCGCCTAATCTTCTTTTCAAAGACTTGATTCGCCATTCGCTGGAAGGTAGCTCCAGCATTTTTTAACCCAAAAGGCATCGCTGTGTAGCAATAAGTGGCCTTGGGAGTGATGAAAGCAGTTTTCTCTTCATCCTCATTGGCCATGGGGATTTGGTGGTACCCTGAGTTTGCGTCTAGCGAGCTCAAATAAGCATATCCGGTAGCCTGGTCAACTAGCTGATCAATCCGAGGAAGTGGATAACAATCTTTAGGACAGGCGTCATTCAAATCTGTGAAGTCGATGCACATACGCCACTCTCCGTTGGGCTTGGGAACCAAGACGGGGTTAGCCAACCATGTAGGATATTGCACTTCCCGAATAAAGCCCGCATCTAGAAGCTTTGCTATTTCTTTGTCAACAACAGTCACTTTTTCTGTAGAGAAGGCGCGTCGTTTCTGCTGAACTGGTTTTGTGTCAGGGTTGACATTAAGTCGATGTTCCGCTACCTCCCGCTAGATACCGGGTATGTCAGATGGTTTCCATGCAAATTCTCCCTTGCACTTGTTCAATAACTAGGCTAACTGAAAGTTTTCCTCCGAGCTGAGGTTATCGCTAACCAGGAATATGGCCCCATCCACCCCGTTAACTGGGACGTGAGTCATCTTGTCCATGGGCTGAGTGCATTTCTCGTCATTTTGTTCATATGGATCCACCGTCACGCACACGTACCTATCGCAACTCTTCTGAGTCATGAGCAGGTAGCATTCAGCTGCTAACTTCTTATTACCCCGGATTGAGACCACACCGTCCTAGGAAGGATATTTCAACCTCAGATGCTTTTGCGATATCGCCGCTCCGAAACGGTTGAGGAATGGCCGCCCCAATATGGCGTTATAAGGCAGATTTAGGTCCACCACTAAAAATAGAAGCTCCTCTGACCGCTTGGAGGTATCTTCCTTAAAATATATCGGCAAGGTGGTTACCCCAGTCACTGGGATGGGGACTCCGTCTACTCTGATAATGGGTTTTTTGCAGGGCGTAAGCTCGTTATCAGGACGCTTCATGAGATTGTAAGCTTCCAGTGAGAATAGGTTCACGACGCTTCCGTTGTCCACAAGAGTCCTTCTAACTCCATGGCTCGCGATAATGGGCGTAACTACTAACGCATCGTTGTGTGGATACACCACACCCTTCTCGTCCTCTTCAGAAAAGGATAATACCATGCGATCCAAGGCGCTTATCGCCTCACTTTTGATTGACACATCCGTTCGCTTCCGCTTATCCCCTGCCGAGGGTGTCAGCTGTGCGGACTCGTCCAGATAAGGTGTGCCTCCAGCGATGATGTTGATGATGGGTATGTATTCGTCATCAACCATGAGCATTTCCCTATCCCTTCCTGCAAGACCAGTGTCGTTGCCTAGGGCGCGGGAAGGTGCCGATCTGTCATCGGCTACTCTATTTGTCGGGTTACTCTTAGCCTCTTCTCATGTTTTGACGGCGAATTCTCCCAGATAGCCTTCTTCAACCAGGCGCTCTATCGCCAATTTGAGCTCTCTACATACTTTCGTAGAGTGTCCCTTAGCTTTGTGAAATTTGCAGTAAGCGTTTTCTCTTCTTCCCAAGGTTACCCCCGGTCTCACAGGGGCTGGATAGCGGATGGGCAAGTTTCGCTATCGCTAGTATTTCTGCTCTGGGCAAGATGAGGGAAGGAAGGTCTGAGTCATAAACTCGTCCCTTAGGGGGATCTCCCTATCGCTGCGCTGAGGAGTCACTAGACTTTCCCTTTGAGGAGTTGCCTCTTCTCCAATTAGAGGTCTTGGGAATGTGATCCTTTCGCTGAGCGTAATCATCGATGAACCGATCTTCAGAAGTGGTCGGAATGGGAGCGTTATGGTCTGGAAGCATGGCTGGCGGTATGTTTCGAATCATGTCCCTATTCTCTTCCTCTTCCATCCTCGCGTAGTTGTGGGCTTTCAGCCTTAACGCATCTAAGGTTGCAGGAGGGTCCACCATTAAAGCATCTCTGAGCTTTCCATAGCAACAGTTTCGCTTTAAGGCTTCTATGGCAAAATCAACTATTACACCTAGCGTTAGCGACATCTCGGTGTCAAAATAATGGAGGAAACTCCTCAAGGATTCCTAAGGTTTTCTGTATAGGTCGAACAAGGCGGCAGCAGACTTCCTAATGGGGACTGCGGTACTGAATCGACTCCTGAATTTAGATTCCAGCTGCGAAAAGCTGTCAATAGACCCACCCGGAAGACCTTCGAACCATAAGCGCGCAACCCCCGACAGGGTCATTACAAATATCTGACACAACGCGACATCATTGTGGGTCTGAAATTGCACAAAGTCCTTCACCTTGTTAAGGTGAGAAATAGGATCTCTGGTACCGTCATAAGATTCTGAGGGGAGTTTCACATGTTGGCTGACTCTGTGACGCCTTATGCGTGGGCTGAAGGGGTGGCCAGAAGTATCATCAAGAATCTTGCGCGCATATCGGGGTGGGGATACCTCTAAATGATGCCTACGATTCTGCGGATCTCTAACCTGATGTCGCCTTGGAGACGGCCTGTGACTCCTTGGTGAGCGAGTTCGATGTCTCCTACTGCTGGATCTTTCACTCCCTCCAGGAGATATGTCTCTATCGTTTTCATCCCTCCTACCGTCCCAACGACCTCTGTCCTCGTCACGCCATTGCCGTTCCTCTTGGGAAATAGGAAGTAAAGGCGCCTGTGGCACGTACGGTTCCACTATCCTATGAGCAAATTGTACAAGGCTGACTGGCGCATTCAACGCAGGCAGCGTCAAAGAGACATTCGCATGCAATGGGGACGACAACGGTCATTCTATGATGATAGGTGGAGTAAAAACAAACTGAGACAGAACGCCTGATCCAGAGGTGCTAGGCGTGAATCTGGTGGCCAATTCCGTTAAGTGGTCTAGTTGAGCACGAAGGGCTGAAATCGAGTCCGCGAAAGGGTTGTTTGCACTGTCTATCACGGATCCCCTTGAATGGGGAGTAGAATGACTGGGCCCCGCTATCAGGGATAAAGGAGTATACACCTGGGACACAAATATTCCCGTCGTCTGTTCAAAGGAGAAATTTGACATTCCTGGGGGAATTTCTTGTACCGTGGTAGAAGCATCAGAAGTGGCGAAAGGGAAAAGTCACCTACGAGTAGAAAATGTAAGGCTAGAGGACTGAGACAACGCCGGATCTGAATCAGAAGCCATAATCTTCCGATTTTTAGAAGAACAGAGCTTGGCTATTAAGGACGCTCACTTAATTAAAGCTAAAGCTCTCAATGAAAGCACCAATTTGATAAGATTAGGACTTCTGGGGAAGTAGGGTAGAGATTATGGCCGTCTGGAATCACTGTAGCGGCAGTCCGTCGTACCTGCAAAGCGCCGGAGGGGGGACTCCGGCGTAGACACTTCGATGCTTAAGTTAGTATGGCTGTAAAATTTGGCAGAGATTTTTGTAGTGATTATTTTCTTACCTTTGATCTGGAAATGAGTGGTATTTATAGGCAAAAGAAAGGATGTTACCACCGGGGGTGAGCGTTATCGAGAGAAGATAACGCCTAAGATGATGTCAGCAGTCGTCAGCTGGATAGGATATCGCTGACGAGGTATCGCTAGTGAGATAATGTCGAGGCTGTTTGGGATGGAAGATGCCGCGTGTGCAAACACTTGCCACGTGGGTCCCTCCGCTGATGTCGACCATCCCAGGATTTCCTGGCTAACGGGGGTGGTAGCCGGGAGGCTGCCGCTGATCCAGGTCTACAGTGATCCGGCCTTGATTTGAGGTCAAAAGACGAATGTACCCTTAGTGTTTCATCAATTGTTATCAAGTTTTATCTTCTTTTCCAACCCTCTCGGGGGCTTGATTTTGCTATTTGACCCTTATTTACATCTTTATTGCAGATCAGCACCAAAAGGAGAAAAAGAGCGAAAAGAAGTGTTTTTGGAGGAATTCTTGGGATTTCGAGCATCAAGAGTGAGCAGTCTCTCGGCCGCGATACCTCTGCATTATTTCTAAATCGAAAGCCAAAGAGAAGAATCTTCGAAGATCCGCACGAGATTCCATGCATTTCCAGAAGGTGTCAGGCGGGCTAGAGACCCCAGAATATTCTCCTGAAGGACATGTGCTATCACGCTCCCTTTGGCTCTCTCTCTCCCCTTAGCTATTTCGTCCCCTAGCTAGTTTTAGGCTATATAAGCTAAGCTTTAGGGTTTTTGTAAGGACGGTTGGTCCTAAGACATTATTGCATCACTTCATCTTTTAGCCTAGTTTTTAGGGATCCATTCTCTTGGTTTTTGGGAGCAACCACCGGTTTGTAAAGGAGCAAGCTTCTCCCCTTTCAATTATTAATTCATCCTTCAGTTTCTTCTAAACCCTTTTCTTTTATCTTCCTTTATTGCATGCTATTTACTATCTACTATTTATATTTTATTATGAGTAGCTAAATTTCCTTATCTTAGTAAAGGGTGTTTCAAGGGTTGTAAGGTTCGGTTAAGAGGCTTAAAGCATGCTTAATATATTCTCTTGTCATATTCGATTATTTATTGTTTTAGTTCCATGCTCATTTAGAAATGTTGAGGGCTTGATCAACTGTTAATATTTCTGTGTGAGTATTGTCATTCTCTTGGTTATAACTGACGTGAAGCCTTGGGTTAAAGTAGACACCTAGTGAAGACATCGCGAGAGGTCTTTCGTCTAGGGGTAAACGATCGTTTAGGGTATGTGATGCGAGCTTGACACATTGAGATGTCACGCCCTAGATCTGTCTTACCTCCACTTCATGGGTGTTTTGAGTAGTGCCTCCCCGCATTCGTGCCTGGGGGACGGCGAAACGTCAAGGCTACCTCATATGTGGAAACGGGGGGTAGCTTCTACCTACGAAGGTAAGTAGGGGGTGTTGAGTGAAAACTAGGCCCCTATAGCAGGTCTATGCATGAGTTTGGACTATTCTTATGCCTATGAATAACTGACCTGAAATGCAACCTGAGAACACCTTTTGCTAAGATCTCGTCCCATCATATTATTATCTCTTTTACTACTTTTCTTGTTATCTTGCCCACGAATTTCTTTTGATTCTCTTGCCCTTGATTGTTCTTTACTTTCATGCCCTCGAATGTTTGTTACTTTTGTGTTGTGATTTACAGTTTTAATTATTTATCTTGTTAGCTCCCATTTCTGCGTTGATTGATTCGTTAATCAACATAAACCCCCCCAGTGTTACGTTTGTACTCGGATACATTTCTTCTCTGTCATACATTGAAACTGAAATATTATTCCTTTAATCTCTGTGGTTCGACCCTGTCTTGCCCTTTACACATTTATTTGTGAATCTAGGCATCAGGAAAATATTAGTACATTTGAGTGACGATCAATTTCCAAGGATGGAATTAAGGTAGACCAAGAAAAGATAGATGTTATCAAAGATCTTCCTTACCCTTCTTCTGTTAGAGAGGTCCGGTCTTTCCTTGGCTATGTAGGATTTTACGACGCTATATCAAGGATTTCTCCAAGGTGGCAGAACCCATGTGCAAACTACTTCAGAAGGAAGTGGAGTTTGATTTTAATGACGCTTGCAAAGAGGCCTTTGACAAGCTGAAAGAGAAGCTTACAACAACCCTTGTGATTCAGCCACCAGGCTGGAATTTACCCTTTGAGATTATATGCGATGCTAGTAATTCAGCAGTTAGAGCAATACTTGGCCAAAGAAGAGGAAATGAGTCACATGTGATCTATTATGCATCCAAGATGTTGGATAAAGCTCAAAAAAACTACACAACAACAGAGAAGGAGCTATTTGCTACTCCCTCTATTTTTGAATAATTGACTCTTTGAAACAGTAACAAAAAGTACAACAAACACCAAAAAGTCAAGTAAAGTGAACAGTAACAAAAAGTACAAAAGTGACGATTATTCGAATACGGATGGAGTATCATATTTGCACTAGATAAGTTTAGATCTTATTTATTAGGAACTAAAGTTATCGTTTTCTCTGACCATGTAGCTTTAAGGTATCTCTTGGCCAAGAAATAAGCCAAGTCGAGGCTGATTCGATGGATACTTTTGCTCCAAGAATTCGACCTTGAAATCAGGGACAAAAAGGGACGAGAGAACCTGGTAGGGGACAATCTGAGCAGGTTGATAACCAAAGGGACAGAGCCTATAGTCGATGAGTTTCCTGATGAACATCTATACCTTGTACAAGGGGTACTCCCATAGTACCACCACATCGCAAACTACTTGGCCAGAGGTAAGTACTACGGTGAGTTAACTTCTTTTCAGAAAGCCAAAATCAAAAGAGACTCAAGGAATTACATCTGGGATGAGCCTTACATGTGGAGAATAGGACTAGATCAATTGCTAAGCAGATGTGTGCAATTAAACAAAATCCCCTTCATCTTGTATCACTGTGATAACGTGTGTTTTATGCATATTTTTCTCTTCGTTATCATCCTTATTCCTAGCGTGATACTGTTGATTTGCCCTTGTTTCCATCTTTATTGTAGATCTAGGCTAAAAGATAGGAATATGCGAAAACCTATGCTTTTTGGATGGAATTCCGCGAATCTCAAAGCAGCGAGGCTAAGACACCCATTTCGCCGTCGAGCCCTTGCTATTTCCATCGAGCCCTGGGCAATATTTCCTGGTCAAAGCTTGGTTGTTGTGCTTCCACGTGTCCACCTTGCTGGCTTCCAGAAGATTCCATGCGCTTCTAGAATATTCCCTCGCTGCCAAATTCTGCGTCTTGCCCTAGTTACTGATCAACTCGTCTTGCCCTAGAAGTTTCATCTAGGCCTCGACGATCAAAGAGAAAGATTCCCAAAAGATCCGCACGAGATTCCATGCAGATACCTCCTAGGATATTCCAGAATATTCTTCTTTGTACTCCCTCTTAGCTAGATTTTGTCCTTTTGTGAGCAAGAGGGTATTTAAGCCTTTAGTTTTTAGGGTTTTGGGACATCTTGTAAATATTTTCTACTTTCTTCTTTTGGGAGCCGCCTTTTTCCCTCTCCTCCCCCTTTTGGGTGGTGGCTGAGATCTCTATTTCCAGCAGCCATTGTAATTAACCGGAGCTTTGCTCCGGCCGGTAACATTTAATAGTTTTCCTTCTTCTTGTTCTTCTTCTTTTATGCAATCTTTCTTTTCTTATTTTGTTTATTTGTTTTGTTGTATAGTCAAGAGGCCAAAACGTTCTTTAGAGCCACAGAAGAGTGGATACTAGTGGATACAGGTGCTACCGAGACCCTTTTTTCCCTATTTCAAAGACTCTGACAATGCCATTTTGAGACCTCGACGTTAGGGGCAGCCAAAGAAAGAGCAAAGAGGATACGCCTCAACCCTTCCCTCAACCCTCCTTGGCCAGGACGACTCCTGTCTTGGCCCATCCTCTAGTTCATACACCTGCCTCTCCAATTCCTCCCACCACCATAACAAAAGAAACAGTCACCGTCGCCGGACCTTTTTCCTCTTCTGCCGATGAATAACTGACCTGAAATGCAACCCGAGAACACCTTTTGCTAAGATCTCTTCCTATCAGATTATTATCTCTTTTACTGCTTTTCTTGTTATCTTGCCCTCGAATTGCTTTTGATTCTCTTGCCCTTGATTGTTCTTCATGTCCTCGAATGTTTGTTACTTTTGTGTTGTGATTTGCGATTTTAATTATTTGTCTTGTTGGCTCCCACTTCTGCGTTGATTGATTCGTTAATCAACATAAACCCCCCAGTGTTGCGTTTATACTCGGTTATATTTCTTCTCTGTCATACATTGAAACTGAAATATTATTCCTTCAATCTCTGTGGTTCGACCCTGTCTTGCCCTTTACACATTTATTTGTGCATCTAGGCATCAGGAAAGTATTAGTATATTTGAGTGACGATCAAAATTTTGGCGTCGTTGCCGGGGATTGAACGGTACTAATTTTCTTTGTATTTGTATGACCAAGAGATATGCACCAGATCTACTCCCTCTAGATCTCGAATTGACCAGAACAGAAAGAGGACTTCGTAGGCAAGCCAGAGGAACTTCTAGCCAGCATAGAAGAATTCCTCATCCGGCCCTCGAAAGACAACCCTCAAATCTGGCTGACCTAGACCGTCAGTTCTATCAAGACCTAGCCTACCTTCATCGAGGTCTCGAAAACCCACCTGCCGCCTTCTTTGATATTCCAGCCATGGAAAACCAGGATAATCATATACATCATGAAGACCCACCGCCACCTCCTCCAAACCAGCAGTCCATTGACCACCTCAATGCAGCCCCCGACATGTCGAGCAGTTGCATCGTCTGGCCTGGTGTCCCTCATGATTGGACCCTCAAATCAACCGTTATGCACCATCTACCGACCTTTCTAGGTGTTCCTAAAGAAAGCGTTCTTCGTCACCTTCAATAACTCCATTCAATTTGTGAGGCCATGAAACCTCCCAATGTCAGCATCAAGCAAAAAAAGCTGCGCGATTTAATGTGGTCTCTCAAAGATGATGCCCTCGACTGGTATTATGACCTTCCGCTAAGATCCATCCACTATTGGGCGGAGATGTCCAAGATCTTCACTGAGAAGTATTATCCAGCATCTATAGCCAACACCACGCGTAAGCAGCTAGTATCCATAGCCCCCGAATACAGAACCACCTCGTAACCCCGAACAACAAAAGGAAATCGAGGATCTTAAGAAGCAAATGAGCACCATGATGGCCGAGATGAAAGAGCTTAAGAATCAAGGGAGATTTCCACCTCAAACCGAGATAAATCCAAAGCACAACGTCTGTGCTGTAACCTTGCGAAGTGGCATGACCTTGACACCTCCTACACATCCAGCCCCTGATATTGAAAACTCTCCAGAGTCTAAACTCAAGCCGAAACCCAGGGCAAAAATCGGGAAAGTGCCCAGATTTATCGAGGTCATGGAGGACAGAATCTGCTCCCCTAGAGGTTCACCAAGGAATGACCCTAATCCACCCGAATTCACCCAGGAATACATTCACAAGATTCTCGAGCCCCCATTTCCCCAAAGATTGATCAAGTCTAAGAAAGACAAGGAAGACCGTGAGATCTTCGACATGTTCAGCAAGGTGGTTGTCAACATCCCACTCCTCCAAGCAGTTAAGAATGTACCTCGCTACGCCAAGTTCCTGAAACAGTTGTGCACGAACAAGTGTAAATTGGCCAATGTTAACAAGATCAGTGTAGGAGCTAACGCTTCTGCCCAAATCCAGAGGAAGATTCCCTCGAAGTGCAAGGACCAAGGAATGTTCATCATTCCCTGCCAAATTGGTACAGTCGACATCGGGAAGGCCATGTTCGATTTGGGGGCAGGCATTAATGTCATTCCCTTAATCATCTATAACAGTCTTGGGCTTGAGACTCTCAGACCTACTAGCCTTGCCATTCAGCTTGCAGATCATTCTATCATCTACCCCGAGGGGATCATCACAGATGTTTTGGTCCAAGTGGGTGAATTCCTATTCCCAGCCAATTTTTATGGCATTGCGATGGAGAACGAGGACTCCACCAAGTCAACCGATGTGCTTCTAGGTCGACCATTCCTGGCCACCGCCCGAGCAAAGATTGATGTGAGGTTCGCGACCATCTCCCTCGAGTTTGATGGGGAGATCATCAAGTTCAATATGCTAGAGGTCATGCGATACCCCTTCGAATTTTTCAGTATTAACTATATTGATGTGATTGATCCTTCCGTTGAGGAACTTGCTAAACTTCATTCTACTGACCCTTTACAATTTTCCCTTGACAGGAGTCTGACACCAAATCTTCTAGATGTCGTGGCCTCGACACTTTCCACGCCACCTGAGCTGCATTCCGTCGTCACTGCCCTAGAAGAGTGCGTTGTTGTCCCGTATGAGCCCACAATGGTGTCTCCCAATTGCCCAGACCATGTCAAGTTGTCTCATTCTATTGATCAGGCTCCTGCCCTGGAACTAAAACCACTGCCTTCCCATCTGAAATATGCTTATCTCGGCCCCAATGACTCTCTGCCCGTCATTGTCTCCAATAAACTCAACAGTTCTGAAGAGTTTGAACTGATTTCCTTGCGAAAGGAGTTTAGACAAGTCATAGGCTGGACCATCGCAGACATCAAGGGCTTGTCACCAGCATTATGCACTCATCGCATTCACTTGGAGGACGCCAGCAAGATGATACGCCAGCCACAACGCCAACTGAATCCGCCCATGATGGAAGTGGTAAGGAAAGAAGTGCTGAAGTTGCTAGATGCGAGCGTTATCTACCCCATCTCTGGCAGCCCATAGGTCAGTCCGATACAAGTCGTGCCCAGAAAAACTAGTATCACCATCACTATTGGGCAAGACGGAAAATCTATTCCCACCAGGATCCAGAATGGATGGCGAGTCTGCATTGATTATCGTCATTTGAACGCTGCCACCCAAAAAGATCATTTTCCTCTCCCCTTCATAGACCAGATGTTGGAACGTCTCGTGGGCAATACTCACTACTACTGTCTAGATAAATACTCCGATTTCCATCAAATCCCAGTTGCCCTCGAAGACCAGGAAAAGACTACCTTCACGTGCCCTTTCAGCACCTTTGCCTACAGATGTATGCCCTTCGGCTTGTGTAATGCCCCCGCCACCTTTCAACACTGCATGGTGAGCATTTTTTCCGAACTGGTCGAGGATGGTATCGAGGTCCTTATGGATGACTTCACGGTTTATGGGAATTCCTTTTCAGAGTGCATGAGTAACTGAAGAAGTGTTTAGAATATTGCATAGAGACCAATCTTGTCCTGAATTTTGAGAAATGCCACTTCATGGTGGATCGAGGCCTCGTTCTCGACCATATCATCTCGGCCAAGGGAATTGAAGTTGACAAGGCCAAGATTTAAGTGATTGAATCCTTACCCTACCTAACATATGTTCACGATGTGCGATCTTTTCTAGGGTATGCTGGCTTTTACAGACAGTTTATCAAGGATTTCTCTAAAATCGCGCAACCCATGTGTCGTCTACTCTAGAAAGAAGTTACTTTTGATTTCGATGAGAAGTGTGAATTTGCCTTCGACACTCTAAAAAGCAAACTTATTTGAGCTCCTATAATTCGTGCTCCCGATTGGTCTTTGCCTTTCGAGATCATGTGTGATGCCAGTAATCAAGCCCTCGACGCTGTTCTAGGTCAGAAGAAAGAATTAGAAACATATGTCATCTACTACGCATCCAAGTTACTTGACCCAGCTCAACAGAACTACACCACCACCGAGAAAGAACTCCTCGCCATTGTTTATGCCCTAGACAAATTCACGCAATACCTCTTAGGCACGCATGTCATCGTGTATTCAGATCATTGGGCACTTAGGTGCCTTTTGACGAAGGTCGACGCTAAGCCTAGACTCATTCGGTGGATCTTGTTGTTGTAAGAATTTGATATCTTGATCAAGGACAAGAAAGGAAGAGAAAATTTGGTAGCGGATCATCTAAGTAGACTTCCATCCCAAGAAGATGACTCGCGAGTGCCTATCCGCGATACTTTCCTAGACGAACAATTATGTCTTGCCCATGCCGTTCAGTTTCCATGGTTCTCAAACATTGTGAATTTTTGTGCAACTAGTACCTACCCCGCAGATGCTTCCCCCTCCGAATGCAGTAGAATCAGAAGGCAAGCCAAATATTACATTTGGGATAACCCATATTTATGGAAGCATTGCTCGGACCAGATTATCCGTCGTTGTGTAACCATGGACGAGGTGCCCTCGATCCTAAAATTCTGCCATTCTGAAGGACGACATTTTGCGGCTAAGAAGACTGCCCTCAAGGTCCTAGAAGTCAGTCTTTACTGGCCCACTATTTTCAAGGATAGCTACATGTATTGCGCGTCGTGCCCTCGATGCCAAGCCACTGGAAATATTGAGGCTAGGAACCTGATGCCTCTTACCAGTATCATTCCATGCGAAATTTTTGATATCTGGGGCATAGATTTCATGGGCCCGTTCCCCAATTCTTTCGGCAATATATACATCCTTCTCACCGTTGATTATGTTTCAAAGTGGGTCGAGGCCAAGGCAACTCGGATAGATGACTCCAAGGTGGTAGTGAACTTCCTACGCACCCATATCTTCAATAGGTTTGGTACGCCTCGTGCCCTCATTAGTGATCGGGGTACCCATTTCTGCAACCGTGTCGTAACCTCTCTTCTGACCAAGTATGGGGTCCATCATAGAACCTCTACAGCTTATCATCCTCAGACAAACGGCCAGGCTGAAGTATCAAATCGTGAGATTAAGTCTATCCTAGAGAAAATGATGAACCAGTCCCAAAAGGATTGGAGTCTCAAGTTGGATGACGCCCTTTGGGCATACCGGACAACTTTCAAGACCTCGATAGGGATGACGCCTTATAAACTTGTTTATGGGAAGTTGTGCCACCTACCTGTCGAGATAGAGCACAAGGCATTTTGGGCCATCCGAAAAGTGAACATAGATCTAGGGGTAGCCGGCCAGAACACACGCTTATAAATCCAGGAATTAAAGGAGTTGCGGGACGACGCGTATGAGAATGCCCTACTCTACAAGGACAAGACTAAAGCTTATCATGACAGACACCTTCGTCCTAAAACTTTTTCCATTGGACAGAAAGTATTGTTGTATAACTCACATTTGCGGTTGTTTGCAGGAAAGCTTAAGTCTAAATGGTCTGGACCTTTCGTGGAAACGAAAGTTTTCGAACATGGTGCAATCGAGATTCAGAATATAGAAACAGGAACGATTTTCAAAGTCAATGGCCACCGGCTGAAACCCTTCTATGAAGGATTTAAGCCCTCGACCGTTGAAGAAATGATGGTGGATCCTCCACCTATCAAGTCCTAGATTGCCAAAACACGTCGAGGTCCCGACGGATAAACAGGCCACACTAGAGGCATCTCATATGCCGTTCCATCTCTTTCTCCTTCCCTTATCTTTTTAATATCTCTCACACTGCTCTGATTTTATTTTTATTTCCCTTTGATTTTGTTTTATATCCCTTGTTTATCTCCTTTAATCTCTGACATTTCCCTTTCCTAGGAGATTTTATTCCTTTATTATTAATCCCTTTATTCTCTCTTTTTGTCTTTATCCTTTCTAACTACCTTCTTTTCAAAATTTAAAAGCTACTCTACTTTTTAGGTAGTTGGGATACGCACAGGCCCGCTCTTTCTCAAAGCCGAAGGTGCCACGTCGTCTGCAAAGGATAAGAAATGAACCCAAATTAATGAAAAAGCTGTGCCATTTATTACAGACGTCAGCCGCTCTTCTCTCTCCCATGCTCCCTCTTCGTCCTCACTCTCTTCACAACCAAATCACAAACACATCACTTTTCTCTCAACCATCAAACACGCCACCTCTATCTCAAACATCTCCATCATCCCTGTCCTCATCCATCACCATGCCGAGAGTGAAGAGAGTAGCCCACAAACTAGCTTAAGGACCACGCCCTGTGAATGATCCTGAGAGTCCAGTAGCCTCCAGATTCAAATCCCAATCTTCTACCCCCAACTCCTTCAAAACAACCACTCCACCCTCCAACCATGATGTCGCTATTCCGCAACAGAGTTTACTCTCGTCGAGGACGACGTGGAGATCACCGGTTCCATCCCACCGACGTCGACCACGACAATGAGTGGCCGCATGGTTAAACTCCCTCCTGGATCTTCAACCACTAGAGCTAAGCCCCAGTCAAAAACCAAAAAGGTGTCGCCGGCTGCTAGAAAACTCGGACTAAAGGCTGCCCTCGATGATTTTCTGGCCCCCGATTCGAACCAAGAAGATGAGCCTCTAGTGGAGCTAAGGGCAGAAGTAGAAGAGCCGGAGCCTGAGCAAGCTGATGCCCTGGAAGAGGGCACTAGAGAATGTGGCGAGGCTAAAGAAGAAGAAGGCGCTGAGGATCTCAAGGCCAAGGCCGCAGCGGAGAAAGAAGCCGCAGCTAGATCGGCGGCGAAGAAGTCGAAATCAACCACTCCGGCTAAAGCGGAGCCGCCGACAGAAACTGAGACGTCGGTGCATAGAAAGAGAAAGCTATCGGCCTCGAGCAAGGGTAAGGCCTCGACTTTCAACAAGTCTCGAGGTCCCGATGACGCCCCTACTGTCGAGGCCAAGACGCCAGTCCCCCCTTCTGCCCCACGATCGAACTCCACTCAGGTGACTTCTGACCTTTCTGTTTTACATGAGTGGTTAGTTTTCCATGACAAGCCTTCTATCGATAAATTACATCAATTGAATTCCAAAGGCGTTAGCTCCTGTGCGCGCCTCGATTTGGACTTTTTGGCCAAGATGGGTATCGAGTCTAGGGTCCGAGAGTTGGTGGCCAATATCAGTTGGGAATCTTTGTTCTTCTTGGAGCACCCAACCTTTATTGAACTCTCGCTCAAGTTTTTTACCTCTTTTTGGGTCACATCCGACTGTTTTAAGCCTAAGTGCAAGTTTGGACCGAACTCTTCTACCCCTGGTATAATCAATTTTAGATTAGCAAACAAGTGGTCCAAATTTTCCTTGAGTGAGTTTAACTGCCTGCTGAACTTTGTTGCGCCTGCTGAGTTAGATTCTGCCTTTTACAAAAATGCTTTAACTGTTATTCCGCCTGTCTTTGATGCTAATGCTGCCTTTCGTGAGCTTACTAATAATCCCAATACTGAGTTTAATCCTAAGTTTAGTAAAGCCCATGAAGTTGTTGATCCTGCTTTGCGTATCCTGCACCGATTTCTGGCCCTCACCTTCTCGGGTCGTTTTGGATCCTCGGGTCAGTTGTCTTTGCAGGAACTTTTCTTTTTGTGGTGCATACAGCATAGGCGTAGGGTTAATCTAGGCTTTTGGGTTACCTCGGGTATTCTTCATGTTCTAAATGGCTCCCGAGGTCCCATTTTAGGATCTCTTATCTCTCTACTTGCGGTGAAATTGCACAATATAGACCTATATGCCAGTAACCTTTCTGACCCCTTGCATTCAAAGATTTAGATGCCCGTACCTTAGATGGTATGGGCCATTTATGCGTCTCACATGGTGTATTGAGTTTCTCTGCAGGATCCACCCCTGCTGGTGATAAGGTTTTCGACATCAAAGTCCTGCTGCAATTTCGACTATCCAGATCTATCGAGGCCCCGAACTACATCCGTTCCTCCTACCCAAGTAGAGACATCTCGTCGAGCCCCTGATTCACCTGCAGCAGTCAAGCCTCCGACCCCAGCTCTTGTCTATGACCCAGCGCAAACGTGGCTTCTGCAGGTGGTTCTCATGGAACTTCAAGCCTTGATGGCTGAAGTTGCCAAACGCAACCTTCCACCCCAATGACCCCAACCCTTGAATAATTTTATTTTTCATGCCCTCAAGGAGGGTACCAAATAATTTTTATTGCTTTCATTTAATTTGGTTGTACTGTACTTCTTTAATTTTCCTTGAAACTCCTTTGTGTGCCTTTCCCGCATTAAGGACAATGCGCTGCCTAAGTGTGGGGAGGGATTTATTTGTGTGTTTGTTTGCATGTTTAATTTTCCGCTTGTTGCATGATTGCATGTTTTTTCAGATTTTTCAAAAAAATTCGGATTTTATTTTTAGACTTTGCTAGGAATTTTGCCACTACCCAGTTTTAAAACCCTTATCTTTGGCATGCATTTTTGACTTCTGATGCATAAGGAGAAATCTGTCATTCATTGCATCTATGCCTGACCATGCATATCTAGACCTGCTAGCCCTTATATCCAGTCATCCCCTAGACACCAGTAGTCGCAATTCATGCCTTTCATTCTTGTGTGAAATGCTTGACTAGGCACTGGCTAGGTTTGCATAATATCCCTGGGTATAAGCACCATTAGACGGGGGAAAGCAATGAAACAACGAGAAGCTTTGCAATTTTTATTTTCTTATATTTTATTTTATTTTTCTTTATTTTCTTCTGCTTCCCCTCTTTCTCCATCTTCTCTTTCTTTCTTTCCTTTTCATGCCCTCGACTCTCATTCCCTCTCTGTTTTCTCTTCTAACCATTTGAGCTTTCTCTTTGACCCTTCCTTGGTAGGTGAGTAACACTCTTCATCACAAAAAGGCAAGGGCTAGATTCTTAAGACGATAAGTGTGGGGAGGAAAAATATAGATCAAGGCAAGGGTAAGAAAGAGCAAGTGCAGAAATCAAGAATCGGGGCCACAACAGCAACATCAGATTACCTCCTCACCACACCAAAACTCAAGTGTGGGGAAGTAAAGTCATTTTCAAGCCCTCGAAACCAAGCGCTCAAGAAGTATTTAAAGTTTGCCAGCTCCAGCTCCAGTTCCGAGAAATTAAATGCTAACGCAAGCTTCGAGCTGAAAAAGAAAAGGGAAGTAAATGCATGCCTGCTTTATCTTCTAAAAATAATAATAATAATAATAATTTCAGAAATATTTTAAAAGCAGAGCAAGCATAACAAAAGGTAACCATTTCGAGCCCTCGAAGCAGACGAAGATCTCCCCCACAGAAGAATGCCGAAGCCATCGTCTAGCCCTCGCCTTCGACCCTCCTCAGCGAGTGTTACTCGCCATCTCGCCTTCTCTCTAGCCAAGGAATCCTCCAGATATGTTCTCTTTTCTTTTCTTTTCTTTTCTTGCTTTTTCTTTTTCTTCTTTTTGCTTCTGTTTTCTTTCTCCCCCTTCATACCCCCATTCTCTCTCTTGTTCTTTTTCTTTTTATTTTTGCAAAGTCGTCTCTAATCGCTAGATTACCCTCGCATGTGTACTACAGTACTCGGATTGACGTGCAAACTCTGCCTCGTGTTGTGTTATTTGCATTATTGAGTGATTAGCCTAAACGCTTATTTTGTTGTGAGCGTGAGTGCAAACACATATCTAGGTGAGGATTGCTAGTGAATAGGCTTGGTCTGGAAAAGTCTGGTTGATAGGGTCGTTATCCTATTAGTCTGATACAGGTGCTTTTCTAGGGCTGGATATGTTCTGGTTGGGTATAGTTTGTCGAATGACCTGTCTATTCTGTGTGTTAAGGGGTTAAAAATATATGTCGCTGCATGAGGTGGTTTTCCAATTTTGTTAATGCTCGAGGGCGAGCATTGGGCAGTGTGGGGATGTATGATAGCATATTTCTTGGGCGTAATTTTATCTTCTTTTCCAGCCTTTTTGGGGGCTTGATTTTGCTATTTGACCCTTATTTACATCTTTATTATAGATCAACACCAAAAGGAGAAAGAGAGCGAAAAGAAGCATTTTTGGAGGAATTCTTGGAATTTTGAGCTTCAAGGACCAGAGGATCAGAGTTTCATTGAGCCCTCGACGCTAACCAGTCTAGTGAGCAGTCTCTCAGCCGCGAGACCTCTGCATTATTTCTCAATCGAAAGCCAAAGAGAAGAATCTTCGAAGATCCGCACAGGATTCTATGCGTTTCCAGAAGGTGTCAGGCGCACCAGAGAGCCCAGAATATTCTCCTGAAGGACATGTGTTGTCACGCTCCCTTTGGCTCTCTCTCTCCCCTTAGCTATTTCGTCCCCTAGCTAGTTTTAGGCTATATAAGCTAAGCTTTAGGGTTTTTGTAAGGACGGTTGGTCCTAGGACATTATTGAATCACTTCAACCTTTACCCTAGTTTTTAGGGATCCATTCTCTTAGTTTTTGGGAGCAATCGCCGGTTTATAAAGGAGCAAGCTTCTCTCCTTTGAATTATTAATTCATCCTTCAGTTTCTTCTAAGCCCTTTTCTTTCATCTTCCTTTATTGCATGTTATTTACTATCTACTGTTTATATTTTATTATGAGTAGCTAAATTTCCTTATCTTAGTAAAGGGTGTTTCAAGGATTGTAAGGTTCGGTTAAGAGGCTTAAAGCATGCTTAATATATTCTCTTGTCATATTCGATTGTTTATCGTTTTAGTTCCATGCTCATTTAGAAATGCTGAGGGCTTGATGAACTGTTAATATTTCTGTGTGAGTACTGTCATTCTCTTGGTTATAACTAACGTGAAGCCTTGGGTTAAAGTAGACACCTAGTGAGGACATCACGAGAGGTCTTTTATCTAGGGGTAAACGGTTGTTTAGGGTATGTGATGCGAGCTTGACACACTGAGATGTCACGCCCTAGATCTGTCTTACCTCCACTTCATGGGTGTTTTGAGTAGTGACTCCCCGCATTCGTGCCTTGGGGACGGCGAAACGTCAAGGCTACCTCATATGTGGAAACGGGGGGTAGCTTCTTCCTACGAAGGAAAGTAGGGGGTGTTGAGTGGAAACTATGCCCCTATAGCAGGTCTATGCATGAGTTTGGACTATTCTTGTGCCGATGAATAACTGACCTGAAATGCAACCCGAGAACACCTTTTGCTAAGATCTCTTCCCATCAGATTATTATCTCTTTTACTACTTTTCTTTTTATCTTGCCTTTGATTGTTCTTTACTTACATGCCCTCGAATGTTTGTTACTTTTGTGTTGTGATTTGCGATTTTAATTATTTGTCTTGTTAGCTCCCACTTCTACGTTGATTGATTCGTTAATCAACATAAACCCCTAGTGTTGCGTTTGTACTTGTTGATACCCGAATTTTGACGCCATTTTTATTTAATTTTAGCAATTCTGTTATTTAGTTAATTTACTGGCATTTTCAGTTGATTTACTGTTGCTAGCATTTCTAAATTTTTCGTTGCATTTTAGCATCATTGTTAGCATCGTCAGCTTTCGAAATCGCATTTTTAATTATTCGGCGTGTATTTTCATTATCATTATCATTAATATTTTCAGCCTTAAAAACCACATTTTTAACTATCCGGCAGTCAGTTGCTAATTTTTTCTTCGTTTTAGGTCATCACATGAATTTTAGGATTTTTTATATTTTAGCGCATTTTTTAGTATTTTTATTATTTTATTATTATTTTTATTCGAGCTTTTATTGGACCCGAGTAAGTTCGCTCGGACAATAACTTGACTTTAAAATGTTTTCCATCAACTAGTTGCTAGATTTTTTTCTGGTCGCAACGGTCTACAGCGATTCGTGTAATTTTCGGCATAACGTTATTATTTTTCCGTTCAAACGTTTCACATTTTTGAACGCGAAAATAAACACGTTAAACGAGAAATTCTCGTCATTCGCTGTAGACGGTTAAACCCGTCATATTTTTCTTTACGCGCCGGTACCTTCGGCTCTAAAAGTCAGAACGTTTGGTCGCGGGAACCGGCTCGAGGCCATTTTAATCAGATAAAAGGCCATTTGATCATGGCCATTGATCTGGTCAACCAACGAAAGTCAACCAGATCAATGGCCCTTGAATTAACATGCATAATACACGTGAACAGTGCCAAGGGAGTGCAGCGAAGCAGGCCACGCCCGAGCCACCTGCTCCCATCGCGTCCGTAGCTTCCTGTCCCTCCGCCATCATCACGGCTAGCACCCTAGCCTTGCCACCGCGACCAGCCAGCCACCACGCGCAGCCCCGCGTCTCCCTCCTCACGCGATCTTCGGCTATAAATAGCCACTCTCCTCCAACGCATTCGGGGCACAAAAATTGGCAAGCTTTCTTGCCCTCTCTCCCTCCTCTGATCAGTTGCTTATTTCAAGCGAATATCGTCCAAGTTCAAGGCTTTGAGGTGAGCTTTCTCTCTCTAGCCTTTTTTTCGGTTTTTAAGCCAAAATTCTGTTTAAATTCGTTTGCCTCTTGTTTGAGCAATTTAATTGCTTTCTTTTATGTCATTAATTCACACACATAACATAGATTAAATTCACGCTTTCACTTTTAAAAAATCGTCGGTTAGTTTGGGCGAATTAATTAGTTTTCGATAATTAACAGTTTTGTCGTTTTTTCGAAATTAAATTTTGTACGAGTCAAACTAAAAATCGGGGTTGGTATGGTCGGGAAGTCGTCGAAGAGACGAACATTTCGATATGAACGATTTTCAAATCGGCCACTTGTGGCCGGAGCTTTGCCGCCGGCGACCAAGAAAGGTGACGAATGAACAGTGCCAGGCCAACGACACTATTCACGCGGGAATGGGCTTGGCCCATTCCCTTTTAAATTCTCATGGGCCAGGCACTATTCCTGGCCCATTTTTCACTTATTTTCATTCTTCAATTGGGCCCAGCCCATTTTCAATTGTTTTCAAAACTTCGGATCACGTTTTTTCGTAAAATACTCGTATGCTTTGTATGATTATTTGTCGTACTAACACTTTTAATTTTTCTGTAATATCAACTGTTTATTTTCTGCAAAAATCAACTGTTTAATTATTCGCACTTTAAATTTCAGTAATTTTACTTTCGGCAATTTAAATTCAATACCGCCTACATGGTCGGTCGCAATATCAACTGTTTATTTTCCGCAAAATATCAACTGTTTACTTTTCCGTATTTTACTTTTCTGCACTTTAAATTTCAGCAATTTAATTTCAATACCGCCTACATGGTCGGTCGCAATATCAACTGTTTACTTTTCCGTACTTTACTTTTCTGCATTTTAAATTTCAGCAATTTTCTTTCGGCAATTTAAATTCAATACCGCCTACATGGTCGGTCGCATTTTAATTCTCGTAAATATTCAACTGCTTTAATTTTTCGCAAAATTGCTGGAAGTCATTCCGTAAATTATCAACTGTTTACTTTTCCGCACTTTATTTTTCCGCACTTTAAAATTTCATCAATTTACTTTCAGCAATTTAAATTCAATACCGCCTACATGGTCGGTCACATTTTAATTCTCGTAAATATTCAACTGCTTTAATTTTTCGATAACTGCTGGAAATTCTTCCGCAAATATCAGCTGTTTATTTTCTGCAAATATCCAACTGTCCATTCTCTACATTATCAGTCTGTTTATTTTCCGCAAATCATTAAATTTTTTTTATTATTCCCTGTAAATCGCCAATAGCATTTAATTTTTCTGCATTTATCAAAACAGCATTTCATTTTCGTATGCGTAAAATCCATCATTTTCCGCATGCAATCAAGACAGCCTTTAAATTCTCGTATGCTTAAAATCAATCATTTTTCGCATACAAACAACCTAGCATTTAAATTCTCGTATGCTTAAAATCCATCATTTTTCGCATGAAATCAACATAGCATTTAATTTTTGTATGAGTTAAATCAATCATTTTTCGCATACAATCAACCTAGCATTTAATTTTCGTATGCTTTAAATCAATCATTTTTCGCATGCGATCAACGTAGCATTTTCATTTTCGTATGCTTAAAATCATTTTTCGCATGTAATCAACGTAGCATTTAAATTCTCGTATGCATAAAATTAATCACTTTTCGCATGCAATCAACCTCGCATTTAAATTCTCGTATGCTTAAAATCAATCATTTTTCGCATGCAAACAATCCAGCATTTAATTTTCGTATGCAATCAACGTAGCCTTTAAATTCTCGCATGCTTAAAATCCATCATTTTTCGCATGCAAATCAACTCAGCATTTAAATCTCGTATGCGTAAAATCCATCATTTTTCGCGTACAATCAACTGTCATCATTTTTATCAAACTCAGCATCTCACTTTCGTATGCGTGAAATCCATCATTTCTCGCATGCAATCAACTGTCATTTAAATTTTCGCACTCTTAAAATTGCTTAGTTATTTCTCAAGCTATCACTAACACTCTCGTTTTGTAGGTTAATTTCAAGCTTCGCTCGAAAGTACGCCTCACAAGTCCTTTTGATTTATTCGATGCTTTTCGCAAATATCAACTACATGCATGATATATAGAACTGCTAGAATTAAAATCAACCCACATGAACAACGTGTTTAAAGAGTTGCTTAAAATGCCATGTTCATATGATTTTAAATTCTCGCTTGTATTGACTGCATGTACATGGGGACTTTCGATCCCACTTCAGTTTTTCACTTTAAAATCAATCATTTAAATTGGTACTCTGTTAGCAATCCGTGTTAGGATCACGTAGTAATTAAGTTAATCATGCATGGCCCGATGATGAAATAAGAGGGCGCTCATTCAGTCTTACGGAAAATTCAGTCCCATCACGATCATAAAAAAAGACTAAAGTGACGATTCCTCTGAGGGCCCCCTTTTTCAAAACGCATTTTTAAAACACCTTTTAAAACACCTCTCTCATCAACCGGTAACCGTTTTCGGATGTGTCTCGGGTGCCTAACACCTTCCCGAGACCATAATAAGACCCCGAACCTTTTGTCTGGGGTCCAGACCCCTTTTTTGTGCCTTTAGTTTTTTACTTATTATATTTCCTATGCCATGACGATTAGGGTTCCCTAAGTCTAGCAACCAAATTAGGGTGGCGACTTCATTGCATGCTGCTAGGCGTCCTTTTACGCCGAGCATCTGAAGGTCTCAAATTTCATTGCACACTCGCGAATTTTTTTAAATTTCGAGGCGCGACAGTTTGGCGACTCCACTTGGGAACTTAGGGTCGGAGCCAGTTTTATCTTTTTAGAGAGGTGTTTTATTTGTTTATTTATTTGCTTTGATCAATTGTTGGCATGTTTATTTATTTGCTTTATCAATTGTCATATGCATTTCATAGCGCCCTACACCCAGGGGACAATTACCAAAATAGGAGGGTAGTAGTGACGCCCTAGGACACATGTCCTGGGTAGTGTTCACCAATCCCAACTCGGTTGAACCCCTAAAGCCAGTCGAAAGGTTATACGATTTCGCAAGAAATCGGGCGACTGGACGACACTTTAGGGACCTTTTCATGGTATCATCCGGGAACCATTCAAGCCAGTTAGACATGTCGGAATCAGAGCCCCAGCACATGCATCATGATTATACCTGTTTGTCGTGGCATATTGACGTGATTTTTTTCTATTATATGAACTGCAGATTTCTTACACGTGCAGGTTACTTTGCATTTAAAATTTTATTTTTGTCCCATAGGACCCATCTTGCTCATTCGACATGTCGGCACCTACACTACTTTCATTTGATATTTTCGGGGGACGAAGTTTCGACGATCAGGCCGCACAAGGAGATCTGTTGGAACGTGGGTTCGCCCCTGACATCACCACCAAGATCAAAGTAGAAGTTGTAGACTTTGACTTAACTAGGATTCGGATGTTGAGAAATGAGCTGACTGAAGACGAAGAGACACAGTTTGAGGGTATCTATAGAAAGCTACTGAGCCTAGTTGACGTAAAGACTGATTGGGGTTGCATCCGGGCAGCCCTAAAATTCTGGGATCCCTATTATCGGTGCTTCTCTTTCGACAAAGAGGTAGACTTGACCCCTATGCTAGAGGAGTACTCAGCTCTGATGTGCTTCACTTCTCCTATATCGGCCATATACCAGAATGTTCGACTCGACTCCTCAAGTGTCAAAATAAGGCTCGATAAGTTGTTAGGAATCACTACTCGTGTCAGAGAGGGGGACTACTTCTGGTGCTGGTCAGATATTGAGGCACGCTTTCGATTGTCCAACGGAAAGAAACGCTTAAGGATTCTGGCCTTCGCCATTGTAGAATTTGTCCTCTTTCCGAAAATGAGGAATGCCATCGACTCTGCAGCAGCCAACATCTTTTATGAGATGGAAACAAATGCCATCAATCCTACAACAGCCATTCTAGCCGAGACCTTTCGCTCCTTGGACTCTTGTCGAAGGAAAGGGAAAGGGAGACTTACATGTTGCACCCAGTTGTTGACAGTATGGTTGGTCAGCCACTTCAAAATGATTCCTGATCAGACCCTTTTCTTCGCAAGTTACATAAGGTCATGTCCTCTTCTCAGGGTTATCAATGCAATGACCACGGATAGATAGGAGATGGAAAATAAGGATGTCTGGATCAACCGATTCATAAATCTCTTAGAAGAAGACTTCAGTTGGCACGCCAAATGGCTGCAGACTTCCGATCCCATCGTCTGCTGCGGTCACTTACCTTGGGTTCCTTTGATCGGAGCATGGGGATGCGTTCAACTATTGTCCGGCCCTCGTCCTCAGACAGTTTTGCATCACCCAAATAATTCCAGTAACTTTTGGCATGACGAAATCAGACCTGCCACACGCTAGAGAAGATCAGAACATTCAGCTGTACGCCCATGACTGGGCCCACCCTTTTTGCCTCAAAGGGCACGGCATCCCTGCAACCACAATACCAGAATATCCACAGTGGAGGTCTAGACGGGTTAACGGCAATGTCTTACCTCGCCCAGAAAATCAAAAACCGATGGAAGAAGAAGGGGAATCTCAAGTGAGCGAAGGAATGGATGTCATGGCTTACGCTCAAGTGGTAGAACAGATGCGAGCAGCACAAGAAGAACGAGATCTGATGGTAGAGGAAAGGGATATGGCCCAAGCTCGTCAATGTGGCTTAGAGGTCCAGATGAATGAACTGGACAGGCAGCACAAGGATTTCGTCCGCGTACAAGCAGTACAAAAGAAGGTGGCCCTCAGGGCCTTTAAGGAACGCTTGAGCAGTGAAACCCGCAAAAGAGAAGCATCAAGTGCCATAATTGAAGACAGGGATTCAACGATAAGGGTTTTGACTACTCGCGCAGACTTGGGAGAAAGGAACAACCAAGTACTGCAAAGCCGAATTACCGCCTTAGAGGCTGAGTTAGAGATGAAGAAAGGGGAGTTGGCTTCGATGGAGTACCTTTGGCAGCAGGACTCGGGCGCCCAGGAATGACACCTTCAGGGAAAGGCTCGGCGATCGGCCCGTCTTTTCTTTTTAGCTAGGACCCCTAATTTCATCTATCCTAGCCATTTTTGATGAATTTAGGAAGTTGGCAAGTTTACCATATGTTGTAAACGCTTTTTAATAAAGTCGTACTCTTTCGGATATTTATTAAATCGCCTCATCTTTTCCATATCAACTATCCCTCCAATACAAACCAAAAAAAACAAAAAAAAAAAAAAAATCTCTCTCCGGGATAAAACGCAATCATCTCACCGAAATTCCGAAAGATCAGAACAAAACACCCGAGTATCGCTCACTCATGGCCATGTCTTCCTAGTTTATCACAAAAAGAAACTCCAAGTTCATGAAAAGATTCTTGTCTCTCCCCTCTGTTGAGTTTACTAGGCATCAGGCCTTGCATCGTCAAAAGTATGGCGTAAAAAGAGATCTTCCTAGCATGGCGACATTGGTTGCCCCTGCTGATTTGGGCTTTGCCGTTAGCATCTCAGATTTGCTTCATATCGGGGAAATGTATAGAGGCTTCCTTCGTATCTTGTCACCCACTGGGATTCCTCGCCTCACCGACCTCCTTGAAAATATCAAATGAAAGTGTGGCCGGAAAACGAATGAGCAAATGTGGAGGCCTCAGGGATTGTATATCACCTGTATATCCTCACTTGTATTTACTTTTCCTGTGTTTTTCCCTTTTTCAGGTTCACGATAGCTCCTCGAAAGCAAGCTACTCCGCACAGGCTCCCCCTAACTAGACTTCAAAAATGAAAAATGACTGAACTGGCCAAGACCGACGAAGCACTAATGGCTAGAATCGCAGAGTTAGAGGAGCAAGTTAGGATCACTACAGAAAGAGCCACCAAGGCCGAAAAGGAAAGAGATGAAACTGTCGCCGAAGTGCAACCGGGTTTTGATCTCCCTCAAACAAAAGGATCTCCCTCTTCGCTCACCATCGCAGGACCTTCCGTACTCCCGCCACTTTCTGGTCCCCCGGGCCATTGGAGATGGGATAATCCCTTCACAGTACCCATCACTGCAAATCCTACAGTTAAGGCGGGTGAAGAGATCTCCCCGTCGCTTCAGCACCTTTCAGTCAACCCTGCCGTGGACCCCAGCAAGAGCCAGGCCCACCTGGAGGCTTTGTATCTCCCTCCTATTCCTCCGAGCACAGTTCCCGGACCTGTGGGAACTCAGCTCCTCACTTTCAACCCAGCACAACCTCAGTTCTCATCAGAACCTATGCTGCCCTTCGGTTCTAACCCCATCGGGGCCGAGAAACCAAAAAGTGACAGACTGAATATTCTCGAGGAGAGACTCAGAGCAATCGAAGGGGTCGATCCATTCGATCCCACAGGTCCCGCCGACATGTGCATGGTCCCCGGGATCGTCATACCTCCGAAGTACAAGATCCCGGACTTCAAAAAATATACTGGGGTAGAATGCCCGAAGACCCACCTCAGGCATACTGCAACAAGATGGCAGAGATGATCCACAACGAACCGTTGTTGATCCATCTATTCCGAGAAAGCTTGACCAAGCACGCCCTAACTTGGTATATGGGGCTGGACAGAGCCAGGATCAGGACGTGGAGAGACTTGTCCGATGCCTTCTACCGACAATACAAATTCAACATGGAGGTGGCTCCTGACCGCGCCGACCTGCAAAATCTGGAAAAGAAAATCAGCGAGTCCGTGAAGACCTATGCACAAAGATGGAGAGAGTTGGCTTCGAGAATCTCTCCACCCTTAAGCGACAAGGAACTCTTGTCGATTTTCTTGCACACCTTCAAAGCTCCCTACTACACCTACCTGATCTCGAACCCCTCAAACAGCTTCTCCGACATGGTCCTAATTGCCGAAAGAATCGAGCAAGGGATTAAGTCTGGGCGAATCACGCATCCAACACCAGAGTCTGTACCAAAGAAAGCATCAGTCGCGAAAAGGGACGTCGGATTTGTTGCTCCCCAAGCTAATCAGGGGCAACCGTTTCCGCCACCACCGCCTTATTTGGTACCACCGCCGTATCAGCCGGTGTCACTATATCAACCCACCTCCTTTCCTTTTAATTCACCACAAATCGCTAATATCCTACCTCAAAATTCTACTCATTTCCCACCACCTCCAGTACAAACATCACAACCTATGCAACTCAAACCATATAACCCACCAAAAGACCCAAATAACCAAAACACGACCAACAATCGGTGGAACCGAGAGCCTCTACCTCCTCTCCCTCTCCCTGCAGGAGAAATCTACAAACATCTCCTGGCGGCTGGACAGATCGTACCGGTTCCTGCTCAGCCTCAATTGCCTCCTTACCTAAAGTGGTATGATCACAACGCAAGATGAGAATATCACGCTGGAGCCCCAGGTCACACTCTGGAAAATTGCTTCTCATTCAAGGCAAAGGTCCATCACTTGATCAAAAGTGGATGGGTATCTTTCGAAGGATTAGCAAAAGGACCCAACACATCCACCAACCCTCTCCCCAATCATTCCCAAGGAAAGGGAGGGGATGCCATCTCGGCAGGAGAAAGCAACGACCATTTATCTTCCGCATCGAGTTGGCCACAAGAACAACTTTTCCAGGCCTTAGCTCGAGAGAGATATGTGCTATACTCAGGGGGCAATCCAAGTCACTGCATGTACTGCAAGGGAAGCGACGGTCACAAAATCCGAAGCTACATGTTGTTCGCAGAAAAGGTGAGACAACTCTCGAGTCTTGGGGTAATACAAACCCAGAAAGCGACCCCTGGGGAAGGATCCATCAACACGATCGGAGATGGATTTCCTATCCCGCATAACGCCAATGGAACCCCACTCCAAATGGTCCAGAAGAAAGGATCGACTTCACCGTGCAAGCGGTTCTCCGCGCGCCGCGACGAAGGCGACCGCGAGATTGACACCTTGGGCCAACCTTCTGGGAAGTTCGATTACCTCGTCAGGCATTCGGCACCATCTTCCTATTCTAGCATAGTGCCCTTACTACCTTCTTGGGAATCCTCAGACTCCGAGTCATATCCTTCACCGACATGGTCGCTTCTTCCGTTTCCTTTGAAAGAGATCTACGCAAGCCTCTTGGCAGACGGGCAGATTACACCATCCCCACTCTCGCCTCAATCCCTTCCTTACCCTAGCTGGTATGATCCAAAGGATAGCTGCGAATATCACGCCGGAACCCTAGGACACTCCTTGGAAAACTGTTACGACTTTAGAGAGAAGGTCAAGCACCTAACCAAAGAAGGACGAATCTTGTCCAAAGGTTTGACAAGGGGTCCTGATATGACAACCAGTCCTCTACCGCACCATAATCCTAGGATGAGCAACATTTCTTCCATTGGAATTGACCTTTCTCACCTGTCGATGGGGGAAGTACCCAATGAAGAATTGTTCTTCGCATTAGCCAACAACGCTTATCTGCCGTTCCCAGGGAATAGTCAGGCCCAATGCCTATTCTGCCAAGGGGAAAGCAAGCATGACATCCAGGATTGCAGACTTTTTCGGCAAAAAGTCAAGCAACTTGCAACATTTGGGATCATTCAAACCAAAGGGGAAACCCAAGGAGCCATCAACGCCATCGAGGACAATCCACCAGCACCTTACTCCTTCGAATACGCGGCCCAGGCAGGGGAGGCAGCCATGATCCCATGCAAAGTAGTATTCACATTAGCTGTGAATACTCCCAGCCGGGACTTACACGCGGTCCCATTCAACTACGGATACACGGTGGTCACCACCCCTCCTACAGTCGCACCAACAACACTCGCTATCGGCGAAGCCTCTCATATCGGGGGCATGACCCGCACTGGAAGATGTTACATTTCGGAGGAAGTAGAAAAGCAACGACAAGCCAAAGGGAAAGACCCTGTGATCCGCGAAGAGACGATAGAGGAGGCGCAAGGTTTGAGCATACCTGTAACCGAGGACGAGACAACTGAGTTCCTCAAGATCATGAGACAGAGCGAGTTCAGCATCATCGAACAGCTAAAGAAAACCCCAGCTCGTATCTCCATCATGGAGCTGATCCTCACTTCAGAGCCGCATCGCCAAGCTCTCTTAAAAGTCTTGAAACAAGCTTTCGTGACTAAGGATATCACTACAGAAGGGGTGGAAAACCTTGTCGGAAGGATCCAAGCCTTAAGCAGCATTTCCTTCTCGGAAGAAGAGATCGACCCCTCGGGAAGAGATCACAACAAGGCCCTATACATCACGGTAGAGTGTAAAGGACACGTCATAGCAAAGGCCCTAATCGATAATGGGTCCGCAATTAATGTCATGCCCAGGCATGTCCTTGAACAGCTGCCGGTCGATTCCTCCCTCATAAAACCTAGCGGAATGATAGCTAGGGCTTTCGATGGCACCACTCGAGAGATCATCGGGAACATTGAGTTGGATATGGTCATCGGGCCCCACCCTTTCATCTTGACATTCCAGATCATGGAAATCCAACCCGCTTATAGCATGCTTCTAGGACGGCCTTGGATCCATTCAGCGGGAGCCGTCCCCTCTTCCCTGCATCAGTGCCTCAAATACATCAAAGGCAATGCCCTCGTCACGATAAAGGCCGAAGAAGCCTTGATCTTGGCCAAGCATGCATCCGTGCCTTACATCGAAACTACCAAAACCCTGGAGAGTTCCTTCCAAGCCTTTGAAATCGTCAACGCGGGTTGGATCGAGGAGGGATCCCCCGTTTGCGAAGCCTCAAAATCGGGGGTAGCCAAAACAACCACTAAGTCAACACTAGAGGGAAGCTTACAATTAGGAAAATGGCTCGGGGCCGAGTTACAAGGATCGAAAGGCTGGGCGCCTCCGAAGAGCTTCGGAGATCGATTTGGGTTAGGGTACCAACCCAGCAAGGCCGATTTCACCAGGATCGCCCAAGAAAAGAAAGAAAAGCAACTGGCTAAGCTATTTGGACGTTCAGTGCCAGAGGGCAAAATGCCGATTCCCCATATCAGAACCACGTTCCCCTTCGCCGCTGAAACCATCAATGAAAATCCAATCAGGGTATCAGACCTCCGTATCTGCACTCTAGGAGAAGAAGGATCGTCGCCTGGTTCAGTCATTTTCGTTAAGAAGTCAGGGGAGTCTGTGGGCAACTGGACCATCACCATGCTTCCGGATGTCTCTCCGTAATTTCTCATTTTGAAAAATATATATATGTTTTTGGCACGTTTTCTTACGAAAACATTTTTGTAGGGACTCCTGTTCCCTTTTGTTAAAAATCAATATATATGCAAATTTTCATTTTACGCATCTCTTTTTTCGCACTTTTAATTTCAGGATGAGTGTTAGTTCGGATTGTCTTGATAAAACCTATGTCTTTACTGGCGAAGAAATCATCGCTACGACCGAAGACAAGGCCGAAGTCTCCGACGAACTGACCCGTTTATTAGAAAGTTCAGAAAAGGAAATAACCCCTCATCGGGAGGAATTGGACGAAGTAAACTTGGGGGCAAGCAATGAGAATCAAAAACTAGTCAAGATCGGAACTACCCTGGATACGACTCAGAGAGAAAGGTTGATTTCTCTCCTCAAGGACTACTCCGATGTATTCGCATGGTCATACGCCGACATGCCAGGTCTTGATCCCGGGATAGTTGAGCATCGTATTCCGTTAAAACCTGAGTTTAAGCCTGTCAAGCAAAAACTTCGGAGGATGCATCCAGACATCCTTCTGAAAATCAAAGAAGAAGTTACCAAGCAACTAGACGCGGGTTTTTTGAGAGTTGCAGAGTACCCAGAATGGATCGCCAACATAGTGCCAGTGTCTAAGAAAGATGGGAAGGTTCGCATGTGAGTGGACTTTCGGGATCTCAATCGAGCTAGCCCTAAAGACGACTTCCCTCTTCCCCATATCGACATCTTGGTAGATAGTGCCGCCAGAAATGACATGTTCTCTTTCATGGACGGATTCTCGGGGTACAATCAGATCAAGATGGCACCCGAGGACAGTAAAAAGACGACCTTCATCACGCCCTGGGGAACCTTCTGCTACAAGGTGATGCCCTTCGGATTAAAAAATGCAGGAGCCACGTACTAACGTGCTGCCGTCACCCTTTTCCACGATATGATGCATAAAGAATTGGAAATATATGTCGACGACATGATAGCCAAGTCTCACCGCACGCAAGATCATCTAGACATCCTGAGAAAGGTGTTCGAAAGGTTGAGGCAATTTCGGCTACGGCTAAACCCAGCTAAGTGTACCTTTGGAGTGACTTCCGGGAAGTTATTGGGATTCATCGTCAGCAACAAAGGCATAGAAGTGGATCCTGATAAGATAAAAGCCATTCAGGAGCTACCCGCTCCCAGCACCGAAACGGAAGTAAGAAGCTTTTTAGGGCGCATCAACTACATCTCTCGCTTTATCAGCCAGTTAACACTTACTTGCGAGCCGATGTTCAAAATGCTAAGGAAGCACGGAGATGCAGAATGGGACGAAGACTGCTAGGAAGCCTTCGAGAAAATCAAGACATATCTGCAAAACCCACCAGTACTAGTTCCTCCGACGTCAGGACGGCCTTTGCTCATGTATATGACAGTCACGGCTAGTGCTATGGGTTGCGTTTTGGGACAACACGATGAGTCCGGAAAGCGTGAACAAGCCATCTACTACCTCAGCAAAAAATTCAACGAATGTGAGATGCGTTACTCTATGTTGGAACGAACCTGTTGCGCCCTAGCATGGTGCGCCCGAAGGCTCCGGCAGTACATGTTGTATTAAACGACGTGGTTAATCTCTCGCATGGATCCCATGAAATACATCTTTGAAAAGCCGTACCTGTCAAGTCGTATTTGTAGATGGCAAGTCTTATTAGCTGAGCACGAGATCATCTATGTAACCCGTAAAGCGGTTAAAGCAAGCGCCCTCGCCGATCACTTGGCTGATCATGCCTCGGACGAGTATGAGTCGTTGAGCTTCGACTTCCCCGACGAGGACATCATAGTGATTGAAGAGGAAATCACGGAAGATCTCCAAGAAGATGACTGGTGGACCATGTTCTTCGACGGTGCGGTGAACCTCTCGGGCAAGGGAGTGGGAGCCGTAGTCATATCCCCAGATGGCTGTCAATTCCCCATAGCATGCAAATGGAACTTCCCATGCACCAATAACGTCGCCGAGTATGAAGCGTGCATCAGCGGTCTGACAGCAGCCATCGACTTAAAAGTAAAGAAGCTCCGAATCTTCGGCGATTCAGCACTCGTCATCTATCAAGCCCAGGATTTATGGCAGACACGGGATTCCAAGCTCATCCCTTATCAAAAGTTACTCACCCAACTCACACGGGAATTCGAGGAAACCGAATTCGACCGAGTCGACAGAGAAAAGAACCGCTTCGCAGACGCGTTAGCCACGTTGGCCTCGATGTTTAAGTTAGAATGCGGAGTAATGCTTCAACCATTGAGAGTGGAAGTAAAGGGAGCTCCGGCATGTTGTGTTGCCTTGGAAGAGGAACCTGACGGCAAGCCATGGTTTTACGACCTAGTACAGTTCATCAGAAACCGGGAGTACCCACGAGGGGCAAGCCGGGTTAGCAAAAAGACCCTCCAGCGCTTAGCACTAGACTTCTACCTCGACGGCGAGGTTCTATATAAAAGGAGAGCTGATGGAGCTTTGCTTCACTGCGTCACCATGACCGAGGCAAAGAGAATCATAGCAGAGATCCACAAAGGGGTTTGTTCCACACACGCAAGTGGACACATGATGACCAGGCAGATAATGAGACAAGGTTATTTTTGGCTCACCATCGAACGAGATTGCATCAGCTATTTTCGGAAGTGCCACAAATGTCAAATCTACGTGGACCATCTCCACGTCCCTCCAGCCCCTCTCTTCAGCATGACATCGCCTTGGCCTTTTTGCAATGTGGGGAATCGACATCATCGGCCAAATTCATCCAACAACCTCTAATGGCCATCGCTTCATCCTCGTAGCAATTGACTACTTCACCAAGTGGGTAGAGGCCGCCTCTTACTCTAGCATTACTCAGAAAACGACCATGCGATTCATTGAGAGAAATATCATTTGCCGTCATGGGGTCCCAGAAACCATCGTCACGGACAACGGCACCAATCTCAATGGAAAGATGATTGACGATCTTTGCCAGCGTTGGAAGGTGAAGCACTGGAACTCGTCACCATATCGACCAAAGATGAATGGCGCAGTCGAAGCAGCAAACAAGAACCTGAAGAGGATCATCCAAAAGATGGTAATCACTCACAAAGACTGGCACGACATGCTTCCCTTCGCACTACATGCTTATCGGATAGCAACCCGTACGTCCACAGGGGCAACTCCCTACTCCTTAGTTTACGGCATGGAAGCCGTAATTCCCCTCGAGGTAGAAATTCCTTCTCTCAGAATCCTAGCCGAATCTGAAGTAGAAAAATCTGATTGGGCGAGAGTGAGGTACGAGCAGCTGAACCTCCTTCCCGAAAAGCGCTTGGCCGCTATCTGCCATGTGCAATTATATCAGCAAAGAATGGTCAACGCTTATAACAAGAAAGTGCGACCTCGCAAATTCGAGGCTGGGAATTTAGTGCTAAAGAAAATTCTCCCTCATCAGGAGGTCAGTCAAGTAAAGTGGGCCCCAAGGTACGAGGGCCCGTACCTGGTCAAAAGTGCATTCTCAGGGGGTGCCCTAATGCTAACCAACATGGAGGGAGACGATCTCCCAAAACCGGTAAATGCCGATGCAGTCAAGAGATACTTCGCCTGAAGCATCGTGGACAGAGCGTCCGGTCAGCCAAAGACATAGGGTTTTATCATGACAATCTAGCACAAACATTTGTCCTGAAATGAATAAAACAAGTTTTTTTTTTCAGAAGATGCTCGTTATTTTAAAAAATTTGTTGTCCCCTTTCTCTTTCTAAAAATTTGTGAGATGACAAAAGGAGGCATGGCATAGATGGCTCCCCAGGAGTAGCTCGGGACGCAAGACGTGTCACTTAGACTAACGCCACTAATCACTCTTCAGTTTTGCAGGGACGTAAGGTCTCACGCCTCAAATCGTCGTCACAATAAAACCAGAGAATTTCGCTCGTAGGAGCTGTTGAATTGCCGTAGCAGGCCACCTTCAAGAGCGAATCAGGAAAGATTTTAAGACAAACCATCACCATCTAAAGTGAAATTTCTTTTCCTCGCAGTGCTACCAGCACAACCGGCATCGCAAACAACCAGTCTCAAAGGACTAAATGCCGGACCAAAGTCACAAAGCCCATCCTACACCGGCCGAGCTGTCAGAACACTAGCAACGTCGGCTTCCATCTCCGTTCACCTATTCGGAAGGAGCTCATCACCAAAACTCCATGGTCGCCCAGCACACCCTTGCAAGCAACAACTCCTGGAAAAAGCACGACAGAAAGATGTCCCCCTAGAACTACCGTCAACATTCTCAATGCGGTCTAGTTCAAGAAGTATCCCAACCTCCGCACCATGATCAACACGGTGAAGATCAATCCTTTAATTGAGGGACAGCCAGGCTGCGAGTGTCACCCACGCCAAGGCAAGAGCTACGACAAAGCATCTAACAATAAAGCCATCATCAACCAACATCCGACACAAGTCACTCAGTGACCCACGGATTGCCCGTCTAAAAGGGAGAGCTTAAAACTTATCAATCGCTTTACTTTTGCTAAAGAGCGTCTTGCATTTACTCCTCATTTGTGCTTGCCGTATCTTTTTCAGGGACTGGGTCACCCCCATTTGTTGCCTGCAGAAGAATGGTAAGCATACGCCCTTGCAGCCCCGCTGCACATCACGGGGATAGAGGGTTATCCCCTCTATCCCCGAGCAACCACGAAGCCAATCAGCGAAGGTCCAGCAGGACCGGCAAGCAACTGAACCGAATGTAGATCTCGTCCTCACTACGGCTCGGATCGGCAATACCCGCAAAACAGCTAAAAAGAAACCAATCAAAGCAAGGCGTCCCAGGACTAGGACCACGTCATAGGCACCCTCGAAAAGTCGGGTTAAAGGAAGGGAGAATCCCTAAACTTATCTCATTTTTGTTTTCAAATTAATTTCCCTTTCCGTTTTCCCCTCTGCATCTCGCAGGGACAGGAAGCATCTCGCTGTCATCCGCATGGAGCTTGTGGAAGACGCCCGCGCAGCCCCGCTGCGCAGTTCAGGGGAGTCCCTCTTTCTTTTCCCTTTATTTAAATTTGTTTGTATTCCTGCTCGCTTTGATTAGCTTTAAGTCGAGTACGGTCGTCTGGCCCACTGGGGGCAACCTTAGGTCCTCGTTAGAACGTTGCAAATAAGTCGTCCCCCACATTCTAGCAATCAAACATCTAGCAATCAAAACATCTAGCAATCAAACATCTGGCCATCAAACCATCTAGCAATCAAACATCTGGCCATCAAACCATCTAGCAATCAAACATCTGGCCATCAAACCATCTAGCAATCAAACATCCAGTAATCAAACATCTGGCCATCAAACCATCTAGCAATCAAACATCTGGTCATCAAACCATCTAGCAATCAAACATCCAGCAATCAAACGTCTAGCAATCAAACCATCCGGCAATCAAATCATCAATCAATCAAAAATAAAAAATCAATCAAAAATCCCTCTTTAGCCCGGCTCAAACAAAAGCATACTACTCTCATAAGCATTTTCATGCACAGCATAGGTTAGGAATATTTAATCCCTCTGTTAACTCCAGCATCTATCCAAATTACGTGCCATGCATGATATTACCTGTTTGCTCTTATATCCGCGGTTTGCTCCGACGTAAGCAGTCACAAACAAATCCCGGTAAGCATCTTTGAGCCATCACGTCTTATCCTTCATGAGTGTAAGGGCCTGACTAGATACTAGTTGAGTTCGCATAATATCCAGGTTACATGCGCCATTAGACATGGGATAGCTATAAAATGACGTGGGACTTTTATGATTTTCTCCACTTTTTTCGTTTCTTCCCTCTTTCCACTATATATGTCATCACTCCCCCCAAACCGTCAATATCACTCATACCTCGGGAGCCAAAGAGCAGTTTCAGCTAAAATTGCCAGCCGGAAGTAAAAGCATGCCAAGTTCAAATTCACGATGAAGGAGACGAAAAAGGTCACCAGGAGATCGCTAAGGACTATCACCGAAGAAGCAGCAACGACGAAGGCCGAGGCCTCAAGACAGAAGGGGAAGAGATCAAGACAAAGGCTGTGCTTGCTCTGCTCTGTTGCATTTTCAAATCAAATCAAAAAGGGGAGGGATATAAAAAAAAAAAAAAAAAAGGGAAAATGAGAGAAAAAAAAAAGGAGAGAGGGGAAAAAGAAGAAGAAGAGAGAAATGCTCAGAGACATTCGAAGAATACAAACAGTCGGAGAGCCAAAGCAAGCACAGCCCGGGGACAACACAATTCAAGAAATCTCGAAGAAAATTTTCCCCAGTGGACTCGACAAAAAAGGCCCAAGGCCAACTCGAGAAATCTCAAAACATCCTTCCCTAGTAAAGTCAAGCAAAAGAGGCCCAAGGCCAACTCAAGAAACCTCAAAGCAGGCATCCCTAGTGAGAACCCGAGAAGAGAAAGGGGCCCCAGGCCAACTCAAGTAGTGAGTCGCAAAAGGAATAGCGACGACACTCCCCAATGAAGACTCAAGAAAAGGCCCCTTCGCCGAACGAAGAGCACCCCCAGCAAGGATCCCTGAGCTCACGCACTCTGTCCAGAAAGCATCCCCAGCAAAAAGCGAGAGAGCTCGCACCCCTCGCCCTCATCAAGGCCAATCAGCAAAACATCATTCATCAAAAACCTTCTAGCAAAGCAATCTTTTCCAAAACAAACTCATTTCCGGACGTTTCATGTCCTTTCATTCGAAGTCTATTCACTCGGATTGACATTGCGAACTATAAATTATGTATCATGTTAGTTGCATCTTTATGAGTGTAAAACACTTAGACTTGTTTCAGAGCGTGAGTGCAAACACTAATATCAGGTGAGGACTGCTTATGGCTGTAAATCATGGGAAAGTCTTGTCCTTGGGGTCGTTACCTCCTGAGCAGGACGCAGACGCATTCTAGGTTCGTATCAAGGCCGCTGGCGATAACTTTCTTCTCCTCCCAGAGTGACAACATTTAGTTTACAGCATTAGCATTCTTCTCCTACCAGAGTGACAGCATTCAGTTTCCAGCATAGCATTTCTTCTCCTCCCAGAGCGACCTTAGTTTAATTTCCGCATCTCGCGCCTTCTCCTACGGGAATCGGCGTTGTTTAAATTTTCTGCCTTAGCATTCTTCTCCTCCCAGAGCGACAACATTTAGCATTCTTCTCCTCCCAGAGCGACAGCATTTAGCATTCTTCTCCTCCCAGAGCGACCTTAGTTTAATTTCCGCATCTCGCGCCTTATCCTACGGGAATCGACGTTGTTTAAATTTTCTGCCTTAGCATTCTTCTCCTCCCAGAGCGACAGCACTTAGCATTCTTCTCCTCCCAGAGCGACAACATTTAGCATTCTTCTCCTCCCAGAGCGACCTTAGTTTAATTTCCGCATCTCGCGCCTTATCCTACGGGAATCGGCGTTGTTTAAATTTTCTGCCTTAGCATTCTTCTCCTCCCAGAGCGATAGCACTTAGCATTCTTCTCCTCCCAGAGTGACAGCACTTAGCATTCTTCTCCTCCTAGAGAAACCTTAGTTTAAATTCCGCATCTCGCGCCTTCTCCTACGGGAATCGGCGTTGTTTAAGTTTTCAGCATTAGCATTCTTCTCCTCCCAGAGCGACCTTAGTTTAATTTCCGCATCTCGCGCCTTCTCCTACGGGAATCGGCGTTGTTTACCTTTTTCAACCTCAGCATTTTTCCTCCTCCCAGAGTGACAGCATTTAGTTTCCAGCATAGCATTTCTCCTCCTCCCAGAATGACAGCATTTAGTTTCCAGCGTAGCATTTCTTCTCCTCCCAGAGTGATAGCATAGCGTAGTTCTACCTTTTTCCACCTTAGCATTTCTTCCCCTCCCAGAGCAACATCATTCACACCATTCTACATTTCTGCATAATTATTTTCCTCCTCCTAGAGTGACATCATTAGGACAAATCATTCATACTTCTGCGAATCGCGCATTATCTTCCGAAGCAACATCAGTCACATGTCAAGTGATCATCCCTCCAGTGGAGCTGTCGTTTATATTTTTGTAAAATTACTTTCCGTCCCCGGTAGAGTAGTTGTCATTTACATTTCCTGCAACTTATGTGCCTCTCAATACCCGAGCAGATCTAAGTTTACGTCTTTGCAGGATCAACAACCTATCTCCTCCCAGAGCGACGTGAGCAGATTACCTCCTCTCAGAGTGGCAGCATCACTTTCCTCCTCCCAGAGTGACATCAAGCAAGCACCTGGTATCCCCAGTGACAACATCAATCAATCTCCTCCTCCCAGAGCGACATCAATCAATCTCCTCCTCCCAGAGCGACATCAAGCAACTGCCTCCTCCCAGAGCGACATCATCACTGTAAGTTTGAGGTAAGACCCGCTGTGTCGCCAAAATTCGGATATAGGAGCAACTGTCTTTACTGCTTATCAAATACTTCGATAAGACAGTAAAGAGGGGGCAACTGTTGATACCCGAATTTTGACGCCATTTTTATTTAATTTTAGCATTTCTGTTATTTAGTTAATTTACTGGCATTTTCAGTTGATTTACTGTTGCTAGCATTTCTAAATTTTTCGTTGCATTTTAGCATCATTGTTAGCATCGTCAGCTTTCGAAATCGCATTTTTAATTTTTCGGCGTGTATTTTCATTATCATTATCATTAATATTTTCAGCCTTAAAAATCACATTTTTAACTATCCGGCAGTCAGTTGCTAATTTTTTCTTCGTTTTAGGTCATCACATGAATTTTAGGATTTTCTATATTTTAGCGCATTTTTTAGTATTTTTATTATTTTATTATTATTTTTATTCGAGCTTTTATTGGACCCGAGTAAGTCCGCTCGGACAATAACTTGACTTTAAAATGTTTTCCATCAACTAGTTGCTAGATTTTTTTCTGGTCGCAACGGTCTACAGCGATTCGTGTAATTTTCGGCATAACGTTATTATTTTTCCGTTCAAACGTTTCACGTTTTTTAACGCGAAAATAAACACGTTAAACGAGAAATTTTTGTCATTCGCTGTAGACGGTTAAACCCGTCATATTTTTCTTTACGCGCCGGTACCTTTGGCTCGAAAAGTCAGAACGTTTGGTCGCGGGAACCGGCTCGAGGCCATTTTAATCAGATAAAAGGCCATTTGATCATGGTCATTGATCTGCTCAAACAACGAAAGTCAACCAGATCAATGGCCCTTGAATTAACATGCATAATACACGTGAACAGTGCCAAGGGAGTGCAGCGAAGCAGCCCACGCCCGAGCCACCTGCTCCCATCGCGTCCGTAGCTTCCTGTCCCTCCGCCATCATCACGGCTAGCACCTTAGCCTTGCCACCGCGACCAACCGGCCACCACGCGCAGCCCCACGTCTCCCTCCTCACGCGATCTTCGGCTATAAATAGCCACTCTCCTCCAACGCATTCGGGGCACAAAAATTGGCAAGCTTTCTTGCCCTCTCTCCCTCCTCTGATCAGTTGCTTATTTCAAGCGAAGATCGTCCAAGTTCAAGGCTTTGAGGTGAGCTTTCTCTCTCTAGCCTTTTTTTCGGTTTTTAAGCCAAAATTCTGTTTAAATTCGTTTGCCTCTTGTTTGAGCAATTTAATTGCTTTCTTTTATGTCATTAATTCACACACATAACATAGATTAAATACACGCTTTCACTTTTAAAAAATCGTCAGTTAGTTTGGGCGAATTAATTAGTTTTCGATAATTAACAGTTTTGTCGTTTTTTCGAAATTAAATTTTGTACGAGTCAAACTAAAAATCGGGGTTGGTATGGTCGGGAAGTCGTCGAAGAGACGAACATTTTGGTACGAACGATTTTCAAATCGGCCACTTGTGGCCGGAGCTTTGCCGCCGGCAGTACGCTGGCGACCAAGAAAGGTGACGAATGAATAGTGCCAGGCTAACAGCACTGTTCACGCGGGAATGGGCTTGGCCCATTCCCTTTTAAATTCTCATGGGCCAAGCACTATTCCTGGCCCATTTTTCACTTATTTTCATTCTTCAATTGGGCCCAGCCCATTTTCAATTGTTTTCAAAACTTCGGATCACGTTTTTTCGTAAAATACTCGTATGCTTTGTATGATTATTTGTCGTACTAACACTTTTAATTTTTCTGTAATATCAACTGTTTATTTTCTGCAAAAATCAACTGTTTAATTATTCGCACTTTAAATTTCAGTAATTTTACTTTCGGCAATTTAAATTCAATACCGCCTATATGGTCGGTCGCAATATCAACTGTTTATTTTCCGCAAAATATCAACTGTTTACTTTTCCGTATTTTACTTTTCTGCACTTTAAATTTCAGGAATTTACTTTCAGCAATTTAATTTCAATACCGCCTACATGGTCGGTCGCAATATCAACTGTTTATTTTCTGCAAATATCAACTGTTTACTTTTCCGTACTTTACTTTTCTGCATTTTAAATTTCAGCAATTTACTTTCGGCGATTTAAATTCAATACCGCCTACATGGTCGGTCGCATTTTAATTCTCGTAAATATTCAACTGCTTTAATTTTTTGCAAAATTGCTGGAAGTCATTCCGCAAATTATCAACTGTTTACTTTTCCGCACTTTATTTTTCCGCACTTTAAAATTTCAGCAATTTACTTTCAGCAATTTAAATTCAATACCGCCTACATGGTCGGTCACATTTTAATTCTCGTAAATATTCAACTGCTTTAATTTTTCGAAAACTGCTGGAAATTCTTCCGCAAATATCAGCTGTTTATTTTCTGCAAATATCCAACTGTCCATTCTCTACATTATCAGTCTGTTTATTTTCCGCAAATCATTAATTTTTTTTTTATTATTCCCTGTAAATCGCCAATAGCATTTAATTTTTCTGCACTTATCAAAACAGCATTTCATTTTCGTATGCGTAAAATCCATCATTTTCCGCATGCAATAAAGACAGCCTTTAAATTCTCGTATGCTTAAAATCAATCATTTTTCGCATACAATCAACCTAGCATTCAAATTCTCGTATGCTTAAAATCCATCATTTTTCGCATGCAATCAACATAGCATTTAATTTTTGTATGCGTTAAATCAATCATTTTTCGCATGCGATCAACGTAGCATTTTCATTTTCGTATGCTTAAAATCAATCATTTTTCGCATGCAAACAACCCAGCATTTAATTTTCGTATGCGTAAAATCAATCATTTTTCGCATGCAATCAACGTAGGCTTTAAATTCTCGCATGCTTAAAATCCATCATTTTTCGCATGCAAATCAACACAGCATTTAAATCTCGTATGCGTAAAATCCATCATTTTTCGCGTACAATCAACTATCATCATTTTTATCAAACTCAGCATCTCACTTTCGTATGCGTGAAATCCATCATTTCTCGTATGCAATCAACTGTCATTTAAATTTTTGCACTCTTAAAATTGCTTAGTTATTTCTCAAGCTATCACTAACACTCTCGTTTTGTAGGTTAATTTCAAGCTTCGCTCGAAAGTACGCCTCACAAGTCCTTTTTATTTATTCGATGCTTTTCGCAAATATCAACTGCATGCATGATATATAGAACTGCTAGAATTAAAATCAACCCACATGAACAACGTGTTTAAAGAGTTGCTTAAAATGCCATGTTCATATGATTTTAAATTCTCGCTTGTATTGACTGCATGTACATGGGGACTTTCGATCCCAGTTCAGTTTTTCACTTTAAAATCAATCATTTAAATTGGTACTCTGTTAGCAATCCATGTTAGGATCACGTAGTAATTAAGTTAATCATGCATGGCCCGATGATGAAATAAGAGGGCGCTCATTCAGTCTTACGAAAAATTCAGTCCCATCACGATCATAAAAAAGACTAAAGTGACGATTCCTCTGAGGGCCCCCTTTTTCAAAACGCATTTTTAAAACACCTTTTTAAACACCTCTCTCATCAACCGGTAACCGTTTTCGGATGTGTCTCGGGTGCCTAACACCTTCCCGAGACCATAATACGACCCCGAACCTTTTGTCTAGGGTCCAGACCCCTTTTTTGTGCCTTTAGTTTTTTACTTATTATATTTCCTATGCCATGACGATTAGGGTTCCCTAAGCCTAGCAACCAAATTAGGGTGGCGACTTCATTGCATGCTGCTAGGCGTCCTTTTACACCGAGCATCTGAAGGTCTCAAATTTCGTTGCACACTCGCGAATTTTTTTAAATTTCGAGGCGCGACAGTACTCGGTTACATTTCTTCTCTGTCATACATTGAAACTGAAATATTATTCCTTCAGTCTCTGTGGTTCGACCTTGTCTTCCCCTTTAGACATTTATTTGTGCATCTAGGCATCAGGAAAATATTAGTACCTTTGAGTGACGATCAATTTCCAAGGATGGAATTAAGGTAGACCAAGAAAAGATAGATGTTATCAAAGATCTGCCTTACCCTTCTTCTGTAGGATTTTATAGGTGCTATATTAAGGATTTCTCCAAGGTGGCAGAACCCATGTGCAAACTACTTCAGAAGGAAGTGGAGTTTGATTTTAATGACGCTTGCAAAGAGGCATTTGACAAGCTGAAAGAGAAGCTTACAACCACCACTGTGATTCAGCCACCAGGCTGGAATTTACCCTTTGAGATTATATGCGATGCTAGTAATTCAACAGTTAGAGCATGATAAGATTCGGACTTCTGGAGAGGGGTAGGTGAGGAAAATGGCCGTTCGGAATCTCTGTTCTTGTCGTCCAGTGTACCTGCAAAGCGCCGGAGGGGGTCTCCGGCGTAGACACTCCGATGCTTAAGTCAGTATGGCTATTCAAGATGGCAGGGGTTCAACTAGCAATCTTAGGCTTACCTCTTCACCTTGAGTGGTGAGGTATTTATAGGCAAAATATGAGTGTTATCTCTAGGGGGTGGGCGTTATCTAGGGAAGATAACGCCCAAGTTCCTTAAGTGACGTCATGTCCTACCTGGGATGGGATAACGCCATTAGTGTGGCTAGATAACATGTGAGACCTGTGATGGGATAACACTGATGTCGACCATCCCAGGATTCCGTGTGAGGTGAGAGGCGGTAGCTACAGAGGCGGACACCCGGTGGGAGCTACAGTGTTCCGGCCTTAACACTAGGTGTAAGGATAAAAATTCCCCTAGAATTTCTTCTATAGTTATCATAAGCCCAACCAAAAATGAGCCCAAGTATTTACCAAGGGTTATCGCTTCATTTTCGGCCTTGTCTGCTCCATGGTCTTCAAGGTAACGGGATGGTGTGATTACCGAGAGACGCGTCTTTTCAAACCGTCATTCCTTTAGGCCTATAAATTGGATCTTCCACTTGCACTAATTCTTCCCATTTTTTCTGCATTTCTCCTGACATTTTCACCATGGATGAATTGACCAGAAATTTCCTGATCTCCAAGGCTCATACTCTGAAGAATCTCACCGAAGCTGACGTTGGCTTTCTGGAAACCATGTTGATTAAGACCTCTGAGGACATTCTGGAACTTCAGGGGATAATGACTCCTCTGCTGTCCAAGAAAGGTGCGGCTTCCCTGGAGGATTTCAGTCCTCTGGAGAGTGTATCGAAGTTGGTCACCGCTGTCTCCCACATCCAGGTGGTCATCACTATGCTGCAGCACAGGAAGGACCTGTTGGGGTGCTGCTTGAAGGGCATGATTGTTTCTTCCTCCGAACTGACTTCCGTTACGGATGCTCTGAGAGAGATTCCTTCGGTGCCAGGGAATGATGACACCGGGTCCAACGCTTGACCGCTTTCAGCCGCCTTTACGTTTCCTTGTCTTTTCTTTTTTATTTTGGATGTATGCTTAGGCCGTTTAGGCTATAAATAAATAAAATGACCTTGCTTGTTTCCTTCTGCTTTCTGTTATGCATGTATTGTCATATCAGTCGAGGCTGACCTTAGCCTAATCGAAAATGAGTTCACTGTTGGTTGGACTTCCACAACATTTGCTTTATTTATTCACCAAATGTCGATAAATAATCATTTCCTGTCTTAATTTCATGCCACCTTTCCAATAGTAATTGATTGGGCAGTTTTACTGGTGCCTCTCGATTAATGTGAATTTTAAACAGGCGTGATCACTGGATCAGATTCTATAATTATGATCATCATTCTCAAAGCGTATTAATTACTTCGGAGGGCGTGCGAAAAGGCAGGATTGCCTCTTTGCCACGACTATTTAATGGGATTTTTCTTTCTTTTTCCTGTTCATCTTCTTCTTATTCCTCCACGGAGATTATTTGCAATTCCATGGCTGACTCATACTCCATGGACGTTGCAGAACGTGATTCTGTTTTGACGGTCTCCGCGCCGTCGGGGTGTCTAATCCTTTTTCTAGAGATGAGCTTACCGCACCTTTGGTAGGAGAAATGATGAGCTCCCGCAGAGAGAGAAAAATTTTTCCAGCTCTCTTCCCAGGCTCGCCATCGACTTGTTCTGAATGACTATCTGGATACCTTCCGCCCTCTGAACTATCTGTTCGAGATTCACGATCGCGAGTCGTGAAATTTTGCTAGCGCGATATGCGCTCAAAAGGTGCAGCTTGACCGAGCGATGGACCACGTGAGGTTGCTGTCGCGTCTTTATGATGAGTCACAAAAGGAACTAAATAGAGAGAGATCCGCCGGGAAAGCAAAAATTGAGGTTCTGGAGGCGGAGTTAGCTTTGGAAAAGAAGAGAAATCTCCTTCTCCGTGAAGAGATGCTGGTTCGAGACGAGGAGCTTGCTAGGACACCGCTGAAAATGGAGTGGTGGAAAAAGAAAGTCTTAGAAGCCTTTATTTATGGATTCGCAGCCCGCTTTAAGGGTGACTCTTCTGATCCGGCTCAGGTTGCTGACTATATTTCCACCGTTATGAACGGGGTTAGCGAAAGTAGGAATGGCTCGTCTATTCTGGAAGGGAAAAGGGCTGACGGCAGCGGTGGTGAGGGTACGCAGCGTTTCACCTCAAGGGGCGGCTCGAGTGTCGTGGCAAGTCCCTGAGTCCCCCTTTGATTGTTATTCCATTCTCTATCTGTATTTCTTTTATTCTTCCATGGAAAGTCACTTGACTTTATTCTTTCTGTAATAATGCTGACGCCATGCAACCTCTACTGCAACGTTTCGCTTATTGTGTTGTTGCTGTTATTTATTCTTCGTTAGTGTCTTTGTGCTGCCGTGTCGTTTCGCATGGTCGAGCGGTAAGGTCAGCACTGCTTTTTAGGTCATTAGATGTTGCAGAATCCCTCATTAATGCGATTTGAAATATAATGATGAGGAGAGACACGTGTCCTTTTTTCGGAGAGACGTTTGAAGCAAGCCCCTTCTTGGGATATGTGAGTGCTGAAGCATTTCCTCTTCTTTTTCAAAACTTACGCCTTCTCGCGCGTGCCAGTCTCTTCATCGCCGTTTCTCCATGTGTCAGTTGCTAGCTGGTCATGCCTTTTTCTACTCTTTTAGGGTTATATATATTGCTTTCCCTATCTCCTTTTTCTTTTTTAACCTCTTCTCACGTCCATTGTTACCTTCTGGAAAATAGCCCGCGCAGCTCTTTCTTTTCGGTCTTGTACTCCTGCCGTTTTCTTTGCGAAGGTACATACGCCCTTTCTTTCTCTTTTCTCTTTTCTCTCTTCTTTTTTATCGATCATGACTAAGACTCGCTCTAAGAACCCTGCCGAGGAAGGGGATCCTCAAAGGTCTGCTGGGGAGGAAAAAATTGATAATACTCCTACTTCTCTCTATACTCTGCCTTTAATTCGCCGTAGATTGGCCGAGTCTAGTGTTCGGTTGGATTATCCTGTGCATGTTGCTTCTGAGTCGCTTCGCCTGAATAGTCCTTTGCCTGGCAATAGTAGAATGTTGTATGCCAAATTATTTGATTATGGGTTTCGACTTCCTCTTGACCCCCTCGTGAAACTGTTACTGGCTGATTCTGATCTGGCTCCGGCTCAACTGAGCCCTAACGCAATTTATGTTGTTAGTGCCTTTGCGGCTTTGTGCCGATTCAAGGGAATCGCATCTCCTTCTTTAGCATTGCTTCACAATATTTTCCAGCTATATTCTCGTAAGGGGGTGATATCAGTATCCCCCCGTTATGAAGATGGGTCCCTGAAGCCCTTTACTTGGAAGCTTATGGGTATTGAATCCTCCATTCCTCACTGGAAGGAGGGATTTTTCATTGTTGACTTGCCTGAGCCTCTGTGGAGGGCCAGTTTTAATGAAGACATTAAAGATGGGGCTTGGGGTAGCAGAAAACCCCTCTCTGACCCGGAAGATGGTTGGTTGAAGACACTGCTTCAATTGGACTTTAGTGTTGACGCCCGTAAAGTGGCTAACGGGTTGGATATGGAGAAATGCAAAAAGGGTGAGCGTTTGGCCTTTTTCCCTTTATGTTGCAGTGAAGTACTAACGCTAATGTTTTGTAACTGTGCAGTGCCTCCACCTGGCTGGGAGCCTGAGTATTTTCAGAGAAAGAGGAAATAGGAGCAGAAGAGGAAGGCAGCGGTCGAGGTTATCGCCGCTGTTGAGAGGGAAGCTGCTGCCACTTTGGATACTGCCCAAACGCTTCCCCCACGAGCCCGTGTTGCGAAGAAGAAGAGGGCTACGAAGACGAGCGTTACGCCTCTCGTACTTGCCGTTTCTTCGGAGGTAACAGCTACTGCTACCTCTTCTGGAATTCCTCTGATTCCTTCAGACACGCAGGTATTTGTGCTTTTCTTATCGCTTTCCTTCTTTCCTTCCGTGTGGTTTCTTATTATGTTCTGTGCTATCAGGAGGTCGGCACTGCTTCTGCCCCTTCCTCTTCTCTCAGTGATATGTCTATGGCGGAGGTCCTCCTGGAGCGTCAGAAGAAAGCTCGCTATGAGTTTCAGAATAGTCCCTCCTCTTCTGACGTTAACCCTCTTCTCACGTCTCTTGGGGGCGGTGGCACGCCTGTTGGGCAATCGCAGGGCGTTAACTTCGGCGGCGATCCTGGTACTTTTGGTGATTCTCCGATTTACTCTACTTCCACCGCTCACGCTCCTAACCTTGAAGCGCTTGGTGAGGAGGGGACTTTTGTTCCCAACATGGGAGATTCCAGCAGCCATCCTCTTTCTCTTGCTACTCTGCTTTTTGTTCCGATGTCTCCGTCTGCTGCCGCGAAGGGCGGCCCTGCTCCTAGCTTGATGGTTAGTGCCACCTCACATCTTCCTCCCGTTCTCCCCACTCACTAGATTGACCTGCGCTCCTTCAGAGATAACGTTCTGCAGTTTCCAGTGGATGCTACTGATGACACTATCCTCGCGTCTACCTCATATCTGGCGGCCGAGATACTATTTCTTCAGAGAGAACGGGATGCCTTCGCGGCCAAGAGCCAGCAGGAGCGCATAAACTTCCTCCGCTCCCAACTGTTTTCTTCACTTTGTCATCTTCATTACATGGATGAGGAAAACGCCAAGGAAACGACAAACGAGCAGGGAGAGATAGATAGGCTGCTATCCGAGCGTCAGCGTTACCTGGACGCCCTTACCGCCGCTAAGCAAGAATCAGAGGCTGCCAATCGGGAGGCCGCAGTTGCTAAGCAGGAGGCAACGACCGCTAAGCAAGAGGTGGAAGCTGTCAAGCTTGCTTTGGAAGAGGAAAGACAGAAAAGTGTTGCTCTGAACGAACATCTTTCTCGAGGGGAGACCGAATTGCATCAGGAAAGATAGAAATATGCCGAGATTTCTGCCGAGAAGAGTCGTTGGTATTTGAAAGAAGGTAGGGCAATCATGACGGAGGCCCTTATGTACCATTACGGGGCGGCGAGTCTTCGTGTTCAAGAGCTTGCTGATTATTTTGACAAGAGGGTCGCGACCCTTTCTGATGAGGATTTCCACCGCTCGCGATCCGCTCCACAAAGAGGAGGCCATTCGTCGACTGCTTCTTAGGCATATCCTGCCTGATTTATTTTTTTGATTTTGTGGCCACTGTGCCTTCCTTTGTTTTGTAATATTAACAATATCATCCCTCTGCTACTTTTTGAATGAAATCTCTTCTTTTTCTTCGCCCCTTAATACCTATTTGTGTGACTGCTCGACCGTGGCGTTTGCTGTCATGTTTTCCTTCTTAGAGACATGCCGTTTCTGCAGTGGTTTGACTTCTGATACAGGCTTCTCCGCTGCACCTTTGTGTTACTTTTCCACTGTCTCTGACAGTACTTTTCCGAGGATGAATCAATGTTATTTCTGCCCGTGTTGTATTCGTACCGATGGCGCCCTTTGTTGTCAGGGGAATTATCTAGCCTTGTTGAATTTAGGCCTGTCGCGACAATGTTGTTGTGATACGGACACCTCTCCGGGCTCACTTCACCGGGTATCAATCCGCTTGATTATTGGTTGCGGTATCTTTTTTCATTCTGAACATCAATGGTCGGCTTGGGGCGTGCCTCGTCTTAGTGAGCCGTCTGATCAGGACCGAGCCTCACAAGGATAGGATTTTCACTCCCAAGCGTTGAAACCTCACGTCTCTAGAGCGTGCCTCATCTTAGTGGTCCGTCTGTGTGAGCACGGTTGCCACAAGAATAGGATTTTCACTTCCAGGATGGAGTTGCTTTCTCCTTGGGACGTACCTCGTCTTAATGGGCCGTCTATGTGAGCACGGTTGCCACAAGGATAGAATTTTCACTCCTAAGGATACCGAGGTGTGCCTCATCTTAATGGGCCGTCTATGTGAGCACGGTTGCCACAAGGATAGGATTTTCACTCCCGGGGATACCGGGGCGTGCCTCATCTTAATGGGCCGTCTATGTGAGCATGGTTGCCACAAGGATAGGATTTTCACTCCCGGGGGCGTTGGGGCGTGCCTCATCTTAATGGGCCGTCTATGTGAGCACGGTTGCCATAAGGATAGGATTTTCACTCCCAATGCTACATTATGCCAAGGCGTGCCTCGTCTTAATGAGCTGTCTGATCAGGACCAGCCTCACAAGGATAGGATTTTCACTCCTAGCATTCTTTATTGCCTGCGTATTTACTGTCACAAAGTACACAGAGAATTCTGATTTATTTATTAGGGTAACGCTGACCTTACCGGATAAGAGAGACTACCCTCTTGCATGGTATAGCTTTAGCCGAGCTATATTCCAAGAATTTTGCAGGGGAGTTTCGTCGAGTGTTTCCAGATGGTACGCTCCTCTCCCCACCACGCGGGTGACACGGTATGGTCCATCCCAATTTGGGCTAAGCTTCCCCATGCGTTGCCCTATTGCTCGTTTGCCTCTGAGCACCAGATCCCCCACTTTGAGCAATCGCTCTCTCACTTGCCTGTTGTGGTATTGCACCATTTTCCTTTTGTAATGCAGGGTTTTTAAGAGGGCTTCCTCATGTGCTTCTGGTAGTGCGTCAAGGTTAGCGCGTAACCTGTCTTCATTGTTTTCTTCTCTGAAATGAGCCACTCGAAGGCTTATGGTGCCCGTTTCTACCGGTGTCACGGCTTCTGTTCCAAAGGCTAACGTGAATGGGGTTTCCCCTGTGCTAGCCTTGATGGTCATGCGATAAGCCCACAATACGTATGGCAGTTCGTCTGGCCATTTCTTTTTGGAGCCTTCCAAATTTCTCTTGATGCCGCTAAGAATGTTGCGATTGGTCACCTCGGCTTGGCCGTTAGTTTGAGGGTGTGCCACGGAAGAGAACCTTTGTTCGATTTAAAATTCCGCGCACTGATCCCTGAAGAACTGGCTCATAAACTGCATTCCGTTGTCGCTAACCAGTACATGCGGTACCCCAAATCGCATAATAACTTGGTGCTTAAAGAAGCGCCAAATTTTCTCAATGGTGATGGTGGCTAACGCCTCTACTTCAGCCCATTTTGTGAAATAATCCACCGCTACGACCACGAATTTTAATTGGGATCTGGCCTTCGGAAACGGGCTCAAAATGTCAATGCCCCATTTAGCAAATGGGCATGGAGCGACTATTTCTGAAATCTGCACAGCCGGCTTTCGCGGGATCTTAGCATATTCTTGACATTTCTGACAGGTCTTTACAAAGTTGTGGAAATCTCTCCGAATAGTGGGCCAGTAGAACCCTGACCGAAAGACTTGAGCTGTCAAGGTGTCGCTGCCAACGTGCATGCCGCATATCCCTTCGTGAATTTCTCGCAACACATGGAGGCCTTCCGTCTCCGATAGGCACTTAGCGGCCGGGTGGGAAAAACATCTTCGAATCAATTCTCCATTGTAGTACGTGCATCGTGCCGCTCGTTTCAGGATTTTCCTTTTTTCCATGCTTTCTGCCGGTAGCTTGTCATGCTTCAAATATTTTATTATTGGAACTATCCAGTCATCTTCTACTTCTTTCACACAAAGTGATGCCTGCTCTTCCATGAAAGAGGGCGTGGATAACTCTCCGTAGTGCACATCCTTGGGTACAGAGGCCTCTAAGTTGGCTACCATTTTGGCGAGGTTGTCAGCCTCCGCATTATCCTCTCTGGGAATATGCTCAAAGGTGACTTGGGTGCCTTTTTCTGTATTTCTGACAGCTCTCACTTTACTTTGGCCAAGTACTGAATCATGATAGGCTCTCTGGCTTGGGAGTTCCCCAAGACTTGGTCTATTATCAGTTTAGAATCTCCGCGTATCTTTAGGCATACACCTCCGGGGATGAGAGGTATGAGTTTTCTGGCTCCTCTTCTGACGGGCCTGCTGACGCATCCTTTGTGAAGGTGCATTCCGCTATGAAGTCTGCTAGCGCTTGGGCTTTAATGGCTGGTCTAGCTTTGTACTGCAACCCGTATTGCTCGAGTTCGATTACCCAGACTAACATCCTCCCCGAGGACTCTGGTTTCCTGAAGATTCTTCTCAAAGGCTGGTCGGTGAGTACAGTGACGAAATGGGCTTGGAAGTATCGGTCCATCTTCCGCGTTGCTTGTATTAGGGCGAGGGTTATCTTCTCGATGTGGGCGTATTGCAGCTCAGCGTCTTTCAATATGTGGCTGACGAAAAACACAGGGTGGTGTATATGCCCTTCCCCTCTTACGAGGACAGCACTAACTACCTCGTCAGTTACGCCCATATACAGATATAGCTCATCGCCGGGTTCAGGTCTCGTTAGCACTAAATCAGAGGAGAGATAAGCCTTTAGTTCTGCGAACGCCTTCTCGCATTCCTCCGTCCACCCAAAAAGGGCCTTGTTTCGAATAACCTTGAAGAATGGGAGGCATCTCACACCCTGTTTAGAGATGAATCTTCCTAACGCGATGACGCGCCCCTTGAGCTTTTGTATTTCTTTAACAGTCTGAGGAGGTATCATGTCTTGGATGGCTTTTATCTTTGAAGGGTTAGGTCGGATGCCCTTCCGGCTGACTACATAGCCCAAGAATTTACCCGTTTGGAACGCAAACATGCATTTTCGCGGATTTAATTTCATTTTGTATTCTTCCATCACCTTAAAGACTTCTTCCAAGTCGGCCAGGTGGTCTTTGAAGCTTCGACTTTTGACTAGGATGTCATCTACGTAGGCTTCTACGTTTTTCCCAATCTGCTTTTCAAAGACTTTGTTGGCCATGCGCTGGAATGTTGCCCCGACATTTTTTAGCCCAAACGGCATGGCAGTGTAGCAGTAAGTGGCTTTTGGGGTGATGAAGGCAGTTTTTTCCTCATCTTCCACGGCCATGGGAATTTGATGATACCCGGAGTTAGCATCTAGAGAGCTTAAGTAGGCATACCCAGCGGTTTGATCGACCAACTGATCGATTCGAGGAAGGGGATAGCAATCCTTAGGACAGGCGTCATTTAAGTCGGTGAAGTCGATACACATGCGCCACTCTCCATTAGGCTTGGGGACTAGCACGGGGTTAGCCAGCCAAGTCGGGTATTGGACTTCTCGGATGAATCCCGCGTTTGTTAGCTTTACTATTTCCTTCTCGATAGCCGTTACCTTTTCTGGTGAGAAAACACGCCGCCTTTGTTGAACGGGCTTAGCGTTAGGGTCAACGTTAAGCCGATGTTCCGCGACTTCTCGCGAAATCCAGGGCATATCCGCTAGTTTCCAAGTGAATTCTCCTTTGCATTTTCTTAGCAGTCGATCTAGCTGTGCATTCTCTTCAGGGCTTATCTTTTCGTTGATTAAGAGGTTGGCTTCACTATCCCCACCGATGGGTATAAATGGATCGTCTGCTACGCAAACGTAGCGATCACAGCTTATCCAGTGGCTGAGTGCGCTTTTCTTCCTTATCTTCAAATGGATCGTCCGCTACGCAAACGTAGCGATCACAGCTTCTTTGAGTCATAAGTAAGTAGCATTCGGCAGCCAGCTTCTGGTCTCCTTTGATTGAAACCACGCCATCCCACGAGGGGTATTTCATCCGCAGGTGTTTTTGTGATATCGCTGCCCCGAAACGATTAAGAAACGGCCGCCCTAGTATGGCGTTATAGGGCAGAGTCAGGTCTACGACCAGAAATAACAACTCTTCTGAGCGTTTGGATGTGTCCTCTCTGAAATAGACTGGTAGTGACGTGATCCCTGTCACTGGGATTGGGACTCCATCAACCCCAATAATTGGCCTTTTGTAAGGCGTTAGCTCCCCGTCAGGATGTTTCATCAAGTTGTATGCTTCTAGCGAGAACAGATTTACCGCGCTCCCGTTATTGACAAGGGTTCTTCTTACTCCATGACTACCGATAACGGCTGTTACCACCAATGCATCATTATGCGGGAAAACAATGCCTTTCTCGTCTTCCTCCGAGAAGGATAGCACCATCCTGTCTAACGCGCTTATTGCCTCGATTTTCCCCTGTGCGCTCTCTCGTTTGCGCTTTTCCCCGGGGCCGGGCGTTTGTTGTGCTGCTTCGTCAAAGTAGGGTGTCCCTCCCGCGATAATATTAATCATAGGCACCTGGTCGCCGTGAACAACGAGTGTCTCTCTATTTTGCCCGAGGGGGATCGTGTTGGCTCCCGTGGCGTGAGAAGGCGTTTGCCTATGGTCAGCTGTTCCTTCTGTCGGATTATTCCTGGCTCCCTCTCTTGCCTTGGTGGCAAACTCTCCCAGATAGCCTTCTTCGACCAGACGTTCTATGGCCAGTTTTAGCTCTCTGCATACATCAGTTGAATGTCCCTTTACTTTATGAAACTTACAGAACGCGTTTTCCCTTCCTCCCATTATCACTCCCGGTTTCACAGGAGCTGGGTAACGGATGGGTAGATTTCGCTGCTGGACTATCGCTAAGATTTCAGCTCTTGGCAGTATGAGTCAAGGGAGATCAGGATCATATATCCGGCCTTTTGGCGGATCCACTTGTTTCCGAGTGGGGGACCCTCCAGTCCTCCCTTTCGAAGAATTGCCTCTCTGGCGATTAGAAGCCTTGGCGGTGTACTCTTTTCGTTGACTATAGTCGTCATTTGGTCGCGTATCAGGGGCGTTGTGGTGCCGGGCGTTAGGGGTCAGGTATGGTTTTGTCGGTATGTCCCGCATTCGCTCTCTATTTTCCTCTTCTTCCATCCTCGCATAATTATGCGCTTTTAACCGCAGTGCATCCAAGGTCAATGGTGGGTCCACCATTAATGCGTCTCTCAATTTCCCGTAATGACAGTTACGCTTAAGGGCTTCCACTGCGAAATTGATGGTTACCCCCGGTGTCAAATCGGCCTAAGAATTCATTCAATGATTCCTGCGGTCTCCGATGGATATCAAATAGCGCAGTCGCTGACTTTCTGATAGGGATTGCGGTGCTAAACCGACTCCTGAACTTCTCTTCTAGCTGGGAGTCCCTCGAACCAAAGGCGTGCCACTCCTGACAGTGTCATGACAAAAATTTGGCATAGTGCGGCATCGCTACGGGTTTGAAACTGCACAAAGTCTTTCACCTTGTTAAGGTGAGAGATAGGGTCTTTCGTGCCATCATATGATTCTGTGGGGAGTTTTATATGTCGATGTACCCTGTGGTGTCCCACACGGTGACTGAACGGGTGACCAACGTTACCGTCGTGGGCTCTGCGAGGTCGATGCGGGTGATGATTTTCAGCATCGTATCTTGGGTTCTGCGGGTCGTATTCGGGATGCCGCCTGGGAGATCGGCTGCGGCTTCTTGGCGTTCGAGTTCATCGCCCTCTGCTACTAGATCTCTCACTGTATCTAGGGGATGCTTCTCTAAACATCTCGCCGCTCCTATCATCCCAATGCTCTCTATATTCATCACGTCGGCGACCTTCTTCAGGGACAGGGATTTCTCCCCTGTATTGCCCAGGGAGGTCAACAGGTCCATGTGTAGGATGTGAGACGTTCATAGGGGCCGATGACAAGGGTAGAGAAAATGAAGCCCTCTTGATTGCCGGGGCGACAACGGTCGCTCATTGACAATAGATGGAGCGAAAACTATCTGGGAGGACACGCTAGGTCCTGAGGCATGAGGCGTAAACCCAGCAGCCAACTCTGTCAACTGATTCAGTTGGGCTTGGAGGGCCGCTATAGAGTTCGTGAAAGGGTTGTCTGCATTACCGACCACAGATCCCCTCGCTTGGGGGGTAGAATAGCTGGGTCCCGCTATGTGGGAAAAGGAGGAGCAGATCTGGAATGTGGGTATTTTCGTTCTTTGTGTAGGGGAAGGATTTGATCCTCCTGCAGTGACCTCTTGCATTACAGTAGAAGCATCAGAAGTAGCGAAAGCAAAGAGTCGTCGACGAGTGTCAAATGGGATGCTGGAGGGTTGGGACGACGTGAGATCTGAATCTGAGGCCATATTCCTTCTAGCTTCGGGAAGAATGGAGCTTGGTTATTAAGGATGCTCACTTAATAGAACCAAAACTCTCAACGAGAGCACCAATTTGATAGGAATTTGTCTACTGCCGAAGGGTAGAAGGGGAAAGGGCCTTTTCCAGTTCAGTGTCCGCGGTGGTCCGTCGTACCTGCAAGACGCCGGAGGGGGTCTCCGGCGTAAACACTCCGATGCTTAAGTTAGTATCTGTGGCAAATTTGGCAGAGCTTGGGCCAGTCAGTTCTGCTTACCTTCCTCCTTGGTGAGGGAGGTATTTATAGGCGAAGTGGAGCACTTCTGTGCGATCGGGACTGTGAAGTGTTGATGTTCCCGTTAGGGGGCAAGGTCTTCCCATTAGGTGGGATCTGTAGCATCGTGGCGTTAGACATATATATGGAGGTAGGCGTTACCTAGGTAAGGCAACGCCTACGCCTCTCAAGTGGTGCCGAGTTTGTCCCGGGATGGGATAGCGCCCCAGGCCATGACGGAGTGTTTCGCGAGACCCCCTCGCTGATGTTGACCATCGCAGCGTTAGCCTTACAAAGGAGTAGATGGCTTTGAGGCTATCTCCACGGTGGGAGTGGTAGCTTTAACCCCCTCCCCCCCTCCCCCGGTGGGGTATAGGAAACAAATGCCCTTGTTGTTAGTTATATTGTTATCAATCAAGATGGAATTTGTCCCTCTATTTGGAGAGATGTCTCTATGCCCTTGATAAGTACGACTGAGAAATGCATGGATGTGCTCAAATGAATTGATAAAGTAATCAATGTCATTTATTTTATCAGTTTACTTAGAGATCGAGTGTAAATGATTGAATTGATTAAGGGGGACAAGCACCATGCCTTATGTTCAATCAAGATATCGTGTGACAAAAAAGATTATAACATCAAGTTATGATAAGTTGAGTCAAATCAATCGACCTCCATTTAACTTGGGTAGTCGTAACATCTTGCTAGAGGCCACTTATGACTTGTAGATAAAATGTGTTATTCTACTGCCAACGTTAGATGGACGTACAAGGTCGCACATTAGGAAGAGCTGAAGATAGATACATTTAAGGTCAAGTGGGAGATTGTTAGTCTTGTTCCCGAAAACTAATCTTGTTCCCGAAAACTAACCAATTGGATAAAAAAGAATTAATAGTAATTATTTAAGGAGTTAAATAAACACATAGTAATTATTTAAGGAGTTAAATAAATACTTGGTGTAGTTTTACTAGGATATTAGGGTACTTTTGTAACTAACGAAAGTTAAAACTCTAGTATATATAGTTAAGGATGTAAGCTTAAAGGATTAGGTGTTAGTGTGTGCAATTTCGGATTTCTTAGAGAAGAAAAACCGAACACCAAGAAGAAGAAGAAAAATGCAATGAGTTGTATTCTAGTAGATTGTGAATCCTTCTTTTGTCCGTTCTAGCAGACTATTCCTATCAATTATTCGACTCATTGTTGTGGATACGAATATGGGGTGTTCATCTGTATGGGTAACACCTGTTGGTTCGGTTCGACCTCTTGCAGACGGTTTATCCATTCAAATTTCTGAATTTGGTGCTTCAACGATTCAGTTTCCGGTGTAAGGTATACGGTTCAAATCCTAATTTTCATACATTATATTCGTTGGCTTGGTTCTTTTTTTTTTTTGGTTTCTGTAACAAGTCTTCCGTTATAATTACTACTGAAACCCTACAAAAATCTTTCACCTTTCCTGACATGGATAGATAGGATATATAGCTACTCGATCAAGATCCTAATAGGCCGAAATGGATAAAAGCCCGGGTCAGAAAAGTGACCTTAAGAAGTCAATTTCCTCTCCTTTTATGGAATCGTTGATATATATCTTACGATGAAATTTATTTCACCACGGCGGCTTGCTCAAAATTTTAATAACCGTTTTTTATTTAATCGTCGAGCAAAATAATTTATAGACACTAATATAATTAGATCTGCTTTTCATAGACAAACTTGAAGGCTTCGTCTTTCCAGCAATTACAATGACTTTCTTATCTCTTCATGTTCAAATAAAAAAGATTAGGGTATTTTATATTTTATCTTAATCTATCGAAGCCTTATTTCAGCGAAAATTCTCTAATCAAAATATTTTTTGTCTGCAATTTTTTCCATTCCTATATATAAGTAACCTAATCTAGGTTCAAAATCAATAACATCTTCTCTGTCTCGTCCCTTCCTGGGAGAAATATGATCAAACAATTCTCAAGCATAGTCCTTGCGGATAGGGAATTGATTGGTCCGCCAAAAAATGAGGCTTAATACCATTTCTTCACTTTCATTCATTGATTCATCATTTTGTTCCGAAATGTAAATAATTTGATCATTTCCCATAAAAAAAATGAACTATTTCAGTTAGGAACATAATTTTAATTATTTGACTGTTGAAAGATCCCATGACTTTGCGCGGATGGCCTAACTAATTCAGTTGTGTAGGAGCTATAGCTATAATCACTAGATTTAGAAGGATAATTAAGGTCACGTACTGTTGATCGATGACTGGCTAGCTAATAATACCTGCCATTGTCCATGGTCAATAATGGTGCAAGTGGGGACTGATCAGTGGTGAGAAATGAACTCCCCCCAACTTTGAGGAGCCAACCATATCGACCAGCACATTTTCTTGTAATTGCTATATATTGGGAAACAGCATATATTAAAGCAATTTAATTGAGCCAATGACATTCGTTACATTTTCTCGATTTTATTTGATAATTTGCTTTATGTATTTTATAATTTGTGTGAATTAGCTACATGTATTTGTTTATCTAAATTTAGCACTTTTTACTTATGCGTTATTTTTTTATTAAAAATTAAATGACCACATGTAAATAAAAATATATTAAATTAATACAAACTAGCGAGTATAATTAATGAATTTGCATAAAATTATAATGTATAGATAGTAAACAAAACACAAATAAATCGAGTAAAAATAATAAATATGCCAATATTTTTTTATTTAAAGTTATCAATCTCGTATCATTTTGGCCGGTATACTAGTACTTACTGGATTTTTTGGCCAAAACAATACGAGTAAATTTTTGTTTCACACCATTATATACTTTATTAAACAGTTCATTTATCAATACAAAATGAAAAGTTTTGTTTAACCTGTTGTATGTTCCACTTCTTGCCACAGGTACGCAAAAGGTCATTGAACAAGAAGAGCTATTGTTATTTATATATGTTATTAATACTTGATGGAATTTTGAATAATCATTCCATTAAGTGTTTAATTTTTTTAATGTTGCATGATTAATTTTGTTTATAAGTGTTGGATTATATAATTTATATATATTTGGTATGTATATTAAAATCCGAGATGCAATACCGAAATGGCACGCCAGTATTCCTAATATTCAGTATATCTCGCTCTTAGGAGCACGTTCGAGATGACTACCGGTACGAGATGACTACCGAAATGAGATGACTATCAGTACGAGATTAATAACCTTACTTTTAAGGTTGTATATAATAATTAATTAGTAAGAAATTTCTCCCTTTTTTTTTAAAGAAGAAGAAAAGAGTTTATATTACGGGCCCTCGTGGAATTGCGTGGGGTTTGAGAGGCTGTTATGGTTTTAAATATCATATGTTACGTTATATAATGCCGATATGTAACGTAATTTTGGCTCGTCGTTATCGTTATTCTCATTATGTAACATTTTGGCCCCTTTTTGCACGATATTGTCTGTTACCATTACGATTTTCTGTTATTTTTCGTTATAGACCGTTATGGACCGTTATATGTTATAAGTTAATAAAAAACTCATTAGGCCTATAAAATCACATTTTCATAACTAAACCCAAGTTATACTTTTAGATCCCATAATAGTAAATATAGTCTCCATTAAATAATAAATTAATGATAGATTGCTAGCTAAGTATGGACAATAATACCATGACCATGGTTATGGAACATTCAACCAAGATAGCCAAGGCTTTGATAGTTCTTCAAGCCTCTCTTCATTTCCATGTCTTCAACATGTGCCTCCACCTGAAGATTTTCAACATTCACACTCTTACTATGTGGAGCAATAAGAAAATAGAAGATCATTTGCTTACTTTCCATACTCCTTTTTTTACCCGGCATCGACACAAAGATAAAGGGAACAAGATGGTGGAGATAGTAGTAGTTGTTGTAAGAACCGGAGATTACTATTGTTCTAAACCGTATGAACAACAATCTAGGACCGGAATAAATTCAGATCATTGCATGAATTAAACGAAATGTGGAAGTGTACCTGATGATGATGCCATGTTCTTGATGATTTCGGGATTGAAGGTTTTCTAGTCGATCGTTGCTTCAGGGCCAGATGGGGAGCCACCGTTCTCTGTTTACAACTTCCTTATGTTTTTCTCTACCACGTTGTAACAGAAGAACTGTAACCTAAAATAAGCAACTTCCACCAGGGACCATATCCCAATTATTTAATTTATATTAATTACTAATTGACCCATCAACAATTAGTAATTAACCCGAGATTCTACACAATTACAAATTGTGCCCCCACACTGTATTAATTAGACAATTGGACAACTTAACTTTATTAGATCATTAAATTGGTCCAATAAACCTTATATTAACATTATACTATATGATTAAATATACTCAACATATGCGTCCATATGTCATAACGTATATATTACGGTACTAATGCACTAGTCCCGTTGTCCAAAATCCAACAATCTCCCACTTGGACAACTCAACAATGTACGATCCTTATAGTACCAACCTTTAGTCATATAGGTATATGTTAACTTCCCAAATGCTAGCATGAAACCTGTCTAATTCAATTTGGTCCATTAGTTTCATCAATGCAAGAACCAAAAGAGCAGTCGTCGCGGTTCAAGCGACTAAACTCGTGATGATTACGAGCACTAACTAATTAATGACATGGATCCAGTGTGCATGTGCAGCATGGAAATTACATGTGAAATGATCTATACATGTTCATTTCCAACTAATCCTCTTTACTTTATGAGATCAAGAATCCAGAGCATATATTGAATAAAATCAATACCCATAAACTGTGAAATAACATAATACACAGTCAATACATCTATGAGTCACAAAAGCGCAAACCAAGCTCCCACTAAACTCAGGCATCTAAACTAAGGACACCCATGCTAGATACATGGCCATGAAACATAACGAATGTCAATGCCTTTGTCAGCGGATCTGCAATCATTGCGTTTGTACCCAATAACTCAATGCTAATTTGACCACTCTGAACTCTTTCCTTTACGACAAGGAACTTGATGTCAATGTGCTTAGACCTTGACAAACTCCGATTACTGTTGGAGTACATCACTGCATCCCGGTTGTCACAAAAGATCCTCAAAGGTCTCTCAATACCAGTGACAACTCGCAGTCCTTTAACCATATTCTGCAGCCATATAGCATGATTGGATGCTTTATAGCCAGTTACGAATTCTGCCTCCATAGTGGAAGAAACGACGAGTGACTGTTTGGCACTATTCTAAGAAATCGCTCCTCCAGCCAATAGAAAGACATATCCTGAAGTCGATCTCCGATTATCCTGGCATCCAGCAAAATCAGAATCAAAATACCCAATGATCTCAAGTTGATCTGATTTCCTTTACGTGAGCATGTAGTCTTTCATTTTCAGTAGATACCAAAATACTTTTTTTTTTTTTGCTGCAACCCAATGGTCCTTTCTGGGATTGCTTTCGTATCTCCCCAACATACCAACTATAAATGCAAGGTCCGGATGGGTGCAAATTTGTGCATACATGATGCTACCCACAGCCGAAGCATATGGAACACCCTCCATGAAATTACGGTCCAAATTTGTCTTAGGACACTAATTAAGGCTGAATTTCTCACCTTTGGAGACAGGAGTATCATGTGGTCTACAATTTTGCATGTTAAACCTCTTGAGTACTTTATCGATGTAACCCTTTTGTGACAACCCGAGGATACCCCGTGAACGATCACGATGGATCTGTATTTCCAGCACAAAAGATGCTTCACCAAGGTCTTTCATCTCAAACTTATCTGAGAGAAAAGTCTTAGTATCCTGAAGAAGCTTTACATCATTCGTAGCAAGCAAAATGTCATCCACATACAGCAATAGAAATACAAACCTACTCCCACTGAACTTGTGGTACATACAGTCCTCTATAGCATTTACCTCAAAACCGTATGAAGTAATAATGCGATGGAACTTTAAATACCATTGATGAGAAGCTTGCTTGAGCCCATAGATAGATTTCTTTAATCTACAAACCAATTGATTATCCTCGTTAGAGGATAAACCCTCTGGTCGCTTTATGTAGATTTCTTCCTCAAGAACCCCATTGAGAGAAGCAGTCTTTATATCCATCTGATGTAGCTCAAGATCAAAATATGCCACCAAGGCCATAATAGTCCTAAAAGAGTCCTTCGATGAAACTAGAGACAAGGTCTCTTTATAGTCTATTCCTTCCTTTTGGGTGAATCCTTGCACAACAAGACGTGTTTTGTACCTCTCAATATTTCCTAGTGAATCCCGTTTGGTTTTGAAAACCCATTTACAACCTATCGGTTTCACATTCTTAGGCAATGGTACGAGCTCCCAAACATCATTGTCCTTCATGGATTGAAATTCATCCGTTATGGACCGTATCCACTCTTGAGCATCAGAACAACTAATGGCCTCGGTGAATGTGAGCGGGTCATCCTTCAAAGAGTCAATAGTCTCCTCATGTTCTTGCAGAAATACGATATAATCATCTGGAATCGCATTTCTTCTCACTTTAGTGGACCTCCTAAGTGGCATATCTACCTGGTTCTCAACCACTTGAGGGTGTTGAGTTTGATTCGATTGTGGATCTTCATGGACTTCCTGATGATTCTCAGGTATAACCTGTGGATCTTGTCCTGCAGGAAGATTTATAGTCTCGTTTCTTTACTTCTAAGGGACAAAGACAGGAATATGAACAATGAGCTCATCCTGACCCTCAGGAACTGCATGAAGAGGGATAATTGAATCCTCCTTAAAAATGACATTCGACCGTCTATCTTCCGCCCCCCCAAACTCAACATCCTCAAAGAACCGGGCATTTCCCGTCTGAAAAAAGTTTCGGGCAGTCCTTAAGTCCAAGTTTCGGTTGTAAAACTTATACCCCCGTGACCTCTCCGGATATCCAACAAAATAACAACAAATAGTCCTTAAGTCCAATTTTCTTTCATCGGGCCTATAAGGCCTTGCCTCTACTGGACACCCCCAAACCTTTAAATGCTTTAAGACAGGCTTTTTGCCAGTCCATAACTCATATGGGGTTCTGTTAGTCGCTTTAGTTGGTATCATATTGAGAATGTAGACTGTAGTTTTCAAGGCATCTCCCTAGAGTGATGTAGGTAAGGTGGTATTGGAAATCATACTCCTTACCATATCCTTAAGGGTATAGTTCCTCCTTTCAGCTACACCATTCATGGTCGGAGATCCCGGCATGGTGTACTGTGGAACTATCCCACACTTATCGAGAAATTTAGCAAATGGCCCAGGACGTTGTTCACCTGATCCATCATATCGACCGTAGTATTCACCACCACGATCTGATCTGACAACCTTAATAGCTTTTCCGAGTTGATTTTCAACTTCGGCTTTAAAAGACTTGAAAGCGTCTAAAGCCTCGGACTTTTCCTTTAAAAGGTACAAATAACCATAATGAGAGAAGTCATCTATAAACGTGATAAAATACCGTTGACCATTCCAGGATCCCGTAGGGAATGGACCACAGATATCGGTATGTATCAGTCTTAGAGTTTCCGTACAACTCTCAGCCTTAAACCTCATCTTATTAGTTGTTTTGCCCTTTATGCACTCAATACAAACCTACTGGTCTGTGTGATCAAGTGCTTTAAGGATTCCATCTGACACAAGTCGCCCTATTCTCCTTGCGGAGATATGACCTAAACGTTTGTGTCATAGCCTGAATGAATCCTCAGTTGGCAATCAACGTGTAATCCCTCTAGACTCGCTAGCATAACATTCTTTATTACTATCAACCAAATGCAATAAATACAAGTTATCGGAATCAATCAATGTACCAGTTCCAACCAAAGCAGAGTTAAAATAAAGAAGACTTTTATTATTCCCAAATCTGAAAATATAACTGATACGATCCTTGCTAGGCTTGGATCGATGCTCCTGTTGCGATCGTTGTTCAAGGATGGACTTCATGCGGAAATACTTTGAATGAACCCAAATGTGCGCTGACCCTGCTAAGTTGTGATGCCTAGCCAACCCAGCTATGCGAATGAGGATCTTGATCGAACTCCTAACCCTCTAACCAGCAATTGGTTAGCAACCTAGGCAACCGAACAATGGGGGTGAACTTTCGATTTACTTGAGTGGTTCTTCGAGCGTTCGGACTCAAAGGACTCAAGGTTCTGCGAGACTTAAATTTAACTCGGTGTTGGAAAAAAAAGTCTTATTTTATTAAGCCAAGCGGCTGCCTTTAAATAGGCATAAACAATACAAGTTTAACTAAGACTAGAAAGCCTATTTTAACTAGAACTCCTAAGTAACTTCGAAATAGAACTTCTACTAGTCTAATAACTGTAAAAAATAATTAATAAATACAAATAAATCCTTCTAGAACTTCCTAGAATCATTCGCATCATCAGGCCAAGGTTTGGGCCGAATTCTCCAAGTTGCGGGCTGCTCGTCTTCACACTGCGCGCCAAAATGTCCACCCGCCCTAACTGTTGATTGGCTTGTCCGATTGGGCTGAAACTTGTCCCATTAGACAGCTAAGACCCAAAAATAGTAGGAGGGTGCTCCTCTTCCTGGTCCGGGCCTGAATGGTCTGAGGAATGGTCGTTGGCGTTGACGGACGCGTTTTGAAGTCCTCGTCCGCGTAGGATTGCTGTCAGCGAAAATGTAACGAGCCATAACAAACAAACGGCTTGTCCGTTTGATCTGAAGTTTGGACACAATGAAGAAGACATCATGAGGTTTCATAATTGATATAGATCTCATGATTCGGCCTTCTGATGATCGAGATATGGTCCGACGAAGTTGTCCGTCACGTTTGCGCTTAGGACACTTGTGCATGCAAAAGTAGTAACGGGCCATCTTGCAAGTTGTTCGTCCAAATGTCCTCAAACTTGGCAGAGGCTCTCCTAAGATCCCAATCGGTCTTGTATTTATCTTGGAACCCGATTTGCAACCTTTCTTCCATGAATTGGCTCGTGTAGATGTGCAACCTTGCACTATGCGCCTCCAAGCCACCTTCCATGTCATCCTTCGCCTAAGGACTTGATCCAGCAATGTTCCTTGCCTAGTTTCCATGTCTAGAGGTTGTATTAACCTCACTGGATGCTTGTAAACATCTTGGACTCGACACTTTGGGATGATTGGCCTTGGTCACAAGGCGTGCGCGCGCTAGGGCTAGCCTCGGGGCTAGGATCGTATCATTCCCTTCCCCTTTGAAATGATTCACCCTCGAATCTGTCTCCTAAATGGTATAAACACTCTCTAAATTAGAAATATTAAAGGAAACATGAAAGTGATAGGAAATTCCCAAGGCATCCAACTCGGCGGTGGTGCCTTTGTGTGCGGCGGTAGTTTGGGCTAAACCAACGTCTCTCATGGCGGCTGTCTTGTTGACTTGAGTAGGCAACCAAAGCTGGTGTAAGAACATCCTTCCTCTATCAATAACCTTCAAGAACCGCTTCAATCTCTCTAAGTATCCCTTAGTCGCATAAGGAACACTCAAACCTTTCATGTGTACCACGGCTTGCCCTTGTGCTATCATCAACTCCTTGTGAACTCTTATACTTCTCAAGTACTCCACACACCAAGGATTCGATGAACCCATAAACATAAAATCAAAGCCGCATTGGTTGCAAGTAAACATAAGTGAAAATTCACTAAACAACTCAAACTTGCAAACCAACGAATAGCACTTCACTTTCCAAGCTCTCTCATTACTTCTCTCCATTGTAGGTTGTCTCCAATAAAGAGATACATAAGGTTGTGATCTCGGTATCCCAAGGTTTCTCCATCCTTGTTGCCCTACATCGCCAAAAAGCCTTTTTCGGCGCTTATACACAAACTCCATAGATAAACCGTACCAATACCAAACCCTCTCAAGAGACATACTACAACACATACTAGCCATACCAACTTGTAAGAAATCACCATAAATATCTCTTGGTACAACTATCTCATCTTTCGGCCTAACCAAAGCTCCCAATTTCTTGCGTTTCCACAAGTACTCCTCAAAAGTAAGTGTTTCGGCCATAGGCTTTTGCATAGGACCATTATCATTTAAATTAAATTCAACTCCAGAATTATATGCACTAATGATGTCCACATACCTACACAATTCCGCTCTAAGAAAGTTTAATCCAACCACACCCTTTCGTCTAGGGCTTGGCGTAATATGCTCCACGGAATTGCTATGTTTCTTCCACTCCAATTGCAATAGCTTAGGGGACTCATCCTCCTTAATAACTTCTTTCTTTATCTGCCCTAAAGAAGATGAAATAGAAGAAGAGAAAATAATTGGATAAGGGTTAGTAAAATTCAATTGCTTCGGCAAAGCTTCACTCTTTTTGCCAAGAACAATCTCTTGCACTACTAGTGCGTTTCCACTTTCTCTCCCTTCGGTACTCTCACTCAACTCGTCCTTTTTATGAGTACAAATCTCTTCTTTCAACCCATGCTTACTCTTTTCATGGGGGCTGTTTTGTTTATTTATTTTCTCCTTTTTAACTCTCAATTTTCCTCTTTCCTTCTCAACATCTCTAGCCTTTTTCCATTCGTCGTATGAGTTTTCTGGATATTGTTGATCCTCAAGGACTTTGAGGGGCACCAATGGTCTTAAGGAGATCTTTCGGCCATCTTTTATGAATTTGTAATGGCCGTCCTTGCCTCTTTGAGTGACTCCTTTCTCTTGCAGCCATGATCGACCAAAAAGTATATGGCTCGACTTCATTGGTATCACATCGCAAAGCACATCATCCTTGAACTTCCCAATAGAAAATGAAATCAAGACTTGCTTAGTTACCAACAAGTCCCTTCCGCTGAGCATACAACACTGCAGGTATGGCTTTGGATGCTTTGTCGTTGGAAGGCCTGTCTTGTGCACCATCAATGTACTTGCATGATTCGCTAACCTTCCTTCATCGATCACTATTGAGTAACCCTTCTCTTTTACTAGGCAAGGAGTATAAAAGACACCTTGTGCCATGCTTGAACTCGTTGCTGCCTCTTCTTGTACACCTAACTCACACTTAGTGATAAGTGTTTTATCTTGCTCTTCGAAACATGGTGCGCTCGGTGATGGACTCGTTCCCTTGACTACCTTCGGATCATATCTTGGTCTCGACATAGCCAACTCACGGTCCTCTCTTCTCTTTTGTTCCAGCACCTTACTAACCTCTTAAACCTTCTCTCTGAGGTGATTAACCAATTCTTTCCATGACATCTCCTCTAAGGTTTCATCATTGGCTTTTAAGCCAACCGGGGGCTTCCTTGGAACGAAAGTTGGTGGTGTCTCCATCCTCTCGTACCTAACATTCTGCCCTAGCCTCTCATAGGCTCTCTCATGCGCAACCTCCTCATACAAACGCTCACTTTGTGACTGGCGTTCGGGTCTACTTACATGCCAAGGCGGTTCGCATTCCAATCTGTCTGTGTGCCAATAGGGCTTGCGTTCTGCTCTATCTTCGAACCATGGTAGTGCATGCCCTTGCTCGCTTGCGAGCCATGATGTCTCACGCTTGTGTATCCTTGGCTCATGTCTTGGGCTAGACATAGCAAACTCATGTTGGCCCCTTCTCCTCCTGTCCACTGCCTCATACCTCGCTCTCTCCATAGATGATATTGACATGACTTAAAAATTGCATTTTTCGCTCACAGCTTGTGTCTGCAACTTGCAAAATCAATATCTTCAACGCCTGATCTCTGAATTGAGCGATTCTTTTTGTAGTAGATCCGTAACAGCTCCAAGTATGTGGTGTAAAAATTTCAGAATTTTCTAGGCTGATATCCTATATATTGTTTTTGTGTTTCAGTTTCAGAATTTTCTGACTCTAAGAAACAACAACTAAAGGAACACGTCTTGGGACTTTGGCTGTAACTTTTGACTCCGGTGTCCGAATCACTTGATTCTTTTTGATTCAGATTACTAACAGACACAACTTTCCAACGGACTCTCTTTCACTGAAATCTAACTTCAATAGATATGTATTGAAATACGATTTCGACACTGACACGTTTGGTGGACTATTTTTTGTGACACTTTGATGACACTTTGGGGGACTGATTTTTGTGACTCTATTTGGTAGACATAAGACAAACAAATCGGACTAGATTTGTCTAAATAAAAACACAAACGCAAAGGAAAATTTGATTTAGAAAATTGATTTCTAAATAGACACTTTGGGGGACTATTTTGTTTGACTCTAGCTGAAATAACAAGACACAAAAGTAAAGGATAGTGGATAGATACCAAACTTGAACAGCCTTCGCTCCGCTACCAACTGATACGATCCTTGCTAGGCTTGGATCGATGCTCCTGTTGCGATCGTTGTTCAAGGATGGACTTCGTGCGAAAATACTTTGAATGAACCCAAACGTGTGCTGACCCTGCTAAGTCGTGATGCCTAGCCAACCCAGCTACGCGAATGAGGATCTTGATCGAACTCCTAACCCTCTAACCAGCAATTGGTTAGCAACCTAGGAAATTGAACAACGGGGGTGAACTTTCGATTTACTTGAGTGGTTCTTCAAGCGTTCGGACTCAAAGGATTCAAGGTTCTGCGAGACTTAAATTTAACTCAGTGTTGGCAAAAAAAAGTCTTATTTTATTAAGCCAAGCGGCTGCCTTTAAATAGGCATAAACAATACAAGTTTAACTAAGACTAGAAAGCCTATTTTAACTAGAACTCCTAAGTAACTTCGAAATAGAACTTCTACTAGTCTAATAACTGTAAAAACTAATTAATAAATACAAATAAAGCCTTCTAGAACTTCCTAGAAGCATTCGCATCATCAGGCCAAGGTTTGGGCCGAATTCTCCAAGTTGCGGGCTGCTCGCGTTCACACTGCGCGCCAAAATATCCACCCGCTCTAACTGTTGATTGGCTTGTCCGATTGGGCTGAAACTTGTCCCATTCGACAGCTAAGACCCAAAAATAGTAGGAGGGTGCTCCTCTTCCTGGTCCGGATCTGACTGTTCCAAAGAATGGTCGTTGGCGTTGACGGACTTGTTTTGAAGTCCTCGTCTGCGTCAGCAAAACTGTAACGAGCCATAACAAACAAACGGCTTGTCTGCTTGATCTCAATTTTGGACACAATGAAGAAGACATCATGGGGTTTCATAATTGATATAGATCTAATTATTTGGACTTCTTATGATGTAGATATGGTCCGACGAAGTTGTCCATCACGTTTGCGCTTAGGACACTTGTGCATGCAAAAGTAGCAACGGCCCATCTTGCAAGTTGTTCGTCCAAATGTCCTCAAAATTGGCAGAGGCTCTCCTAAGATCCCAATCAGTCTTGTATTTATCTTGGAACCCGATTTGGAACCTTTCTTCCATGAATTGGCTCGTGTAGATGTGCAACCTTGCACTATGCGCCTCCAAGCCACCTTCCATGTCATCCTTCGCTTAAGGACTTGATCCAGCAACGTTCCTTGCCTAGTTTCCATGGCTAGAGGTTGTATTAACCTCACTGGATGCTTGGAAAAATCTTGGACTCGACGCTTTGGGATGATTGGCCTTGGTCGCAAGGCGTGTGCGCGTTGTGCGTGCGCTAGGGCTAGCCTCGGAGCTAGGATCGTATCAATAACCCTCTTTGTCCAACGAGGAAATAGAAATCAGATTCCGTCAAAAAAATGGTATATAAAAAGTCTCTTTTAACTCTAATATATAACCATTACATAAAATTAATTCAATCGTAGCGATTCCTTCAACCGATACTGGGTCACCTGTACCCATATAGAGAAATCTCTCATATTCCATGGGCCTCCGATACAGTCTGCAACCTGTAAAGAGACACTTATGTATTTAGTGGTTCCTATATCTAACCACCAAGTGTTCTTAGCCACAGAAACTAGAAGGGATTTTGTACTAATAAGAGATAAGGACATACCTTTCTTTTCACACTAAGCTATATACTTAGCGCAATCCTTCTTGAAATGACTTACTTTCTGGCAGAAGAAACATCTTGGTTCCTTATGCTCAGTATCTGAGCCCTTATGTTTCTTCTGAGAACCAGACCCTGCAGTCTCTTTGCCTTTCCTCTTGTTAAAACTAGATGAAGAGGTAGTAGCCAGGTGAGCACTGTCAAATTTAGCATGTCTCAATCTGTCTTGTTCCTGAACCAGCTGAACCGTAAGATGATCAATTGTCCATTTATTCTCTTGACAATTATAACTCACCTTAAATTGATTGTACTGAGGTGGTAGTGAAGTAAGCACATGATGCAACAGATAATCATCAAGTAAATCAACTTTAAGTGCTTTCAACTTCTCAGCCAGATTGATAATTTCTTCGACATACTCCCATATGTCGCTATCACCCCTGTACTTTATGGTCGAGAATTTGCGAATGGTATCGCTAATCTCGGCCTTCGCCGTATGGGTGTAGCGGCTGGCTAAGATCTCTAAGATCTTATTGGCACTTTCTTCCTTATCCAGTGAACTCTGCATGGACATAGGGACAACACTGAGTATGACCAAACGGCAAGCTCTGTTCGATTGCTGCCAGTCCTCGAAAGCCTGGAGGTCCTTATCAGAACTTTCGAGATCTGGTTCCTCAGGGCAATCCTTATAGAGCGCAAGATCTGTATTCATACAGCACAGTGTTGTCTCTACCTTTCTCTTCCATAACTTGAAGTTACTGGAAGACAACAGTGGTACACTATTCAAATTGGCAGTTACCGAGCTTGCTGAGTTCATATCTGAAGGAACACAACATTTAATCACCTCACTTTAGCAATAAACTAAATGAATAACACATTGATTAAATCAAGAGATTAATTACATGACATTGTGTTTAATCTTTGGACTAAAACACAACTCACAATTAATTAACCTGTCATGGTGTGAATTTTATAGCTTGATTCTGTTAAATGTTTGACCTTCCTTTGGGCCGATCAAACACTTGCAATAAATCTCTTAATAGCTACAAAGCTTGAATTCATCACTATCGTGTTTATAATTTCTAACAAACAGTCACCTTCCTTTGGGCCGATAACTATCCGCATGAAATTATGAACACCACACTTGAAATGTCTAACTCGGTAATGTCCATAGCAGAGGTCACTTTGGTGACTTTACTACTTCTATTAATCGAGTTAGACAAAAAACTTAAGCTTAAAATCTTTCTTAGTGTTATTCCAGGATCGATTGTCCACCAAACAGTGGTTGGCCCAAACACTTTTGTACCGCCACACACAAAAGTTTTTCCCAAACAGTTTTCTTGACAGATCTTCGAAATATGATCCGAAATTGTATCAAATGTTGTCTGAAAATTACGAAAACACTTCCAAAAGACTCGTAATTCACAGATCTACAACTTAAAAAAAGAGAGGAAAAATTGAATCCAAACAAAAGACACAAAAACGGTGTCTAACACAAAAATTCCCCCAAAAGTTTTCTTGATAGATCTTCGAAATATGATCCGAAACTATATCAAACATTGTCTGAAAATTACGGAATCATTTCCAAAACACTCATAATTCACAGATCTACAACTTTGAAGAGAGGAAAAACTTAATCCAAACGGAAGACACACAAAAACAGTCTCGAACACAAAAAAATTGTATGAACAACAATCCAGGACCGGAATCAATTCAGATCATTGCATGAATTAAACGGAATGTGGAAGCGTACCTGATGATGATGCCATGTTCTTGATGATTCCGGGATTGAAGGTCTTCTGGTGGATCGTTGCTTCAGGGCCAGATGAGGAGCCACTATTCTCTGTTTACAACTTCCTTATGTTTTTCTCTACCACGTTGTAACAGAAGAACTGTAACCTAAAATAAGCAACTTCTACCGGGGACCATATCCCAATTATTTAATTTATATTAATTACTAATTGACCCATCAACAATTAGTAATTAACCCAAGATTCTGCACAATTACAAACTGTGCCCCCACATTGTATTAATTAGACAATTGGACCCCTTAAGTTTATTAGATCATTAAATTGGTCCAATAAACCTTATATTAACATTATACTATATGATTAAATATACTCAACATATGCGTCCATATGTCATAACGTATATATTACGGTACTAATGCACTAGTCCCGTTGTGCAAAATCCAACAGTAGTAGTAATCATTACCCTTATTATGATCCTCCTAGACATTCATTCTGAGAATGAACAATGTATATGTGTATTGGTATGTACATTTTTCCTTATTTATTTGCAAAGTCTTTTTTATTAGAAATGATTGTGTGTGTGAAACTTAATTAAGGAATTTTTATTTTTAATTAAAATTTGCTATTCATACTTTATTATTTTATTAACAAAAATTAATAATTTATATACTTATTTAAATAAAGTACTAATTATCTGCAGACTGATGAAACTTTTTTAGCATTTATAAATTACTTGTAGCCGCAATCGTTACGTTATATTGTTATTGTCTGCGATTTTGCGACTATTATAATTTATGTTACGTTAACTGTTACCGTTATTTAAAACCATATGACATAGACCTTTCCTTTTATCGGTAAATTAAAGCCTTGAAGAATTAGTGCGCACTTAGTCACGATCAATGGGACTTTTGGTATAGTTACGATGATTGTCCACCAAATCTTCCTTTGAGTACTAAACTTTCCTTAATCGATCACATAAAAAAACTAATGCTATAGATTAGAGATAGAGACTATATATTAGAGTTGTTAATAATGCATGGGGCATGCAAAAAAGAAAAAAGAAAATAGAATAACAATTCCTCAAGCAACACATGAAGGGATGTGCAAAGAGAATCTCGGGGAACATAATCATGAAAACTTCAATTTCTTTTTCAGTCTCCTCAGTTTGTTCTTTTATTTTAATAATCTCGGCCAGATTTTGTTGAATCCTAGTGGTCTACACGACTCGTGAAGTAATTTAATCCATTTTTTTAAGCACAAACTGGAATGTTAGTTATAAGAATAAAAGAGTAAATTACTATTCTCATTCACAATGAATAATATCTTTAAAAAATATTATTTTTTACCTTTCCCATATTAATTTTATTAATTAATTAATTGGGAAATTATTTATTTTTTGGTAATTTTTTCAAGTCTATATATATCAAATGCCAATTGCTTGATTGCAGACATATCCAACCCCTCACGGAGATATTTCCCTTCCCTTTCTCTTTCAACTACTTTCATTTAAAACCTCATTTGATTTCTTTAATTTTTTTGTTAATTTGCAATTAATGGCAACAACTCAGCAACTGATCATTTTGGTTTCTGTATGCTATTTTGTTATGGAATTAATTCCACTGAGCACAAGGTATCGAAAGAGAAAAATAACTATCACGAGGAAAAGATTATAGACGAAATTTTCAGGCAGCAGCGTGATCTTTTGGTGGTTGAACAGGCCGCACCTGAACCGGTCCATTCTCAAGGGCAGAGTGATGAATTCAAGCCAACCAAACCCCGGCCACAGTCCCGGAGCCGGTCACTCTACACCCGGTAGCAGTGCTCCAAATTAATTAATTAATTAATTAGATACATGTGCACTATATTAATGTGTATATCTTAATTTCCAATGGAAGAGTGCCGCTAATGTAGCTGATAATACATAATCGGGCTTCGAGGGCATTATAGACTTTTCTCCCCTTCCTCTGAGGGGGACCCCTGCCAGCGCATCGGTCAAATCACGGGCCAACGGTCAGCATACGGCCTAACGGGCTCCCGACACGTCTGAGCGCCACACATGTCCCGTTAGCGGACTCGGCTCCTTGGCGACACGTGTCCCACCGACTTAAGAGAGAAAGGTCTATAAATACCCCCCCATCCCCCACTCACGGGGGTAAGCTAAAAACAACACTATTCACTAAATCCTTCGCTACTCACACATCTCCCGTACTAACTTGACCGTCGGAGCCTCTACGCCGGAGAGGCCCCCTCCGGTGCTTTTTCAGGTACCACGCAGCAAGCCGGACCCACTGAGACATCCAGTCAGCGACCATAGATCCACCCTACCTAACGCAATTACCAAAGAACCCACACACCATATCCCAGATTATCATATTGGTGCTCTCGTTGAGAGTCTGAGATCGTTAAGTGAGTCTACCTTGAGATCCAGGCTCACCTACCCCAACACTGAACAAAACACTCCGCGAAATGACATCCGACCGAAACCCCCAACCGTTCACACCCCTCAGGGAAATAGAGGCCTCCCTTCATGCCTTCTACACGGATCCGCCTCACCCACCACGGTCAGAAATCCATCAGTCACCTCCAAGAGTCCCAGCGGCACCCTTAGGTCGCCGACTGAATTTTTCTGCCGATCAAGGAGCTAGTCTACCAACAGCGACGGCCAATAGGGTCGAGGCCAACAACTCGCCCCCACCAACGGCTTATCGATGGAATAACCCCTTTACCGACGCGGGGACCAGCGCCCCCATCACGGAGGTACCCAGAGCTAGCGCTTTTAACACCATCCTTCCCCGCTCTGAGACAGCCCTCCTTCACCAAAGGATAGACCAGATCCTGGCCGTACTAACCGCAGGAATCCCCCAATAGGCGAATGCTCCCCCGGGACCCCCTATTCCCCCTTTTCCGCAGACCTTCCCCGCAGGTCCGCACCCCTTTCCTGACCATCAGCTGACGACTCCCGTGCCCCACCCTACTGGGCTAACGGAAGAATACGTGCCACTAACGGTTCCTCCGTTTGCGCCGAGATGTTATCCCGATAGCCTTTTCGGCGAATATGACTCGTACTCCCAACAACACGCGGCCTATCAGCCCTCTTGGGAGTCCAACCAAGGAGGGTGCGAAGGGCGGAGAAGCGGAGAGCGATCTCCTGTCCAGCGACAGCCCGGCCTGGAATACCATCAGGACCACCAGGAACGATACCTTGCTGACATGGAGGAAGAACGCCCCTGATCCATGTCATCTCGTGGTCGGAAGTAGCGGGACGGAAATCCAAAAAGCCCTTTGACCCATCGAGTCCGTAAGCACAAGGTTGACCGATGGACTAAGATACCAGTGGACGTTTACGCTGGCTTAACCAACCCCGTTATCCACCTAACGCGGGTAAAAAACCAAGTCGCCTTCCAGACCTCAAGGGACGAGGCGTTATGCCAGATCTTCGTACTCTCCCTAGCCGGGATAGCCAGCACATGGTATGAGGCGCTACCACTAGGCTCGATCGACAGTTTCGCAAAATTAAAGAGGAAATTCCTGAGCCGATTTAGCACGGCAATCCCTCTGAAGAAAACTTCCGCGACACTCTTTGATGTCGTTCGGGGACAGGACGAGTCCCTTAAGGCATACCTAGAGCGATTCAACGCAGAACTTGGTCAGACGGCTGACGCCACTGTCGACTTTGCGACAGAGGCATTGAGGAGGAATTGTGGGTATAACAAACTGGGAGATATGCTCACCACCGACCCCCCACTAACCTTAGACCTTTTGCGAGCCAAGGCAAGCAAATACATCAAGATGGAGGAGGAAGATTTTTTGAGAGGACGAGGCAGAGAAATCTCCCCTCAGCCAACGACACAAGAAATAGCTACCCCGGCCGGGAATACAAGGGAATATCCGGCTACGGGATATAGGGCCGGAAGAGCCGAGCCCCGACAGAGGAGACACACGGGGAGGGAGAGAAACCTCAAACCCGGTAGACAGCTGTATACAACGCCCAACACCAGCTCCCCATTAGGACGGAGCATGGAAATCCTAGCCGTTATTGAGAGCAAGGGCCTACCCATCCGATACCTTTACACCCGACCCGGCGACGTCATCGGAGGCAACCAAGGCCTCTATTGCCGCTTTCATAAAGCCATCGGCCACGATACCAAAGGATGCCGATCTTTGAAATCGGCCATCGAACGACTGATAGAAGGGGGCCACTTACCGGAGTACAATCCACGCCCACAACCAGCCAACGACACCTCCACCCTAAGGCCAGGGCGTAACGGAAGGCAAATCGCCACCGACCCGAATGCCATCTCGATACCCCGTGCAAAGGGGAGAGAGGTACTACTAACGTCCAAAGATGGGGACAACATGATTAACTTAATCGCAGGAGGGGCCGCGAACCCTCCTGAAACCCCCATGGGCGATAAACGAAAACGCGAGCTACCAACGGCCGACGAGGGCGGTTTCGACTTCCTAGTCCGAATGACACTATCTTTCTCCGAGGAGGACTGTAAAGGAGTAAGATACCCGCAGAACGACGCTCTCGTGGTCACAATGTTCGTTGAAGATTTCGGGGTAAGAAGAACCCTTGTGGATAACGGAAGCGCTGTTAACCTACTTTCACTAGGGGCATACGAGGTCATGAAGAGACCAGAGTCGGAACTAACGCCCTGTCAGAAACCCATCATTGAGATAGACAGAATCGCTATTCCGATAGTAGGGATCACCTTCCTATCGTTGCGCTTTCGGGAAGATACCTCAAGAAGGTCAGAACGGCAACTATTCATGATAATCGACCTCAATCTGCCCTACAACGCCATCCTTGGGCCCCTCTTCCTGAACGCTTTCGGAGTCGTTATCTCCCAACGGTACCTAAAGATGAAGTTCCCCTCGTGGGATGGCGTTGTCGCTATCGGAGGCGACCAGAAGATAGCCGTTGAGTGCTACCTCACCATGATAGACGGTAACTGCGATGAGTACGTTTGCATAGCCAACGACCCCCCTGGAAGCTGGGGACGACGAAAGACGAACCCAACCACTGGAAAACATGATATCGGCACCAGTAGAAGGGATGCCCAACGAAAACTTCCTTGTCAGCGAAAGGCTAAATCCAGCGAAACAACAACAGCTGGCCCGATTATTGAACAAATGCAAAGAGGAGTTCGCGTGGGCATCCACAATCATGCTTGGAATATCAAGGGAAGTGGCCGAGCATCAGTTAAATGTGAACCCGGAGGCCAAACCGGTGCAACAGAAGCGCATAGCCTTCTCCCGAGAAAAGGCTGACGCTATAGAGAAGAAAGCAGCCCGGCTTTTACGGGCAAACTTTATCAGAGAAGTTCAGTACCCGCCATGGCTAGCCAACCCTGTAGTAATCCCCAAAGCAAACGGAGAATGGAGGATGAGCAATTAGTAGACCGAACGGCCGGTTATGAATTCTTGAGCTACCTGGACGCAAATTTAGGGTACCACCAAATACTGATGGCGGTAGAAGATGAGGAGAAAACGACTTTCGTGACACCAGCCGGAACATATTGCTACCGCGCCATGCCCTTCGGCTTGAAAAACGCAGGGGCAACGTTCCAGCGAACAGCCAACAAAATCTTCAAGAATCAGCTAGGCCGACACCTCGAGGTATACGTCGATGACATGTTGGTAAAAAGCAAGAGCTTTGAGGGTCACCTAATCGAACTAGCGGAAATGTTCCAAACCATGCAGACATTCGGCATGAAACTTAACCCGAACAAATGCATGTTCGCTTTCCAGACGGGGAAATTCTTGGGATACGTCGTTAGCCGAGAGGGAATCCTGCCCAACCCCGTCAAACTAAAGGCCATCCATGACATGATATCCCCCCGTAACATCAATGAGGTCCAACGGCTCATGGGTAGAGCGATAGCCTTAAGTCGCTTTATCGCTAAGCAAGGCGAGCGATGCCTCTCTTTCTTCAAACTCATTCGGAAGAAGGCTCTGTTCGGGTGGAAGAAAGATTGCGAGAATGCCTTCTCAGATCTAAAGGAATACCTCACATCTGACCTACCACTCAAATGGCCAGAGCAAGGAGATGCCCTTTTCTTATATCTCGGAGCAGCTGACGAGGCAGTTAGCGCCGTTTTGGTACGGGACGAAGGGGGCATCCACAAGCCCATATACTTCATCAGCAAAATATTAAAAGACGCCGATCTGCGATACAGCCGAGTGGAGAAGGTGGCCCTTGCCCTAATACAAGCAACCCGAAAGATGGCGCGCTACTTTCAGGCACATTCAGTCATTGTCCTAACGGACCAACCACTACGAAAAATCTTCAAGAAGCCAGAAACTTCAGGCCGAATGATCATCTGGGCTGTCGAGCTGGAGCAGCACGACCTACAATACCAATCGAGGCCATCGATCAAGGCGCAACCCTTAGCTGACTTCATCGCCAAATGCACATTTTCGGGCGAGCCGTCTCTCGAACCGAAAATGGCTGACCATGAAGACATAGACTCACCCTACCCCGAAGAGGGAGACAGATGGGCCATTTTTATCGACGGAGCTAAAAATAGAGAATCTGCCGGGGCAAGCATCATTGCTTCCGGACCGGAAGGACTCAAGCTACGTTATGCATTGAGAATTTTGAAGCCATTGTCAAACAACGCAACAAAATACGAGGCTCTTCTTGCTGGCCTACGTATCGGGAAAGACCTAGCGGCAAAAAGAACGCATGAGCGGAACGAAACTGAAGAGCCTCATCTAGAGTTGTACGGCGACTCAAAATTGATAGTATATCAAGTCAACGGCTAGGCACAGGCAAGGGACCCCACAATGATCCGATACCTCACAATGGCCAGGAAAGAACTAGCATCTATCAGGAAACAGGGCGTTCGGGTAAAAATCAAACATATTCCGAGAGAGGAAAATGTCGAGGCCGATGAGATAGCAAAACTGGCCGCGGATCCCGATGCCACCGTACCAAAAGACGTTATGATAGAGGAAATCCTAACTCCTTCATTCATGGAGGAACAACTCACCCTATGCATAGAAGAGGATGAAAACGACTGTCGAACGCCCGTTATCAAATATCTAAAACACGACACTTTACCGATAGACCCTATGGCCAAAATGAAAATCCTCAAAACGAGATTTTCTATGTTTGACGGAGACCTCATCCGTCGATGTTTCTCACATCCAGCAGCCAAGTGTCTATCGGAGGAAGAGGGACACTATACCCTGCGAGAAATCCACGAAGGGATCTGCGGCATGCATGCCTCCGGAGGGACTATGGCAGCACAAGTCCTCCACAATGGATTCTACTGGCCAACGATCCGAAAGGATTGTGACCTCTTTGTAAGGACCTGCCAGAAGTGCCAAGAATTTGCAAGGATCCCGAGGCAACCGGCCATGGAGATATCGGCAATAGTCAGCCCCTGCCCGTTTGCCCAATGAGGAATCGACATCATGGGACCATTCCCGATAGCCCATTCGGAGCTAAAATTCGTCATCCTAGTTGTAGACTACTTCACCAAGTGGTCAGAAGCGGAGGCCATCCCAAAAATCACGGCAGAAAAAATGCAGGAATTCTTCAAAAACTACGTAATTCTACGTTTCAGGATCTCGAGAGTTCTGATCAGCGATAATGGCACACAGTGCACTGGTGGTTATTTCAAAAACTGATGCGAGGAATTCAGGATTGAACAAAGGTTCTCCTCCGTGGCCCATCCACAGACTAATGGTCAAACAGAAGTCACCAACAGGACTATCCTGGGCGGAATCAAAAGAAACTTGGAAGGAGCACGTACCAAATGGGCAGATGAACTACCATACGTCATGTGGGCCTACCGAATGACAATTAAGGCCGGCACGGGAGAAACCCCCTTCGCCCTAACTTAGGGTACTGAGGCTGTAACTCCGGTAGAAATCGGGGCCCTCAGCTTACGCATTGACTACTTCAATACGGAGCAGAACGAAGATAGGCTAAGGGAATAACTCGACCTACTACCAGAACTGCAGGAACAAGCTTTGCTAAAAACACTACTCTACAAGAGAAAAATGGCCAAATATCATAACCGACGGGTTAAGCAACGGCTACTAAAAGTAAACGACCTGGTACTGCGCAGCAAAGAAGCCATCGACCCAATAATAAAAAAGCTCTGCCCCAACTGGGATGGGCCTTTCCGGGTCATCCGGGTAATCGGCAAAGGCGCCTATCAGCTAGAAGAGCTTAACAGTACGCCTCTACTTAACTCTTGGAATATAGCCCACTTAAAGCTATATCACCCAAGAGCGGATGTATTGCTTATCAACTCTGCATAAATAAACAGCACCGTGGACGTAGGCTTTTAAATGCCGAACCATGTTAAAAAATACAAGTGTCAATCATGCATTATGAAAGGAACATCGCGCCCCAAATAGCCTTCACCGTTTGTTCAAACGGGCGACTTGGCATCCCATCTCCGTTTTAAGGTAAACGGGCGAATGGAGAGAGCTTGCGTTGTCAGCTGACCGTATCTCGTTGGTCTGTCGACCACGATACGCGTTAAGATTCCAAATAGCCTTCACCGTTTGTTCAAATGGGCGACTTGGCATCCCATCTCCGTTTTAAGGTAAACGGGGGAATGGAGAGAGCTTGCGTTGTCAGCTGACCGTATCTCGTTGGGTCTATCGACCACGATACGCATTAACACAGACCTGTACATAAAACCCCATCCCTGTTTTCACAAACAGGCGAATGAAGAGCTGTCCTGCCAGCTGACGGTATTCCGCACACCTACGATGGCCTGACAATACTCACTAATACATGGAAAAATCGGAGCATCCAGACAGAAAGAAAGTTTATTCATAAAAAAGGGTCATACGGTATCTACAATCTATTCATCATCGCTAGGGAGAAGAGGAATATCCATCAGAGTGCGAGAAATATCCCCAATCTCACCAAGAATGGGCGACAGAACGCGCAGAAAGCTCTCGAGGAAGATCTTCTTGTTCCGAAGCATGCTAAGGGAGACCTCTACATGGAGAAGGGCGCTGCCTACGGTGTCTACCACCTTGAAATCCTCCGGCATGGCCAACCCCTTTTTTGCAAGCAACGGATCCGCAATCCCTTCCAAACCACGGATCTCCTCCTCAGTGGCTTGGATCATCTCATGGACAGCAAGAGAATCCCGAAGGGAATTCTTCTTCACCTTGGAGAGAAAAAACAAAAACTGCCCTAGGGTTTGTTCGTCCATAACGACAAGAAAACAAGCAAAGACTAGGAAGGAAGGGAGAGCAAAGGTTAGTCTGGCCAAACAAGGCACAACCTATTTATAGAAGGCCTGACAATTAATGACGCAGTTACAAAGGCACCTAAAAAGACGCGATCATCAACAAAGGCGCCACGGGAACACGCGACACTCCCCAGAAAAGACGCAACCAGCGTAAAAAAGCAACCAGCATTTATTGAAAGGCTGCAAAAATTCAGAAACCGCCGCAGTCTAAGCAAAACACTAGGGGAAACTATTCACTATCGGCCAAACGCGCTATCAGGAAAAGGAAGTCATCAGAACCACGGCATGGCTAACGGCAAGGAGAGAAACAATGCAAGCATAACGGGTTTCAGCACGACGGAAAGTCCAAACGGAAATAACACAAACACTCCTCTTTATTACAAGGCCATACGGCATCTACAAACAGGAAAGCAAAGGCATTTAATCAGAAAAACCATCTTCATCCTCATCATCATGAGGAGGCGAAGAAGGGATCCCCCTGATGGCAGTAACAGCTGAGGTCAAGTCGGAAGAGGCTCCTCTCATCCCCTCTAAACAGCACTGCAACATAACCTTCTGATTTTTTAGAGCGGCCATGGTGACTTGAATATAAGATGCCGACACCGCCGCCCCTGAAACCACCGTGAGGGCATCAGAGTCTATCTCCCTCACGGTATCCCGAAGACCCACCAAGGGACGAAGCGTCCTTTCCAGCTCATCAATATCTTCAGAGATTCGTACCAACATACGCCTCACAATAAAGATGTCCCCTACAACACGACCCTTCACATGGCAGGCTTTCGCGGACAGGTAATTCCTGGTCAAGTCATCCATGATCACCCGAGAGAAGAAAGGAAAGTAAAAAGGAACAAGGAGCAAAAAGGGAGGCAACTGAGAAAGAAGAGAGGAAAGAACCCATTTATAAACACACAAGCACTACCTCAAAAATTGGACCCAACGGTAATATCTGTAACGGCCAAAAGATCAACCATCGGGAGTGACCGATACTCGCTAGACGTTCGGTGGCAGCAAGCCTAAGCACGAAAAGCTCAGACCAACGGAACAATCAGCACAGACTTGACAAAAACCCCACAATAGTTCACATCAAGGCAGGAGAGCAAGTAAAAAGAAAGACAGAAAGTCATTATTACAAACGATGGCCGGACATAACGGGAAAATACAAAGATCATAGGAGAAAACTAAGAGCCGGTAGGCGGCGGAGGCTAAACGGGCGGCCCTCCTTCGGGCAGGGGAGGATGATCAGACCCATCAATGGCACCAGACTGTCCAACATCTATCTCAGCGATAAGGCTATCCACATGTTCAGACACCTTGGTCAACTCGAAGTCAGGACCATCGTAACAGTCGAAGAAGGTCGTCAGCATGGCATCGACGACTTCATTCCGAAGCGCAACCATCTTCTGGGGAACAGCATTCAGCTCCGACTGAAGCCTCTCAGCCCGCTTCCTTTCCGAAGCCAACTCCCGTTGAAGCCTCTCATTCTCTCGGACAAGGTCCTCGCAACGCCCTTTTTTGGCATCCCTCTCTCTCTTCACACCAACTAACTCCTCATAAACGCCCGAGAGCTCGACAGCTTTCACCTTGGCACCATCCACCTCCGCACGAAGAATTCTAAGGTCCGCTTAAATTCGATCACTGGTGGCCCGAGTATTTGCATGATCCTCCCTCTCTTTCTCAAGGTCGTCCATCAAGGACCGAATCCTATCGGACGAATTCTCCTGCAGATAGCAGAGCTGGCAGAAGGCAGAAAACAAACTGGCCTGGGCTTCGGCGTGCTGACGCCCTAGGGACATTTGGCCAAAATGGTTTCTCTCATATTCTAGGCCAACCATCTCCCCGAAAAAGATCGATAGAGGAAGATCCCTAGCACAAGGATCAGCCACTCCCAACGCCGGAAGACCTTGCTACGCCATACCCCTCATGTCCAAAGTATGAGTGACAGGTCCGCCGGGCCCCAAAGAGGAAAGATGAACCTCAGTATTCAATGGTCGTGCGCCCTGCAGATACCCGTTCGGTAGGGCAATTTCGGCGAGAGGTGGCGCAGGCATGAAGTGAACGCGCAGGGGCACCGAAGCAGAGGCACCAAGGGAACAAGTACCGTCACCACCCCCCGGTAAAGAAGCGTTCGGAGAAGGCCAACAGGTGCCAGACCAACTGCCGGTAAAATGATCAGGGGACGAAACATCGAAAGGATTGCCCCCCAGACCCGGCCCCAAATCCGTATTCGCGAGAATGTCCGAAACTTGGCCATCGTCCGCACCAACGACGATAGGATTAAGTTTCCCTCCCCCTTCGGCAGACGCCCCCAAAACCTTCGCGATAGCAGGCGAAAGACTCTCCTCCTTCTTCTTCTATTTCTTCTCAAGCAAACGGGTGACCCTGTCGGCCACAACAGAGGAGGACTTCGGAGCAGAAGTCTTCGAAGGCGAAGGAGTAACCGATGGCTCGGAAGGACAGAACCTAATGGGAGTAGCAGAAATCACGGTAAAACCCTACAGCGGCGACTCAGTATCCTCTACCACTGGCACCCTCTCACCGGTAAACCCCTCCAACTGATCAAAAATGCCATGACTAACATCCTCGGCCAATCTCTGCGAAGAAGGAATGACCAAAAGTGGAGGAACGGCAGCAACTGCCCCCTTCCGGGCAGACCTGGGTTTCTTGTTAGCAAGAGACTCCCCCGTTTGGTACGAAGAAGCCTCCCCAGTAGACCTCTTCCGCCTCCGAAGAGAAACTTCAGGGCTCTCCTCCCGCTCCACCGAAGGCGAAGACTCCCCTTCGCTGTTAGGTGCCGAGGACTCCCTATCGTCCTCCTCATCGTCCTTCTTTTCTGCAGAAACAATCATGGTCATCCCATCACAATAAACGACACCATCAGACAGAGAAGCTAAAGAAATCACAAAAAGGGAAAACTTACCAATACCACATAGCTTTATCGGTCTCCAAATGGCATATAACCGCGTATTGAATGGTTTCCTCACAACGCCTAAAAGCTTCTCAATAGCAGCCACCTCCTCAAGCGTTAGCTCACCTGGCTGAGGCTTGACCCATCAGGCATCAATGATGTGCCAATTGAAACCAGACCTCCAAGCGTAAGCAGGCATCTCAAGAACAAAGAAGCAATTCGCCCAGTTCTTGATCGACGAGTCGAACTTCTGGAAATGCATGGTAAGAGACTTAACCGAAGGATCGGACTTCTGAGGGAAAACAGAAACCCGACCCTTTCAAATGCCCAATTGGAAGAAATGCCTTAAAAGCCCAAGGGTAGGCTGCGAGATACCGTTGGTAACACACACTCGAATAAATGCATAGATACTGGCCCAAGAGTTCGGAGGGATCTGCGCCGGGTTCAAATCAAACTCAGCCAACATTTCTCGAACCAGCGAATGAAGAGGAAGACGGAACCCATACTTGAAAATCTTCGTATAGAGCACCCGGTCGTTCCCAGTGAAATTAGTATTCAACCTAACCTCCGGCTCGGGAACCCTGGCAGTTAACTCGACATCCAACTCGACCCGATCGGTTATCATCGAAGCCATGACGGCAATCTTGGCCTCAACAGCGGACATAGGCCTGTCCACAACGACAGAAGAAGCAACGGGCGCCGCCATGAAATAAAAAGAAGAAAGAAGGTGACACAAAATCTAGAATGAGCAAGGAAGAAGAGGAAGAGAGTCTTTCTATTTTTTGTGAAATTTGCAGGCTTCGTGATTTTCTGGAAAGAGAGGAGAGAGGCGCACTGTATAGGGCATCGCACAAATGATAAAAAGGTGACACGTGGAAGAGGAAACCCTTGGAAACACCTTTTCTCACGAAAGGACAGACCACTTCGACCAACCCAAACGTCCCTCCTCAATTTTCAAACTTGATCCGACCGCGAAGAGATGATCGGGCGCCACGCAAGCACGCACGCGAATCCAACCATCATTGCCTCTGCCACGCATTTAATGAGACAGGGCGTTACCAACAGTCGGCCCGAAGGTAAAATGCAAAGACTGCAAAAACACGGAGAAGGCCCACACTCTTTTTTTTTCAGAAACGGCCCAAGACTTCACGGCTCATTCTCCTTAAAAGTGAACGGTCGAACAGGCTATCGGTCCCACCCGCAATCGGGAGACAGCTCCCCAGCAGAACATGATCCACCAACCGTCCCCGACGGTCGACAGCCCTAACGACCATCTCACCTCCCAGGGGTCACAATGACGCAGCAACGAGCAAACACGCCTAAGAAACCAACGGACCCCCGATCGGGCAGATATCGGACTGAGCTCTTGGTAAACACTAGGGCTTGTCGTCGTTCATGCATGATAATACATAATCTGGCTTCGAGGGCATTATAGAATTTTCTCCCCTTCCCCTGAGGGGGACCCCTGCCAGCGCATCGGTCAAACCACGAGCCAGTACGTTTCTCGGGGCCAACGGTCAGCATACGGCCTAACGGGCTCCCGACACATCTGAGCGCGACACGTGTCCCGTTAGTGGACTCGGCTCCTTGGCGACACGTGTCCCACCGACTTAAGAGAGAAAGGTCTATAAATACCACCCATCCCCCACTCACGGGGGTAAGCTAAAAACAACACTATTCACTAAATCCTTCGCTACTCACACATCTCCCGTACTAACTTGACCGTCGGAGCCTCTACGCTGACGGTGCTTTTTCAGGTACCACGCAGCAAGCCGGACCCACTGAGACATCCAGTCAGTGACCATAGATCCACCCTACCTAACGCAATTACCAAAGAACCCACACACCATATCCCAGATTATCAGTAGCTACGCGGTGTTTAGTAGAGCGTAGGCCCGTTTTAGTTTTTACTATTGTAATGTAAGGCTTTAAAACCCATTCTTTTAAAATAAAATAAAATAAAAATTACCTTCATCTGTCATATATTCTACATTGTTATTGTTAATACATTTAGTTTTTAATAGTTCTCTTAATACATTGTTATTGGTGCGTTTAGTAGATATAGATATACTCGCACTTGCAAAATGTGGGTATAAATGTGGATATGAAAGATGCTTACCCGCTCCAATATTCTCAATTTATACGTACCCCCAATATATAAAATTTATTTTAATATAATTTATTTATTATATATACTATAAGGATTAATATGGATGTAAAATTGCAAGATGAAAACTTTTTAGAAAAACACTAGGCCCCTATTGACATTGAGTTTAAAATCATGTTAGGTGGACAACTGAGATTTTAAGGGTGCGTTTACCCTGGAGATATCTCAGTTAGAAAAAGTGTTATTTTTCTGAAATTAGAGGTTTTTCATTTCAATCCGAAAACTAGAAAACGTGTTTATTTCGCACTAACTGGGAGATTTTCCTAATTTGAAAAACTAAAAAATGTGTTTACTTCACACTAATTTTCAAATTTTTGAAAAACGAAAACATGTTTGGGCGTCATGACGCTGGGATGTTTTCGCAAGAACCCATCACTTCTATTTGGGGCGTCATGACCCTTGAGTCTGGGCGTCATGACGCTGGGATATTTTCGCAAGAACTCATCACTTCTGTTTGGGACGTCATGACGTTTGAGCTTGGGCGTCATGACGCTGGGATGTTTTCGCAAGAACCCATCACTTCTGTTTGGGGCGTCATGACCCTTGAGCCTGGGCGTCATGACGCTGGGATGTTTTTTCCAAGAACCCATCACTTCTATTTGGGGCGTCATGACCCTTGAGCATGGGTGTCATGACGCTATAAAAATCGTCAGAAAATAGTCCAAAACAATGTTTCATCCAATTTGACTTCCGAAAACTTCTAATTAATATTCTGAAAAATTTGCCAAAGTGATATCACATAAATCACTTTTGTATGTTCCAAATTAAATCACTTTCAATCCATTTTCCTTAATGATCAAAACAATGAACAAATGCAAGAACATGCATGATAAATTTATTTCTAACTAAACAAATATGCATAAACAATATTCCTTAATATAAATGTCATCACAATATTCCTTAATATAAATGTCATCGCAATATTCAGCATAAAAACCACAACTCTTCACTCATAAATCATTCCAAAATAACCTCCAAGTTAAAACCAAGATATAATATAAGTTTTCGTGTCATAAAATAAGCTACAATCATTCTAAACTCTTCAACCAAGACTTCCTCCTGTTGAGATATACCCGGTGTCTAAAGACCTTCTAAATTGTAATAAGCTCTAGCCTTCTCATCGAGGGCATGGACTATAACATTACCTAAAGAAACAACAAAAACCAGCAAGGAATAAACTTCTATAAGCTATCACCAAAATACAAAAACTGGCCAATTAAAATGACAACTATGAAGAGAGTAAGAACCTACCAACAGCAAAGCTCACATGCTACCATTAATAATTTAAAGAAATAAGTCCTAGCAACTAGAAGACAAATTAAGTCTTATGACTTGAGGTACCTTTATATATTCCATGAAATCAGACAACAAATCTTGAGTCACATTCCTAGCTACGTAAATAAATAAATAAATTACAACACCAACAAGAGAAAATTTTTTACTTCCATCCACAAAAAAACGTACTTTTTTGTAATCTTACAAGCTGAATTAAGAGAACTTGGCATATTAAATTGAAGAGTGGGAAAATAATAGCAGAAGGATAAAATTGCATAACATCATATATTGGCTGATAAGTAGTGTTGTAATGTTGTAAATTTGGGCATGATGCAACATGTACTTGTTTCAGACCCAAGTAATATGCTTGCCTATATTGCACACACAAAATACACAACTTCTAATCCACTGGACAACAAAATGTACAGCCTCACAATAATTGCCATGCTTAGGCTAAAGCATTGGTCGATAGTTAAGACACATGAATGAAACAAGCATTCCCTTCAACTTGGTACTGAAATAAATTCTTAGCCTAATTCAGAAACAACACCCACAAAAATCAAAAATGTTGTTTACTTAAAGATTTGGTATTTACAGTTGATAATCTACTCTAAGTCAAATATATATGAACTTTTGAACAACTCATGAACAATTGAACAGTTTATTTCCAACCCTAATTAAGTGTAGAGGATAAAATCCACTATTGTTCCGGCCAGTTGAAGCTGTTTTAGCTTGGTTAGTGAGAACATCCAGTCAGGAGATCAGCCCACTGCTGCCGGAGCTAACCTAAACACCAGTACACCTACTGTGGTCGAGGTGAAATTTCATCCCCATTCGAGTCTCTTCGATGGCGGCTATTAGGGTTTAGGAGGGGTTCAAGCGGAAGTCGGCGGAAGTAATCACATACTACGTGGAAAATCTCCCCTTGCACGTGGATCAGCGAGCGCTCCGATACCTAATCATGTAGAGGTGGAGGTTACCTCCTTTCGGTAGGTTAGTGGACGTGTTTATTCCAAACAGAAAAAATAAATTAGGGAAATGCTTTGGTTTCGTACAATTCGATTGGGTAGAAAATCGTATTGACATGGAGTTGGTGCTAGATCGCCAACACATAGGAGCTTCGACCATAAGGGCCAATCTAGGTCGACATGAGAATAGGAGGGTTGGACCCTTGCGCTATGAACGCAAGGAGAATTGTCTTGCTGAGATGGGGCGGATCCCTAAGCGACACAGACAAACAGGAACATTGAGGGATCGTCCAAACAATCAAGGTAGTGGCGATCAACCATGTAATGAGGGAGGACTTGATACTGAATGCGACCAACAAAAGGAGGCAGGTGTAGAGGAAGGGGTGGGTGTGCACCCTGACAACCGGACAATGATTAACGAGGAGGGTAAAGCGAACGGAAGAAAGGAGGATGATGAGCTAAGTTTGGTTATTCCAGCTGAAAATAAGGATTGGCTATCATGGAGTGTAGTTGGCATTCTTTGGAAGATAGAGGGCATACTGGAAATTCAAGAGCTAGTACTTGAGGCGGGATGGATTTGCGAAACCAGAATCCTTGGTTGGGGTTTGGTTTGGGTAGAATTCGATAGGCAGGAGGACAGAGAGGAAGCGCTCAGCAACACTAAAGAGGGCATACATCGATTGTTTTCCAAGGTAATTCCCTGGACAGAAGTGCTTTCAAAGGCTGGTAGATTGTGTTGGGTTCAATGCTCGGGGGTTCGGATATAGTGCTGGGGCTATGAGACCTTCGAAAAGATAGGGACGAAGTTGGGAAAAATAGTGGCAGTGGATAATAACACTCTTGCTCATAAAAGGTTTGACGTGGCAAGGATTCTAATTATGACGGAACGGAATATATTTAGTAAATTGCCATAAAGAGCCTATGCAGGGGGTGATATCCAATCTTGATTGGATGATAGGGGTTCAACCTATAGAGGAGGGATCTGAAGGGGATTTGGATGCGGACAAGATTAAAAGGATCTTGGCTAATACTAGTAGTCTACAAACGGCCAGCACAATAGTAGACTTGAGAATGATAGTGTTTCGAGCGGAGGATGATGACATTATAAACATGAACAGGTTAGCTGATGCAATTATGGTGGAGACAGACACTTGGGATTTTGGACTTTTATTATCGATCACAGACCAGGCTAATGAAGAAGCAATCTGGACCTTTGATCGAGAGAGGTTTGGTGCGGAAGTAGACAATATGCATAGATAGGAGGAAGTAGTAGCGTGTCCCTCAGTATCTTGATGATTCAGGTTTTTTCATGGAACTGTAGGGGTCTATTTTCTGTAAGAAAGAGGCGCTTTATCAAGAAAATGTGCCAAGGGGAGCAGGCGTCATTTTGTTTGTTACAATAGAGTAAAAAAGAAGCAGTTGATGATGATTTTCTCATTCACGCATTAGGAGGGGGTAGGGAGACGCAATGGGCTTATGCTCCTTCGATTGGGAGGTCGAGAGGACTGGTTTCGATGTGGGACTTTAGAGTTTTTCGGATGGATCATACAGAGGTAGGGAGCAATTTTATATGGATAGAGGGCATTCTTACAGAGGGTAACATGAGGTGTACAGTGTTGAATGTATACGCTCCCAATGATGTTGAGCTTCGAGAGCAGTTATGGGAGGTATTGGGTAGTAAGATTGAGAGCGCAGGGATCCCTGTGTTAGCTGCTGGTGATTTTAACGAAATTCTAGCTCCCTCAGATCGCCTACATGGGGTGGGTACTCGCGGGGTATGATTGCGTTTCAGGGTTGGGTGAACAAATGTGGTCTACATGACATTCAGCTGGTAGGGAGGCGATTTACCTAATCTAATGCCATTAGCAGAAGTAAGATAGACAAAAATGTTTGTTCAAGTAGAGTGGCTGAATTGCATTGGAGATTGTGCGCTTATAGCGCTTGACAGAAATGGGTCTGACTATGCGCATTTGTTCCTTAGACAGGATAGGGTAGATTGGGGACCTAAGCCATTCAGAGACTTAGCGATATGGTGGGAAGATGGAGGATTCAGAGACTTGGTGGCGGGTTGGTGGACGGAAGCGGGAATCGAATTTCCAGGTAACTTCAGAGTTATTCATAAGATGCATTATTTGAAGAAAAAATTCAAACTTGGAATAAGGAAGTTTTTTTACAATCATGTCATGTCTTAAATCGTATGAAATATTCGTATGCCATTTTCGTAATTTGTGTCATGACTAATTGTCGTAAATTATCCGTATGCCATGTGTATTTAATTAATTGCTTGCTTGTTAGAAATTAATTAAATGTTCGTATGTACTTTTATTATTTTTTATTTTTTTTAAATTATTACTAACACTCTCGCTTTGTAGGGTAAAATTTCACTTCACGCAACGCAAGTATGCTTTCTACCCCTCTTTTATTTTATTCAAATATTTTTCGCAAAGATTATTCGTATGCTTGTTTATTTAGAAATATTAAACTAGAACTCATACGTTCGTATGCATGACTTTTAAAAAATCGCTGAAAATACCCACATGCACAACTGATAACAATACGCCTAACGACAAAGGTATTTTCGTCTCATACCCCGCGGGGAGAGAAAATGGTTGTTGTTCCTACCGTCACGGCAGCATCGACGCTACCGTCTCTCCCTAGGAGATTGACACTAGGATGGTCGACGTCAACGGGGGGATCCCACACGGCACTTTGTGATGACCCAAGGCGCTATCCCATCCCAGTGTAAACCGAGCGTCTTGAGAAGAACGTAGCCGTTACCTTGCCTAGGTAATGGCTACCCCCACACCTAACGCCATGATGGCATATCACACCATGGGAGAATTATAACCCCTGATGGGAGCGATAGCCCATAATAATCCAAACTACGCAGAAATGCTCCTTTTCGCCTATAAATACCTCCACCACGAAGGAGGAAGGTAAGCAGAATTTGTTGGTCCAAGCTCTGCCATTCTTACCCCTCATACTAACTTAAGCATCAGAGTGTTTGCGCCAGAGACCCCCTCCGGAGACCCCCTCCGGCGTCTTGCAGGTACATCGGACCACCGTGGACACTGAATCCGGGAAGCCCTTTTCACCTTCCACCCTTCGGCAGTAGACAAATTCTTATCAAATTGGTGCTTTCATTGAGAGCTTTGGTTCTATTAAGTGAGCATCCTTAATAACCAAGCTCCATTCTTCCCGAAGCTCGAAGGATTATGGCTTCAGATTCAGATCCCGTGCTGTCCCAATCCTCCAGCATCCCGTTCACCACTCGCCGATGAATTTTTCCTTTTGCTACTTCTGATACTTCTACTGCAATGCAAGAGATCACCATAGGGGGATCAGATCCTCCCTTTAGACAAGTGACAGAAATAGCCACATTCCAGATTTGTTCCCCTTTTTCCCAGATAGCGGGACCCAGCTATTCTGCCCCCCAAGCGAGGGGATCTGTGGTAGGTGATGCAGACAACCCTCTCGTGAACTCAATAGCGGCCCTCCAAGGCTAATTGGATCAGCTGACATAATTGGCTGCTGGGTTTATGCCTCATGTTTCAGGACCCGGTGTGTCCTCCCAGATAGTTTTCACTCCGTCTATTGTCAATGAGCGACCGTTGTCGCCGTGGCAATCCAGAGGGTTTCCGTCTTCCTTACCCTTGTCATTGGCCCTCATGAATGTCCTGCAATTCGCACATGGACATGTCGAACCTTCTAGGCAATATAGGATAGAAATCCCTATCCCTGAAGAAGGCCGCCGGCATGATGAATATAGAGAACATTGGGATGACAGGCGAGATGAGATGTTCAGAGAACCATCTCCTAGATACAGTGAAAGATCAAGCAGCAAGAGGCGTCGAACTCGAACGCCAAGAAGCCGCAGCCGATCTCCTAGGCGGCATCGCGAATATGACCCTCAGAACCCAAGATACAATGTCAAAAATCCTCCTCCGCATCGACCTCATGGAGTCCCTGACGGTAACGCTGGTCACCCGTTCAGTTATCGCGTGAGGCATCACAGGGTCCATCGACATATAAAACTCCCTCCAGAATCATATGACAGCACGAAAGACCCTATTTCTCACCTTAATAAGGTGAAAGACTTTGTGCAGTTCCAAACCCGTAGTGATGCCGCGCTATGCCAAATTTTCGTTATGACACTGTCAGGAGTGGTACGTCTCTGGTTCGAGGGACTCCCAGCCGGATCTATTGATAACTTCTCCCAGCTAGAAGATAAGTTCAGGAGTCGGTTTAGCACTGCAATCCCTATCAGGAAGTCAGCGGCTGCGCTATTTGATATTCATTGAAAACCGCAGGAATCATTGAATGAATTTTTGGGTCGATTTGATCTTGAAATGTCCTTGACGCCAAGGGTCACTATCGATTTTGCAATGGAAGCCCTAAAGCGTAACTGCCATTACGGAAAATTGAGAGATACATTAATGGTGGACCTACCATTGACCCTGGATGCACTAAGACTAAAAGCGCATAATTATGCGAGGATGGAAGAAGAGGAAAATAGAGAGCGGATGCGGGACATGCCGTCAGACCCATACCCGACCTCTAACACCCCACCTAGCAACGCTCCTGATACGTGACCAAGCGATGACTATAGCCAGCGGAAAGAGCACGCCGTTAAGGCCTCTAATCGGTAGAGAGGCAATTTTTCAAAAGGGAGACCTGGAGGTTCCCCTACCCGAAAACAAGCGGATCCGCCAAAAGGCCGGATATACGACCCTGACCTTCCTTCCCTCATACTCCCAAGAGCAGAAATCCTAGCGATAGTCCAGCAACGAAATCTACCCATCCGTTACCCAGCTCCTGTGAAACCAGGAGCAATTATGGGAGGAAGAGAAAATGTATTCTGTAAGTTCCACAAAGTCAGAGGACATTCGACGGATGTGTGTAGGGAACTAAAACTGGCCATAGAACGCCTAGTTGAAGAAGGCTATCTCGGAGAGTTTGCCACCAAGGCAAGAGAAGGGGCTAGGAACAATTCGGCTGAAGGGATAATTGACCATAGGAAAATGCCTTCTCACGCCACGGGGGCTAACGCGATCCCCCTCGGGCAAAATAGGGAGACACTCACTGTTCACAGTGACCAGGTGCCTATGATTAATATCATCGCGGGTGGGACACCCTCCTTTGATGAAGCTATACAACAAACGCCCGGTCCCGAGGAGAAGCGCAAACGAGAAAGCGCACAAGTGAAAATCGAGGCAATAAGCGCTTTAGACAGGATGGTATTGTCCTTCTCAGAAGAAGACGAGAAAGGCATTGTTTTTCCACATAACGATGCGTTGGTAGTAACACCTGTTATCGGCAGTCACGGAGTAAGAAGGACTCTTGTCGATAATGGGAGTGCGGTAAATCTATTTTCACTAGAAGTATACAACCTTATGAAGCGCCCTGATAGTGAGCTAACGCCTTGTAAAAGGCCAATTATTGGGGTTGATGGGGTCCCGATCCCGGTAACAGGGATCACGTCACTGCCAGTGTATTTCCGAGAGGACACATCCAAACGATCAGAAGAGTTATTATTCCTGGTCATAGACTTGACTCTACCCTATAATGCCATACTAGGGCGGACGTTCCTCAATCGCTTCGGGGCAACGATATCACAGAAACACCTGCGGATGAAATACCCCTCGAGGGACGGCGTGGTTTCAATCAAAGGAGACTAGAAGCTAGCTGCCGAATGCTACTTGCTCATGACTCAAAGGAGTTGTGATCGTTATGTATGCGTAGCGGACGATCCCTTCGATGACAAGGAAGAAAAGCGCACTCAGCCACTGGATAAGATGATGTCAATACCTATCGGTGAGGACAGTGAAGCGAATCTCTCGATCAGGGAAAAGCTAAGCCCTGAATAGAATGTGCAGTTAGCTCGATTGCTAAGAAAATGCAAAGGAGAATTCGCGTGGAAACCAGCGGATATGCCTGGAATTTTGCGAGAGGTTGCGGAACATCGGCTGAACGTTAACCTTAACACTAAGCCTATTCAACAAAGGCGGCGCATTTTCTCACCGGAAAAGATAGCAGCTATCGAGAAGGAACTATTAAAGCTCACGGACGCGGGGTTCATCCGAGAAGTCCAATACCCGACCTGGCTAGCTAACCCTGTGTTAGTCCCTAAGCCTAATGGAGATTGGCGCATGTGCATCGACTTCACCGATTTGAATGATGCCTGCCCCAAGGATTGCTATCCCCTTCCCCGAATCGATCAGTTGGTCGACCAAACCGTTGGGTATGCCTACCTAAGCTCTCTAGATGCTAATTCCGGGTATCATCAAATTCCCATGGCCATGGAAGACGAAGAGAAAACCGCCTTCATCACCCCGAAGGCCACTTACTGTTACACTACAATGCCATTTGGGCTGAAAAATGTCGGGGCAACATTCCAGCGTATGGCAAATAAAGTCTTTGAATTACAAATTGGAAAAAATGTAGAAGCCTACGTGGACGACATCTTGGTCAAAAGTCGAAGCTTTGAAGACCACCTAGCTGACTTGGAAGAAGTCTTCAATGTGATGAAAGAGTACAAAATGAAATTGAATCCGCGAAAATGCATGTTCGCGTTCCAAACGGGTAAATTCTTGGGCTATGTGGTTAGCCGGAAGGGTATCCAGCCTAACCCTTCGAAGATAAAAGCCATCCAAGACATGATACCCCCTCGGACCGTCAAAGAAATACAGAAGCTCACTGGGCGCGTCATCGCGTTAGGACGGTTCATCTCCAAGCAGGGTGAGAGATGCTTACCCTTTTTCAAGGTCATTCGAAACAAGGCCCCCTTCGAGTGGACGGAGGAATGTGAGAAAGCATTCGCAGGGCTAAAAGCTTATCTCTCATCTGATCTAGTACTAACGAGACCTGAATTAGGCGATGAGCTATATTTATACCTGGGCATAGCTGACGAGGTAGTTAGTGTTGTCCTCGTACTAAGTGAAGGGCATATACACCGCCCCGTATTTTTCGTCAGCCACATATTGAAAGACGCTGAGCTACGATACGCCCGCATTGAGAAGATAGCGCTTGCCCTAATACAGGCAACGCGGAAGATGGATCGGTACTTCCAAGCCCACCCCGTCACAGTACTCACCGACCAGCCTTTGAGAAAAATCTTTAGAAAACCTGAGTCCTCAGGAAGGATGTTAATTTGGGCAATCGAACTCGAACAATACGGGCTACAGTACAAAGCTAGACCAGCTATTAAAGCCCAAGCATTAGTGGACTTCATAGCGGAATGCACATTCACAAAGGATGCGCTAACACACCTGTTAGAAGAGGAGCCAGAGGATTCATACCTCTCGTCCCCGGAAACATATACAGACTTATGGGTTATTCACGTAGACGGAGTAAAAAATCAAGAGTTAGCAGGCGCGGGTGTTTTCCTAGTCGGACCAAACGGTATAGAGATACGATATGCCATCAGAATTTTGCATCTATTGTCCAATAATGCAGCTGAATATGAAGCGTTGCTAGCAGGGCTCAGAATAGGAAACATCTTCTCTGTCGAAGCTACGCACGCCACAGGAGCGGAACGCGGTCTACGCTTAAAGATACGCGGAGATTCCAAACTGATAATAGACCAAGTCCTAGGGAACTCCCAAGCCAGAGAGCCTATCATGATTCAATACCTGGCCAAAGTAAAGTGTGAGCTATTAGAAATACAGGAAAAAGGCACTCAAGTCACCTTTGAGCATATTCCTAGGGAGGATAATGCGGAAGCTGACAATCTCGCCAAAATGGCAGCCAACTTAGAAGCCTCCGTACCCAAGGATGTACACTACGGGGAGCTATCCACACCTTCTTTCATGGAAGAACAAGCATCACTTCGCGTGGAGGAAGTAGAGAACGACTGGAGAATCCCAGTAATAAAATATCTGAAGCATGACGAGCTACCAGCGGAAAACGCAAAAAAAAGGAAAGTCTTGAAACGAGCGGCACGATGCACGTACTACAATGGGGAATTGATCCGGAGATGTTTCTCCCATCCGGCCGCTAAGTGCATATTGGAGCAGGAAGGCCTTCACGTGTTGCGAGAAATTCATGAAGGAATATGCGGCATGCACGTCGCCAGCGACACCTTGGCAGCCCAAGTCTTTCGGTCAGGCTTCTACTGGCCCACTATTCGGAGAGATTGCCACAGCTTCGTAAAAACCAGTCAGAAATGTCAAGAATATGCTAAGATCCCTCGAAAACCGGCCGTGCAGATTTCAGAGATAGTCGTTCCATGCCCGTTTTCCAAATGAGGCATTGACATTTTGGGCCCGTTTCTGAAGGCCAGATCTCAATTAAAATTTGTGGTCGTGGCGGTAGACTATTTCACAAAATGGGCAGAAGCAGAGGCGTTAGCCACCATCACCACTGAGAAAATCTGGCATTTCTTTAAGCACCAAGTCATTATGCGATTTGGGGTACCTTGTGTACTGGTTAGCGACAACGGAGCACAGTTTACGAGCCAATTCTTCAGAGATCAGTGTGCATAATTTCAGATCGAACAATGGTTCTCTTCCGTAGCGCACCCTCAAACTAATGGCCAGGCCGAAGTGACCAACCGCAGTATTCTTAGCGGCATCAAAAGAAACCTGGAAGGTTCTAAAAAGAAATGGCCAGACGAGCTGCCATACGTATTGTGGGCCTACCGCATGACCGTCAAGGCTAGCACGGGAGAAACCCCATTCATGTTGGCCTTTGGAACAGAAGTCGTCACGCCGGTAGAAATTGGCACCATAAGCCTTCGAGTGGCTCATTTTAGAGAGGAAACCAATGAAGAAAGGTTACGCGCTAACCTTGATACACTACCAGAGATACACGAGGAGACTCTCCTAAAAACCCTGCATTACAAAAGAAAAATGGCACACTATCACAACAGGCAAGTGAGAGAGCGATTGCTTAAAGCCGGGGATCTAGTGCTCAGAGACAAACGAGCAGCAGGGCAACGCATGGGGAAGCTTAGCCCAAATTGGGACGAACCATACCTTGTCACCCGCGTTGTAGGGAGAGGAGCATACCATTTGGAAACACTCGAGGGGACTCCCCTGCAAAACTCTTGGAACATAGCTCGGTTGAAGTTGTACCATGCCAGAAACTAGTCTTTCTTATCCGGAAATATTACCATTATTTTAACAAATGAATCAGAAGCACTCTCCGTGCACTTTGCAACTGGAAACATGCAGGCAATGAAGAATGCCAGGAGTGAAAATCCTATCCTTGTGATGGCTGGTCCTGATCAGACAGCTCACTAAGACGAGGCACGCCCTGGCATAATATAGCATTGGGAGTGAAAATCCTATCCTTGTGGTAACCGTGCTCACATAGACGGCCCATTAAGACGAGGCACGCCCCAACGCCCCTGGGAGTGAAAATCCTATCCTTGTGGTAACCGTGCTCACATAGACGGCCCATTAAGACGAGGCACGCCCCGGTATCCTCGGGAGTGAAAATCCTATCCTTGTGGCAACCGTGCTCACATAGACGGCCCATTAAGACGAGGCACGCCCCGAGGAGAGAGCAACTCCGTCCTGGAAGTGAAAATCCTATCCTTGTGGCAACCGTGCTCACACAAACGGACCGCTAAGACGAGGCACGCTCCAAAGACGCGAGGTTTCAGCGCTTGGGAGTGAAAATCTTATCCTTGTGATGCTCGGTCTTGATCAGACGGCTCACTAAGACGAGGCACGCCCCAAGCCAACCGTTGATATTTAGAACGAAAAAGAGATACCCCAGCTAGTAACCGAGCGGTTGATACCCGGTGAAGTAGAGCTGGAGAGGTGTCCATATCACAGCAACATTGTCGCGGCAGACCTGAATTTAGCAAGGCTAGATAATTCCCCTAACAACAAAGGGTGGCATTGATTTTAGTACAACACGGACAGAAGTAACGTTGGCTCGTCCTCGGAAATACTACCAGAGACACAATGATAAGGTAACAGAAAGATGCAGATGAAAAGCCTGTATTGAAAGTCAAGCCATTACAGAAATGATATATCTCCAAAAATAGAAACACGGCAGCAAACGCAGTTGAACAATCGCACAAATAGTATTATGAAGCGAAGTGGATAAAGAAATTCCATTCAAAAAAGCAGCGGCCTAGCCAAGAGAGAAGTGATATTGTTAATATTACAAAATAGAGGAAGGCGCATCGGCTACAAAAATCAAAAATAAATAAGGCATCATGCCTAAGGAGCAGTTGACGTATTGCCTCCTCCTTGCTGAACGGTTCTTGAGCGATAGAAGTCCTCATCAGAAATGGTTGCGACCCTCTTGTCGAAGAATTCAGCAAGAGCTTGAATACGAAGGTTCTCTACCCCGTAATTATACATAAGGGCCTCCGACATGACTGCCCCACCTTCCTTCAAGTACCAACGGCTCTTCTCGGCAGAAAGAGCAAGCTCGGCAGATATCTCAGCATTCCTCTGCCTCTCCCGACCTAACTCAGCTTCCTCCTGAGAAAGGCATTTTTTCAAAGCAATACCCTTCTATTTCTCCTCCTCTAAGGCATGCCTAACAGCTTCCACCTCCTGCTTAGCAGTCGCCACCTCCTGCTTAGCAGTCGCTGCCTCCCGCTTAGTAGTCTCTGATTCTTGTTTGGCAGCGGTAAGGGCGTCTAGGAAACCCTGACGCTCAGACATCAGCTTATCTATCTCCCCCTGTCGGTCTGCCGTCACTCTAGCATTTTCCTCGTCCATGTAATGGAGATGGCAGAAAGAAGAAAACACTTAAGAACGGAGGAAGTTTATGCGCTCCTGTTGACTCTTAGCCACAAAGGCATCCCTCTCTCTTTGAAGAAACATCATCTCAGCCGCCAGGAAGGAGGTAGACGCGAGGATAGCGTCACTGCTAGCATCCGTTGGAAACTGTAAAGCGTTATCTCTAAAAGAGCGCAAGTCAATCTGGTAAGTAGGGAGGACGGGAGGAAGATATGAAGTGGCGCCAGCCATCAAGTTGGGAGCAGGGCCGCCCCTCGCGACAGCAGCCGGAGATATTGGAACGAAAAGTAGAGTAGAGGGAGAAGGAGGGCGGTTATTAGAGCCTCCCATGTTAGGAACAAAAGACCCCTCCCAGCCAAGCGCTCCAAGATTAAGAGCGTTCGAGTTAAAGCCTGCAGCAACGGAAGTAGAATAGATCGGAGAATCACCAAAAGTGTGAGGATCGCCGCTGAAACTAGCGCCTTGCGATTGCTCGATAAATGCACCACCGCCCCCAAGGGTCGTCAGAGGAGGATTAGCGGCAGACGACGAAGGGCTATTCTGAAGCTCATAATGAGCCTTCTTCTGACGCTCTATCAGGGACTCCGCGATAGACATACCGCCTTGAGAAGATAAATGAGCAGAAACAGCGCCGACTTCCTAATAACACAAAAGCATAATAAGAAAACTGCGCGGAAAGAAAGAAAGCGGTAGGGGAAACAAATAAATACTTGGGTGCCTAAAGGAATCAGAGGAATTCCAAAAGGGATCATATCAGTTGTCGCCTCCGAAGAAACGACAGTCTGGGAAGAAGCGAGATGCGTAACGCTCACTTTCCAAGCCCTGTTCTTCTTCACAGCACGAGTTTGTGGAGGCGGCGTTTGGGCAGTGTCTAGAGTAGCAGCGGTAACCTCCCTTTCAACAGCGGTAGCAGTTGCGACAGTTTCGGCCTCGGCTTCCGCCTTTTTCCTTTGCTCCTGTTTCCTCTTCCTTCGAAAGTACTCAGGCTCCCAACCAGGTGGAGGCACTGCACAGTTACAAAATGTTAGCATTAGTACTTCCCTGCAGCGTAAAGGGAAAAGGCCAAACGTCACCCTTTTTGCATTTCTCCATATCCAACCCGTTAGCCACTTTACGGGCGTCAACGCTGAAGTCCAATTGAAGCAGCGTCTTCAACCAACCATCTTCCGGGTCAGAAAGCGATTTCCTGCTACCCCAAGCCCCATCTTTAATTTCTTCATTAAAGTCGGCCCTCCATAAAGGCTCAGGCAGCTCAACAATGAAAAATCCCTCCTTCCAGCCAGGAACGGAGGATTCAATGCCCATGAGTTTCCTAGTAAAGGGCTTCAGCGAGCTATCTTCATAACGGGGGGATATCGATATCACTCCCTTACGAGAGTACAACTGGAAAATATTATGAAGTAACGCTAAAGAGGGGGATTCAATCCCTTTGAATCGGCACAATGTTGCAAAGGCACTAACAACGCAAATCGCGTTAGGGCTCAACTGAGCCGGAGCCAAGTCGGAATCAGCTAGCAACAGTTTCACGAGCGGATCAAGGGGAAGCCGAAACCCATAATCAAACAATTTAGCATACAGCATTCTACTATTACCAGGTAAATGACTGTTTAGGCTGAGCGATTCAGAAGCAACATGTAAGGGACAATCCTTAGGAAACCGAACACTAGACTCGGCCAATTTAAGATGAATTAAAGGCAGAGTATAGAGAGAAGTGGGCGTATTATCAATTTTTTCTTCCCCAACAGACCTTTGAGGATCTCCTTCCTCAGCAGATTTCTTAGAACGAGTCTTAGCCATGACCAACAAAAAGAAGAAAGAAAGAGAAAGAAAGGGCGTGTGTACCTTCGCAAAAGAAAACACCAGGAGTCCCAGACCAGAAAAGAAGAAGCGGCGAGGGTTATTTTCCAGAAGGTAACAACGGACAAGAAAGGAGATTAAAAAAGAAAGAGGAGATAGGGAAAACATTATATATAACCCTAAGAGGGTAAAAAGGCACGACCAGTTAACAACTGACACATGGCAAAGCGACGTGACAAAGAGCGTGGCACGCGCGAGAAGGCGTAAGTTTTAAAACGATGATGAAACGCTTCAGTACTCGCATCTCCCTAGAAGGCGCTTGCTTCAAACGCCTCTTCGGGAGAAGGACACGTGTCTTTCCTCATCATTACTCTTCAAATCGCATTAATTAGGGATTTGCAGCATTTAATGACCTAAAAAGTTGTGCTAGCCTCACCGCGCAACCTCACGAAATGGCGTGACAGTACAAAGAAGCTAACAAAGAGTGAGTAACAGCAACAATATAATGAACCAAACGATGCGATAAAAGCCGCACCACGTCAGCATTATTACAGAAAGAACGTGTCAAATGATTTTCTAGGGAAGAATAAAAGAAATACAGATAGCGAATGGAATAACAATCAAAGGGGAGATTCAGGAATTTGCTGCGGCACTCGAGCCACCCCTCGGGGGAAAATGTTATACACCCCCACCACCGTTGTCGTCAGTCCTTTCTCCCTCCGGGGCTGACGAGCCATTCCTGCTTTCGCTAACCTCGTCCATCACGGTAGAAACATAGTCAGCAACCTGGGCCGGATCAGAAGAGTCACCCTTGAAGCGGGCTGCAAATCCAGAGGTGAAGGCTTCCAAGAACTTCTTTTTCCACCACTCCATTTTCAGCGGTGTCCTGGCAAACTCCTCGTCTCGAGCCAGCATCTCTTCGCGAAGAAGGAGATTTTTCTTCTTTTCCAGCGCTAACTCTGCCTCCAGAACCTCAACCTTCGCTTTCCCTGTGGATCTCTCTCTACTTAGCTCCTTCCATGACTCATCATGGAGACATGTTAGCAACCTCACTTGGTCCGCCGTTCGGTCAAGCTGCACCTTTTGAGCGCATATCGCGCTAGAAAAGTTTCACAATTCATGGTCATGAGCATCGAACAGATAGTTTAGATGGCGGAAGGTATCCAGAGAGTCATTCATAATATGCCGGTAGCGGGCCTTCGGAAAAAGCTGAAGAAATTTCTCTTTCTCTTCGCGGGAACTCATCATTTCCCCTATCAAGGGTGCGGTAAACTCATCTCCAGAAAAAGGATTGGACACCCCGACAGCGCGGAGGCCGTCAAAATAGAACCCTGTCAAGTTCATACGATAGTTCGGGGTCCCGTTAGGACCGCCATAGGAAAGATTGACTGTTGGAGTTGAAGAAGAACCCTCAGTAATCACATTCGAGATAGGAGTAAAGAACAATTGTGGAAGGGCTTTAGGTGACAACTCAGCAACTGAATCCGCAACGGAAGACGTGACCACTACATCGGGAATACAGTAAGAAATTGGAGAATCAGGAGCGTTAACTGTAGGAGGAGAGCCTACTATTGGTGGGGTCCCTGCCTCGGTAGAACGGGTGGCAGTTGACGCCTCAGTGATCTTCACCGTCTGACAAGTACTTGCCTTGGATGAAACGACAGGCATGGAAGCAGCCGCCGCACTAGCAGAAGAAACTTCGGTAACCCGCCCACTCGTGTTTGCTCGAAGCTTTTTCTGGTGAGAGGAAGAAGCATGGCGGAGGTCTGGTTTAACATCCACATCCTCGTCGTCACTATCAAATACCCTTTTGGTGGGTCGGATTGAGTTTGTTCTCCTGTGACGATCTGGTAGCCAATTCTCGATGAAACGAGAAGCTCGGACAGAGCCGCCGAGCCTTCGCCCTCCCGAGCGACTGTCTTGGTCCTTCCCCTCTGGGGCTGAGCGCTTTAGCGATTAGGGCCTTCGGCAGGGGGAGAGGCTGGTAAAGTTTGGAGCGGCGTTACATTCAAAGGAGCGTCAGCATTACCAGGTGATCGACCGTCAGTATCTCCTGTAAAAGAAACGTGTTAGGACAAGGAACGAACGTAAAAGAAAATGCGAGAAAAGACAGACTCACCCATAACGCACTCCTCCAGAGGCTTGGACAAAGCAAATTCGCGGATACGATAGCAGGTATCCACGTCCAACAAGGCGTTAGCCTGCTCTAGCTCAGTTCTGGTCAATACCGCTGGATTTGTCCAAATGGGGCCTATGAGCTCCTGGTTAAAGTTAATGCACCACAAACGGGACGGTAGCTCGAGAACGAAGAAACTACTGTTCCAATCAGCCACACCCCTCTCAAAGCCGCGAAGCCGCTGCCAGAACGATTGCACGAACGCGTCATCCCATCGAGGAGTGATGTCGATTAAACAATTGTGACAATTCATACTAAAGAATTTGCGAAATAAATTGAGGGATGGGGTGAGAATATTCTTCAACTCGCAAGCACAAAGAAAGGCATAAACCCCACACCAGGAAGAAGGAGTTATCTGAGCAGGATTAAGGTTGTGCTCCCGCAGCAGCGTTAGTATTGAATCATGGACGGGAAAGCAAAAACCATAGAGGAACATCTTAAAGTAAAGTAGCCTACAGAAACCCCACGCCGGATTATGAAGCCGCATGTAACTTTCAGGAACAAAGGGTTCATATCCGGGGGGAAAGGTAATACCGTGTTCCTCCAGTTCGGCCCTTAGAACCACATCGCACGTAAAAATACTGGGTGATTGTGCGACCTCTGGATCCACGGGTCTCCAGATAACCTGGCGGGGCCTATTCCTAACCATAATAAACCAGCAAAATAGGAAATCTGAAAGGGTTGAAGTGGTACCTTAAAAGGGAAGATTTACGGGTGACTCGGCAGACGACAGCGGGCGACCAGGAAGTTCTTCTGAGAAAAAGACGAAGGAAGACGAAAGAGAAAATTTGAAGTAAGGGCAAAAAGGGTTGGAAAGAGAAAATGGTCCCTTCTTAAAGGGTTAAATGCCACCGCATTAATTGAACTACCAACCATACGGAGAAGTGTGTAAAAAGAAGTTGGCCACGTGGAAACATATTAAAGGAATCCAAAAAGAGAAGTTATTCATCGCGATTCCCCAAATGGTGACAAAGTTGACCCAGCCAAATAATCGCGAAACAGTTACCTCAGCAAGGCTAACCCCTCGCGTTAGCTACCAACAAGACCAACACGCTGATGGAAAGATAATGACAAAGAGAAAAAGATAGAAAGCATCACTTTATTCATAAGGGCACTAATCCTCATCGGGCCAGTAGATGCCATAGTGATAAACCCCGTCGTCATCCAGGAACGGCATCTTCTCGTTAGCGGGTGGAAAGGGCTCATCCACTCCCCTCTCTAGGCCGAGCCCTGACGGGCCTGACTTTTCCTTGGTAAATGACACTACCGTTCCAGCACCAACATCAAGGGAGGAAGTTTTCTCCAGCAAACGATCAGGCAAAGGAAAGCGTTTGCTACCCTCCTGAGTAGCAGAGCTAGAAGAATCAAAAGGTGCGATGGACGCCTTGGAGGTTTTCTCCCTCCGCCTCTTGCGGTCCTTTCGACGGGCTGGCGGCCTCCATGGTGGCGACGGAGGGGGATGATCTGAGTCCGGCGAAGTCGGAGGGGTTGGCAGCGAGTCGCGATCAGCGGTACCCAAAAAGTAGAAATCTGCCATTCGATTCACAAATGAATAAAAGAAAAAGAAGAAGAGGAAGATGAATAGAAAAAGGGAAAGTAACTCCCTTATATAGCCAAGGAGGCGCTCTGATCCTCTCGCGTGCTCCTGAAAAATAATTAAGGCGCCTGGGAAAAGTAACCATAATTGCAGAATCCGATCGGGCACAGGCATACCCGCTCGTTAATTGCGCCAATCAGAGGGCACCAAAAAACCGCCCAACCACCTACCCTTGGGAAGGCGGCCCAGAAAATAGTTGAAGCAGAACATTCATTGCCGATTCCCGGGACATAACCACTGCAGTACTGTGTCCCGAGGAAGACTCATTTTCGGTTGGGCTTACAACGAACGCCTCCAACTAACACAACAAGAAATCAAACAAGGAAAAAGAAGACTTGATGGTGATAGAAATAACCATTTATTTATTTATGGCCTGAACGGCCTTAGCGTCTAGACGCATGTACAGGAAAGCATAAGAAAAAGAAACAAGAGGAAGCGAAGACAGCGGTCAAGTGTTAGACCCAGCATCATCCTCCCCTGGCACGACGGGAACCTCCTTCAAGGCATTAGCAACGGAGCTCAGTTCGGCAGAACAGGCCCCCATACCCTTCAAGCAGCAGGCCAGTAAATCCTTCCTCTGCTGCAGCATAGAAGCAACCACCTTGATGCGGGAAGTGGTGACGGCCAACTTCGCCAAGCTCTCCAAAGGACTGAAATCCCCCAGAGATATTCCCAGCTGCCTAGACAGAATGGGGGTTGACATTCCTTGCAATTCCAGGACATCCTTCGAGGTCTTGGTGATCATCCTCTCTAGGAATCCGATGTCACCTTCAGTGAGGTTCTTTAGGGTCAAAGCTTTGGAGATCAGGAAATTTCTGGTCAACTCATTGTTGATACCCGAATTTTGACGCCATTTTTATTTAATTTTAGCATTTCTGTTATTTAGTTAATTTACAGTCATTTTCAGCTGATTTACTGTCACTAACATTTTTAGGGTTTTCATCGCGTTTTAGCATCATCGTTAGCATCGTCAGCTTTCGAAATCGCGTTTTTAATTTTTCATCAAGTATGTTCGTCATTATTATCATTAGTATTTTTAGCCCGAAAACTCACATTTTTTACTATCCGGCAGTCGTTTGCGAGTCGTTTCTTCGTTTTAGGTCATCTCATGATTTTTAGGATTTTTAATATTTTAGCACATTTTTTAGTATTTTTATTTATTATTATTATTATTTACGGTCGAGCTTTTATCGGACCCGAGTAAGTTCGCTCGGACAACAGCTTGACTTCAAAATGTTTTCCATCAACTAGTTGCTAGATTTTTTTCTGCTCGCAATAGTCTACAGCGTTTCGCGCAATTTTCGGTGTAACGCTTTATTTTTTCCGTTCCCGCGTTCCGCGTCTTTGAACGAGGAAATAAACGCGTTAAACGGAAAATTTTCATGATTCGCTGTAGACGACTAAAACCGGCGTATTTTTCTCTACGCGCGGGTACCTTCGTCTCGGAAAGTCAGAACGTTTGCACGCTGGAACCGACTCGAGGCCATTTAATCCAGATAAGAGGCCATTTGATCATGGCCATTGATCTGGTCAACCAAGGAAAGTCAACCAGATCAATGGCCCTTGATTTAATGTGCATAATGCACATGCACAGTGCATGCACGAGCAAAGCCACGGAAGTCGTCGCCCAAGCCACCTGCTCCCTAGCCCCTAGCTCCGCCATCATCACGGCTAGCCTCCAGCCCTCCTCCACGCGCAGCTCCGGCAGCCACCCTCCCACGCGTTCGAGGCCTATAAATGGCCGCCCTGTTCCTTCGGCAAAAGGGTCCGAAATCTTGCACAAAAAAAGCTCTACTCCCTCTCCATTTTCTGGACCAATTCACGCACCCTCAAGCCTCACTCCCGTTCGTTCGTCCGTTGGCAGCAGCAACGATCACGGTAAGCTTCTCTCTCTCTTACGGTTTCTCTCTCTAATTGTTGTTCTTGACTTCGATGACCATTTAACTGCTCAAACGTGTTCTAATTGCCTGAGTTTCAACCTAATTTCACTCTACTAGCATTCGTTTGAACTACCGTAGCTTAGTTTAATTATTTCGCTAATTAACGTAAAAATGCATCATTCCTTTTTCCTCCAAAATCCTGCTGTTATTGTTTCTGTTTTCTTGCTGTAATCATTTGTTTGTGCTGCTGGGAGGGAGACCTTCCTTTTAGGTCAAAAACCAGGCGAATTGGTCGCCTGGTTTTGTTGTATGAGTCGCCGGCAGTAGCGCCGGCGACGTGTGAAGCAAGAACAGCCATGCTGTTCTTGCGAGGGAGAAGATGATGGGGACGGGCCAAGCCCGTCCCTCTTGGAAAAAAGGCTGATGGGCCTTGGCTTAAGCCAAGCCCATCTTGCCTTTAATTGTGTCAGGGGCTAGGATTCATTCCTAGCCCAATTTGATTTAAATCATGCATGCGGGCCCGGCCCAATTAAATTTTTCGTCAACTATTCGAGTCATTTTCAGCGTCATTTTATTTCATGCTCGTACGTAATGTTTAATTTAATTCGTATACCATATTTAATTAATCATTATTTACAATACTTGTTTATTATTTCGCTTTGCTTAAATATTTATATACCATGATTAAATATTTATGCACGAAATTAAATAGCAGTATACCATGCTTTAAATGTTTATACATGATTTAAATGCACACATGCGTCATTTCCGGTTCATATTTTTCGTATGCTCGTTCTTGCGACAACTTGTTATTTAATTGTTCTATATCCGAATTGCTTCTTTCTTATCGCAATATTTATTTTCATGATATTTAAATTCAGTCATTTATTATACCGCCTATATGGTCGGTCGCTTTTTAATTTCCGTAAATATCACCTGCTTTAATTTTTCGCAAAACTGCTGGAAATCCTTCCGCAAATTATCAACTGTTTACTTTTCCGCACTTTACTTTTCTGCACTTTAAATTCCAGCAATTTACTTTCGGCAATTTAAATTCAATACCGCCTACATGGTCGGTCGCATTTTAATTCTCGTAAATATTCAACTGCTTTACTTTTTCGCAAAACTGCTGGAAATCCTTCCGCAAATTAGCAACTGTTTAATTTTCCGCACTTTACTTTTCCGCACTTTAAATTTCAGCAATTTACTTTCAGCAATTTAAATTCAATACCGCCTACATGGTCGGTCGCACTTATCAACTGCTTACTTTTCCGCACTTTAAATTTCAGCAATTTAAATTCAATACCGCCTACATGGTCGGTCGCACTTATCAACTGTTTAATTTTCCGCACTTTACTTTTCCGCACTTTAAATTTCAGCAATTTACTTTCAGCAATTTAAATTCAATACCGCCTACATGGTCGGTCGCACTTATCAACTGCTTACTTTTCCGCACTTTAAATTTCAGCAATTTACTTTCAGCAATTTAAATTCAATACCGCCTACATGGTCGGTCGCACTTATCAACTGTTTAATTTTCCGCACTTTAAATTTCAGCAATTTACTTTCAGCAATTTAAATTCAATACCGCCTACATGGTCGGTCGCAATATCAACTGTTTATTTTCTGCAATATCAACTGCTTTAATTTTTCGCAAAACTGCTGGAAATCCTTCCGCAAATTATCAACTGTTTACTTTTCCGCAAATATCCAACTGTTTATTCCCTGCATTATCAACCTGTTTTATTTTCTGCAAATCATTAAACTTTTTTTTCTTCCCTGTAAATCGCCAATAGCATTTAATTTTTCTGCACTTATCAAAACAGCATTTCATTTTCGTATGCGTAAAATCCATCATTTTTCGCATGCAATCAACCCAGCATTTAAATTCTCGTATGCGTAAAATCAATCATTTTTCGCATGCAATCGACCCAGCATTTAAATTCTCGTATGCGTAAAATCAATCATTTTTCGCATGCAATCAACACAGCATTTAAATTCTCGTATGCGTAAAATCAATCATTTTTCGCATGCAATCAACACAGCATTTAAATTCTCGTGTGCTTAAAATCAATCATTTTTCGCATGCAATCAACTCAGCATTTAAATCTCGTATGCGTAAAATCCATCATTTTTCGCATACAATCAACTGTCATCATTTTATCAAACTCGGCATCTCACTTTCGTATGCGTAGAATCCATCATTTTACGTGTACAATCAATTGTCATTTAAAATTTTCATTGCTCAGTTATTTCTCGAGCTATCACTAACACTCTCGTTTTGTAGGTTAATTTCAAGCTTCGCTCGAAAGTACGCCTCACGAGTCCCTTTTATTTATTCGATGCTTTTCGCAAATATCAACTGCATGCATGATATATAGAACTGCTAGAATTAAAATCAACCCACATGAACGACGTGTTTAAAGAGTTGCTTAAAATGCCATGTTCATATGATTTTAAATTCTCGCTTGTATTGACTGCATGTACATGGGGACTTTCGATCCCACTTCAGTTTTTCACTCTAAAATCAATCATTTAAATTGGTACTCTGTTAGCAATCCATGATCACGTAGTAATTAATTTAATCATGCATGGCCCGATGATGAAATAAGAGGGCGCTCATTCAGTCTTACGGAAATTTCAGTCCCATCACGTTACGATCAGGAATAATCAATTGGTCTTGATAAACGGTAACCCCGTCAGAAAGACGTCTTAATTATTCCTGAACGATTACGATCATAGATAAGACCAAAGTGACGATTCCTCTGAGGGCCCACTTTTCAAAACGCATTTTATCAAAACACCTTTAAAACACCTCTCTCATCAACCGGTAACCGTTTTCGGATGTGACTCGGGTGCCTAACACCTTCCCGAGACCATAATACGACCCCGAACCTTTGTCTGGGTCCAGACCCCTTTTTTTTTGTGCCTTTAGTTTTTTTACTTATTATATTTCCTATGCCATGACGATTAGGGTTCCCTAAGCCTAGCAACCAAATTAGGGTGGTGACTTCATTGCATGCTGCTAGGCGTCCCTTTTACGCCGAGCATCTGAAGGTCTCAAATTTCGTTGCACACTCGCGATTTTTTTTAAATTTCCGAGGCGCGACAGTTTGGCGACTCCGCTGGGGAGTGTTGGGTCGGAGCCGGTTTTATCTTTTTAGAGAGGTGTTTTATTTGTTTATTTATTTGCTTTGATCAATTGCTGGTCTGTTTATTTATTTGCTTTATCAATTGTCATATGCATTTCATGGCGCCCTACACCCAGGGGACAATTACCAAAATAGGAGGGTAGTAGTGACGCCCTAGGACACATGTCCTGGGTAGTGTTCACCAATCCCAACTCGGATGAACCCCTAAAGCCAGTCGAAAGGTTATACGATTTCGCAAGGAATCGGGCGACTGGACGACACTTTAGGGACCTTTTCATGGTATCATCCGGGAACCATTCAAGCCAGTTAGAAATGTCGGAATCAGAGCCTCAGCACATGCATCATGATTATACCTGTTTGTCGTGGCTCTATTTGTCTTGTTGGCATATTGACATGATTTTTCTTTTATACGAATTGTAAATTTCTTACATGCGCAGGTTACCTTGCATTTAAAATTTTATTTTTGTCCCACAGGACCCGTTTTTGCTCATTCGATATATCGGCACTTACACTACTTTCACTTGATATTTTCGGGGAATGAAGTTTCAACGATCAGACACTACAAAGCCGAATTGCCACTTTAGAGGCTGAGATAGAGATGCAGAAAGGGGAGTTGGCTTCGATGGAGTGCCTTTGGCAGCAGAACTCTGACGTCCAGGATTGATACCTTCATGGGAAGGCTCGAATATCAGCAAACCTTCATTTTTCTCATGTAACTAGAATCCCTGTTTTCATCAATTTTAGCCTTTTTTTTTTTTTTTTTTGGTGAATTTAGGTAGTTGGCTAGTTTACTACATCTTGTAAACACTTTTAATAAAGTCGTACCTCTTTCGGATATTTATTTAATCACCTCATCTTTTCCGTATCAATTATCCATCCAAATACAACTCAAAAGACCATCGCAAAAAGAAAGAGAAAATCCCTCCGGGATAAACACAATCGTTTCACCAAAGAACCGAAAAATCAGACCAAACATTCGAAAATAGCCAAATATTGCCCACTCGTGGCCTTGTCCTCTTAGCTTATCGCAAACTCCAAAGTCATAGCGTAGATTGTCATCCCTCCCCTCGGTGGGGTTCACCAGGCGTCAGGCCCTGCGTCATTTGCAAGCACAGTAGAAAAGAGATCTTCCTAGCATGACGACATTCTTTGCCCCTGCTAATTTGGGTTTCGCCGATAACATCTCAGATTGCTCCATATCGTTGGAATGAATAGAGGCTTCCTTCGCATATCATCCACAACCAGGAGATCACGCCTCTCCGACCGCCCTGAAAATGTCAAGTGAAAGTGTAGCCGGAAAAGTGAATGAGCAACGTGGAGGCCTCGGGATCGTCCATCACTTGTACTTACTTTTTTTTCATTTTCTTTTTTTTCAGGTTCACGATAGCTCCTCGCAAGCGAATTAATCCACCGAGGCCCCCATAACAAGACTTCAAACGCTGAAGATGGCCGAACAAACCAAGACAGAAGAGGCATTGGCTGCTAGAATAAAAGAGTTAGAAGAGCAAGTAAGGGTTACTACAGAAAAGGCCACTCCACCTGGTTTTGATCCTAGTCAAATGATGGGACCCTCCTCATCCGCCATCACTGGATCTTCGGGACCCCAATCATTTTCGGTTCCTGGGGGTCAATGGAAATGGACTGCTCCCGTCTTTGTACCCACCACCCCGAACCCTATAGCCAACACGGGTGAAGGAGTTGATGCAGCTCTACAACATTCCTTTGTCAACCTTACTGTGGACCCTGGTCAGAATCTGATTCGTCAGGAATCCCGGGGATTTTACCCACCCCAGGGCTATCCCACTCAAGTCGCGATTCCCAATCCTATGGGAAGTCGGCCACCTTTTGTCAATCCGATGCAACCACTATTCATGACAGAACCCCCACCATACCTTGGTCCAAACGCTCTCGTCACAGAAAGACCGAATATGGATAGAATGAACCTGCTAGAGGAAAGGCTCAGGGCCATCGAAGGAACAGACCCCTTCGACCCTACAGGTCCCGCCACCATGTGCATGGTCCCGGGGATCATAATGCCTCCAAAATACAAGATTCCAGATTTTGAGAAGTACACTGGGATCGAGTGCCCAAAAACTCACCTCAAGGCCTATTGCAACAAAATGGCCGATATGATACATAATGAGCCCATGTTAATCCATCTGTTCAGAGAGAGTTTGGCCAAGCATGCCTTGACCTGGTACATGAGTTTGGATGGGGTTAAGATCAAAACTTGGAGAGATTTATCGGATGCTTTCTTCAAGCAATACAAGTTCAATTTGGAGGTAGCGCCAGACCGTTCTGATCTCCGAAATCTTGAGAAAAAAACTGAAGAATCGGTGAAAACTTATGCTCAGAGGTGGAGAGAACTAGCTTCTAGGATTTCACCGCCCTTGAATGACAAAGAACTCATATCCATTTTCGTGGATACCTTCAAGGCTCCCTACTACACTCATCTTATATCCAATCCATCAAATAACTTTTCTGATATGGTCATGGTGGCGGAAAGAGTCGAACAAGGGATCAAGTCGGGGAGAATCGATGTTTCCAGACCAGAGGTAACACCTAAGAAAGAGCCCATCATGGAGAAAGATGTCGACTTTGCCTCTCACCAGCCTAGCTACGAGCCACCTTCCTCGCCACCTCCTCAAAATCCTACACCATTTTCACCATCTCTATATAACCCGCCAAACAACCAAAATGACCCGAGTAACCGTTGGAACCGGGGGCCACTGTCAACTCTTCCCGCTCCTCTGGGGGAAATTTATAAACATCTCCTGGCGGCTGGACAAATCGTGCCCACTCCAATGGCACCTCTGCAACCTCCTTACCCAAAGTGGTACGATCATAACGCTAGATGTGAGTACCATGCTGGAGCTCAGGGTCACACGATAGAAAACTGCTTCGCCCTTAGAGGAAAGGTTCACCACTTGATCAAGAATGGATGGATCTCTTTTGAAGGGTTAGCCAAAGGACCTGACACGACCGTCTACCCTCCTCCTACCAACCTTTGAATGATCATTCTCCCATAAGGGACCTATCCTGCTTACTCATCTAATGGCGATACCTACAATACTTTTTGTACAATAGTCGAGCCCACGACTATAAACAAGGGCGCTTCGTGGGAGGCAACCCACGTGTTCCTTTTAATATTTCTGGTTTTTTTAATAAAATTCAAACATTTTAGGATACCCTTTTCTAGTGAATTTAATATTTAATTCCCTTGTCATTTTAGACGCAATGAGATTTGTAAACATGGGGGCAAGCGAATGAAGTGACAACCAAAGGAAGGCGTTGAAAGATGTCAAAGCTCATTTTTCAAGGAAGTTGTCCTTCATGTTTACAATTTCCCCTTGTCGCACTTTACGTTTTTGAAAATTATGGTCTCGCAGTTTACATTTCTGTGGTTTTGCATTTCAGGTGCAACGAGACTTGTAAACTTGGGGGCAAGCAAATGGAGTGACGACCAAGAAAAGGCGTTGAAAAATGTCAAAGCTCATTGTTCAGGGAAGTTGTCCTTTTACATTTTTGCAATTTCCGTTTCCGCATTTTCCGTTGTTGCAATTTATGTTTCCACGATTTTTAATGGCCACGATTTATGTTGTTGCAAGAGTGTGTGCGTCATGTCTGCTAAGATTCTTAGTTTTTGCAAAAAAAAAGAAGAAATAAAGGCATAGTCGCTTGGCTTGAAAATCCCATGTTTTGAACGTTTTTTTTCAAGCATATTCATCACTTTATCACGACATGGATGACTTGTGCGTTCATTAGAAATTATATGAAACATACATGATTTTGTCTGTTAGCTCTTATATCCATGGCACGTCTAGACGTAAGCAATCACAAAACATATCCCTGTGAGTATTTTGGGCCTTCACGCTTTATTTCTTTCATGAGTGTAAGTGCCTGACTAGATACTAGCTGAATTCGCATAATATCCAGGGTACATGCGCCATTAGACATGGGATAGCTATAAAGTGACATGGGACTTTTACGATTTTCTCCACTTTTTTCGTTTTTCCCTCTTTCCACCATAAATGTCATCACTCCCCAAACCGTCAATATCACTCATACCCCGGGAGCCAAAGAGCAGTTTCAGCTAAAATCGCCAGCCGGAAGTAAAAGCGCGTCGAGTCCAAGAGCACGATGAAAGAGACGGAAAAGGTCACCAGGAGATCGCTAAGGACCATCACCGGAGAAGCAGCAACGACGAAGGCCGAGGCCTCAAGACAAAAGGGGAAGAGATCAAGACGAAGGTTGTGCTTGCTCTGCTCTGTTGCATTTTCAAATCAAATCAAAAAGGGGAGGGATATACATAAAAAAAAAAAAAAAAAAAAAAAGGGAAAAGGAGAGAAAAAAAGAAAAAAGGAGAGAGGGGAAAAAAGGGAAAAGAAAAGAAAAGAAAGAAAATGCTCAGAGACCTTCGAAGAATACAAACAATCAAAGAGCCAAAGCAATCACAACCCAGGGGACAACTCAATTCGAGAAAATCTCGAAGAAAACTTTCCCCAGTGAACTCGAGTAGAAAGGCCCAAGGCCAACTCGAGAAATCTCAAAGCAGCCTTCCCCCAGTAAAGTCAAGCAAAAGAGGCCCAAGGCCAACTCAAGAAACCTCAAAGCAAGCATCCCTAGTGAGAACCCGAGGAGAGAAAGGGGCCCCAGGCCAACTCAAGTAGTGAGTCGTAAAAGGAACAGCGACGACGCTCCCCAATAAAGACTCAAGAGAAGGGCCCCTGGCCACACGGAAAGCATCCCCAGCAAAAAGCCAAAAGACTTGCGCACCTCGCCCTCATCCTGGCCAATCAGCAAAGCATCGCTCATCAAAAGCCTTCCAACTCCTCAACAAAGCAATCCTTTCCCAAAACAAGCTCCTTTCCGGACATTTCATGTCCATTCATTCTTTTTCGTAAAAGTCCCATCGATTATTAGAACGCCCATGCATGTGCATCTTCATTCGAAGTATATTCACTCGGATTGACATTGCGAACTGTAAATTATGTATCATGTTAGTTGCATCTTTATGAGTGTCAAACACTTAGCCTTGTTTCAGAGCGTGAGTGCAAACACTAATATCAGGTGAGGATTGCTTACGACTGCATGTTGTGGGAAAGTCTTGTCCTTGAGGTCGTTATTTCTTGAACAAGACGTAGACGCTACCTAGACTTGAATCAATCATGTTCATATGACGAAAACTGAATGAACATTTTTATCCAAAAAAAAAAGAAGAAGAAAAGAGACAAAGGCTTGAATTTATTTTCTTAAACAAAGAAATCATTTTCATTCCAAACAAAAAAACTTGGGGGCAAGCCATGGGATAAATGTTGGAATATTTGATATTTCTCACATAGGTCAATTGCTTCTTCATGTTTCCATCTGTTGTTGCTTCGGGTTTGTTTCCTTTCAATTTGCAGGATACGGATATGCTCCAGTGAAATCTCAACCAGGGGTCTTCGATGACAACATCGTTGTAAAGCCCTCGCCATCTTGGATTTTCCTCAAAGTCCAATCAACATCGAATAGGGAACGTTACCACTCCTCAACCTTGGGTCTTCGATGACAACATCGTTGTAAAGCCCTCGCCATCTGGAATTTTCATCAAAATCCAAAGGATTCATACGGTCACGTCTCCCAAAAATTCATGAATAGTCATCGAATCAACATCAAAGCAAAGGTATGTTACCGTCAATCAATATCTGAGCGAAGCACCAGCGTCCGGAGAGCGATAGCCTCGCACGGTCGTGTAGTTACATCTTCAGCACCAGCGTCCGGAGAGCGATAGCCTCGCACGGTCGTGTAGTGACATCTTCAGCACCAGCGTCCGGAGAGCGATAGCCTCGCACGGTAGTGTAGTGACATCTTCAGCACCAGCGTCCGGAGAGCGATAGCCTCGCACGGTCGTGTAGTTACATCTTCAGCACCAGCGTCCGGAGAGCGATAGCCTCGCACGGTCGTGTAGTTACATCTTCAGCACCAGCGTCCGGAGAGCGATAGCCTCGCACGGTCGTGTAGTTACATCTTCAGCACCAGCGTCCGGAGAGCGATAGCCTCGCACGGTCGTGTAGTTACATCTTCAGCACCAGCGTCCGGAGAGCGATAGCCTCGCACGGTCGTGTAGTTACATCTTCAGCACCAGCGTCCGGAGAGCGATAGCCTCGCACGGTCGTGTAGTTACATCTTCAGCACCAGCGTCCGGAGAGCGATAGCCTCGCACGGTCGTGTAGTTACATCTTCAGCACCAGCGTCCGGAGAGCGATAGCCTCGCACGGTCGTGTAGTTACATCTGCAGCACCAGCGTCCGGAGAGCGATAGCCTCGCACGGTCGTGTAGTTACATCTTCAGCACCAGCGTCCGGAGAGCGATAGCCTCGCACGGTCGTGTAGTTACATCTTCAGCACCAGCGTCCGGAGAGCGATAGCCTCGCACGGTCGTGTAGTTACATCTTCAGCACCAGCGTCCGGAGAGCGATAGCCTCGCACGGTCGTGTAGTTACATCTTCACCACCAGCGTCCGGACGTTACATCTTCAGCACCAGCGTCCGGAGAGCGATAGCCTCGCACGGTCGTGTAGTGACATCTTCAGCACCAGCGTCCGGAGAGCGATAGCCTCGCACGGTCGTGTAGTTACATCTTCAGCACCAGTGTCCGGAGAGCGATAGCCTCACACGGTCGTGTCGTTACATCTTCAGCACCAGCGTCCGGAGAGCGATAGCCTCGCACGTTCGTGTAGTTACATCTTCAGCACCAGCGTTCGCACAGTCGTGAAGTTACATTTTCAGCACCAGCATCCGGAGAGCGATAGCCTCGCACGGTCGTGTAGTTACATCTTCAGCACCAGCGTTCGCACAGTCGTGAAGTTACATTTTCAGCACCAGCATCCGGAGAGCGATAGCCTCGCACGGTCGTGTAGTTACATCTTCAGCACCAGCGTTCGCACAGTCGTGAAGTTACATTTTCAGCACCAGCATCCGGAGAGCGATAGCCTCGCACGGACCTTCATTCACATTGCCACGTCAACATCCGAAGAGCGATAGCCTCGCACGGACCTTCATCCACATTACCATATCAACATCCGAAGAGCGATAGCCTCGCACGGACCTTCTTCACATTGCCACGCCGACCTCCGGAGAGCGATAGCCTCGCATAGACCTTCCTTATCATCTCCACAGCAGCGTCCGAAGAGGGATAGCCTCGCACGGACATGCAACCACATTTTTCATACCAGCATCTAGCAATGCGATAGCCTCGCCCAGACTAGAATTTAAAGCATACCTCCTCCCAGAGTGACACCCACGAACAACATCATCAATTTTGTGGACACCTTTTCTCCCCAGTGACAACATCAATCAATCTCCTCCTCCCAGAGTGACGTCAATCAGCTACCTCCTCCCAGAGCGACATCATCACTGTAAGTTTGAGGTAAGACCTGCCGTGTCGCCAAAATTCGGATATCTAGGGGCAACTGTCTTTACTGCTTATCGAATACTTCGATAAGACAGTAAAGAGGGGGGCAACTGTTGATACCCGAATTTTGACGCCATTTTTATTTAATTTTAGCATTTCTGTTATTTAGTTAATTTACAGTCATTTTCAGCTGATTTACTGTCACTAACATTTTTAGGGTTTTCATCGCGTTTTAGCATCATCGTTAGCATCGTCAGCTTTCGAAATCGCGTTTTTAATTTTTCATCAAGTATGTTCGTCATTATTATCATTAGTATTTTTAGCCCGAAAACTCACATTTTTTACTATCCGGCAGTCGTTTGCGAGTCGTTTCTTCGTTTTAGGTCATCTCATGATTTTTAGGATTTTTAATATTTTAGCACATTTTTTAGTATTTTTATTTATTATTATTATTATTTACGGTCGAGCTTTTATCGGACCCGAGTAAGTTCGCTCGGACAACAGCTTGACTTCAAAATGTTTTCCATCAACTAGTTGCTAGATTTTTTTCTGTTCGCAATAGTCTACAGCGTTTCGCGCAATTTTCGGTGTAACGCTTTATTTTTTCCGTTCCCGCGTTCCGCGTCTTTGAACGAGGAAATAAACGCGTTAAACGGAAAATTTTCATGATTCGCTGTAGACGACTAAAACCGGCGTATTTTTCTCTACGCGCGGGTACCTTCGTCTCGGAAAGTCAGAACGTTTGCACGCTGGAACCGACTCGAGGCCATTTAATCCAGATAAGAGGCCATTTGATCATGGCCATTGATCTGGTCAACCAAGGAAAGTCAACCAGATCAATGGCCCTTGATTTAATGTGCATAATGCACATGCACAGTGCACGCACGAGCAAAGCCACGGAAGTCGTCGCCCAAGCCACCTGCTCCCTAGCCCCTAGCTCCGCCATCATCACGGCTAGCCTCCAGCCCTCCTCCACGCGCAGCTCCGGCAGCCACCCTCCCACGCGTTCGAGGCCTATAAATGGCCGCCCTGTTCCTTCGGCAAAAGGGTCCGAAATCTTGCACAAAAAAAGCTCTACTCCCTCTCCATTTTCTGGACCAATTCACGCACCCTCAAGCCTCACTCCCGTTCGTTCGTCCGTTGGCAGCAGCAACGATCACGGTAAGCTTCTCTCTCTCTTACGGTTTCTCTCTCTAATTGTTGTTCTTGACTTCGATGACCATTTAACTGCTCAAACGTGTTCTAATTGCCTGAGTTTCAACCTAATTTCACTCTACTAGCATTCGTTTGAACTACCGTAGCGTAGTTTAATTATTTCGCTAATTAACGTAAAAATGCATCATTCCTTTTTCCTCCAAAATCCTGCTGTTATTGTTTCTGTTTTCTTGCTGTAATCATTTGTTTGTGCTGCTGGGAGGGAGACCTTCCTTTTAGGTCAAAAACAGGCGAATTGGTCGCCTGGTTTTGTTGTATGAGTCGCCGGCAGTAGCGCCGGCGACGTGTGAAGCAAGAACAACCATGCTGTTCTTGCGAGGGAGAAGATGATGGGGACGGGCCAAGCCCGTCCCTCTTGGAAAAAAGGCTGATGGGCCTTGGCTTAAGCCAAGCCCATCTTGCCTTTAATTGTGTCAGGGGCTAGGATTCATTCCTAGCCCAATTTGATTTAAATCATGCATGCGGGCCCGGCCCAATTAAATTTTTTGTCAACTATTCGAGTCATTTTCAGCGTCATTTTATTTCATGCTCGTACGTAATGTTTAATTTAATTCGTATACCATATTTAATTAATCATTATTTACAATACTTGTTTATTATTTCGCTTTGCTTAAATATTTATATACCATGATTAAATATTTATGCACGAAATTAAATAGCAGTATACCATGCTTTAAATGTTTATACATGATTTAAATGCACACATGCGTCATTTCCGGTTCATATTTTTCGTATGCTCGTTCTTGCGACAACTTGTTATTTAATTGTTCTATATCCGAATTGCTTCTTTCTTATCGCAATATTTATTTTCATGATATTTAAATTCAGTCATTTATTATACCGCCTATATGGTCGGTCGCTTTTTAATTTCCGTAAATATCACCTGCTTTAATTTTTCGCAAAACTGCTGGAAATCCTTCCGCAAATTATCAACTGTTTACTTTTCCGCACTTTACTTTTCTGCACTTTAAATTCCAGCAATTTACTTTCGGCAATTTAAATTCAATACCGCCTACATGGTCGGTCGCATTTTAATTCTCGTAAATATTCAACTGCTTTACTTTTTCGCAAAACTGCTGGAAATCCTTCCGCAAATTAGCAACTGTTTAATTTTCCGCACTTTACTTTTCCGCACTTTAAATTTCAGCAATTTACTTTCAGCAATTTAAATTCTATACCGCCTACATGGTCGGTCGCACTTATCAACTGCTTACTTTTCCGCACTTTAAATTTCAGCAATTTACTTTCAGCAATTTAAATTCAATACCGCCTACATGGTCGGTCGCACTTATCAACTGTTTAATTTTCCGCACTTTACTTTTCCGCACTTTAAATTTCAGCAATTTACTTTCAGCAATTTAAATTCAATACCGCCTACATGGTCGGTCGCACTTATCAACTGCTTACTTTTCCGCACTTTAAATTTCAGCAATTTACTTTCAGCAATTTAAATTCAATACCGCCTACATGGTCGGTCGCACTTATCAACTGCTTAATTTTCCGCACTTTAAATTTCAGCAATTTACTTTCAGCAATTTAAATTCAATACCGCCTACATGGTCGGTCGCAATATCAACTGTTTATTTTCTGCAATATCAACTGCTTTAATTTTTCGCAAAACTGCTGGAAATCCTTCCGCAAATTATCAACTGTTTACTTTTCCGCAAATATCCAACTGTTTATTCCCTGCATTATCAACCTGTTTTATTTTCTGCAAATCATTAAACTTTTTTTTCTTCCCTGTAAATCGCCAATAGCATTTAATTTTTCTGCACTTATCAAAACAGCATTTCATTTTCGTATGCGTAAAATCCATCATTTTTCGCATGCAATCAACCCAGCATTTAAATTCTCGTATGCGTAAAATCAATCATTTTTCGCATGCAATCGACCCAGCATTTAAATTCTCGTATGCGTAAAATCAATCATTTTTCGCATGCAATCAACACAGCATTTAAATTCTCGTATGCGTAAAATCAATCATTTTTCGCATGCAATCAACACAGCATTTAAATTCTCGTGTGCTTAAAATCAATCATTTTTCGCATGCAATCAACTCAGCATTTAAATCTCGTATGCGTAAAATCCATCATTTTTCGCATACAATCAACTGTCATCATTTTATCAAACTCGGCATCTCACTTTCGTATGCGTAGAATCCATCATTTTACGTGTACAATCAATTGTCATTTAAAATTTTCATTGCTCAGTTATTTCTCGAGCTATCACTAACACTCTCGTTTTGTAGGTTAATTTCAAGCTTCGCTCGAAAGTACGCCTCACGAGTCCCTTTTATTTATTCGATGCTTTTCGCAAATATCAACTGCATGCATGATATATAGAACTGCTAGAATTAAAATCAACCCACATGAACGACGTGTTTAAAGAGTTGCTTAAAATGCCATGTTCATATGATTTTAAATTCTCGCTTGTATTGACTGCATGTACATGGGGACTTTCGATCCCACTTCAGTTTTTCACTCTAAAATCAATCATTTAAATTGGTACTCTGTTAGCAATCCATGATCACGTAGTAATTAATTTAATCATGCATGGCCCGATGATGAAATAAGAGGGCGCTCATTCAGTCTTACGGAAATTTCAGTCCCATCACGTTACGATCAGGAATAATCAATTGGTCTTGATAAACGGTAACCCCGTCAGAAAGACGTCTTAATTATTCCTGAACGATTACGATCATAGATAAGACCAAAGTGACGATTCCTCTGAGGGCCCACTTTTCAAAATGCATTTTATCAAAACACCTTTAAAACACCTCTCTCATCAACCGGTAACCATTTTCGGATGTGACTCGGGTGCCTAACACCTTCCCGAGACCATAATACGACCCCGAACCTTTGTCTGGGGTCCAGACCCCTTTTTTTTTGTGCCTTTAGTTTTTTTACTTATTATATTTCCTATGCCATGACGATTAGGATTCCCTAAGCCTAGCAACCAAATTAGGGTGGTGACTTCATTGCATGCTGCTAGGCGTCCCTTTTACGCCGAGCATCTGAAGGTCTCAAATTTCGTTGCACACTCGCGATTTTTTTTAAATTTCCGAGGCGCGACACTCATCCATGGTGAAAATATAAGAGGAAAAAGCAAAAAAGATGTGAGAAACTTACACGGAGGAAAGCTTCAATTTATAGACTCAAAAGAACGGCGGTCAGGGCAGACCCATTTCCTAACAAAGAGCTACTCCGGCATATAGAAGACCGATAAGCCGAAGAGGGAACGTTAGCCCTTGGTAAACACTCGGGCTCATTTTCAGTTGGGCTTATGATAATAATACGCCTAACGTCAAGGGTATTTTCGTCTCATACCCCGCGGGGAGTGAAAATGGTTATTGTTCCTACCATCACGGCAGCATCGAGGCTACCATCTCTCCCTAGGAGATTGACACTGAGATGGTCGACGTCAACGGGGGGGTCCCACACGGCACTTTGTGATGACCCAAGGCGCTATCCCATCCTAGTGTAAATCGAGCATCTTGAGAAGAACGTAGCCGTTACCTTGCCTAGGTAACGACTACCCCCACACCTAACGCCACGATGGCATATCACACCATGGGAGAATTATAACCTCTGACGGGAGCGATAGCCCATAATAATCCAAACTACGCAGAAATGCTCCTTTTCGCCTATAAATACCTCCACCATGAAGGAGGAAGGTAAGCAGAATTTGCTGGCCCAAGCTCTGCCATTCTTACCCCTCATACTAACTTAAGCATCGGAGTGTTTACGCCGGAGACCCCCTCCGGCGTCTTGCAGGTACATCGGACCACCGTGGACACTGAATCCGGGGAGCCCTTTTCACCTTCCACCCTTCGGCAGTAGACAAATTCTTATCAACAACATGTTTAAAAGACTCGCTTTTCATGCCATGAAATTAATTGTTATGCATTGATACATGAGCATGGTGGCTTCGATCCCACACGGTTATATGCATTCATTAAAATCGGTATTATGTTAGTTTTATCAATGATAGGACCACGTAGTAATTAAGTAATCATGCATGGCCCGATGATAAAAATAGGGGAACGTCCGCTCTAGCATACAAACAAACAGTAACCCCGTCCTTCGGTCCCAATCAGAAATTACAACGTCCCAACGAAAAATGCTAAGATGTAACGTCACCTTTGAGGACCCAAGTCACTTGTGAAAAATGTTTGAATAATCGAAAAGTGGCCCAATTATCATAACAGGATTTCAGTTGACACTCTACGATCGTTTACCTTGTAAATGATTAGAAAGTGGCCCGTTTCCGTGCGCGGGATTGGTTGACATGCTTCGATGGTTTATTCATTTTTCGTGTCAAAAATCAAACATAGTAACACCTCTCAACTTTATAACCGGTAACCTTTTTAAGGATGTGACTTAGGTGCCTAACACCTTCCCGAGTCCATAATACAACCTTGAACCTTCGTTCTTAGGTTTAGACCACATGTGCCTTAGTTTTTTTTTTTTTTTATGCCATGACGATTAGGTTCCCTAAACCTTAGAAAATAGGGTGGCGACTTCATTGCATTATGCGAAGCATCCATTTATGCTTAGCATCCGTCCCGAACCTAAAATCATTTTCAACGAAAAAGGGGGTGCGATAGTTTGGCGACTTCACTGGGGACTTTAGGGTCGAAGCCGGTTTTTTTGAGGTGTTTGTTTTTTGTTTACTTGCTTTAATAAACTATTTTCGTGATTATTTGTTATACGCTATTATCAATTGTCATACTCATGCATAGTGCCATACACCCAAGGGACAATTACCAAATAGGCTTAGGGGGGTAGTAGTGACGCCCTAGGACACGTGTCCTGGGTAGTGTTCACCAACTCCACTCGGACGAACCCCTAAAATTAGTCGAAAGGTTGCCTGGTTCCGCAAGGAATCGGTTGACACTGGCCAACACTTTAGGGACCATTCTATTATATCGTCCGGGAACTTTGCAGTCGTTAGAAATTAGTCGACGTCAAAGCCTTGCATATGCATCATTTTGTTTGTTAATAGCTTTGATTATCCTATTTTTACGTTCTTATTTTTTCTCACATGTGAATTAAAAAAATAAAAAATAAAAAAAAAGTTGTAAAATAATTCATTCATTTTACTGACACTTGAACTCTGTTTTTATTTTTCTCAGGACCCATTCTGCTTGTTCAAAATGGTAGTGCCTACTTTGCTTTCACTTGACACTTTTGGTGGACGAAGTTTTGAGAACCAAGCTGCACGAGGAGATGTGCTAAAACCTAGTTTCATCCCTGACATCACGACCAAGGTCAAGGTAGAGGCTACAGACTTTGACGTAATCAAGGTTAGGAGGTTAAGGAACGAATTGACCCAGAATGAGGATGCTCAGTTTGAACGTAGCTACGGGAAATTGTTGACAATGATCGATGTGAGGATCGATTGGGGTTGCATCCGGGAAACCCTAAAATTCTGGGACCCCTACTACCGCTGCTTCTCTTTCGACGGAGGGGTGGATTTGACCCCTACTTTAGAGGAATACTCCGCTCTGATGTGCTTCGCCTCTCCCATTTCGACCATATATCAGAACGTCCACCTTGATTCCTCTAGCGTCAAAGTTAGGCTTGATCATGAGTTGGGAATCATCAATCGCGTAAGGGAAGGAGATTACGTGTGGTGTTGGTGAGACATCGAAAAATAGTTTCGAAGGTCTCAAGGAAAAAAGCGCTTAAAGATTCTAGCCTTTGCGATAGTAGGGCTCGTCTTATTTCCTAAGGGGAAGGGCGTGATTGATTTCGAGGCAGCCAACATTTTCTATGAAATGGAGGCAAACGCCATCAACCCTACGGCGGCCATTATGGCCGAGACCTTCTGTTCCTCAGACCTTTGCCGAAGAAAAGGGAAAGGAAAGCTTACCTGTTGCACACAGTTGCTGACCGTATGGTTGATAAGTCACTTCAAGCAGACGCCCGATCAATCCTTGTTCTCGACGAACTACTTGGGTTCGACCCCTTTTGCCAAAGTCATTGACGTAATGGCCGCAAACATTTGGAAGACGGAGGATAAAGATGTTTGGGTAGACAGATTCGTGAACTTTTCAGAAGAGGACTTCAATTGGCATGCCAAGTGGTTACGAGCCGCCAATCCCATAGTTTGTTGTGGACCTTTACCATGGGTTCCTTTGATTGGGGCTCGAGGATGCGTCCACTATTGTCCCGCGCTCGCCTTGAGACAATTTTGCATCATGCAAATAATCCCCGCAACATTTGGCATGACGGATTCAAGTCTACCACATACTACAAAGGATCTGAATCGTCTCCAATATGCTCATGATTGGACTCATCCCTATTTCCTCGAAGGGCATGTTGTCCCCGCCTTACCGATGTTAGAATACCCGCAGTGGAGGAAGAATCAGGCCAACGGTAATATTTTTCCCCGCCCAGAAAACCACAAGCCTATGGAAGAAGAAGGCAAATCCCGCATCAGTGAAGGACTTGGTGTCATGGCCCACTCCCAGTTAGCAAATCAGTTGCACACGATTACAGGAGAGTGAGATCAGATTGCATTGGAAAGGGAGACCTTGAGGGCGGAAAAATTAGATCTAGAACTCAAGGTGTGCGAATGGGAAAACCGCCACAAAGACAATGTCCAGATAGGCTTGGCAAACCAAAGGTTGGCTTTCGACGACTTCAAGAAATGTTTGGGCGGGGAAATCCGCAAGAGGGAAGCATCTAGTGCAATGATCAAACACAAAGACGCGGTGATAAAGGTTTTGACAACTCACGCTGATGGAAAAAATGAGGAAACCCGAACCTTGCAAGCCCGAGTGGCTGCCTTAGAGACTAAGGTCATAATGCAAAGAGGAGAGATGGCATCGTTAGAATACTTTTGGAATAAGCAAATGGATCCCAACTTCCAAGGTTGACGCCTTCAAAAGAAAAGAATCGTGCATCTGCTACCTTAAATTTTGTCTTTTTGCCCAATGTAATAATATTTCTAGACTTTGTCTACTACCTTTTATTCGTTTAAACTTATATTGATTATAACCCCCTTTTTGACAGAAAAAAAATCAATGACAAAGTTCGTAGTTATTCGGATAATTATGAAATGCGTGTTTTCCTTTTTTCGCACATCCAAAAGATATCAAACGACTATCGCCTATAATCAAAACAACCTCCCCCCAAAATAAACCACATACAGAGCCCACACAAAAAAAAACAAAAGGCTAACCCTTGAAATGAAAACACAAAAAATATATATATATAGACCAAATGATGATAAACGCAGAGATAATCGTTTCTTCTCGGTCTCAACTGCGCGCTCTTTTATTTTGGCCAAAATGAAAGTGATTTGCTCGGAGTTTCCGCTCGGCTACAACACGAAAGGCATAGATAACAGGTTGAAGTATGTCCACACCAAATTTCAAAATTTTCTGGGCAGTACATCTCTCACAAAAAATTCAGAATGCAAGGATAGTTGTTTCTTCTCGGTCTCAACTGTGAGCTCTTTTATTTTGGCCAAAATGAAAGCAATTTGCTTGGAGTTTACACTCGGATAAAAATATGAAAAACGTTGATGACAGGTTGAAGTATGACCACACCAAATTTCAAAATTTTCTGGGCAGTACATCTCTCATAAAAAAATTCAGAATGCAAGGATAGTTGTTTCTTCTCGGTCTCAGCTGCGCGCTCTTTTATTTTGGCCAAAATGAAAGCGATTTGCTCTGAATTTACACTCGGATAAAACATGAAAAACGTTGATGACAGGTTGGAGTTTGCCCATACCAAAAATTAGATTTTTCTGGGCGGCGCATCTCTCACGAATGGTGAAAGTGCAAGGATAACTGAAAACACACAGTATTGTCGAGAAACGCGATTTATTGCCTCTCCTCGCACCAGGATTTTGAAGCCATCATCAAGACCCATCCTTCACCAAAAGATGGGTCTTTCCCCCTCATAGCTCCAAATCCATGGCGTAACTTTCATCGCTCTACTCCTCGAGCTAAAGGCCTTTGACACAAGGCCTCGCTCCTCAATTGATGATATGCAAAACACATCATGAAAAAAGGATTTTCCAAGCATGATAACATTAGCTACTTGCACGGGTTTGCTTCAAAGGTTTTGGTTATAGCATCCAAGACCACGTTACGATGTCAGAATGAATAAAAGATTCCTTCATATTTTCACCGAAGAAGTCAATCCAAGATGTGTCGTCGTTACCCTAAAAGTGTCAAGTGAAAGTGTAGCGAAAAGAATGAATAAGCAGCGTAGAGGCCTCGGGATCGCTCATCACATGTATGTTATCACTTATGCTTATTTCTTCTCACTTCCTTTTTTTTTCTTCACAGGTTGACAATAGCTCCTCGAAAGCAAACTACTCCGCCCAGGCTCCCCATAACTAGACTTCAATCGCGAAAAATGGCCGAACAAGCTAAAACGGAAGAAGCATGGGCAGTTAGAGTAACCGAATTAGAGGAACAAGTTAGGGTTGCTACGGAAAGAGCCGCCCAGGCCGAGAAGGAACGAGATGAGGCCATTGCTGAGTTTCCACCTGGTTTCTATCCCGCTCAAGCCATAGGACCTACCTCTTCGTCTGCCATCATGAGCTCTTCGATGCCCAGTCATTTTCCGGTCCTGGGGGTCAATGGAAGTGGGTTGATCCCTTCATTGTACCCACCACCACGAACCCTGTAGCCAACGCAGGTGAAGGAGTTGATACACCTCTCCAGCGTCCTTTGGCTAATCTCACCTTGGACTTTGGTAAAAATCAGACTCGTCAGGAATCCCAGCATCTCCACCCACCTCAGGGCCACCTTTCTACCCAAACCTTGATTCCTGAGTCTTCGGGAATTCAACCTCCTTTTGTCAATCCGACACAACCACCATTCACATCAGAACCCCTACTGCCCCTTGGTCCTAGCACTGTCATCACAGAGAGACCAAGTATGGATAGATTAAGCCTACTAGAGGAAAGGCTCAGAGCTATTGAAGGAACAGACCCCTTTGACCCCACAGGCCCCGCCAACATGTGCATGGTCCCGGGGATCATAATGCCTCCAAAATATAAGGTTCCTGATTTCGAGAAGTATACAGGGGTCGACTGCCCAAAGACTCATCTGAAGGCCTATTGCAACAAAATGGCCGAAATGATACACAACGAGCCTTTGTTGATCCATCTGTTCAGGGAAAGCTTGGCCAAGATCAAGACTTGGAGGGATTTATCCGATGCTTTCTTCAAGCAATACAAGTTCAACATGGAGGTAGCACCGGACCGATCAGATCTTCAAGATCTAGAAAAGAAAATCGGTGAATCAGTGAAGACCTACGCTCAAAGATGGAGGGAGCTAGCAGCCAGGATTTCTCCTCCATTGAGTGACAAAGAGCTCATAGCCATCTTCGTGAACACTTTCAAGGCCCCTTACTACACCTACCTTATATCCAATCCATCGAACAATTTTTCCGACATGGTTCTAATAGCGAAAAGAGTCGAACAAGGAATAAAGACAGGGAGAAACATTGTTCCCACTCTCGAGACATCACTTAAGAAAGCGCCTCTCGTGAAGAAAGAGGTCGGCTTTATATCCAACCAGTCCAACTAAAGACAACCCTTCTCACCACCACCATATCACACGTCATCGGGCTATTCATCGCCTTTTTTTCCTTCACCAATGCCCATCGCTAATGTGGCTCCGCAATATCCCGCGCCATTTCCACCTTACCCATATCCTCCACCACAAATGCCGCAACCTACGCAACCTAGACCATATAACCCACCAAAGAACCCTATCAACCAAACCACCCAAGCTAACCGTTTGAATAGGGAACCACCACCGCCTCTTCCCCTTCCCGCGGGAGAAATTTACAAGCACCTCTTGGCAGCTGGGCAGATTGTGCCCATTCCTCCCCAACCTATGTTACCACCTTACCCAAAGTGGTACGACCCCAACGCAATGTGTGAATACCATGCAGGGGCTCTAGGTCACTTGATGGATAATTGCTTCGCCTTCAAAATGAAGGTGCAACAATTGATCAAAAGCGGATGGGTCTCCTTTGAAGGAATAACCAAAGGACACAACACCACCACCAACCCCCTCCCGAACCACGCTCAAGGAAGCAGAGGGGTAAGCATCATCTCGGTGAAAGAGATTGAAGATCCTCTCCCTCTCATATTAGTGATAACAACTGAGATAGCCCTGACGGTCCTACTACAAGTGACTCTTGTCGGAGCGGTTTCCCAGGCAGCCTACACGGATATCAATGTATCGCCCAAGGATCAGCGATGGACTCCTAGGATGGTCGACTTCAGCGGGGGGGGACTCACACGACTCTATACGCACGGCGTCATCCCATCCTAGGAACCAACAAGGTTATCGCTCCCGACAGCCTCACGTGACATCACCCCTGACGTCATCAACTGATATCGCCTGTGACGTCATCATCAAACGGCGCCTTTGTTGGTATCGCCAGGTATCACTCTCCAGGTTCTATAAATACCCCATCTTTTTCCATAAGGAGGTACGGCCAGATTCACCCAGAGAAACCCCTGCTACTTTAAAAACCCATACTGACTTAAGCATCGGAGTGTCTACGCCGGAGCTCCCCTCCGGCGCTGTGCAGGTACACCCGACGTCATTCACTACTGTTCCGATCATACGCGACGCAGAATCTCACAAGATCAACATCGAATCTTATCAAATGGTGCTTTCATTGAGAGCTTTGGTATATTAAGTGAGCGTCCTTAATAGCCAAGCTCAGTTTAGTCGGAAGATCGGAACGATCATGACCACAGAATCGGAGCCGATCCGATCATCATCTTCTAGTATTCCTTTCCAAAGTCGCAGACAGCTGTTTCCCGCTGTTACTGCTAATCTTTCGATGACGACGCAACCCGTCATTTCAGGACCCCTGGACCATTCGACTGGAATTGTTGGAGGACTGGGTTCCTCGCAAGTAGACATTTTGTCATCCCAGATGGCGGGATCTGATTTTTCTACTCCTCTTTCGAGAGAATCTGTACTTAGCCGTGAACATCCCTTGACTATGGAAATAGCGACCCTTCGTGCTCGGCTGGAGTATCTGACTGAAATGGCCGCGAGAGGCACTCCCAGCGCTTCTGGATCTAGTCTCCCTCCTCACGTCATGTTTACTCCATCTATTGTTGCTGATCGACCTCTGTCACCTTTGTTTCCAGAAAACCTCCAGATGCCTTTATCCGTTGGAAATCTTCTGAGTAGTGTTGGGCAGCTTACTCAAGGAAGAGTAGAGGCCTATGTACCACAAATGCCGCAAGGTCTCCCCCTACAGGGAGGCGGGCAACTTGAGGGGATGAGGAACCGGTGGGACGGACGGAGGGACGGAGTCCGCAGAAGTTTGTCTCCTGAATACAGTGACAGGTCCAGTAGCCGAAGGCATCGAAGTCGTTCATACAGGAGTCGCAGTCGATCTCCTAGGCGACATTTTACCCCAGGACCACGAGACGGAGGGCGTCAGGCTGAAATGTCTCCTCCGCGTCACCCGCGTGAAATTCTTGATGATACATCTGGTCACCCATTTAGCCGTCGCATAAGGCGTCACCGAGTCAGTCGACGTGTAAAGCTTCCCGCTGACACTTATAATGGCACGAAGGATCCCATCTCCCATATTAATAAAGTAAAAGATTTTGTTCAGTTTCAGACCCACAGCGATGCGGCGCTGTGCCAAATATTTGTTATGACGCTATCGGGCGTTGCGCGTCTCTGGTTTGAAGGTCTTCCCGGTGGATCCATTAGCAATTTCGCACAGCTAGAAGTTAAATTTCGGAGCAGATTTAGCACTGCGATTCCAATCAGGAAATCTGCCGCCGCGTTATTTGACATACAGCGAACGCCTCAAGAATCCTTGAAGGATTTTCTCAGCTGTTTCGATCTGGAAATGTCCTTAACGCCGGGCGTTATTATCGATTTTGCTATAGAAGCTCTGAAAAGAAATTGCCGTTATAGGAAGCTGAAAGACGCACTTATGGTGGACCCCCCATTGACCTTAGATGCGTTGAGGCTTAAGGCCCACAATTACGCGAAGATGGAGGAAGAGGAAAATAGAAATCAGACGTACAGCGTGCCACAGGGGACGCCTCAAATCGCCGCTGCTCCTGCGAAGCCCTTATCTGAGGATCATTTTATCGATGATTATGCTAGGCGAAAGGATCACATCCCCAAGGCCTCTGACAGACAAAAGGGCCAGTCTCTGAAGGGAAAAACCGGTGGCTCCCCCACTCGACGTCGCGGGGATTCTTATAAAAATCGAGCGTACGATCCAGATTTTCCTTCCCTCAACGTGCCAAGAGCCGAAATTTTAGCGATAGCGGAACAGCAAAACCTTCCCATCCGCTATCCCGCGCCTACAAAACCAGGAGTACTTTTAGGAAGAAGGGAAAATGCTTACTGTAAATTCCACAAAGCTAGAGGCCATTCTACGGAGGCATGCAGAGAATTAAAAACGGCGATAGAACGGCTGGTGGAGGAAGGATATTTGGGAGAATTTGCCAGCCAGATAAGATAAGGTGCTCGCAATAACCCCCTGAAAAGGACGGCCGATGAACGACCTGTTCCTCCTCATGCCCAGCAAAAGGATCATCCTTCTGGAGGAAGAGAGAAAGAAACTTTTACGATAGATGACGAATATATTCCTATGATTAATATCATTGCGCAAGGAACTCCCTATATGGATGAATCAGAGCAGCTGGCATTCCCGAAAGGAGAAAAGCGCGCAAGAGATGGCACAATGAAGAAGGGAGATGCGATAGGCATTTTGGATCGGATGGTACTATCCTTCTCTGAAGAAGATGAGAAAGGCGTTGTCTACCCACACAATGACGCTTTGGTAGTCACACCCATCATCGCTAGTCATGGAATCAGAAGAACGCTCATTGATAATGGGAGTGCAGTAAATCTCTTTTCGCTGGAAGCCTACAACCTTATGAAACGTCCCACTAATGAGCTAACGCCTAGTAAACGGCCTATAGTTGGCGTTGATGGAGTTCCAATTCCCGTCACCGGAGTAATTACTCTGCCAATATATTTCCGGGAGGACACCTACAAGCGATCAGAAAACTTATTATTTCTTGTTGTGGATCTGAATTTGCCTTACAATGTCGTGCTCGGACGACCTTTTCTCAATCGCTTCGACGCCGTGATATCTCAGAAGCATTTGAAGATGAAATACCCCTCTTGGGATGGGGTAGTAACCATAAAGGGTGATCAAAAACTAGCGGCAGAATGCTATTCGCTTATGACTCAAAAAAGCTGCGACAGGTACGTGTGTATAGCGGCAGATCCCTATGAGCAAAGCGATGAGAAGTGGGCTCAACCTTTGGATAAGATGGTACCCGTTCCAGCAATTGGGATAGAGGAGGCAAGCTTCCTGATTAGTGAAAAACTTAGCCCAGCGGAAAACCTCCAACTAGCCCGACTGCTAAACAAATGTCAAGGAGACTTCGCGTGGAAACCCGCAGATATGCCAGGTATATCGCGTGAAGTAGCCGAACATCGACTCAATGTCGACCCAGATGCCAGACCGGTGCAGCAAAAGCGGCGCGCGTTCTCTAATGAAAAGGCGTTGGCCGTGGATAAAGAGGTAGCGAAGCTCCTCGACGCGGGGTTCATTCGCGAAATTCAATATCCCACCTGGCTAGCGAACCCTGTTCTTGTTCCTAAGCCCAACGGGGATTGGCGCATGTGCATCGACTTTACTGATTTAAATGATGCCTGCCCTAAGGATTGTTACCCGCTTCCTTGGATAGATCAACTGGTTGATCAGACTGCTGGATACGCTTATTTAAGCTCACTAGATGCCAACTCGGGGTACCATCAAATCCCCATGGCCCGGGAAGATGAAGAAAAGACTGCGTTTCTCACTCCAAAGGCCACTTACTGTTACACGGCGATGCCGTTCGGATTGAAAAATGCCGGGGCGACATTCCAACGTATGGCCAACAAAATATTCGAAGAACTGATTGGGAGGAACGTAGAGGCGTACGTTGATGATATATTGGTAAAAAGTGCGAGTTTTCAAGATCACCTGCGAGACTTAGAAGAAGTCTTCGGCGTAATGAAAAGGTATCACATGAAGCTGAACCCCCGGAAATGTATGTTCGCATTCCAAACGGGAAAAGTTTTGGGCTACGTCGTCAGCCAAAAAGGTATCCTGCCCAACCCTTTGAAGGTCAAAGCGATACAAGACATGATATCGCCCAGAACCGTCAAAGAAGTACAAAGACTTACAGGGCGAGTCATCGCCCTTGGACGGTTCATTTCTAAGCAAGGAGAGAAGTGTCTCCCTTTTTTCAAAGTTATACGGAACAAAGCCTCGTTCGGGTGGACCCCTGAATGCGAGGAAGCATTTATCGGCCTGAAAGATTATCTGTCATCCGACTTATTATTAACAAGGCCCGAGGCAGGCGATACCTTATATTTGTATCTTGGTGTTGCGGACGAAGTGGTCAGTGCCATCCTTGTTCGCGACGACAGCCACTCTCATCGCCCAGTCTATTTTGTGAGCCACGTTCTTAAAGATGCAGAATTGCGATACGCCCGAATCGAAAAGATAGCATTCGCTCTTATACAAGCCACCCGTAAAATAGACCGATATTTCCAGTCTTACTCCGTTATTGTTCTCACGGACCAGCCCCTGAAAAGGATATTTCGAAAGCCTGAATCTTCCGGGAGGATGTTGATCTGGGCGCTCGAGTTAGAGCAATATGGATTGAGGTATCAGTCTCGGCCGTCCGTAAAGGCTCAGATCCTGGCTGATTTCATAGCAGAATGCACATTTACGGAGGACCCCTTAGAAGGTGTGCCTGAAGCGGAATGGGGAGATATGGACCTCCCATTCCCAGAAACCTATACGGACCTCTGGATCGTCCACGTAGATGGAGCCAAAAACCAAGAGCTGGCTGGGGCTGGAATCTTTATAAACGGGCCACATGATATGCACATACGATATGCCATCCGAATCCTACAGCCTTTGTCTAATAATGCGGCGGAATATGAGGCGTTGCTAGCCGGGCTCAGAATCGGAAAAGGACTTTCTTCTAAAGGAAGGCATGATACTGGACGAACAGGAGACCTGCGTCTAAAAATCTGTGGCGATTCCAAGTTAATAATGGACCAGGTCTTGGGACATTCTCGGGCCCGTGAACCTATCATGATTCAATATCTCGCCAAAGTAAAGCAAGAACTATTGGAAATAAAAAAAAGAGGGCATGCAAGTCAGCTTCGAGCACATTCCTCGGGAGGAAAACGCTGAAGCAGACAGCCTAGCAAAATTGGCCGCAGATCCGGAAGCGCTTATACCCAAAGACATATTATCATGAGCTATCGGTACCGTCATTCATGGAGGAGCAAGTGACGTTGTGTGTGGAGGAATGTGAGAATGACTGGCGAATTCCCGTAATTAAATACTTGAAACACGAAGAACTGCCTGAGGATACCGCTGAAAAGAAGAAGGTACTGAAACAGGCAGCTCGCTACACGTACTATGATGGGGATCTGGTTCGAAGATGTTTCTCTCACCCTGCCGCCAAGTGTATAACGGGGCAAGAGGGTCTTCATACCTTGCGTGAAATCCATGAAGGAGTGTGTGGTATGCACGTGTCAGGTGGTACCCTGGCGGCGCAAGTCTTCCGGTCCGAGTTCTATTGGCCTACCATCCGAAAAGATTGTCACGACTATGTGCAAGCTTGCCCTAAGTGCCAGGACTTTGCTAAAATTTCTCGGCGACCCGCCACTGAAATATCTGAAATTATCGCCCCCTGTCCTTTCGCCAAATGGGGGATCGATATTCTAGGTCCAATCCCAAAGGCAAGGTCCCAACTGAAATTCGTAATAGTGGCGGTAGACTATTTCACCAAGTGGGCCGAAGCTGAAGCGGTCGCCACCATCACGGCGGAAAAAACTTGGCGTTTCTTCAAACAACAAGTTATCATGAGATTTGGCGTTCCTCGTGTCCTCGTTAGCGACAATGGGACGCAATTCACCAGCCAATTCTTTCAAGACCAGTGCTCAGAATTTGGAATCGAGCAACGCTTTTCCTCCGTGGCTCACCCGCAAACTAATGGACAAGCGGAAGTGACCAATCGGAGCATACTCGGCGGCATTAAGAAAAATCTAGAAGGGTCTAAAAACAAATGGGTTGATGAGCTGCCGTACGTGATGTGGGCATATCGCATGACTGTTAAGACTAGTACCGGAGAGACACCCTTCGCGTTGGCCTTCGGAACCGAAGCCGTCACACCGGTAGAGATTGGAACCATGAGCCTACGGGTGGCCCACTTTCGTGAGGAACTGAATGAGGAAAGGTTAAGAGCTAACCTGGATGCGTTACCAGAAGTCCGAGAAGAAATCCTTCTGAAGACGCAACATTACAAACGAAAGATGGCCCAATATCATAATAGGCGCGTAAAAGAGCGGTTGCTGAAAACTGGTGACTTGGTGCTCAGAGACAAGCGAGCGGCAGGACAACGAATGGGAAAACTCAGTCTGAACTGGGAAGGACCATATCGTGTCACCCACGTTGTCGGGAAAGGAGCCTATCATCTGGAGACACTCGATGGTACACCCTTATCCAACTCTTGGAATATCGCTCGCTTGAAGCTATATTATGCTAGAATTTGATTTTATCTGCACCTTTGATTTATGCCAACCCTAACTATGACTAACGCTCGATGAGAGAGCTTTCGTGGGTTTTTTGTGGTTGCTTTTGCGCAGATAAAAAGGGGGTATCCTGGGGAAGTGAAAAGTCCTATCCTTGTGATGGCCGGTCTTGATCAGATGGCCCACTAAGTGAGGGCACTACCCAACATACCTTGAATTAGCGTCGGATTGAAAGATCCTGGACGCCCCCGGGAGTGAAAAGTCTTATCCTTGTGATGACCAATCTTGATCAGATGGCTCATTAAGTGAGGGCACCACCCGGTATCTTTGGGAGTGAAAAGTCCTCTCCTGATACAGACTGATCTCGTGGAGACAGTCCATCAAGAAGAGGCACGCCCCAAAGAAATAGAAACTCCGTCTAGAAACAAGACTCCTATCTTAACGGCTGGGCTGCTGCGGCCAGGCCATTAAGGAAGGACACGGTTCTAGATGAGAGGGCAACGCCCAAAAGTGAAAATTCCCCAGCCTTGTGATAGCCGTCCCGATCCGACAGCTCACTAAGATGAGGCACTTAAGGGCCGATCGTGAAAATAGGGAAACGTGGAGAATCGTGAAATCCCGGCTAGTAACCAGATGCGTAATCCCTGGTGAAGTATAGAGCTGATAGCGAAAGCGATTCTCCACGGGCTCCAGGGTAACGCCCTATGATGGCAGCAGAAAAGCTCCTACGGGTATCGCTATATCTCGTAACATGTTTTTGTTACTGATGATTTACAATTGAGAATGCGCAGAATACTTTTCGGGCAGAAAGAGCAAGGATCTCATGGGCAAAGATACCATCAGACTCCCTAGGGAAGCTAGCCCAAGACCGAGTTCCGTACTTTTGACAGGAACGCTAAGGGTCTAGTTGGAAAAGGAAAAGCGCATAGAATGAATATGGCCAAGACAACGCCAAAAGGACCCACAAACAAACAATGGGACAAAAGGAAAGTCAGCGATAAGATTGTCTGAACACATCAAAATCTTAAAGGAGGGTACAAACGATGAGGGGCAAGTAATAACAAAAACTTAACGACCATGGGTCATCAAGAGAAGGGTGATACAGCCTTGAAGCGTGTTAGCCTTTGGGGTTCCTTCGTTTCCAGCCTGCCGCTTTGGCCTGGCGAAAGCCTTCCTCATTTATATGCCCTGATCTTCGTTTGAAAGCGGCAGTAACCTCATCGGGTTTGTACGCGTCAACCCCATGGACCTCTTCGAAACAATCAACCAAAGTAATGGCAGTCTGTTCGACGTGCCACATACTCTTATCGGCTGACTCTTCCTCCATGATAGCTTTCTCCCTGAGCAAAGATGATCTCTCATTCTCCCAGGATAGCTTCTCTTCTTCCAAAGCAGCGACTCTGGTTTTTTTCGCTGCTAAGGCGACAGATTGCTCCTCTTCTCGCTCCCGATGAGCTAGCAATAGATTAGTGCGCTCCTCCAGCCACTTTTTCTTCTCATCCCGCTCTCGCTCTAATTCTTTCAAAGCGGAAGAGAGGGAAGCAGCTTGACTTCGCGTTTCCTCAACCCAGTAATGGAAATACATCATACTGGAGAAAAGAATGGAGTGTATAGAGTTTTCCCTGTCAGGCACAGGCCGCGAAAGAAAAGCTTCCCGTTCTGCTACAGACGCCAGCAATTGAGAAGCTAACAAAGCTGTGACGTCAGTAGACCCGTCACCCCCCAACGCTACCAAAGCGGTATTCCGGAGATCAAATAACCCAATTTGATGGGTCACCACACCAGGCCCACTCAGCGGACCGAGATCTGCTACACTGTTAAAAGTAGCCCCTCCGTCACCAAAACGATCCCTGAGAGCGATGCGCGAAGGAAGAAACCCCAAGGTAAGGGGAGAGCGGACCTGTGATGATGAACCTCCCGGAGCGATATATGCGCCATGAGGTGGATAGCCTGAGAAATCCTGCAAGACATCCTGATACCCCATATTGGCCGAGTACGCGTGGGCGGAACCACCGAAAGAATGGGGAGAAGCCTGAAAGGTATCGCCAGTACCCAGATTCCCCAAAAATCCTGAAGGATTGTCTCCCTGAGGAGCGGTTGTAGACTCAAACCCGTCAGTGGACCTATTCTCCGCCTCAATGTTAGAAGAAGGGGGGTTTCCGCCCTCATGTCCTAATCGCTGTCTCTTGCCGGAACTGGTCAGTGCATAACCCAAATCCATGTTGTCCGAGGGAGGAGCGGAGGTAACAACAGCGATAGTGTCTTGACCAAGAATATGATGTGAAATACAGAAAAGAAGAAGGAAAAGAAATAACAACAGAAATAGAAATGCAGCCTATCACAGCTAAAGAGTATCCTTACCGCAGCGATAACAGAAGGAGGTGCTTCTGATGAGCCTGCCGCGTCCGGAGAAGGGGTGAGAGCGGCAACGCTTCTTGTTTTTCTCTTCTTTTTTCCTTTGGCAATGGCCTTAGGAGCCTGTGAAGAAGAAGAAGTCTGAGCAGGAGGGGCAGCGACGGTCACAAGGGGAATGCCCGAAGGAATGTCGGACGAAGAAGACACTTGGGCAACGCTCGCGGAATCGGCCGGACGTTCGGTGGGATTATCAGTTGCTTCCGGGGAAGCGTTTTTCTCTTTCCCCTCTCTCTCTTGAGCCCTCCTCAAACGTCTCCTTACGCTCTCGGGTTGATAACGGGGATCCGTCGCTGCGAAAGCATAAAATTATGTCAGTATTAGTATCAGTGACAGCAAAGAAAGGATTAACGCAGCACTCACGTTTAACACAAGCACGAATGTCCATTCGACAAGCCACTTGGCGAATGTGAACGTTGATTTCCAGTTCAAGTAATTTGTTTAACCAGCCTTGTTCACGCTGCGGAAGGGTCCCTGGATGGCTCCAAACGGTGTCATCCACGTTTTGGTTAAAACCAGATCGCCACCAGGAACAAAAGTCTTCAGGAATATCTATCACGAAAAACTCCTTTTTCCAGCCATCAATGGAAGACTCGATATGGAGGAGTTTCCAAGTAAAGGACTTAAGAGAGTCATCGTCAAAGCGGGGCGATATCGTTATCACTCCCCGGCATTTCATCAGCTTAAAAACAGATTTAAGCAGCAAAAGGGAAGGGGAAGTAATCCCTTTGTATCTACAAAGCTCCAAAAAAGCATAAACACAACAATATGCATTCGGAGACAATTGAGTCGGAGACAGATCGCCGGCAATAAGCAATTCCTTGACAAAAGGGTCAATGGGAAGGCGGAAACCATAACGGAACATCTGCGCATACATGACCCTACGAGTGCCCGTCAGAGCGCTGTTTAAACGAAGAGACTCAGGGGCAACACAGGTCTTATAATCATCAGGATGATAGCATTATGGGCGGCCAAATGCTCACGGAGAGCGGCCTCAGAAGTAATAACACTGGCTGTAATATCCATCCTTTTTTCATCGGCAGATTTTGACTCAGAACGGCGAGTCTTAGCCATGGCAGATTTAAAAAAGAAACTAAGAGATGAAGAAGACGATGGAGAAGAAAGGAAATACCTTCGGAAAAAGCACTTTGAAGAGCCCTGAACAGTGGGGAGAAAACGAGACTGCTGAAAGAGAATATTGGAGAAAAGGATGGTAAAAGAAAACGAAAAGAATAAATATTGGGTTTTATAACCCTAGTGGTTTAAATGAAACGATGGACGCCACGGTCGTTGCGTGGGAGCGGCACGAGAAACAGACTCAAGTAATGAGTGCAACCCTAGGAAAGCCTACAACGCCTCGATTTGGGCAAAGTTTTCAAACACGCTAGCCCATAGCGTCAGAAGAAATGGACACGTGCGCCTATACAATCATGACTTTTCCCATGAAAGGACGGCAAGCATTAAATGCTCTGAAAAGCGGACATAGTCCCTTGGAAAAAACAAGTATGATATCGCCAGAAAGCGCGAGAAGGCGTTACGAAAAACCGACAGCGATATGTCAATGCGGAAAGATAGAAAGAAATTCAAAAAGCAATAAAATCATCGTGTAGCAAGGCATTATTACAAGACCAAGAAACAAATAAATAGAAAGTCAGCTAAAGGAAATAAGTCCCTATTAATCAGGGGCCTTTGCCAGCATCGCGATCCTCATCCCTTTGTCCTCCGACAGAAGAAGAAAGATCTTCCTCGCTGTCCCTCAATCCTTCAACCTCTTGGAAGCGTTATCGGCCAGCACCGACGGGTTAACGTTTCCTTGGCGATAGGGATTCATAAACTCGGAGAGGCAGATATCCATGGTCTTGTTTATTTTTGAAGGTATTTTGGCCAAATCGGCATCGCGAGATGCTATCTCTTCGCGAAGCAGGACATTCCTCCTATCAGCCACCACCAATTCTGCCTCTAGAAGGTTTGCCTTAGCCTTCCCCTTTGATTTTTCTCGAGCAAGCTCAGCACGACAGTCGTCCAGTTCCGCCTGAGTTTGCTCTTGAAGCTGCGATAGTGCCGACACCCTAGTCAGGGCGGCATCTAGTTCCCTTTTCAAATCAAGAGAAGGAGGAACCTTATCCCGCTGATCATCGAAAAAGTAATTCAGCTCACGGAAGCAGACTAGCATGTCGGTCAAAAGACGCGAATGTCGTACGTCAGGAGGATGCCGCAAGAACTCTTCCTTGTCCTTCGAAGAAGCAAATATTTGGCCCACTATCGGGCCCACCGGCTCTTCCCTTGAGGATGGATCCAATATCCCTAAAGCACGAAGACCGTCAGTACCAAGGGAAGACAAGTCCAATTGATACGCGGCAGGGCCTTGAAAGCCTTGAGGAGACAAATTGGCGATATAAGGGGGACAACAACTCTTAACGGAATCACCCACGCCCGAAACCGAAGAAATATACACCACCTCAGGTTTCTGTGGGGAAAGGATAGGAGGAGCAATCGGATTCGGAACTGGCAAACTCACACTTGGAGTGAAGGGGCGAATTGGAGAAGTAGAACTGCCAGACGCTATAGATGAGCCCATTGCTGCTAAAACCTCATGAGTCTGGGAAAGAACGACAGAAGACGCCTTAGTAACCTCAGTTGTTGGCAAAGGATCCGTAACGTTTGAAGTGTTGACTTCCTTGGCAGGGACCCCACTGACTTCCTCCACGGAAGGAATTGGTGGGTCAGACCTCTCTTGGCGAACCCTCTTCACGAGACGCTCAGTTTCGGCAGCAATCTCGTCGCTATCATCCTCGGTTGACTCCGCTACGGGATCATTTTTTCTTGACCTAAGCTTCATCCACTGGGCAGGGGTAGCGTGACGCAGTTCGGGACCCGTATCCATGCTTCCGCTATCGCTGTCGATTTCTTCAACCACAGGGATACTTGGGGCCACTCTTTTACTGCGAGGCGGCAGCCAATTCTCCAGAAAACGAGAAGATCGGTTGGAGGCACTGCGTGTCGCGACAGTTTTGTTTCTCTTTCCTCGTGGTGGAATAGGCGGACGACTGAAGCCTTCCGGGGGAGGAGAAGGGGGTAACGTCTGAAGCGGCGCTACGTCCAAAGGTGCGTCACTCTCTCCAGAAGAGCGTCCTTCAGCGTTACCTGCCGACAAAATATTTTAATATAACAAGAAAGGGGGAGCGATAAGGCGATAAAAGAAAAAACTCACCAGCGATACACTCTGACAAAGGCCTGAACCGAGCAAATTCTCGAATACGGAAAGGCCCTTCTATCTCTATTAGAGCGTTAACACTAGACACATCCATACTGGACAACACATCTGGTTTTCGCGAAGCGGCACCAGTAATTACTCGGTTGAAACCACCGCGCCAATACTGAGAAGGTAAGCGAACGGTAAAGAAGCCATTTTTCTAGTTGTCCACGTTTTCCTCGAAACCTTGAAAGTTCCGCCAGAAAAACCGGATGATATCATCATCCCATCTAGGGGTGATATCTATCAAGCAGCCACGGCACCTCAAGATGAAAAATATACGGAATAGATTGAGCGAAGGAGCGAAAATGTGCTTCATCTCACATGAACGAAGAAAGGCGTAAAGCCCGCACCAGGAAGAGGGAGTTATTTGAACAGGATTAAGATCATAATGATTGAGCAGCTTCATCAGAGAAGTATGAAGTGGAAGACGAAACCCGTAGGTAAATATCTTGAAATAAACCAATCGAAATGTCCCCCACATGGCATCAGTGAGCCGAGTATCCTTCAGAGGGACATAGGGACGATATCCCGTAGGGAAAGTGATACCATTTTCCTCTAACTCAGCCTTCAAAACTTCATTACAGTCAAAGATACTACGAGCTTTCCCAACCTCGGGATCTAAGGGATTCTCGGTGGTTGCAGAGAATACAGTATGAGACATAATGAACTAGAAAAGTAAAGCTACGGCGATAGAGGAACAAAATACCTGGAGCAAAGAACCAGTGAATCGGTCGTCGGCACCAGTGAGCAATAGCAGTGAAATCTCTCAGGAAGAAAGAAGCACAGAAGAGAGGAAATACGAAGAATTTTAAAATAATGGCAGAAAGTGTTAAAGAAGAAGGGTGAATTCCTTTTAAAGAAAACCTAAAAAAAAGGAACAGCCTGTGAAAGCTGGGCACGTGCAAAGTGAAAAAGACGCGTGGACGGTCATCAATGTCTTTTGGAAGAAGACGGTTACTGACTGGAAACTAAAAAACGGTTGCGCCCTAGCGAAAGGGTTGCTCCCGCGATAACCCTGGAGACACAAAAAGGAAAACGGTGGAACAGGGATAAGAAAAGTTCTATTATTGAAAAAGCCATACCGCATCTACAAAATGAGAAGCCTGCCGTGCCCCACTATTCACCATCAGACCAAGAGATGCCGTAGCAGTAAACCACGTCATCCTCATCTTCCCCAGGGAAAGGAAAAGGCTTTTCAACCTCCTCCCCCACGCGAACAGACGATTGATCTGACTTCTCCCCGATGGGTGGTGGCACCGCCCCAACAGCTGAACAGGCCGAAGGAGCCTCGGGCGATGGCTCACGAAGAGGACAGGATGCTTCCTTCCCCTTAGAAGAAAGAGTGGCCAGTGCGTCATAAAAGGACTTAGAAGCCTTCGCAGCCTCCTTCCTCCGTTTCTTGCGGCACCATCGTCGAACGGGCGGCCTCCAAGGGGGCGACGGAGGAGGATTATCAGAGTCAGGAGAAGTCGGAGGAGTGGGTGGAGAATCTCGAGCAAACGTACCTAAGAGGCGAGAATCAGCCATAAGAAAAAAAAAATACTGGTGGCAAAGAAAAAACAACAAAAAGATAAATAGTGAAGGAAGAGAGATTCCCTTTTTTATAGCCAGAAAACGGGGAAAAGGATCTTGGATCTTCCAACCCGATTCTTGAGAAGAGGCGCGTGCATAGCCTGAAGTGCAAGTGTGGATTTGCAGTCACGCCTGTTGAGATTTTCCCCTGATCGAGGAAAATCGTAAACTCGCCCAATCAGTTGCCAGGACAACTGCGGCGCAGATTTAATGCAAAGCCATCGATCAATAAATGATCCAGCGATTGAACCTTTTCAGTGAGACTGAAAATATCCTCAGGGAAAATAACAAAATGGATGCAATAAAGAAGGAGAAGAACAGTCACAAGACGACACAATAAAAAACAGTTTATTTATTACGGCCTAATGGCCAGGAGGTACATGGACAAGCGAGAAAGGAAAAGGGCACAAAGGGAGCCACTGCTATCAGGCATCAGAGCCAGCGTCCTCAGGCACTTCGAGAAGGTCCCTCAAGGAATCCATGACTAGGAGTAGATCATGGGAAGTGGCCCTCATCCCCTTCAGGCAGCACCCCAGCATATCTTTGCGCTGCTGCAGCATGGCGATCACCACTTGGATCCGAGCGATGGATGCTGCCAGTCTCGATACGCTCTCCAAGGGACTGAAATCCTCCAGAGAGGTGGCCCCCAGCCTAGAGTGAAGCGGAGTTAGCATCCCTTGCAACTCCAGGATGTCCTCAGAAGTCTTAACCAGCATGTTTTCCAGAAATCCGACGTCGCCATCATTAAGGTTCTTCAGAGAATGACCCTTGGACAGAAGGAAATTCTTAGTCAGATGATCCATGATGCAAGTTGGAAAAGATGAGGAGAACGTGAGGGAAAAAACTCCCTGATTTATAAGCTCCAAGAAGGGGGTTTCGGGAGAAAAGACAAAGGAGTCCTCAAAAGACGAGCCAATCCGATAACCGCAAGGGCTGGTGAGCCCAGAGTGGAAAGAAAGGGCAATGATCATATACCGACCGCAACACTGATATGGAAAAGAGTACGAGACAGAGCTTGAAAAAATGCCGAAGGATACGATATCATGGGTAGTCATCACGGAAAGGCCATGTGGCTACCGGTATCCACAGTGTAAGGCCGCGTTGATGTCACAGGTGGCCCTTGGAGCGTAAAACCGCGTCGGCATCACAGGCATCTGGTGGTATAAAGCCGCGCTAGCCATAGGCAGCCGATGGCGTAAAGCCGCGTTGATATCGCTATTTCCTCTAGCGTAAAAGAAAGATTGAGCTCGTTTGATCTCAAATCTCTGTAAGTACAAAAAGTTTACTAACTTTATATTCGAATCTATCTCCTTCCTATGTTTGCAGAACACTTGGAAGAACAATGGATCTGGAATATGTGCCAACTCGACCCGCGATACGATTTAGTGGAATATCCTCGACGACATTATTGGTAATCTGACAACAGCTTGCTCGCGATTCGAATGAGCTGGAGCTCCTTAGATCCCCCTAAGGGGTCAATCGGAGCAATATCGTCGGGCGGAAAGTAAGGATCTCGTGACTACGAACGCGATAGAGACATCTGTTCAGAGTGAGTCCTTGGATAAGGATGAAGATCAGAATCAGCTTGGCTGATGGTCCCAGACTTAAGCCTCAGTTCACCACTTGAGCCTTATCGACCTTGAGCAGTCAAAGAAGCTCGGGAACCTTGCGAACTAATCGCCTCACAACGAAAACCTTCATACGAGATTTCAGACATGGACAGCCCTTGGTAAACACTCGGGCTCGTTTTCAGTTGGGCTTATGATAACAACTGAGATAGCCCTGACGGTCCTACTACAAGTGACTCTTATCGGAGTGGTTTCCCAGGCGGCCTACACGGATATCAATATATCGCCCAAGGATCAGCGATGGACTCCTAGGATGGTCGACTTCAGTGGGGGGGACTCATACGACTCTATACGCACGGCGCCATCCCATCCTAGGAACCAACAAGGTTATCGCTCCTGACAGCCTCACGTGACATCACCCCTGACGTCATCAACTGATATCGCCTGTGACGTCATCATCAAACGGCGCCTTTGTTGGTATCGCCAGGTATCACTGTCCAGGTTCTATAAATACCCCATCTTTTTCCATAAGGAGGTACGGTCAGATTCACCCAGAGAAACCCCTGCTGCTTTAAAAACCCATACTGACTTAAGCATCGGAGTGTCTACGCCGGAGCTCCCCCTCCGGCGCTGTGCAGGTACACCCGACGTCATTCACTACTGTTCCGATCATACGCGACGCAGAATCTCACAAGATCAACATCGAATCTTATCAATTAGGATTGCCAAAGGAAAGACTTTTTGCCGCGTTAGTTGAAAGTGGCTATCTATCGCTCTCGGACGAAGGTTTGAGCACTTGCTTATTTTGCCAAGGGGCAAGTAGTCATGAAATCCAAAATTGTGGATTTTTAGAGGAAAAAGTAAAACAGCTTACGGATTTCGGGGTTATACAAGTTGAGAAGAAAACCCGAGGGGTAGAGGGAGTTAACGCCATAGGGGATGGACGCCCCGCCCCATATACGTTCAAATGTGTGGCCCAAGCCGAGGCTCCCATCACAACGCCACTCAAGCTAGTTTTCAAGTTCGCTCGGAACACTCCTAGCCAAGACTTGCACGCCGTCCCATTCAACTACGGATACACGGTCATCACAACTCCTCCTTTTGCTACATCAACGGCCGAAACCTTTAACATTGGGGGCATGACTCACACCGGGAGGTGTTACATCTCGGAGGAGGTGGAGAAACAAAGGCTAGACAAGGGAAAAGGCCCATTGATTCCCGAAGAGGTAGTAGAGAAAACACAACAGGTGAAGAACCCGTAACAGAAGGTGATGCGGCTGAATTCCTACGAATAATGAAGAGAAGCAAGTTCAACGTCATTGAACAACTAAAGAAAACCCCGGCTCGCATCTCCATCATGGAACTAATTCTCACGTCGGAGCCTCATCGCCGGTCTCTATTGAAAGTCTTGAGTGAGGCTTTTGTAACCAAGGAGATCACCATTGAAGGGGTGGAAAACCTCGTGGGAAGGATCCAAGCATTGAGCACCATCACCTTCTCTGAGGGAGAAATCGACCCCGCAGGGACAAGTCACAACAAGGCCCTCTACATAACGGTAGAATGCAAAGGCCACGTCATAGCGAAGGCCCTGATTGACAATAGGTCCGCATTGAATGTCATGCCCAAGAGTGTCCTCGAGCAACTGCTAGTTGACATGGCTCTTTTGAAGCCGAGTGGAATGATGGCCCAAGCCTTCGACGGAACTATTCAGGAAATCATCGGGAACCTTGAATTGGACATGGTAATTAGGCCCCACACATTCACCTTGACATTCCAAGTCATGGAAATACAGCCCGCATACAACATGCTCTTAAGGCGACCTTGGATCCATGCGGTAGGGGTCGTTCCCTCTTCTTTACATCAATGCATCAAATATGTAAAGGACGGCGTCCTCATCACGATAAGAGCAGAGGAAGCTTTGATCTTAGCAAAGCATTCTTCCGTACCCTACATCGAAGCTATCGAAACATTGGAGAGCTCATTCCAAGCCTTCGAAATCATGAACGCAGAATGGATAGAGGAGGGATCTGCCATCCCCAAAATCCAAATTTCTGAGGAGGCCGTGCTAGCTACCCATGTAACGTCAAAAGATGGCTCTCGACTAGGGAAAAGGCTAGGAGTCATGCTACAAGGAGCAAAAAGCCTAGCCTCGCCTAAGAACTTCGGAGACCGCTTTGGATTGGGATATCAACCAAGCAAGGTCGATTTCGTCAGAGTCGCCAAAGAAAATAAAGAGAGGCAGCTAGCCAAGTTGTTTGGGCGCCCGACGCCTCTTTACGGCATGAGTATCCCTTATATCATAACCACTTTCCCTTTTGCGGCTGATATTGTCAACTCGGATTCAACCATGGTTGGTATAGCTCCGGATTTCCATATTTGCACTCTCGGAGAAGAAGCGTAGTCTCAAGGTTCGGCCATTTTCGTGAAGAAGTCTGAGGGGCCTGTGCGCAACTGGACCGCCACCATGCTTCCTGATGTCTCTCTGTAATTTCTTTTTCGAAAAAATATATATATATGCATGCTTTGTAGTTTTCTTTTCTTTTCTCTTTCTAAGAGTTTAATAAAAAAAATTTGTAGGAACTCACGTTCCTTTAAACAAATAATAAATATACGCAAGCCTTTTTCCAAACGTCTTTTAATATTCTCGTTTTACTTTCAGGGTGTTAATTCAGTTGGTCTTGATAAACCCTATGTCTTTACCGGTGAGGAAAGTATCGCCGCAACTGAAAATGAAGATGGGGTTCCCCGCGAATTGGCCCGTTTAGTCGAGAGTTCAGAGAAAGAGATAGTCCCTCATCAGGAGGAATTGGAAGAAATAAACTTGGGGGCAAGCAATGAAAATCGAAAAATCATTAAGATTGGAACGACCTTAGACTCTAGTCGGAGAGAAAGGATAGTCTCTCTCCTCAAGGAATACTCTGACATGTTCGCTTGGTCATACGATGACATGCCTGGTCTCGACCCCAACATAGTCGAGCACCGCATCCCATTAAAACCCGAATTCAAACCCATAAAATAAAAACTTCGAAGAATGCATCCCGACATCCTTTTGAAAATAAAAGAAGAGGTTACAAAACAACTAGCGGCAGGTTTCTTAAGAGTCGCAGAATACCCCAAGTGGGTTGCCAATATTGTGCCCGTGCCAAAGAAAGACGGGAAAGTCAGCATGTGTGTGGATTTTCAAGACCTTAATCGAGCAAGTCCCAAAGATGACTTCCCGCTCCCTCACATTGACATCCTTGTAGACAGCACCACACGCAATAACATGTTCTCCTTCATGGATGGGTTTTCAGGATACAATCAGATTAAAATGGCCCCTTAAGATAGCGAAAAAACCACCTTTATTATGCCTTGGGGAACCTTTTGCTACAAGGTGATGCCTTTCGGGTTAAAGAACGCAGCCGCCCTTTTTCATGACATGATGTATAAGGAGGTCAAAATTTACGTCGACGATATGATCGCCAAATCTCGTGGAGAAAAGGATCATGTAGACGTCCTAAGAAAAGTCTTCGAAAGATTGCGGCAATTTCAATTACGTTTGAATCCCGCCAAGTGCACCTTCGGAGTAACATCCAGAAAATTGTTAGGGTTCATCGTCAGCAACAGAGGCATAGAGGTAGACCCTGACAAAGTGAAAGCTATCCGAGAGCTACCTTTTCCCAAGACTGAAAAGGAGGTACGGAGCTTCCTAGGGCACATCAACTATATCGCCCGCTTTATCAGTCAGTTAACACTCACCTGCGAGCCGATGTTTAAAATGTTAAGAAAAAATAGAGATGCCGAATGGGATGAAGATTGTCAGAAGGCCTTTGAAAAGATCAAGACGTATCTACAAAGTCCACCAGTGTTGGTCCCTCCGACGCTAGGGCGCCCTTTACTTATTTACTTGACAGTCACGGCTAGCGCCATGGGGTGTGTCTTGGGACAACACGATGAGTCCGGGAGACGAGAGCAAGCTATCTACTATTTGAGCAAGAAGTTTAACGAATGCAAGATGCGCTATTCTGCACTAGAATAGACTTGTTGCGCTTTAGCATGGAGCGCCCGAAGACTCAGACAATACATGTTGTATTACACGATGTGGCTGATTTCTCGCATGGATCCTTTGAATTATATCTTCGAGAAGCCGTACTTATCAAGCCAAATTTATAGATGGCAAGTTTTGTTGGCTAAATACGAGATCGTATATGTGACGCGAAAGGCGGTTAAGGCAAGTGCGCTCGCCGATCACTTGGCCGATCATGCTATGGACAAGTACGAGCCTATAAAATTTGATTTTCTCGATGAAGATATAGTGGTAATCGATGATGAAACCACGGAGGATCTTGAAGAAGAAGATTGATGGACTATGTTCTTCGATGGTGCGGTGAACCTCTCAGGAAAAGGAGTAGGTGTCGTGGTCATAGCCCCGGATGGACGTCAATTCCCAGTAGCATGCAAGCTGAAGTTTCCATGTACCAACAACATCGCCGAGTATGAAGCATGCGTTAGTAGCTTGATGGCGGCAATTGACCTAAAGGTGAAGAAGTTAAAAAAATTCGGAGACTCGACCCTCGTCATTTATCAAGCTCAAGACTTGTGGAAAACCCGGGATTCCAAGCTAATACCTTACCAAAGGTTGCTCACCCAACTCATGAGAGAATTCGAAGAAACCAAGTTTGATCGAATTGATCGGGATAAAAATCACTTCGCAAACGCATTGGCCACGTTGGCCTCAATGTTCAAACTAGAATGTGGAGTGATGCTTCAACCATTGAGGGTGGAAGTAAGGGAAATGCCGGCATGCTGTGCTACATTAGAAGATAAACCCGACGGGGAACCATGGTTCTACGACTTAGTACGATTTATCAAAAATTGGGAGTATCCGCTGGAGGCAAGCCAAGGTACTAAGAAAATCCTCCAACGTTTGGCCTTGAATTTCTACCTCGATGGTGAGGTTTTGTATAAAAGAAGGGCAGATGGAGCCTTACTTCGTTGTATCGCCATCCCCGAGGCCAAAAAGATCATGACCGAGATTCATGAAGGGGTTTGCTCCACACATGCTAGTGGGCACATGATGGCAAGACAAATAATGAGACAAGGTTATTTTTGGCTCACCGTTGAACGGGATTGCATCGACTATTTCTGAAAGTGTCACAAATGCCAAATTTATGCGGACCACCTCCATGTCCCTCCGGCTCCTCTTTTTATCATGACGTCACCTTGGCCCTTCGCGATGTGGGGAATTGACATCATTGTCCAAATTTATCCGAAAGCCTCTAACGGCCATTGCTTCATCCTCGTAGCAATCGATTACTTCACCAAGTGGGTGGAGGTTGCCTCTTACTCAAACATCATTCAAAAGACAACCATGTGGTTTATTGAGAAGAACATCAATTGTCGTTATGGAGTCCCTGAAACGATCATTACCGACAATGGTACCAATTTGAATGGAAAGATGATTAATGATCTTTGCCAACAATGGAAAATGAAACACCGCAACTCCTCACCTTACCGTCCAAAGATGAATGGTGTGGTTGAAGCTGCAAACAAGAATTTAAAGAAAATCATCCAGAAAATGGTAGTCACTCACAAAGATTGGCATGACATGCTCCCTTTCGCTCTACACGCTTATCGGATTGCAATTCGTACTTCTACGGGAGCGACCCCTTACTCTTTGGTCTACGACATGGAAGCGGTGATACCACTTGAGGTAGAAATTCTCTCCCTTAGAGTCTTGGCCGAATCGGGAGTAAAAGAATCAGATTGGGCGAGGGTGAGATATAAGCAACTGAATCTCATCTCGGAGAAACGTTTGGCCACTATGTGCCATGCACAATTATATCAACGGAGGATGGCTAACGCTCATAACAAGAAGGTGCGGCCTCGTGAGTTCAAAACTGAGGATTTGGTGTTGAAAAAATCCTTCCTCATCAGGAGGAGAATCAAGGAAAGTGGGCCCCAAGATATGAAGGTCCGTATGTAGTCAAGAGCGCATTCTCTAGAGGTGCTCTAATGCTCACCAAAATGGATGGAGATGATCTACCAAGACCATTGAACGTGGACGCCGTCAAGATGTATTTTGCGTAGGAATCTGTAAGTCGTGTCACATCAATTAAAAAGACATAGGGTTCTTCTCGACCAAACTACTTAATGTTTATTTCCAATCAATAAAATGAGAACTTTTTCGTAAAACTTGCGTGTCAAATCTTTTAAGTTTTTAACGGCAAAAGGAAGCGTGGTGTCAGCGGCATTTGGGATTAGTTAAGGTTGCAAGAACCACGGTTGAACTAACACCACAAATCAAATGCTAAGTTTTACAGGTACATAACAATGATAGATGTGTGCTCTCATGCATAATTTAACATGTAATGTTTTCTCCGTACACCCGAACAATGATTATGAAGAGGCCATTTACATCTAAAACACTATTCAAGAACTTAAGGGTTATCCTTCAAGATACTATGATGGAACTGTTAGAAATGTTTGCAGCAATACTATTATCCAGTTTGAGTAAAAACTGAATACTAGCTCAAAGCACAAAACTTAGTCCGCACAGATAATTGGCTCTTCGCGCGCCTCAGGGAAGTTATCCTTTACATCCTTGCAATTTCCCTTTCCAATTCATTGCTTTCACAACTTACGCTATCGCAATTTTAAAATTCCAACGATTTACGTTGTTACGAATGTACGTATGCGTACAAATATGTGTATGTAATGTTTGCTAAAATTCTTAGCTTTCGCAAAAAATGTTGTTTTTTTGTACATATACTAATTGGACTAAAAAAAGGAAAAAAAAAAAAAAACAAGAAATCCTACGTCTTTTTTTGAACATTCCTTAGGTCAAGTATGTTCATCGTTTTATCACATCACGAATAACTTGTGCGTTCATTAGAAATTATATAACCATACATGATCTTGTTTGTTAACTCTTATATCCATGACATGTTCTAGACGCAAGCAGTCACAAACATATCCCTACAAGCATTTTGGGCCTTCACGCCTTATTTCTTTCATGAGTGTAAATGCTAGGCTAAGTGCTAGTTAGATTTGCATAATATCCAGGGTACATGAACCATCAGACATGGGATAACAGTAAGATGACATTGGACTTTGCTTTTGCTCTTCTTCTACATTTTTTATTTTTAAAAACTTTTTGCCCTTAAACACATACTTGGTACACCATGTACGACTCTATCAAACACCTAAAAGCCTCTTATTTTCTCCTAACCAAGTGAGTAGTGCTCGACTGGGACCGCTAAACTGGAGTTAAAAATACACATCAAGCAAGGAAACGACAAGAAAACCCTTAGGGGATCGCTGACAAATTAACGTCAGAAGGCCGAATAAATCAAGACTTGAAGGCCTCTGCCAAAGACAGAAATAAGAACAGACCAGACAAAAAAGAGAGATTGTACTTACTTTGCTTGCCCAAAAATAAAAAAAAATAAAAAAATGAGAAAAAAATGGGAGTGCTCAAGGAACACCATCAACAAAACAACAGCAGAAGCAAGTACATACAAAACAAAAAATTGTCAAACATCAAACAACAAAAATGATCTCAAAAGGAAAGGAGATCATTTCCTGCGAATATCACAAAACTTAGGCATAGTGCCCTCAAAACAATCCTGAAGGAACATCTACAATGAAGATTCAAGAATTTTTGCACTTTGCCCTCGCCACAATCAAATCGTTGAGCGTCATTCACCACAATTTGTCATCATCGCAATCAGTCGTCGAGCACAAACTCATTAAAATCTTTCGCCAAAAAAAAGAACGCAACACTTTTCCTTTTCTTCTACAAATTCCTCCTTTTTTTCTCCCTCGCAAAGTCCTCTTGATTATTAGCAGGCCCATGCATGTGCATCTTTCACTCGGATTGACATTGCAAATTTAATTTTTGTGCTATGTTTATTGCATTTTTAGGAGTGTAAACACATAGCCCTGTTTTCTGAGCGTGAGCGAAAACACTAATATCTGGTGAGGATTGCTTACGACTGCATGTCTTGGGAAAGTCTTGTTCTTGAGGTCGTTATTTCCTGAACAAGACGCAGAAGTTATCTAGACTTGTATCAATCATGTTTGTATAATGAAAATTGAACGCATTTATCAAAAAATGTATATATACTTGAATTTATTTCCTCTTAAACAAAGAGTTCATTTTGATTCCAAACAAAAAGACTTGGGGGCAAGCCATGGGTTAAATGTAGAAATATTGGATATTTCTCACGTAGGTCATTTGCTCTCTCTTTTTCTATCTGTTGCCGCTTCGTGTTTGTTTCCTTCCTATTTGCAGGATACAGATACGCTTTGATGGAACCAATCCTCTACCATGGGTCTCCGATGAAGAAATCATTGTAATGCTCTCGCCTTAGATTTTTGGAAAAAAAAACCAATCAACTTCGAATGGAGAACGTTACCACTCCCCAACCATGGGTCTTTGATAAAGAAATCGTTGTGATGCCCTCATCTGGGATTTTTGTCGAAATCCAATCAACCATCGAATGGAGAACGTTACCACTTCTGAAATTGGGTCTTCGATGGAACGTCGTTGTAATGCCCTCACCACAGATTTCGTCAAACGAAGTCCAAATCAAGTTGTGAAGAGCGGAATGGCTGTCCAAGACAACCATTCGCGAATTCACGTTGAGTCATTAGAATGCTCAAGCAAAGGTACGTTGCTTTGAACCAAAGGTAAGTTCCAACTCTCATTTAGTTTTTCGTCAAAACATATGAAGTGTGGGTGTTGCCCTCACTTTGCATAATTCTACATTTCTGCATAATTATTACTCCTCCTTGAGCGACTACTTTCCTGTCTATCTAAATACTCCTCCTTGAGCGACTACTTTTCCGCATATTATATCTAAATACTCCTCCTTGAGCGACTACTTTCCTGTCTATCTAAAATACTCCTCCTTGAGCGACTACTTTTCCGCATATTATATCTAAATACTCCTCCTTGAGCGACTACTTTTCTACATATCTAAATACTCCTCCTTAAGTGACTATATCTTTACATTCCTGTCTATCTACTACTCCTCCTTGAGCGACTATGTTTTTTCATAATTCTACATTTCTGCATAATTATTACTCCTCCTTGAGCGACTATTTTACATTTCTTGCATGATTCCACATCTCAACCGGTTATGATGTATTCAAAACATGGTAAATACTTGGGGCAACCGTCTTTACTGCTAATCAAAAATCTCAGTTACACTGCATTATTTATTAGACAGTAAAGAGGGGGCAACTGTTGCTACTAGAATTTTGACTTACGTCACAACTTTTTTTCATTTTTTATTACTTATTATGTCTAATAGCCCGTTTACATCAAATTTCATTCGATTTTTGATCATAGGCTACTTATTTTAATATTTCACGTCATTTCACTTCTTTTTAATTTTTTATATTTTTCTCGTATTTTTTACCAAACCGTATTTTCTGTTTACATCAGACATTTACGTATTTTTTACGCTTATCACATTTAATAACTAATCTAGGTCAAATTTCTGTCGATTCTTGGTCCTAGGCTAGTTTGTTTAATATTCCGTGTCATTTCGTGCCTTTTTAATTTTTTCGTATTTTTAACTATCTTTTCGCTCGAACCTCTATCGGTCCCGAGATCGAATACTTTATGTCTTTAATTGATAATTACCTACTATTTTTCTCGTTCACGTCATCTAATTTGGTTTCGTTCAATTTTTATCGTAAAGGCATTTATTTTGCGTCCGAACGTTTGACATTTTCAAACGATAAAATAAATGCGTTAAATTGAACTTTCTATTTATTTGTTGTATACTATTTATTTCGTCTTATTTTTCTGCACCTTTTAGTCTTTTCGGTTCGAATTTATTTTCAGTTCAAGTGAGTCCGTAGATCGAACCGAAAATATCCCGTTCGTGCCACAATTAATATGCATTAATGCATAAAATGCTCACTTTCATCACAGCCACTTGATCAATCTTTGACTCATTTTTAAGCAAAATCAACGGCTCATCTCTTCCCCTCAACCCTCATCATCACCATTAAGACCATTAAATCATTTTCATCATCACCTCACGCCCAGACCGATCGCTTCCTTTCACTTCAGTCGAAGCTTGCTCATCACCCAGCCACATACCTAAACTTGCTCACCACTCTGGACACTGCTCCTTTTCCACTCGTCGTTGAAGCCCGCGCCCACGACCACGCGCATCAAATTCACCATATACTCCTCCGAGCTCTTGCCTATAAATAGCCTTGCTCTTCACCCTTAAAACTCACGAGTTGACGCACTCTCAACGCCTAACCGTCATTCAAAACGAAGGAAGCAAGCACTGTAAGTATTTTTCTCTAGTTTTCAATCAATTTTTGTTTGTGCACTTATCAACTCAATCAATTTCTTAAACTTGCTTTAAATGCTTTATTTTCGAGTCATGTTTGCTGTTCTTGCTTCAATTTGAATGCATGCTGCTTCGGTCAATTAATTGCTCATTTTTCATGCCAAAAACGCAAGCTTCTTCCTCTTAAAATCCTTATTATTAGCTCACTATTTTTGCTGGGTTTTGTCACTGTGGGGTAGAGGGAATTATTGGGGCTATTTTGGGGATTGAAATCCGGCCATTTGGCCGGATTGAAGCTTCCTTGGTCGCCGACCATGGCGCCGGCGACGCAAGGAAGAAGATGAACATTACCATGCTGGGCTGGCCTCGGGAATAAGAAGAAAGGAAAGGTGACGGGCCTTGGTTTAGCCAAGACCGTTTGCTTTCTTTTTTTTAAGTGATGGGCTTTGGCTTGGCCAAGCCCATCTATCCCCTTTTACATTAATTTCAGCATGCATGGGCCCAGCCCGTCAAAATTTCGTCAATTGTTCGTTCGTTTCATTTTCGTGTTTATTTAATTAATGCTCGTATGTCGTATTTTAATTAATAACTCGTATGCCATGTTTAATTAATAACTCGTACGCCGTATTTAAATTAATTGCTCGTATGCTCTTTTTTTACAATCATGCCATGTCTTAAATCGTATGAAATATTCGTATGCCATTTTCGTAATTTATGTCGTGACTAATTGTTGTAAATTATCCGTATGCCATGTGTATTTAATTAATTGCTTGCTTGTTAGAAATTAATTAAATGTTCGTATGTACTTTTATTATTTATTTATTTTTTTTAATTATTACTAACACTCTCGCTTTGTAGGGTAAAATTTCAGTTCACGCAACGCAAGTACGCTTTCTACCCCTCTTTTATTTTATTCAAATATTATTTGTATGCTTGTTTATTAGAAATATTAAACTAGAACTCGTACGTTCGTATGCATGACTTTTAAAAAATCACTATATGCATGACTTTTAAAAAATCGCTGAAAATACCCACATACACAACCTGTTTAAAAGACTCACTTTTCATGCCATGAAATTAATTGTTATGCATTGATGCATGAGCATGGTGGCTTCGATCCCACACGATTATATGCATTCATTAAAATCGGTATTATGTTAGTTTTATCCATGATAGGACCACGTAGTAATTAAGTAATCATGCATGGCCTGATGATAAAAAGGGGGGAACATCCGCTCTAGCATACAAACAAACGTTAACCCCGTCCTTCGGTCCCGATCGAAAATAACAATGTCCCAACGAAAAATGCTAAGATGTAACGTCACCTTTGAGGACCCAAGTCACTTGTGAATTTTTTTTGAATAATCAAAAAGTGGCCCAATTTTCGTAACAGGATTTCGGTTGACGTTCTACGATCTTTTACCTTGTAAATGATTGGAAAGTGGCCTGTTTCCGTGCGGGGGATTGGTTGACATGCTTCGATGGTTTATTCATTTTTCGTGTCAAAAATTAAACATAGTAACACCTCTCAACTTTATAACCGGTAACCTTTTTAAGGATGTGACTCGGGTGCCTAACACCTTCCCGAGTCCATAATACGACCTCGAACCTTCGTTCTTAGGTTTAGACCACATGTGCCTTAGTTTTTTTATTTTTTATGCCATGACGATTAGGTTCCCTAAACCTTAGAAAATAGGGTGGCGACTTCATTGCATTATGCTTAGCATCTGTCCCGAACCTAAAATCGTTTTCAACAAAAAAAAAGGTGCGACAATATTCATCCTCTAACTACCTTCCAATTATATGCTGCCATTGTGAAAGCAAAATTACAGCATTTGGGAATAAACTACAGAAGATAGATGTCAAAAGAAGCTGCAACATGAATCAGTCTTCACTAAATACTACAGTCTTCACAAAAATCATGTAGTACAAGTAAAATGTTTCAGTCTTCAATTTCTTTTCACACCACCAGTCCCACCAGCTCCATCTTGAAACCTCATTGGTACTTTCAGAATTCTCTTAGACACCCTACCAGGTTGTGCACATATCACATCACAAGTTTAATGTTAGATACAAAGATATAAAAAATGACATGTCCGGTCAAACAATTAAAGTGAGTACTCACATTATATATCATCACACCATTTGGGAAAAAGTGAACTCCTTCTCCCACAAACTTCTCCTTAAGTAGTCTACCTCTTTTCTTACATGGTGCAGGTGGTTGTGGAGGTAAAGCATTAGGATTCTTAGGTGGTCTGCCTCTCTTTTTGGGTTGATGCGACAACGCAACTGTCTCTTGAGTTGCATTGATTTGGTTTTGTGGTTGCTTTGCAGGCCTGCCTCTTTTCCTTTTTGGTGCTTCAGTTGGTTCTGGTGGAGCAACTGGCTGGACAAAACTTGATGCATCTCCACTTGAGTTTGAACTTCCTCCTGTTAGGTCCTCTGCAGTTAGTGGAGGCTGTGACAATAATGGTACGTCAAATGCTTCAGCAACTAGGGTCAATATTGTTGGTGCAATTGGTGTGATAACTAGTGCTGCTTCTGGTACAACTAGGGCCTCTACTCCTGCTTCTAGTGCAACTGGGGCCTCTGCTCTGCATCTGGTGCAACTGGGGCCTCTGCCCCTACATCTGGTGCAACTGGGGCCTACAAAGCAATTTACAAAATGTGAAGGACCATCTCATAGATAGCTTGAATACATTATCAATTTAACTCACCTTTCTAGGGCAAGTTAACCTGTTATATCCACGCCTAAAGCAGATCCCACAAGTAATCACAATCCCCTTCCTTGACATTTTTATGCCCCCACCTACAGCATCCTCCCAATCTTCCAAAATTCTTCTTTTCTTGGGTCTTCCTCTTGCTGCAGTCATCTTTGGTGGTTGAATTGGACCTTTGCCAGTCTGTGGCCAAAACTTGGGGCCATTCACAGGTCTAACAGTGAACTTGCATGACTTCTGATACATGGCCTTTGTGTAGTATTTGCTAATATATTAGTCCACTGTCTCCTTATTGAACCTTATTGCACACATTGCATGCCCACATGGTATCTCTATCAAGTCCCATAATCTGCAACTACATGTACATTTTGTCAAATTGACAATGTACTTGTCAGTCGTGTCACTAAGCCTGGCCACCTCACAGCCAGTAGAGCAGACATGAAGAATCCTGAATTTCCTACTTATGTCTCTATTACCCTCAATCTTCGACCATATCCTGCCCTTATAATCACCATTAAAAGTATCCATAAATTTCCTCTTGTCATTAGTCCTCTTTATAACCATAAGCCTAATCTTTTCCAGAAGAGAAACTATTGACTTGAACCTAGCTGGCAAGATAAAACTATTGAAAGTTTCGCACATATTATTATCAACAACATCTAACATGTAGTGAGTATTTGTAAAAAATGCCTTACACCAAAGTTGTGGATTAGCTTTCTCAAAATCTACCTTTGCATCACTTCCAAGTTCCCCCATTTTGATCAACTGCAGCTCATAATCTTGCATTGTGCTAGCTTTACAGGTTGCCCAAAATTGCCTTTATAATGCAGAACTACCATTATTTTTCCTCCATTTGGTAAAAATATGCCTTGCGCACCTTCTATGTTCTGCATGTGGCATTAGGTCATGTATAGCTCTGACAAGTCCCTGAAAAAGACATTTAAAAGAATTTATTACATGCAGTACAAGCAAAATGACCATACACAAATACTAAACAGTAGAAATACACAAATACTAAAAGGATAAGCCATAATTTATTACATACCTTTTGTTGATCACTGTAGAATGTCCACCTACCACCAGTCCCACCAGTAATATTCAGATCTCTCATCAACAATAAGAAGAACCACTTCCAGGTCTTCATATTTTCTTTCTCAACCACTGCCCATGCCAAAGGGTACATTTGATTGTTGGCATCCTACCAACTGCTGCCAATAGTTCTCCCTTAAAAGGTCCTTTAAGGAATACCCTATCTACCCCTAGGATAGGCCTGCAACCCATCTTGAAACCTCTCTTCATTACAGCTAACACAAGCATACATGCCTCTAAAAACCTTGCCCCCATCAACTTCTTCAGTGTCCAAAACAATGGTGTTAGCCTTGTTACTCCTTAGTAGTTCTCCAGCATAGTCTTCTAATCTATCAAATTCCAAATCCACATTCCCTTGCAACAGTGACAGAATCTTTTGCTTAGCCCACCTGCATTGAGTCAGTGAAGGCTCAATGGTCCACTTTGCATATACATCATCCTAGATCTCCTATTGTGTCATTGCTAAGGCTGACAAACCTCTTTTCTTGATGAAATATTCAGCCATCACCTTGTAAGTTAACCTTGAGCTCTTTAACACTTCTTTACACAATTCAGAATGATTTGGTTGACAAGTCTTCACCTTCCAGTCTCCACTCCTGCGATCTATGCTGCATAGAATCCTCCAATCGCAGTCTTTATCTTTACATTCAGCTTTGCAATGATGTCCTTCATCTTTCACATACTGAACGTCTCTACGCTGGTGGAGGACTAATTTATCTACAACATGCTTGAATTGGGCCTTGCATAAAAATCTGAGTCCAACATAAATAACAGGAACTTTGGTTTCAGATTTGTAAAAGTGCCTCCGGGTGACATGTTCACCATCGATTCTAAAACTGCCTTCATCCTCACTGTGCCCTCCTTCAGCAAACATGTTGTCTAGCTCTTCAGACTCCATCACAGCTGCAACTTGCTCCATATGTCGCACTTTCAATTTTCTTGATTTCTCCAATAGTCCTTTCAATACACGTCTCCCTTGATGCAACTCTTCATCTTCATTATCAGTTAAATCCTCGACCTCCACTAAGTATTCTTTAGAGACCTGGAAACCATTAGCCTTGTTCCCACGTATAGCTACCTCAACATCATTATTACCTATTCACATATTCACAACAAACACCAAGGAATCAACATCATTAGAAATTGTAATTAGATTTTCTACAACTATTATGTTGTAATTAAAAAGTAGAATACACATGTTATTTTTTTAATATATACAAAGCATATATGCATCAATGTCAAGAAAACAGCTCAACCATGGACCCCACCAGCAGACATAAAGAGAGACAGAAATTTAACATTACCTCAAAACTGATCACCATCAACATCTTCATCATGTTGCTGATCACCATTACCTTCTTCCTAATGTTGTTGATCACCATTACCTTCTTCCTTACCAAACTGATCACCATCAACTCCTTCCTCAAGTTGTTGATCACCATCAACTTCTTCCTTAAGCTGCTTATCACTATGAAATTCTGCCTCATGCAGTTGATCATCATCATCAACTCCAGTCTCCATATTTAACTCATTGAGTCATATATCCTCCATTAAATCTACCAAGAATTGACCCTCTACTGTTGCCTCCTCAATAGTATCCTCATCATCCCCTCCCAAACCTTCACCCTCATCCTGGACATAACCATCACTAACAGCAGCACCATCAAAGCCATTACGCATAATTCCAGCTGCAACCCTAACTTTTTGGCCCATTATGTTTCCACTGAAACAACTCTCATCAATTCTAAACCCACCCACTTCATTATCTCCACTGTTCAGTTCATTCGCATCTACAGTCTCATCACCTCTCTCTAAGTCATTACTCTCTATGTACTTCTCTTCCTCATTGACTAAACCAAGTCTTATACCCGTCAACTTAGGGTTATCAATAGACAACAAAGGGTGCATTTTATCACCATGTTCCACATAAATAGTACCCTCACCACTGGTGAATAAATGGCTAACTAGTGGCATAATGCTAGCATCATCAAATATCTCAAATATAGAAAACAAGTTTGGGCGTTTAAATTATAGACAGTTTACGTTTCTAAACCCCATTGAAGCACACCAATTTAACAACAATAGGTATGTCATCGTGTAAGGATCAATATTTTTTTCGTCAACAAAACCCCCCACATATCTCAGTTTATTACCCTTCCACAATACCACCCCACCAATATATAATTGTAGTCTGCCCATAGAGACCACACTACAGAAACCCTAATCTACCGACAGGACCACAACGAAAGCAACGTTACCAAGAAAACGTACCCCACTATGAAAGATTCCAACAAAGAAACGTACCAATAGATGCTCCAATGCAACCCTCGTTCTTTGCCAAGCAGTAATGCACGCGGGCGTCCTTTTCACCACCTCGCAAATCAATCATCCTTTTCAAACTGACTCCCTCAACACCACATTGCGTTTCGCTCAATCCCAATTGAGGCTGGGTATGGACGATTGGAATTTTTTGGGGTCAAATAGTGAGTCATCCGACCTCCTTGAGATGTGTTCCCAAATAGTAAACGTCGTTTATTTTGCACCGGAGGGAGTACAAAATATGAAAATTTTCAGCTTTAGAAAACTCGAAATCGTGTTCACCTAACAACTATTTCCTTTTTTCAAAACAAAAACTAATAATTTTGTTCAATCAATTTGATTTTAATTAAAAAATCATGTTATCATTTATTTCTTTTTGAGAAGATTAATAAGCTAAACAGTAACCCATTTTAATTTTGTTAAAGATCAAATATAAATAGGCAAAAAGGGGTTAGAGGACCCTGGATTTTAATGTTTTATTTAATGGGAACTCTCAACTATTTTTTTGTCTTTTTAAACCTTGAACTATATTTTTTTGTTTAATGACAACCCTACCGTCATGGTCAGTTGACATGACATCGTTATGTGCCACGTCATCTACTCACTCGATGCCACGTCAGTAACTTGTCACATCATTCCAACCACGTCAAAAAGCAAGCCACATGTCAGTGGGGCCCACGGGTCAAATAGTGAGTCATCCGACCTCCTTGAGATGCGTGCCCAAATAATAAACGTCATCTATTTTGCACCGGAGAGAGTACAAAATAAACATTTTTAATTTTCTAATATTTTTTAAAATCAAAAATATTTCTAAAAAACAGAAACAAGAAAGGAGAATATTTTGTTCGTAAATAGGGCCAATTTCTTCTCTTTTTCCTTATCCTTTGCTTTAGACACGTTGCCTGCCTAATCAATTAATATCCACCTGACATCTGCCCATTTAATCAACACCACTTTCTAACCTAGAAACATTTGCCATCTAGCTTACTTTTTATTTCTAATTTTTTTAATTACAAATTAACTAAGAGATAAGGTTAAGATAGTAAATGTACATGCAGTAGAAATTGACAAAACAATCCAAGATTTCATCAATTTTACAGCATTAGATTTCTTAATGTACATTAGTGTATCTAATAGGGGTAGTTTTGTAAGTTTACAGAACCATCTCCTCTTTAGTATTGGTTAATATTTCATTACTAAAATTAAGAGTTCTTTTATTAAATTGTACTATTTTGTTATGATTTTTTTTTAAAGATTACTATCTTGTTTTGTTTCCTGGATTACTATTGCTTTGTTGGATTAGCTTATCTTACCATTATATGATATTGTCCTTAATTAACTTAGATTGATAACTTTTTATTATTGGTTTAATTGAATCAAATAAATTTGTAGGTATTTGCGACCTGCACAGTATGAATACGGGTATGAATATACCCACAAATGTGTTGGTGTGGGTATAAATAGGAGCTCCTTGAAAATAAAGTTACAAATGGCGATATTCATAATAAAGGTAGAGCATCTTGAAAAATAATAAAATGTTTTTTATCATCTTGTTTTGTTTTCTGGATTACGTTGATGCTCTACCTTTCTTGCACCCGTCCAATTATCATCTCTTAAAAAATAATGGAACTAATTAGGAACAGTCAAATATATGAATATCTTTTTTGAAAAATAATAAAATGTACTCTCTCCATTCTAAAATACCTATCTCTTTTCGCCTAGTACGCATATCAATTTTAATCATTATACACGAATATTTATAGTTGTTACTATAAAATTATTCTCATTACCCTCCTATAATTATATAGAATACCACACATTTCACTCATTAGCTCTCTTTTAAAAGGTAGAGCATCAACGTAAAAATTAAAAAAAATTGCATTAGAAAATACAAAATGACAAGTAAATTCGAATATTTATTTTCCTCTAAAGAGAGAAGCAATTGAGAATGGAAGGAGTAGGAGTAATTATTTATCCAGTGAGGTAAAAAAAAGGAGAAACACACGCCGCTCCTTAGCTATTTAAACTCGGATTGTAATTTGGTTGTTCCTACACAATTAAACAAGTTTATTGTCAAGTTTAAGGGCAAACTCATCATATACTTAATTAACCGATAGGGAAATTGGAAATTAAAGTTTTTAGTATATTCATGGGCTATATCTCTTTTGGGCTTACCACGGACCATGGGTTAGGGCCATTAGATTGTGTTTGGTTGTGGGCCTCCTTTCAAGTTGAAGCCCATAATGATAGTCCAGCCGCTGGCCTTCCCACATGAGAATCACATTCTACACGTGCAACAACTTGTGTGACATCTATTCAACTTTAGAAAATTACGCCTTGGATTTGTTAACGGAGTACCAAACTAGAAAATCTACAGTCTCTTTAGCTGTACTCTTCTACACTTGTACTTCATGCAGTTAAATTATAGAGAGGAGAATGATTCCAGACAATAAATATACACTCATTTGTAGAGAAAAAACTTGAGTACTCATGATCTAGGATGATGACACTTGTCCCAAATAGTGCTAAAATATCACTATTTTTCACACTTTTGGACGCGTGTCATCATCCTACATTATGATGTAGGTAGATCATCATCTACCCAAGTTTTACTCCGTTTGGAGATGTAAAAGTATTATAATGCTTTTATAGAAAAAGTTTATTTATATCTCTCATTCTTATGATATATCACATCACAACATCTCATGCGATAAATTGAGATGAGATTTTGAGGTCTACTTTATTGTATTTTAATGGATTTCCTTCCAAAAAAATTCGGTAAATATTTTGTTTAACTATTGTCATCCTATTCCCATCACTGTTATATATTAAGTAATACCGTAGTAGTGGTTTACTCTAACCAAAACTAATATTCACTTCATCTATAAAAAAAAATATTAAACAATAATATTAAACAATGCTCTAAGCACTTACGATAAAAATACATATATGCGGATGTAATTGTGGTTGTACTAATAAATACTAGGTTTTCACTTTTTTTTAAAGATAATTTTACTACATTTTAAAGGTTTATAAGGTAAAATTATGTAAACTAAGAATTTATCCGTTTACACAAGAGGAATAACTCATGAGTTAAAGTTGTCTAAATGAAATGTGTAGAGGTTAGCACAAGAATGGTTGATAGGGAAAAATTATGTAATCTAAAAACTTGTTCGTTCACACAATAGAAACAACACATAAGTTAAAATTGTATAAATGGAACGTGTAAAGGTTAACAGAAGAACGGTTGATGGGGTGAAATTATGTAAACTAAGAACTTGTTCGTTTACACAAGAGAAACAACTCATGAGTTAAAGTTGTGTAATTAAAATGCGTAGAGTTTAATACAAGAATGATTGATGGGGTAAAATTGTATAAATTAAGAACTTATACGTTAACACGAAAAAAACAACTCGTGAGTTAAAATTGCATAAATGAAATATGTAGAGGTTACTAGAAGAACGGTTCCTAGTGTAAAATTGTGAAAATAAAAAACTTGTCCGTTAATAAAAATAAAAATTAAGGAACTCATGCACGAGTAAAAATTATGTCAAGGGAATGTGTAAAGCATTTTTTAAGATAGAGTGTAAAGCATTTTTTAAGATAGAGTGTAAAGCATTTTTTAAGATAGAGTTCCTGGTGTAAAATGGTAAAAATTAAGAATTTTTCCGTTAGCACAAAATTAACTCATGCTAAAGTATAAGTTGTGTAAATGAAATGTAGTAAGGTTTTTACAAATTAGAGTTCCTAGTGTAAAATAGTGAAAATTAAGAATTTTTCCATTAACACAAAAAAAATCGACTCATGCTAGAGTAAAAGTGTTGTAAATTGAATGTATGAATGTTTTTACAAAAAAAAAAAGTTATTCGTGCATGAGTCAATTTATTCGTGTTAACGGACAATTTCCTAGTTTTCACTAATTTATATTGGGAACTCTATTTTGTAAAAACCTTCACATATTCCATTTACACAACTTTCTATTTATTTGTGTTAACATGCTAGTTCTCTGTTTGGATTATTTCATAAATTAGTAGTCTAATGTTACCGTTACCTTTACTGTTGTATCTAGTAATCATAATTATTCTTCAAACATGATTTACTATATTTCCAAAATTCGAACTTAAAATTTTAATTACGGGTGGACAAATCTCCTATCATTTTATCACAAATAATATTGGTTATTTAATCATGTTTGAAGAGAAGTTTTTTATTTTTGGAATCATGGCGAGATTTTGAGAAAAAGAGACAAGATAAAGGTTCAACATATCATGCCCAAGGGCAACTGGGCCATACACCACACACTTGCCAGTTGCCACCATGCTTCAATTTCAAATTTTTTTTCTTTTTTAATAAAACACAGCCAATGGCTGAAATTCATAAAAAAAATAGTGTTTATTTACGATTGGGACACACCCAACCACGGTTAATCCCGCCTCATTCTCAAATACATAAAAATGCGAGTGGTTTAATACTCTTATTTTTTGAACCATATGTATTGATTATTATTTAATAAAAGATTAAAGAAAACAACCTATTACCAAAAAAAAAAAAAATCTATCTAAAGAAAAGAACCTTAAAAGAACTTCCCTTGTCATGGCAACCGGCTGGCTCTGCATGCATAACGAACGTTTTTAAGGAATCTTTTACCATTTACAGTGAGACAAAACAAAAGTGAAAAAAAGCAAAAAGCTCATATTACCATTCCAAGTAAAAAAATCCAAAAACTACAAAATAAACCAAAGAAAGAGTACACTGAAACTAAGAGTACCACAACACAGCACTCAGCAGCAGCAGCTGGCGGCGGATCCAGTTAGATGGAATGAAAAAACCCAAAAACAGCAAATCACATGTTTATCACAATCAACGGCCCGGATTATTCCCCCATCCATTCAATCCAACGGCCATAACAACAACCGCGTTTCCAAAAACAACCCACATGAATCTCTCCATTCTCTTCAACAAACAAACAAAAACTCATCCCTACTAGTAAAACTAAAAACAAAAACCACTCCTCTAGGAAATTTCAGATTTCATCTTCCTCTCCTCTTCTTTCTCCTCTCTTGTTTTTACGTTTTTAATTTTTAGCTTTTAATTAATTGATTAATTAATTAGTTCTCTCTTCTTCATTTCTACTGGGATTATTTTTGCTAGTTTACTATAACTGGAGATTAAATTGGTTAATTAATTGATTAATTAGTACTTAATAAGAGATAGAGATGCAATCAAACGGTACTGATTCTTCGCAGCAAGACCAGAATAGTCAACGGCCGCCGCTGCAGCAGCAACAGTGGGTGGCGATGCAGTATCCTGCTGCTGCTATGGTAATGCAGCATCAAATGATACCACCACAGCATTTCGCTGCGGCGCCTCCTCCGCCTCACCATTACGTGGCGGCAGCGACAGCGGCAGCGGCTTACCATCACAACCCGTACGGCCAGCAGCACCACCAACACCACCACGCCGTCGCACATGGTCAGCAGCAGCAGCCGCTTCAGCAGCAGAGCGGTCAGCAGGGATCTAGCGGCGGTGCGGACAATAAAACTGTTTGGATCGGAGATTTACATCACTGGATGGACGAGAGCTATCTCCACACCTGCTTCGCTTCTACTGGCGAGGTATAAATCTCTCCTCTCTCTATTTTTGTTTTTGAGTATAAACCTCTTCTCGTTTATGCATGAACAGCGTTAATGACACGATTTACTTGCCATTAATGTTAATGTTAGTAATTATTAATTGATTTTTTTTTCTTCTTAATTTGATTAATTTAGACGTCATTATGGAAGGTAGTTTCTACTTAAGGAGCTATATTAATTAGGGGTAGGAAACGTATTAATTAGGGGTATTTCGTTGAGAAATTTTGGATTGGGAAACTGTTTATTTTGATTGAGACAGTTGTTTAAAAGTTTGGTTTAGTGGTAACGATATTGTGCATTTGTTAGAGTTGAATTAGTTGCATCTCAACTGGCATTTTGTTGTACACTTACACTTCAAGACTAGTACGGTCAATTTCCTTGTAAACCTAAGACTAAGGAGAATGAGCAAAAACTAGCTAGCACATTTGTTAATGATTATTTTTAAATGTTAGTATAGTCACAATGCCCTTTCTCTGTCTAACACTCAGTGTTGTGGTGCAGATTGCTTCAATTAAGGTTATTCGCAATAAACAGACTGGTTTGTCTGAGGGATATGGATTTGTGGAGTTTTTCACACACGCCACTGCTGAAAAAGTTCTACAGAACTACACTGGCATTTTGATGCCTAATACTGACCAGCCCTTTCGTCTTAATTGGGCGACATTTAGTACTGGTGAAAAGAGATCAGAGAATGCTGCTGATCTTTCCATTTTTGTAGGAGATTTAGCTTCTGAGGTTACTGATACTTTGTTGCATGAAACTTTTGCTAGTAAATATCCATCTGTTAAAGCTGCAAAAGTTGTATTTGATGCCAATACTGGTCGTTCAAAAGGTTATGGTTTTGTGAGGTTTGGAGACGATGCTGAGAGAACACAAGCCATGACAGAAATGAATGGTGTATACTGTTCCAGCAGGCCAATGCGTATTGGTGCTGCAACTCCTCGCAAATCTTCCGGATATCAGCAACAAGGTATTGTGCTATTCTCAATGCTTTCATGTCTAGTCTTTGCACCTGAGAGGAATCTGGTTTACCCTTTTTGACGTGGCTAGTTTGATCATCTTCTTGTGTTGCCATAAAAAGTTTAGGTTTTTGCGACACACCTGCTTAATATTGAATGGATTGCTGGCTGTAGAAGTTCAGTTTTTCTCATGTTCTCCTCTTAATTGATTGCAACTTTCAGATATCTTTTTTGCCACCTAGGTTTCAGGTTATTATCTGATGTTTGTTGAAGCAATAGTTATGTGACCTATGATAAAATCTTAACTTGTTATCTGCGATACCACATAACTAATATCATGTGATCGAGTCATCTTTCCTTAACTCTAGTTATCTTCTTTCTCCTTCGTGTGTTTCCTGTTGAATGCATATTCTTTTCTTTGCCATACCCGACTAATGTTCTTGAAGTGGGAATGAGTTGGCAATGTCGTGGCGGAGGAACGCGAAGACTACATGTATCTATCAAGTTCACCTGTCCGTGTGGGATTAGCTAGACGGATAAAGGAATCTTGTATCTTGAAGATTTCTTTTTTGTGCAGTGAGAACATTGAACAGGAATCGCTGTTTTAAACATCTTTCAGCATAAGGCTGTTGTTTTGACTATTGAAGGCTTACAAGATATGACCAAGGCTTAGCACCTGATACTGTATGATCATCAATGTCTCCATTTAGAATCTTCTACTGATGCAAATTTTCATGCACCTGGAACTTGTGGCATCTCTGAAGAAAATAGACGCAATCCTTCCTCAGAAGTTTCTCAGTTCAAAAATGGCTCATGTTTCCAAATACTAACAGTATTGTTTTCTTCTTTATAGGTAGCATTACCTCATTTCTTGTCCAGTGCAAACTAGTTAAACAAGCATGCATTCTGTCTGTTACTTAGCCTTGCCATGATGACCTCGTCTGCCTTCTGTTCTTCTTTCATCTTTATTTTTTTGGAATTCTTTCTTGGAAAAAACCACTTCTTTCTCGTATTCTGTTAGGTATCTGGAAAATGATGAGTGCTATTGAGTAAAAACTATTGGATGGTTTAGGCTATAATTGGTATTATAATCTGCAAATTCTGCTTTTTCTGTATCTTTGCCCTTCTGGACCAGTCCATCAACGAAGCTGATTATGATAGAGGTCAACTTTTAGTTTGGAGCTTGTCTTCTGAAATGATTTCTGATAGTTCTGTTCTCTCTTCCTTTTTAGGTGGATATGCATCAAATGGCGCCTCAAGCCAAGGCTTCCAATCTGAGAGTGATGCCAATAATACAACAGTGAGTTGTCTCGTTTCTCTGATTGGTTTTAAGTTTCTGGAGGCCTGCGTTTCTTCCTTTGATTTAGCATACTTCTGCAGATATTTGTGGGAGGACTTGACCCTAGTGTCACTGATGAGGATCTCAAGCAGCCTTTCTCTCAGTATGGTGAGATAGTCTCTGTCAAAATACCAGTTGGTAAAGGATGCGGGTTTGTACAATTTTCCAACAGGTAAAATTTGTGCCTGTGATTGTTCAACTTACGAAAGAATGGAAGTTTTACGGTTCATAATTGTTATTTCTTCATTATTGAAGTTATAATATGCTGTCTCTAATTTATATTGATAGGAATAATGCTGAAGAGGCATTGCAGAAGTTAAATGGGACTGTAATTGGCAAGCAAACAGTTCGTCTTTCTTGGGGTCGCAACCCAGCAAATAAGCAGGTATATCTTCATTCCCCTTCTCTGCAGCAATTTATTTACTTTGTTTCACTCCCTTGTCACGCTTCAATTCTTCTATATTGCTATTGTTATTCAGTTCTTCTGCTTCTGTCGAGGAATATATAAATGAGTCATTCCGAATTCGATGTCCAAATCATTATCAGAAACAGATTACTTGTTTTACAGGTTTAGTTTTGTACTCTTTTACTGTTGACACACCTTTGTTTGTTTTTCTGCTTTTATTAGCACTTTAGAGCAGATTTTGGCAACCAATGGAATGGGGCATACTACGGAGGGCAAGTTTTTGATGGTTACGGTTATGCTCTGCCACCACCTCATGACCCAAGCATGTATGCTGCAGCAGCTGCGGCATACGGGGCATACCCTGTGTATGAGAGCCACCAACAACAAGTAAGCTGAACAGATAGAACTGCGGAAGAATACGTAGCTTGGATAATGACAAATTCTTATGCTGGAAGGAGCAGATCAGCCTAATTTCTCTTGAGTTCTATATTGGTTCTGTAGAATTCTTATAAAATCCCACCAACGGAGTGGAACTGAATTTTGATGACTGAAGTAGTAACGTTATGTTTAGGGATTTTGATTAATCATCGATCTGTTTAGAATGACAGAAACCTGAAGAGAAACTTATTTATTAGAATGCATGATTTTGCGAACGCGGCGAGTGGTTGTGTGCTATGCTTCATGAATTAAGAATCTATGCGCTCCTGCGCGCAAGTATGTTTGTTTTATAGTCTAGTATCTTGATTCTTGAATTAGGGGTGTGCACGGGCCGGTTCGGTCCGATTTTTGAGCTGGAATCATCCTTCAACCTTTGAAAATAAAAGGCAAAATTGCAGGCAATGAGTTTCAAACCCGTTTGCCATGCGCTGGCAAAAGGGGGCAAATAACTTGCCAGTTGCCACTATGCTATCATAAATGTTGTGATCAAAGTGTGAAAGTTTTATCTATATATTAATATACAACATCCATTGACAAAACGGCACCGTTTAGTTATTATATACACAATTTTGATTTTTTTTAAAAAAATAATGTTTTGATTTACCAATTTATAAATGATAGCCTAATATTATAAAGATATTTTAGTATGATAAATTTTTAAATTTTATGATACAAAACATATAAAATTTTAAAGTGACTAAATATTAATAAATAATAAGTATTAATATATTGAAATCTAATGAATATGCTTAACAAATATCTAGTTAAGAAATATTGTGCTTCATATCGAGTCTAACTTATACACATGAAGAATTTTTAAGTATAATCATGCTTCATATGAAGATAAAATTAGATCACTTACATTTAGAGCTTCAAAAATATCCTTAAACAATACAATAGTTAATTAGTTATACTCATGTACTGCGTAACACATTAATACAATTTACATTTAAATCCTTAACCTCTAAACAATTAACTTGAGTAAATAATGATATTGAAATATAGATATCATAAATCTAAATCATAAATGTCCATTAACCATTATACAAATTCATTATTTTAGTTGTCATCTAATTAGTAATTACATTTTTTATGACAATTGACATCATTTTTTCTTCCAACAATATAATTCTCTTTTTATTAAGTAAAATACTGAACAATAAACATATATCCATGATATACCTTAATAATTATATATTAGAGTAAGGATTAATGGTAATATTGCTAGTATATGTCATATCATTAATAATTAATGGTCTTAGTTTATACATATATTTAATTGATGACATGACTATTACAAATTACAATTTACAATAATATATTTTTTCCTCATAATAATTCTTATACAACTTCCTTAATAAAATTTTATATTTAAAATAACAAATGGAAGAAAAAAATGAGAATTTTTAGTTAAGTTTAAAAGAAAAAAGGAAAAATGATTAAAATTTTCTATTTCTTGGTTCTTACTAGTTATTACGGAGAAAATATTTTTTCCTCATAATAATTCTTATATAACCTTCTTAATACAATTTTCTATTTAAAATAACAAATAAAAGGAAAAAATGAGGACTTTTAATTAAATTTAGAAGAAAAAAAGAAAGATGAGGAGTTAAGTTTAGATGATAGGTGGGGAATTAACCATTAAACTAAATTTAAACTTTAATATCATAGTGCATATATATATGAACCAGTTCTCCCGGTTTTATGGTTCAGTTTACAGATTTTAAAATTAGAGAACTGGACCAAACATGAAATTTCGGTTCGGTTCGATTCAGTCCTACGGTTCCAAAAAAAAAATTCAACAATTCAGACCGATTTGGTGTGGTTCCAATTCGGTTCCCGATTTGGGTCGGTTTTTGTACACCCCTATCTTGAATAATGCTTGCTTTCTTGGTTAGAAAACTGGTTGGTTTTCTGCTCTTAAAAGTATGTGAACGTAAGCGGACATGGGTCTGTTTGGAATTGTAACTTGGATCCGATAGCTACAATATATTTTTTTTAATAACGTGTGATTTGTTTGTTTAAGTTATGCTTTAGAATGCAACACAATAATGTTTGGTTGTCTAATAACAAGACTAAAATGAAAATTATATAATTAAGAATTCTATGATTTTAGTAATTAAGGGCTACTATTTTCTTGGGTTTAAATAAACGGACGAATGGAGAGGTTATCACCATGGTTTCTTCAAGAGTAGCACATGATAGTGTTGATTGTATGTGTTAAACGCGCTTAATCACACTATCCATAACCGTTTACGATAACTATTTATAAATGGTGTGATTATAATTTTGAACATATAATTAATCGCATTAAGAGGTTATGTTGTAGTTTTACCCTTTAATTACCACTTATTAATCCCGTTCGCTTAATATTTATATGTAATTTATACTTTTATATATTTATAAATATATTTAATAAAAATAATAATTATAAAAATGAATAATACATAAAATTTATATCCTAGTAAATATATGTATTATATGTAATTCCATTGGGATAACGCACCCGAGAGTCCCTAATTTTATTATTTTTATTTTAGTGAATTTTCAATCCCTCACGTTATATCCGTCCGTTCAATTTAATCCCCACCGTTAGAAAAACAACTTACGAAGACAAACGTCCATCAGTTACTATTATTTTATTATTTTTTGGGTTAAAGTTGTCAGGGACGTCTCACTCTCCAAAGCACTTTGCTTACAATTGGACGGGCTTTGCGCACCCATAAGTCCCTAACGTAGGGGTTTTTGTTCGATCAGGTCTCCATTTTCAAAAACCCGCCTAGGCGATCCCCAACGTTTGCTCCGTTAGGCACGAGAAGTCCCTCTAATCGAAACCCTAACGAACATCCGTTAAGTACCATTAAAATAATATTTTTTTCTAAAAAGTGGGCCCATGTGTCAGATTTAATATTAAACAATTCATTTTTAATTTTTGAAAATCTGAAATGTTTTCTGAAAAACCAAAAAACTAATGAAATACTAAATATAAATAATTCCAACCCACAAACGACAACGCAAACAATCATCTTCTTCTTCCTTTCCTCCTCCCATAATCGAACCATAAAAATCCATCTTCTTCTTCCTCCTCTGCAACTGACCGCCGCTGCTGTCCAAACCCAAACACCCATATCCTTCCTCGGCATTAAAGAAGAGGAGGAAGAAGAAAGTACCAGTTGCTGCTGTCCAAAAAGGAGGCTCTGGATTCCCTCTGCCTAAAATCAACTCCCAAAATCATCTCCTCTCAACCGGATCCAACCACCATCTTCAAATCAAAATCATCTCCCTCAAACTCCAGCCCCACCACCACATCACTCACCACCGTCGGACTCCCTCTCCCTCTCTGTTCCTTCACCGGACACAAGCACACCCGCTTCCTTTCCTTCACCTAATAAAAATCCAAAAATCCAAAACCCAAAGCTAAGCCAGGCATTTTAACAAATACCTTGTCCGCACCATATTTTGTACAACACCTCCATCATAGCCGAACCATCTCCTCCATCCTCCATTAACAAACACCTTCACAAAATCACCAAACCAATCGCCAGTACCAACCATCTCACCATCACCGCCGACTGTCCCTCTCTCTCACTGGACGGCTACACCAACACAAGAAACATGGTAATTTTTACTAACTCTCATTCATCATTTTCTCATCTGTTAATTTCTAAAGAAAAGCTTGTTGTGCTTGCTTGTTATTTCTGGAATTGTTGTTGTTTTGTTGCTGGGCTTGTGTTTGATTTACAGAATCCCCTTGAATTGGAAAGAGAGAGGGAGTCGGCGACGGAAGCTATAGAAGAAGGAAGCTGCTAATGGGGTTGAAATGTATGCCTGAAATGTATGCCTGAAACACGTGGCAAGTCATTTTCTTTAAAATTACAAAATTGCCATTGTTTACAAAATCAGCCAAACCATTGTTTTCTGTTTCAGTGCCTTCTTTGAATCGGGCTCACGACATGCTGTTTTACGCTTTGCTTTGTCATTTGACGCAAACGCGCATAATCACGATTTTTATTTATCATTTTATTATACTTCGATTTAGGTTAAATGAGTTAACAAATTTTTTATTAATTGAATTTTTTTATTTTTTATAATTAGGTAAAACTAATTATTTGATAGTGATTTTTTCTCAATTTTTTTCTCTTTTATCTATTATTTATTCAATTTTTAGATTTTATTTGTTTCAATATAAAATATGTAATATAAAAATAAAATATATTTTTTTTAATTCCAAATTATGAAAAAAATAGATCGTATATACTTTTTTGCATGAATAATGTCTATTATTTTTATTAATTTTGTTGTTGTTTAATTACTCATGTTTTTTTAACTATTTATTATTTATAAGTTTATAAAATTTCATGATAACGCCGTTTTATGCAAATTGAAAAAAAAGTAGGAGAAATGAATATTTAAATTATTCAATACATTATACTAATAATATATTTTAATTATATAGTATTCATATTTTAATATTTTATTATTAATATCTCCACACTCCCTATTTTACATACAATTTTCTGAACTCCTATTTTTTTTTCTTTTTCCTTTGCTTGAAATTCAATCTTTTTCTTCTCATTTTTCCTTTCATTGGCAATACAAAAAACATTACAAGTAGAAAGGGAGGAAGCCAACTGGCTCTTTCTTGCGTAAAAAAGAAAAGAAAAGAAAAGAAGAGTACAAAAAGAGATGATTTACATTTTCTTAGACAAAGAAAAGAAGACTATTGATATATGCTTCATCTTTTGTTGAAGTGGAAAGTTAGCAGTTTGATCATCAAGGCATTAGACGCGTTTTCGCTGCTGAGATGTGTTGCTTCTCCACAGCTTGTTCCATCTGTATCAGATGAGTCCTAATACTGTACTCTTCTACCTGCATTAAGAGATCATCAGATAAAACAACCCAAGATACTTACTCATCACGAAACAAAACTCCAGTTCGGACATACCACTAATGCCAACCAACTAAAGTTTCAAGAGTCGGGACCAATTTCTGCTACGGACAGGCAAGTTCACATCACAGACCCACCAGCGAAAAAGAAAGAAACAAAACATTTTAGAGGACGATGAATCTCATCTCCTTAGATGCATGCATTGTAACTTGTAACCAATGATGAATACGGGACAACCAATCTGAAAGGGGACATACAAGATGCCCCACATGTCCAACTTGAGCAACCACATGATAGACCTTTATGGGTCACATGACTCTGAGAATGAAACAAGTTGAAAAACATTTCCTCGTTTATACCGGCAATTTAACTATCCGACCACATCATCGTTCCCACTCCTTGTCGTATAAATGACATGAAAAATATTTCAACCACAGCCATACACCTAACAGACCCTGATCTACTCCCATCATCACATACACTTCCCGGCCCATTCCTTAGAAAATATAATGAGTACTGTCTGAATTAACGGCAAATACATAAATTTCATCAAACATAAATTTCATTCTGAAAAAGGAAACAGAATATACTAGCATTATCGCAGGACCGGTAAATGGGAGTAGCCTAAAATCTAGCCCAAACCAAAAGAATCAAAGCCAGCCAACGACAAGAGCAGCAAGCAAGCGCCTACTAGCAATCTTATTATTCATGATGACCTTTTAACTAGAGAAATCCAGATTAATCATTTCCTCAGTGTCCTACACATTCCAATGTAATTCCTAAGTTTAATTATCATAACATCTCATCCCCTCACCCCCAATAGAACCATTCAAGCAGTCATATATACTGTATACACATTTATTTACTGCCAATATGAGATCATTTTAAGTTCTCCAAACACTGAAATCTGATCTCACCTGCATAGCTGCTGTTGAGGCCAAAAAAGCTTCACAATGACCAAGCATGGCTCTTTCTTTTGCTGCTAATACAGCAAGCTCAGTGACCAAACCATTCATACTCTCCACCTATAAAACAAAAGTATAGAAACAGAAGCTGAGAACCAAGACTGGACATCATGAGAACAACCAAGATCTTAAATAAATAAATTTATCAACGAACTCGACAAACGGATCAGGTCTATCATTCACATCTCTTTAGGAAGACAATAATTCTCAACATAAACAATTTACAATCTACGTCTATCATTCACATCTCTTTAGGAAGACAATAATTCTCAACATAAACAATTTACAATCTACAAAAGCCTAATAACAAAATGAGCAAAGATGAATGGGATAAAAATCAGGCAAGTCCAACAACTAGGGGTCAGTAGGAAGCGACATCATAGAACCTCTTGCTGGCTACCATTTCTACTTACTTTAATAAATACAAGTTGACTCGTACAAGTATAGTGTATATCATTCCAGTGATCAGAATTGTGGGCATTCCATATCTAAATATAGAATTACTATGCCTTCCTTTAGAAGGCACTGACAAGCCAATAGTAAACACAGAGAGTGAAATGGATCAATCTAATAAGTACTAGCAAAGATCGCTTACCTGTTCGAATGAAGAGAAAAGATGCGTACGAGCCAAAGATTACTGTGTAGCCGAGCTGGAGACCTAACAAACACATAAATCCATTTAGTGACAGTGTAGATCTTGAATCCTCCACATAGAAGCATAGGTATCATGCATGCTCTAAAAACCAATTCCTCTGTCAATGGAGCCTGCGGGTGAGCCTATACTTGACAGGAGAGCCTAGGATTTTTTCCTAATTTCATGCAATAAATGAAAGAAAAATTATATAATTATTACATGCAGAGTTCTGAGAAGAAACTAATACGAGTCCATAATGCCTTAATCTACAGCCCTAGACATAATACACTGTTTTACACTAAATCAGTTTCATCACCCTTCTTTTTTTCCAAGTTCCAAACGGCTACTCATGAAATATACAAGCTGAATCCAATATACAAAAGCCTAATAACAAAATGAGCAAAGATGAATGGGATAAACTAACAGGAAATACATCACATGCTAAAAGAGTTTATCCAATTTCATCTAAACGCAAGATAAAGCCAGGTAACAATGGAACAGTCACGATATATTTCCGTTAACTATCAAAGAGATAAAAACCAACATCATAAATTCGAAAACACAACGAGGGAGGAGGAGAAACCTGAGACGCGGTGGCTAGGGCTTGCGGTGGATCTAGCGGTGGCGGTGGGTAGGGCTTGCGGTGGATCTAGCGGTGGCGGTGGATCTGTTTGCGATGGCTGCCAAGGAGGGAGGAGGAGAAACCTGAGACGGAGGTGCCGAGGAGGGAGGAGGAGAAGAAGCTGTTTGCAGTCAAGGAGGTGCCGAGCGGTGGCTAGGGCTTGCGGTGGCTAGTGTTTGCGGTGTCGCGGGCGGTGGATCGGTGGATCTGGCTAGGGCAGTGTGAAGGAGGGAGAGTTTGGAGGCGGAGGCAAGGATGGAGGAGGACGAGGGCTGAAGACAAGGTTTCAACCCTAAATTTCAAAACAATGGCAATTTTGTAATTTTAAAGAAAATGACTTGCCACGTCATTCAGGCATAGAGTTCAGGCATACATTTCAACCTTATTAGCATTTCCCATAGAAGAAAGGAAAATGCTAATGAGGTTGAAACCTATGCCTGAAACCTATGCCTGAATGACGTGGCAAGTCATTTTCTTTAAATTTACAAAATTCCCACTGGGTTCCAATTCCTCCATGGAAGCCACCACCAGACGTCTTGATTACATGATCCAGTTCCTCGACCGCAAGCTCTCCACCTCCCAATCGTCCCCCGCCCAGACATCCTCCCTTCTTCAGAACCTCAACGCCACTCTCATCAGATCCTCCGCCTCCTCAGCTTTGCCGGAGTTCGTCGGCAGAGGAGGCGAAACCAGAATCTTCAAACTTCCAGTCCGAAACGCTGTCCACCCTAACCGCCCGCCCAGTCTGGAAGTGCGGCCCCACCCGCTTAGGGAATCCCAATTGGGTTGTTTCTTGAGGTCTATTACAGCTACCGAGACTCAATTATGGGGCGGCACAGAGAATGGTGTCGTACAGGTGTGGGAGTTCAAGGAAATGTACGGAGGAAGGGAGGAGACGGCGCCTTTTGTGGAGTCAGTGGCAGTGGGGTCAGCAGTAATGAGTATGGTTGGGGATGAGGGCTGTGGATCTGGGCGGTGGCTGCGGCTAGGGCTTGCGGTGTGAAGGAGGGAGTTGGAAGCAAGGTGGGTAATCCGATTCAAAGAAGGCACTGAAACAGAAAACAATGGTTTGGATGATTTTGTAAACAATGGCAATTTTGTAAATATCCTTGAATTTGCCACGTCATTCAGGCATAGATTTCAACCCCATTAGCAGCTCCCTAGAAGAAAAGGATGAGATGTTGTTTTGATTTTTAGGATTAGGTGTTTGTTGGGTTGAAAGAAAGGAGAATGGGTTGTTCTTTCTTTCTTGCTTTAATGTGGCCCTTTAGGAAGAAAAAAAAAGAAAGAACATGAGAAAAGGGAGGAAAGCAAATTGTCTTGTCCAGGAAAGAAAAGAAAATAAAAGAAAAGAAAAGAATAAAGAATAAAGAATACCGCTGCCGCTGGGTTTGGACAGCAGCGGCAGTCAGTTAGTTGCAGAGGAAGAAGAAGAAGAAGGATTTTTATGGTTCGATTATGGGAGGAGGAAAGGAAGAAGATGGTTGTTTGCGTTGTCGTTTGTGGGTTGGAATTATTTATATTTAGTATTTCATTAGTTTTTTGGTTTTTCAGAAAACATTTCTGATTTTTAAAAATTAAAAACGAATTGTTTAATATTAAATCTGACACATGGGCCCACTTTTCAGAAAAAAATATTATTTTAATGGTACTTAACGGACGTTCGTTAGAGTTTCGGTTAGAGGGACCTCTCGTGCCTAACAGAGCAAACGTTGGGGATCGCCCAGACGGGTTTTTGAAAATGGGGATCTGATCGAACAAAAACCCCTACGTTAGGAACTTGTGGGTGCACAAAGCCCAATTGGACGAGTGGAGCCCATATTATTATAAATTAAAAATTGTAGACAAATAAATAGTGAAAAATAGGCACAAAAATAAATAAATATGAAGAAGAAAAAGAAGCACCACGAGTCATTTTCCAAATCAGCGATGCTTCTCGTTTCTAATGAAACAATCAATTTCCAACATCTTTGCCATTGCCCAAAACCTTAACGATGAGAGAATTCTTCTACTTCTTCTTCTTCGAATCCAAACTAAGAGTTATAGTCTGCATTTCTCATTAATTGTAAGCATAGTGTGGTAGCAGAGGTAGCACATAGAGAGTGAGGGAGAGTGAGGTGTTGTGTCTGTTATGTGGCTCTCGCGTCCTGACTGTTTTAACCCAAAAAATAATAAAATAATAGCAATTAACGGACGTTTGATTTCGTTAGTTATTTTTCTGACGGTGAAGATTAAATTGAAGAACGGATATAACTTGAGGAACCGGTTTGAACTGAATTTTCTTTTGGAATTCACTAAAATAAAAATAATAAAATTAATGACCCCGGGTACGTTATCCCTAATTCCATTCTTACTAAAATAATTAGAATAATTATATTTTTTACTAGTAAATAACCACTAAGTGCAAATAATTCGTATAAAGGTTGTGGATTTAACTGTGGAATTTCATAGTTGCAATAAGGTTATGATTTTGTGAGAAATTATATAATTAAATAGTGATTTAGATGATTTTTATTTTTTATAGTTAGCCGCATTTATCCCTAATTGAGCTTTTAGCCAACAAAATCATAGGCCACAAGACCGTCTCTCCACAATCATAGCCACTCATTCCTACGTGGTCCTATCCATAATTTGCCGCGTGTCTTGCTGGAACTTGGACAGATGTAATGTAACTAGGGTTTCATGTGTCGGCGGCAACTATTATTTTTTAAACTTTAAGTAATACTCCCTCCGGACACAATTACTTGTCACTTTACTATTCCAGCACGTATTTTGAGGAGGCCGAATGACTCACTATTTGACCCCAAAAAAATCCGTACTTTTTTTCTAATGTACGTTAATCCTTAACGTACGTCCGAGAAAAAGTACGGAACTTTTTGGGTCAAATAGTGAGCCATTCGGCCTCCTTGAAACACATACATGAATAGTAGCCAGTGACAAGTAATTGTGTCCGGAGGGAGTACTACTACTCCATTAATTAGGAGTAACTTTTGTCTTCGGTCTAAAGTTCTAAACTATAGATATGCTGGTACACCTACCACATTTATAGCATTAGAGTGGTTCCTTTTTTTTTTTATAAAAAAGGAGGCTTAACGCCTAAAATACATAATCAGGATAAACTCCTTCTATCACCACCGTAAATGGTGGTTAAACTAATAGGAACAACATCAAACCACTGGAACTCAGGTCCCTGCGCAAAAGCTAAATTGGCAAGCCCATCCGCTAAACCATTTGCTTCGCGATATACATGGATTACACGATAAACACATCCAGAGGAACGCAGTAAACCCTTAATGCGATGCACCAAGTCCATGTTTGCTACCGGTGAGGAGCGGTCCCTGTTAATAGCAAGCACCACACTGGCATTGTCGCATTGAATTTCCAAGTCGTACCTTCCACGCTCAAGGGCGTTTTGAACTCCATAAAGCATGGCCAACAGTTCCGCACGATACGCCGAACACTGCCCGAGGTCAACGGCGAAGCCACCAAGCCACAACCCATCTCTGTCCCTAAGACATCCTCCACCCGCAGCTCTTCGCGAGATCTGACGATAAGCACCATCCGTATTAATGGTAATCTTACCATCTTGGGCCGCTATCCAGCCGACCGACACGGGCCTGTTAGAACCTCCACCTCCAACACCCAAACGAACAGTTGAAGCAGTCATGGCAGCAGAAGCCGCAGCTTTGACAATAGTTATTTTAGTAGCAACCGACACATGATTGTTTTTTAAGACAATCTCGTTGCGCCACTTCCACAACCACCAGCAGGAAAGCCCAAATGTGAGACTCCAACTCGTGTCTGTACCACTCATCCCACCCCCGTTCAGATTAGCCTCCATCCAATCGCGAAAAGACCCTTGACGAACCATGTTCCACACCGTAGTCGAAGCCAACTGACGCCAAAAGGACTTGGAGACTGGGCAATCACGAAGGATATGCTCTACAGACTCTTCCTGAACCCCGCAGCAAGGGCACAAAGCATGATCACTCATGTGACGCCGAAATCGCTCCTGATTAGTCAGCAATCGTTGATGGCACACCAACCATAAAAACAAACGCACCCTTTGGGGCCCATCCCACTTCCAAGGCAAGCTCCAAATTCGATCAACAGGACCATCCTTGAAACCGGCTACAAGAGCATACGCGGACTTTAAAGTGAAATCTCCACTCGAAGACCAACGCCAATAGCGTTGGTCCTTCCCTAGGGAATGGGCAGGAGGGCAACAGCTAGTGACGCAGGAAAAAAGATCATCATCCAAGTAGCATGCCAACAAGGAGGTATTCCACCTACCATCAGGAAGAACCACCGTAGACAAACGCCAATCTCTGATGTTCAAGGGGATTTCCTCGCTCATGAGGTCGCATAAAGGGGTGTCACCCGCCCAATTATCATACCAAAATAGAATGTTCTGCCCATCACCAATGGAGCAACAAGAGTTAGACCGAACCAAACCCCACATGTGACATATCTCGCGCCAAAGGGCAGTACCATTTTGAGCCCTAAGTTGAATCGGCCTCTCCTCCAAATTGACACTATACTTACCACCCAACACTCGGGCCCAAAGGCTATGCTTTTCGGTAATAAACCGCCATGCAAGCTTGGCCATAAAAGCCCTGTTAAAAGTTTTAAGGCGTTTAATGCCTAGCCCCCCATCCTCTTTCGATTTGCAAGCGGTCTCCCAATCAATGAGATGGACCTTTCTCTCCCCGTTACCATCCCCCCAAATGAAGTCCCTACTAAGGCGCTCAATCTTCTCACAGATGCTAACCGGAACAACGCACGCCTGGAGAGCATAAGTCGGGATAGACATCACAGTAGAGTTGACCAAAGTAATTCTCCCCGCAAGGGAAAGAGTTTTAGCTTTCCATCCACTCAGCCGTTTACGAACCTTGTCCACTAAATAATCATAGTACTTGCTCTCAGATCTACCATGCAGAAGCGGGACACCCAAATAATGTCCTAAGTCCTTTTTATGACTGAACCCAGAAAGATTCTCAATGTCAGAAATCACTTGAGTAGCGACATTGTTCGAAGCTGTGAAGGAAGTTTTCTCCACATTGATTTTTTCCCCAGAACAAGCACAAAATTCAGCGAGAACATTAAGGACGATTTGAACTTGGTCCACTGATGCCTCACAGAAAAGAACCAGATCATCAGCGAAAAAAAGGTGGGAGATAGGAGTGCCCTGCCTGCCCATACGAATAGGCCTCCAATACCCATCTGCAACCGCCTTCTGAATACCATGAGCAAGTCTTTCCATACACAACACAAAGAGGTACGGGGACATGGGATCACCCTGGCGAACTCCTCTCGTAGGGTGGAAGCTCTCCGATACCTGCCCATTCCACAGAACCTTTGTCGAACTAGCTTGCCAGGAATGAACCAACATCTGGATAAACGCAGCGGGGAAACCTGCATCCTCAAGCGTATCTTGGATGAATTCCCACCTGAGTCGATCATAAGCTTTCTCGAGATCCACCTTTATCATGATCCATCCATTGTTCCCTTTTTTACGCCTCATAGAATGAAGAACCTCTTGCACAATGACAATATTGTCAATAATTTGCCTACCGGGGACAAAGCTCACTTGATGACCCCCAATCAAGCCAGGCATCCACTCTTTCAGTCTATTAACACAGACCTTCATCAAGATTTTAAACACCACAGGGAGTAAGCTGATGGGTCGAAAGTTAGCCATACAAGTGGGATTATCTTTCTTGGGGATCAACGTAATCAGAGCAGCACAAATGGAGGGATCAAACTCCTTACCTGCAAGTGATTCGTTGACAAAGGAACAGAGAGACTGTTTTACCATAGCCCAATTTTGCTGGAAGAAAGCGGCATTGAAACCATCCTCCCCAGGGGCCTTAAAAGGCTTCATATCAAACACGGCCGCCCTGACCTCCTCCTCCGCAGAAGGCCTAGGAAGATCCTCAACACCAGTCTGAGGTAAACAATTGAAATAGCCTCGAATAGAGTATGGAGGAAGACTACCCGTATCGGCAGAAAATAAGCTCAGGAAGAATTGTCTAGCATTATTCTGAAGAGTAGGACCATCAGTGCACCAAGACCCATCCTCAAGCTGAAGAGTAGAGATGAAATTCTTCTTACGCCGCACCATAACTTTAGCGTGAAAAAACGAGGTGTTGCGATCCCCATGTTGCATCCAATCCACATTCGATTTTTGTTTCCAAAACAGTTCCTCCTGATTCAGGATCTCCTCATATTCCGTCCTCAGATTGATCTCAAGGTTGGTCAGGAAAGGCGTACGGAAACAATCCAATTTCCTTTCCACCCCTGCAAGCCGAGCTAAGATGTGACGCTTGTGTTGGAACAAATTACCAAACACTTCCTTGTTCCAAACCTTGGCCTTAGCAGTGAACTCCTTCATAGCAACTGTCACCCCCGCATCACCATTCCACGAGTTTTGAACAAACGTACCAAAGTCCTTGTGAATTAACCAAGGAGCAAGGATACGGAAAGGAGCCGAAGTCGGAACACGTTGACCTACATTCAAGCAAAGAAGGATAGGCCGATGGTCGGATAAAATTCTGGGAAGGTGCAGGACCGAGGCTCGAGAAAACTGAACCCTCCACTCCAGAGAACAAATGGCCCGATCAAGTCTCTCCTGGACCCTTCCCCTTTGCCAAGTCCAACGAGGGCCTTGAAAACCCAAATCAATGAAACTGTTATCTTGAATGCACTGTTGGAATAAAGGACACGCTCGGCTACCATGCCTAGAACCACCAATCTTATCGAACGAGAACAAAAAGGCATTAAAATCCCCTATGGCACAAACAGGAGTAGAGGCAATAGAAACCAAGTAAGAGATTTGCTTCCAAAGGGCTTTCCGGTAACCAGCAAGCGGGTCGCCATAAACCGCCGCAAGAGTAAACGCCGAGAAACCCTCCCCTGAAATTGTCATACCAACCATCTGATAAGAGAAGCAGGAGATGTTGACTTTCACCGTAGAATGCCACAACACCCAAATACCCCCAGAGAACCCTTCCGCCTCAACCCGAAAAGAGCCATCAAATCCCAACTTCTTCACTGTTCTATCAGCAGTATCTCTACTAATCCGAGTTTCATACAGATATAAGACCTTATAATCATGTATTCGACGCATATCCCTCAGATACCTGATGACTTCAGCGGACCTACAACCTTGACAATTCCAAGAAAAAATTTTACAATCCATAAAAAATAAAGAGGATAAATAAACTAACCTGAAGTCCGAAGACACCGGCAGGCTCTCAAGAGGAGTTGTCAACCACCATATCCTGATCAATCGTCTCTGACAAAGACACCCCCTTGGAGAGGGGTACCGAGCCCCCAATCATCAGCTTGTCCGAAGATATCACAGAACCTTTCGCTTTCTTATTCTTCCCATCTGGCGGACGACCCCCATTCCCACGCATATCTCCAATCTTAACTCCGATAGAGACCCCCCTATCCTTCGCATTACCCCGGCCAGTCGGCTTGCCCCTGTCAGCGGGGCGGGCCGCATGTACAGCCGTATGATGCGTGTTGTCAAGAGCCTCTGAGACTAAGTTTGGTTCCTCTCCCCGCATCAAGCGGACCCCCTTTGGCTTTTCCACAACCACCATAGCCAAATGCATGTCCTCAGTTTTTCCATCCTCCTGATCATGATCTTCTCCAATAACAGCCGGAGGAACACGACTATCATCTACCTTTCTCTTGTTAGATTCCAGCGCGACCAAGCGTTTCTCTTGGAAACATTCCACAAGACAACCACTAGTACTGGGACTGTCAGCTAGAACGTTCCTTACTTTAGCCTTAACGAACGGGACAACCTCAGCAGTAGGTTGAGCCCTGGATTGGTAGCCATCATCACACTCTTCAACCTCTGTACTTAGTGTAGCAAATCTAGACTTGGTGCTGATCTGAGGGGTACTTCTTGTGACCTGAGCAGAAGGGGAAGGACCATTGGGAGCGGGTTTTCTCCCCCGTCTCTGTGGGACCATCCAAGGGCCATACTTATGGTCCGTGCTAGGACCATTCTTATGCGTTTCTTTAGTAGCTGAACCAGGTGGCGGCTTAGTAGCTTGCTCAGGTGTCGGCTTAGTAACTTGCTCAGGCCCCCCTGTTGGGCCTTTCTGGCCACATAACTCGACTGCATGCCCTGCCATACCACAATGAAAACATATCGCTGGCAGCCCTTCATACACAATAGTTTGCATCTTTCCTCTAAAGAAAAAATAAGGGAGTAAGGGTCTAGTCAAGTCCAATTCAACCGCAATTCTAGCGAACTTGCCTCTGTCCGAATTGGAGGTATTAAAGTCAACCCGAATCAATTTCCCAATCTTATTACCAATAGCTCGAAGGACTTGCTTATGATAGAGGTGCATGGCTAGACCAGGGAAGCGGATCCATGCTGCAACTTTATTAATGCGATCATTCTCGGGAGTAAAATCTGGAGACCAAGGCTGCACCACCAGATACCTACCAAACAACATCCATGGTCCATCCAATAGAGCATGGGACGCATCCGATTGAAGGTCGAAGGATACAAGGAAATAATTGCGTTCTAAATCGACCACTTTGAGACCCCCTTCTGGCCGCCACAAAGAATTAATACGCTCACTGAAGCTCTTGTACCCAATAGGTCGACCCATGAGTTTAGCAACAACAGCTTTTTTCCACGGTTTTGAAATTTTCCGTTCGAAAGGATCTGAAATTTGAAGCTCAAAAGTATCATCCTTATCAACAAATGCAATCCCAACATGCTCTAAATTCTCATCTTCCCTACCGGAATTATCCGACTCAATCTCATCTTCAGAATCACAATCCATATCAAGATTATCTCCCCTCTTAGTTAATAAAACATCTTTAAAAGAAACATGAGGTGCAGATAAATTAACCTTGTTTTCACCCTGCTGCACTTGAGATTGGGGCGGAGCATTGGATTGGAAGACCCGTGGCAAGTCCGCTGGCTGAGATACATGAGGGAACGATGAAGGGACGGCCGGCAGAGGGGGGACAGATCGATGATCCGCATCAGCGGACGTGGCCATGGGCGCAACAACCAGAACTAAAAGCCTCGCGGGTGAAGAAAATTCCAAAATCCAAATAAAATACGGAATAAATAAGGGATGAAAAATGAACGTCGTCGAAACTGCGAGCCAACCCCAGTAACCTGACCGGAAAGACGCGAGGAGCAAAACCCAGTTGGCGGCGAGGCAGTCGGAGACCGGACGGCGCGGCGTGGAGCTCACGCGCCGGCGCGTGGTAGAGCAGCCGGAAGTTTCCGGCGGTGACTGACGGCGCGTGCGTAGCCGGACCGAAGCGATTCGACTTGCTCCGGGTTCGTCTCGTCGTCCCGGTCGTTTCTAAGTAGGCGGTGAGAATAGTCGTAGCCGGAAAATGGGCCGGCAAGGCAAGCAGCCAAGCTGCAGGAAAGAGAGAGTTAAACTCTCTGTTACTGTTCACCAACGGAAATTAACTTTGAGCATACTTTCTTACAGATTAGCTCTACTTTGAAGAGATCTATTAGAGTGGCTCCTTAAACCTACTATGTTGCTGCCAGCACTTTTTTTTCTTAAAATTAGTTATATTATTAATAATTGTTACAAAATTAAAAATTAAATTGACATCATAAAAAATTAATTGAATTATAATTTTATGTGTCCCAACACTTTTTTCATATGTCTATGATAATTTAGTGAATTGTTTTTAGCAAAAATGTAGTGAATTTAAAAATATATGATGTTCATAACAAATCAAAAAAATTAAATTTTTTTTTACCTAATTTAGCTCACCATCAACTTATTAGGAGTAAAATATCCTAGTAAAATTTGAACCAACAGTCTCTTTAAAGACCAATAAAATTACACAATCATTTATAAAAACAAGCATGACCATCTCAAATTGAAATCTTTAGCTGACATTTTAAATGAGATTTGTCGAACGTTCATCATTCTAAAAAAAGTCATGTAAAAGATAAAGGGCAATGAAAAATATGAAAAAAAAGACTTGCATTTCTTATTTTTATATTATTAATTATCATTATAATTTAATCGTACTCATAATTTTACGTTATAAAAATAATATATACTAACTAGTTAAATTATAACCACAAGTCCAAGTAACCTAAAAAGAAAGAAACGCTTAACATTTTCGATCAACGAAGTATTGTTATCTTTAACTAATTTCTTTTTGGAAAGGAAAAAAACTTTAATTAAAGTCGAGATGTTAAAATAAGCAAAAGCAAAAGGAAATCGAGATTTGTTAAACTCTTAAAGTAATGTTTGGTTCACAAAATGTTACTTTCCCTCTTAAAATCACTCTCTCGAGAGTGATACCTGAAACAGTGACTGAGGGGAATCTTAATTTTTTGTGTTTGGTTGAGATTTAAAATTTCCGGAAAGTAACATTATTGTGTTTGTTTTATACTTGAGAATTCCCATAGAAAGTAAGAAAAAGTGTCTTTTTTATTTTATTAGACGTCTAATAATTTTTTTCTTTATATACTTTATTATGGACTTTATCTCTATTTAGCTGTCTATTATTCAACAATTAAAATATCAAATAAGTTTTCAAAATTTTCATTATTACAATACAAGGGATTGGTTGATGGGTAGATTTGGAAATTTAACTTTATGAACTTTTTTTATCCAACTTTCTAAATATATATTTTTATCAAATTTAAAATAAATTTAAAAAATAATTTGCAACTTAAAAAATATACCAAAATTTTAAAAAAGAATTTGAAACATAAAAAGGAGAAAATTCTAGAAAAAAATTTAAATTAAAAAATTAAAAAAATATGAAATTAAAAAAATAACATATATATAAAAAAAGTGTAAAAAAATTAATAAAAAAATGGAAACTAAAACTAAGAAGGAAGGGAATAAGTTTTTTTTTCTTTTTTTTAAAATAATGATAATATGAGGAAAAAATATGTAATTTAAATAAGAAATTAACTTTTTTTTTAATAAAAAATCACTTTTATCATCTCCTAGTTAAGGAATCACTTTCTTATATTTTTAGAAAAGTCGAAAGGGTGAAGAAAAGTTAGATTACGAAGAAGAATGATTTGTTATCTCAACCAAATCCAATAAAATTTAGAATGTTAGATTTTCGAGTCACTTTCCCCTGGTAAGAGTAAAATATTATCCATGTCAAGTATTCTAACTTGATAACAGCTGGACTCCTTTCGGCTACCTGATCAACACGTCGCCAATGGCGCTGCTTTCTCTTTCTTTCCTGTCTCCTGTTTCCTGCTCAGTGTCTGGTCCTGCTCCTTCTCCGAATCTTCAACCTCACAGCCGATTTTTTTCTCCGGTTTCCGGAATCCAAGCTTCTTCTACCTCCATTTCCGGTCCGGATAAGGACCACCCCGAAGTCGTGGTCACCAGAGAACGAGGCAAAAACGGCAAGCTCATCAACGCTCTGGTGCATATCCTCTCTGGCTCGCTTTCTTTTGCTTGCTGGAGCATTTTTTTAGTTTCTTTTTTCGGAATTTGACTAAATTGTTGCTTTTTTCCTGAAAGTCTATACATTACTTTCCTAAATATTGCTTTTGAGTGATCTTAAACTTGATCCGGAGGATTATCATTGTGTTTCCTTTTCCACATTCAGTGGTGTTCTTCTCTTGGATTTCATTATACGTATTGTTTTCGGCTGTTAATCTTTCTCGCGGCAAGTGTTTGATTAAATGCATTAGAGAAGATTGTATTTACTGCATTTTAACATTACGTGAAAATGGGATTCTAGCTGTCTCTTTTGAACGGTAGAGATTGGACATTTCATAAAGTGGAGATGATTTTACAACTTTATGTATATTTTGTGTCGTTGGAAGGGGAATGCCATTTTCTTTTCTTGTTTTTTTTTAATGTGATACATTTTTTGCCAGTAAGGATTCTGCTACTTTAGTTTTGACTACATTTTTTCAGATGGATTTAATTGTTTAATTCTGTAAAATTTGGATGCAGGCCAAACATGAGATCAACTGTTTGGAGCTTCCACTGATTAAGCATTCACAGGGGCCTGATTTGGACAGACTCCTGTCCGTATTAAACGGTAACTTTGCAAACTTTTTATTGTGCTTCTTAGAAGTTTGGAGGTTTTTGAGTATGGTGCTCATTTGGTCTTTCTTTCTATATTTCATGTCATATGTTCCGTCCTTACTATCTACAAAAGGTGATTGCTTTTGCATGTCAGAATTGTTCTCTGCACGTACTGAATGATGGGTGTTTACTGAGCTATTTTGAAATTTTCAATGTTGTGACTGTTCACTTTTCTGTTTTATTCTTATTTTAATATTGTTTTACAGCAGAGAACACATTTGACTGGATTGTTATTACTTCCCCTGAGGCAGGCTCTGTGTTTTTGGAGGCGTGGAAGTAAGTTTTCCAAATTTGTAGAAGACGTTCTTCGGAGTTGCATATATAACATTATTATCATTTTTCATCTGAGTGAAAGGAACTGAATAACATGCCCTTACTCTTGGTGCTTAGGGCAGCTGGAACCCCAAATGTGAAAGTTGGGGTTGTGGGGGCTGGTACCGCAAACATTTTTGAAGATGTCATCCAATCATCAGGGAGATCAGTTGATATTGCCTTTATGCCATCAAAAGGTAACTGATATGCACAGATAGGTAGGATGTTAGACAATTTTAAAGCTGCACCGTGCTTTATGTTAAGAAAGTTTGCTAATTGTTAGACTTCATGACTGCTTTAGAATCTTTCTAGATTTCTAAACTTGATTTCTTTTCTCCAGAAAGTAATTTTCCTAAATCTTTTGGGTGGAAATGGTAATGAACATCCAGGTTATGGTGCATGTAGAAGTATTTAGTTTTTGTTGGTTTGGTGGTGGCCCATGAACTAGTAACGTTTGAGATAGTTTAACTGTTTAATTATGGAAGTGATAACATCTTAATGGTGGTTGTGGTAATTGTTAGTTTAGGCATATTTTAAAGTGTCACATATTCCTTTGTTCTTGAATTCTGCCATTCTACAGCAACAGGCAGGGTCTTAGCTTCAGAGCTTCCTAGGAGTGGGAAAAAAAGATGTACCGTCTTGTATCCTGCTTCTGTAAAAGCAAGCAGTGAAATTGGTAAGTGTGCTTGTTTTACATCTTTAGTATGTCTTAGACCGACGTGCAACATTTCAACATTTAATAAGCCTTGATTTTCCCGTGAACTTGAAAGAATAATTTTGACCCATATTTTTGTCATTTCCAGAGCAAGGCCTGTCTAGTCGGGGATTTGAGGTTGTTAGGCTGAATACATATACGACAGTAAGTATTTTACCTTAGTGGTGTCAGTGAGGCGGCATTGATCATTTTCCTTCCCTGAATCTTGTTTGACATGAAAGGACTAATCCCATGTGTTCTAAGGCCTTGTTTATGGAATATACGTGCCAATTTGTGCATACTGAATTTTCCAAGAAGTGTCAAGATGATAATTTGATTCCTTTCTGCATCATGAAATCCAAGATATTAGTCGTAATTCTTTTGCCTTAATTAGCCACATACTTCTCATATATGAGCTTACTGCTTGAAAAATATACGTGCTAATTTGTGCATACCGACTTCTTGTTGCTTGAGTCTACCTGCAGTATGAGCATTCCTGTGTTAGCTTTGACACCGTTAGCACCATTCAAAGACCAGTGACAACTAACATTGGTCCCCTCTGGCCTCTGGTATTCGTCTCCTTCAGGTACCTGTTAGTCACGTTGACCAAGTGGTTCTGCAGAAGGCACTTTCTGCCCCTGTTGTTGCAGTTGCTTCACCTTCCTCAATACGGTGAGTAGTTGTTCTATTTCTTATATGGCTGTTCAACAACTAACTTTAAGAAGGGAGGTGTTTGTGGGAGTGAAAATTCATAGAATCCCCATAAGAAGCATCAAATTGTCATGGTATTTAGTTTTTTCCTGTTCTTAAGCAGGTCTCCAAGAGGACTAAATTGATGATGATTAGTGTTTCATCTTTCATTTCCTTCTTGTTTGGTTTGAGAGAACGGTCAAGTTTTAGTGTTACTTTCTTTTTCTGTTGATTTTTTCTATTCAAGATGTATGCGCCCATGAGTTTATGTACAGACATTTACAGCTCATCACTTTGGATTACCTCATAGATAAATTCCGTACTTCTTTTCGTTCATTACTTCGGATTTTCTGACAGAAATTTGGTACTACTTTTCAATCATAAGGATTGATTTACCATGTGGTGGCTAGCCACCACCTTTTTTCACCTTTGGATTAAAATGAGTTAATGTCATCCATTCAAACTAGATAGATCCTATGGATGAGATTAGTCCTTTTAATCCAAAGGTGAAAAAGGGGTGGTGGCTAGTCACCACATGGTGGCCAAAAATCATCTTCCTTAATTTAAGTACATGGTTTCATAACAATTCTGTAAAGTTCCACATAATTTCCTTCTTTTTTTTCGAATCGCCACACAATGTCCTTCTGATTGAGCATAATTTAACTATTTCTTTGGTAGAATTATCATAATTGTTATTTTTTTTATTTTGGTTTAATTGTTTATTGTGATTGAAATAAGGTTCCATCATGGCCATATATTAACGTGATAGTCCAGGTCCTTAAGAAATCAGTTTTTTTTTTTAACAAAAAAAAATTCACTCTGTATTTATTAGTTGTTTAAAATTCTAGTGTTTGGGTCCGTTGGTGAGGTAATTATAATAAATCAGTTATGTACAGAGCTTGCTGGAATTGTTTTCCTTTTGCCCTATCGATGAGGACAATGTCTGATTCTATCTCACTTTGTCTGCCATATTGACCATTGTTTATGTAGGCTACCAAATTTTATGTTGTGTGACTACACTATTTCAGTGATAGTGGTGCCTTCTTGGCACTTTTTGTTACTGTCAAAGCTAATTGGAATCCCTCCCCTTCCATTCCGTCCCTTCGCCCTCACGTTTTGAGATTTGAACTACCTGACTTGACAATGGTTTTAGGATTGCATAACTTTAAAGTGTGTAACTTAATTATGTGCCTCCATTTCGACAGTGCCTGGATCAATCTTATTCCAGAACCAGAGCAGTGGAACAATTCGGTGGTCTGTATTGGCGAGACAACTGCTTCAGCTGCCAAAAAATTAGGGTTTAAGAATGTGTACTACCCATCACATCCGGGTTTGGAAGGGTAAGTCTCTATCTCGACCACTTCTCAGAAAGAGGTCTGTTGGCAATTTCTGTAGTTTAGGCTGTTACTTACTGGGCACATGACCACATAATGTGTTGTAGAGCTTTAAATTGACTTAATTCTGGATTGTAGTCTTTCCTCATAATGGCATTGCACAAGCGGTGACGCTTGCAAACTAAATGCTAGCTCCTGTGCTTCTGCTAGACAAGACTTGAGATGCACTAGTTACTCATAGCTGTTGACCAAATTCTTTTGCTAATTCTTATCGTCTTTGTAGCATCTTATGCAAAGACCTCTTTCCCCTATATGCCGCACTTCATTTTCAAGTGCACTCACAGTAACTTTTCTCTTGCCAGGTGGGTAACTAGCATCCTTGAAGCCCTGAGGCAACATGGTGGCTCCTAGAAGTCGTGCTCCTCAAGCCCTTAGGTAATTGTTTTGGTCAGATTTACTTCTATCTTTTGTGCGTGACAAATGATAGGAGTAAAATGCTAGTCTAGTCATTATTAATAGTGTGGTCAGCATCTTTCTAATTTTATTGAACTTGTATATCTATCTAGTGTGAAAAAAAAGGCCTCGGCATGTTGACGAGGTACCATAAGGCCTAAGATTCATACTGCTTCCAGAGGACATCTGAGGTCTGTACCAAACTGGTTGTAAGATGGGGCCAAAATTTCTTTTCAAGTAGCAGAGTTGTTGAAATGTTGATATTTTCCAGGGTCAAGAAATTGTGGGTAAATTTATTGCAAAGCCTATTTAAGTCCAATTGCCGGACAGAAAGCTGACAGTGGTTGAATTATCCGGAAGGAAACCTTCTTGAGTCTCAACTTGTATAAATGGTTGCCACTGATTTGCTGTTTCAGCATTTGACCCGATATCAGGCGCGGCAGGCCTCAAGTTGTATCATTTCCATTTGAACTGGTGACTCTGTAGAGAATTCCATAGAGCTGTGAATAGGATCAGGATTGTTGTATGCTCTCATGTTGTACCAGCCATTTATAACAGATAATACATTATTTTAGCAATCTAAGGAGATTTTTTCCAAACTTGCAATGCTTTTTCTTCTGCGTATTTACAATTTCCCTTCAATGTGGTGTTTCAAAATAGTGCTGACATTTGTAAAGTGCAACATAAGAAACCCATTTTTTTCCTATTGGCGTTGGTATGATTTTAATTGTGGGAATTATTATATTTCTTTTCTGAAAGAGTATTCAGCTAATTATGTTTAGAGACGCAAGGATTGGAAATATTCTGCTCAAAACTTTGATTAATCAAAAAAATAAAAAATAAAACCCCGAACCGAAAAGAGAAGCTTTCATTCCTTCCTTCCTTTCTTTTATCTTCTCTCTTTTCTCCCTTTGTTCTGCTTTGGTATTCAATTGTCAAATTTTCTGTCTTTAGCTTATCTAATGTCCTAAACTTTAAGCGAATCATGTTAAATAAAAGGAACGTCTAGGTTCTGAGTTTTACCGGTATTGAAAGTTAATGTAGGTTTTACTTTCTTTCTTCTTTTCCTTCTCTGTTTTTGTCCATTTTTGCATAAATGCCACTTTGTTGCAGCGTATGGATTCTATTCTGTTATGCAGATAAAATGTGAGGTTCTGAAGACAAACTGAAGCACTGTTGCCATTTTCATTGACAAACTTATAACAGTAGCAGGCAGGTAATAATCACATACGTTTCTTTTACACCATCAACTTATTCCTATGGTAAAAGTTGAATGCTTGTAATTTCAACTAATTCATGAGATTAGTTTCGGCTATCTTCTTAAGTAGTGGGAGGAAGTGTTCCTTGCAGGAAAGATGAGATCATGGTCAGTGCCCGCTCTGGTTGGTAGCTCGAAACATCATGCCCAGCTCCTCTCACTGTCACAAAGATCAGTCCTTTGTATCCCGCAATATGTTGGAGTCCAGCTCATATTGGCTGAAAGAGAGATATGTTGTGGGCTTAACCCAATTGGAGTTGTTTGTTTTAGTATGATTAGAAAAAGAAAAAAGAAAATAAAAGATTGGAGTATGACTTGGAGTAGGATTGTGTAACCTAATTAATTAGGTTGTCCACTAATATAAAAGGTGAGTGGTGGCTTAGGTTGTGAGACAAGAAAGACAAGAGAATTAATTAGGGTTGCTGTTGAGCATCCTGAGAGATTGTGAGAGGGTTGCTGTTGAGCATCCTATGAGAGAGAAGAGAGAACAGAGAACAGATTTCGCCAAACTCTGTGCAGCTGCGGGAGAATCGTCGTAGAAACTTCGTTCACCGTTGGATCGGGGTGAAATTTGGACAGTAGGTGCGAGACTTCTAGTTCTTCAATCTGAACGGTTGGATCGGTGAGAAGTTGTCCGAGGTAGTAGAAATCCTGTCCCGATTGAAGCAGTGACAATCTAGTTTTGGTTCTCTATTCTCATATCTCTTGTTTTTCTCGGATTGATTGATTAGATTGTTTGATTGATACTATTGGTGATAGTGGTGTATGTCAGATATTCCTATAGTTGAGATAGGGATTTTGCTTGGTTGTACACATTGATCATCATATAGTGGATTGACTGACTTGGTCCCGTGGTTTTTTACCTGTTGAGGTTTTCCACGTTAAAAATCTGTGTTATTTTTGATTACTTTTGATTGGTTTGATAGCTAGGGATTATTGATTCTTGGGATAAGATTGTTTGCTGCGCAAAATTGATTGTGGATTGAAATTAACCCCAACAACGGGTAGCGGAGCTTAAGGTTTGAAGATGACCGACAACGCAAAGATTGAGCCTTTTGATGGAGAGAATGATTTCGCAATGTGGCAGACAACTGTGATGGATTTGTTGACAATGAAGGATCTCGACGTCGCTCTTGGTGATAAGAAGCCAGAAGGTATGAAAGATGGTGATTAGTGCTTAATACAAGGGAGAAAGTAGAAGATGAGGAGCAAGCGATACTTCTTTCTTCGTTGCCTGTGTCATACAAGTCACTGGTGCAGTCCCTTACAGCAGGGAAGACAAGTTTGAAGAAGGAGGATGTGACGATTTTCCTAATAGATAATGAGAAGCTGTTAGGAGTGGAGAACAAGAATAGTAGTGAGAGACTAATGATTTCAGATGGGTCATCGAGTGGATGGGATCATCGTGGTAGAAACAGAGGAAGAGGTGTTTCTTCCAGCTATGGAAGAAACAGATCTAGTTCAAGACCAAGAGTAGACTACAGTGAGAAAGAGTGCTACTATTGCCACCAGAAGGGTCACATCAGAGCATACTGTCAGAAGATGATGACTGATTTGAAAGAACTGCAGAAGGATAAAGAAAAGATTGGTGATGCTGCAACTATTCAGGATGATGATGCTGAATTGTTGGTACTGCAGAAAAGTGAGGAACAGGTAAGCGATTCCTGGATTTTAGATTCTACATGTTCTTTTCATATTTGTGCTAACAAAGAATTGTTTAGTACATTTGGTGATTGTGATGATAAATCTATCACATTGACCAATAACGAAAAACTAGAGGTTGAAGGCATTGACAATGTGAAGATCAAGATGCATGATGGATTGGTAAGAACTCTCGGCAATGTGAGATATGTGTCGAAGTTGAAAAGAAATTTAATCTCTCTTGGAAGATTGGATTCTCGCGGGTATAGATACGCAGCAAGAGACAGATTGATGAGGGTAAGCAAAGGAGCAACTGTAATCATGAAGGGGGAGCTTGCTTCCAACAATGTTTACCGATTGATTGGAACCGCGGTTAAGAGTAAAGTGCAAGGTACTTACAAAAGATTGAATGATGGTGATGGCCAGGTAGAGTTACCTAGGAGAAGAGTTAGCTTTGCGGTGTTGACCGGTGAGAAAGCGAACTTGACTCCTACTCAGATTGCATGAAGATTGGTGATTCCCCCATGATATGAGCTGGAGGGGGAGATTGTTGGAGTCCAACTCATATTGGCTGAAAGAGAGATTTGTTATGGGCCTAACCCAATTGGAGCTGTTTGTTTTAGTCTGATTAGAAAAAGAAAAAGAAAAGAAAAGATTGGAGTATGACTTGGAGTAGGATTGTGTAACCTAATTAATTAGGTTGTCCACTAATATAAAAGGTGAGTGGTGACTTAGGTTGTGAGAAAAGAGAGACAAGAGAATTAATTAGGGTTGCTGTTGAGCATCCTGAGAGATTGTGAGAGGGTTGCTGTTGAGCATCCTGTGAGAGAGAAGAGAGAAAACAGATTTCGCCAAACTCTGTGCAGCTGTGGGAGAATCGTCGTAGTGACTTCGTTCACCGTTGGATCGGGATGAAATTTGGACAGAAGGTGCGAGACTTCTAGTTCTTCAATCTGAACGGTTGGATCGGTGAGAAGTTGTCCGAGGTAGTAGAAATCTTGTCCTGATTGAAGCAGTGACAATTTAGTTTTGGTTCTCTATTCTCATATCTCTTGTTTTTCTCGGATTGATTGATTAGATTGTTTGATTGATACTATTGGTGATAGTGGTGTATGTCAGATGTTCCTATAGTTGAGATAGGGACAAAGTAAAATACTAAAAAAAACATATTTAATTGCGAAACAAGATTAATTAATAATCATCATTGATATTTCTGCGTAGGGGGTGGGGGTAATTCTGTTTGAGTGCGCCTGGAAGCGGCTGAGATCTTGATTCCAATGTCACCTACAAAGCACCGGAGGGGAAGGGGGGTCCCGGTGTAGAATCTCCGACGATCAAGTTAGTTATCGGGGAGATTGCGTGCAGGGAGAATTATGGACAGAAGTGTACCGTGTGTGTTGTAAGCTCTCTATTGATTCTAGGACCCCTTTCAAGTAAGGGGGGAGGTAGGTATGCTTGGTTGTACACATTGATCATCATATAGTGGATTGACTGACTTGGTCCCGTGGTTTTTTACCTGTTGAGGTTTTCCACGTTAAAAATCTGTGTGTTATTTTTGATTAGTTTTGATTGGTTTGATAGCTAGGGGCTATTGATTCTTGGGATAAGATTGTTTGCTGCGCAAAATTGATTGTGGATTGAAATTAACCCCAACACAACATACCCCCCAACCTGCCACCATAAACAATATATGTGTCGTTTCGTTCCTTTTTCTATGCAAATCAATATAATTTGTTCTCTTTGCATTTCAGTGTTCAGTGTGAAAGATCAACAATTTACCTCACCATTTGTGTACTGTGGTCGCCACTTTTCTACTACCGGAAGATTGAAGGTATTTATAGCATACCTAGAGGATGTTATTGGTACAACCGAATCTATGTCACCACAACAGGTATGCGATGAGTTGGTGGGAGAAGGTTTGTAGGGAGAGACATGGGGCAATGACCATCCGAACATGGGAGGAGATGAAACAAGTCATGAGGGAGAGATTTGTGCCATCCTTCTACAAAAGGGACTTGCAAAACCGGTTGCAAGGACTCGAGCAAGGAACCAAGTCCGTAGGCGACTACTACAACGAACTTGAGGCTCTCCTCATCGAAACCAATACCCATGAAGATGAGGAGGTAGCCATGGCCCGCTTTTTGAATGGTATGCATGAGAAAATTAGATATAAACTTAAATTGCGTGATTTTGTGAATTAGCAACCTATGTTACACTATGCACTCAAGGTAGAAGCACATGAGGCCACCAAAAGGAAGAATTTCCCTAACCGAAACACCAACACTACCAACACCTACTCAAATCCTTCCAAGACACCATGGAAACCGTACCAAAAAGACCAACCTAAAAACCCACCATATACCAAGCCAAGTTCCCCAACACCAAAGGCTTACACACCTTACACCAAACCGCCGCCTACTAAAACACCAAACAACCTAAACACTTACAATGCACCACATAGAAAATACTCTTCCAACATTGAATGTTTTAAGTGTCGTGAGAGAGGGCACATCTCGTCCGAATGCCCAAACTAGAGAGTGATTGTCATTAGGGAGGGAGTGTATGAAACAGTTAGTGAAGGAGATGAGGTCCTTAATGAGGAGGTTTGTAGGGAAGAGGAAGAGGGAATGAGTAGTGAAGGGGAGGAGATTAATCCGGCTTCGGCCATGATCTTGGTTGTGAGGAGAAGTTTGAGTGCACATGCCAAGTTGGAGGATGCATGTGTTGAGCAAAGCGAGAACCTTGTCCATTCTAGATATGAGGTGCATGGTAAGATCATCTCCATGATTGTGGATAATGGTAGTGTTGTTGATACCACAAGTCACATTTTAGTGCACAAGTTGGGTTTGCTAACTACACCCCATCCCAAACCTTATTCCCTTTATTGGTTTAATGATGATGAAGAGGTTAAGTTTAAGGAGCAAGTTCTTGTGAACTTCAAGATGGGAGGGTATGAGGATGAGCGATTATGTGATGTGGTGTCAATGAATGTGAGTCATCTTCTTTTGGGGCGTCTATGGAAATTTGATAGGAAGATGATCTATGAAAGACACACCAATAAAATTCAGCTCACCCACCGTGGTAAGAAGTTCATTATTCCATCTCTTTCTCTATCTTAAGTCTATGAGGATCAAAGACAAATGGAAAAGGCTAGCGCCGAATTCCATATTGTGAGGAGTTTTAGAGATAAGAGTGGAGAGAAGAAAGTAAGTAGAAAGCTCAAAACACACCAGGAAAAGAGTAAGCATGGTATTGTGTGTGAGCAAGAGCAAATGCGAGGGGAAAAGAGTGGAGAGAAAAAGAGAGGAAGTGAGCAAAATACACCCCATGAAAAGAGCAAGCATGGAAGTGAGGGAAACACCAAATCATTGAGTGTACTTGCAACAGGGAGGGATGTGAGGCATGCATTGCATTCCAACAAAATGTGCCTTGTACTTAGGTACAAAGCACATTGCTTAAATGTTGACACTAACCTTTCTTCTCTACCTAGTCCAATTGTTTCACTTTTGCAGGAGTTTAATGATGTCTTTCCAAAGGAAATGCCACAAGGATTACCTCCAATCCGCGACATTGAGCACAAGATCGACCTTATTCCGGGTTCGGCATTACCCAACCGACCCGCGTATTGGTGCAATTCGGAGGAGACCAAGGAATTCCAACGTCAAGTTGACGAACTCTTGAGCAAGGGGTATATCCGAGAAAGTATGTCACCATGTGCCGTTCCCGTGCTACTAGTACCTAAAAAAGATAGAACTTGGTGCATGTGCGTGGATTGTAGAGTCATCAATAAGATAACCGTAAGGTATCGTCATCTTATCCCTCTCCTTGTTGATATATTAGATGAATTGAGTGGTAGCCAAGTATATTCTAAGATAGACTTGATGAGTGAATACCACCAAATTCGTATGCATGAGGGGGATGAATGGAAAATCGCATTTAAGACCAAGTATGGATTATATGAATGGATGGTGATGCCATTTGGTTTTTCTAATGTACCTAGTACGTTTATGCGATTGATGAATCATGTGTTGTGTGAATTTATTGGACATTTTATTGTAGTATACTTTGATAATATACTTATCTATAGCCCTTCAATTGATACACATGCTAATCACTTGCGTTTCGTACTTCACACACTTAGGTTTCACAAATTATATGCAAAATTAGCTAAGTGTGAGTTTTGTTTGGATAGAGTGCATTTTCTTGGCTTTGTGATAAGTGTAGGTGGCGTCCAAGTGGATGAAGAGAAAGTGAAGGCCATTAGGGAGTGGCCACAACCCAAGAATGTTAGTGAAGTGAGGCCATTCTATAGCCTACCTAGTTTCTACCGACATTTCGTGCCCAACTCCTCCACCATCACCCCACCCTCAACGGGCTAACTAAGAAGAATGTGTTGTTTGTGTGGAATACAAGACAAGAGGAGGCATTCCAAGAGCTCAAGGAACGCTTCATGCGAAGTCCTACTCTTGCTCTTCCACTTCAAGGGGAAGTGAACGTCCCTGCCACCTTCCAGCACTGCATGATGAGTATATTCTCTGAGTTTGTTGAGAAAGGTATAGAGGTATTTATGGACAATTTCACCGTCTATGACAATTCATTTACTGAATATTTATCTAATTTGCGTAAAGTTTTGCAACGATTTATTGAGACTAACCTTATACTTAACTTTGAGAAGTGTCACTTCATGGTAGACCAGGGTCTTATCTTAGGACACCTCATGCGGAGTCCTACTCTTGATCGATGAATGGCAAGGGGAAGTGATCCTTCCTCGTGGCTGCGTTCAGTCGGCGGTAATCAATGCAAACGAGCCATCGATTCTGTATGTGGGTAGGGATGGACTGACCATCTTGCCCTGTGGTGATTGTGATGCCTGTTTTCTTCGGCACGACCTGGATGAGGCTTACCCAAGTACTGTCTGAGATGAGGTAAGTAACTCCCGCGTCCAGTAGCTTAAGTATCTCTTTCTTCACAACTTCCATCAGGGGGATTCAAGCAGTGCTGTGGCTGTCGGACTAATTTGCTGGCATCGTCCAAGTGGATGCGAAGAGTGCATAGGGCAGGTGACAGTCCCTTAATGTCAGCAATGGTCCAGCCAATGACCCGTTTAAATTCCTTGAGGAGGGTGACGAGTTTCTATTCCTCCTCTGTGTCAAGCTTGCTTGAAATAATTACGGGAAGTGAATCGTCATCACCGAGGTAGGCGTACTTGAGGTGCGAGGGCAAGACTTTTAAATCTAGCTTAGGTGCCTGCACAACAGAAGGAGGGAGTTTAGTACGTTCAATGGGAAGAGGTGAATTAATGGAAAGGGAAGAGACGAATGGGCGCTCTTCTAGAGCAGTAACAATCTCGCGCAACTCTGGTGGAGTCACGAATTTAGATTCCAGGTTGTCTAGAACCGCGGGTGTGATTCTTCTGTCTAGGGCAAGCTGCAGAGAATCAGTAGAGTATAAGTCAGAAATTTCCTTCACATCAGGGTCAATTATATCAATGAAATTCACACTGGAAAATTCAGAGGGGTAGCGAATAGCATCAAGCATGCTAAATTTTATGGTTTCTCCGTCGAACTCGAGGGTGATGGAGGCGCCGCGCACATCTATCTTAGCCTTAGCAGTCCAAAGGAACGGCTTGCCCAAGAGCATGTCTATCAGTTTTGTGGATTTCTCGTCCTCCATACTAATCACATAAAAATCAGCTAGGTATAGGAAGTCGACGACTTGTACCAACACATCTTCGATAATGCCCTCAAGGTATATAATAGATTGGTCAGCCAACTTGTCACACCCCCTTTCTTGTTTGGGACGACGAAAGATGGTGTCACAAATTAGGTTAATGAAGTCGCCACCCTAATTTTATCTCTAGGTTTAGGGAACCTAATGTCATGGCATAAAAAATAAAAGCTAAGGCAAAATGGGTCTGAACCCGAGAACAGCGTTTCGGGGTCGTATTATGGACTCGGGAAGGTGTTAGGCACCCGAGTCACATCCTAAAAAGGTTACCGGATAAAAGAGGTGTTTAAATCATGCTTGAAAAATAAAAGTCCTAATTATGTGATCATGCCCAATGAATTAAATTTTAACAATTCTAAATAGTCATGCATTTGAGCGCGTGCGCGAGAAAAAGCGTGAAATAAATAAAAGAGTGAGAAATGTGTAGTTGTGAAGGGTATGAGCGGTTCTACCCTTTTTGATCGGGAGTATTTTGGCACGAAGAAAGGGTAAAGTTCAAATGCTTGATGATCGTTGAACAAAAATGATTGGTTTGGACAATCAATATAATTATCTAAGCATGCATAACGGGTGAAAATAAACAAGCACGCGAAAAATAAATGGGACAAGCATGTAAGCGTACGAAAAATAAATAAACGGTATAGGTGCGAAAATAAATAAACAGTACAAATGCGGAAATAAATAAATAGTACAAACATACGAGTAAAATTAATAAAATAAGACATGACGGGCTGAAAAGTTGGGCCCACCAGCAGGCCAGTCCAACTGGGCCCTGGCAGGCCCACAGCTGGGCCCCTTAGCTGGGCTGGCCCTTTTCCTTCTCTTTTCGCGCTGGGCTGGGCAGATAGCCCAGCATCTCTCTCGCTTGGGTCGGGCGCACAGTGCCGACCCATTATTCCCCTCTCCACGCTGGGCTGCTCAGCCCAGCGTCTCACACGTTTGGTGCCTAGGGCCAAGCTTCCCTTCTTTCCCTCCTCCGTGCCCAGCGTTCAGCGCTGGCCCAAAAATCCAAATGCCCAAGTTTCTTTTTTTAAAAAAAACAGCCCGCTCCTGTTCACCTTCTTCGACCTTGACTCGCCGGCGCCACCGCCGACGACCAAGGTCCGCCCAAGCGACGAGCAAAACCGGAAATTTCACCACCAAAACAACACCCACGGCAGCAGCAACCCATTCATAAAAACACAACAAAGTAAGGAAGGGAAAACAATGATATATTAACCAAAACTCTATTAAATTAATTAAACCAAAAAAGCGCAAAAACGTACAAAAAAAACTTTGAAGACAAGCTTTCATCCTTTTTGTTGAGGAAGCTGCTACTGTGAGTGGGAGAGTACTTGAGCACGACCGTTGATTTCCGTGGCGCTCAGCGATATAGGGAGTTGGCCGGATTGCAATAGAGAGAGTAAGCGAGGGTGGTAAACTCGTGGAGAATTTTTTTTGTGAGTTTTTTTTGTTGTGTGTACAAGCTGGTGTGGGTTCGTGTGTGTGCTCTCCTTTTTTTTCTTTTTTTCTTTTTTTTTCTCCCCCCTCCATTTAGGCTTCGACTGCTACTTATAGGAGTTTGAGGCGATGGAATGACGTTGGCATTGATGACGAGGCGAGGGTGAGCAGTGGCGTGGCTCGAGGAAGAATGTGAGGCTCGAGGAGGAGAACAGTAAGGCGGTTGGAGCTTGCTTTCCTGGGTTCATGCATGAACCAAATAAAGAAGATGCATGCCTACGTGGAAAATAGGAGGACCATTGATCTTGGTTGACTTTCAAAAGTCAACTAGATCAATGGTAGAGATGCAAAGCTTGATTTATTATTTAACTATGCAGTTCAAGGCAATGGTACGAGCAATTTTTCGAGAAAATGAATATAAACTCGAACTGAAAATGTTAAAACGTATAATAAAATAAAATAATTTAATTAGCACACAGTAAGCGATGAAAAGTTTGCTACATAGTTCAATAAAAAATATTCACTTGTAAGCAAATAAAAGTTCGAGCGTAATAAAAATTAAACGAAACGCAAAGAGATAGCGTGAGTTAGAAAATAATAAAAAAAGTAGCTAATGAGCGAAATTGTTCGACCCTTAGTTTCGAGAATTTGACTCGGGAACCGATACGGGTTCGAACGGAAAAAGTGATAAAAATGCGAAAAAGTATAAAATAAAATTTATAGAACATTAAGCGTAAAAATAAGCATCAAATTGACGCAAATAAACTGGCGTATGATTTTAGAAAATTGATGTTCGAAATGAGAAAATATTTGATGATGAAAAATTAAAAGTCAAAAATCGGGTAGCAACAGTTGCCCCCTCTTTACTGTCTTATTAAAAATCCGGTGTAACCGAGATTTTTGATGAGCAGTAAAGATGGTTGCTCCCGAACTAGCAATGGTTTGAAAAATGCAAAATGTAAATGCAGACTTATCTAGGAGTGAGAGATTGGAGAATTTTATCTTGGGCGAGGGTAGTACTCGTAGTTCCTAGGTTGGTGCTGAAAGTAAATTGCTGAAATACGTAATTTGACGTCCGAACGGGGGTACCACAATTCTCAGACGTCGATGCAGAACATGTAACTTGAGATCCGAACGGGGACACCGTAATTCTCGGACTCTGTGCAGGAAATGAAATTGACATCTGAACGGGGACACCGCAATTCTAGGACTCTGTGCAGGAAATGAAATTGACATCTGAACGGGGACATCGTAATTCTCAGACATCGATGCAGAAAATGTAACTTGAGATCCGAACCGGGACATCGCAATTCTCGGACTCTGTGCAGGAAATGAAATTGACATCTGAACGGGGACACCGCAATTCTCAGACGTCGATGCAGAACATGTAACTTGAGATTCGAACAGGGACACCGCAATTCTCGGACTCTGTGCAGGAAATGAAATTGACATCTGAACGGGGACACCCCAATTCTCAGACGTCAATGCAGAAAATGTAACTTGAGATCCGAACAGGGACACCGCAATTCTCGGACTCTGTGTAGGAAATGAAATTGACATCTGAACGGGGACACCGCAATTCTCAGACGTCGATGCAGAAAATGTAAACTTCAGCTCCGTCGAGGGTCGTACTCGTAGGTCATCGCTGATTGATGCAGAAAAAGTAAACTCAGCTACGTCGAGGGTCGTACTCGTATGTCGTCGCTGATTGATGCAGAACATTAAATGCAGAATGATATGCTTCATTCGAATATTTGATTGGATGACGGGGGAGCGTGATCCGCCGTACGAAGTTGATTAGGGAGTGGTAACGTGCTCCATTCGGTTATCGTGGTGATGGGGGGAATGGACTGCCATACGAAAATGATTATGGAGTGGTAACGTGCTCCATTCGGACGCCCGGATGGTGAGGAAGCTTGATCCCACTGGAGCATATCTGTATCCTGCAAATAGGGAGGAAACAAACGTGAAGCAGTAATGGATGGCAAGAGAGAGTAATTGATAAATGGGAAACAATGAGGTCAAATCATGTATGTTGTATATGAAAGTATTCCCACACTACCCTAAGTTTTGCCCCCAACATTTTATAAAACAACTTCCCTATCAAGAGAGGGTTCAACAAATTTATGCATTTTTGGATAACATGTCATCCAGTTTCTACCATATAAGCATGCTTGATACAAGTCTAGAAAAGCATCTGTATCTTGCCCAGGAGATAACGACCTCAAGGAGAAGACTTTCCCACATCATGTAGACGTAAGCAATCCTCACCGGATATTGGTGTTGCGCTTCCACTCAGAAATCAGGCTACGTGTTTACACTCATAAAAATGCAACAAACATAGCACAAAGTTAAATTTGCAATGTCAATCCGAGTGAATAAACTTCAGATGAAGATGCACATGCATGGGCCTTCATATAATCCAGAGGACTTTGCAAGAGAAAGGAAATAAAGTGTGTAGACAAAAAGAAGAAGTCTATTTAGAAAGGAGAATGTTGTTTAGCAGAAGGAAATAGGGTTTTAATGAGTAGCGCACAACTGAGGTTGCTAGCCGGAAGTAAGGTGTACAAGTTCTTTAGCTTTTCTTGAGGATGCTCCTACTTTGAGATCACCATTTGTTGTTGACGAAGCGCATCAGTTTTTGAATCTTTGCAGGGAATGATCTCTTTTACTATTGAGACCATCATTTGTCGTTGACGAAGCGCCAATTTTTGAATTTTCATTGGAAATGATCTCCTTTTGTTTTGAGACCATTTCTTGTTGACTTAGGACCATTTTTGTACTCTCTTTTTTTCTTTTCTTTTTTTTATTTTTTTTATTTTTTTGTTTTTTGCAAGCAAAGCAAGTACAATTTTTGTCTTGTCCGTCGTCATTTCAGTCTTTGGCAGAGGCCTTTAAGTCTTAATTTTTGGTCTTCTTCCGGTGTTGACCATTAGCAATCCTCGGAGATTTTGCAATTCCTCTTGCGCAAACCAATTTCGATATGCACCTTTTCTTCTGTTACCAACCTCAGTTGGGCACTACTCATTATTTAGGGAGTTTAAGTGGATGCAAGATATTTTACAAGCGGCTTAGAAATGAATCAGATACAAAGCAAAGGCAAGTGTTTGAAGACAAAAGAATGGAAAGACCAAAGAAAGGTGGAAGCAAAGAGCAAAGTCCCCTGTCATCTTACAGCTATCCCATGTCTAATGGTGCATGTACCCTGGATATTATGCAAATCTAACTAGCACTTAGTTTGGCATTTGCACACATGAAAGAAGTATGGTGTGAAGGCCCAAAATGCTCACAGGGATGTCTGTATGACTGCTTGCGTCTCAACATGTTGCAGATATAAGAGCTAGCAGGCGAGATCATGCACGTCATATAATTTCAAATGGATGCACAAGTTATCCATGATGCAATGACATGTTGAACATGCTCAATTTAAGGAAGATTTGAAAATTTGAGGGTGGTGTGAATTTTATTCAAAGAATTTTATGCACAATTTATAACAAATATTAACAGTTTTAGCAATTTTACAGACAAAATATGATGGCATGATCACTCAAGAATTTTATGAATGCTTAAAAGAGTTGCCCCCAATGCAGGAATGAATGCGGAATAGTTGTACAAAAATTTAAAGAGGCAGAGAGGAAAAGTGGACTTCTTTGGACGTGCGGAGCAAGCAGCAGCTAACAATCTGACAGGTTCATCAACGAGGAGTCAGCTTCATGATTCTGACCCAACATCGTTCGCACTCAAACTGGATAATAGTATTGCCTAGAAATAGTTGAATCGCTCCTTGGCTGCCCTTGGCGAGGAGACATCTTCTATGCTGGGGATAACCATTTGTTGACAAAGAAGTATGGCTTGATTAACATTTGGAGTGACAGATGAGAATCCTCAGTCAGCTGGAGATTCAGGTTGCTATTGGGGGAAGCTAACACGTTGTTTCTTTACAGGGGAGTCCCAATACTTCAGCTTTTGCAGCAAGGGATTGCGGATAAGGGCAATTACCCTTAAAGTTAGCATTTAGTGGCCCACCATTTATAGGGTTGATCTTCACTGTATACTGTACATGCGGGCAAATCTTGTTTGTGATAATCAAATTCAAAACATGAAAATTTTGATCATGGTTGAATCCTGAATTTGCAGTCGAGAACCAGATGGGCGTAAATGTCGTTATCGCACAGAAGGAGAATGCAGTATATTGATTGGAGTTCCTGCTGCAGTGATAATCGGAAGGCAAGGGTAGGATGAGCTCTTTGTGGTGAATTACCACTCCTTATGCCTTGCCCCCTGGTAAAATGTGCTCAATCATTTTACCTGCTTGCCCTCTATTCTCATTGGTATCTAAGATAAAAAGGGAATTAAATAGTAAACTCAGAGGAAAAGGTATTCCAAAATTTTGATTTACAAAATAGAAATACTAACAATACACGTGGATTGCCTCCCACAAAGCGCCCTGGTTTATAGTCATAGGCTCGACTATGTACAAAAGTATAGATTAGCAGCATGAGCCTGTTATGAGCTAGGAGAGCGTTTATTCAAGAGCTGGTGGTCGTGTAGAGTCCTTCGGCTAACCCATCTAAAGAGATCCATCCACTATTGAGCAAGTGATTAACCTTTCCTTTAAAGGCGAAACAATTTTCTATTGTGTGGCTCAGAGCTTCAGCATGGTACTCGCATCTTGCATTAGGGTCGTACCATTTTGGGTAAGGAGGTTGTTGAGGTCGAAATAGAATTGGTGCAATTTGCCCTGCTGCCAAGAGATGCTTGTAAATCTCTCCCAAAGAAATGGGAAGAGGTGGCAGTGGCTCCCGGTTCTTACGGCTATTTGGTGGGTTTTGTAGTTTAGATTGTGTGGGTTGTGGTGGAGGTGATGGAAAAAGTTGCTCGCAACTTGGTCGGTAGGTGACGCAGCTGACATCTTCCTCTATAATAGACGATCTCTTAGCTGTTTTCTCTAGCATGGAAACAACGATCCTTCCGAATTTAATCCCCTACTCCACTCTCTCTGCTACCTGGACTATGTCGGAGAAGTTGTTCGACGAGTTGGAGATGAGATAGTTGTAATAAGGAACCTTGAAGGTGTTCACGAAAATGGATATGAGTTCCTTGTCGCTTAAAGGAGGAGAAATTTTGGTAGCGAGTTCTCTCCATCTTTGAGCGTAAACCTTCACCGACTCGTCGACCTTCTTCTCCATGTTCTGCAGATCAGAACGGTCTGGTGCCACTTCCATGTTGAACTTGTACTGCTTGAAGAAGGTGTCAGACAAATCTCTCCAAGTCCTAATTCTATTCCTATCCAGACTCATGTACCAAGTCAATGCATGCTTGGCCAAACTCTCTCTGAACAAGTGGATTAGCAGCGGCTCATTATGGATCACTTCGGCCATCTTATTGCAGTAAATCTTGAGATGAGTTTTTGGACACTCAATCCCAGTATACTTCTCGAACTCCAGGATTTTGAACTTCGGGGGTATGGTTATCCCTGGTACCATGCACATGTCTTCAGGTCCTGTAGGATCAAAAGGATCGGTCCCTTCAACAACCCTCACTCTCTCTTCTAACAGATTCAGCCTGTCAATACTTAACCCCTCTATTTTATTGGTGCAAAAACTAGTAGCTAACGGATACCCAAAGGAGACCTATGGCTGTATCTGATTGCCCCCATGAGGCTGAGTTCCCGAAGGTCCAGGAATTGTGAATTGGGCGGAATGGCCCTAAGGCAGGAGGAAATACTGAGATTCTGGGCGGATCCCATCCTTGCTAAGATCAGGCGTGGGCCCAGTCAGAGGAGGTTCAAGGGGTGTACCACCTTGTCCGGTGGCACCGACTTTAGAGGTCGAGACAACTGACGTGACGAACTGAAGGGGATCGGGATTACGAAAAAAGGGCTGCCATGAACCAGGAGAGGGTGGGGGCATGAAAATACCAGCGACTGTAGACGAAGCAGGTGACCCCCTCATTTGAGCAGAACTGGGGTAAAAACCGGGTGGAAAATCAATCGTTGCCTCTTCCCGTTCTTTTTCAGCTTGTTCAGCCCTTGCCTTAGCAACTCGAATTTGTTCTTCCAATTCAGTTATATTTGCTTTCAATATCTCCTCTGTTCTAATATGTTCTTCCATCTTTCGTGTTTGCCGTCTTGTGCGGGGATTTTGCGAGGGATAGTTTGCTTTTTGGGAGCAATGTTTTCCTAAAAAATAAACATGTGAAATAATTATAAGTTTAAGCAGTGATTGCAAAATGTCATCCCGAGGTCTCCACGCTGCGAGAGAAAGAGGGATAAGTACAATAACAACAATAATATAGGCATCATAAAAAATCACAAACATGGGGAATTACGAAAATGATTGAGGCAGAATTATAAACATGGAAAAATAACGAAAGAATTTGCATGTGAAAAATTGCGAATATTTTTTTTGCATACATGGAAAAAATTGTAGAAGAATTTACGCACATGGAAAATTTTGGAAAAGTTTATCGATGTGAAAAATTGCGGGAAAGGTTGTACCCGTGGAGTAATTTACAGAGAAATTGCACACGTGGGAAAAATTGCAAAAAATTGTATACGTGGAAAAATTTGACACGAAAAAAATTGTGGGGAAATTGGACACGTGGAAAAATTTGACGTGAAAAATTGAGGGAAATTGTACACATGGAAAATGGAAAAATTTATAGACCTTGAGAAAATGTGGAAAATTTTGTAAACATGGAGACATTGCAAAAACTTGCAAATATGGAGAAATTGCGAAAAGATTGCAAATGTGACAAATTTACGGAAAAATTCGCCAATAACGTGGAAAGCTTGCGGAAAAAGATTTCCAATGTGGAAAATTTTACAAAAAAAATTATAAATGTGGAAAAATTTCGAAATCAGTTTGTAAGATGTGAAAAATTAGAGAAACTATTTGTAAAACGTGGAAAAAATTGAGAAATTATTTGTGAAAATTTTGAGAAATTAGTGAAAAAAGTGAAACAAATCGCAATATACGCATTTCAATATGATGCATGTGCTGGGGTGACATCTACTACTTCTAACTGGCTGGAAGGCTCCCGGACGATACCATAAAAGTAGCCCTTCAGTAAATGTATACGTGATTGCCTGCCGAACCATCAAAAGTTCTAGGCGCTCACCCATTTAGGGGTTCGAGTCCGAGTTTGGGGTTCATGAAAAATACCCAGGACACGTGTCCTAGGGCCTCACTACTAACCTCCTAATCTTATTTGGAAAAGGACCGATGGTAGGGCATTATGCGTCAAATGCGTATGATTGACAGTTTACCAAAGCGATTAACAAATAAATCATGTGAACAATTTATTCACAAATAAATAATAATGTATAAAGAATCATGTGATACTATAATAATTTATCATATCAATCAAATACATGAGGAACAAATAATCATGTACATAAATCATATGAACCAAATTCAACAATTTATTGGAAAAGAAAACACCTAAAAAAATTCCGGCTTCGACCCTAGGGTCCCTAGTGAAGTCGCCAAACTGTCACACCCCTTTTTTTGTTTGGGAAGACGAAAGATGGCGTCACAAATTAGGTTAATGAAGTCACCACCTAATTTTATCTCTAGGTTTAGGGAACCTAATGTCATGGCATAAAAAATAAAAGCTAAGGCAAAATGGGTCTGAACCCGAGAACAACGGTTCGGGGTCGTATTATGGACTCGGGAAGGTGTTAGGCACCCAAGTCACATCCTAAAAAGGTTAACGGATAAAAAGAGGTGTTTAAATCATGCTTGAAAAATAAAAGTCCTAATTATGTGATCATGCCCAATGAATTAAATTTTAACAATTCTAAATAGTCATGCATTTGAGCGTGTGCGCGAGAAAAAACGTGAAATAAATAAAAGAGTGAGAAATGTTTACTTATGAAGGGTATGAGCGGTTCTACCCTTTTTGATCGGGAGTATTTTGGCGCGAAGAGAGGGTAAAGTTCAAATGCTTGATGATCGTTGAACGAAAATGATTGGTTTGGACAATCAATATAATTATCTAAGCATGCATAACGGGTGAAAATAAACAAGCACGCGAAAAATAAATAGGACAAGCATGCAAGCGTACGAAAAATAAATAAACGGTATAGGTGCGAAAATAAATAAACAGTACAAATGCGGAAATAAATAAATAGTACAAACATACGAGTAAAATTAATAAAATAAGACATGACGGGCCGAAAAGTTGGGCCCACCAGCAGGCCAGTCCAGCTGGGCTGGCCCTTTTCCTTCTCTTTCCGCGCTGGGCTGGGCAGATAGCCCAGCATCTCTCTCGCTTGGGCCGGGTGCACAACGCCGGCCTATTATTCCCCTCTCCACGCTGGGTGCTTAACCCAGCGTCTCACACGCTTGGCGCCTAGCACCAAGCTTCCCTTCTCCAGGCCCAGCGTTCAGCGCTGGCCCAAAAATCCAAATGCCAAAGTTTTTTTTAATAAAAAAAACAGCCCGCTCCTGTTCACCTTCTTCGACCTTGGCTCGTCGGCGCCACCGACGGGGACCAAGGTCCGGCCAAGCGACGAGCAAAACTGGAAATTTTACCACCAAAACAACACCCACGGCAGCAACAATCCATTCATAAAAACACAGCAAAGTAAGGAAGGGAAAACAGTGATATATTAACCAAAACTCCATTAAATTAATTAAACCAAAAAAGCGCAAAAACGTATAAAAAAACTTTGAAGACAAGCTTTCACCCTTTTTGTTGAGGAAGCTGCTACTGTGAGTCGGAGAGTACTTAAGCACGACCGTTGATTGTCGTGGCGCTCAGCGATATAGGGAGTTGGTCGGATTGCAATAGAGAGAGTAAGCGAGGGTGGTAAACTCGTGGAGAATTTTTTTTGTGAGTATTTTTTGTTGTGTGTACAAGCTGGTGTGGGTTCGTGTGTGTGCTCTTTTTTTTTTCTTTTTTTCTTTTTTTTCTCCCCCGTCCGTTTGGGCTTCGACTGCTACTTATAGGAGTTTGAGGCGATGGAATGACGTTGGCATTGATGACGAGGCGAGGGTGAGCAGTGGCGTGGCTCGAGGAAGAATGTGAGGCTCGAGGAGGAGAAGAGTAAGGCAGTTGTAGCTTGCTTTCCTGGGTTCATGCATGAACCAAATAAAGAAGATGCATGCCTACGTGGAAAATAGGAGGACCATTGATATAGTTGACTTTTGAAAGTCAACTAGATCAATGGGAGATGCAAAGCTTGATTTATTATTTAACTATTCAGTTCAAGGCAATGGTACGAGCAATTTTGTGAGAAAATGAATATAAACGCGAACTGAAAATGTTAAAACGTATAATAAAATAAAATAATTTAATTAGCACATAGTAAGCGATGAAAAGTTTGCTACATAGTTCGATAAAAAATATTCACTTGTAAGCAAATAAAAGTTTGAGCGTAATAAAAATTAAACGAAACGCAAAAAGATAGCGCGAGTTAGAAAATAATAAAAAAAGTAGCTAATGAGCGAAATTGTTAGACCCTTAGTTTCGAGAATTTGACTCGGGAACCGATACGGGTTCGAACGGAAAAAGTGATAAAAATGCGAAAAAGTATAAAATAAAATTTAAAGGACATTAAGCGTAAAAATAAGCATCAAATTGACGCAAATAAACTGGCGTATGATTTTAGAAAATTGATGTTCGAAATGAGAAAATATTTGATGATGAAAAATTAAAAGTCAAAAATCGGGTAGCAACACAACTGGATGACAACTTGGGTTGGTTTGATTGGACCTAGGCCTACGCTGTTATATATCGTGAAGGGCATTACGTTGATACCTGCACCAAGATCACACATAGCTTTGCCATCATCAGTGTTTCCAATTTTACAAGAGATGGTAAACATCCCTTGATCCTTACGCTTTGGTGAAAGTTTCCTTTGAATGACAGCTGAAACGTTAACACCCACACTAATTTTATTCACTCCTGCCAATTTACATTTGTTAGTGCACAAAGATTTTAACAATTTAGCATATCGGAGGATATTTTTAATGGCTTGTGAAGAGGAATGTTGACCTGCACTTTGTTAAATAATTCAAAATTTTCTTTATCCTCTTTGTCCTTTTTTGTTTTGGCTAACCTTTGTGGGAATGGTGGCTCAAGTACCTTGGTGATGAATTCTTCCGAAAATTTAGAGTTCTTATCTACCTGATGTGGGGAACCGTGTCGTCTAGCAATGTGGACACGTTTTTCTTTCTCCACTTCTGCCTTTGCCTTTTCTGGTTTAGGTACGAGTTCGGGTAGTTCAACGACTTGGGCAGGCAGCTCGCGGATGGTATTTCAGTACCGCTTCGAAGCGTCATGGCACATGCTCCATGCTTCGGATTAGCGTCTGGCTGGGAAAGCAGTCGTCCTCTATTCCTATACTCCTTTAATTCTGCAGCCATATAACTCATTTGTTTTTGTAATTCAAGGACAACATTGGTAAGATTTGTTACCTCAGTGGTTGTTGCTGCAGGAGGTGATGATTCTTATGGAGCTTGTTGTTGGTATTGCTGGTTACTGGGGTAGCTAGGCCGAGGTACGAAATTTTGTAAATTAAAAGGTGGCTGCTGCTGGTTCTGGAACGGGTGTGGCGGCTGCAGATGACTAGGGCTAGACGCTTGAACGTTATTGCCATAGCTAAGGTTCAGATGATGCCACCCTTTGTTGTAATTCTGGGTATATGGCTCAAATTTCTTTGGGGCTCCATTGTAGTTTCCTACTGTATTAACCTGTATTTCATCCGGAATATAGGGGCAAGCATCGGTAGGGTGGTCATTGAAATTGCAAATTTCGCACGCTTTGACCTACACAGGCTGACCGGTGGAAAGATTCTGAATCATCCCTGTGAGGTTGGTCAACTGGCTCTTGAATCCAGTCAACTGGCCTTCTATGGCGGCCTGGCGTACGTCTTGGATGTTGCTTGGTTCTAAAGTGACAGCATTCCTGGCCATGAGTTCCAGGATTTTCTTTGCTGCGGCAGGGGTGAGGGCAACCAAGGAACCGTTGCAAGCGGCATCAATTATAGCTCTGTCTCGCCCTAGTAGTCCCTCGTAGAAATATTGTAACAATGTGTGGTCTGCGAAATTATGAGAGGGACAGAGGGGTTGCATTTTCTTGAACCGTTCATAGTACTGTCCCACATTTTCATTTTCTTTTTACACTATGGCTACCAATTGCTTTCTGGTCACACTAGCCATAGAGTTGGGGTAGTACTTATCAATAAAGGCTTTGAACATATTGACATAGCTGGTGATGGAACGAGGTGGTAAGTCATAAAACTAACTACGGGCTTCATCTTCCAGGGACCACATAAATGCTTTCAGCTTAGCATAGTCAATGTCAACATTGGCCGGCTTTATGGCCTTGTAGATGGAATGCAGCTGCTGGAGATGTCGGATTGCGCTTTCCTTGGGAAAACTGTGGAACTTGGGCAAGTGGTGCATGACAGCGGACTTGATCATTCAGTCGTTGGCCACTTCAGGCCATACGATGCAACTAGAGTTTTTCTCAGTGGTGGCATTTAGGTCCTTTATGGAGGGATTGTTCACAACTTCTGGTCCGTCGGCCATGTTGAGGTTTTCAACGTCTTGGGCAAGACGTTTAGGATTTTCTATTTCATTGGGGGGGGGGGGTTGGATGGAATTGTTGATTTATGCGGACAGTCTGGCTAACCTTTTAGCTATTCTTTCTGTCCTTCGGATTTCAGGATCAAGTGGTAAAGGATTCGGATTGGATGGCCTAGTCATACACAACAAAGAAAGGATCAGTACCGAAGTCCCCGATAACGACGCCAAAATTTGACGTGCTGTCGAGACACCTCAAAAATAATATATATATCCTGTAACAAATGCACAAATAAACTGTGTATAGCGGTAGAGGGTCGATCCATAGAGACTAAGGTAGACACTCTCTTGTAATGTGGGGCGAGGGCAAACAAATCAGAACAATAACAAGTAACGAGGGGTTTTCAAGAGTTGGTTGATTAATATCTAAGAAAGCAGTAACAAACAGTAATAAAATGAGTAATAAATCAATAGAGAAGGGAGTTCCCAGTAGGAATCTATCTCGGGTTGCTTTCAAAGTCGGCAGATCATTGATGCAATGATCTTCTATCCCTCGCTGATAGACTCGCTATGGGGATCAGGTACGTTTAGCTCCCTTGCTTCCTTTCGTACAAGAAACTACCCCAAGGTATGTTTATGGAGTAGTCTTGACGCTTCACCGTCCCCTAAGGTTCGATTATGGGAGCAATACTCGAAGGCCCATGAAGATGAAGGAAGACGCGCTCAGGGCGAGACACTCAGTACGTTCAAGGCTCTACCCTGATTACTTACTTAACCCAATCGGACGAGACCAGCGACTTGATGATGCTGATTGGTTGTCTACTTGACCCTGCAGCTTCGCGTTAGTTATAACCACAGTGATGACTTTAATCGCCTAGGGCAAACAGCTAGTTGATCAGGCTAGAAGTAGACCTAGTAGAATTAACAAGAAATCGTTAAATAATTAAATACCAATCAAGGATATATTAATTTCACTTTGATCTCACAGCCTTCTTAAGCAACCTTTGATGATCCTACCAAGAACAATTGAGCTTAGCCGCTCATATTAGAATTAAAATGAATAAAGGAATAAAATTGCATAAGAGATGAGAATGAAGAAAATTGGAAAACTCTTATTTAGTACCGGCCGGAGCAAAGCTCCGGTGAGAAATAATGGAGGCAGAGGTGAAGTCCCAAAATCCAAGAGTACCGCTAGATAATAGAAAAGAAGAGATATCCAAACCCTCAGACTAGTAAGGGTTTTAAAAGAAAATTACAATAGTAGAAAGTTTCGTAAAATGGAAACTAAATAAAAAGGGATCCTAATTTAATTGGAGATCGTCTAACTTTATTTTCTTACCAAAACGGAAAAAGCAGGATTAATGGGATTGATTCTCTGATTTTCCTGATCCATGATTTTCCTTTTTCTGCACTGGAGTTCTCTTCTGCCGCGTGCGTACAACTGCAAGGGCAAGCTGTTCAATACCGTCCGAAGTCAGTGATAATGGAGCTCTGATCTGTCAAATAGTATAAAAACAGAAGGAGATCAGTAGCAACATGCCCAAAAAGGGCTAGGAAAGGAGTGGAAAATTAGTACAAAATGCACCATATCAAGAGGTTGAAAAATTGGATAGCTATTGGATTCACTGGATACAAAGCCAACAGGAGTAGCGGTAGCCTCATCCTCAATCGTGACAGGTATAACTACATTCCCTACTGGTTTAAGTGTTCAAAAGCAATGTTAGAAGAATACTTGGCTGATAGACTCATGTGCCTCACATCACATGACCTACACATTTAAACTTTTTCACAACTACACACCCTGTCTAAGCAACAGAAAAGTTATTGTTGTAAACGGCTCCCTAGCCATTGTGGTGGGTACTGGCGACATACAGGTCACACCTACTATCATTCTTTAAAATGTCCTCCATGTACCAGAACTATCAGCTAATCTCATTTCTACCCACAGACTCACCAATGATGCCAATTGTTGTGCTATATTTCTTCCCACACATTGTACCTTTCAGGACCAAAAAATGAGGAGGAGGATTGGACTGGCTAAGGAGTGGCATGGCTTGTATCAACTAGAAGTTACTCCAAAGGTCAAAAATAAAGAACCCGTAGCTTTAGTAAGCTTCACAAGTAAGGAAACCATTTGGTTACATCATTTGCGTTTAGGTCATCCATCCTTTAAAGTTCTAAAATTTATGTTTCCTCACCTGTTTCTAGGAATAAATACAAAATCATTTCATTATGAGGTGTGTGAACTTGCAAAACATACTCGTGTGACTTTTCCTATAAGTGATAAGAGAAGTTCTCAACCTTTCCAATTGATTCATAGTGATATATGGGGACCATCTGTTATTCCAAATATTTCTGGCTCTCGCTGGTTTATTACTTTGATTGATGATTGCACTAGGGTCACATGGGTTTTCTTACTCAAACAAAAATCTGATGTTAGTAACATTATCCCTCACTTCCATTCTATGATCCAAAACCAATTTGGAGTTAAGATTAAGTGCTTTAGGACAGACAATGCTAAAGACTACTTTAATAAAACTCTTTCCTCATATTTCCAGTCACAATGAATTATTCATGAATCATCTTGTGTCTATACACCTTAATAGAACGGAATTGCAGAAAGGAAAAATGGACACATTCTTAACTCCACTAGAGCTTTATTATTTCAAGGAAATGTTCCCAAGGCCTATTGGGGAGAAGCAGTTCTTACTGCTATATACATGATTAATAGATTGCCATCTCCTATTTTGGGAAACAAAAGTCCTATGACTGTCCTAAACTCTTTCTATCCACATTTTAGAACTACAAATGGTCTTATTCCTAGGATATTTGGGTGCACAACCTATGTCCATGTTCATCAACCTCTTAGGAATAAATTAGAACCGAGAGCAGTAAAGTGTATATTTTTGGGATACTCCCCTACTAAAAAAGGTTACAAGTGTTATGATCTAATCACCATAAAAGGTTCGTTTCTATAGATGTTACTTTTTCAGAAAGTGTTCCCTTCTTCCAGAAAATTTCACCCCAAGTAGAAGAGCTCAATTTTGAAAATTCTCAGCCTATCCCACCATTGGAACTTCCACCTAATCCACCAAATACTCCACCTAGTCCACCAGCAACTCCAATTCAGTCACCACAACAAGAAGATCCTAAGGCTACAGATTTATCTAGATTCTCTCGGGTATACTCAAGAAGAATTGTTCCTGAGTTGATACAAGACCAAGAGTCCAGTCCCTCTCCTCAAAATGAAACCACTATAAGTCCTACTCAACCTCCATCCAAACAAAATACGGACTTACTAGATGACCCTAACAATGATATTGATCTACCAATTGCTATTAGGAAAGGAACCAGAGAATGCACAAAGAAACCCTTGTATCCACTATCAAATTACATTTCACTAAAACACCTTTTAGACCCACATAAGAGGTTCATCTTGAGTCTAAATGCTATTAGTATTCCTAACACTATTTTTGAAGCTTTAAGACAGGAGGAATGGAGAAATGCGATGAAGGACGAGATGAATGCATTGGAGAAGAACAAAACTTGGGAGATTGTGAAAAAACCTATTGGAGTAAATATAGTAGGGTGCAAGTGGGTGTTTACTATCAAATATAGGGCAGATGGATCACTAGAGAGGTACAAGGCCAGATTAGTAGCAAAGGGGTACACTCAGTCATATGGAGTAGACTATCAGGAGACCTTTGCCCCAGTGGTAAAGATGAATACAGTGAGTATTCTTCTGGCACTTGCAACACACTACAACTGGACTCTTCTTCAATATGATGTAAAGAATGCCTTCTTACATGGTGAGCTTGATGAAGAAATTTATATGAGCATGCCACCAGGTTTTGAGGAGAATGAAGGTGACAAGGTCTGCAAACTTAAAAAGGCACTCTATGGCCTAAAACAGTCACCAAGGGCTTAGTTTGGGAGATTCTTGATATGAGTACGGGATCACACGGATACGCCACATGCAACAAGGGATTAGTGGCCATCTTATTGAGGACCTTGAGGGTCAAAGAGGCCAATACAACAGCTCGAGACCTTTGGGTGACTTGTGTCCGCACCGAGAACACTATCGCGGAGTCTCATGGGAAGGCCGCTCCAGCCATGATGTCTCCCACGTCCAACCCTAGCAACCCATAAGGTTTCCCACACCCGTGCCCTAGCATCCCATGAGTAGCCTCAGCAGCCTCGTGGCCAAACGCTCGTCTTCCAAGCCCAGGCGCTAGGACGCCAAGCCCAACCACTTCAAGCCCGCGGTCTACTACTTAAGTGAAGGGTAGTGTAGGTTTTTCCATGTAATAATCCCCAAGGTATAAATAGAAGGACTTAGCCTCTTTTATACCTTGTCTTTGAATTAATTATGAGTTATCTCCATTTCAAGACCATTTAGTTGGCTTTGCCTTAGGGATCTTAAATCTGGTTTTCCTTTAGTTAATTTATTCCTTTCGGCTTAATCATTGTATGATCAATTAAGGGAAGGTTGCAATTATCGATCCTTGTAAACATTTGTGTGCAAGTTAATATATTGTTTTCCATAAATTATTTCCAAAATTCCTCCATCTAAATCTGCTGCCTTATTACTCCCTAAACATCCAAAATATACCATCTTCATCCATTCAAGAGTCATCAATCTCTGAAAGGAGACTAGATCCGCAAGCTCCAAGAAGATTCGGCCTCAATCCATTCAACGGAGGACTGAATGTTATCAATTGGTAGCGGAGCTCCAAATCGTCTTCTAGGTTGGTAACTCTTTTCTCACGGCTGGATCAATCATTTCCACCGTGTGTCCATCTTTTTGGCTGAAATTTTTTCTGATTTTCACATCCGTTCCTCTCTTCGGTTAAAACTTCATTTTCTTGAGTTTCTTCGGTTCAAACACCTTGATTCTTGTTTTCTATGGTTTAAACATTATTTTCTACCATAGGAATCATTCCCACATCATTTGAAAATTTTGGTGTTCTTGAGAAATTCTTATCTTTTAGTGTCTTGATCTTTGGAAGAACACAATTGCTGAAATATTTTATGTTTGTGTGCATCAAAGTGGTGTTTAATTCATCTTTATTAAGTGTATTTGCTGCTGAAGTTATTGGAGCCTCTTATGGTGGCCTTGAGAGCCATATGGACTTAATTGTATTCTTGCTAAGTGCCGAAATTGCTTGTCCAACCCTAGCCGGCCACATCACTTGAATTGTGAGCCTAGTATTTGCTTCAATTGTGAGCCAAGCATTTTAGCTTGCTCACTACTCTAGGCCAGCCTTAATTAGCTCCTCTACACTTTGTGTGATTTTCATACACGTCCACCTCACATGCCACTTCACTTGTTTGGTCATCCACACATTTAGTGACACATCATCTTCACTTGCCACATCATATTTTTGGCTTGTAGTGAAAAATTCTCAAAAGCAAAAACTACTTGTCTTTCACTTCATCTTTTAAAATATTTGTCATACAAGTGAGTCTTCTTCACCCTTTGCAAAAACAGAATACAAAAGAAGGGAACTAAAAGATTTGATAAAAAAAAAAAAAAAAAAAGAGAGAAGGAAAACAAAGGAGTCATAAGCAAGAATCTACTTGTGTATGTGCATTGAAGTGAACTACATTGCTTTTCAAGTGTCCTTGTGGAAGAACGACAATTTCGGATTTTATGTGTACTTTCAAATTCGGTTTTCACTTTGTGTTTGTAATTTATGATTGTAAATTTTCTTTTCATTTTTCCTTTTCTTCTTGAGTTGTATTTTGAGCTAGCCTTTCCTTAAGTGTCTTGAGTTTTCATCTTTTGTTTCCAACACTAATTCTACTCCAGGTCATTGAAATTCAACGCATCAATCCCTTGAATATCATTTCAGCCTTGTCTACCTTTCTTTCTAAACTGGTTTTCCTTGCTTTCCTTGTGCTGTTTTGTGTCTTAGAGTTTGTGCTAAGCTACATTACTTGGTTTTGCTTGGAGATACGAGTGGGTGAGTTAGTGAGAGCATTAGAGAGTTTGTGTGACACACGAGCGCCCAAACACGTGAGGGAGCGACTAACCCTTTATTTCTTTATTGAATTGCGTTTGTTTCTTTTTGTAGGTACTTTCTATTATGTCTTTTGATATTGGCTTAGGGATAGTCACCGAAATGGAACCAGCCACCTCCACTTTGGACTTAGATCACATATCACACCACTTGGAGGATCTAATCCATCAAGGAGCAAGCCTCGAAAAATCCAACTTGGCCATTTTGGAGGCCCTTGCCACACTACTCCCACCGGCGGCCCAACAACCACCATCACCCTCACCTAGCCTAAGCCTAGACACTTTAAACCACCAAAGACCTCAATCACATGACCCGCTCCTTAGGGACTACTCTTGGTCACAACGGCAATGTGACTTAGAGGCAAGCGCGGGCGAGTGTAGTACGAGCCTCGGGGTTGACCTTTGGGAAGGCGCGCACCCCTCTTCTAGCCTAGCCCCCATCGGCCACCTCATCACACATGGCAGCCGTGACATTGACCTAACCTTAGCCCAAACACAACCCGAAACACAACCACAAACACCGCCCCTAACCCTCCCATCAGCTCGGCCTTGGCATGAGCTACACACCATAGACCTACCATTAAGAACACCTCCTCCCCGCGATATGGAAAAGTGCTTGGTCATCCGGCGCAGCTTGAGTATGATGATCAAAAAGGATGACGAAGTCATGGAGAAAAGGAACAACTTGTTCCATACGAGAGGAGTGGCAAATGGGATGGTTATATCCATCATTATGGACAATGGAAGCTGCACGGACGTGGCCAGCAACCTCCTTGTCCACTCTTTGGGTCTCGCGACATCTAAACATCCACAACCATATACTCTCAATTGGTTCAATGAGACCAACATGGTCAAGGTACACAAACAAGCCCTTATTCCCTTTCAAATTGGAACTTACATGGATGAAAGATTGTGTGATGTCGCACCGATGCAATCCAGCCACCTTCTCTTGGGTAGACCTTGGCAGTTTGATCGGCGGGCCATCCATGATGGTTTCTGAAACACCTACAAGTTGGAACATGGAAATCGAAAGTTCCTCATTCCCCCACTTCCTCCTAGTCAAGTCTTTGAGGACCAGCTCACTTTGGAGAAGGCGTATGCCTTGTTTGAAATTTCTCCTTCCCTTCAAAAGAGTGATGAGTGGAGTGAAGAAATTAAGTACAGAAAGTGAGCAAAAGAGCGGGCATGAAAACATAGAGCATGCGTCGAGTGAAGAGAAAAAGGAGAGTTGTGTAAAATTGAGTGAAAATACACGGCTTGAAAACAGTAAGCAAGCTAGTGGGCGTATGAGTGGAGTGAAAATGAACAAAAAAGTGAGTTTATTTGCTAAGGGCAAAGATGTGAGGCACACACTTATTTCACGCAAACCTTGTATCATAATTAGGTTCAAAGATAATTGTTTGCTTGCAACTAACACTAATCATTCTCTTCCTAGCAATGTGTCATCTCTTTTGACAGATTTCAAGGACATCTTTCCGGAGGAACTCCCCGATGGGCTGCCACCCCTATGTGGCATTGAGCACTACATTGACTTCTTACCAAGTTCAACGCTGCTAAACAGACTGGCATATCGTTGCAACCCAAAGGCGACTCACGAACTCCAAACACAAATTGAGGGGCTACTGGACAAGGGTTTCATTAAGGAGAGCCTCTCCCCTTGCGCCGTCCCCGTGCTCCTTGTGCTAAAAAAGGATGGGAGTTGGTGCATGTGCATGGACTGTCGCGCCATCAATAAGATTACGGTAAAATACTCTTACCCTATCCCTCGTTTGGATGACATGCTTGATCAACTGAGTAGCGCCACAATTTTTTCTAAAATTGACCTAGTTAGTGGTTATCACTAGATCAGAATGCATGAGGGAGACCAATGGAAAACAGCTTTTAAAACCAAATTTGGTCTTTATGAATGGTTGGTAATGCCTTTCGGCCTTACAAATGCACCAAGTACTTTTATGCGCTTAATGAATCACGTGCTTAGGCCATTTATAGGAAAGTTTGTGGTGGTGTATGTTAATGATATCTTGGTCTATAGCACTTCTTTACTAGTCCAGTTGGACCACTTGCACCAAGTTTTCCTAACTCTTAGGAAACATCAGCTTTTCGCTAGATTGTCCAAATGCGAGTTTTGTTTGGAAGAAGTCCACTTTCTTGGCTTCATTGTAGGTGCGTTCGGACTCAAGGTGGATAAGGAAAAGATAAGGGCCATAGCTGAATGGCCGACACCAGCCAATATGGGCGATGTCCGCTCCTTCCATGGGCTGGCCGGGTTTTATCGTCGCTTCGTGAAGGACTTTTCCTCCATCGCCGCCCCCCTCAACACACTTACAAAGAAAAATGTGCCTTTTGTGTGGGGTAAGGAGCAAGAGTTGGCTTTTACCACCCTCAAGGATGTGCTTTCATCTAGCCCGGTCCTCTCATTACTAAATTTTGACAAGACATTTGAGGTGGAGTGCAACGCGAGTGGCATAGGCATTGTGGTTGTTCTGGTCCAAGACAAGCGTCCAGTTGCCTATTTTAGCGAGAAGCTAAAGGGGGGCAACTCAATTACTGCACATACGATAGGGAATTGTACGTGCTTGTGAGGGCCCTCAATGTGTGGGAACACTACTTGCTGCCTAGGGAATTTGTAGTTCATACAGATCACCTGAGCTTAAAATACTTGAAGGGCCAAGGGAAACTCATCAAGCGCCATGCCTCTTGGATGGAATTTATCGAGTGTTTCCCCTACTATATCAAGTATTTGAAAGGAAAGGACAACATCGTGGTTGATGCTTTGTCCCGAAGGTACGCCCTTCTTACATCCCTCTACTCTCGCCTCTTAGGTTTCTCACACCTTACCACTTTGTATGCTACTGATGTGGATTTTAAAGATGCTTTCCTTGCTTGTGCTAATGGTGCGCACTCCTCATTTTTCGTGCATGATAGTTTCCTTTTCTTTAAGGGCAAGTTATGCATTCCTGATTGTAGCACTCATGAATTACTTGTTAGAGAAGCACATGGGGGCGGGTTAAAGGGCCATTTTGGAGTTGATAAAACTCTTGCAACTCTTAATGAACATTTCTTTTGGCCTAAGATGAAGAAACATGTTGCTAAATTGGTTGCTGCTTGTATGTCTTGTAAACGTGCAAAGTCGAAAAGTCTAACGCATGGTCTCTATATGCCTTTACCTGTTGCTTCTCACCCTTGGTGTGATATTTCCATGGATTTTGTGGTAGGCCTTCCTCGCTCCAAGCGGGACAAGGATTCTTTATTTGTTGTGGTAGACCGCTTCTCCAAAATGGCACATTTTATTCCTTGTCACACCACAAATGATGCATCACACATTGCTAATCTCTTTTTCCATGAGGTAGTTCGATTACATGGCATGCCGCGTACAATTGTTAGTGATAGGGACAACAAGTTTCTCGACCACTTTTGGCGTGTGTTATGGGTAAAATTAGGTACCGAATTGCTTTTCTCTACTTCGTGCCACCCTTAAACGGATGGCCAAACTGAAGTAGTTAATAGGACTTTAGGCACCATGTTACGTGTCATAATTCAACAATATTCTAAAGCTTGGGAAGATTGCATCCCTTTTATCGAGTTTGCTTACAATCGCACTATGCGCGCTTCTACACGTTTTTCTCCTTTTGAGCTCGTCTATGGGTTTAATCCTCTCACCCCCATAGACTTGTTACCTCTTTTCTTGAAGGATTATGAGAGTGTTGATGGTGACTCAAAGGCTGCCTTGGTTCAGAAACTACACGCGAAGGCAAAGGGTCGTTTGGAGGCGGTAAACGCCAAGTTAATGGCTAGGCGCAACTCAGGCTGGCGCATCAAAGCCTTTGGAGTACGCGATTGGGTGTGGGTCCATTTGAGGAAAGACAAATTTTCTACCCTTCGGAAGGGCAAACTTAGCCAACAGGGTGACGGACCGTTCCTCATTGTGGAGAAGATCAATGATAATGCCTACCGTTTGGACATCCCTTCCTCTTTTGGCAATATTAGCTCTACTTTTAATATTAATGACTTATCCTCTTACATTGTAGGTGATGATGAGGATCTTCAAGGGGACGAGGCCACAGATTCGAGGATGAATTGCCACGAAGGGGGAGAGGATGATACGAGCACGGGATCACACGGATACGCCACACGCAGCAAGGGATTAGTGGCCGTCTTATTGAGGACCTTGAGGGCTGAAGAGGCCAATACAGCAGCCCGAGACCTTTGGGTGACTTGTGTCCGCACCTAGAACACTATCGTGGAGTCTCATGGGAAGGCCACTCCAGCCATGACGTCTCCCGCGTCCAATCCTAGCAACCCGTGAGGTTTCCCACACCCGCGTCCTAGCATCCCATGAGCAGCCTCAGCAGCCTCGTAGCCAAGCGCTCGCCTTCCAAGCCCAGGCGCTAGGACACCAAGCCCAACCACTTCAAGCCCGCGGTCTACTACTTAAGTGAAGGGTAGTGTAGATTTTTCCATGTAATAATTCCCAAGGTATAAATAGAAGGACTTAGCCTCTTTTATACCTTGTCTTTGAATTAATTGTGAGTTATCTCCATTTCAAGACCATTTAGTTGGCTTTGCCTTAGGGATCTTAAATCCGATTTTCCTTTAGTTAATTAATTCCTTTCGGCTTGATCATTGTATGATCAATTAAGGGAAGGTTGCAATTATCGATCCTTGTAAACATTTGTGTGCAAGTTAATATATTGTTTTCCATAAATCATTTCCGAAATTCCTCCATCTAAATCTGTTGCCTTATTACTCCCTAAACATCCAAAATATACCATCTTCATTCGTTCAAGAGTCAACAATCTCCCAAAGGAGACTAGATTCGCAAGCTCCAAGAAGATTCAGGCTCAATCCATTCAACGGAGGGCTGAATGTTATAAATTCTCTAAGGCGATGAAGGGGTTTGGATATAAGCAGAGTCAAGGAGACCATACCTTATTCATCAAACACGGAACTACTGGTGGAGTCACCATTCTCCTAGTGTATGGTGATGATATCATTGTTACAGGGATGATGATAAGGAGAAAGAGGAATTGAAACAGAAGCTGATTTTAGAATTTGAATTAAAAGAGCTAGGGAGACTAAAATACTTCCTTGGAATAGAAGTTGCTTATTCTTCACAAGGGATCTTCATATCCTAGCAGAAATATGTGGTAGATTTGCTGAAAGAAACAGGAAAATTTGGGTGTAAACCAGCCTCTACACCTATAGATGCCAATCACAAGTTGGGAGAAGCTAAAGAAGCACCAGCTGTAGACAAGAAGATGTACCAACAACTAGTTGGAAAGTTGATTTACTTACCTCACACAAGGCCAGACATTGCTTTTGCAGTAAGCATAATTAGTCAATTTATGCATGATCCACGAATTCCTCACCTATAGGCAACTTATAGAGTACTACACTACCTTAAAGGTAGTCCAGGGAAGGGAATATTGTACAAGAAAAATAATAAACTCTCTCTTGAAGGCTATACGGATGCAGATTATGTAGGATCCCATGTGGACAGGAGGTCCACAACAGGATACTGCACTTTTCTGGGAGGAAATTTGATCATTTGGAGAAGCAAAAAATAGAATGTAGTGGCAAGGTCTTCAGCAGAATCTGAGTTCAGAGCTATCTCCCTTGGATTGTGTGAGCTATTGTGGGTGAAAATAATCCTAGATGATCTAGGAATTTAGTTTGAAGGCCATATAAAGCTATATAGTGACAACAAGTCTGCAATATCGATTGCCCACAATCCTGTGCAGCATGACAGGACGAAACATATAGAAATTGATAGACATTTCATCAAAGAAAAACTAGAGGAAGGACTGGTATGCATGACTTATGTTCCTTCAGCTTCTCAGTTGGCAGATGTTCTCACCAAGGGACTGCATACCTCAACATTCAATAGACTGATTTCCAAGCTGGGAATAAAAAACATCTATTCCTCAGCATGAGAGGGGGTGTTGAAGATTCTAATCTGCCTACATTATGAGCCTTGATTTACTTCCTAATTAGTGACTTATTTTCTTTCCATAATTCATTGTTGTAATTGCTCTCACATTTGTATATATATGTACCAATGTAATGAGTCAAAATAAGTAAGAAATAATAGAATACTCTTACTCTTCAAATTCTCACAGTTTCTGACCATTGGGTGGAATTCTCATTATATGACTCCCATTTGTTATCCAAAAATGCATGGATTTTGTTACACTACTTTTTTCCATTCTATTTTTGCATAAGCTTTGTTTTAATGTGTTGTTGAAATAAATGACGGATACTGGTTGTTGATTCATGTTTGTTGCTGAATGGTTCCCGTGGTACTTTCAATAAAACCCTAACTATCTCTCTCATTATCTGCAGGTACTTTCTTTTCTTGTATTTTTTTTCTTCTATTTTTTGGTTTTTTGGAATTTATTGGCTCGATTATTACTGGTAGTTGGTTTTGATGTGCATGGTTGAAGCTTTTGTGCTATTTCAGTGTATTTTGTTTGTGTAAAAATTATGTAAGATTTGTTGATGTTTGTTTTGTTGGAGGTATGGTTTTGTTTAAAAGGTAGGTTCTAAGCCTTGTGTGGGAGTTTGCTACTTCTTACAGGACTCTTTGTGTATTCAATCAGTTTTCCCTTCGGTAAATAGATATCTGATTCATGTCGCTTTAAGAACCAGGGCGGAAATTACTCTTATTTGCAGCACTTCAATTGTTTGTTAAAAGTACTGAGTGTACATGTGGCCTTTTTGAAATGCGTTGTTTATTTTTGTCAGTGATGCTTCTTAGTTGTATTTTTGTCAGTGATGCTTTTTGGTATGACTTGGGTATCTTTTGGTTCATCCCCAAGTTTATCTGGATGGTCTGTGCATAAGTGTTCATGTTGATGTGCTTGGTGGTGCTGGATCTGTTTTGTGGTGCATAAGTGTTCAATAATGAAAATGTTGTCACGTATGGTTGTAGAAAGCTCTTCTCTAGGTTTCGCATGTTCTCCTCTTCTGTTCTATTCTTTCTATTTTTGTTAATTTGTTAACTGTAGGCAGTCTAAGCAAATACTACAGAATCATATTCTTAAGCACCAAGTATGCTTCCTCTTCGTGCCCATGTTTACTCTTTTATTTGTCAAAGATTACAAGATTCCTCTTGTGCTGGATGTTGTGTTAGTGGACTGCTTGCTTTGTTTCCAAGCATATGCTCCCAACACAAGGGAACAAATATGCATGCTTGCCTCGCTTCAGCCCATCAATGCTTTTGCGCGTTTCTTTTCGTTCATGTAATTATTTTTTCCCTATGTATTCTTCATGCTATACGTTTTTTGTTTCTTTTTTTTGACAGAACAAGTTAGGTAGAGTCAACCGTGACAAAGTCCAGCAGTTCACATCTATAACTGGTGCAAGGTAACTCCATAAATCCTTTGTTTTCTATTGGCAACAAACATTTTATTTCTGGAGGGAATGGCTACTATTTTTGTTCCTTCTTGATAGTTTGCTTATGGTTACTAGTACCTGTTAAATTTTTGTGTTTTTAGCACACCTTTGCCGATTGCTTCTGTCTTATCCTGAATGCTTACATTTCAGAACCAAGTTTCATTAGCAATTGCAATTCATGTTAATCACATGCAATAAATAATTCAGGAAAACAGCATAAAAACTAACCCCATTTATGTAAATGCATGTACCTAATGCCATCCTAATGCCACTCTTGAAATATTAGCTGTGAAAATTTTCACCCTCAAGGACATGAAAATCATTTGTTATTGTGGAACTAGAACCTAATAGAACAATTTTTGTAAGTTCCTCAAACTTCAAGCAGAGTAGTACTGAAACTGGATATCGTTCACAGTTTCAAATTTTCTGTTCTATTCAGTTTAGGTGATTAACTTCTTTTCTTTTTCTTTTCCCGAAATCTAGACCGTTAGAAATTGAAAATGTTCAAATTGTGCTTCATATAGAGATGACGTAATTTGCATTTTTTCCTCTGCACTAACAGATGGATAGGGTATCATAAATGACTTTGCTTATTTATACTCTTTGTTTACATATAATTAGGTGACTTTGCTTACAGTTTGATAATAATTGAGGGGATTGTACCCGGGGTAGGAAGGATCTTGGTGATCTTCTCCTCTGAGGGGGTAATCCACGCTGCTGGTACACCTGCAAGGCGCCGGAGGGGGTCCCCGGCGCAGGTACTCCGACGATCAAGTCAGTATAGTAGTAGATCGTATGGTAAAGTAGAAGTATGAGGGAAAGAGTAGTGAGAGAGCGTAGAGAGAGAGTAGTGTGTCTAGTGAGAGAGAGTCCCCCCCCCCCCCCCTTTCTACCTAGGGGGGGGGGGGGGGGGGGGTATTTATAGGAGATTTGGTAGAGAGCACTATCTTGGGATGCTGACACGTATGGCCTACCGGGTGTAGGAATAAGCGCCATATCGTGCTGGATGCCCCCCCCCCCCCCCCCCCCCCCCCCCCCCGCTGACGTCGACCACCCCCAGTAGCAGGACTAGCAGGAGGCCAGGCAGGCCCTACAGTAGCTGAAGGTGACGGTACCCCTTGTCAGGACTAAAATTCTCTAGGAGGTATGTCAATAGTTATCACAAGCCCAACCGAAAACGAGCCCGAGTGTTTACCAAGGGCTCCATTCTCGGTGTCTAGATGAATGCTATCTCTTCTGCGTCACGGCAGGCTTGGAAAAATCTTCGAGTTCCTTTGCGTCCTTTGATGCCCACGCCGCAGATTCTTATTCCAGTACTTGCCAAAGCTCTATAGCGGATAGGTGTTATCTCTGGCAGATAACGCTAAGGTCCTTTCGAGTGGCGTCAGGCATGACCTGGGATGGGATAACGCCGATTGTAGAGGTAGGTGTCGCTTGAGAGCTTCCCCGCTGAGGTCGACCATCCCAGGGCTTGCCGCCAGGCTAGGGGCGGCATGGACAGCGTAGAGTGTCCAAGGAATGAGTTGGAGATGCTGCTAGCTTGTCAGAAGCCATTAGGTTGTCATGTCAGACTATTGCTTCGCCATTCTGGTTGGCTTGTGAGAAAACGCCAAGACATAGCCGCAACCAAAGTAGAAAATGAAGATTCGTTCTTCATGCAGAGAGAGAATATGGCGGTGATGGACCAGAGGTGACTAGAGGACAGTCCTCAAGACTCAGAGCCCAACCAAAAATTGTTGACAAAATCGACAATAACTATGTGCCCACAGCCCAACCGAAAACGGTCCTGGTATGCAATACCAATGACATGGAGGCAGCTCATGACAAGGAGACAGCTGATAACATTGAGGCAGCCCCTAACTCTGAGGCGGCTAATAACAAGGAGGCATGCTGATAACATGGCGGCACCTGACAAGGAGGCCACTAATGACATAGAGGCATCGCTCACATGGAGGCACTCGCTCACATGGAGGCACCACAAATCACATGGAGGCATCGCTCATATGGAGGCATCACAAATCACATGGAGGCGTCACTCACATGGAGGCATCACAAATCACAAATCACATGGAGGCACTCGCTCACATGGAGGCGTCACTCACATGGAGGCATCACAAATCACAAATCACATAGAGGCACTCGCTCACATAGAGGCGTCACTAACATGGCGGCATCACTCACATGGAGGCACTCGCTCACATGGAGGCATCAGTAATATGGCGGCATCACTCACATGGAGGCACTCGCTCACATGGAGGCATCACTAACATGGCGGCATCACAAATCACATAGAGGCATCGCTCACATGGAGGCATCACAAATCACATGGAGGCACTCGCTCACATGGAGGCGCCACAAATCACATGGAGGCATCGCTCATATGGAGGCATCACAAATCACATGGAGGCGTCACTCACATGGAGGCATCACAAATCACAAATCACATGGAGGCACTCGCTCACATGGAGGCGACACTAACATGGCGGCATCAGCGTCACTAACATGGCGGCACCACTCACATGGAGGCACTCGCTCACATGGAGGCATCACTAACATGGCGGCATCACTCACATGGAGGCACTCGCTCACATGGAGGCATCACTAACATGGCAGCATCACTCACATGGAGGCACTCGCTCACATGGAGGCATTACTAATATGGCGGCATCACAAATCACATGGAGGCACTCGCTCACATGGAGGAATCACTAACATGGCGGCATCACTCACATGGAGGCACTCGCTCACATAGAGGCATCACTAACATGGCAGCATCACTCACATGGAGGGAGTGTTCACATGGAGGCATCACTAATATGGCGGCATCACTCACATGGAGGCACTCGCTCACATGGAGGCATCACTAACATGGCGGCATCACTCACATGGAGGCATTCGCTCACATGACGGCATCACTCACATGGAGGCACTCGCTCACATGGAGGCATCACTAACATGGCGGCATCACTAACATGGAGGCACTCGCTCACATGGAGGCATCACAAATCACATAGAGGCATCGCTCACATGGAGGCATCACAAATCACAAATCACATGGAGGCATCGCTCACATGGAGGCATCACAAATTACATGGAGGCACTCGCTCACATGGAGACATCACTAACATGGCAGCATCACTCACATGGAGGCACTCGCTCACATGGAGGCATCACTAATCACATAGAGGCACTCGCTCACATGGAGGCGTCACAAATCACATGGAGGCATCGCTCACATGGAGGCATCAGCGTCTTCACTATTTCGATATTTCATCAACTTTCCTGCACATTCTCAAATGTTGTCTTGCCATGTTAGTAAAAATAACATATAATGACAAGTATTAGTTGCCCTTAGAGGCTTTCACCCGCATATATCGGGGTGTCGTTGATGTCTCTTTTTCCATCCAAACTCGTTGGATCCGGCCTTGCCGTGAACCGCCTGCAATATTGACGCGGTTTTACGCTGCTCGGAGCTACCTGCAATATTGACACGGCTTTACACTATAGGCCACCTACAAATTGTGCGGTTTTATGCCGTAGCTACCTACAATATTGCATGCTTTCACATTCCCCAGGATTTCAATCTGTACTCCACTTGAGTACCTGCATTGTTAGCTGCACAAATACACTAACAGAGTTTGCTAACTTCGGTTAGCTTCCTCTAAGAATGTTAAAAATAGAGGTAAGGGGAAAATGATAATCTTAAAGGTGATAGCGATACCTTAGGGGAATAAACAAGGAACTCGGCCGTTGTTTCTTGCATTTACGAAGGAGAATGACAGGTCGTTGGAGACCTTTTTCGGTGATGAGAGAATGGCCTCATGACATTATGAGGGCTCTTCAAACGGGGTAGATATTCACCCGATAAATAATATAAAGATCCATCCGGGGTAGATATTCACCCGATAAATTGACTTTTGCAACTGTCGTAATAGCGGAAAACTGACGATGGATAAATAATCAGATATAAAGCAGGACTAAGCTGCAACCAGACAACTACTTGTGACTGAAGAATTCTGTTGTGGCGTCACTTTGAGGCTACATACCGCCCAGTTAACATCGACATCTCGTCTAGGTGTCTTCATAATAATTGTAGCCCTTCGAACTGCCTTCAAATCGAGCTATCACACACAGAATTCCGAGCACGTATGGAAAGGATATGATTTTCCCCGCGAAACCTGATATGACTGGCCAGCAATGTACTTTTCTGGGCGGTAACGCTAAAAGTCCTGAGACTTCTGATGACATGGCAAGGGCAACAACGGTAGGGGCGACAGCTGCTAGGGCGACACCCCATAACAAAGCGGCCCCCGATAACATAGGGCGACATCTGATAACGAAGCGATACCCGATAACATAGGGCGACATCCGATAACAAAGCGACACCCGATAACATAGGGAGACATCTGATAACGAAGCAACATCTGATAACATAGGGCGACATCCGATAACGAAGCGACACCCGATAACATAGGGCGACATCTGATAATGAAGCGATACCCGATAACATAGGACGACATCCGATAACAAAGCGGCACCCGATAACATAGGGTGACATCTGATAACGAAGCGGCATCTGATAACGAAGGGCGACAGATGCTAGGGCAACACCCGATAAGGAAGCGACATCTGATAACAAAGGACGACAAATGCTAGGGCGACACCCGATAACGAAGCGACATCTGATAACAAAGCGACATCCGATAACATAGGGCGACATCTGATAACATAGGGGGACATTCGATAACGAAGCGACACCCGATAACATAGGGCGACATCTGATAACGAAGCGACACCCGATAACATACACCCGATAACATAGGGCGCCATCTGATAACAAAGCGGCACCTGATAACATAGGGCGACATCTGATAACGAAGCGGCATCTGATAACGAAGGGCGACAGATGCTAGGGCGACACCCGATAACGAAGCGACATCTGATAACAAAAGGCGACAGATGCTAGGGCGACACCCGATAACGAAGCGACATCTGATAGCAAAGGGCGACATCTGATAACGAAGCGACATCTGATAGGGCGACACCCCATCCAAGGTCACGCATGATGTCACTCCATATGACGTCACCTCGCCTGACGTCACTCCCTAGCACACAAGCGACATCTTTCGTCTTTTTCCCAGAAACTCAAATATCACCTTTATTCGTTTCCTCCTTTCCAGATCTGATTTTCTTAGCACACAATAATAATAATACCACTGTTTCTCTCCCTCTTTGTTTTTCTTTTCCAAATCTGATCTCTTTTTTGGTGTACCACAATAATAATTAATTGATCAAATAAATTCATCTTATGGGATCCGAACAGAACTTGAATCTCATGGTAAATCCATAACCAGAAAAACCAGCAGCAATGATGGAGATAAATATGCATACGGAAAGGAGAGCCTTTAGATCTCAAGGAACTCACTTGAAGGTCTAAATGCTCTCAATGAAAGCACCATTTTGATAATAATTAAGGGGATTGTACCCGGGGTAGGAAGGATCCTGGTGATCTTCTCCTCTGAAGGGGTAATCCACGCTGCTGGTACACCTGCAAGGCACCGGAGGGGGTCCCCGGTGCAGGTACTCCGACGATCAAGTCAGTATAGTAGTAGATCGTATGGTAAAGTAGAAGTATGAGGGAAAGAGTAGTGAGAGAGCGTAGAGAGAGAGTAGTGTGTCTAGTGAGAGAGAGTCCTTAGTGAGAGAGAGTTCCCCCCCCCCCCCCTTCCTACCTAAGGGGGGGTATTTATAGGAGATTTGGTAGAGAGCACTATCTTGGGATGCTGACACGTATGGCCTACCGGGTGTGGGAATAAGCGCCATATCGTGCTGGATACCCCCCTCCCCCACCGCTGACGTCGACCACCCCCGGTAGCAGGAATAGCAGGAGGCCAAGCAGGCCCTACAGTAGCTGAAGGTGACGGTACCCCCTGTCAGGACTAAAATGCTCTGGGAGGTATGTCAATAGTTATCACAGTTTAAATAGGAAGTTTGGATTAGTTATTTTTGGGTATCATAAATGTATTGTGTGGCCTAAAAAAAGAAGTGGGTATCATAAATGTATTGTGTTTGTTGTAGATGAGTACCCAAGGAACTAGAAGTAAAGTACCCAAGGCTGTTTGGCACAGGAGTATAGTGCATACTTTCTGTGATATTTACATCCGAGCTATTGAAAAAATGTTTAGGCCACACACTCATTTCAACAACAAGGGTGGGACTTTATTATCAATGAGTTCCGTAAACAAACTACATTAGATTATGGGCAAAAACAGCTTAAGAACAAATGTGATGCTTTAAAAAAAGAGTATAAATTATGAAAACATTTGATGCGTAATGAGACGGGGTTAGGATGGGATACAAATAAAAATACTATTGGTGCAGATGATGCGTGGTGGGAAGAAAAAATCAAGGCTAGTTTTTAGTTCTTTGCATTTTATTTGCTCTACTTTCTTTGTTTTTATAACATAATTGCTGCATGATGGATCATTTTGGATCTCTTTAAATGTGTAGGTAAACCCGAGTTTTGGAAATTTCAGAATTGGTGGAATTGAACCTCAACTTGAAGAGAAATTAGAGTTGATGTTTTCCACCATCGTAGCTACCGAGGAGTTTGCTATATCACCCGGATGTAATGTGAACGTTACACCTCAGGAGGAGCAAGCTGATGTTGAAGGTTACACCTCAGTAGAGGGGATTCCATTTGAAGAAAGTTTGGATGAGATGTTTGAGACTGGAATAGGAGGTACTCAACCGGGCATTGCAAGTAATAGGAGGAGGACAAATGTTGAAGTAGGGGGTAGTGACAAGTCAAGCATCCCTTTCAAGAAAGGGAAGAGGCAATCAAGGGGGGGGGGGGGGGGGGCAGCAATGCTATCTAGACACCTCGATACATTGGTTGGTGCGGTGGCCTCTAGGAGTTCAACGGGTACCTCAAGAGTTACTGAACCTGAAGTCCTTTCCCTGAGAGAGATTGTGGCTGACCTAAAAACCATACTAGGGCTCGATATCAACGGGGACATGTTTATGTTTGCGACTGAATTTCTTGAAGATAAACAGAAGAGAGAGGTCTATACTGAGTTTGAATCACCAGCACACAAGTTGAACTAGTTGACTTATCATTTTATCCATAAGGGGCCGAATAAGAATATGTAGTTCAGTTTAGGTCCCTATATTAGTTATTATGTATGAGTGTTATGTTAGAATTTTATTGTTAAAACATTAGTTAATGTTATGTTGTGAATTAAACTTTTGTTAATTCAAATGCCATAATATGTTGAGACTCTTTTGTCCAGTTCTTTACTTTCACATGGTCATGGTTTCCAAAGTATGATGTTTAATAATATTTTATGAGTTCCTGCTATTTCTTAGTGCATAACACTATGTTATACATAAAATACAATTTTCTTCAGAGTGTATTATTATTTGCAGGCAAAATCACCAGTGCGAACGTTAGATGAACTTTCAGTTTCTGAATTTGCTTGAAGCCCTTATTTTCCATCAATCTTGGAGAGGGTCCAGGAGGATAGTTCAAATGGAGATGTTCAAGTAAGTGAATCTAGTCCCAACAATAATTCAATAGGGCGCTTTACTGATATAGGTTTTGGAATAAGGAGAAGACATCGTTGCTATGTTGTAGTAGCACGTGCCCAATTACAATCTAATTTTAATTTAATGTATCTACCAACCAGATGCCATAATAAATAAGGAAATGAAGCCATAATAAAGAAGGAAATGAATTAAATGCTTGTACCAAACATTAGACCTCATTAAACTTTCTGTTGTAGGAAAACCAAAGTTGGCTTTCTATTTCTTTTTCTTTCTTCTATTTACCGTAGGCTCCTGTGAAGGGCAGGGAGGACAAGCTGACAGTGTGCATCGCTGCACCATAGCTTTTCTTTCCTCTATTCACCGAGTGGCTGCTGTGTGTTGTATAGAGTAGCTGTATCAAAATGTATGTAGGCTATCTCCATTGCTTGAAGAATTGCTGCTTTTGTTGATTCCGATCCGCCTAGAAGAGAAGTTGTCGTGCCCATCCCTAACATCGGTGTATATGATGAATGCTCCACGTAAGTCTCTAGCTTTTATTAATTCATTTATTTGTCACATAAATCCAACAATAAGATTTTTGAAATGTTCCTTGTAAATCATTTATATGTGATCCTTGGCATGTTGTTTCCTTAAATAACATATATTTTAATGCTTTTTTGGTCATAGAAAATGACGAAGAAGAGTTTTGGCAGTTAATGTATGCTACAACTACAACTATCAGTACGTATTATTGCACTTACTTGTATAAAGAACCGTGCATGACCTCATACCAAACAAGAATGAAATGGTTGACTGAGGTATTGTCTGGTAGGGATTTACGGTCTACAAATATGTTCAGGATGGATAAAGATACAGTACTAGAACTAGTGAGCACATTACAATCAGCTTGCAAATTAGAGTCATCACGAAGAATGCCAGTTCATGAGAAAGTGTTTATGTTTTTATATACTGTCGCCTTAGGTGCTTCAAACAACCACGTTTGTGAACGATTTCAACACTCTAGTGAAACAGTTAGTAGAGTTTTTAATCAAGTATTAGATGCTGTGTGGTCATTATCAGAGAACATCATTCGTCCTGGAGATTTCAATAGTGTCCCGCCACAAATTTCGAATGATACAAGATATATGCCATATTTTAAGGTATGGTAAAAAATTAATTTAATTTACATTTTATATTTATATATACGTTATGCATATTTAATACAACTAAGAATTGATTACAATTTCTTCTAGGATTGTATTTGAGCCATAGACGGAACACATGTATATGCTTGTTTCGCTCTAGAAGATCAAATTAGATACATTGGCAGAAAAGGTATCCCGACTCAAAATATCATGGCAGCATGTAGTTTTGACATGCAATTCATTTATGCTTGCGCCGGATGGGAAGGCACAACCCATGATACTCGCATTTTCAATTCTATAGTCAACAATCCAAAATGGAAATTCCCTAAACCACCTCTAGGTTAATAATATTTTTTCATTGCCTAAATTGGTTTACTTGCTTCATTCCCATTTGTTCTGTTTTGTTATTTGGGATAACTTCTTGCACTTGTATATGAACCAGAATACTTGAATTAGGGAATCACAATTGAATTTAAGGTAATAATTATTACGGTATTAATAACGTTGATTTATTTATGATATTAAGTAAGTATTACGTGGTAGATGCTGGATATCCTGAGGTTAATGGGTATTTGAAACCTTACAAGAGTACAAGCTATCACTTGCCTGATTTTCAACGAGGGTAACCACCAAGGGGTCGGAAGGAAACCTTTAATCGGGCACATTCTTCATTACGATGTTGTATAGAATGAACATTTGGAGTCTGGAAGACAAGGTGGAAAATATTACGTGACATGCCTTCGTATCCATTTCCAACGCAAGCTAAAATTGTAGTCGCTTCTATGGTTTTGCATAATTTTATACGAAGAAAAACTCTAAATGATCCTGGTTTTAGAAGATTGGATGAGAATCCTGATTTTGTGCCAGATGATATTTTTCCGGATACGGAGGGATTTTCACAAGATATGATGCATATGGGTGAAGGAAGTATGCAAAGTGAAGCAAGTAATAGTGAAATGTTACCTATGAATGTAATTCGTAACTCAATAGCTAATAGCTTAATAATGAATAAGTAATTCAGATTTATATATGTAAAACTTTAAAATAGTTGCTCAATATTTAACTTTTTTTTCTTCTACTAATGAAGTTTTAATTCTTGTTATAAATAAAATGTTAATTATTTATTTAAAGAAATAGATTGATTTAAAATGTTAATTATTTGTTTAAAGAAATAGATTGATTTAAATAATCTATATAGATACTAAAAAATATTAATTATAATGTCCAAAACAAATTGTGTCCTTTATAGTCATTTTACATTCCAACCATAGTTTTAACAGCAGTTTTTACCAAACGCCATAAACAACTTCTGGTTTCTCACAGCACTTTTAACAAATATTTACCAAACAACATACTGGTTTTTCCATAAGTGTTTTTCACACCACTTTTTCCCACAACACTTTTCCAACCAGAACCAAAACGCCAAACAAGTCCTAATTCGACCTTCAAGCCACCTAATTTGTTTTGTACCATTGTGTCACTGGCATTACAACAATGAATTTCACCCGGGAAAAGTTGGATAGTTGTGTCACTTGCTGTTAAACTAACAAAATGGTGCCAGAACAATACTTCCAAATCCATATAATTTGCAATTACTTTGAAAACTCATATAAATAAATTACTCCTGGGGTAATAATTAAGCTTACACATTTTTTTCAGTAATAATTAACAAAGCTTACACATTTTTTTCAGTAATCACATGGACAAAAAGGTGAAATTGGTAAATTCTTATAACATTAGTAGCATTATCATCCAATGGAACTTGGAGGGCCAATTTGTACTTTTTCCTTTCAATAGAAAAAATTCACAATAGTCTCTGCAATCGTCAGCTAAAGTAAGCATGGAGGATCTTCTGTCTTTCCTCCCTCTATGGTTAACTTATCAAAAGTCCTAAACGATTCATGTTCTAGGTATGGATGTTATGAGACAACTTATGGCAGCAGATTAAACCTGCAATATTCTTTGTGCCTAAATTCTATTTTCTGTTGATGCAAACACAAGCTGCAGTAGTAAGTCAGCGACAAGTCGTCTGAAGTCGGATGACGGTCACACGGAGTAACTAAATCAGTTACAAGAAGTTAGTTAGGAAGGAGTTAGTTACATTTTCTGGGTTTAAGTTCTAATTGTAAAGGATCAGAGTGCATTCACGTTTTTGCTGCCAATTAATCAAACAGATTCTTGTTATTGTTCCTCAATCTCATTGAGTGGTTCCCTCAACGTAGCTAGTGGTTTCCTAATTACATTGAGTGGTATTCCTATTGCTTGTGCAGCAGAATCAGATCCAGACTCCTTGGATCTTGACAATGGAAAGCAAGAAAACCCAACTTGGTAGATCATTCAAATGAAAGGAATGTCTGGTTTCTGAGTTTTCCAGGTATTTAAAGTTATTAATGCTACTCTTTCTTCCTTTCTTCTTTTTCTCTCATCTGCCCAATAGCATAAATGCCATTTTTTTGGTGAGAAAAAAGGGCAAACCCAGAAACAATGAACATAAATGCCACTTTGCTGCAGCTTATGGGTTCTATTCTGTTATGCAGATATGATATAATGTGCATAATCTGAAGGCAAACTGAAGTATTTTCTTCATTTTCATTGACAAACTTGTAACAATAGCATGTAATAATCTCAGTACGTTTCTTTTGACCATCTGTTTATTCCTCTGGTAAAAGTTGATTGCTTGGAATTTCAACTAATTCATGAGTTTACTAATTTAACTACTAGACGGAGATGGATTTTAATGATCTTCTAATGTCGGAAGTGTTCCTTGCAGGAATGATGAGATCATGGTCAGTGCCCGCTCTGGTTTGTAGCTCGGAACCTCATGCCCGGCTCCTCTCACCGTCAAAAAGGTCAGTCCTTTGTATCCCACCACATACCCTCCAACCTGCCACCATAACCAAGATGTGTTACTTTGTTCCTTATCATATTTAAACCAGTACAATTTTACGAGCTTTGCATTCAGTATTCAGTGTGTAAGATCAACAATTTACCTCGCCATTTAGGTTCCATGCTCGCCACTTTTCTACTACTGGAAGATTGAAGGTGTTTATGGCATACCTGGAGGTTGTTACTGATACAACCGCATCGATGTCACCGCTGCAGGTACCATTTTAGAATTATGTTCAAATATTAGATGTTGCAACTTGCAACTAAGGATATATACTTTTGTTTGTCAGTATTTCATTGGGGTGAAAAAATAAACTAAAGTGCTGTTATTTGATTACCAAAAGAAAATGGGACAGTAGATCAACTTTAAGTGAATTGTGACTTGTTAGACAAATGGCATTTCAGTTACAACCTTTTTTCTATGTCAATTTTTTGTTTAGCATAAGATTTTGTCAAAGTTTGTTTCCTATGTTTCAACTATTATTGTTATGCTTCTCTGTCATTTGTAAACCATTTCATAAGTGGCTGGTAAGTAGGAGATTTGTTATGACTTTTCATGTATAAAAGTCAGCAGCTCATTGAATAAAATAGGGTTAAATACAAAAAAAGTCAGTCTAATTGATTGACTTTTTTCATCCCTCTGTTTTTTTTGAGACATTTTTAGTACTCCGAGTCAATAAAATGACTTTTTTCATCCCTCACCCTAACGCCGTCCACGTTTTCCGTCAGTTCGCTGACGTGGCATGCCACGTGTCGCTGACACAGCACTGACTTCTGACGTGGCCTGCCACGTCACACAAAAAGATGACAAGGCATGACACGTGGCGGTGACACGTCAATGACTGCTGACGTGTCACGCCACGTCAGCAAAGGGCCAACTCTTAAAACATGATACCAAATCTAGCATTGACTTCTGACGTGGCCTGCCACGTCACACAAAAAGATGACAAGGCATGACACGTGGCGGTGACACGTCAATGACTGCTGACGTGTCACGCCACGTCAGCAAAGGGCCAACTCTTAAAACATGATACCAAATCTTGCATGAGGTTGGGCTCGAACCCATGACCTCATGCTTGAGGTTGAGCTCTACCAACTGAGCTACACACATTTTGTGTCAACATGTAATACAATCTGACTATTACTTCCCTTATTTTTCAACAATAACACTCAAACATTTTCCAACTTTTGTGCAGATCATCTCTCGACCCGAGGTTGTTTTAAATTATTAATTATTATGTTGTTAAATATTTAAATTTTATTATAAAATTATTAATATTTCAATTTTCAAATAAGATATATCTGTTTTGTTCATATATTTATTATATATAAATTTAATTATGGGTGGGCTATTAGTACTTCTAATTATTTATTTGCATTTTTTTATATATTTAAATTTTAATGGACAAAATGATAATAGTTTGATAATAGTTTGTCTATTAAAATTAAAATATATAAAAAAATTAAAATTTTAATTTCTAATTATTTATTGGCATTTTTTTATATATTTAAATTTTAATGGACAAATTGATAATAGTTTGTCCATTAAAATTTAAATATATAAAAAAAATTGATAATAGTTTGTCCATAAAAATTTTAATTTTTTCTATAATAGTTTATCAATTTTTTTTATATATTTAAATTTTAATGGACAAACTATTATCAATTTTTTTTATATATTTAAATTTTAATGGACAAATATTATCAATTAATAATTTAAAACAACCTCGGGTCGAGAGATGATCTGCACAAAAGTTGGAAAATGTTTGAGTGTTATTGTTGAAAAACAAGGGAAGTAATAGTCAGATTGTATTACATGTTGACACAAAATGTGTGTAGCTCAGTTGGTAGAGCTCAACCTCAAGCATGAGGTCATGGGTTCGAGCCCAACCTCATGCAAGATTTGGTATTATGTTTTAAGTGCTGGCCCTTTGCTGACGTGGCGTGACACGGCAGCAGTCATTGACGTGTCATGCCTCGTCATCTTTTTGTGTGACGTGGCATGCCACGTCAGAAGTCAGTGCCATGTCAGCGACACGTGGCATGCCACGTCAGCGAACTGACGGAAAACGTGGACGGCGTTAGGGTGAGGGATGAAAAAAGTCATTTTATTGACTCGGAGTACTAAAAATGTCTCAAAAAAAACAGAGCGATGAAAAAAGTCAATCAATTAGACTGCAGGGACTTTTTTTGTATTTAACCCAATAAAATATTGTGGAAAGTTTCAAACTTTTTCAATCTATTTTAAACCCCATTTGATCTAACAGTGGTAGCGGAGCCCCAATTGATCTTAGAGGGCCAAAACCATTTTTTCCAAAACACCAAAACCATTTTCTAATCCTAAAAACACTAATGGCATGCAGCAGCCAAACTTTAAATGTACCCATCATCTTCACTAGTGACAATTATCATATATGGTCAGTAAAGATACAATCTTTGTTTGAAGTATATGATCTTTGGGAATTTGTTTCTGAAGACAAACAAATCCCACTACTACCTGAAAATCCAACTTTAAATCAGATCAAGTACAACAATGAAGAAAAGTCCAAGAAAGCAAAATGCCAAGTCTCTTCTTCAAAATGTTGTAGTAGAACATGTGTTTCATAGGATCATGGCTTGTAACACAGCAAAGGAGGCTTGGGACAAACTAAAAGAAGAATATCAAGGCAGTGATCGAACACGTCAAATGAAGGTGCTGAATCTGAAAAGGGAGTTCGAGTCTCTGCATATGCAGGAGAATGAAATGATTGGTAAGTATGTTGATCAAATTTCTGCAATTGTCAATAATATTAGATTGCTTGGTGAAGATTTTTCAGACAAAAGGATTGTGGAGAAGGTTCTCGTGACTCATCCTGAGAGGTTTGAGTCCAATATCTTATCTCTTGAAGAATCTAAGGATTTAAACACAATCTCTTTAGGAGAGCTGATGAGTGCTCTCCAAGCATAAGAGCAAAGAAGGACCATGAGGCAGGAGAAGGTCACTAAAGGAGCCTTCTATGTGCAAAGGCAAAATTTTGGTAAAGGAAGACAACAATCTGATCAGAAGAATAAGGCTGTGAATGGAAATGATAAGAAGTCATTCCCTCCTTGCAAACATTGCAAAAAGACAACACATCTGGAGAAGTATTGCTACTGGAGGATTGATGTTGTATGTGGCAATTGTAAACAGTTAGGGCATATATCCAAAGTCTGTAAATCCAAAGACAAAGCTTCCAAGCATGCACAGCTAGTTGAAGTTAGTGATGTACAAGAGGAGCAACTCTTTGTAGCTTCGTGTTTTTCAACAAACAATTCTGATGATAACTGGTTAGTTGATAGCGGTTGCACACATCATTTGTGCAAAGAGGCTGAAATGTTCAGGGATCTTGATGACACGTTCAAATCAAGAGTAAAGGTGGGGAATGGAGAGTTCTAAGATGTCGAAGGAAGAGGTTCAGTTGTTGTATCAACAACCTCAGGTATCAAAATCATTCTAGATTTTCTTTATACTCCTGACATTAGCCAAAATCTGTTGAGTGTTGGATAGATGCTTGAGAAGAATTACTCGTTGTATATTAAGGATCGAAAATGCACCATTTTTTATCCTTCTGGTGAAGAACTATTCAGCATGAAGATGAAAAATAGATCTTTTGCTGCTGTTTGGCATTGGAAAAAATAAGAAAATGTTCAGTTGGATCTTTTTCCAAAAGAACAGCCACAACTTGCTGCAGATGAACTTGTTGATGACATACCAGTGAGGGGGACCAAACCCTTAGAAGAAATTTATCGAAGGTGTAGCTTTGTTGTTGCTGAACCAACAAGCTATGCTGAAGCTCAAGACTCACAAGAATGGAGGAGAGCCATGCAAGCTGAGCTAGATTTGATCAACAAGAATGGAACTTGGAAGCTTGTTGATAGGCCTACAAATCGCAAGGTGATAGGTGTGAAATGAGTGTTTAAGACAAAGCTCAATCCAGATGGTTCACTTTGCAAACACAAAGCCAGATTGGTGGTGAAAGGCTATGCACAACGAAATGGTGTAGACTTCCAAGAAACTTTTGCTCTTGTAGCAAGGTATGACACAATCAAGCTTCTTCTTGCATTTGCGACTTATAATTCCTGGCAAATTCATCAGCTTGATGTAAAATCAACATTTCTAAATAGTTTACTTGCTGAAAAGATCTATATAGAGCAGCCAAATGGTTTCTTAATTCCTGGCAAAGAAGACAACGTATATGTCATGAAGAAGGCCTTGTATGGCCTGAAACAAGCCCTAAGGGCTTGGTATGAAAGAATGGACAGTCATCTCATCCAACTTGGTTTCAGCAGAAGTTAGAGTGAAGCTACTTTGTATGTGAAAGACACTGATGGTGAGACTTTAATTGTTTCAATTTATGTTGACGACATGCTTGTGACAGGGAACAAAATTGAGCTGATCCAGAAGTTCAAGGATGAGATGGAAAAAATATTTGAAATGACTGATCTTGGAGTTATGAAATACTTCCTAGGCATGGAAGTGATGCAGTCAAATGATGGCATTTTTATATGCCAGCAAAATTACATTTCAGATATTCTAACCAAGTTTAAAATGCAAGACTGCAAACCTACCAGCACTCCGATTTCCACAGGTTTGAAGCTTGGCAAAGATGAGTTCTCTGAAAAAGTGGATGAAAGTATGTATAGAAGTTTGATTGGCAGCCTTCTATATCTCACTGCAAGCAGACCTGACATACTGTTTGCTGTAAGTTTACTCTCTAGATTCATGCATTCTCCTAGAGAAACTCATTTTATAGCTACTAAAAGAGTGTTGAGGTACATTAAAGGGACTAGCCTATTTAGGATATTCTTCCCAAAGTATGAAAAAGAGGCTTTGAAGCTAATTGGTTATTCTGATAGTGATTGGGGTGGTTGTGTTGATGATTCTAAAAGCACCTCTGGATATATTTTTTCTTTGGGCACGTGTTTCTTCAGCTAGTGTTCAAGAAAGCAAGAGACTACAGCTCAATCAATAGCATAAGCTAAGTATATTGTTGCTGCCTCTACTATAAATCAAGCAATTTGGCTAAGGAAGATGTTGGAAGACTTGGGGTGTAAACAAACAAAAGCTACAAAGATTATGTGTGATAACAGCTCAGCGGTTTCAATCTCAAAAAATCCATTATTCCACGGTCGTACTAAGCACATCAAGATCAAGTTTCACTTTATTAGAAAAGTTCAGCAAGCAAAATAAGTGTTCTTTGATCACTGCTCCTTGATCACTGCTCATCTGAAGATCAACTTGCAGACATTTTCACCAAGTCATTACCAAAGGAAAGGTTTGAAGATTTGAGACAAAGAACTGGTGTTTGTCATCGAAATGCCAAGGAGGAGTGTTAGACAAATGACATTTCAGTTACAACCTTGCTTCTATTTCAGTTATTTTTTTTAGCATAAGACTGTCAAAATTTATTTCCTATGTTTCTGCTATATTGTTATGCTTCTCTGTCATTTGTAAACCACTTCATAAGTGGCTGGTTAGTAGGAGATTTGTTATGATTTTTCATGTATAAAAGTCAGCAGTTCATTGAATAAAATATTGTGGGAAGTTTCAACCTTTTTCAATCTATTTTAAACCCCATTTGATCTAACATGACTAACCTGAATATCCATAGTCTAATTCCACTTTCCATCAGGTTCTTTATGATGGGCAAAACAGTCGCAGGTTTGTCGATCCACTGCTGTAGCTTGCCTCTAAGCAATGAAGATACAAATTTAGGTTTTAGTCCATCTTTGTTATGCTGTGGGCAAATAGTAGAGAAAAAAGGTTATTAATGCATACCCGCAATGTGTCCAGTTTGTAGCTTTTGCATGGAGAGCTGCTTGCACCTCAGGACGATTTAGATAAGATTTGACATAGAGAGTGGAGCAGGGATCAAATTCTGTGACCTGATGATAAAGGATCAATATATGCACTTATTGGGAAAAAAAGGGAAATTCATAAATGCCCGACTAGTGTTTTGAATTAGCGAATTGAAATGCATTCATCTATATATTTTATTGGCTGCATCCTTTTGTTAGTAACTGTTTACTAGTCTCGTGAGAAACACAAAAGGGTTATTATTAAGATTGTTTCTTTTCAGGGGCAGAGGCACTTACTGAACCAGTAGGACCAGAACTTTTTCCTGGCCGGCAGACTGGTGCGTAGATGTTGTATTCGTCAAGTAACCCAACTTCATCCTCTCCTTGGTTCTGATATTGATTGCAGATGCTTGAGAAGTTACCGGTAATAAAGTCACAATACTTGTTAATTGCGGCGCTGGTTTCATCTGAGTTCATGGCATGTGTCCAGTAAAAATCATAGGTTCCCTTTACAGTAGTTTTTAGATCTATGTATGCATTTCCAATCTGTGACATCAAAAGTTGCAAGACCTCAGCTCTCTGATGACCGTTTTGGGCATGGATTAAAAAAATAAAAGGCGTTATGAGGATGCTAGATTAGCTTTAGGCTCTAAACTTACAGCTATGCCTTTCAGATTGACGATGGTTTTATTTGCGCGCTTGTTGTGAAACTGAATCGTGTAAGCAAGCTGAGGCACATAGTGACCAGCATAGCTTTCTCCAGTTAAATATAAATCTCTAGTTTTGTATTGGGGATACCTTTCTAGCCAGTTTACCAGGAAAGTGTAAGCATCATCTGCTGTTTTCCTGTCCCCAGTGATGTAATCTGAGGAAGTGTTTGAATATGAAAACCCAACTCCTGCCGGGGATTCTAAGAAGATCACATTCGCAACTGCCATTTTGTTATGTTAAACATGTTAAATGCCGATAAAGGTAAGAATTAAGTAAATTCAGTTGTAGTTTTTCTCGTTTTGGGTCTATATATTTAAGAGTTACCATTGTTCCATGCATATTCATTTCTGTATAGTGTCTTTCCATCACTGTTGACTCGGAAAGGTCCCAATTCTTCCATGGCTCCGAATCCGAAAGAGGAGCATCCTGGCCCTGTTGTATAAACAAACCATCATTCTTTTACTTGTTCTGTGAAAAACTATGGCCCTTTCAACTGTAGAAAGTCTTCTTGCTTTTTGTTTGAAATCTATGAACCAGAATGACTATGTTGTTTACTGATACAAAACTAAGTGGATTATTACTGTACCAGTGACAGCTGAAAATTCAAAAGTAATGTTAGTGTGAGAAAGGTATGGTTAAATGATTGTTGACAGTATAATAGCATTAAGGAGCAGGATTCTTAAGTAAGGTCATGTCACTGTACTTATTTGTTTAGTGGAGGGGAATTTTGTGGTCTCTAGGTCCTTCCTACTCATTTGATCATTGAACATATATCATAAAAGCACTGCAATAAATTCAACTCTGTGCTGTATTCCACTAAACATTATCTTCTGAAACTGTGAATTGTGATGAATAGTTGAAATTGAAAACATGTGATTATGCTTAAATTTCAGTGATGACAGTGGAAGCATGATATACTACAGTGACTTTCACCAGTGATGATTTTCAAAAAGAATGATATTGGTTTTCTAAATTTGGCTCAGTTTTCTTGTTTATGAGCTAAAAAGGGTCTGTCTTTGCAGGAAACGATGAATCTTTTTGTACTGATCATAAAAAACCACAGATTCCCTTTACAGTAGTTATTAGATCTATGTATGCATTTCCAATCTGTGACATCAAAAGTTGCTAGACCTCAGCCCTCTGATCTATGTATACAGTTTTTTCCTTCTTTTTTTCTTCTTTGGCTATAATTGAAATTCTGAGTATTGTAAGCTAATCATTTGTGTTTTTTGTGTTTACCTCCATTGAGCCAGAGCACCAGTGGTTTCGAGGAAGCATTTCTGGGAGATTCGACAAAGTAATAGAACAGTGATCTTCCATGGTTCGGATCTACTGTGACATAGCCTGCATACTGATTGAAGTCCACTCCTGCAGCAGGCTGTCCTGGCAAGCTACTGATTCTGCTACTCTCTGCTAATTTTGCTTGTGGTCCAATGTACACTGGCGATAATGGCTGCTTATCAGTTTCATCAACTTCCCATGACTCGGTTCGCAGTGGATTGTAGTAAGATTTCTGAGATTTGATCAGCTCGCGGAGAATGCTACCTTGATTGGCATTGCAAGAAATGGAGAAAGCTAAGAGGAGGAGCAGCAGAAGAAATTTGGGAGGTATTAGGGTCATTTTCTCTCTTTTTAGTTGCTAGAAATTAGTTAAGGTTGCTTAGAAATGTGTGCTATATGGTATGCCACTATATAAGCAAGTGCTACTTAACGTGGTAGACTTTTTTTGGTGGCTAAATTTTTTCTCTTTTTCTCTACGTTGTTTTGAGATAATAGAAATAATTTTATTCGAGTATTATTAAATTTGAAAAAGTTTTTTTTCTTTTTTTATGATGTATAGTTTTATTTCATTTCTCTTACTAAAAATTGAAATCTAACCATTCGAACAAAACCACAATACTGTCCGAACATTATTAAGCTGCGTAGCTTAATTCCTTATACTCGAATTTTAAATTTGAATGAAGGGGTACACGAGTGGCTTAATAATACTTAGATGACAACTATGGTTGGCGGTGGTTTGATTTTACCCTGGAGTGATTAACGGTATTTTAGGATGTCTTTGTATTTTGTCATTTTTTTTGGACTGATTTGAGTTATCATTTTTCTCTATGTATGCACGTCAAGAAAGTAAAGGAAATAGGTGATCCATAAAAAGTGAAGAAAAAAAATGGGATAAAGATACTGAAGATATTTTTTTTTTTGTTTTATTATTGTACTGTATAGTATATAGACATTGGACATGATTTAAAAAATATAATCATCAATTAAATAACTTTTTTTTCCCTCTTTGATCACACCCGCAAATTATTTTGGTATCAATCAACTCCCATATTCTTGTAAAATACCATTTTTCCCTCGCCCCTTCCTATGTGGTACCATGAATAGGGGTGGCCAGTCGGGATTCCCGAAATTCCGAGACCCGAACAAGAAATTATCGGAAATTCCAATTTTTATTTTTCCAATCCCGACCCAAAATGCTAAATTACATACCCGACTCTCGACTTTCCGAATTACAATTTTGGAAATCTTCGGATTTCCGAAATTTCCGAAATTTCCGAATGCAAATCAATTTACATCATAAATTCCAGTTTTCCAGTAATTTTTCAATAATTGTTCCAATAAATTTGTCCAACAAACACAACATCCATCTCAAAGCTGTCAATTTTTCAACAAATTCAAGTCTAGATCAATCAACAACAATAATAAAACAATCAAGTCTAGTTAACCAAGCATCAAATAGATTACACCCTTCTTCTCCACTGAATTTCTTCTCCACTGAATTTTTTTTCTCCAATAGATTACAAAATACATACTAAATCCAATGAAATAAGGAATACAAGAAATAATTAACATGAAAAAGAAGAGAAAGAAACAGAAGGAAGGAAGTACCTTGATGAGACGAGCTTGTTCAGTCGGTCGATTGAGGAAGATGATGGTATTTTACGGTTCGATCGATGGAGGAAGACGATGGAAAGCAATGACGTTTTATGGGTTCGGTATGGTTAATAGAGTTGAGGAAGAAGATGATGGTGTTTTACTGTTCGGTCGATGGATCCATGGAGGTGAGGTGAGGAAGAAGACGATTGATGGGTGTAGAGGGAGTCTGGGAGATGAGAGAAAGCGATGTTGCGTTAGGAACTTAGGGTTAGTCACTTAGGAAAAAGGGTGCAAAATAACAGCAGTGGGCTGGGGCGGCTGGCTAATAAATTAATAATAGCCTATATGTTAGTATTTCCTAAGTTCGGGTTTTCGGGGTACCCGAACTTTGGAAAATCATTCCCGACCTGACCCCGATATTTATTTCGGGTATCGCTTTCCGATACCCGAATTTCCGAGACCCGAAAATTTGTTTCCGAAATTTCCGAAATTTGAAAAGATCGGGTTGGAAAAATCAGAATTTCGGGTCTCGGAATTTTTGGCCAGCCTAACCATGAATATAGTAATTTTCACCTTGAGGTGAGGAATAAATACTTTTTAACTGCGTGTGCAATATAAATTGTGTTTATTATATAAAGTGGATCATTGCATTACCAAGCGGGGATAGCTCAGTTGGGAGAGCGTCAGACTGAAGATCTGAAGGTCGCGTGTTCGATCCACGCTCACCGCATATTTTAATGTTTTCCATCTTCTAAGAAAAACGGGCCTGGGCTTCATGCCATTTCCCTTCATCTTGGGCTTATTATGACTTTAAAAAGGACCGGGCTTGGGCTTTTACTCCATATTTGCAAAATGGAACATTTAAATTTATATAATTCATCTTTAAATTTATATAATATATATATATGCTTATGCCTCAGATAAAAAAAAATGTAACTAGTTTTATTGTGTCCAATTTTAATTTTAATTTTAATTTTAATTTAATTTAATTTAATTTAATTTAATTTAATTTAATTTAATTTCAACCCTCCTTAATAATGTTTGTATAACTAAACTGGAAATCTCATGCCAATGGGATTTCATTAGTTGTTTAATTGATAACAAAAATGTCCTTAAAGAGTCGAATTTAAGTTCGAATCCCACGTTCGTTTATAAATAAATAAAGAAAGAAAAGATTAAATTAAACGGGCCTGGGCTTCATGCCATTTCCCTTCATCTTGGGCTTATTATGACTTTAAAAAGGACCGGGCTTGGGCTTTTACTCCATATTTGCAAAATGGAACATTTAAATTTATATAATTCATCTTTAAATTTATATAATTCATATATATATATATATATATATATATATATATATATATATATATATATATATATATATATATATATATATGCTTATGCCTCAGATAAAAAAAAATGTAACTAGTTTTATTGTGTCCAATTTTAATTTTAATTTAATTTAATTTAATTTCAACCCTCCTTAATAATGTTTGTATAACTAAACTGGAAATCTCATGCCAACGGGATTTCATTAGTTGTTTAATTGATAACAAAAATGTCCTTAAAGAGTCGAATTTAAGTTCGAATCCCACGTTCGTTTATAAATAAATAAAGAAAGAAAAGAAACTGGAAATCTTGAAGAAAACTCAACGAACAGAAACCAATGAGTATCATGGTGCACCAGAATATTTTATTTATTTATTTTAATGTCATTTGCATCATGATTAGGAGGGCTAAATCCTGCCTGCAATCCCGTAGCAGAAGCTAATAGTTACCACGATTACCAAAATACAAGCGCACATCATTCATCCATCATCAACAAGTGCCTTAGCTAGTGCCTCCTACTCCTACTCCTACTCCTACTCCTACTCCGAATAGTTAACATGACAAAATACAGAAGATGGTTATTGCAGTTCAAGTCTTCAAGAGGCGACGCGAAAAATGCTAACATCGAGGACAACCGCATTATTGATCGGTGTGGCAGGTTCGAAGACGCACACGTCGAATTCCTGCAACTTGTTATTCACAACAAAAGTCCTCCATCCAGAAGAAAGCCCTCCACTGTGTTTGGATTTCTGATAAATATATCTGGTGCTCCACATTTTGCCATCGATGCGCAAGATTATCACTTGTTTAGCCTGGGTCTTGAGATGTATAGTCGCCCATCCCCTAGGGAGCGACTGAAGGAAGAAACAAGAGAAATACAATGAGAGAAAATACACTTGGAAAACAGTTTATTTGATCACAATCAAGACTGCCTATCGATACAAATGCCTATCAGACAAGTTGGAAATGACGACAAAAGATTAAGAGAGAAATTCAACTAAATTATACCATGAAAAATTTCCTGTCAACATGGGTAGGTTTCATTACTACCATGAAGCCGTCATTGCTTAGCGCTTTCATTGCTAACTGCAATGCATCGGTTTTCCCCTTCTCTGTTCCCTCCCTTTTACTTTTCATATGCAGCACACCGCGCATTGCATTTGAGCTGATAGGTGCATACTCAGCATCTGCATCAATCCAAAATCAATATAAGGTAACACCAACGCAATCCATCAACCATACAATTTTGGAGCATCCAACTGCACTAACAATTAATTAACTAGCAATAATCATGCCATAAGTTGGTAGAGATAAGTTTAAGAATGAGGATAGATAATGCTAAAAGAATTCATGAATTTTGAACTGGTCTAACTGTTTCCCAAATAAGGAAACAAATTTCAGAAGAAAACGTAATCCCTGCCAAGAGTTACCACAAGAGCAAAAGGAAAGATGGCTCTTTTTTTATAAATCTTATACCTTCACTGCCAACTTTTCAAGCATATTAACTGATAAATTCTTACGAACAAGAGCATGAGAACCTACCTGGTTTAACCTCACTTTTATCCGCACATGTACTCGATTCCTTATAGCTTGGCCTTGGCCCGAGATGAACAGGAGTGAACTTGATTTCCCTCTTAATCTTTTTATGAGCAGCTTCTCCCATGATGACATCTCTCCAAGAAGACGTGCCAATGTGATTATTTGCAGATTTCTCCAGTAGGGTGTCTCCATCACCTTCCTGTGAAGAAGAAGGACCAACTTCAACAGAACTTTCCCAGTTGTGATTATTTATAAATGCTTCTGGTTGAGTGCCTCCATCTTCTTCCAATAGATCAAGATGAACAGGAGTGAAGTTGATTTCCTTCCTTATCATATCGTGAGCAGTTTCTCCCATGGTCGCATCTCTCCAAGAAGTGTCGATGTGATTATTGGTTGATTTCTCCAGTAGAGTGTCTCCATCACCATCCAGTGGAGAGGAAGGGGCAACTTCAACAGAGCTTTCCCTAATGTGATTATTTGCATATAATTCTGGTTGAGTGACTCCATCACCATCTGGTAGGACAAGATGAACAGGATTGAACTTGATTTCCCGCCGTTTATGAACAACTTCTGCCATGATAGCATCTCTCCAAGAAGTGTCAATGTGATTATTTGCGGATTTTTCTAGTGGAGTGTCTCTATTGCCATCCCGTGGAGAAGAAGGGGTAACTTCAACGGAACTTTCCCCAATGTTATTATTTGCAAATGTCTCCGGTGGAGTGCCTCCATCGCCATCATGTGGTGAAGCAAGAGCAACTTTCGAAGAACTTCCCCCAATTTTCCTTTTTCTTTGGCGACCCCCATTATATTCTTCATGCCCACATTTTCTCACAAAATATGAATCTGCCTTCTCACACAGGCTCCGTCCATCAAACATTAGAACATCAAAATTTGAATCCCCGTAGTACTTAAAGATTAATAAATCCTTCTCCTGCAGAGAATGACTTGTTATGAATTCTTCCCAACCATATCTGAAAAATACAGTGCCATCGTTTGTTGTCAGCCCAACTTTCCAAGAACTACCACTAGGACCTTTAAGAGTCACAACTGCAGGTAAGTTTTTCTTCAAATTATTTGAAAACGTACTGGGGATAGGCTGCAAAACAAACACAGGAACGAACAGTAAGCTAAATATAAAATGAATAGTAATGTATTGATAAATGCTTTCATCAACCATGATCACGATTACAAAAGTGAAGAATGCTAAGGTTTAGACTGCAGAACACACAAGTCAGGGTCCTTAGATCCCACATACAGATGAAAGTTATCGCTATTTGTCGCCATGTTTTTTTTTTTTTTTATTTGATAAATTGGAAATTTTATTGAAAAAACAAGGAATTGTAACTAGATACCCAAGAGAAACAGAATATCATGAGCCTAACTACCACACTATCAAGACATCCAGGAGGAACAAGAGCCCATATAGCCACAGACTAGCCAAAATGAACAGTACAGAGGTCTACAAAGAACAGAAAACAACCTCAATTTCTTGGCCTAAAGAAGAAACAATTGTGGTAAGTTGTTCACTGTTCTAAAAAGTTGGAGACTCTTATTGCATTCGCCCTGATTCATGTGTCAAATTCCTACTATTGATTTTGTTTTCTCCATTCACAAACTCACACGAGTAGGAGAACCGATAGCATTTGTTAGAGATGGACCAAAACAAGAACATAAAACTCACATACAAGATGCAATCCAACATTATCTTTTCCAGCGTGCGAAAAGATAAATCTATTAAGTTGCACTTGTCACAAACACAGGGCATTCCCCTAAAATGCGAAAAATTAAACAAATCAGATAAAACCTTGTAGTCCTCAATCCACAACCTCAAGGATAATGTCACGAAATAACATAAAAAAGAGAGAATAGCTGAAGCTTATGGAATAGAAAACTTACAAGCTGTTGATCAAACCCAGAACTGAGAAGCTGACAGAACTGGGTGCATTGGAAACGAGTCCAGTATAATTCCTCTCCCCAGCTCCTGCAATCGATGCACACAGCTTCCCCCATTTCCACTAATTCAACAACCCTAACACCAAAACCATAATAGAAACTCAAGGTCGGTTATATACGAGCACAGTACCCAAGAATCTCAAACACAGAAAAAATCTCAAAAAATCGAAACTTTATAAAAGAGGAATGAAAAAAAAAGAAAGACCCACCTCCAAAGTAGGAAACTTTACCCAACAAAGCAGAATGATGATCACATTCCTCTTTAACTACTGCAAAAATTGATGAAATTTGTCACCGTTACGTCCAATTTATCGAGGATGGAGAGTGAAAAAGAGGAAAAAGAGCAAATTTATCTTTAAGACAAGCGAGAGTGGCAAAGAGTTGTTAAGAAAGAGAGCAACTAACATTAACAACAGAGATCGTTAACCAAAAAAGAAAAAAACAGGAAAAACAATAACAACAGAGAACGGACATGGACCTTAAATGGCGAGCCCATATGTGTCCCATGTTTTCTTTTGGTCACTTAGGGATGGGCACAGACAAATTACCATTTACCACTATTGTTGTTCTAGCACTGTACCATCTCCGTCCGGTGATGATCTGTCCCATGACAATCTTGGTGGGTTGCTGCCACGTAGAAGACAGGAATGGGAATAGGTAGAACCTGGGTCACTGCTAAATGCTAATGGTCCAATGGAGAATAGCAGTCGTTGACTTCTCAACATTAGTGGAAAATGGAAATGGGAGTGACTAGAAAGATGAGTTATCTTTGATGGCAATCTTCAACGAAATTAGGAGAAAAGATGTTGGATTTTGGGTTGAGCCAAATCCCTGAAATCTCGTGCTGTGATTTAAATTGGAATTTTTTTGTTAAAGTTTGTGTTGGAATTGGAAGCAATATGGACCGATTTTAATTTTAGGTTCAAGGCTACATTTAGTTCGATCAATCAGATTAGGATACTATTCTGTGGCCGAAGTGGATTGCGTGAATTTTAGAAAGGAAAAAGGGTAAGATACACCCCTACATTTGTATTATAGGTTAAGATAAGCCACTATATTTGTAATTGAGTCAAATAAGCTACTGCATTTGTATCACATGTCAGGATAAGCCACTACATTTGTAATTGAGTCAAATAAGCCACTGCATTTGTCAATTTGATCTACATTAGCCACTCATCCTTAAAAATAGTTATACCTTGTTTGGATATATCATAAGAATATGCTTACATGGTATTCTTTTTTAAATGACATGACATAAAAACCATGACCAATACTCATTTTTACAATTGAAAAATAAAAAGTTGGATCTCAAAAATAAATAAAATTGAGTGCACAAAAATAGTGGTTTATTATTTTGATCTTACTCGATGTTTTATCGCTAAAAAAACGAATATTATTTTGATCTCGCTCGATTTTTTATTTTTGAATATTTTGATTCAACGTTTTATTTTTCTATTGCAAAAATGAATGTTGAGCATGATTTTTATGCCATGTCATTTAAAAAAAAAAACTATGTAATCATAGTCTTATGATGTATCCAAACAAGGTATAAGGGATGAGTGGTTAATATAGATCAAATGGATAAATGCAGTGGCTTATTTGGCTGAATTACAAATGTAGTGGCTTATCTTGACATATGATACAAATGTAGTGGCTTATCCTAACATGTAATACAAATGCAGTGGCTTATTTGACTCAATTACAAATATAGTGGCTTATCTTGACCTATAATACAAATGCAGGGGTGTATCTTACCCTTTTTCTTTTTAGAAATGACCAAACAAATTCACGCAACAGAGGAAACCATGATTTAAAGAGCTTGTCTATCTTATGTTGACAAAATTTTCAGTTTAATTTGCATATATTTAACCATAATTAGTAATTCTTTTTATAAGGCTCTTTTTTTTCTTTTCTTTTTGGGTAAGATTATAAGGCTCTTCTATTATGGGACGTTGCCACAGCTCTTGGATTCTTCTATAATATAATTTCCATATACATAAGTATATAATAAATATAGACTAAAAATAATTAAATTGTTATGAACGTAAAAGTTTTTACAAGTATAGATGTTCATTTTAGGTTACAATCGTTTCTTATCTTTGTGTAACTTTCTTAACTCCAAATTCATCATTATAAATATGTACAAAGCTAAACAAATAAAGATATATGAGAAATACATAAGATACACCAACTTTCTTCTTATCTTTTGTTTTGCAATATTCTTTATCCTATCTTTATTTTTTTAGTTTTATAACACGTTATCACCACAAGTCTCTACCCAATTCAAGGTTCATATAAAAAACATTTAATGAAAATTTTATACTTCTATCACGTTAAACCTTACTAAGCTAGAATTCATAGCCGGAAAAAATTATTCATCCTAGATTCTTGATGCTAAAATTCATTTTGATTCTATGACACTGGAAAATACAATTAAGAGTGGTAGTACTGCATCAAATCAAGACAAGGCAAAATCAATGATTTTCCTTCGCCATCACCTTCATGAGGGATTGAAATCTGAATACATCTTTGGGAAAATTTAAAAGAAAGATTTGACCACTAGAAAATAGTTATTCTCCCCAAAGCTAGATACAAATGAATGAATTTAAGGCAGCAAGATTTCAAGTCTGTGAGTGAGTATAACTCAGCGATGTTCAGAATCAGTTTTCAACTGAAATTATTTGGAGAGAACATTACTAATGAAAGACATGTTGGAGAAGATATTCTCCACATTCCATGCCTCAAATGTGCTGTTGCAAAAGCAATATCGCGAGAAAGGTTTTAAAAAGTATTTTGAACTCATATCATGCCTTCTTGTGGCTAAATAGAATAATGAGCTTCTGATGAAAAATCATGAACTCTTCCCTACTCGATCAGCCCCTTTCCCTGAAGTGAATGCGATCACATATAAGAGCCAGATGTATGACCGCATGCTTGGCCGCGGACATAGCCGTGGGCGAGGACGCGGGCATAAGAATCTTCATTACCACCTAAAGTGGAATAATGATAAAGAAAATGAGAAAGGAAAGAATGGTCAAAATACTCCCTCAAAGGAGGTTTAGAACTTGTGTTATCGATGTGGCATGAAAGGTCACTGGGTGAACGATCCGAGCTCGTTTTGATGAGCTGGAACGTGAGAGGTTTACGGATTGGACCTAGCTCGAGTTACCTGATAAAACCCAATCATTTAAAAGAAGAAAACAGAAGAAACGCAATACATAGGAAAAGGAGAAGAATGCGCAGCGAAGAGAGAGAGAGATGAGGAACAACGAAAACGGGAATTAAAGGAATGGATTGCGGATAGAAATTCAATAGAAAATGATCAATTAACAATAAACAATCAATCCAACTTGTAATTAATCATCCACCAATGGGAATCCAAGATATCCATTTAAACGCACAATTCTAGAAATTCTTACCAATTTCAGCAAACAACAAAATCAAAGGTTGGAGACAAAGGGGTTTTTACTTTTAATGAATCAATGAGTCTCCTGAGCTTGATTCTTATAAGGTGAGTTTAAGGTGTTTAGAGAGAGGAGTATTCTCAACTCAAGCAATAAACACTTAGACAAAAACTGATGAAAAAAGAAAGAAACGAGCTATTTATACTAAGTGCAAAATCTCCTTGGAAAACAATTCTCGTAACATATCTCGAAGATATGTGATCTGGCATCAACAGAAAAAGTATCAACTGTGTTATATGAAGATAATGGCCCATGCATAGCTCAATTCAAGGGAGGTTACATTAAAAGTGATAGAACAAAACACATCTCACTAAAATTCTTCTTTACTCATAGCATTCAAAAGAATGGTGAGATTGATATCCAACAAGTTCGTTCAAGTGACAATCTGGCAGACTTCTTCACAATTTTTTTACCAACTACAACATTTGAGAAGCTAGTACGCGGTATTGGAATGCGTCTACAAAAAGATATTTAAGCGATGCTCTCGTGAAGGGGGGTAGAATACTTGTTGTACTCTTTTTCTTTGACCATGGTTTTGTCCCATTGGGTTTTCCTGGCAAGTTTTTAATGAGGCAACTTACATAAGTATTTTTATAAACATTATGTATTCTTTTTCCTTCACTAGGTTTTTATCCCACATGGTTTTTCCTTGTAAGGTTTTAACGAGGCGCAATGTTTGATAATGGACATCTATAAGGGTGTTGTGAACGTAAGAGTTTTACAAGTATGGATGTTCATTTTAGGTTACAATCGTTTCTTATCTTTGTGTAACTTTCCTAACTCCAAATTCATCACTATAAATATGTACAAAGGTAAGCAAATGAAGATATATGAGAAATACATAAGATACATCAATTTTCTTCTTATCTTTTCCTTTGCAATATTTCTTATTCTATCTTTATTTCCTTTAGTTTTATAACTCAAATAATTTTATTTATAATTTTATTTCCTTTAGTTTGATAATTTTTATTATTAAAATAAATTACTAGAGTTGATAAAAAGTGGAGTTGGTATAACAGTATAAGAAAACAACATTCATATGAACTTATAAAAAATATATTTAAAATGTAAGAAAGTACACATCTTTAATCATTTTTAAGTTTTCTTTATTTTACTAATTTAAATTTAAATATATAAATATTTTATATATATAACTCAAATAATTTTAGTTTCGTCCCTGACTCAAATAATATATATATCCCACTGGAAAAAAATTCTAGTTTCGTCCCTGCCTTCAAAGGGAGGCTACTCTATAAGTATGATTTTCTCCATTTTCAAGACGAACTCAAAAGCTTGATTAAGGGTGGACAAATGTCTCCTCACTTAGCCACAACCAACATGTTAGTTTTGTTCTGTGTGACTTATGTACGCAATAATTATCATTTTTTTTTACTTCATTGATTGCTCTGTTTTTTTCTAAAATCACCACAAAGCCTCCAAATTTTTTTCAAAAGTTCATTTTAAGTCCCTTGAGTCTTGGGTTTTCTATATAATCCTATTTTATTTATCAAAAGAAAACATTCTAAAAATTTCAAGAGTTCTTAACTCTTTCGGATTTCAATTAATCCTACTTTTATTTGACCCCCAAATTTAGTTGAATTTTAAGAATGATTTAAATTCAATTTAACAAAAAAAATCAACTTTTATAATTTTCTAAGATAATTTCAAAATATTCTACATATGTCATTTTTATATTAAATAATAAAAATAAATCGATAATATAATTTTACTATATGGTCCCTAAAAAATTAGTATAGTTTCTCCCTTAACTTCGCCTCCCAAAATATTTTTCCTAGCTCTACCCCTAACAACTAATATTGGTATAAATTGACATTTCAACTTCATAATGCCAACAAATATAGTTGAATTTTTTCTATTATTGTGAATGATATTAATAAGTAATTGTTTTATATAATTGATGAAATTTTATATTTGTGCATATAATTTTTAATTTATTTTTTTATAATATTTAATAATACGTACATATATATGTGTTTGTGTCCTGTAATTTTTAATGTTATCGTGTCATAGAAAATATGTTCGTGTCGTCTTCGGGATCCGTATATGTATATAAGGTAAAATGTATAAAAAATAATTTAGTTTTCAAAATTTTCTAAGGGATCGAGAAAATTGAATTGAAAACTATTTTAGAAATTCAAATAAAGGAAAATTGTTTTTTTTTAATGTGGCAAACGTTGTTACTACACCAAGGGGAGGGAAGGAGGGACGCAAATCTCTAATCAATATATCCAAGGGGTAATAGTATAAAAACTCCTGAACTATACTCGAAAAATAGAAACCTCCCCTGGACTAAAAACATTCAAATCGGGGTCCCTGAACTAAATGTCAACGAAATCAGGGTCCCTGCCATTAGTCAAACTAACTTTCTGTTAGTTTCTATTGACTATTACCAGTTGCTTGCAATCGACAACCAAGATGGAAAAAAAAATTAAAAAAATAAGTATAAAAGCCAAAATTCATTTACATCATTCTCCAAAAATTTAAACGTTTTAATTTTTGCTAGGGTTATTTTGCTAGAACCCTAGAAATTTCTTCCTCAAAATTGAGTGTCAAGATTTAGTCGAAATCGCTCCTCCATCTCCATGTCTTCCATGTCTTCTTCAAGCTATCGGTCATTAACGTCGTCTGGCACTACTAGCACAGGTAATGCCGAAGCATCAAACCTACGATACAAGAACAGAAATTGCAAGTGTGGGGTAAGAGCTATGATTAGGGTTTCGGAATCGACGACTAACCTAGGTAGGTTGTATTATAAATGTGGGTTTGGTGAGTGTGGGTTCTGGGCTTGGTGCAATGCGCAAGGTGGATCTGTGCTGCGGGAAGAAATGAACGATTGGGGTCAGCTTAAGGAAGAAATTATCGAAGCTATGGAGGTAGAAAGCGATGTTATTTGTAGGCAATTAAAGGAGGTGGTTGTTGCTGCCACATCTCGCAAAGCAGAAGCACTAGCGAAAGGATATATTTTTTCATCTAATGTCCTATGTCTCTTTATTCTCATTGTTCTTCTCCTACTTTTTATGTTTGTTATTGTAATTTGTAGGATTTGAATCCGGTTTGTAACTTCTAGGGTTCTAATTATTTTTGTAATTTCTAGGGTTTTTATTAGACTATGTAATTTAGGGTTTGATGTTTGGTTTGTACATTGAATGGTTTGGAATCGGCTTTAATTAAAGTGGGTTTTCGTTAATTGTGCGAATTATTTCTCTTATTGTTTGTCTTTTTTGGTAATTATTGGGTAGCAATTATCATTACCTAGAACATACGCATGGATAGGTAGCAGGCTTGGAAAACCAAACGGTGTCAAAGCAACGGGTGGGAAACGAGTATTCTGCAACTCCCTAGGCGTCCGTTGAATGCCAAAGGACACTAGTCCCTCCTATAAATTGCATGTATTACTCCTCATTCTCCATCACTTTCATTTGCTTATTTCTAAGTCTTGTTTTCTCCATCACTTTCATTTGCTTATTTCTAACTATTGTTTTCTTCAAAATGATTAACATGACGTTGAAGGAGAAATTTGTTGAGGAGTCTCTTTCGGCCATCAATAACTTTGGCAAGGCAGGGACCATCTTTTTAGTTGCAGGAGCAGGCACGGATGCAGAATTGGTTCTCTACGAAGGCAGTTAGGGAGTATCTGGAGCATATTGGCAAAGTCCTGGGGAGCATCAAGGTCGCCATAACGCTGTTGGAACAGTGGCAGAGCATAGCAGATATAGAGATATCGGTGGCGCAGAAGGCTCTCGATGCTTGTGATAACTACCATAGGGATGTGAAGGATATGCTTGCGAGGAAGAGGAAGAGGGAGAAGTCTGAGGATGATGAAGAGGGTCAGGTCTCTGCCAAGTGATTAAGTTTTATGTTTATGCTTGTTTTGTGTTGCCCAGGATGGGCTGGAATGCTGTAACTTCCTTGAACAATGGTTTTTTTTTATGTTTGTGTTTGTGTTTGTTATGTTTATGAACAATGGTTTTTTATGTTTAACAATTTAATGAAGTTTGGTTTGCTACTGCCAATTTTTTGTTTGTCATTTTTGCTCTTCTTAGTGTAATTCTTGTTGTTTCGTTTATCAACAAACTTTACACAATTAACTTCACAATAATTCACACCCTAAACCCTAAATAATAGTTCAATAAGGCTAAATTAGTAGCAATAAGATAAAGTAGCATTACACATAGTACCTAAATTAGTAGCATTACACATAGTACCTAAATTAGTAGCAATAAGATTACACAAATAGTTCCAAATATGCATCAAGGTATCCACTTCCTTGTAAGAATGTGATTCTATGACAAAGGATTTGATCTAGTACATTGCTGAACTGGTTCTAGTGCACTTGATCTAGTTACTGGCCTTGGAGGGAGGAAATTGCCCGTAAGTCCTGTTGGTCTCCATATCTTCTTCTTAGTCTTTTTCCTAGTTGTCTGACCGGCATTGCTACCAGCTTGTACTGGTGAAGGGATGATCAATGGAGTCCTTGTTATAGTTGGATTAATTGTAGAGGAAGGCATACTTGCAGTTGCAGTTGCACTTGCACTTGCAGATCCATTTGAACTTGCCCTTGCCCTTGACCTAGTAGTCATTGTTGTTGGAGTGGCATTTACACCGGCATCTGCACTTGCATACCCTTCATTTTCCTATAAACAAAAGATAAATAAAATATTACAATGACAGTAAACATATATTCCATAGTTAGCAAAATCAGAGTTAATTACCTCAAGTCTAGGACCAGGTTCATTGGGAGTTTGTGCATGTGTAGTGTCACCATCATTGGCATGTGTAGTAGGAGGGTGTGCATCGTTGGGGCCTGCAGATGGTGTTTGTTTTCTTTCTTCCTCAATGGTTGTATGTCAGCCCTCATTGAAAGTGGACAAGTCCTTATATTATGACTTCTTCCTTTGAAATTTCTACAAGTCATTACCACCCCATTCCTTCTAATTTTGTTTGGGTTGGGAGGTCCAGCTTCTCCTGCTTCTCTCATCCTCTTAGTCCTTTGTCTCCCACTCTGTGCCATACATTAAGGAGGTTTAATTTCATAATAGTCTTCCACTACTGGTCATTCACTTTTGTCTGGGACAGTAAGAATGTCATCATAGTAAGCCTCTAGGAATATGGTGTTCCAATAGGCAACATGTACAAAGTCATGGGGATTTTTCCTCTGGAACAAGTAGGCTGCAGCTGCATGCCTATAAGGCATTCCAGTTAAGTCCCACCTTCTGTAAGTGTAAGTCTTCAGCTGCAGGTCACACGTACCTCTTTCACCATTAATATGCTCAACCTCAAACTTTTGCATCTGGGAGTGAGGATACACTACGTATGACTGACTCTCTTGGATACACTTTTCTAGTCTGTTGAACCATTTAAGACATATTGTTCCCTGATATAATTTCATCCCATGATACTTAATGTAGAACCTCTTCATGAGTAAACTTCGAATAATCTCCAGACAAGTTAAAATTAGTTTTTTCCTTGCAATTCTGCCACATAAAAATTAAAATGTGATAACTTGTTAACCAATCAAAAGTAGAATACATTGATTAACATGGCATAGTACCTTATGTAAGAATTGAAACTCTCAGAGAGATTATTGAGTAGAAGATCACACATCACCCATGGATTAAACGCATGTCGTGACCATCTCTGAGGATGTATTCTCTTCAGCCAAGCATAGGCAGTTGGGTTCTCGCCCTTGATCCACTCCAAATGAATGTTAAGCTTTGTCTCTGTGTATGCTCTTGCTGCATCCCAGAGCTGGTCTTTCATGAACTTGCCCCCACCAAACTCGCCTTTGAAATTGTTCCATATGTGCCTCACACAATACCTATGATCAACTTCCTTCAAAACAGTATCAAATATATTTTGCAAACCCTGCACATGAGACCATAAGTTACTCTGTTGGATACAATTATGATACTAAACATGAAAGCGGTACTATAAAAGTTACCTTTTGCCTATCTGACATAAAACACCATTCTTCCAAAGGCCCAATGTCATCTTGTAATCTTTGCAAAAACCACAACTAGTTGTCCTTGTTTTCAGAGTCCACAACTGCCCAAGTAATAGGAAATATGTTACCATTGGCATCCTTTCCGATTGCTGACAATAGATGTCCCTTATATGTCCCTTTTAAATGACACCCATCAATGCCAATAAATGGCCTATAACCTTTCAAAAAGTCACGCTTGCAAGCTGCAAGACACATGTACAACCTTTGAAAAAAGCCATATGGAGCAGTAATCTTCACTGTGCTACCAGGATTAGAATTCCTGACAGCCTCAGCATAGTTCCACAGCAACTTATACTGCTCACCATGCTCTCCCTCAATAATAGATTGTGCTATTTTCTTTGCCCTAACAAGCTTGTAGTATGAAACTATTATGAACTTCTCCCTTCTGATCCTATTCCCAAGGACCTCCAAATGAGTGTCCAAATTATCCCTGAAATCTGCCAAATACGCAAGGGCTAGCCATCTGCTAGTCGCTCTGTGGTTTTCTACATCCTTGCCACAGTAATGAATCCTATTGAAGGTTTTAATCTAGAAGCAAGACCTATCTGCTGATGGTGAAGCATGTATTCTCCATCCACAGTTATTCTTGTAGTGGGCAATGATCCTACTCTTTTCATTCCTCACAAAACTAAAGTCATGTCCCTCTTGCAGAGAGTAAGTCATCAAAGCCTTCCTGAAAACATCATCAGTTGCAAACCTCATCCCAACCTCCAACTTAATTTCCCCATCCATATTTGTACTCTCATTGAATTCTGTGTACTTATACCTCTGCCTAGCATTGTCTTCCTCACTATCTGAACAAGGGGGGATTTCTAACACATCACTATCCTCATAGTCAGTTTCCATATCAGGCACATTGGGACCAGAACTTGTAGCTGGTGATCTATTGACCCTGTCACTTCTGCTATGCTCACCCCCTAAATTGAAATCCTCAAACTCTACACTAACTTCCTCAGTCCCATCACCAAAAATGTCCTCTTCAGCCTCATCTTCTGAATCTACAAAGTCACTAAGTTCATCACCACTACTACTTTCACTATCCACTTCCCAACTATCATGGCTGTCAGCACCACCTTTATCATCTGCATCAGCTTTAAACTCAGGATGATCATTTTCAACCCTCTCACCACTCTCAGCTGCATTTGCTTCCATCCTCTCACCACTCTCAGCTGCATTTGCTTCCATCCTCTCGCCACTCTCATTTGCATTTACACCAACTCTCACATAATTTTCACCATATGCTTCCACCCTCTCACTACTCTCATTTGTATTTAGACCAACCCTCACACAACTTTCAGCTTGTGCTTCCACCCTCTCACTACTCTCACTTGTATTTGCTTCCACCCTCTCACCACTATCAACTGCATTTGCTTCCACCCTCTCATCACTCTCATCTGCAGGTTGATTGTGGTCTACATCATCCAAGGTAAGCATCAAAGGAGGACACGTAACCTCTGTGCTATAACATGCTGACACATTTTCCATTTCCTCATCACTACTACTATCAATATTCTCAACAAATATGGGGGTGTGGACTCCATGTTCCACATACACTTCCACTATATCCTCACCATCTAGTAACATCTTAGTTATGATTCTCTTCATATATTTTTCCTTCCTCAATGGCCTAATACCTTCCTTCATTTCTTCCCATGGATATTTAACATCATAATGCACGACATTATGAGAATATCCTTTGCTTTGGACTCTTTTATGAATGTCTTCAATTGAAAGCTTATGATGCTCTTTTTGAAAACAATCTTCCACTGCATCTAAGTGACGCAACTTTGGAGCAAATATCAAACTTCCACCCATGAATATTTTCACATTCAACAACATTTTGTCATGGATTAACACCAAATTAATATTAAAAGCACAAACAGTAAACCCTAATTGCATATTTGATTATTCAAACCCTAATCGCATATTTGTTTATTCAATTCTGCCACATTGCATATTTGTTTATTCAAACCCTAAGCATTACCCACAATATAATAAGGTGGGAAAATAAATGAGAAAAGTCACTGACCTTGTTTCTAAAAGCGACAGCACGCTACTTCAAACGACAAGAACAGCTCGACAAGGTGGTCCTATCTTCCTTCGTCGCCTCCTACACAGCGACAAGAACAGCTTAGATTTTTACAGACCTTTACTTTTTCACCTCGCAAAATCACCGCTTTCAAACAAAGAGCCCTATCGCGCTCCTTCAACCAAACATCGTCAAAATCAACTCTTTCAAACAATCTTACTCAATCTTCTCCAACGCACATAAATGGTTACTCAATCTTCTCCAACCTTCTTCACGCACTGTTGATCAAGGAGCATTTTTCAGTTCCGCGTAAAATGCATTTCAATTCTGGATTGTTTAGTTTGTTTAATGTGTTTTTCCTTTTATATTTTCGTCTTGAATTTTGGAATTTAATTTTAAGAGGTAACCGGTTGTCAAGAAATGGGATACCGGTTGATGTAGGACCGTTTGGTTGACTGACGGAATGGACCCATACTTCATTGACTTTAAGTGTAGGGGAGGTGGAATAAAAAATTTATAGTCCAAGGGAGGCATTTGTTTTTCGCGTTAATACAGGGGGTCTAAATGCTATTGCCCCCCTATATCCAAAGGTTGTGGCGACCCATATGTGGACGTTGGCATATTAAACAAGGCCTTCGAGATAAAAGAATACATTTCTCGTGTTCAAATTTTTTGTTTTTTTAGAATATTATATTATAAATATTCAAATACAAGGATATCGGGTATGTGAGAAAATTATTCTTCACCAAAAGTTAGTAGCTATATACTCTTTGCTAGTTTAAATTTAAAGATTGACCTTACACTAATTAATGATCAAAACACTCCTTCTGTAATGTTTTAATTGTTCAATAAAGCCATATTTGCTTTCGATATTTTAATATTCAGTTTTCATTCTCAATGCAGGTGGTTGTAATTTTTGATAAACTTATTCATACTCCTCTTTAAGTGTAGTTTTTTTTTTTTTGGAAAAGGAAAAATAATCTCATTCAGATAACTCGATCCGTACATCATGCACTATCGCCTCGGGGCATATCCCTATCCAAATATTTTTCATACCAAAAATAATAACTTCTTTATCTAGTTTATGTGCATAAACATTAGCAATCCTACGAATGTGTCTAAAAGAACAATACCCGAACCAAGCTGCTAGAAGTAGAACATTTGTAAGATCAGCCTCGTATATCCCAGGGGAAGAGACCTCGACTGAAGGTCCATGACCACTTCTAAACAATCTGATTCAACGATCACATCTCAGACCCCCTGTTGAGACCCATACCTCAATGTCGCCCGAATAGTCATTGATTCGTTGTTACGCTTGTAGGGAAAGGGACATGAACTATGCCCACTAGGCGACAACCTCCCAAATAATCCCTTGCCATGAATCTCAAACCAAACGTCATTGGTCCCAATGTTGGTCTCACTGTTGCATCAGTATTAAACTTTATCTGCCCCTAGGGGGGTGGCATCCATCGGGCCCTCTCCGATATAGTAGGTGGCCCAGCATGCCCAGCAAGCTCTCGTATGTGCACTTTCCCTATAATCAGCAAGGAGCCTTCCGCCTTTAAGGAGCACCTTCTTAGGGGACTCGATGATAGAACCGAATAACCAGTTATTCCTTAAAGACCATTGCGACTACATCACCGAAACCATTTGTTCAAAATCTCCTATATCGAGGGATCCACTTGATACAATCCTAGTTACCTAGGTTCGATTCAACCACACGATCGTTGCTCAAAGAATAGATTTCGGTGCGGAATACTTAGCTCAACAAGAACGAGCCTAAACCAAGCAATATTAGATTGCTTAACCTAGTCGATTTCAAGTGAGGTTATCAATTGAAATCTAGACCTAAATTCGACTATACGAATTAAACCTAGTAGAAATAATTGACGGATGGAACTTCGAGTTTTACTTGCAATAATCTCAAGCTTTCAGACTTAGGAGGAAACAAGGTTCACGCATGAACAAACAGAGATGAATGATAAAAATAATTGTAACTTTACAATGAGGTCGTGCGGCCATTTAAATAGAAAATTCCTAAAACCTTCTAGGAATTGAATTAGGACTTCTATCTAAATAATAAGTCTTTAAATTAATTAATTAAAATAATAAATAAGTTCTCAATCTCATAGGAGTCCCAATTGGACCAGGCTATGGATGAGTCATGGTGCGAGTCCATACGCCCAGCATGCGTGTGCATGCCTAGCATATACGATAAGGTCGGCTATGGACTATCTTTCCATCATGCGAATGGGCTGAAACTTGGACTGGGTCGGGAAAAAGTTGAAAAAAGCACGAGGTGATACAATGCACCATGTTGTGAGCCTCAATGGATCGGGTTGGTGCGGCTGGGTTCGCTCGTTGAGGCTAGGAGCACGGTCACTAGCCTCGGTGCCTTTTCCCTCAGGACAAATTCTTCAATCAAAGTCTCCCGCTCAAGTTCCTTGTAAAGAAGTTGTGAGAGCTTCCCTTCGATCTCCTTGCCCTTGGCTCGAGTCATCGAGCCCAATGGTGGTAGTGGCACAGTCTGCGCATGCGATAAGCCTCGATTCACATCATTCCCTCCCCCTTCAAAAAGATTCGTCCTCAAATCATCATCCTCATCTACTTCAAACAAAGTTAAATCAGTAACATTAAAAGTGGCACTAACCGAACCATACTCACTTGGCAAGTCTAGCTTATAGGCAGTATCGTTGATCTTAGCAACGATTTGGAAAGGACCATCGCCTCTAGGCTCCATCTTTCCTCGGCGTTGGCTAGGGAAACACTCACGATGTAGGTGTAGCCAAACCCAATCACCTACATTGAAGGACACAAGCGTCCTCCCTTGATTCCTCTTAAGCGCGAGCTTAGCATTCATCATTTCTATATTGCGCTTGGCTTGTTTGTGGATCTTCTTGACCATCTCGGCCTTCTTGCTGCCACCTATGCTAGATAACTCACTCAAAGGCAAAGGGGTCAAATCTAATGGAGTCATGCTTTCGAACCAAAGTACGTAATAAGGAACCAAGAGTCCTATTAACTACTTCCGTTTGTGGGTGACAAGATGTAGAAAACAACAATTTAGTACCCAATTTTCTCCACAAAACCTTCCAAAAGTAGCTAAGGAACTTACCATCACTATCGCTAACTATGCTTAAAGGAACACCATGCAAATGCACTATATCCTTAAAGAATAAATTAGCAATGCTAGTCATATCATCAGTATTAGCACAAGCAATAAAATATGCCATCTTAGAAAATCGATCTACTACAACAAAGATCGAATCCTTTCCTTTCTTAGACTTCGGCAAACCAATAAAAAAGTCTATAGATAAATCAGTCCAAGGGTGGGAAGGAACCGGCAATGGCATGTATTCACCATGATTAGACACCCTAGATTTTGCCTTTCGGTACACAATAAAACGAGCTACAATGCGGACAACATTGCGCTTCATATAGGGCAAAAAAAAAATGGTCTTTTAAAACATCCAAAGTTTTATTCACACCAAAGTGGCCCATCAAACTGCCACTATGTGACTCATGCACAAACAAATCATGCAAGGAACAATACGACACACACAAGCGCTTGCGCTTAAATAAATAACCCTCATGCTTGTAATATTTGGACTCAGACTTAGACACACAAGTATTATAAATCTCCCCAAAGTCAACATCATTAGCATAGAGTTCAATAATATGAGAAAAGCCAAATAATTTCGCACTTAAGGAAGAAAGAAGTACATACCTCCTAGATAGTGAGTCTGCCACTATATTTTTCTTACCTTGCTTGTATTTTATGTGATAGGGAAAAGACTCGATGAACTCCATCCATGTAGGATGTATTTTGTTCAACTTGCTTTGAAATTTGAGGTACTTCAAGCTAAGGAGGTCCGTGTGCACAGCCAACATGCGTGGCATCAAGTAGTGCTTCCAAACCTCCAAGGCGCGCACCAACGCATAGAGCTCATTGTCGTACGTTGGGTACCTTAGTTGAGCATCCTTCAACTTCTCACTGAAATATACAATGGGCCTTTTCTCTTGCAAGTGGGCTTGGCACAACACCTATGCCAAGCCCACTTGCATCGCACTCTACCTCGAAGGCCTTGTCGAAATCGGGTAAGGCCAAAATAGGCGCTAAGCACAATCTCTCCTTAAGCGTGCAAAACGCTTCTTCTTACTGTTGATCCCACCTAAAAACAATATTATTTTTAGTCAATCCATTCAAAAGGACAACAATAGTACTAAAATATTTGACAAAGCGCCTATAAAAGCTTGTTAAGCCATGGAATGAGTGCACATCACTCGCACTCTTAGCAGTCAGCCACTCCTTGATCACCTTAATCTTCTCTTCATCAACCTTCACACCATTTACACTCAAAATAAAGTCAAGAAAACCAACTTGTTCTAAAGAAAAAGAACATTTGTTAAGCTTAGCATACAATTGTTGCTCACGAGGTGTAGTAAAAACTAGTCTCAAGTGCGAAACATGTTCATCAAGAGTTTTGCTATATATCAAGATATCATCAAAGTATACAACAACAAACTTGCCAATAAAAGCACACAACACATGATTCATGAGTCTCATAAAGGTACTAGGTGCGTTAGTCAAACCAAACAGCATAACCATCCACTCGTATAAACCATACTTGGTTTAAAAAGTCATTTTACACTCATCTCCTTCTTTCATGCGAATTTGGTGATAGACACTCATTAAATCAATCTTTGAAAACACTTTACTACCACTTAATTCATCAAGCATGTCATCTAATCTAGGAATATGGTGGCGATACTTTACACTGATTTTGTTGAGGGCTCGGCATTCAACACACATGCTCTAAGTCCCATCCTTCATTGGCACCAAAATCACAGGCACCACGCAAGAAGAGAGGCTCTATCTAATATAGCCTCGGCTAAGTAACTCATTTACTTGCCTTTGCATCTCTTTGGTCTCATTTATAGGTCGGATGGTTAGGTATGGTTGGGGCGCGCACCTAGGGTCCGCGTCTACGACCCGTGGCTCGCGTGCGTGTCTCGGCACACCATCTTCATCGCCCTCATCTTCCTCGGCCACATCCTCAAATAAAACCTTATTTTTATCTTCCAACCGTGGCATTCCATGTGCATGAGAGGTCGTGGCATCCTTTAGGCTAGTAGCTTAGGCATAGCGCCCAATGGGCACACTCTCTCTAGGCTTCTCGGCCTTATTTTTCAAGTCAACCATGACTATCTTCCTCCACTCCTCCATCACACCAAACCTAGCATTTAGGTTTTTTAGTAGGGTGATTATTTCTTTTTTTTCTACTTCGTCGGAAGCTTTATCAGACATATCTGAAATCCTGAAAGTCACAACAAGAACAAACAGCATAAAGTTGCACTAAGCTTAGCACTCTCTCACGTGTTTAAAATCTCTATTAATCTCACAATCACTCAAATACCCACAATGCACATGTGCAAACAACAAGTGCGATAGCAATTCCAAAAGTGTACCTCGTGCCAATTTTGATTTCGATCACAATAAGCTTTTTTGTTTTCAGTCATGTAGCGCAAATTCTTCTTTATCTTTTTGAATTTTGCAAGATATCAATTATTATTTTTTATTTTTTATTTTTTATTTATTTTTCACTCTTTTAGCTATGCTAAATTGAAAGACTCTTTTTTGTGTTTTTGTGACTCTTTTTATGGCAGAAACAAAACAAACAAATCAAACAAATCGCACACAAGCAAGTTGTTTGAAATCGCACACAATAAGCTAGAACCCTAAGCTCGACTCAAGACCAAACAAACAAAACAAACAAACTAGCATGCAAGGAGATTGGTTTAGAATGGTGTAGAAGGAAACCAATCTCGACGAAGAAAACTTGAAAATGAAAGGATAACTTACCAAACCTTTGAACCTTGAGCTCCGCTACCAACTAATACGATTCTAGTTACCTAGGTTCGATTCAACCACACGATCGTTGCTCAAAGGATGGATTTTTGTGCGGAATACATAGCTCTACAAGAACGAGCCTAAACCAAGCAATATTAGATTGCTTAACCTAGTCGATTTCAAGTGAGGTTATCAATTGAAATTTAGACCTAAATTCAACTATGTGAATTAAACCTAGTGAAAATAATTGACGAACGAAACTTCGAGTTTTACTCACAATAATCTCAAGCTTTCGGACTTAAGAAGAAACAAGGTTCACCATGAACAAACAGAGATAAATCTCTCAATTTTGATAAAAATAATCGTAACCTTACAATGAGGTCGTGCGACCATTTAAATAGAAAATGCCTAAAACCTTCTAGGAATAGAATTAGGAATTCTATCTAAATAATAAGTCTTAAAATTAATTAATTAAAATAATAAATAATTTCTCAATCGCATAGGAGTCCCAATCGGACTAGACCGTGAACGAGCCATGGTACGCATCCATGCACCCAGCGTGCGCCCAATGCTCGTAGGGTGCGTGTGCATGCCTAGCGCATGCGATAAGGTCGGTCATGGGTTATCTTGAGCCTCCATCATGCAAATGGGCTGAAACTTGGACTGGCTTGGGCAAAATTTGCAAAAATCCCGAGGTGATACAATGCACCCTATTATGAGCCTCAATGGCTCGGGTTGGTACGGTTGGGTTTGCTCGGTGAGGTTAAGAGCAAGGTCACTAGCCTTGGTGCCTTTTCCCTCAATACAACTTCTTCAATCAAAGTCTCCCACTCAAGTTCCTTTTAAAGAAGTTGCGAGAGCTTCCCTTGAATCTCCTTGCCTTTGGCTCGAGTTATCGGGCCCAATGGTGGTAGTGGCACGGTCTGCACATGCGATGAGCCTCGATTTGCATCACCACTCACCTTGCCCAACCACTCTCCTAACGGCATCATTGACATTGCGGCAATCGTCCCCTAGCTATCCAGCTAGGACCAAACCTGGATCCCAAAAGGGCAGTTAATCCTCCTCCCTTGAGTGCAACAAGGGCATCCTTTATCAACCTACATTTCTCTTTGTTGCAAGTTCTCTCTTGTAAGCAAAGAGCCATGGCTCATTCCCCGCAAGAAATTTTTCAGATTTGGAGGAATTTGCAGCGCCCATAAGAATTTCCACCACCCTTTCCTATCCTCTACCTCCGAAGAAGCAGCACCAGCCGATAAAAGACTATAGTAACCACTCTGAACGGTATACTTCCCTGATATAATTCCTCTCCAAACTAGAGTCTTTCTCCCTTCCCCAACTTAATGGCAAGCTTAAAGTGTCAGACCTCTCTTGACTGGAGAAAATACTATTCACAAGCGGAACCTTCCAACATTTGTTCTCATGATCTATCAGCTCAGATACTCGGGCCTCCGCTAGAAGGGTCGTGATAGGAGCAGAGACACAATCACCTTCATTAGATGAAAGCCAATGGTGTCCCCATATTCGGATGGACGCCCCGATGCCCATTCTCCAGAAGCAACCACCCTTAAGGACCCCCTCCCAGCAATGATACTGCGCCAAATATAGCTCAGTTTGTTACCCACCTCTGCCCGTAAAAAGTCAGTTCTGAGGATAGTATCTAGATTTCAGGACCCTAGCCATCAGGGACTAGGGAAATGACACAACCTTCAATCCTACTTAGTTAGCAAGGCCAAATTAAACTCCCTTATCTACCGGAACTTTAGACCTCCATCCCTTTTCGCTCGGCACAACTTGTTCCATGCTACCCAATGAACTTTCTTTCCCTCATTGTTTCCCCCTACTAGAACCGCCTCGTAGCCCTTTCAATTTCATCACATACTATCATAGGGATCTTAAAACAGCTCATAATATACATAGGGATGGACTGGATAACATACTTGATGAGAACCTTTTGGCCTGCCTGTGAAAGCTTTTTTTCTTTCCAGCCCACCAACCGCTTACAAATCTTATCCCGGACATTGCTAAACAACGCACGTTTTGACCTCCCAAAGGACACCCAAGATACTTGGAATGGGAGGAGACGATCCTAACACTCAGTTGATGCTAGATCAAATACTTCATCTCATTATGGACCCATGGCTGAGAGAAACCTCGGATTTTTCTAAGTTGACTTTCTACCCTGAAACGATCTCATACCCTTGAAGGATTTCAGATATGAGTGTAGCATTCTGAACCAATGCCTTAGAGCATATGGGATTGTCGTCAGCGTAGAATAAATGACTAATAACAGGAGCACGTTTGCAGATCCGAATTACACTCTTTAAGTGTAGTGTTAAAATCAGAAAAATAGTCAATAGAAACTATTAATCTAATAAGGGGTAATTTTGTCTTCCACTAATTTTATAAATGCTCCTAATCATTTTCTTAGTTTTTGTATTTTCAATTAAATGGACAGTTAAAACATTAAAAAGGGAATAATTATGATACTTCCAAAAGATCAGTGGCTAAGTTGATGTGTTAGTTCATGATTAATAAGGATTTGAAACCAATTCATTTCAAATATGTGGAAAATTAGGTGTTGTCTCGCTGCACTACGGTTCATTAATTATTAACTTTCTCCGGTATCTTATGAAAAAATGATAAATTTTACTTTCTCGGTTTGATTTTTTTTATTTTTTTTAAGTGACGCTATCATTAATGATAGCCTTAACACTTCCTATATATACCTCATAAAAAACCTCATCCTCTCAAACTCAATACAATTGCTGAACATGAATCACAAATAAAAATTCAATCAGTTTTGCGTTGCTGAGCAACACGTAGGTTTTATGGTTTTATGGTTTCATTTTTCATTTGATATATTACACTAGTAACTCATGAATCCTGAATGAATAAGATTGTTACGGACAAATTAAAAGAAAAATAATACAAAAAAAAAATATTTATTAATAAATTAGTTAAGGGTTTGTAAAATAGTTTTCAACAAGTATTTTTTTAAGTATCTCTATTTGTACTTTTCAGTAAAATTAGAAGCAAATATATTTACCGGTACAAACATAAAAGTTTTTCTTAAAATTAAAAATAAGAAAATATGTTTACCAAATTCTTATTCTCAACATTAAATTTTAAAAGAAGATAGAGTGCAATGAATAATAATAAACATACGAGGGTGATAAATATAATGTAACAGATAATGATAAACATAAAAATGAGATAAGTAAAAAAAAAAGCCCACCTCCCTAAAATAAAGAACTAATTTTTTTTTTCATAACATAAAAGAGAAAAATAGAAAACTACATAGATTAGGTTTCTATAAAGATAATGATATTTTTGGCACTTTTATTCAATTTTTTATTGGATTTGACTCATCTATTCACATTTTCATATTAATTTAGCCCATTTAGATAACAACGTGATATTATTTAATATTGTTTAACTAATGTGACAATCCATGTCAGATGTAACGTCAATTTTTTTAAAAAAATATTGAATTTTAAACTCATTCACCCGACTAATTAACCAATTTCATCTTTTAATGAGTCGGGTAAATGAGTTTAAAATCATTTTTCTTTATTCATAAATCTGATGTGGCATCTGGTATGAATTGTCGGGTTAGTTAAATAAAATTAAATAATGTCACATTACTAGACTTAATGTCTAACTATGCATGGTGTTTACCTAAAGGGGGTAAATTAATATGAAAATGTAAGTTAGGAGTCAAATCCAACCAAAAATAAGGTGTAAAATCAATATCAAAAATTGAATAAATGTGCCAAAAATATCATTATCCGTTTTTATTTCTCTAATAAAATAATAAGATTAGAAAATCAGATATTCTTGAAAATCATGACTCAATTTTATAATCAAGTGGTAACAATAATACCGCGCAGGAGGTTATAATTTAACTGTTAGTACATACCACTTTATAACATAGTTTATGAGTTCCATATAATTAATAATGAAAAATGATACCACGAAACATTACTTGCCATGACTCAATTCCATAGTGCAAGAGGACAAATAAACATAAATTTACCATAAGCCATGACTCAAATTCCGTTGTCCAAGAACAAACTAAGCATAAACCACCATAAGGCATAAGCTACGATTAAAAGAATTCTTCAGTTAACAAATATACACTACATAAAACTAACTGGTAAGTTGATGGGATAGATTAGTAGGAGTAGTTTTGAGAGTTACAAGGTAACAATCCGACACAGAAGTAGCAGTGAGATGATTTTCGTCGAACAGTACGAACTTCTCATCCTATTCAGATGCCGGGAAAGGTGGACCATGTTCTGGCACTGCACGGAAGATGCTAACATCGAAAACAAAAGGTCTGTCGTCAAGGCTTGCGGGTTTGAAAACACAAACATCATGTTCATGCAAGTTGTTGTCCTCAACAAAATGCTTCCATCCAGAAGAAAGTCCTCCACTTTTACGTGCTTCCTGGTAGTAGAATCTGGTGGTCCATGTTTTCTCTTCACGACGTAGAATCATATCTTGGTGTTCCAGAGAGGTGAGATGGATAGTGAACCAAGCTGAAGGGATTGACTAAATGAACCAACAACAAAATTATTGTCATATACTAATCAACTTCTGTGCATAAAAGAAAAAAGTAGCACCATGGTGATCAATAAAAGAAACTTTTACCATAAAAAATCTCTTGTAAACACTTGAGGGCTTCATAACAACAAAGAAACCGTCTTTGCTAAGAGTAGCTAGGGCCAATTGCATTGCCATGCCTTTCTCTTCCTCTGTCACAGGCCTTCTATCTGACGCATGGGGCGTAAGAGTATTGATGTTCACAGTTTTCTCACCAAGGTACTCAAAATCTGAATTGTGTATGATTCAACATCAGATCTAACAGAAATTCATGCTACCAAAAATTTTACGCCTCCAACTATAGGAATGATGGTATCTATCAAATTACAACTTTTTCCTTTCAGGTCTTGCAGTAAATAAGTATGTAAATTTACCCATGCCTAGAGTAGAAGAAAACCTAATGTCATAGTCACATTTTCCAAATTGACAAATCATGCAAAGTGAATCAACCTACCAGCTTCCAATTCAGCATCCTTAGGAGGAGTAGAAGGCTTTTTCTTCTTTGCTAGACTTCGCTTAGCATGCAACCTTTTAGTTGACTTTGGAGTTCTTTCTTTGGTAACTGAGGTCAAAATATGAAATCATGAGCACTCTTAAATGCAGAACAAAACGTAAAAGTAGAGTCAAATTTCCAAATAGAGAAATCATGTAATGCAGAACACTCTCTTCCCTGACATGGAAGTGAAGAAGCCTACCAGTTTCAAGTTCCAAATCATCAGCAGAAGGCTGCTTGCTGTTTGCTAGACTTCGCTGGGCACATAGCTCCTCAATTACTTGCCGAGTCCTTTTCTTGGCAACCAAGGTCAGAGTAGGCACCCCTAATGGTATTGTATCAACATCAATAATTGTAGATTTTTTTTTTGGTAACTGAGATCAGAACATGAAATCTTGAAAACTCTTAAATGCAGACCAAAACATAGAAGTGGAGTCAAATTTTCCAAACTGAGAAATTATGTAATGCAGAACGCTTTCTTCCCTAACATGGAAGTGAAGAAACCTACCAGTTTCAAGTTCCAAATCATCAACAGAAGGCTCATTGATGTTAGCTAGACTTCGCTTCGGAAATAGCTCCTCAATAACTTTTCTTTTCTTGGCAACCGAGGTCAGAATAGGCACACCTACTGGTATTGTGTCAACATCAACCTGAGAACCTCCACCAACTTCCCCAGGAGAGGCAACTAAGACACCAACAGAGTTCTTAACATTCTCTCCTGGTGCTGGAAATCCATTGTTACCTGTAATATGCTTACGTTTTTTGACAATGAATGAAGTCAATGGTATTGAGTCAATATCTCTATTTTTCATTTTCAGAGGCCAAGTGCCTCCACCAAAATCCCGTGGAGAGGGAGTAAGGACTTCAACAGAATCCTTAACACATTTTCCTGTTGTTTGAAATCCATTGTCACGTGCGCTGTGTCCACATTTTTTAACGAAATATGAAGTCTCCTTCTCACACATAGTCTGCCTGTCAAAGATTAAAACATCAAATTGCGAATCTCCATTGTATCTAAACATCAGTATATCTTTCTCTTGCAGAGCATGGTCTTTGACAAATTCTTCCCAACCCTTGTTGAAGAGCAGGATATCATCTTTTGCCATCACTCCTACTTTCCAAAAAGCACCACTAGGACCTTTAAGAGTGACAGTATCAGGCAGCTTCTTTTTCAAATTACGACTAAATTTTTCTGGTATCACCTGCAAGTTCATGAATTACAACATAGAATTTCAAGTTACTTTTTATAGCCTTGAAGAAATCAGGTAAGGAAGCAAGCTATTGTGACAAAAGCATGAGACACAGGTTTAAGGAAAATAAGAGAACAAGAAGGGAATCAGACCATTATACACAAATTATTAGAAAAAAAAGTGGAATTACTGAAGCAACAAAATGTAATTCTGAAACTGATCATTTTGGGAAGTCCAGCAGACAAAATGACATTTACACTTCATCAGCCAAAGACAGCAGAATGTAGACCCCGAATTCAGATTCTTCTGGGAAACAACAGTTTGGATCATCTATTGACAACCATTTTCAAACCACAGAAAAGATCACCAAAAACTGACAGCATACAAGACTTTTCTACTTTCAGAAACAAGTGCAGAAAACTCTTGATTTCACTGTAGCTTCAACATTGCATGCGACTACTCTCTGTGGAGACAAGACAATAAAGACATAGCAAAAGCAGCTTAAGGTTGTGATTATGCAACAGATCCTAAAGAACATAGTAAAAGCAGCACAATTTATGTATATTCTGATATAAGCGAACAGATCCTGAAGAAGAGAGCAAGACTGAGCTTTAAAGGAGAGTAAAGTTGAGAGCTTTACCAAGTGTTGGTCAAAACCAGCATGGAGAAACTGAGAGAAATGGATGGACTGGAAATTGTTCCAATAAATCTCCTCTTGCCAGCTTCTGCAATCCCTGCACGCCTCTTCTCCCATTTTCCCTAACACCTTCAAAATCAAACTTCAAGGAAACACAAGATTTCAATGAGAAAATTCACCCAAAAACAGAAAAAAATAAATAAATAAATAACTAGAACTTTCGGGGAAAACCAAGTAGTTGGAGAAAAAAAAATAAAAATAAAAAGATCCAAATGAAAATGGCAGAAAACTGACCCAAAAAATAAATAGTTGAGAAAGAGATGAGAGGCACTAAGAAGACCAACCTAGACTTCTGCGTGCACCTCACAAGTCACAGACTCACAAGGATGCAAGAAAGCAAACGGAGAAACGACAGCATGTTTTCTGCGCTTCTGTAGGCAAAAAAGGTTTTATTGAGTTTTCGTTTTTTAGTAGAACCTTTTTTTGACTCAAATTTAATTATTATAATGGAACGAGGAATTTGTTAAAGAATATTACCATAAAAAGGTTAAAAATACCAGAAAAATAGTAAATTATGTTAAAAAAACTCATGTTGACTCATGTAAATTAAAATTATTATTGTGCTTTACTTGTAGTATATATTATATATATAATTAAAATTCCTTAAGAAAAAAATGTTAATAAGAGATACCTGAATGAAATTATCAGAATTAGTTACAGTAATATTTATTTTAAAGATTACTTTACATGTTGGAATTTTTTTTTTCACAAACTAGTTTGGTCATCCAGTAGCCAAAAATCATTCCCAAAAAGTAATAAATAGTTTTACTTGTGGCAGGAGATGCAACAAGTAGAGCAGGTTTGCCGAAACTGTGTGCAAAATGAACCATCTCGGGAAAATAAGGAAAGACGGAAGACGTGAAAAGTGAAAAAAACAAACGGTAAAATTTATAAAGTTGATACTTTGAGTCGACACTTCACAAAGGTAATATTCTTTTGCTCAATCTCTCCGGTATTCTGTCTTTTCCGAGGAGAGCAAGACGTGATTCGGTATGATTTTCTCTATTGGGTATACTTTTTTTTAAACATTGATGTTCCACACCATACACTCTTCTCAGATAGAGTTGGACATTGATTTACACTCTACAAGTAGAAATTAGAGACATTTTACATGGTCAACGAAGTGTACCTAATAAATATCATTAGATTGATATAAACACACCAAGAAATTACTCCACATGAAAATGCATGACAAAAGTTAGGGACCACAAGCTATTTTAATCCATGAATATAAGAAGGCAACAAATATAAACAACAATGTAAACAAAAGTTACAGTCCAGAATGCTCACTAAAATATAAGTCTAGCCAACACTTATTTCTTCTTCGTCGTGTCTCAAAGAGGAGAGCACGCAGTTACCAGAAAGAGGCAAAAGGGATAACTCCTGGGATGCTGATCTTCCACATTGAAAATCAGGCGCCTTTCGCCCAACACCAGATATCTGTACCCGCATTTCGGACCTACTAACAAGTTCAAACATACAGATATCCCCTACGTGAAGATCGTTATCACGAACAAAGGCCATCCATCCACCACAAAATGTATGTACTGCTCGCCCTTTTGAATCTGGGACTGAGTTTACGGTCCAGCATTCCCCTTGCGAATTACTAAGAGTAATCTCCGTTTTGCAGCTCGGAAGATGTGCTGTGGTAAACTTGTGAGGAATTTTCTGTGCGATGCAATCAACAGGAAATGAGTATGGAGACAAGACATAACTTCAGAAGATTAACTGCAACCTGAAGTGAAGGACAAAACCACAGTAACTCTCAACTTGCCAGATAAGCTACCAATCCAACACATAAGTGTTTAATGGTGCAAAATATTATACATAAAGAAAGAGCCCTGAAACTTCGAGTGATCAATTTGAGTATGAATGGACAACGACAACTCCGCATAATGATCATGGCATAAATACCTATGTATCTGTTGGTTTAAGCAAAATTTCTACACATGCAGTTATAGATGTACCACTAGAGTTACAATTAACTAAGTAGGCTCATATATGCAAATACTTGATATGGTAAAGGAAATCACGCACCAGAGTATATGAACCACTGACATTGAACTTCCTCATGATCCTGACAAAATTGGGAAAACTAGAGGTAAAAGACTTTGCCACTTTTGCTTCATCAAGTGCTACCTTCATCCTCGGACCATTCCCAGACTGTGAACTTAGTTCAGCACTAGCAGAGCCAGTTTTGGCATCCCCAAGTTTTCTGGGAAAAGCAGCTGCTTGACTATCTGTAGGACCTTTTGAATCACGTACCTCTACCTTCTTTATCTGTTTCGAATGAACCTTTAAGGATTTTCTTCTTGACATGCTAGGCGCACTTCCATGTTTGTGTGATGTAGAGCACCCAGCATTTAGCCCACCAGAAGCTAGACTTCCACTTTCAGCGTCAAGGTCATCCTTCCCGACTCGAAGGATAAAAACACGCAACTCAAAATGGTGGAGAAGTTCAAAAATACAAACATCTCCAATTTTGATGTTATTATTACGCACAAAAGCTAGCATCCTCCACATAACGTATGGCTCGTGTGAACTCTTGTTGTTGGTACAGAGTTCACAATCCAAGAAGATCCTTTGACTGTACGAAGGACAATTTCTGTTCTACAATTTGGGAGATGTGCCATAGAAAATTGATAAGGTATATTCTGTAACATAGAAAGTAAACAATACTTTAACACAAAAATAGGTAGGAAAAAGTGGTCATATTTCCTACTTTGGTTTGAAACAAAAAGATAAAGGTAGAAAATGTGATCACATAAGAAGTTCTGCTGCAGTCACAAGTTAATGACAAATGGATGCGAAGGAATTGCAGGAACAAAAGAAGGAAAATTTGCAATTGCTAGAGGAGCATCCACATCTGTATCTAGGAATGATAAGTCTTTTGGTTTGATATGCAACATTATAAGAAACAGGAGCTAACTTACCAGAGTATAAGAACCACTGACATTGAACTGTTTCATGATCCTCACGAAATAAGGAAAGCGTGAGATGAAAGCCCGTGCAACTCTTTTCTCACGTTCTGAAAAAGCTGACACATAGCTTCTGTTGTGCGGATTCAAGTTGTCATTTTTGCCTAATCGTTCCCTTTTGGCTGCCTCAGTTTCAAGATCTACAAGTCCACATGATTATGATGCAGATTACATTTGATGTGCAATGTAAATAAATTTAATTTTATAGAGGGCATGCTTCCAGATATTAACAGAGCACATATTTTTAATTGAACTGATGAAAATGTTTCTTGAAGTGCTCCTATATAGACAAATCTGATGAAAAATTGTGATATTTTGGGTAAGCATTGGTGAATAATTCAGACTCAACCCACTACTTGACAAAAAACACTTGGCTGGCAATTCTTATTTTCACAAGAGGAGTAAAGAGCAAGTATTGACATCAGGAGCATAGCAGACCACCTGTTCAGCCCAGACAAATTCAGAAACCTATCTGCACCAAACCCAGGGGTGAGAGTTCCTCTCCATACCTGGCGTGCGCACTTTTGTTCGAGAGGACATGGCAAAACTCTGGGCTGGGCTCCCACACTTCTTTGTTTCATCGTCAAAGCTTTCATCTTGGAATCTTTTAGTTCTAGTGACGTCATCATCGAGGCATCCTCCATCATCAGATGTAGAAACGCCACCTTCCAGGTTGTCTACGGGTTCAGGAGAGCTCCATTTAATTCTCTTTTGCATATATCCAAACAAATTATCAGAAGACACAGCTTCCTCTTCCCTGTCTCTCTTCCATCCCACATCTTGACTGCATATAGAATGAAAAGCAGTTTCTTTCTCACATGCACTGAGATCAAACACTTGCACAGTGAAACATAACTTGCCAACATATCTGAATACCAAAAGGTCACCACACTGCATAAAATGATCTCGTACAAATATTTCCCACCCATTATCAAGGAATATATCATCATTCTGCTCAATCAACTCCACAGGCCAAACATTCTCACTGGGGCCCACTAAAGAAACAGACCCAAAAGTTTTCTCTTCCAGATGTTTGACAAATTTTACAGGAATTTTCTGCCAAGAAATAACATAAAGTGTGTTTATTTGATGTAGTGGTACCAAGCAAAACCAACATCTACAGAAACAACAAAACTATCCTATTGCATTTGCCATACATTAATGTCAAGATGTATTACTAACGGCAATTAGAATAGATGTTTTAATAACTGATTGAAAAGTACAGGAAGTACTCTTTATCCCAATTCTCACAATTGACTTGATGAGTAACATGGCAAGCCTATATTACGTTAGGACCAAGAAGCAATCCAACAGTATGGATATTATTGTTTAAACTCCCAGAATTAGCAGAATATAGCATGCTAACCCATCATTATTTACTTATAACTCACATCATGCAGGAAGAAACCAGCCTGAAATACGACTCGGATTGCATTTTTATTATCATGTTACAGTAAGGAATCCTAGTGCAAGCATAACTAAAGCATACCAAGTACAATCAGTACAATGTTTGTCTCCACTACACTAACTCAGCAACCAGTCACTGAGTCACATTATCCATGTCCAGCAAACGAACCCATCAAACAGCTCCTATGTTTTTCCTAAATTAGCGGACTCCAACAATGAAAATTTTCAAAACTTGATTTCACTTTTCTAGTAATCTATCCTAGAAGCAAAAAAAAGCAACAAGGTAACAGCACCAAAATCCAAGGGCTACAATTTAGAAACAGCAATTATTATGAATGGAAATGCAAGTCTGAAACCCTAGATTGCATCAAAATTGACAGCGAACGCGGATAATAGAGCAAAAGGAGAGAGAGAGAGAACCAGGCGGTTAGAGGATATGGTAGAGGAGAACATCTGATAGAAGCATGGTCGCCGATCCATTACCATATCTGCTCGATTCTTCTGCTTCTCCACAGAAGGAAAAAAAACCCAATTTCTCAGCTTAGTTACATGGAGAAGATGAATTAGACCGGCAATGAAACGGCATCGTAGATGAGAGAGAGAGAGAGAGAGAGAGAGCGCGCTAACTAGTAACTCTTTTCTTTTCTTTTTTCTGTTGGTTGCAGCTTGCGCGCGTATATTAGGCGCGTGCTCCTCACCTGCGTGACATGGTGAGGTACAAGGAGTAGGCCCACTAGCTTATTGATAATTTGGTATTGGGCTTGGTCTTTTTTATTGTAGTGTGCTTCTCCCCTCAGGGATTGAAACCAAATTCCTCACTTGAAATAGGTAAAAAGAGGAAAACCAAGTTGAAATTGCTCTATCCTCGATTTTTGATATGATGAGTAAATTTATGTTTTAAAATGTATGTATAAAGCTTTCATCAACTCTCCTAGATGATAGAAAACTTGTATTGTATTTATAGGATGAAAGAGTTATATAGCAGTTTGGAGCAAAAACTAACCATTATTTTTCAAAAATTCACCTAGAAAAATATTTCTGATATTCTTAATTAATTTTTAGCAATATACCTCTAAAGATGAGTTTAGCGGTTTACCATTAAAACTTTGAGCGGTATAGCGATATATTTACCTGAGCAGTATACTTCTAATTATTAGCGTATACGGCAGATACCTCAAAAGTGAAAACACTGCATTTTTCAAAAGCTAAATACGGCACCATATATATCAATCCCAATTAATTTTGACTAAATGAAAGTCAACAACGTCAAGCAAAAGCACAATCAACGGTTCACATCTTTTCTTTCATTTCTTTTTCTTTATTATTTAATATATTAAAGTAATTTAAAATTAATTTTCAATTCAATTTTAAAACTAAATTAAATTATGAAATCAATTTTAAATCACACCGAGAGGCTATATATACTAAAGTGTTATTGAGATTGTTAGAGCTCTGACGCTTAAACTCAATAACACCGAAACGAGTTTTTTTTATTTCTGATAACTTGATAAGATGAAATTTTGAGAGCACTACTTTTAATCTTGAAAGACTCTTTCCACTATAATGCATATTCTACAAATAATACTTGAAAATTTATTCGCATTAATAGAGATAATAATATTTTTTGGAGTAATTTGAGAGTCTTTATGTTTATCCATCTAGTACTGTTTTTTCTCACCAAATTGATCGATGTTATACCTTATAAGTTTTTCTAAACAACAAGCCCTTTGCCTAAACCCTAATCCTATCAAGCAATCCTCCACCACCAGAAGCACCATAAACATCAGATAATAATCTAAAACGAATTTCAAACTAGAAAAGTAATTAGAAATTTGCAAAGTATCTCTTTATGAGATCGACCAGCCTTGGTGGTAGAGGTCCTCCTCATCAATCTGTTGGCTTCCTGTAAGTCTTCCTCTTTTAACTTTTCAATTTTGAAATGTAGTTTTTTAGAGTAATTTGAGAGTCTTTATGCTTATCCATCTAGTACTGTTTTGATCTTATCCAAATCTATTTTATCTATTTTGATTTTGATTTGACATTAATAATCTTTGTGAAAAATATACAATACATCTCCTAGCCAAACTAGAACTCCAGGCTTGTTTGAACTCCTTTCCTTAAATGATATTTATGCACAACCCCATTATGCAGTACGCTTTTCTTAATCGGCAGCCCTTCCTTTCATCCTCTATCATCTTCTTTCTTTCCTTGAATTTATTATTCACTCGCCCTTTGGGGATCAGGGGCTTAGCTCGGGGCCCACTGGGCCTTTATTAATCGCATGAGGGCTTTATGGTGCCTATTAGGGGAGATGCAGGTTACGACAATAGCGTCGAACCTTTTTCTGTTCCAGTTTGAACTGGAGGATGACTTGATACGGGTGCTCGATTGGACTCCTTGGTTGTGGAATCAGAGTCTAGTGGTGCTCAAAAGGTTTACCGGGGACGAGCAACTTTAGGAGGTCGAATTGAACCGGTCAATTTTCTCAGTTTTGGCTTCATGATGTGCCGCTAAACCTATGCACCAAAGAGAACATCCGGATTATAGGAAATAGGCTGGGTTCTTTCATCTCTGTGGATGATGATGACATCAGGCAATTTCGGAGGTGGGTGAAAGTGCGGGTCTCAATCAATGTAGAGCGCCCTTTAGTGACTGAGGTCAAATTCTTGAACTCGTTGGGTAGTGAACTCATTATTAATGTTAAATACGAACGATTGCCCAATGTTTGCTATTTCTGTGGTATCTTCGGGCACGTCCACCAGAACTGCAAATCTCGTTTTGGTACTGACCCTTTTGGGAAAAAAACCCCCTTATGAAAAGTTCTTTAAGTTTAATCGCCAGGGTAATGATTCTGGAAAGACCTTTTGTCAGTGGGGATTCACGGCAAAATTCAGTTTCCTGGAGGTCGGAACCCAGCCGGAATAATGTAATTCTGGTGGAAAGCTTGGTATCGAGACTGGCGATGAGGGGCTGTGAATTGGAGCAGGAGGAGAGAGGAAGTGGGGGTGGCTCCATAGTGGATCACGTTGTGGAGCTGTTGAAGAAGTTTGTTATTGAGGGTGGGGTGTTGGAACAGTTGCAAGAAGGTGGACATGATTTTAGCATGTTTGAAAACCACCTCCTACGATCAGTTCGATCGTTTGCTGAACGTGGCCATGTCACGATGGAAACAGGGACAGGGAATAAGGTTGTTGATGAACCAAGTGGGATGTTGGAGAATAAAGGGAGGCCATCGGATGGGCTGGAAGAGACTGATAGGCTGTAGAGGGATGGGTCGCGTACACCAAGGGCGACCCAAGCGTTAGGGACGCGGGCTGAAGGTGAAAGTGAAGGGGATGGGCTCTCTTGTATGGGACTGCGGGTGTTTGAGCCTACAGTAGGGGAAGGGCGCGCAACTGGAGAGGTTGGGCTTTCTTGGCCTGGGCCACGAATGGGACAACTTGCTCCTGGGCCGCTGGCTCCCTCTCGGCCCATGGTGCAGATGGGATGCAACCAGGCCCCATTGACAGGTCTAGCAGTGGGCTTGGGTGATGTTGTTGGCCCTGGGCCAGGCCTAATGACCCAATCTGGAGCTGTTTTGGAGGTAGAGGAGGAGGAGGACCCAGAGGAGGATCCAGAGGAAGACTCGCAACCTTTTTCTCCTATGTTGCCCGTTATAGCTGATACTGGGATTATTTTTAACTCTTCTGAGTTAATTGAAGGAGTTCACCGACATGTGGACACGGTTGTGGGATGACACAAGCCCTTGGTTGCTCGTTTTGCCAGGATGGTCCGCACAGCTCGGAAGAGTGTGTCGCGATATAAGGGCATGAGACCCCGCCCCCAAGGCAAAATTACAGGGAAGAGAGGAGGGGAAGTCCTAGATGATGGTGATAGTGGTGGTCTGTCGTCCTCTTTGCACAGGAAGAAAAGAGTGGTGCATTGGGATACAGATGATGTTACTGGTCCAATGGCCGTTGTTGAGCAGCCCCGCCTCGAGACATGAATCTCTTATTTTGGAACTGTCGAGGGCTTGGGAACCCTCAAGTAGGGGCAAACTTCTCGAAGTTGCTAGGATTAAAGTTCCCTACTTTAGTTTTCTTGTCATAAATAAAACTGTATGAAGGTGAGTTTCGGAATTTAAATAATAAATGCTCATTTCCTTATGTGCTTACTGTTGACTGTGAGGGTGATACTAGGAGGGGTGGGTTGGCTTTGCTGTGAATAAATGATATTTTTGTTAATGTGTTACACTGTGATGCCCATTATATTGACGTTGAATTATTGAAAGGCTTGAATAATAGCCCCGCTTGGAGATTTATGGGCATTTATGGTTGGCCACGTACTGCAGATAAACACCAAACCTGGGACATGCTTAGAATGATAAAGGACAAGAGCTCCCTTCCGTGGCTCTGTGTTGGGGACTTTAATGCGGTGATGTGGGGCCATGAGAAACTAGGTGGTTTAGATAAAAACTTCATCGATATGGATGCTTTTCGGGGTGCTCTTGACGATTGTGATCTCATCGACCTAGGATTCTCAGGCTCTAAGTTTACCTGGTGTAATAATCAACGGGGCAATGACACTATAATGGAAAGACTCGATAGAGGGATGGGGAATGAGCAGTGGATGAGCTGTTTTCCTGAAGCTATAGTTAAGCACCTCCCCCATTTCGGATCGGACCACTACCCTATTCTGATTAAGTTGACCCCTGAAGTGGACAAGATTCCTAGGGGTAAAGTGTTTCGTTTTGAGGCGGCTTGGCTAAGGGAGGAGTCGTGTTTTGACTTTGTTAAAGAGATGTGGGTGTGGGATAGAGTTTCAAGGGTTTAGGGTCTCGCTTGACAAGTGTCTACAACTCTGTGGTTTGAAGCTTTCTAGGTGGAGTAAGGAGGTTTTTGGGAATGTTCACAGATCCATTGTTACGGAGAGGGAACAGTTGGGATGGTTGCAAAACCAACCAGTCTCGAATTCCACCCTAGATGAAATTGAGTAGGTTGGTAAAGAGGTTGTGGAACTAATCCATAGGGAGGAGGTTATATGGAAGCAACGATCACGAGTCCTCTAGCTCAAAAAGGGGGATAGGAACACAAAATTCTTCCATGCACGAGCTTCCCAAAAAAAAAAACAAGAATACCATCGAGAGAATTCAAGATGAGTCGGGTAGATGGAGGGAATCTCGAGAGGAAGTAGAAGGGGCATTCCTACAGTTTTATAAGTCTTTATTCTCTTCTGAAGGTAGTGACCTTTCATCGATTGTTTTACAAATCATAACTCCCCATGTTTCCCCTTCTATGAATTTGTGTCTCGATTAGGTTTTCACAAAAGATGAAGTTTTTAAAGATTTAAAACAGATGCACCCCACGAAGACCCCTGGGCCGAATGGAATGCCTCCGCTCTTTTTTCAAAAAATTTGGTCTTTTCTAGAAAACCCTGTTCGCAAAGTTGTTCTTGGAATTTTAAATGATGAGGAGGACCCCAGCTACCTCAACCATACCTTTATCACCCTTATCCCTAAAGTAGCCAATCCTTCTAAATGCTCCCAGTTTCGCTCAATTAGATTATGTAATATCATCTTCAAACTAATAACCAAAGTTCTTGTGAATCACCTGAAATAAATCCTGCCAAGCATAGTCTCAGAAAATCAAAGTGCTTTTATTCCGCTTGTAATGCATGAATAAATTGTTAAATCTTGCTTCATATGCTTAGTTTTCATGTTAGTTATGCTTTCCTTGCCTCAATTTAATTGCATGATGCACTAGCTAATTAATAGCAATATATGCATGTTAAATAGCTTAATCTTTCCATGTAAAATTGCCACTATTTTTGAGTTGCTTTGCTTGCTATTTTTGGTGCTTTAATTTACTGTTTTGATACCATAATTATTGGGGCCATTTTGGGTAAGAGTGGTTGAAGTGTTGGAGCTTGAGTCGCTGACCATGGTGGTCAGCGACGTGAAGAAGAAGAAGAAGAGGTAAGTAGGGCGGGAAAGGTAGGAAAGAAAGAAGAAAGGCGATGGGCTTAGGCCCATCTTTGTTTTAAATTAGAGCCAAGCACATTTTTTAATGCCCAAAATTCCTATGTAGGGCCCGACCCATTTATTTTTCGTCAAAATTGTGCAAAATGTTCGTATGCTTTTATAACATGTTAAATTGCATAAAACATTCGTATGCTTTTTCTTTTTGTGTTTAAATAATATTAAAATGTTCATATGTTAAATGATATATTTAAATCGTATGGATTATTTGTATGTTTTTTATGCATTATTGAAGTCATACGAAATACTCGTATGTTCACATGACAATAACGTGTTTATGCCATGTTTAAATTATTGTGAAATTTTTAATATGCTTGCGTGTTATAAATAAATGGAGTATTAATTATGTCATGCTTAATTTGTTATGAATTGCTCATATGCGATAAATGAATTAATTGATTACTTGCTTGCCATGTCTAATCAATTGTTTACTTGTTTCCTATGTCTAATTATTTATTTGTTTGGCATGAAATAAATTGCTTATTTTGTTCTTCGTGTTTATTTAAATATTTATTCGTCAAATTAAATAAATATTGCATGCGCTCTTTATTATTTATCAAACCTTCGCTAACACTCTCGATTTGCAAGGAAGATCAAGATCACGCAACGCGAGTATGCTTTCTATAGCCTCTTTTATTTATTTAATATTTTTTGCAAATATTATTTGTATACATGATATTTAAAAATGCTAAAAACTCATTTTTTTATGCATGATAAAATCAATCCACATGCTTACATGTTTAAATCACTCGCTTTGTTTATACCATGAAATTAATTGCTATATATTGATATGTGAGCATGGTGGCTTCAATCCCACACGGTTATGTGCATTCATTAAAATGGTACGATGTTAGTTCTTATCCATGATAGGATCGCATAGTAATTAATTAATCATGCATGGCCCGATGATAAAAAGGGGGGAACGTCCGCTCTAGCATACGAACAAACGGCAACCCCGTCCTTCGGTCTCGATCGGAAATAATAATGTCCCGACGAAAATGCTAAGATGTAACGTCACCTTTAAGGGCCCAATTCGTGTGTCAAAAAATGTTTAAGTGATCGGAAAGTGGCCCAATCTTCGTAACAGGATTTTGGACGACACTTTACTATCGTTTACCTCGTAAATGATTGAAAGGTGGCCCGTTTTCGTGCGCGGGATTGGTTGACATGCTTCGATTATTCATTCATTTTCGTATAAAAAATGCTTAAATGATTAGAAAGTGGCCCAATCTTCGTAACAAGATTTCGGCCGACACTTTGCTATCGTTTACCTCGTAAATGATTGGAAGGTGGCCCGTTTCTGTACGCGGGATTGGTCGACATGCTTCGATTATTTATTCATTTTTATGTTAAAAATTGTTTTACAAACACCTTTTTACCGGTAACCTTTTTAAGGATGTGACTTGGGTGCCTAACACCTTCCCAAGTCCATAATACGACCTCAAACCTTCGTTCTTTGGTTTAGACCACATGTGCCTTAGTTTTTATTTTTATGCCATGACGCTTAGGTTCCCTAAACCTAGAAAATAAATAGGGTGGCGAGTTCATTGCGTTATGCGAGGCATCCATTTATGCTTAGCATTCGTCCCAAACCTTAAACTCATTTTCAACGAAAAAGGGGGTGCGACAGTTTGGCGACTTCACTGGGGACTAGTAGGGTCGAAGCCGGTTTCTTTTAAGTGTTTGTCTTTTTTTATTTACTTGTTTTAATAAACTGTTATCGTGACTATTTGTTATACGCTTTGATCAACTGTCACACGCATTTCATGCATAGGCCCTACACCCAAGGGTCGCCTACCAAATAAGTTTAGGACGGGGGTTAGTGACACCCTGGGACTCAAGTCCTGGGTAATGTTCACCAAACCCAACCCGCTCAAATCCCTAAAGCTAGTACGAAAAGTTGCCCGGTTCCGCAAGGAATCGATGGACACCAGACGACACTTTAGGGACCATTCTATGGTATCGTCGGGAACTTTCAGGCCGTTAGAAATTAGTCTATGTCAAAAACCCTCATCATGTGCATCATACTAGTTTTGTCTAAACTTTGGTCGTCATGTTTCTACTTTTTTCTAGCATAATTTTTGCGATGCATGAAAAGAAAAAACCTTAGTAAAATGGATTATTCAGTCTACTAACGCTTAAACTCTATTTTACTTTTCCCCAGGACCCATCCTGCTTGTTCAAAATGACAGTGCCCACATTACTCTCACCTGATACTTTCGGGGGTAGAAGTTTCGATAACCAAGCCACACGAGGAGACATGTTGAAGCCTAGTTTCATCCCAGATATCACCACTAAGATAAAGGTGGAAGTTACAAACTTTGACGGAACCAACATTAGAGGGTTAAGGAACGAATTGTCTCGCGGAGAGGAGGCACAATTTACACGAAAATACGGGAATTTGTTTACAATTACTGATGTTAAGACCGACTGGGGGTGCATCCGAGTGGCCCTAAAATTTTGGGATTTGTACTACCGTTGCTTCTCCTTCGACGGAGGGATAGACTTGACCCCTACGTTAGAAGAGTACTCCGCCTTGATGGGTTTCACGCCTCCCATTTCAGCCATCTATCGAAATGTTCGCCTTGATTCTGCTAGCGTCAAGGCTAGGCTTGATCGCAGTTTAGGGATCACCACTCGTGTGATAGAAGGAAACTATGTGTGGTGTTGGTCGGACATCGAAAAATAGTTTCGGAGGTCCAAAGAGCAAAATCTCTTAGGGATTCTAGCCTTTGCCGTAGTAGGGCTTGTCTTGTTTCCCAAAATGAAGGACATAATTGATTTCGAAGTAGCCAACATTTTCTTTGAAATGGAGGCCAACACCATCAACCCTACAACGACCATCTTGGCCGAGACCTTCCGTTCCTTGGACCTTTGCCGAAGGAAAGGCAAAGGCAAACTCACATGCTGCACTCAGTTATTAATAGTATGGCTGCTTAGCCACTTTAAGCAGACACCAAGCCAATCTCTTTTCTCTACAATTCACTTGGGTTCGAACCCCTTGGTCAAAACCATAACAGCCATGACCGAAGACCGTTGGAAGACAGAGGACAAGGACGTTTGGGTTGATAGGTTCCTAAACCTTTCAGAGGAAGACTTCAATTGGCATGCCAAATGGCTACGGGCCGCCAACCCCATAGTGTGTTGCGGACCCTTACCGTGGGTTCCTTTGATTGGAGCTCGAGGTTGTGTCCACTATTGCCTCACTCTTGCCTTGAGACAATTCTGCATCATGCAGATAATCCCCGCAACATTTGGCATGACGGAATCAAGTCTACCACACACTACGGAGAACCAGAATTGTCTCCAATACGCCCACGATTGGACTCACCCTTTTATCCTTGAAGGCCATGTCGTCCCCACCTTGCCAATGTTAGAATACCCACAATGGAGGAGGAATCGAGCCAACGGCAATATCTTGCCCCACTTGGAAAATCACAAGCCTATGGAAGAGGAGGGCGAGTCCCGCACAGATGAAGGACTTGAGGTCATGGCCCGCGCCCAAATGGCAAGTCAGCTACACACGGTGACAGAAGAGAGAAACCATTTTGCCTCAGAAAGAGAGAGCTTGATGGCAGAGATAACGGACCTAGAGCTCAAAGTGGGCGAATGGGAAAGGCGTCACGAAGACAATGTCCGTTTGGGATTGGCAAATCAAAGGTTGGCATTCGACGACTTCAAGAAGCGCATGGTAGAGGAAGTCCACAAGAGGGAAGCATCGAGTGCAATAATCGAAGATAAGGATGCAGTAATAAAAGTTTTGACAACTCATGCCAATGAGAAGAATGGGGAAAGACAAACCTTACAAGAACGAGTGGCCGCATTAGAAGCCGAAGTGATGATGCAAAAGGGAGAAATGGTGTCGCTAGAATACTTCTTGGATGAGAAAGCGGACCACGACTTCCGAGGTTGACGCCTTCGAAAGAAAGGGCATACACCCGACACACCAAAAAATTTCTTTTTGCCCAATGTAATTGCTAGACTTTGTCTATTAAGCTTTTAGATGAATCTAGATAGTTGATCCAACATATAGTGGTTGTATCATTTTTGGAAAAATCATCAATGACAAAGCTTGTAAATTATTCGGATAAATTATGTGGTTTTTCTTTTTCACTTTGCAAAAAAATGTTAAAATACCATTACTCCCGAATATATAACTCTCCTCGCAAGCAAAAAAATACCCAAAGCCAAAAGAACACCAACACAAAAGACTAACCTTGGAAATAGAAGCACTCGCCAAAAAAATTCAGAACGCAAGAAATACTTGTTTTGAGTTCAGCCGCATAGTTTTTACCTTGGCCAATATGAACACGATTAACTCCAAGTTTCCACTCGGCCAAAACATGAAAAATGTAGACAACAGGCTGAAGTTTGCCCTCACTGTATTTAAGAATGTTTTGGGTAGCCCATCTCTCACAAATAATTTAGACGTAAAGATGGCTGCTCTCCTCGGTCTCAGCTGCGCGCTCTTCCTTTTTGGCCAATATCGAGACGATTGGCTCGGAATTCCCACAGGCCAAAACATGAAAAACGTACACAACAGGCTGAAGTTTGCCCATACCGAATTTCAGAATTTTCTGGGCAGCCCATCTCTCACAAATAATTTAGACGTAAAGATGGTTGCTCTCCTCGGTCTCAGCTGCGCGCTCTTCCTTTTTGGCCAATATCAAGACGATTGGCTAGGAATTCCCACTCAGACAAAACACGAAAAACGTATAAAACAGGCTGAAGTTTGCCCTTACCGAATTTCAGAATTTTCTGGGCAGCCCATATCTCACAAATAATTTAGAGGTAAAGATGGTTGTTCTCCACGGTCTCAGCTGCGCGCTCTTCCTTTTTAGCCAATATCGAGACGATTGGCTCTGAATTCCCACTCGGACAAAACATGAAAAACGTAGACAACAGGTTGAAGTCTGGAAACACCAAGTTTTAGATTTTTCTGGGCAACACATCTCTCACAAACAATTTAGACGTGAAGATGGTTGTTTTCCTCGGTCTCAGCTGCGCGCTCTTCCTTTTTGGCCAATATCAAGACGATTGGCTCGGAATTCCCACTCAGCCAAAACACAAAAAACGTAGACATCAGGTTTAAGTCTGGCCATACCAAATTTTAGATTTTTCTGGGTGACACATCTCTCACAACAAATTTAGACGTGAAGATGGTTGTTTTTCTCGGTCTCAGTTGCGCGCTTTTTCATTTTGGCAAATATCAACACGATTGACTCGGAATTCCCACTCGGTCAAAACATGAAAGATATAGGCAACAAGTTGAAGTATTCCCAAGCCAAATTTCAGATTTTTTGGCGTGGTACATCTCTCGCAAAAAAATCAGGATAAAAGAATAGTTGCTTCTTCTTGGTTTCAGCCGCGTGCTCTTTTGTTTTTGTCAATATCAATGCTATTGGCTCGGAGTTCCCACTCGGTCAAAACATGAAAGACGTTGATAACACATTGAAGATTTCCCATTCCAAAGATGGTATTTTTCTGGGCAGCGCCTCGCTCGCAAATAATTCGGACGTAGGGGGGACAGTTTTTCTCAAGATCAGTTGCGTGCTCTATTTTGTTTTGGCCAAAATAAAGGCGATTGGCTCCAAGTTTCCGCTCGAGCAACCATTTTTGCCTAAGATCTCGCTCGTCAATTAAGGGCACACTCGTACCACACACCTAAAAAAAAAAGGATTTCCGAGCATGATAACACTAGCTACTTACGTCGGTTTGCTTCAAGGTTTTTCGTTGATAGTACCCAAGATCACCTTGTGTCGTTTAGAATGAATGAAGACTTCCTTCGTACCTCCACCAAAAACACCAATCCAAGATACGCCCATTTCTTGCTCCCCCTAAAAGTATCAAGTGAAAGAGTGGTCGGGAGATTGATAAAGCAGCGTGGAGGCCTCGAGGTTGCATATCATACGCATATTATCGCTTATACTTACTTCTCTTCATTTACTTTTCAGGTTAACCATAGCTCCTCAAAGGAAAACTACTCCACCAAGGCTCCCCATAACTAGAATTCAGGCACGGAAAATGGCCGAACAAGATAAGACAGAGGAGAGATTGGCCACTAGGATTACGGAACTGGAAGAACAAGTTAGAATTACTACAGAAAGGGCCGCTCGGGCCGAAAGAGAGCGTGATGAAGCCACCACTGAATTCCCACCCGGTTTTGATCCGATTCAAATGATGGGACCTTCCTCATCCGCCGTCGCTGGATCATCAGGACCCCAATCATTTTCTGTTCCTGGGAACCAATGGAAATGGGTTAACCCTTTCACAGTACCCATCACCGCTAGCCCAGTAGTTAATGTAGGAGGAGAAACTACTACAACCCTGCAACACTCTTTAGTAAACCTTACTTTGGAACCAGATCGAAATTCGATTCATCAAGAATCCCAAGGCTTTCGCCCTCCTCAATGCCATTCTACTCAAATTATGGTTCCCAACCCTACGGAATTTAGGCCTCCTTTCGTCAATCCAATGCAACCATCGTTTACTTCAACACCCCTAGCTCCTAACACGGTCGTCACAAAGAGACCAAGCACGGATAGACTGAGCTTACTAGAAGAAAGGCTCAGGGCCACGGAAGGGACAGATCCCTTTGAACCCATCGGATTAGCCGACATGTACATGGCCCCCGGGATCATAATGCCTCCAAAGTATAAAGTTCCGGATTTCGAGAAGTATACGGGAGTCGAATGCCCAAGGACTCACCTCAAGGCTTATTGCAATAAAATGGCTGAAATGATACACAACGAGCCTCTCTTGATCCACCTATTCAGGGAAAGCTTGGCCAAGCACGCGTGGACTTGATACATGGGTCTAGACAGGGCCAGGATGAAGACTTGGAGAGACTTATCCAACGTTTTCTTCAAGCAATATAAATTCAACATGGAGGTAGCACCAGACCGTTCCGACCTCCAAAACCTAGAGAAGAAAGTTGATGAATTAGTCAAAACCTACGTCCAAAGGTGGAGGGAGCTAGCGGCCAGAATTGCCCCTCCGCTAAGCGACAAAGAGCTCATAGCCATCTTTGTAAACACCTTAAAAGTCCCTTACTACACCTACCTCATCTCCAACCCATCAAATAGCTTCTCCGACATGGTCTTAATCGCAGAAAGAGTTGAGCAAGGGATAAAAATAGGGAAGATCATCGTTCCTACCCCCGAGGCGACACCAAAAAATGCACCTTCCACAAAGAAAGAAGTTGGCTTTGTATCCCACCAGCCCAACTATCAACAACCCTTCGCGCTACCACCATACCATGCGTCATCGCCATATCAATCGCCATTTACCAATGTGGCTCCACAATACCTCGCGCCATTTTCACCTTACCCGTATCCCACCCCACAAATGTCGCAACCCACACAACCTAGACCATACAACCCACCAAAGAACCCTAGTAACCCAGCTGCTCAAGTTAATCGTTGGAGTCGGGAACCACCACCGCCTCTTCCTCTCCCCGCGGGGGAAATTTACAAACATCTCCTGACAGTCAGACAAATTGTGCCAATCCATCCCCAACCGAGGCTACCTCCTTACCCCAAGTGGTATGACCCCAATGCAAAATGTGAATACCACGCGGGAGCTCTAGGTCACACGATGGATAATTGCTACGCCTTCAAAATAAAGGTACAACAATTGATCAAAAGTGGATGGGTCTCCTTCGAAGAATTGGCCAAAGGGCCTAACACCACCACCAACCCTCTCCCAAACCACGCTCAAGGAAGCGGGGGGGTAGGCACCATCTCGGTGGAACAAATCAAAGATCCTCTCCCTTTCATCTTGGAGTTGCCCCGAGAGAGGCTCTTCGCCGCACTAATCGAAAGTGGTTACTTAACACGCTCACATGAAGGATTGGGTACTTGCTCATTTTGCCAATAAGCAAGTAACCACGGGATCCAAAATTGCGGGTTTTTCTTGGAAAAAGTAAACCAAGTCGTGGCTTTTGGAGTTTTTCAAATTGAAAAGAGAGTCCGAAAGGAAGAGGAAGTTTGCGCTAGCGGAGAGGGACCTTCCGCTCCGTATACCTTCAAATGCGTAGCCCAAGCGGAGACCCTTATCACGATGCCACTCAAGTTCTTCAAGTTCGCTCAGAACACTCCTAGCCGAGACTTGCACGTCGTCCCATTTAACTATGGGTACACTGTCGTCACAACTCCTCCCTCCGCTACACCAATGACTGAGACTTTCAATATTGGGGGCATGACGTGCATCGGGAGTTGCTACATTTTGGAAGAGGTTGAGAAACAAAGGCTAGCCAAAGGGAAAGGCTCATTGATTCCCGAAGAGGTAGAGGAAATGGCACAAGGAGTAAATGAACTCGTAACTGAAGGCGATGCGGCCGAAATTGTCCACTCGGATCAACCACAGTCGGCATAGCTCCAAATTTCCATGTCTGCACACTCGGAGAAGAAGCATCATTTGAAGGCTTGGCCATTTTCGTAAAGAAGTCTAGGGGGGCCGTGTGCAATTGGACCGCCATCACGCTTCTTGATGTCCACTTGTAAATATATATGCATATTTTGTTGTCTTTTATAGGAACTTGCGTTCCCCTTCGGTTAAAAAGATAAACAAAAAAACAAAACAAATATAAACACAAAAATAAAATAAAAATTATAAATATATATTCATGTCTTGTTGACTTTTATAAGAACTTGCATTCCCCTTCGGTTAAAAAGAAAAGAAAAAAAGGGGGAAGTGTGGTGTTGGCCGCACCTAGGAGTAGTTAGGGTCACAAGAACCACCTTTTGACTAACCCCATTAACCCAATGCTAAGTTTTATAGGTACAATGATAGGTGTGTGCGTTCACACATGTTTCCACAGGTGAGTTTTTCTCCATACACACGAGCAAGGGTGATGAAGAGGTCATTCTCATCTAGAACACTATTCAAGAACTTAATGGCTATTCTTCAAGATGCTATGATGGAACCGTCAGAAATGTCGACAACTAAATTTTGGCGAAGTGGTTCACACCTCTACTTCCGTTAATCTTGATCACATGCGTGAAAAGAAGCTTCGCCATAGTCGAGCCTCCGACTTTAAATAAGGTTTAGGTGCGACGAGACTTGTAAACTTGAGGGCAAGCGAATGAAGTGACGACCAAAGGAAGGCGTTGAAAAATATCAAAGCTCATTTTTCAAGGAAGTTGTCCTTTATGTTTACAATTTCCCCTTTCGCAATTTACGTTTCTGTGATTTATGTTTTCGCAATTTACATTTCTGCAATTTTACATTTCAGGTGCAACGAGACTTATAAACTTGGGGGCAAGTGAATGAAGTGACGACAGAAGAAAGGCGATGAAAAATGTCAAAGCTCATTTTTCAAGGAAGTTATCCTTTATGTTTACAATTTCCCCTTTCGCAATTTACGTTCCTGTAATTTATGTTTTCACAATTTTCATTTCCGTTAGTTTTACCTTTCAGGTACAACGAGATTTGTAAACTGGGGGGGGGGGGGGGGCAAGCAAGTGAAGTGACGACCAAAAGAAGGTGTAAAAAAATGTCAAAGCTCATTTTTCAGGGAAGTTGTCCTTTTACATTTGCGCAATTTCCGTTTCCGCAATTTACGTTTTTGCAATTTACATTTTTGCAATTTTAAAATCCCACTATTTACATTATTGCAAGAGTGCGTACGTAATGTTTGCTAAAATTCTTAGTATTTCGCTAAATTTTCTCTTCATACATGTGCTACTTGGGCTAAAAAAGAAGAAGGGGAAACAAAAAAAATTCAAAACCAAAAATCATCAGCACGTTTTTGAACATTTTAAATCAAGCACATCCATCATTTTTTAACTTGTGCGTTCATTAGAAATTATATAAGTATGCATGATCTTGTCTGTTAGCTCTTATATCCATGACATGTTTAGATGTAATCACAAAACATATCCCTGTGAGTACTTTGGGCCTTCACGCCTTATTTCTTTCATGAGTGTAAATGCTAAACTAGGTGCTAGTTAGATTTTCATAATATCCAGGGTACATGAACCATCAGACATGGGATAGAGGTAAGATGACATTGGACTTTGCTTTTGTTCTTCTTCCACATTTTCATTTCTAACCTTTTTTCCCCTCAAAACACATATTTTGTACACCATGTACAACTCTATCAAATACCCAAAAGCCTCCTAATCAAGTGAGTAGTGCTCGACTGGGACCGCTAAATTAGAGTTACACATCAAGCAAGGGAATAACAAAGGAACCTTTAGAGGATCTCTAGCAAAACAACATCAGAAGAAAGCCAAAATAAATCAAGACTTTGAGGCTTCTGCCAAAGACAGAGAGGAGGATAGACCAAACAAAAATTGCACTTGCTTTACTTACTATTAGTACCTACAAGAAAAAAAGGGAAAAGAAAGAGAAAGAAGAAAAAAAAAAGAAAAAAAAAAGGAGAAAAAAAGAGAAGAAAAAAAGAGAAAAATGAAATGAAAAAAAAGGAAAAAGAGAAGGAAGAAATACAAAGAAAAGGTGTCTCAAGAACCACCAAACCAATAAAAACGGAAGCAAGTGCCAAAAAAAAATCAAATCAATCAAGATTGATCAAGGATGATCATGAAGAATAACGTCCCAACAAAAGAAGAAAAACTCATGTACTTTGCTCTTCACCACAATCAAATCATCGAGCATCGTTCACCACAATTTTTCCTCATCGCAATCAGTCGTAGAGCACAAACTCATTAAAACCTTTCGCCAAAAAAAACACAATACTTTCTTCTACAAATTCCTCCTTTCTTCCTCCCTCCTAAAGTCCTTTCGATTATTAGCAGACCCATGCATGTGCATCTTCATTTGAAGTCTATTCACTCAGATTGACATTGCAAATTTAATTTTTGTGCTATGTTTATTGCATTTTTAGGAGTGTAAACACATAGCCTTGTTTTCTGAGCGTGAGCGCAAACACTAATATCCGGTGAGGGTTGCCTACGGCTAAGTGTCATGGGAAAGTCTTGTTCTTGAGGTCGTTATTTCCTGAACAAGACGCAGACGTTATCTAGACTTGAATCAATCATATTTATATAATGAAAATTGGACGAACATTTTATCCAAAAAAAAGAAATGCTTGAATTTTCTCTTGAACAAAAAGGTCATTTTTCCAACAAAAAAAAACTTGGGGGCAAGCCGAGGTTTAAATGTAGGAATATACGATATTTCTCACATTATAAATTGCTCTCTCCTTTGTTGCTGCTTCCTTCCTATTTGCAGGATACAAGTAAGCTTCAGTGGAATCACACCACAAATTGGGTCTTCGATGACAATATCGTTGTAATACCCTCATCTTGGATTTTCATCAAAATCCAATCAATATCGAATGGAGCATGTTACCACTCCTCAACCATGGGTCTTCGATGGAACGTCGTAGTAATGCCCTCGCCATGTATTTCGTCAAAACAAAGTCCAAATCAAGTTGTGAAGAGCGGAATGGTCGTCCAAGACAACCATTCGTGAATTCACGTTGAGCCATCGGAATGCTCAAACAAAGGTACGTCGCCCCGAACCAAAGGTACGTCTCAAACTCTCATTTACCTTTTTGTCAAAACGTATGAAGTGCGAGTGCTACCCTCGCTTTATATAATTCTACATTTCTGCATAATCTCCTCCTTAAGCGACTACTTTTCTGCAAACCAAAATCTCCTCCTTGAGCGACCACATTTCTGCATAATCTCCTCCTTGAGCGACTACTTTTCTGCAAACCAAAACCTCCTCCTTGAGCGACTACTTTTCTGCCAACCAAAATCTCCTCCTTGAGCGACGACTTTTCTGCAAACCAAAACCTCCTCCTTGAGCGACTACTTTTCTGCCAACCAAAATCTCCTCCTTGAGCGACTACTTTTCTGCAAACCAAAATCTCCTCCTTAAGCGACTACTATTCTGCAAACCAAAACCTCCTCCTTGAGCGACTACTTTTCTGCAAACCAAAATCTCCTCCTTAAGCGACTACTATTCTGCAAACCAAAACCTCCTCCTTGAGCGACTACATTTTTGCATAATCTCCTCCTTGAGTGACTACTTTTCTGCAAACCAAAATCTCCTCCTTGAGCGACTACATTTCCGCATAATTATTATCTCCTCCTTAAGCGACTACATTTCTGCATAATCTCCTCCTTGAGCGACTACTTTTCTGCAAACCAAAAACTCCTCCTTGAGCGACTACATTTCTACATAATTAAAATCTCCTCCTCGAGCGACTACATTTCTGCGTAATTATTATCTCCTCCTTGAGCGACTACTTTTCTGCCAACCAAAATCTCATCCTTGAGCGACTACTTTTCTGCATAAATTATTACTCCTCCTTGAGCGAGTATATCTTTCAATTCATACATAATCCCACATCTCAACCGATCAGGATGTATTCAAAACATGGTAAAAACTTAGGGCAACCGTCTTTACTGCTTATCAAAAATTTCAGTTGTACTGTATTTTTGATCAGACAGTAAAGAGAGGGCAACTGTTGCTACTCGAATTTTGACATACGTCGCAACTTTTTTCGTTTTATTGCATGTCGCATTAATAGCCCGTTTGCGTCAAATTTCAATCGATTTTTACTCATGGACTATTTGTTTTAGTATTTCACGTCATTTCACGTCGTATTTTTCTCGTATTTTCGACTAAACTGTATTTTTCGATTTTCGTCAACGCATTTACGTATTTTTATGATTACCGCATTTAATAGCTCATCTAGGTCAAATTTCTGCCGATTCTTGGTCCTAGGCTAGTTTGTTTAATATTTCGTGTCATTTCGTGCCTTCTCTTTTTTTTCATACTTTCGACTGTCTTTTCGCTCGAACTTTTCTCGGTCCCGAGTAAGTTTCCTCGAACCGTGGGTCGAACGCGTTATTTATTTAATTGATAATTATGCACTATTTTTCTCTTTCACGCCATCGATTTTGGTTTCGTTCAATTTTTATCGTAAGGACATTTATTTTGAGTCCGAACTTTTAACATTTCCGAAAGAGAAAATAAATGCGTTAAATCAAGTTTTGCATTTCTTCACTGTATACTGGTTTTCTCGTCTTATTTTTCTACACGTCATGGTTTCCTCGGCTCGGATTTTCATTTTCAAAAGATTACGCTCGTACAAAAAATATCCCGTTCGTGTCCTAAAATAGGATAAACTCTACATAAATGCCATTTAATTCAATCTTACCCTCCAACTCGATGCCAACTCGTCTTGATCATCACCATGTCCCATCCGATCAACCAAGGCCACAAGAAACTCTTCCTAGCTCACTATTCTGGCCTAGGACTCATCATCACCCTCCCCATTTTTCTTCCTGTCGGTTTGCAGCCACATGTGCAAACCGACTTCAATTTTTCCTTCCTCTATAAATAGCAAGCAACTATCAATGAATCAAGGGCACCAAATCCTCCTCTTAACCTCTATTTCTTGTACTGCCTTCTTGAATAAATTTTTAAAACTTGCTTCACATGCTTAGTTTTCATGTTAGTTATGCTTTCCTTGCCTCAATTTAATTGCATGATGCACTAGCTAATTAATAGCAATATATGCATGTTAAATAGCTTAATCTTTCCATGTAAAATTGCCACTGTTTTTGAGTTGCTTTGCTTGCTGTATTTGGTGCTTTGATTTACTGTTTTGATACCATAATTATTGGGGCCATTTTGGGTAAGAGTGGTTGAAGTGTTGGAGCTTGAGTCGCCGACCATGGTGGTCGGCGACGTGAAGAAGAAGAAGAAGAGGTAAGTAGGGCGGGAAAGGTAGGAAAGAAAGAAGAAAGGTGATGGGCTTAGGCCTATCTTTGTTTTAAATTAAAATTTGCCAAGCCCATTTTTTAATGCCCAAAATTCCTATGTAGGGCCCGGCCCATTTATTTTTCGTCAAAATTGTGCAAAATGTTCGTATGCTTTTATAACATGTTAAATTACATAAAATATTTGTATGCTTTTTATTTTTGTGTTTAAATAATATTAAAATATTCATATGTTAAATGATATATTTAAATCGTATGGATTATTTGTATATTTTTTATGCATTATTCAAGTCATACAAAATACTCGTATGTTCACATGACAATAACGTGTTTATGCCATGTTTAAATTATTGTGAAATTTTTAATGTGCTTGCGTGTTATAAATAAATGGAGTATTAATTATGTCATGCTTAATTTGTTATGAATTTCTCATATGCGATAAATGAATTAATTGATTACTTGCTTGCCATGTCTAATCAATTGTTTACTTGTTTCCTATGTCTAATTATTTATTTGTTTAGCATGAAATAAATTGCTTATTTTGTTCTTCGTGTTTATTTAAATATTTATTCGTCAAATTAAATAAATATTGCATGCGCTCTTTATTATTTATTTATTTTCAAACCTTCGCTAACACTCTCGATTTGCAAGGAAGATCAAGATCATGCAACGCGAGTACGCTTTCTATAGCCTCTTTTATTTATTTAATATTTTTTGTAAATATTATTTGTATACATGATATTTAAAAATGCTAAAAACTCATATTTTTATGCATGATAAAATCAATCCACATGCATACATGTTTAAACCACTCGCTTTGTTTATATCATGAAATTAATTGCTATATATTGATATGTGAGCATGGTGGCTTCGATCCCACATGGTTATGTGCATTCATTAAAATGGTACGATGTTAGTTCTTATCCATGGTAGGATCGCATAGTAATTAATTAATCATGCATGGCCCGATGATAAAAAGGGGGGAACGTCCGCTCTAGCATACGAACAAACGGTAACCCCGTCCTTCGGTCCCGATCAAAAATAACAATGTCCCGACGAAAATGCTAAGATGTAACGTCACCTTTAAGGGGCCAATTCGTGTGTCAAAAAATGTTTAAGTGATCGGAAAGTGGCTCAATCTTCGTAACAGGATTTCGGACGACACTTTACTATCGTTTACCTCCTAAATGATTGAAAGGTGACCCGTTTTCGTGCGCGGGATTGGTTGACATGCTTCGATTATTCATTCATTTTCATATGAAAAAATACTTAAGTGATTGGAAAGTGGACCAATCTTCGTAACAGGATTTCGGACGACACTTTGCTATCGTTTACCTCGTAAATGATTGGAAGGTGGCCCGTTTTCGTGCGCGGGATTGGTCGACATGCTTCGATTATTTATTCATTTTTATGTTAAAAATTGTTTTCCAAACACCTTTGTACCGGTAACCTTTTTAAGGATGTGACTTGGGTGCCTAACATCTTCCCAATTCCATAATACGACCTCAAACCTTCATTCTTTGGTTTAGACCACATGTGCCTTAGTTTTTATTTTTATGCCATGACGCTTAGGTTCCCTAAACCTAGAAAATATATAGTGTGGCGACTTCATTGAATTATGCGAGGCATCCATTTATGCTTAGCATCCGTCACAAACCTTAAACTCTTTTTTAACAAAAAAGGGGGTGCGACACATCTCAACAATATAAAAATCCACAGGGTATATAAAATTATTGACTTGGACGAGAACGTCCTCTACTACTCCCTTAGGATGTATTACGGTTCGGTCAGCCAATTGAATCACCACCTGCGTCTCTTTCATTGGTCCCATTTGCAATGTCTCGTATTCTTTCTAGGACATCACGTTGATTCCAACCCCTAAGTCGCAAAGAGCTTTTTCCACTCTTTCGTTCCCTATCTTACAAGTGATAGTGAAGGTTCCTTGATCTCCGCACTTCTCCGGGAGTTTGCTCTGAAGTACTGAGGAAACATTCTGTGTAAGATTCACTCTCTCCATTCCTGCAAGTTTTCTTTTGTTAGTATAGAGTTCTTTTAAATTTTTTGCATAAGATGGTACTTTAGAAATTAAATCTAGCATAGGAATATTCACTGCCACTTTGCCAAAAATGTTCATGAATTCCTTAGCCTCATCTAACTTCTTCTGTTTGGAAGACTTGGGAGGATAGGGTGGTGGAATCTCCACTGTTTCCAGAGGTTTGGAACTCTGCTCATCAGTCTTAGCCACTAGTTTGGCAAAGATCGGTTGCTCTTTTTTCTGTTTCGGCTGGATTGTCAGTCTTAGTCTCAGTCTTACCCAAGATTGGTTCCGGCTGAGACTCTGCCTGGATTTCTTTGTCCACATCATCATCCTCCTCATCCTCAAACAACTGATTATGTACCTCCCGGTCTGACTTTGCACCCTTCCTTTCAGGTAGGACGCTTCCGCTCCTAAGATTAATAGCATTTACATTGTGCCTGGGATTATTTTCAGTGGTAGAAGGTAATTTACCACCTGACTCAGGTTGTTGCGTCTGTTGGGCAAGTTGGCTTATTTGCTTTTGCTTCTCAACAAGACTAGACTAGGTTGCTTGCATGAATTTTTACAACGTATCCTCTATGGGAACTCCAGTAATCTTAAGCGGTTGAGGTGTTGGGGGTAACAGTGGGACATTGGCCTGGTTTGATTAAGGTGGTCTGGGTACGAAGTGTTGAAAATTTATGGGGGATTGTTGTGGCTGCTGATTGTATTGTTGTTGTGGTTATTGGCTAGGCTGAGGCGGATCTTGTCTCCACCTTAGATTGGGGTGTTGTCTCCAAGGGTATTGGTTACTTTCATGTGGGGATCTAGGTTGTCCTTGACTGTAGCCATATGCCGCATTAACTGGGATTGGGGTTGGATCACCCGGCTGTTCCACCATGTAACAACTATGGGTTGGATGATCTAATTGTTGGAAAATCCCGCAAATCGAGGGCATAGGATTAGTTGCTGCTACTGTAGTTTGTACCTAAGATGTGGCACCTGTAGAAAGATTCATCAATATGTTAGTAATCTTATCAAGCTTATTTTCAACATTTATAGCATTCAAAGAAGAAGGTGCAGAAATTCTCTCAGCTGAGGCGTTATTTTGTCAATTATCGGTCATTGTTTGGAGAAGCAATTTGGCTCTTGTTGGTGTAAGATCTTGAAGTGCTCCTCCAGCGGCTGCATCTAATCTCTCCTTATCCTTCACACACATTCCATCATAGAAATATTGGATTAGGAGATGGTCAGCCACTCCATGGGTAGGGCAAATATCTTGAAGGTCTCTAAACCTCTGATGATACTCGCTCAAGCTCTCCCCTCCCCTCTGCTGAATGGAAACTAAATTCTTTCTAGCTGCCCCCGCCTTAGTCACGTTCCAATACTTGTTCAGAAAGGCAGCAGACATATCTCCCCATATTGTAATAGTATTATAGGGCAAGCTATAGAACCAATTCTTAGCTGAGTCTTCAAGAGACCAAGGAAATGGTTTCAGTTTGGCCATCTCGATTGATACTCCCACTGGTTTTAGGGTATCACATTGGAGGATAAGGTTCCTCAAATGGTTATACGGATTCTCGTTTGAGTGGTCATGGAACTTGATAGACCAATCATTAGCCATTGGGGGTAGATTAATACAAGAGTACCTCACTCGTTCTGCCCCTCTATTTTGTTCCCTCATCGTCTATTCTTGTTGGTTTTCCTCCATGATTGGTATTGGGTTTTCAGCTGGGCCTGAATCTTGGCCTAGACTGCTAACAGAACTAGATTCTGTTTGTGTACTAGAAAATTCACCGTCGAATTTTCTCATGGCTTTCTTTTTGTTTTGTGCTTCAGTCTTCGTAAGTTCTAGATTCAAAGGTAGTAAATCTTCCTTTGAGGACCTGGTCAACAACTGCAAAAGACAAAAATAAAAATAAAACTACAAAAACACCGTCAAAAGATCCCCAGCAACGGCGCCAAAATTTGATTGCGTGTCGAGGGCATCAAATTTAGTTGTATAAAATATACGAAATGAGGGGTAGGAATACAACTTATCACTCGTCCACAAGGGACTTGTAAATTGCGGTAAGAAGATCATCCACAGAGATCTTTCGGAAAATTATAGTTTTGACTTGACTTCCTCGTCACTGGAGTTGAGGGGTTTTGTTTTTGTAATCAAGATAAACAAAGCATAAAAGAGAACAAACAAAAATTAAATAAAAAGGGACAATCTTAGGCAGAAGGAGATCTTAGCTAAGATTGCAGATTGAGGTTGGTTGTGAACTGTTGTTAGGTAAACTCCTGGTAAGGGTGAATTCGTGAGCGCATTCCTTGTTTAATCGATCATTGACCTTAGATTTTCTCCTTCTCTCTCATAACTCTGCTATAGATTGGGAGGAACCCATTTCCAATCCTACTTTCCTCCTATTCAAATCACTTGGAGGGAACCCCCTTTCCTAGTGATCCTGGCCAGTGGACACCTTGCTGGTTAAAGGGTTTATCTAATTGGCTGCTGGCTTGAGGCACATGCGTTTTCTCAATGGCGTAGGGAAAGACAGAGTCTAGGTCAAGCTACTCCCAACTCGGAGCCCTAGATTGTCAGTCTGGTTAGGCCTATATCAATCCAAGTTCACTAACCCCCGCGAGGTTAGCTGCCTACTTGCGTCACTCCGGTTTCGCTCGTCCGTTTTGTGACTGGCTAAAAATTCGTCATCTTGCCTAAGATCGATCAAGTCTTAGTCTAGACGGGAACCGATTTGTTGAAACAGAACTTGAATTAATTACGAATGAGAGGATAATAAGAACGATCGGTCTCACGAATCACAAGTACGCTCATTCAACCCTTACCAAGAATTAGGTGTTTAGCTACTAGACATAATAATCAAATAAGCAAAAGAATAATTGAATGACATGAATTAAAATAAAATTTGTGATATTCAAAACCGAATTATCAGAGAGCAAAATGTTTACAAGAACCAGAAGTTGGAAGCAGGAAGATCCTGTAATTGACAGCCTTCCCCAACCTTTAACAAGGTTAGAGTCCCCACCAATCACGTTCCTTTCCAAATTCCAAACTTCAAACAGCTAAAAGATAGGGATAAAATCCCAATTGTTCAAATTTGAAAATAAAATAAAATAAGATACTAAAAGATTGTTTTTGTTTCAAATCAGATTACATCCGAGAGTCCATCCAAGGGACGTAACAACCAGCTGGCTTCTTGATGCGAATCCATCTTCCTTGAATCCATGATCAGTACGCCTCTATCTCTGCAATCTTGGCCAAGCCTACGGCCAAGATTGCCACTTTGTCGCTCAAGGCTTACATTTCCTTCATTTCTTGTCTTGCCCAAGACTTCCTTCAAAAGAAACCAAATTGGCGTGAAAGAGATTATTTTTACCCAAAACTAAGTAGTTTAAGATGGTAAAAATATATGGAAATAAACGTCAATCAGGACTCGATGAGGAGGCAATAGTGGCTGAGCTTATTGGCAGGAAACGATGGTGCTAGAAGACTGACCTAGTGGAGCAACTCTTTCTACCACAGGAAATATCGGCAATATTAAGACTACCGCTTAGTCGGAGTGAGGCGAACGATACTCTTGTGTGGAAAGGAACTACAAATGGGAAGTATTCTGTCTGTAGTGGATACCATTGCCTCACATCGGTTACATCGCATGAGTGCCCGGACTCCAGTAGAGGTTAGTGGAAATTCCTATGGAGGTTAGCTATCCCTCCAAAGTTTAAAAACTTCATATGGAGGCTGGGTAGTGGCTCTCTCCCAACCAAAGTAAACTTGGGGAGAAGAGGAGTATCGGTGGACCCAGTGTGTCCCTATTGCACTAAGGAAGTTGAATCGACTCCACATTTATTGTTGGATTGCCTGTTTGCAAGGGGGGTATGGGAAATAGGGGTGAAAACGGACCGAACCGGAAAAATCCGGTTCTGATATGCCAGAACCGGACCCGAACAGGAAAATTCCGGTTCTGGTATGCCAGAATCGAACCGAACTGGAATTTTCGGTTCGGTTTCCAGTTTTTATAAATAAAAAAATTCAAACATTTAGGAAAATTACTATTTATTTGCAATTATTTTGGGTATTTCGTTGTTTCCAGTAAGCTTCGTTTAATTGTTTCCAGGTCAAAGAAACTATGGCTTGATGGGTTTCTAAAACTAAGCTCAATCCAAACTTCGCTTAATTAGTTGACATCAATTGTATACATGGAAGGTTTAAAATTCCTCACAATTTTGAGCAAATGATGATACATCTTGAGCAAATGATAGTAAAACATGCAAGATGAAAGATGATATTTTTTTCTCATCCTTAGAAAACAATTTTTCGTCACTTTGAGATGTTCAGTTAACTTGCAATAAGTGTTTCAAGTATTTTCTCTTCGAACATATATATATACACAGAATTGAAATAAGAAATCTACTTTTTTCCTTTAAAGTAAAGACTAGATGAGTTATCCCATGTATAAATATTGATCTTAAAAACAAGAATCAACTTACTACAGCATCGGAAATTCATAAAATGGAAAAAACGGGTTTCTTAAAAGAAAAGATGATCAGAAAGTCAGTTTAACAATTAGTAAACAGTCTAGGCAAATAGTAAATGCAATCTTGATGTGTAAATGAATCATTTCAGAAGTGTTAATTAACAACAAAAAGCTAATTGTATTTTCCTCAAAGCCATCAATGTCTACATCAAATATGGTCCTTAAATTAACATACAGTTTATTTATTTATTTTATAAAAAAAAAGACTGAGATTCAGCTAGCTAATGCTGCAATACCATGCTATAATATACAATTCATGAGTCAATAACCACAAACAAGCACTCATCCAACAATTACAATGAAACAGCCTTCTTCTAGGAAAAAAATAAAACCATGACACCTGTCCAATTCCACTGAATATCAGCTAAGGCATCCCTAGAGCCCCATCCCAATTACTATTATTAGAAAAAAACTAGCAAGATTATTAATTAAATATTTGAAAAGAAAAAAGGCAAGACGAGGCGACAATAACAGTATTATGTGGCTTACATTGATGAATTCACTGTTGGTGGTCATCGTGGTGACGAAGGCGAGGTGAGGCGAGGCGAGGATGGAGACGAGGGATGACGACAGCGAGCTAGGTGAGGTGAGACGACGGCGGTGAAATTAGAGGGATGAAGAAGAAGAAGCTAGGTCAAAACATTGTCTTTGAGTTTGAAATTGAATGAGAAATGAAATAAATGTAAAAAACTAAAACAAAAGGATTTTGAGGGGAAGGGGATTCGAACCCCTGCCCGTTAGAAAGACAATTAAAATGTTATCCACTGAGACAGAACTAAACATTGATATCTAATACATATGTGTGTGTGTGTATATATATATATATATATATTTATATATATATTTATATATATAACAATTTCCGGTTCAAACTGTTCTACGGTTCGGTTACGGATTTTATATTCGACAGACCCGAAACCGAACCGAAAATTTCCGGTTCTAGTGGAATAGAACCGGACTGAACATGAATGTTACGATTTGGGCCGATTTGGGCCAAAATTATCCGGGTCCAGTTCGGTCCGGTTTCTTACACCCCTAATGGGAAAAGTTTACTTTATGGGATAGGGTTCCGGGCGCAAGGAGACAATTGGGTGGATTGGCTAGCAGGGCTTAAAATATTTCTGGATGAATCGGATATAGAGCAGCTTATCTCCATCCTATGGTCTCTATGGACGTCGAGGAACAACAAGATCTTCTACCAGTGTGATGAATCAATCCAAGAGGTAGTCATTCGAGGTGGAAAATTGTTGTCTGATTTTAAGGAGGCATGGTGTCCGAAGCACAGGCCCGCAGCTCCGATTACCCAACCTATCGATCCGAAATGGCAACCTCCCACTACAGGGGTGGTAAAGGTGAACACTGATGCAACAATAAGGGCTACGGGAATTGGCCTGAGATTTATAACTCGAGATGCGAGGGGTGGGACGGTATTCTTAGGAGCAATTTACCTTCCACATAGAACTAAGGTACAAACAGCGGAGACACTAGCTTTAAGAGACGCTATAACACAGGCTCGCCAATGGGGGTGTGACAAGATTATAGTTGAGTCAGACTGCTTACAAAACATCCTAGCTTTGACCAATGGAGATTTCCCTTTAAGCTACGTGGGATTGGTGCTGGAGGAGGTGGCACGCCTGGCTTCTACCTTTCAGAGTTGCTCCTTTAGACATACAAGACGGTCCATGAATATCCCAGCGCATGAGTTAGGCCAATTGACTTTGATTTCCGGTTTAGGAAATGTATGGATAGGGGAATGCCCCGAGGCGATCGCGCCTTTTGTACTTGCAGACATGGTTTAATCTATTTCAATATGTTTTTCAAAAAAAAAAAAAAATTGTTATCATCAAAATTACTACAAAGAGATAGGAGCCCTATGCTAACAAAAATAACTAACAAGGAATGAAATGCATAATCCAATGTTGAGAACTGCTAAGACTACTGCTGCTCCATAAAAATATGTACATCCATTGTCACTGCATCATCAGATTCTTCAACCATGACATCAAGCTCAAATACACACCTATCTTCTTGCTTCAACTTGTTGGCTGCGTAAAACTTGTTCCACCCTTTCCTCAAGCACTTACGTTTCACTTCAGGACCATCATTGCGATCGGCATTAACAATGACAATTTGCACCGACCATAATCTCCCCGACGGATCGCGAAGAATCATGGTCGATTTTTCAACAAGATTTGTCGCTTTTACAAATTCGGATAGGATGTTCTGTCAAGTGAAGTACCAGGAAAGTAAGCAAAGAACCAAACTAAAGACTATGGTATGATGACCAACATCAACATAGGCCAAAATCAAAAAACATTAGCCTGAGGCAGGGCCCTCTGTGCCCTCTGTTACTGTTAGGGCAGGTTCTTCAAATCGAAAGGGGTAATGACACTTTTTCATCGATGGCAACGTAACATGTAAGCACTAGTGTCACATGTCAATGAATTAACATGCCATGTTAACGTAAGAGAATAAACAAGCACATCTAAGAAAGTAGATGGGTGAAGATTATATTAGAACATGATAGAGAGACAAAATCTAGTCGATATGAGAACACGGAGAGACTAAGAATGTCATTAATTACTCTCTGAATCGGAAGAGGAGGAGAGAAACTCACCAAATATGGTTTGCTGCTGGATCCATTTGTTGCATTCATAGTTTGTATAAAATGAGGACTCTTTGGGGAGTAAGACTTGACCTTTTTAAGTTGATTTTAACCTGCGAAACGACAATGATCCCATATACATAGGTGCGAACAAAGGATGAGGTCAGATCTATCTCAACGGGAGCAAGAGTAACAATACGGTTTACAACAACGAATAGAGCAGGCAAAATAATACGAACAAGATATGCTTTCTTCCGTTTTTTCTTCTTGTTCTGATCATCCAAATGGTTGGATTCATGCGAAAAATCTTTCTCACATGTGCTTCTATCATATACTATGACATTAAAGACCATCTTCTCTTTATGTTCAAATACCAAAATATCTCCGAGAACCAGCTCATGTTGCTTCACGAAATCCTGCCAATCTTCCTCAAAATAAAGCAAACCTTTGCTGCATTACGAACTTTAACAAACCAAGAACCCTTGCAACTTATCAGAACAGCTTGTTTAAATTCATCTGTATTCAGTTGTCTGCCAAAAGCCCGCGGCACCAGCTCTATTCACATTCAAATATAAGAACATCATTATCAGAAATTCAGGCCTAAAAGCCTAAATTTATGCAATTATAAGATTGCCACATTTGGTACAATATTTAGAAAATCTAACTCAGAGATTAGTCATGTTCGAGTATCATCGTTAGGGTGATTTGGTCGTGTTCGAAACTCGGGGTTAAGGGGGTACAAGTCCTTACAGCTTGACACGAACAGCATCTAGCTAATTGATTTCCTCCAAAGACCCATGATAAAGAATGAACAAAAAAGACTTGCAAGAACACAAAATTGAAGGAGAGATAACGAGGAAACCTACGAGTTTTGTGTGGAAATCAGGCATCATGACCTTAAAGAAACGCCGAATTGGAGGTTGTTTACTTCCCGCCATGACCCAATCGACTTGACTGCTTTGCCAATTACGCCATGCACTTGGGTTTTTCTTCTATTGCAATCGAATCCCTTTCTCCTATTGGCAAGAGGAGAGAAACATCAAATCGTCATAAGTTCAATCTCAGTAGCCAATGTTGTATTTTTTCTTGGTACTTTTTTGGGCTAAATAAAAAATAAGTGTCAAATTGATTTTCTTATTTCAGCTTTCTATGTTATTTTTGATTTAAAACCTCCCTCCATTTAAGTCGATGATTTATTTCATCCCTCCGTCTAACGTCATCCATTTTTTTCGTCTGTTTGTTTACGTGACTTGCCACGTCAATCACCACGTCACTTACTGCTGACGTGTCACGCTACGTCAATTCACACATCATTTTTTTCTTTCTTTTTCTTTTCTTTCTTTTTTTCTTTTTTTTCTTTTTCTTCTTCCTCCTCCGTCACCAACCGACCATCATCAACCGTCACCACCCTCTCGGCCCAATCGCCGCCGTCGCTACCATCTCCCCAAAACTGCCTTGCACAAACACCCATCACTAAAAACAATAAATCAATCAAACTGCAAATTTTTATTCCCAAAAAAAAAGTTGGTTAATGTCAAGAAAATATAATGTAGGTCTATTTGATTTTTAGATTAGAAGAAAAGTTAATCTCAGCCCCAGAAATTCAATTTGACGAGAGAAGAAAAAACAGATGAATTAGGCTCAGATTCGCCACGAACCAGACGACGAAAGGAAACACCAAAGATTGGTCAGATGGCTGCAGCTAGCGGAGAGTTGTTGAGCAGCAGCTCCTCCACATCATCGCCGCCTCGTCAAACGACCAAAGGAAGCGATGATGGCATTCACATCTGCTCTTTTCTTTTCCTTCTTATTTACAGTGGTAGGTTGGGCTGCTCTCACTTTCCTATGATATTCCAAAACTACCCTCCAGCTTTGTTTACTCCGCTCGGATTAAAAGATGAACTTAATGAGTGATTATGCGGTATAGTGAAGGGTAATGTTGTCATTGCATCAGCGGGATGCATCTATGATCTACCTCTTGTTAATTTTTCTTTTTCCATAAATAATGAATATTTAATATTTTAAGAAATTTTATTTCTTTTTTTTCGAGCCCATTTCTTCCAACTAAATTCTACATTTATATCGACAGAGAACATATAAAATGAAGAAATAAAATTACAATTTTACCACTACCAAAACCTAAATCCAGGTTCTGGAAAAAAGAGAAATAAAAAGAAAAGACACCAAAAATGAAATTACCAAACGAAATTAGAACTAAATAAAAATCAACGGAAGCAATTTTTTTAAAACTAGAGATTGTAAAGAAGAAGAAATATAAAAGCAAGATCTGAAGATTAAAGCAAACATAGAAACGAGTGGCTCAGATGTGGGCATTTAATTAGAAAGACGAGTGAGAGGGGAGAAGAGATTCAGGCATGGCTGCAACTACAAAGATGGTAGTTTTGTGGTTGAGGGGCTGGCGGTGATGGGTGTTTATGCGAGGCAGTTTTGGGGAGATGGTAGCGACGACGGCGATTGGGCCGAGAGGGTGGTGACGGTTGATGATGGACGGTTGGTGACGGAGGAGGAAGAAGAAAAAAAAAAGAAAAAAAGAAAGAAAAGAATGACATATCAATTGGCGTGGCGTGGCGTGTCAGCAGCAGTGACGTGATACGGCACCTAAGCAAACAGACGGAAAAAGTGGATGGCGTTAGACGGAGGGATGAAATAAATCATTCGATTTAAATGGAGGGAGGTTTTAAATCAAAAATAACACATAGCGCTGAAATAAGACAATCAATTAGACGGCAGGACTCACTTTTTATTTAGGCCTTCTTTTTTCTTTTTTCTTTTCAGAATTCTGTTTTTAACTGGACTAGACTTGCATCATTCTGGAAGAAAGGCCCATAATTGAGTCATTGGGCCTGCCCATTACAAGCCGTAAACATTTGCCTCAAACCTTTTGAACCAAAGTCGATTCCATTGACCAGTGGATTTATTTATTTTTATATCTAGAGAAGAATACAATTAGGCCGAATTACACACAACCAAGCGCGGGAAGGCCGCACCCTAACTGTCGCTTAAAGAGATTAATTTAAACGGGAATCGGAGCAGAAGAAAATCAAGAGTAGTTTGTGGGAAAATCAAACGTAAAATTAGTTAAATTATCAGCAATCGAAATATCTCTAACAATTTTATTGATTGTTTGTTTTTGTTTTAAAAACATTAGTTTAGCACATTGACATATGAGTCTTTGACAATGCCAATTGCCAAGAAACATTTCTGGTTTTGCTCGTCCCATTCTATCCATAAAACAGAAGACAAATAGTTTGAGATATCAAATCATAGGTGGACCAATCAATTTTTTTAACAATCAATGTCGTTGAACTCAAAACAACACCAAAGACAGTCAGAGTAGAAAACAAGAAAACAGATGGATATTAATATTAATATATTTCTCTTTATCAACAAAAAAATGCAGTGAATTGTCATAATCATATGGATTGGTCTTGATTACCACACCTCAAACAAGTCAATAGATCCATCCAGCTTCTAACGAAAAATCCAGTTCCAGTCAGATCAGTTCATGTTTTTTTTCCTTTGGTAGCTTAACCTACCCTTTCTTTTTCCAGATAATTGCTACAGAAAAACAACAGCACCACAAAAATATGTACACCAGGGAACCTATTTCTTGTCATATTTTAGTTTCAAAAGAAAGTATCTGAAGTAATATATTATATATATATAGATATTGATGGAGCAAACTCTACAATGACACTAAACAAGACTAGTACAAAACTCACATACCAAAGATACAGCAAGAATCAATAAATATGTTCCCCTGCTTATGGAGATGCTATAAATCATAATCGCGTGCTCGACTATTACCTTCTGCATCTCCTCCTAAGAAGTTGGACTCGCAGATTTCCTCAGCCATAAAGCATTTATCATATCCATCCTTCAAAGGATTACAATATGTAACGCCGGGGTCTGCCGTGCTTCAAAATAAGACCAAAGATGCTCGTCCAAGCACTCATAGTCCTATGTTTCTGAACCCTCTGGAACTGTTGACAACTCATCATCGCCTTCGATAAAGGACGGATTGAGAAACCTGGCAATGAACGCCCACATTTTATAAACATCTTCAAAGTTGGTCAGAAATCCCAGGGACGCGGTAACAACTTCCACTCTGTAGAACACGTTTTTACCATCCTGGTGGCCGTTAACCATTGGCTTGCATAGAGCTATGCCTTCAAGATCCAAATCACCGCAATGCTGCTTAGGGCAGTCAACTATTTTTACGTGGTTAAGGATGCCAATGCCAAGAGAGATTCCATTTTTCTCTGCCAACTTCAGAACAACTTCTGGGTGAATTAGTTGCCCACTATCCTCTCTCAGATTAAAAGCAACAGCACCACCTCTTTCATACTTTATCTTAGGGCCGTATATCTGTACAAGAGGCACCCCAACTCCATCTGAAGAAGGATGACGAAGTTGAAGTAATGAGGTCACAAGCCAGTTTATGAGGTACCGAAGCCTGAGGGTAGTCTTGTTGAGACCTAATAAATTGACATGATCAAGATAGCGGCAATTTATCTCAGGCTCCCTCCTTTCCCACTCTTGTTCATCACCATAGTCACCATCACTCATGGAATCGTCATCACAGAGGGTGGTAGTTAATGATATTTCCCCAGGCTCCAAGTAACTTGAATTTTCTCTGTGGCTCTCTTCCATGCTGAAAGATACCCTACGTCCCATGCTTGCCACTCGATCACCCTCATCCAAACCAAAAAACCTACCTCTTTCCCGCCTTCCAAGTAGCCTAAAGTCGCCTTCTGTCTCTCTCCTTATAGCACTATCTTTATTCTCCTGGCCAACATCAGATCCTAAGGCACACTCAAGCTTCTTAGAGCTGAATCCATTTGCAGTAGAGGAAAGCTTAAAACCACCCAGTATTGAAGCATCCCCATTTTCCACTTCCTCTCGTATCTCTCCAGCGTGCTTTGAATCAGCATATCTCTCTCCAGCAAGCGTACATTCTGTTTCAGTAAACTGTTCTTCTTCCGGGATCACCTTTGCACAGTCAAGCTCTTGAGACATTGACAAGACAGCAGAATCAAAGGAAAGAACAGAATCTTCTTGTAGTCTTAAGTTTGCCCTGCTCCCATCATAAACTGGGCTTCTGGATACTTTTGAGGTTGGCTTTGGAGAGTGCCTCTTACTGTTCTTCTTGCTCAAAAACCAGGAGGGCAGCAAGGGAGAACCTTTTTTCTGTTTCGTTACCCGTCCAGAATCAGACCCAACTGGACTCTGACCCAAATCAATCCAGTAAGCATTGTCTGAGGACTCATCTTCACTAAAGATTGGACTTCTTATGACCTCCCCAACTGAAATGCTCTCGGCTTCCTCAAATATGGTGCTTGCTTCATCCCTGTCAGAGCTGTTATCGTGTTCCATCTCAGTTTCGAAGACGTCTCTAACCTGGTTGGTAGTGAAAACACCAGAAAAGGCAGGCATCTGGGACCTCCCATTTGCTTCCGGTACCGTTTCTTCATTCCCATCGATAATATCATCCTCAATTCCAGCCAAAACATCAAGACCATCAACAGAATCACCCAAATACTGGGGGAAAACAGGGAGAATCCTTACCATCCCTGACCCAGTACGCCCACTCTCATTTTGCAGGCTCGACATCACAGATTTCTTTATCAAAAGACATCCAAAACCAGTTGGGTCAGACCCAAACACTCTATAGAATGAAGTGATGATAAAATCTGGGCGGAACAAGGAAAGCCCCAATGAATCCATATCCTTGGGACCTAATGAACCAGCATCCAGTAACACGTGCCAGTTGTTTTGCTGAGCAAGTGCCATCCACTGATACGAATACTTTGCCCCAGTCACTCTAGACTGCACAGGAAACACAAAAAGCCCAGCAGCAGAATCCTTCTTCCGCTTCTTCTTATTTGAAATTTGCTTTCTCAGCTCCCTGGAGCATAATTTCAAGGTCGGCCACTTAAACCAGGCATTGTATGTCTTAGCGCCTTTCTCCTTAGCACAATGAGCCATCCAATTCACGGACTGGCTCTCGTGATCAAACATGGTCAGCAGCTTCTTATTCGTTTGGAACGGATAAGACTCAGCAAGCAACTTAAATGCAGAACCTCTACTAACAGTAAAAACAAGCCCATATTCATTTTCAGGAATGTTCAAGTGATCCATGATCCTAGTCTTTATATCATGTTCAGCAGTACCCTTCTCAGCACCCCCATAGAGAGCATGATTACTCAAATTCGCAGTTATTTCATGCAAAGTAAATGAAGCTGATTCCCAATATTGCTGAGATTGGAGATGAGAAAACAGCCCAAAGCCACAGTAATCAAGGCATACCTTTGAAAAAGACTCAGACAAATGCTCATACTCCTCCTCTCTCAATTGATCAACCCTTTCTGTTGACTGAAACTTTGGATACATAATGAGGAACTTGTTGAATGCTTCGTGGAGGGCAGGGATTGAGCCCTCGGTACAGAAAGTTCTCTCCGCGGCGAGAGCTGTGGCACGCAGGAATTCCTTCTGGGCATGAAGCCTAGCAAGAGACCTTGACCTCCCAATGACTCTTTTTTCCTCGTTTGGATATGACTCTGCATCGATGTCTTGTGATTTTGCAAGAGACCCATCTTCAGAAGCTGCATCCAGAGCCTCCCTAAGCTTGTTTTCTTGCAACTGACGAAGAATACTCAAACCAGAACCGGAACGAGACCGCAACCTAGACCCATCTCTCCTTTTGGTCTTCTTCTCCATTATTAGAGATGCACAGTGAGATATAGGCTTCCATATTGAAAGATGCATGAATGCCAGAAACAGGAAAACCAGTGCTTGCTGTGTTGCTCCAATGAAAAGCAAAGAAATTGGGTTTTGAAATCAAAATTGGAACCTAAGTACTGAGTCACATTCCAAAGTTTGCAACTTTATGACCTGAAACCATTCAAAAATAGCAGAAACATAGATTCTTTTCGTTAGGACTAAGCATGAGTACTTTAATAAGATCAAGAAGACCAGACAGTCATAAAGAAGGTAACAAAGTGCACAAAAACAATCTGATAAGAATCAAACCAACCTTTAATAAAAACTCCGATATCAGAAAAACCATTGCTTTAGCATCAACATCCCCTTTAAAGGGTCCATAACTCCATAATTTGCGCCTACCAATTCAAATTCACCACCACCCACATTCAAGTTTTCCCCTTTTTTTTCTCTCCCAAAAGAGAACAAACCCAGATTCAACAGAAACAAAAGAATCCAACTTTATTGTACCCAATAACCTAATCAACCGAAAAAAGCCCAACTCACCTAAAAACCTTACAAGCAATAAAAAAACTTAAGAAACCAGAATCCAAGAATGGACAATAAGTGAATGAAAGTAGGAGTATTTACTACCAACAACTTCTTCTCTACTGAAGTCTGAATCCTCTCACCAACCAAACCACCCTCTAATTTCACAATTTATTTTTGTGTTTTTTTTCTTGAAGTTTCTCACTTTGTGTAGGTTGTCCTCACACCACCACATCAATTCTGCATTTATTATAGCAGTTAATAGAAACATGTCTGCATTAAATGCCACTGCTCCCTCCCCTTCTATTCCCTCTCTTCGCCATTATTACACCCCTCTTTCTTTTGGTTTTTAAATTACCATTTTACCCTTCCACTTCCCCTCTTTTCTTCACTCCAGTCTTGCACTAAAGTAAAAAGTTACAGAATGTTTTTTTGAGGAGGAAAGAGAGAGTCCTAATCAAAGGCCATGTTTGTTGTCCAAAAGAGGTAGTTGTTGTGGTTGTGGGCATCTTTGACTTCGCTCCCCATTTTTTCACCTTTTCTTTTAGTAATAAACATATAACCAAAGATTTTGAAATTTAAAGTTTGAAGTTTGAAGTTAACAAATTTAATATATTATAGTAAAACCGGAAAAAATGATTCAAAAAGAAAATAATAAACAAAAAAAAACCATGGTCAATGGAAGCTAGTAACGAGTTGGTAATAAAAATATTCTTACCTTACTGTAACATGGGTAGTTTAGTCGGTTAATGATGAGAAGATTCCATAATTAGAAGATGTTAATGAGACCCTAATTAGTCATTACGGTGCATGAAAGTGGAATTTCTTTTACAACTCACTACATTATTTATTAATTATTGTGATTGGTTGAAAAAATAGGTGGAGATGAAGTTTAGGTTTATTCAAAATAAAATACTCATATATATTTATTTTTTAATAAAGATATAAATTACATTTTTGCCGTTAAAAGGTATAAATATATAATTATTATATATCCATTTTGTAGAGTAAGTTAAGTTGATCATGTGTCCATGTTTTTGTTGAGTTGTCACCTTGGTCCATGCAAAATGATTTGCGTTGATAAAGAGAACTAGACTTGTAAATAAGCTCAAAACTTGATTGAAAAATAAAACTCGTAAACCATCATTTAAATTTATGAGCCGATTAATAAACACATTTTGTACTAATTAAATTACATCAAGTGCCAAATAACATGTCAAGATAGAGTTACAAAAATGAATGGGTGAAATTTCTACTTCCTAATTTACCCCTGTGCTCCAAACGATTTTTTGTGTGGAGTACGTCATTTCAGTTCCTTGTCCCGCTTAACTGGGTCAATCTAGTGTGCTTCGGTTTTGTCAAAATAAGATGCCTCTCCACTATCCCACAAGTGGAGCAGGAAAAAGTCAAAGATAGGCGTTACACTGACCAAAATTTTGTTTGTTTGTGGGATAATATTATAAAAATCTCCAGAACTAAAAAAATTCAAATCAGAGTCCCTGTACTATTAGTCAACGAGATCCATGTTCTTACTATTAGTCAAATTAACTTTCTGTTAGTTTTTACTGATTATTGTCAGTTGCGGCAACCGACAACCAAGATTTTTTTTAAAAAAAAATTGTTAATAAAATTTAAGTATAAAAGTCATAATTCATTAAAATCATCTTTTTCATCCTAGCTCTCTCTCTCTCTCAAAACTATAACCCCATTAAAAAGTCTAATTAACTTCTTCTCCAGGTAAGAAACATCAAATCCCATTCTTCGTGCCAGCCCAGATCATAGAGCACCAAATATAATTAATTCACTGCCAATTCTGTCAGCATTTTTAAAATTTTATTATAATTAATCCATTAAATATAAATAATTAAATTATATTTTTCCTTCTTTCAACCCTAGCTTCCACTCTTCTTTCTAAGAAAGGTTAATCCTCAACCTCAGTTCTATCAAATTCTCAATCCTCAACCTCGACCGTATCATCCTCTTCGACAACGCACAACTCACGGTGCCCGACAGATGCGCTCTCACCAGTCATTATCGATTCACTACGACAACATATTGTTTGCCCAAATCTGAATAATATGGTCCAGATCTGAGTGCAGCCAAGGTGGAGGGGGAGGTTTGGGTGCATTGGTGATACAAGCTCGAGGGCTCTAACTCGTATCCGTGAAGGGACTTCATGGGAAGGCCACACCAACTATGAAGAAGCGCGGGCCCAAACCCTCGCAAGCCATGGGGATCTCCGCACAAGGTCGAGCGTGCAAGGCGCGCCAACCCTAGCGTCCTTGAAGGCCCATGCGCTAGCCATCCGAGGCCTTGCTCTAGCCAAGCCCATCCCTCCAAGCCCGAGGTCAAGGCCTTAAGTTAAGGGTAGTTTAGGGCTATCCAATGTAATAAGCATCAAGGTATAAATAGAAGGAGATAGCCTCTTTTATACCTTGTCTTTGATTTTTGTGAGTTATCTCCATCAAGACCAAGTAGTTAGGCCTAGCCTTAGGGTTCTTAAAACCGGTCTTCTTTCCTCTAGCTAACACCTTTCGACTTGATCATCTCTTGATCAATTAAGGGAAGGTTTCGGCTTAGAGATCCTTGTAATCATTTGAATGCAAGTTATATACATAGTTTTTCATAAAACATCTCTACAATTCCGTTATCTATTGCCGCTGCATTTACTCCATTAAACACTAATAAATATCCATCTAAACACCTTCCATCTGTGTGTTTACCATCTCCCAAAGGAGACTAGATCCTTCCATCAAGTAACTCATAGCTTCATCTTCCAAGAGAAACCGAGAAGTTATCATGTGGTAGCGGAGCTTCAAAGTTGTCTTCTAGGTTGGTAAACCTCACTTTGACACATTTTCTACGGTTAGAATCATCTCCTCTACCGTAGACATCTATCATTTTGTGCTGAAATTTTTTTCTTTTTTTGTGGTCGCTCTTTTAAATTGCAAAACTTCATTTTCTCACCTTTCCTATGGTTGAAAACTCTTCCCTCACCTTTCCTATGGTTGAAACATTCTTTCCCACCGTAGGCTTCAATCATATTTCATTTGGGAGCTTTTACGATTTAGGTCAAAAAGTTTGTCTTTTAGTGGTTTGATCTTGAAGAAACACAATTGCTGCAATTTTGTGTGTTTATTTGCATCTAAGTGGCTGAAATCTTCATCTTGTTTATGTGTGAATAATTGTTGTGTTGGAGCTTCCTATGATGAGCCATGAGCGCCATGTGGACTTGCTTGTTTGCTAGCTAGTTATCTCATTTTTGTGCTCACCTCCTAGCCGGCCACATCTCTCATTGTGAGCCAAGCATTTCAACTTGCTCACTACTCCACTTACCCTCACATAGTCAGCTCTAGGGCTTCATCCTTACACACCATTTGATTGTCATACACAGCCGCATCACTTGACACATCATTTGCATTGTCATCCACACAAAACTTGACACCTCACTTTGACTTGCCACATCATACATTTTGGCATTTAGTGAGGAAATATTTTTCACTTGTAAAACTACTTGTCTCTCACTTCTTCTTCTAAAATACATGTCATACAAGTGAGCTGTCTTGCACTCAATTAAAAAAACAGAAAAGAAAAGAGAAAGGAACTAAAACAAAGATCAATTCAAAAAAAAAAAATCAAGTTCCTAAATTTTTTTTTAAAAAAAAATTAATTGAGTCACAAGCAAGAGACTATATGTGTGTGTGCATTTGAAGTGACTTGCATCATTTTAAAGTGAAGGTTTTTGTGAAGAACACAAGTTCGGTAATTTTTTCCCTCCAAATTATTTTTCAAATTTTGTGAATTAATTTTCGTTCCTTTTCTTTTCTTCTTGAGTTGTCCGTTTGAGCTAGCCTTTCCTTTAGTGTCTTGGAGTTTTCGTGCCTTATTTCCTACATCTATCTACTCTAGGTCATTAGTGTTCAAAGCAATCAATCTCTTGAATATCAATTCGGCCTTCTCTACCTTTCTTTCTAAGCTTGTTTTCTTTGCATTCCATGTGCTGTTTTGAGTCTTAGAGTCTTGTGCTATGCTTAATTACTTGGTTTGTATTAGAGATAAGAGTGGATGAGTTAGTGAGATTATTATAGTGTGTGTGAAATATGAGAGCCCAAACACGTGAGGGAGTGACTAACTTTTTCAATATAAATTGCGTTTGTTTCTTTTTGTAGGTACGTTTAATTATGACTAGTGATAATTCTCCAGGGGCAAATGGGTCCGAGGAGTCTTCCACCCTCAATCCGGCCATGGCTTCCATCACGGTCCAAATGGCTGAATTGAAACGCCAATGGGAATCCCAAGAGCACACCAACATGGCCATTTTGGATGCGCTTTCCCCATTGAACCCAAGGACAGCCACACATACACTTTCACCCAACCCTACCCAAACAGCCACACATTACCACCAAAGAACACACCCAAATGACCCTTGCAATACCAATTTGTATGTTGCCCCACCTCAATATGACAATGCTAAAAGTGTGATGGCACACAGTGACCATAGTTAAGATGATGAGCAAATTGGTAAGCCCCCACGACAAAGTCCCCCCATGGCCCGTGTTCAAGGTCGTAGTCGTTCCTTTCCTCCTTTCCAAAGCCCCAGACCACACCTAAACCCTAGACAGTCGCACCGTCTTACACACACATCCAACGGCCACCTTGACATACCTTTACACCAAGCCAACGCCTATGTCCCTCCCCTTCGGCCTCAAGTGCCTTTAGCAATCCGAGAGAGACCTAGACAGCCACTTCCCCATCCTCCACATTATGAACACGCTCACTGTGTACGACGCTTTGACTATGACGAGCACTATGAGCAAAGAGGTCGTAGGCAGCAAGAGGAGAGAGTGGATAGCAACCTCTCTAGTATCAAATTGTCCATGCCTATTTTTGAAGGCAAGGATGACCCCGACGCCTACTATGATTGGGAAAGCAAAGTAGAGCGTGTTTTTGGGTGCTATAACTACTCGAAGATAAAGAATGTGCGCCTTGTCATTGTGGAATTCACGGGAATGGCCATACATTAGTGGGATAGACTTGTGGTCAATAGGTGACTTGAGAGGCTGCCTTCGGTGGAGACTTCGGATGAGTTAAAATATGAGATGAGGCGCCGGTTTGTGCCTTCCTACTATCTCTGTGATCTCCACCAGCGCCTTCAAAGATTGACACAAGGTCCTCACAGTGTGAGTGATTTCTACCATGAAATGCTACGTGTTTGATGCGCACGGATGTGCACGAGAGTGATGAGGCCACCATGGCTCGGTTCTTGGGAGGCCTACACAAGGAGATCTCCTACCGGCTGGATTTTCACTCCTATGACTCCTTGGAGGACATGCTCCATCTCGCCCTCAAGATAGAATGCCAAGTAAGCGCTAAACCCAAAACTCATTTCATTTCTTCATCTTTTTATAAGCCTAATTGGAATACTCCTTCCTTCCCCTCTAAAGTCAGCCAAGAGACCACACAACCCACACCCCCGCCCAAGCCAAACACTTACCCAAACACCAACCAGTCCTCGGCCTTGGTACCCAAACAACACTAAACACCGACCTTAACTCTAGAACCCCTTCTAGGAACATTACATGCTTTAAATGTGGGGGCAAAGGTCACATGAGGGCGGAATGCCCTAATAGGAGGGTGATGGTCATGCGTGAGAGTGGTGAAGTGGTAAGTGATGATGATGAACCCGAGAGTACACAAGTGATGGTTACCGAAAGTGTGGTTGACTTGGGTGATATGGATGATGATGAGTATGCTAGTGTGGAGGTCCCTAAGTGTTTGGTAGTGAGGAGAAACTTGAGCATCCATGCTAAGGTCCATGATAGTGTTCTTGAGCAAAGGGACAACCTGTTTCTCACTCGTGGCCTAACGCACGGTTTGGTGATCTCCATCCTCGTGGATAATGGTAGTTGTGCTGATCTGGCAAGCGAGCTCCTTGTCCATTCTTTGGGGTTGTCTACCCTAAGATACCCTCACCCTTATGTGCTGAATTGGTTCAATGATAGGAGTTCCATTAGCGTGACTCGGCAAGTGAGTATTCCTTTTTTCATTGGCACATACGAAGATGAGCGAATTTGCGATGTGGCTCCAATGAATTCCAGCCACTTACTTCTTGGGAGACCGTGGCAGTTTAAAAAGTGTGTTGTCCATGATGGCTTCCTCAACATGTACAAGTTGGAACACTTAGGCAGCAAGTTCCTTATTCCCCCTTGCCTCCTTCGCAAGTCCACGAAGACCAAACCAAGCTTTCCAAAGCTTGCGCTGCCCTTGTGCTCTCCACGGCTATGGAAAATCAACTTGAGTGGTATAGAATGAAAAATGTGAGGTATGTGAGTGAGGAAAAGAACGAGCATGAAATAAGTGAGCATGCGCCGAGGGGAGAGAAAAATGTGAGCTGTGTGAGTGAGAAAAAGATTGGGCATAAAAACAGTGAGCATGCGCCGAGAGGAGTGAAGCTTGTGAGTGGTGAGCTTAAGAGTGAAAAGTGTGAGTCATTGGCAAAGAAAAAAGTGAGTCTATGTGCCATAAGGAGTGTGGTGAGGCTTGAGGGATCTGTCCCTAAACCGTGCCACCTTGGGCGATTTAAGGATCTTTTCCTTGATTTCACTAACCCTAACAACTCTTCCTCTAGTCTTGTTTCCTCTCTTTTGCTAGGTTCCAAGTTGCTGCCAATGGGAACGCACACAACTCCAGCCATCCAAGAGGCTACTCTTCGCCCATGGGAGAAGGATCCTTTCCTTTTGGAGTCTACGGACATGAACTCTCACTTTCGCATTGATTTTCTTTTTCGTTATTTTCCCCCCATTTTTAATGTTGCTGATTCGTGTCACTCCTTTGTAGGTACTATGGATAGCAATCGCAAAGGAAAGGAGCGTGCAGATTCGAGGACGAATACATTTGAAGAGAGAGGGGATGATACGAGCTCGAGGGCTCTAACTTGTATCCGCGAAGGGACTTCACGGGAAGGCCGCACCAACCCTCGCAAGCCATGAGGATCTCCGCACAAGGCCGAGCGCGCAAGGCGCGCCAACCCTAGCATCCTTGAAGGCCCATGCGCTAGCCATCCGAGGCCTTGCTCTAGCCAAGCCCATCCCTCCAAACCCGCAATCAATGCCTCAAGTTAAGGGTAGTTTAGGGTTATCCAATGTAATAAGCATCAAGGTATAAATAGAAGGAGATAACCTCTTTTATACCTTATCTTTGATTTTTGTGAATTATCTCCATCAAGATCAAGTAGTTAGGCCTAGCCTTAGGGTTCTTAAAATTGGTCTTCTTTCCTCTAGCTAACACCTTTCGGCTTGATCATCTCTTGATCAATTAAGGGAAAGTTTCGGCTTAGAGATCCTTGTAATCATTTGAATGCAAGTTATATACATAGTTTTCCATAAAATATCTCTACAATTTCTTCACTATTGTCGCTGCATTTAGTCCATTAAACACCAACAAATATCCATCTAAACACCTTCCATCTGTGCGTTTACCACCTCCCAAAGGAGACTAGATCTTTCCATCAAGCAACTCACGGCTTCATCTTCCAAGAGAAACCGAGAAGTTATCAATTGGTGCGGCCGTTGCAGTAGGCAGAAAATCAGAGGAGGCAGCGATTGTGGTGGTCCAGATCTGCTTCTTCTTCTTCTTCAGTTTCAATTACAGAATCAGTGTTGATGAAATGGGATTCTGCAAGGAGGATTCGACAACTAGGTCTTGATGAAATGCTCGGTTTCTTCAAATTTGGTTGTTTATTGTTTAATTTTGGTTGTCTATTGGAAAAGGGGCCGCGAGAAGGAGATGGGTTTTTGGAAGGGAGGGTAGGGTTGTTGAGTATTTTGGTTTTGGAAAAATGGATATTATACTGCAATTTTAGAGGATGTGCAACAATGATAATGGTGGTTATGGTGTTGAGAAAAAGAAGGACAGAAGGGAGAGAGACAGAGAAGATGAAATGAAGAAATAAAAAAGAGAAATTGGAAACATTAATTAGTGTTGAAACCCTAATTAATTATAATTGAAATTGAAATTAAAAATAAAAGAAAACCCTAATTAATTAATCAGAAAGAAAGAGAAAGAAAAATGAGAATTATAGTTGAAGATTAAGGGAAGGGAGAAAAGGAAAAAAAATATTAAAAAAAGGTAATCGGGTGTTCAAAAAGGTGAAACTCGTAGATGTAAGTCATATTTAACAATCCGTTAGATTGACTTACGGAGTGGGGCTGGGTTTCGTTGACTTTAAACTTAAGAGAGACGGAATAAAACTTTTATAGGTCAAGGGAGGTTTTTATTTTTCGCTATAGTACATCTTACCAATCGTTTGATTGCGTTACGATACGACGGTTATTTGTTTATTTTTGGTACAAACCGCGTGTAATTGTGAGCCTATTAAATTATAATCAATTATATACATACTAAATTATTTCATTAAAAATTTAAGTATAATTTTTCATATACAGTAATCAAATTTGTAATTTTTATTGATAAAAAATTAATTATTTTATATTATAATGGCATTGTGGTCATGTTATAAAAAAATAATTAGTGAAAATTGTTTATTAATCTCTTACTCAAAACACTTTACTCGTGATGAATCAATCGATTGAAATTATGATTAATTATATATAATCAATTGAAATGTTGTTTGGTAACACTTCATTTTTCACCAAATTATCTCATTATGAATATAATTAATTATAATTTAGTGATATTTTTTATTCAAGCAAATCGGCTATGACCTTAACTCTTTTCCCATTAATTTAGTCCTATTTTCTACGTGGTGTGCTGTTTTCTTGGGTTCTTAGAATTATTTTCAATTCACATTTTCTTTTTCTTTTTTTCATCTAAAGTCCACCACCATAGTTTTAAATTATTGAAAAAATTGGGGGAAAAGTTTAAGCATGGAAATTTAGGAGATTGTTTGGCTTTGGTGCAAACAATGTTGTCATTTCCCAAATTAGATTCTTTGTTTATTGCTTCATCCTTGGATTTTAGCCATTCACATAAAACAATATAGTCTCGTATTGTGTTTTGCGTATCCTTGGTGGAGTAGTACTTAGAAGTATTGTTTGTTTTCCCTATTTCCGAAAAGTGAAAAAAAATATAAGTCTTCTTGATGTGCCACCTTCAACAAAAATAAAAAGACAAGCCTCTTCATGTTTTCCACAGAGTGTGCATTGACAAATGACATCGGATTTTATGCTTCCATTCTTTTTCTTTTTCTTTTCCTATTAAAATATTTATTATATTATTAATTATCATTACAATATCGAAGATTGAAATTATGATCTACCTAGTAAAAAAAGCATACAGTAACCAGTTGTTCTATAATTTTATGTGCATCTTCTTCTTCACACAAACTCAAACACTTTAAATTATCTTTTTGTTTTTTTTTCTTCGACCATAAATTAATTAATTTTATTTGAATATTGCCAAAGTGAGAAGGAGATGATTTATCTAGCGTGTAGCTTGTTTCATTCTCCGAAAACGAATTTAAAATTTAAATTAAAGATGAAATTGGTTCAAATAATTTTAAATTTCTTACATGTAATGCTAATAGCATGTGAATTTAATGTTTTTTTTTCACCCGTGTATTTATCATATAGTGGTGCAAGCTAGCTATTGCAAAAGGAACAAGCAAGCAGAATTGAATTAATTAGTTTAGGTAGACAGGACCGGACCACCTTCCACATCAAACATGTCTTGTTAGATTTTCATTAATTCCATGGACAACCGTAACCGATTAATCATACCAATAATAATTTATACCTAGCTACCTACTACTACTATAGTTCATCTCACCATTCTTGATAATTCCATTTTTTTTTACTTGGGAAATTCACCCAAATTATATAGAAATTGCTTTCGAGACACTCTCAAGTCCTACCTACATCTAGTTGCAATATTATTTTATCATAATATATCGTAATGCTAAAGTTAATTGTCCATTTTCTTCTTCCTTTTCTATTTTTTATCATGTATTTGAATTTGATAGACCTAGAATAATAAAAAACTAAAATGCATTTTTTTTCAAATCTTCTCGAGTATCGTCTGTCTATCTCTTCCTAATAAAATAAAATAAATTATTTTTAAGCATTGTTGAATTTTAAAAAATACGATTTGCATATTATGTTTTTTTCTTCATTTTTTAAAATCGAACTTAATCTAAGTTAAAAATAAATAAAAATAATCTTTCATCATTTGATCACAACCAACACTTTTAAAATTTAATTCCAACTATTCGTTGCTCACTATAGCTTCTTTTATTTTATTTTTTTAGAGATGCATGCAATCTCGATTACATATTAGAATTCGAATTTAAAATTTAATTAATTTTTTTTATAGGAAGTGAGATGTATGGTGGTGTTAATACTTATGAGATGATTATACATTTGAATGCAAAATAACACGTGCAATTGACTTGTGACATCATATAAAAAAAGAAAAACAATAATGGGTGCCCGAGATTTCGAGTGCTCATTTTTTTCCCGATCGAGCTCTCATATCTCTTCGATCAAGAAAAGAGTGCTCAATGCTCATATCTCAAAAGCTCACACTCTATAAGAGACAAGGCCCAAGAAACGATGGTTGATGTTTTGCATGCTGTTCCTCACTTGGCTTGCTAGTGGTCCATCGTGTTCTTGCAATCAATAGGGTTTTCAAGCACAAAGAACTCACTTTTTCACTCAAATAATACGTGGGGTTTACTTAAAACTTTCCATGGATATTGGTAATTAATTATAATTAAGAAAAGTTATTGTCATTGCTTTGTTGTCCAGTTGTAAGATACTACAACAAATAAGTAATTTCTAGGCTACAATTAAAACACTCCAAAAATGCGTTAAATTAATTATTTAAGAGGCGATTTTATTTTGTATCTGTTAAATTTTAACCGCTAAACATGAATTTAAAAAATAGAAAAAGGCTATAAGGACTTCCTTTCATTAATTTCGGAGTATACCTAGATGAAACTAATTACTTATTGGAAAGTTGGAGAGAATACTTTGAGTGAAAAAAAATTTAAAGATGGGTGACTTGTAAATTTGTAGAAAAAATCTTTTCTTGGGTAGTGTTTTTTTTTCCCTCTGGGGAGAGGGAAGTGTTTTTGCTTTAGGTGCTTTAATTTTTCTTTAATGCATTTAATGATAATGGCCTTTTTTTCTACTATGATGTGAATACCATTCAAATTTCGCCTTTTATGATAAAGTTCATCAATATCTAAGTGAGCTAAGTTAGTGGAGGTTACACATGGTTCTTGATAATAGGAAGAAAAAAATCGAAGCAATTGTGTTCGTGGATGATGTCTTTTCTCAAATCTTCTTTTATGGCAATTTTAGATTGCTAAAATGCTCATGCTCATGCTCATGATCTACTACCTCTCTACCTATAGGTCTACCATTTTGCCATGTTTGATGTGTTTTTCATGCTTGATTACATTTTAATTATTTAAACCCTAAGAGTAGCTAGATTCTCTTTTTTTTAACTTGTTGTTAATACTAATATTTTTCTTATGAAAAAAGAAATGTCACTCGACATTTAAAGTCTTAAAAATCCGCATATGATGTTGTAGTTTAACTAATTAGTACATATCGTTTTGATGATGTAAAATTACAGATTCAATCCTTACTATTATAATAATAATTAATAATACAACTATTTATTTATTTTATAAAAAAAATCTCAAAGGTTGTGATTTAGCTTGTGATTAAATGAGAAAAAAATTTATTCACTTTTAATTCAAATTTTGAGTTTAGTAAAATTTGGAAGATTAAAGGTGGACCATACTTGAATTAAAATTATTGAATTAGTTTTCATGAAAAGAGAATGCACAAAGGGAAAAAACAATGTTTATCGATTTTTATTTTTCGATTGACCATAGTTGTAAATCTACCCATAAAAATATCAGGGTGCTTTTAAAAATAGCTCGTGACAGCTCCTTAAATTTTTGCTAGTTATGGTTGATTCTTAATAGTTTAAAATCGATTTTTTATCCTCCTACAAGTCAATTTTAAGTTTTTTTTTTGGGTGTATTTTTATATACTCTTTCTGAACACTTTTAATTATTTTTCTGAAATAGTAATTTTTAGTAAAATAAACACTAAAAAGTCAAATAAAATGTACAGTAATTTTCAGTAGAAAAATGACAATTATTCGTGGACGGAGGGAGTAGCACCCAAGCTATGAAAAAACAAATGTTGACTACATTGAATCGCTTAATGTTGGGTAACATTATAGAAGTACTGGATCCATAGTCGTGGCCCATATGAAAAATATGGGCCTTACTTGACCGAACATCCTCAATTGGCCCCATCAAGACTTTTTAAGCATAAGTCATATTTGGACCAGACCAACAAATGTCAAAATAATGGGCTGCTTTGTACATTTCTAGTTCATCCCAGTCCAAATGAAAGTAATTCTTGAGCTACTAATTGGCCGGGTGAATGAGAAAAAACCTTGTTATTTTTAAGATTCTCTGAGCCCAAAAGGAGAAATCTTATTCGTTCTGAGTCAGCTCGTTCATACATAACGATTCAACCAACAAGTTTAAAGTATTCGTTCCAGTTAGACTATATTTTATTCGTTCCGAATAAGCTCCATCATTAATAAAGATTCAACCCGTTATTTTAAGGCGAGAATAATGAACCACTCGCATCAACAACAAAAAAACAAACTTTGTTGTTATGTAATCAGTTTACTTGCATTTTTTCACTCAGCTAAAACCATTAATATTTTTGGTGTCTAGTTACCAGATTATTTTAGTTCCAATTTTCAAGCCTGACAGATATAAGCATTATTATAAAACTGCGAAATTTGAGCAAAAACTGCAAAATTTGAAGTCATGTTTGTTCCCAAATCTCATCTAAAATTAGCGATCAACCAAGTTTTAGCAGTTTCCTTACCATCATCCCATCCATCCATTTTCAATTCTTAAATTACTATATAAGAACCATCTAATTGGTTGAGGCAACTTCCATCTAGATCCTTGAAAGCAGCCACTAGGTCTCTTTCCAAGATGGCTCAGCCATCTTTCCAGGCCTCTGGCTCCATTTTAGCACTTTTTTTCTTTCTAGTTAGTTCATCTTCCTCTTATTCCTTAGCTCTATCAAACGATGAAGCCACTCGAATCGCTCATCGACAGCTTTTAACATTCAAAGAAGGTGAAGATTTGCCGTTCGATTTCAAATGTGTCGCACCTCCTGGCATGGTTTTTCCTAATGACAGGATCAAACAAGCCTACGTCGCGCTCCAAGCATGGAAGAAGGCCATCTACTCCGATCCATTCAAATCCACAGCGAACTGGGTCGGCTCTAATGTTTGTGAATACAATGGTGTGTTCTGCGCGCCGGCTCTTGATGATCCTTCGCAGACTGTTGTTGCCGGGATTGATCTTAACAATTTTGATATCGCTGGCTACCTTCCGGTAGAATTGGGTCTGCTGACAGATATTGCCATATTTCACATCAACTCTAACAGGTTTTGTGGAGTCATTCCTAAAAGCTTCTCCAGGCTAACTCTTCTTGATGAGTTGGATGTCAGCAACAACCGATTCGTTGGTCGTTTTCCTGCACCAGTTCTTGAATTGCCTGCATTGAAGTACCTTGACATCAGATACAATGATTTTGAGGGAGAATTACCGTCGAAGATCTTCGAGAAGGAACTTGACGCGGTGTTCTTGAACAACAACCGGTTCACATCAACAATTCCTGAATCTCTAGGCTCATCTCCAGCATCTGTTGTGGTTCTTGCCAATAACAAGCTCACAGGCTGCATTCCTAGCAGCATTGGCAATATGGTTAACACATTGAATGAGTTTGTTTTCTTGAACAACAACCTTTCGGGTTGTTTGCCAGATGAGATCGGAAAGCTCAAGAATTTAACAGTTTTGGACATCAGCTCGAACTCGTTCAGCGGATTACTCCCCAAATTCCTCAATGGTCTGAGCAATATCGAGCAGATCGATGTCTCCCGGAATCTGCTGACAGGCTTTGTCCCTGAGGATGTATGCCAATTGCCTAATCTTGGAAACTTCACATTCTCCTACAACTATTTCAATGGCGAGGCGGTGAAATGCAATCCGTCGAAGAGGAAGGGCATTGATTTGGATGACACAAGCAATTGTTTACCAGACAGGCCTAATCAGAAATCTGTCAAAGAATGCAAGGCAGTGGTGAACAAACCAGTAGATTGTGGTAAGGCAAAATGTGGAGGAGGATCATCATCACCAACCCCAACACCAACTCCAACACCAAAACCAACTCCAAAACCTGTCCCTAACCCACCTAAACCACAACCAACACCAGCTTCTGTACCGGTTCCAGTTCCAGCTGGTAAACATCAATCTCCACCACCTTCACCAGTTCCCAAGTCACCTCCCCCATCACTCCAATCACCTCCACCACCACTTTTCCCAGTCCCCAAGTCACCCGTGTCGGTCCAATCACCTCCACCACCGGTGCACTCTCTACCACCACCTTCCCCTGTCCCCAAGTCACCTGTATCGGTCCAATCACCTCCACCACCGGTGCACTCTCCACCACCACCTTCCCCAGTCCCCAAGCTACCTGTATCGGTCCAATCACCTCCACCACCGGTGCACTCTCCACCACCACCTTCCCCAGTCCCCAAGCTACCTGTATCGGTCCAATCACCTCCACCACCACCTTTCCCAGTCCCGAAGCCACCAGTATCGGTCCAATCACCTCCACCACCGGTGCAGTCTCCACCACCACCTTCCCTAGTCCCCAAGTCACCTATATCTGTCCAATCACCTCCCCCACCGGTGCACTCTCCTCCACCAGTCCCTAAGTCACCTTCCGCATCTGTCCAATCACCTCCACCACCTTCAACCGTCCCCAAGTCACCTTCACCATCGGTCCAATCACCTCCGCCACCGGTGCACTCTCCTCCACCACCTTCATCAGCCCCCGAGTCACCTGAAACAGAACAACCAACCCTACCAACAGCACCAGAACCCAATCCTTCCAAAGAATCACCAAATGGCCGAGGCCGATCTCCCCTATCACCACCACCTACTCCGGTCCCTGAGTCACCAAACACCTCACTACCACCCACTCCAGCCCCAGAACCTAGTCCTTCTCCTGAATCACCGCCTCCCCCAGTCCGCTCTCCTCCACCACCGGTCCAATCTCCACCGCCACCTGCCCAATCTCCTCCTCCGGTCCAATCCCCCCCACCACCTGCCCAATCTCCTCCTCCACCAGTCCAACTATCTCCTCCTCCTCTTCCCGTTTTCTCACCTCCTCCTTCAGCTCAATCTCCACCACCACCTACCCCATCTTCTTCTCCACCTCCTCCTACCCCTGAACCTGATTTCGTCCTTCCACCAAACATCGGGTTCCAGTACGCATCACCACCTCCACCAATGTTTCCAGGATACTAAACGCAGGGCATTCCTTTAAATTTACCCAATTAATTTCCAGCAGGCTTTGTTAGTCGGTACTAATACATCATCAATTATGTAAATGAAATCATACGGCTAATCATCAATTACTTCTGCGAATGTTGTTTTAGAATGAGTTTATTCTTTTAAATTACTATTATATTATACCCTTAATTCATTAAAAAATTTAAAGATAAAATAAATTTTTAATTTTTAAAATTACCTATTTATTAAAATTGAATAAATTTATTATTCAACTACTTATTTAATTAATTAATTAACCTACCTATTAAACCCTAAACTACAAAGTATTTATTTAGGGATTTCCTTGCATTCAATGACCAACAACTTCAATCGAAATCCAACTATTTTACACTAAAGATATTAGGTATTTTCAATTTCACTTCATTAATTATCGGTTTAATTAAAAAATTTATCAATTATTATGGATGCAACTGGATTTTTTTATCCTTCTGTGGGGCTGTGCAAGTTACCATCATCTCTGATTTCATTTGAACATCTGCGGCACTTGAGTGTAGGTTGGTGTATATTGAAAATTCCACCCATATTTGTGGGGTTTCCTTTAATGATTGATCTTCAGTTTTTTTTAAAATAATTTATTTTATTGTTTGTGTTTAATAATAATATCAATTGATTTTTTTTATTTACATTAAGTAATTTCTCGATCATAAACCAATATACATTCAACTTCTCAATTATATTTCTTAGTGGTAATTAGATTTGGTATTGCTTAATTTTTAATTTTTCTCCCTAACTAGCCTAACCTAATTAACATGTAGTCATATACAACGTTTTATTCAATTTATTTTTAAAAAACAAAGTATGTACAACTCCTTTAGGAAATCCATGTTCATGTTAATTTTTATGAACTAATTTTGAATATCCGGATTGATTTTAAGGTTTTTTTCCCTGTTCAAAATATATGCAATTTTTTTAGAGAAATTCATATATATGATACTCAATTGAGTCAAAATTGGGAATATAAACTTAACAATTCTATGTCCTGATTATTTTGTATAATGTTTCAATGGTATGTTAGTTTTTTTTAAAGATATAGGTAGTAACGAATCTCATAAACAGAAATGAAAAGTAAATAGCAATTTAAGTGAGCCAATTAGAAGAGAAGACCCCGAGTTATTTCGTTGCTTACGACTCTGAATGTTGTATATGGATATCCAAGTTCTTATTTACGAGAATTTGGAAGAAGGAGCGATCAATCTTTATAATTAATGTTTTGCACTTGCCTATGCATTTCCAACTAATATCAAATAAGTTTATGTATTTTTAATTAGCTCAAATCAACCACTATATTCAATAATGTCATTTATTAATAAAATTAAATTTATTTTAGAATAATTTAAGCTCACGTTATTGACAACAAAGAAAAATTTAGTTTATTTGATGACATGAATGACTTTGTTAGAATAGGAGATTAAAATTCTAAGAAAAAAATGAGATCATATTTATGCAAAAATTGGAGGAAGAATAGAGAGGAATTAATCTAATTTGTAATTAAATGTTCTGAATTTGTATCATAAATGTCACAATAAATTCCCTATATTTTTAATTGGTTCAAATCAACATCACCCTTAACAAATTAATCAGTATATTTTAACAAATTAAAATAATTAGTGATTGATAAAATAATTAAATAACTTAATAATATTTTTATCATTTTTTAATTCTCAAACTATTAGAAAGACCAAAATTACAATTTTATTGCAGGCTTATATTGCAAATTTCAAGACTATTGAGTTCAAAGTGGGAGATTTTGTAAACTTTAGGGTTTCTTTATATAGTTTACCTAAAATTATATTTAAAGTTTTAATCAATAAAGTTAATAAATTTTTTATTATTATATAATAAATAAATAAAATGTTACAAAATAAATATTTTGAGTATATGTTTAATGATTATGTAAATGTATTTTTTTTGAGATTTTTATATATTTTTTAGATAAAAACTAGCTGATGTTTTCAATTTCAAGCTAAACAACAACAACAACACAGACTTTAAAAAAATAAATTATATCTTTCCTATATGGTAAAAGTGGAAAGAAAATCGAGTTTGCTACATTCGTTAGTCTCTTAGAAAATCACATAGGAGTAGCTTATAATAATATTTTAAAATAACATTAATAATAGTAAATTATAAAGTGAACAAACTTATAAATTAATTTTTTAATTAAGTAATGCACTTTTATTTTTATTATTAAATGACCATTTATTTAATTAATAAAGAATTATTATATACGTAACTTTTAGTAAGAATTTGAAATTAGTAAATAATATATCATAGAAAAATATACTTAGTATTGTGAGTTAAAAAAGTTAGCAAAAATAAATTATATTTGTATAAACTATATATTTTTTTAAAAATGACTTATTATTAAATTTATGAATAATGAGTGTATATTAAATTAATTCTTTAGACTTTAAATTTATATTAAATATTTTTTTCATAGTATGAAAAATGAAAGAAGGTGATTTTATATTATGAAATATTCACATTATAATATTAAATTATAATTAAAAAAATTATTTAAATAATTTAATAATTGAAATGCTAAAATACAAAAGAGAAAGATAATTTATTGAAGAACCAAAATATGTTAAATACCGAAACTATCTTCCTATGAAATTATTCTTGCGAACTTTTACTTTTATATATTTTTAAAATTTATCATTCTTTGTGAAATTGGCATGGGTGATAAAAATATTTCCTTGGTTGATTACCAACAAGTTCCTCACTATATTCAAAGAGGTTGTGGGAGATAAATCTATGTAATGTACTGGTGGTGCTATAATATGAGAAATATCCTTAAAATTATGGAATTGGAAAACAGTCACAATGAGTAAAATATAAGTTAATCTATTTTTAAATGTAAATTATTTGTTAAATATAAAAAATATATCTTAATCTATTTTTAAATCTAAATTATTTTAAGTATTATTATATTATTTTAAAAATAATATTCTTTATTCGAGTTAATATTTTTTATTTTATTTTATTATTTTAATTTAGTAAAAGGATTGATTTTAAAAGTATTAAAGCAACGTAAACTAGATAAAAGTGACAAATAAATAATAATATTTATACTTTTTCTAACATAAATTATATGGTAAAATAAAGAACAATCTTTATGAGAATAATTGAGAAGTTTATTTACAAGTATTGAAAATATTATCCATATATTATCAAAATAATTTATATTAATTTTATTTTTATGAAAGAAATATTATATATTGTATATAAAATATTTTCTACATAGGTTAATAGTATTTATTTTATTTTAATTATTTAACTATAATTTGAAGGCAGTAAATGGTTTATTTTTTCAGAAAAAAATATATTTAAAGTTAAGAAAATCATAAAACAACTATAAGTGACAAATAAAAAGAGAATTTATAACCTTTCCTAAAATTAATTTAGTGACAAAAGTTGATTAAGGAGTTTGAACAATATAAAAGGATTAAGTTAGATAATTTAAAAGAGATACTGAAAATTATTATTTTAAAATCTAATCATCAAATAGTTATGGTTATACATTTTCCTCCAATATTTATAAGTTTTTTTCAACTTTTTACTATTTATTTTTTATTTTTTAACCACTTATAATGTTATATTAAAACGTTTTAGGATATTATAGGGTTTCTAATGTAAGTCTTAAAACTATAGTGTTCCAAGTGAAAGATTTTTGAAACTATAAAACAAATTATGTAGTTTACCCTAAAATATGTGCTAGGTAAAGTAATAAGATTTTTTTTTTAAAAAAATTATTTATATTATTAGTTATCATTATAATATCATGGATCGACCATATGATGTACGTCATCAAGATAACATGCGATAGGTACATAAAATATATTAAATAAATATTTATTGTAAACTTAAAGTTGTTAGAACGTTAAAGTTAAATTAACTTTGAGATAAAATATAGTTACAATGAGTAACCTTTTGAATCTTTAAATTAAAAATTAAAATTAAATGACACAAGTCTGAATCTCACCTCTGTCTATAAAAAAAAACGTGCAACTCAATATGCCTGAGTCATATATAAAAAACAACAATGAAATAAATTGATTAATAGGTAGTTACTAATTTATAAGTTATCATTATACATAAAATAATTAAATAAATATTTATCGTAAACTTAAAGTCCTTAAACCTTAAAGTTAAATTAGTTTTTCAATTAATAACAAATAGATGAGATTAAATTTATGTAACCTAATAGACTGCTGTAAAAGTACACAGAAGATTTCACTCATGGATCTTTAATGCGAGTGACGAATGTTGATGAAGTTGATATAATTAAGAAAATTAAATAAGAAATCATGTTCTAAGCCATAAGTTATACCAAAAAAAAAAAGCCAAAAGTTATGGATTAGATGAGATACATAAATCTCCTAACATTATTATCATCCTAATCTAATAAAATATATTTTAAAATTGGAATAGTTTATTTATTTATAATAGTAATAATAGTTTCATGACTAATAACTATTACTACTATTATTATTCTAATCCAATAGATTAAGAAAGCATATTTTTTCTTTCAAAAGATAACAAAATATGATATTATTACGAAAAAAAGAAAAAAAATAAAGGACAAATATAGTAATAAAATTCTCCCTTTTATTAAATTATAATCACAATTATTTTTAATTATTATTATTGTTGTTGTAATTTTTTATTTCATGCATTTTCATTGTTAGAATAAGAACTAGAAAAAAAAATATGAAAGAGAAAAGAAAAAAAATAAAGTGGAAACTGATAATTCTTTTTAGTTAAAAATAAAAAATCTATAAAAATAATATGTAAAATAAAGAAGAAATTATTTTTCCTCAATAAACTATTTTTCAATAAAAAAAAAACTATGAAATCCTTTTTATAACGTATTATTCTTAAAAAATATATATACACAAATATTAAATTACTTAAGTTTGATTTCGTAAAATTTTTAATGATAAGGAATTATTTTTCCTTAGGTAATTATGTGATTTTTTTCATACATAAACATGAAGAAAAATAGTTTGTACATTTACTTAAATTATAATTTTTAATTAAATATTAAACTTAATTTTTTATTGAGTTTGAATCTTTAAAGAAAAATTCATTAGTGGTTGTTTTTAAATAAATACATAATTATTTACAATATTTGGAGAACTTAAATAAAAATAATATGAAACATCATTTTAAACATTTAAATTTTAATTTATAAAAGTAATTTACTTAGTTGAGTTAAAATTGTTTTAATTCTACGAGCTTAAAATTAATTATTTCAGAATTAATACAAGATTTTTCCGTCGACACATGTATTAGAACATCAATAACAATACAAATATATTTAAGCACCATAGTAAAAATTTATGTTAATCATATTTTCGGAAGCATTATTAAAAAAATTATATTATACCAAAAATATATTTGTGTGAAATACTCTTTTGTACATAAATATTATATTATAATATTTTCAAATAAATTTCGCACGTGCAACGCCACGTGCCAAAATAACCTAATTATTATTAAAAACGTGTGTGTTCCATTGAAAAAGCATGAATTTTGATTGTTCTTTCAATTACACGGGTCTTTAATAGAATATTTTTAACTGTTGTTTTCCTACGGATTCTTACTATTCATAATATTTGTCATTTTATCTTTTTCGAAGTATATATTTGACAAATTTTTTTTATGCATCAACCCATAATGGTGTGGTAATTTGAGGAAAAATTAGTAAAAAAGAAAAAATGTGGAATAAAATAAGATTAAAAATTATTGTTTTAAATTTGCTACTATTTCAAAGTGACAGTTAAAAAGTTTCGGAAGGAGTATTAGATTTAGTCACGAGTTACCTGATTAAAAACTCATATAACCTTTAAATTTATGGTAAAAATATAGCAGCGCTCTTTAACCTTAACAAAATTTAGTGGCGTTTTCGTTACCCGTGCCAACACTCCGACCATAGTTTTAAAGACCGAGAGTGACCCGTTGGACCGATTTGAACCAGGTTCAGCCGGGGTTTGACCGGATTGACCCGTTGGATCGTTCCGGGTCGTTCACATATCAAACTGTTCAATCTTAGATAATTGAACCGGATTGAATTGGTGTCTATAAGGGGCCGGCCCATCAAATTTTCCATATTGAAAAAATAATAATAAAAAAAAAACACAAAACGGCGTCGTTTTGGTTTCACATCGACCCAGCCGGATCGATAGCGGGTCAATTGGGTCACCAATTTTGTGAAAACTGACCGGGTTGACCGGTTTTTCTAGTTCGATTGCAGGTCCGGTCAGATAGTTGAACTGAACTGAAATTTTTTTCGGATCACGGTTTTTTCGGTCCGACCATCGAATCGGTCTGGTTTTTAAAACTATTACTCCGACAACTTCTAATACTACTCCTACTTTGTCTCCTTTAGTGGTGGAAGTAACGGGTTGTAATTGGAAAACGTATTCGGGTCTTTAATATTATTATTTTTATTTTAATTAGTTCTATATTTTTTTTGTTTAATCTAGTTTTAGATAATTCATTAGTTAAAGTAAATCTTAACCGTCAGAAAAATAACTAACAAAAATAAACGTCTATTAAATTTTATTATTTTATTAGTTTATTCTGATAAAAAGGTACGCATATGGGCCACATGTTTAATAATTTAATTTTGGGCCCCACATGTTCACACAATAAGGACGCTACAAGTACACATAGACACAAAGTCACCAATGAACAGAACAACCCACCACCCAAATCTGTTCATCCGTGAACTCCTCAATCGGGTCCATGTTGCTTTGTATCAGGGGAGGCCAGAAAAAAAAAATTAGGGGACGAAATCTACCAGTTAAACTATTTTTTTTAAAAAACAACATAGTACTCTATATTATATATTTCTTACATTTTTTTTACTCTTTAGTATGAAAAAAATGACATAGAATATTTATGAACCATATCTTAGAAAATTATAAAAAATATTAAAAAATATTTAGGAAGTTTTGATTTATGTATCATTAATATTAAAAAATTACCTTAAATTTTAAATTATTTTTAAAGTATAACTACATTTTGAGTTCAAACATATATATTTTCAGATAAACCAAAGTAAGATTAATTAAAATCTAAAAAATTATGGACTAAATTAGGAACTTCTAAAATTTTTAGTGGGGCTAAATAAATAATTTTTGACAAATAAAGTAAAATTAAACTTAAGGAACTATAATGGAGTTTTTAAAAAAATTAGGGGGCTAGAGCCCACCCTAGTGATACGAGCCCAGCAGCAGCCCAAGCGGAGCCCAAACGTGGACTCACTACAAGGAGCCAAGCCATGATCGCTTGCCTTTTGAAGATGCTAAGGGCCGAGGAAAGCCGCACGGAGGCCGCGGATCAATGGAGCCTTTGCGTCCACGCCAACGACTCGACTCGCAGCCTCACGCCCGAGCCTGAGTCCCAGCAAACACCTAAGTCCAGCATCAAGGCTGCGCCTAAGCCCGACACCAAGCTAAGTCCAGCCTCAAGGCTGCGCCTAAGCCCAACACTAAGGCCGCGCCTTTGGACAACCTCAAGGCCTCGTCTTCGACCAAAACCAAAGCCACGCTTCGGCCTTTGGCCAGCGCTAGGGCTGTTCATCGGTTAACCGAAACCGAAACCGAAACCGAAGTTTCGAAGTTCGGTTAACCAAATTCCCTAAAACTAGAAACCGAAACCGAACCGAAGTTTTAAATAACCGAAAACCGAAAATCGAAAATCGAAATTATTTCGGTTCGGTTTTCGATTTAACCGAAAAACCGAAATATTATACCTGTTTTTTTTTATAAAAAAAATATCATGAAAAAAAAAAAAATAACATCTGGAAATTGGAACTCAGCAGATCTAGAAAAGAAACAATGCTATCCTATTCCTATCAGCATCATCAGTAAATCAACAAACAATTAAACCAATCCATAATAAAATAATTCAAAAGTAAATCCATAATTAAACATCCATAATTAAACCAGAACATAAGTAAATCCATAAACAACATTCCATAAAAACATCCATAAATCCAGCGACAACAGAGGGAGCAGCAGCCGCAGATGGAGCAACAACAGAGGGAGCAGCAAACTTACCGATCTGGTGGAGGAGAAGTGGCTGTGGATGGTGGAGGAGAAGTGGCTGTGGATGGTGGAGGAGTCAAGTCGACCGAGCGAGATTTGAGCGTTCGTGCGAGCGAGAGAGAGGGAGAGCCGGAGAGGAGAGAGGGAGAGCCGGAGAGGAGAAGGCGGTGACCGGTGGGTGGTGGAGGAGGCAAGGCAAGTCGACCGAGGAGAGTGGGAGATGGGAGAGTGAGAGAGTGAGAAACAAGATTGAGTCGGGGTGTTAGGGATTTAGGGAAGCAATTTAGGAAAAAATATCCCTTATATACCATCTCCAAAATTTCGGTTAGTTCGGTTAACCGAACTAACCCATTTTAGTATCCGAAACCGAACCGTAGTTTATTTCAGTTTTTCACTAACCGAAACCGAAATAACCGAAACCGAAATTTCGTAACCGAACAAGCAAAAATTTCGGTTTCGGATTTTGGTTTTTCGGTTATTGCTAACCGTTGAACAGCCCTAGCCAGCGCCTAGGCCCGTCAAGACCAAGCCCACGCCCATGGCCGTGCTTTTCAGAATAAACCCACGCCACGCTTCGACCTTTGGCCAGCACCAAACCCACGCCCATAGAAGGGCTTAACTTTCTATTTTCCTTGCTTATGATTTTGAGAGTTTCTCTTAAGCCTTAAGCCGTTTAGGCCAACCCTAGGGATACTAGATCCAAGCGTTCATCCTTAGGATGCCTAGATGAACATTGCTCTTTGTAAATCGTTTGATGCTTTGTTCTTCCTCATTGTTCATATATAAAAATGAGTCGTTTCATTCAACTACTTTCCGCTGCAAACTCCTTACAACTTCCAATCAATTCCCTTACATCTTTCCATCCAAGCCCGTGTTTCCTAAGCCAATCGTGCAAGAGACTAGATCCGGCCATTAACAAGCCACGTCCAAGCCTCCCACGGCGCTTGGACCGTATCAAGTGGTAGTGGAGCCCAACAGTCTCAAGGTTGCATTTTCTTCACTTTTGAGGTACTCCCACGGTCCATAATCATCTCCAAGTCATTCTAGTCATTTTCGGCCATTTGGGTATTTTTGAGTTTTTGGCCATTTTTCCTTGTTTGATCCATCTAGAACGCATTGTTCATGCTATTTTGTGTTTGTGGTTGGATTAAATCATCTTTTCTTCATCTCTTTCTAAAGGAACGAATTGTTAAGCTTGCTTGAGTTTATGTGTGTAGCCAAGTGCCAAAACAAGTGTCTTGTGTGCCATGTGGAGCATGTGGGCCACATTTTTCTTCTTGTGTAGGTGCCCATTTCTATGCTAGGTACACAATTGGCCACATCACCCAAATTTTACACCTTGTATTGCAAATGGGATATACATAGAATATTCTTATAAGATATTTTATGCACACACTCTTGCCAAGTCATTGCCACCTCACCTCATTAAAATTGTTGCTTCTCTTTCATACTACACGTCTTACACTTGTGCCTTGTGTGTGACTTGTCTTTCACTTAGAAGTTCTCTTACATTTAAAAAAAAAAAAAACAAAGAAAGAATTCAAAAAAAAAAAAAATCAAAAGAAAAGAAAAGAATTAAAAAAAAAAAGAATGATATTGAGTAAGTCAAAGCAAGAGACTTGGGTGACTTTTGCAACACTAAGAGTTTTTGAGGGTGCGCTTGATTTAAAAGAAGAGGCTTAGGTCAAACAACTTGATGTGATCACGAACCCTTCCAAGGCCAATTTTGACACTCAAGACATGTTGCCTCAAGGCCCGATCACACGAAGCAAAGCAAGAGGGTTGTCCCTATGGTTTGAAGGCGAAATGAAAGAGTTTCGTGTGTCAGTTTCGAAAACTATTTCAAGTGGGCTTTTGATTGTTTGTTGTGATCATTTTGGTAAAACAAAATTCAGAAAAAAGTGAGAAAAATCAATTGGGTGTGATTGTGGTGTTCTTAATTTGTTCTTAGTGTTCTTGGCCATAATACTTTTTTTATCCAAATTGTGTTGCAAAAGAAAATTACCAAGTGTTTAGCAAAATAAATAAATAATTTCTCCCCACTTGGCCGGCCAACATCATCATCAAGGGTCAATTACCCTAATCTATTGCATTAAATGCCCTAAGACACCTCACCCTTTCTTTGACAATTTGACCAAAAAGGAACCAACAAGTCTTAACTAAAATTCATTTCTAACCAAATAAACCCACTCTTTCCTAAAAGCCTAGCACGTCTTCTCCTTTTCCTTGGACCAGCAGTCCTTTTCCTTTTACTTAAGTCCTAAACTCATCCTAAACTCAAGTCTTAAACCATAAAATACTAAACTTGAGTCTTAAACTTAAACTATTCAAGTCCTAAACCCCAAGTCTTTTCTTTAAAATTCTGAAACATTTCTTTGAGTCCTTTACTTCTTTAAGCTATAAATTCCAGTCCTCCTCCCATTCCAACGGAAATTCAAGGTTTCCCTCCAAATATTGAAATTTTAGATTTCCTTGGGAATTCTGAAAATTTTCTTCCGTTTATCCTTGAGTCCTTGTAAATTTCTTGAGTCTTGTTGAGTCCTCTTTCCTTTTGTTCCCATCACTTGAGCTTTGGCAAGAGAATCACAAGTTGTTGTAGCAAGGAATTTGCGTGGAGAGCAAGCTTTGTGTGTGGAAATTTCTTGAGCGATTGTGAGGCCAAATTTTGCGAGTGTTTAAACACGTAAGTGAGAGAATCATTTGCTAACTTTTGTTTAAGTGTGTAGGTACACGGAAAAATGTGAAGTTGAGTGTTTGTGAGCACATATTTTTCGAGTGACTAAACACCTAAACACGAGAGTTTAAACACGTGAGGGAGAGTTTATTTACTAACGCCTATATATCTCGTTTGTTTCCATTTTTTAGGTATAAAAAAAAAAGAAAAAAAAAGGAAAAGGAGTTGAATTCTAAAATGTCCGGGAGAAGTAGGCCTAGTTCTAGTGGTAGTCGAAGTGCCGAAGCCCTTGACCAAGTCTTGTCCGCCTTGGGTGAATTGAAGGCTACCATGGTTCAAACGGAGGATCGTCTCACTTTGTTGGAGGAGACTATCAAGTCTCGTGGACGAGAGGATGAAAAGCCTTCCGATGTTCCTCCTCATACAACACCTCCAAAGAACCTTTCCCCTAAGCCCCAACCGAAGCCTCTCAAGGAACATGTCCACGTTGAAACTGAATCAGAGGGACATCGAAGTAGTAGAGAAGGAGTTGGGTTGTTGAAGAATACTCCTAAGAAGATGGTTGAGAGAGACTTTGCAAGTGGCCGAAAGGAGGATACCCGAAAGCCATATGTCACTCCTCCGGGGTTGGCCATATCGAAAGAGCAAATGAAGGCAATAAGGAAGAAATATGAGCAGGGCAGCCGAGGTCCAGAAGACTTCCATGCTTCTAGTAGCCGACCCAAAATCCCTCATTTTCATGCCCTTACCACACCCTATCATACTAGAGAGTACTATGAGGGTCCTTATGGGGAAACACATGCCGAGTTTGATGAGGTGACACAACGAACGAGGGGAAGACGTCAAAGGGGGCAAGGGTCACGGCTTGTTGAACATGATGAGAGACCACAAGAGCCTAGGGTTGATGACAAGCTTAGTGGTATCAAGGTGCAAATTCCGACCTTTAGGGGCTCCACCGATCCTTCGGAGTACCTAAAATGGGAGGGAAAAATTCAATGAATCTTTAATTGTCATCGGTATTCGGAAGAGAAGAAGATTAAGCTAGCGGCCATGGAGTTTGAAGATTATGCCGTTAGTTGGTGGGAAAAAGTGTGTAGAGAGAGAGGAGAAGTGGATGCTATCCAAGATTGGGAAGAGATGAAAAGGGTGATGAGAGCAAGGTTTGTACCTGCACATCACAAGAGAGATTTGCAAAACAAGTTGCAAGGTCTCAAGCAAGGTTCTAAGTCCATGGGAGAATACTTCAACGAGCTAGAGGAACTCCTAATCAAGACCAACACCGAGGAGGGTGAAGAAATTACTATGGCACGGTTCCTCAATGGCCTCAATGATCGTATTAGATACAAGATTGAGTTGAAGGAGCTCGATCACCTACAATCTATGCTCCACTATGCCATAAAAGTGGAAGCATATGAAGCCACCAAGAAGAAGTCCTACCCAAGTAAAACCCAAACCTTTTCCTCAACCCCGAAGGCTCCTTGGAATTCCTATTCTAAAGAACCCCTTAAGCCAAAAGACTCCAAAGCCGATACACCCCCTCCGAAACCCTACCCGCCCTACACTAAAAGTAACCTCTCAAAACCCTCACCAAAAACAACCCCTAACCCACCTACCAACCCTAACCAACCAAGAAAATTCTCATCTAGTTTCCAATGCTACCGATGTCAAGGAAGGGGTCACATTGCTTTCGAATGTCCAAATCGGAGAGTAGTGGTGATCCGAGAGGGCAACTATGAAACAGAGAGTGAAATTGAGACAAGTGAGGATGAGAAAGAGGCTGAAAGGGAGGAGACCGAGAGTAGTGAAGAAGAGGTAGTCCCGGCAGCCACGATGACTCTAGTTGTGAGGAGGAGCATGAATGCTCATGCTAAAGAGGAGGCCGCCAATAAGGATCAAAGGGAGAATCTTTTCCATTCTCGGTAAATCAATGGTAAGGTAGCATCACTTATCGTTGATAATGTAAGTGTGGTGGATGTAGCGAGTCATTTGTTAGTTTTCAAACTTGGGTTGCCCACAACGCCACATCCTAATCCTTATTCCCTACATTGGTTTAGTGATGATGGAGAAGTGAAGGTAAAAGAACAAGTTCTTGTTGCCTTCAAAGTGGGTGGTTATGAGGATGAGAGGTTGTGTGATGTAGTTCCCATGGATGCTAGCCATCTTATCCTTAGTAGGCCATGGCAATTTGATCGATGGGTAGTGCATGATGGCCGAACCAACAAGATTCACCTCACTCACCGTGGGAAGAAGTATAGCATTCCTCCACTTTCACCCGCACAAGTGCTTGAGGATCGTTTACACATGGAAAGGACAAATGCCGAGTTCCAAATTATGAAGAAAATGAGAGAAAAGAGTGGAGAGAAGAAAGTAAGGTGTGTGAATGAGGAAAATAGCGTCCATGAAAAAAGTGAGCATGCACAGAGAGGAGAGAAAAATGTGAGCCATGAGATGAAAACGCAAGAGAGGAAAGGAAAGAAAACAAAGGGAGAGTCAAATACACGCCATGAAAAAAACAAGCATGGTAGAGAGAGTGAGCCTAAACACTTGAGTGTGATAGCGAGGGGTAAGGATGTGAGGCATGCCTTATTTTCTAATAAAGTGTGTCTTGTACTTCGATACAAGGCACATTGCTTGTAAGTTGACACTAAACCCCCTTCTTCTCTACCAAGTCCCCTTGTTTCTCTTTTGCAGGAATATGACGATGTCTTTCCATCTGAAATGCCAAGTGGCCTTCCTCCAATCCGTGGGATAAAACACAAGATTGACTTGATACCCGGAGCGGCCTTACCCAATAGGCCGACTTACCGATGCAATCCCAAGGAGACGAAGGAGCTTCAAAGACAAGTGGAGGATTTGTTACGGAAAGGTTACATCCAAGAGAGCATGTCACCTTGTGTCATGCCCGTGTTGCTCGTGCCTAAGAAAGACGGGACGTGGAGTGATAACAATTAAGGAAACGCCAAGGGTATAATCGACTTCTCACCTCAAGTCAAAGATGGATCCCTGTGGACTTGGACCGATAAATGACATCCGGCTGTCGCCCCCGTTAGGCCAAGGATCCTGGGATGGTCGACATCAGCGGGGGGGGGGGGGGGGGACCCACATGACGTTATCCCGTCCCAGGATATCCCAACTGCGCCTGTAGGAGATATCTAGACAGCGATATCTCGCCAGCGATATCATGTCATGACGTCACCCTGATGACGTCATCCTGGGCGTTATCTCCCCTCGATAACGCCCACCCCTGGGGTAACGCATTCTCTTCTGCCTATAAGTACCACCCTATTCTAGATCTAAAGTAAGAGCAAATTCTCTACAAAAACCTCTGCAGAATTTCATAGCCATACTAATTTAATCATCGGAGTGTCTACGCCGGAGCGCCCCCTCCGGCACTTTGCAGGTACCTTGGACTGTAGCCACAGTGATTCCGGACAACCATAATCTCCATCCCGCCCTCGCAGAAACTCGAATCTTATCAAATTGGTGCTTTCATTGAGAGTCTTGGTTTTAATTAAGTGAGCGTCCTTAATAGCCAAGCTCTGTTCTTCTGGGAATTTGAAGATTATGGCTTCTGATTCAGATCCGCCGTTGACTCAGTCCTCTAGTCTTCCATTTGATACCCGCAGATGACTCTTTGCCTTCGCCACTTCAGATGCTCCCACTTCGATGCAAGAAATTCCTTCAGGAATGTCAGATCTATCTCTCGCACAAATAACGGGAACGTTTGTGTTACAGCTGAGCACTCCTTTGTCCCAAATAGCAGGGTCAAGTCGGGGGGGTCCGTGGTGGATAGCGCAAATAACCCATTCGCGAGCTCCATTTTAGCCCTTCGTGCTCAACTAGACCACTTAACAGAGTTGGCTAGTAGATATACACCTGCTGCTTCTGGGTCAGGCGCGGCATCCCAATTCATTTTCACTCCATCAATCATTACAGAAAGACCATTGTCGTCCCCGCTGCATGCGAATGTCTCATCGACGCTGCCCGCATTAAGTGCACCAGTCGGTCTTGTACAGATTGCTCATAGAACGGTGGAGCCGTACATACCACAAGTACCTTTATTTCCTGTTTCTCAAGAAGAGCGGCAATGGCGTGAGGATGACAGAGGTCGTTGGGATGGAAGGAGAAATGAAAATAATAGAGATATGTTTCCCGGAGGGAGTGAAAGATCCAGTAGTAGGAGACATCGAACTAGGTCACCAAGGAGTCGCAGTCCGACTCCCCGGTGACATCGTATCAGAGATCCGAGAGATCGTGCGTATCGCTTGGAGGCATCCCCGCCTTAGCAGGCACGGGAAATCCTTGATGATACTTCGGGCCACCCCTTTAGCCTACGCATAAGGCGTCATAGGGTCAGTAGATACGTAAAGCTTCCCTCAGATTCTTATGATGGCACCAGAGATCCCATCTCTCACCTTAACAAGGTGAAGGATTTTGTGCAATTCCAAACCCACAATGACGTTGCTTTGTGTCAAATATTTGTAATGACCCTATCAGGGGTCGCACGTTTGTGGTTCGAAGGACTTCCGGGTGGATCTATTGACAGTTTCGCGCAGCTGGAATCTAAATTCAGGAGTCGATTTAGTACTGCAGTCCCTATCAGGAAGTCAGCTGCTGCCTTGTTCGACTTACACAGGAAACCTCAGGAATCTTTGAGGAGCTTCCTCCATTATTTCGACACTGAGATGTCGCTAACACCAGGTGTATCGGTTGATTTTGTCATTGAAGCCTTAAAGTGAAACTGTTGTTATGGAAAACTTCGAGAAGCTCTAATGGTTGACCCTCCAGCGACTTTGGATGCGTTAAGGTTGAAAGCCCACAACTATGCGAGGATGGAAGAAGAAGAAAACAGGGATATAATTCGTAACATGCCTCCAGCCCCTAACGCTCTGATCCCAGCTACCTCTGAAGATCGGTTCGTTGACGATTACGCTCAACGAAAAGATCACATTCCCAAGACATTTAATCGAAGAAAAGGCAATTCCTCAAAAGGAAAATCCGGTGAGTCCTCGGCCCAACGGCAAAGTGAACCTCCTAAGGGACGAGTTTATGATTCAGATCCCCCTTCCTTCATTCTACCCCGAGCGAAAATACTGGCAATAGTGGAGCAGCGAAACCTGCCCATCCGTTATCCCGCCCCTGTAAGACCAGGAGTAATCCTGGGCCGAAGGGAAAATGCCTATTGCAAATTTCACAAAGCCAAAGGACACTCAACTGAAGCGTGTCGAGAACTCAAAGCGGCGATAGAACGTCTGGTGGAGGAAGGCTATCTGGGGGAATTTGCCATAAAAACGCGGGAAGAAGCTAAAAGTAACCCAACAAATAGAGTAGCTGATAGCAGGGCGACGCCATCCCGCCCCCCAGGCCGTGACACTGGTCCTGCGGGAGGAGGCCGGGAAATGCTTACAATTGATGACGAGGACGTCCCTATTATCAACATCATTGCTAGAGGCACGCCTTATCTGGATGAAACCGCACAACTGATGCCCGCTCTAGGGGATAAACGGAAGTGGGCTGGCATGACAATAAAGAGTGAAGCGATAAGTGCCTTGGATCGTATGGTATTATCCTTTTCTGAAGAGGACGAGAAGGGTGTGGTGTATCCGCACAATGACGCGTTAGTAGTTACACCCATTATTGCTAACCATGGAGTTAGAAGAACTCTGGTTGACAATGGAAGTGCCATAAATGTGTTCTCATTGGAAGCCTACAATCTCCTGAAGTGTTCAGATAGCGAGCTTACGCCTTGTAAAAAACCCATTATTGGGGTAGACGGAGTCCCCATCCCAGTGACAGGAGTAACTACCTTGCCCGTATACTTCAAGGAAGATACCTCCAAACGGTCTGAGGAGCTTTTATTCTTGGTGGTGGATCAAAATCTGCCTTATAACGTCATATTGGGACGACCATTCCTCAACCGTTTTGGAGCGGCGATATCACAAAAGCATCTAAAGCTGAAATACCCGTCTTGGGATGGTGTGGTCTCGATCCGAGGGAATCAAAAGTTAGCAGCTGAATGCTATCTGCTTATGACTCAGAAGAGTTGCGACAGGTACGTGTACGTGATGGTGGACCCATACGAGCAAAATGATGAAAAACGTACCCAACCCGTAGATAAAATGACTCATGTCCCAGTCAGCGGGGTAGGCGGAGCTGTATTTCTAGTTCACGATAACCTCAAGACAGAGGAAAATCTGCAGTTGGCTCAACTGTTGAATAAATACAAAGGAGAATTTGCATGGAAACCGTCTGACATGCCCGGTATCTCGCGGGAGGTGGCAGAACATCGACTCAATGTCAACCCTGATGCCAGACCGGTCCAATAGAAACGACGTACTTTCTCTGCTGAAAAGGTAAGGGCGGTCGAAAAAGAAGTTGCTAAACTTCTCGACGCTGGTTTTATTCGAGAAGTGCAATACCCCACCTAGTTAGCAAACCCAGTTCTGGTCCCCAAGCTCAGCGGAGAATGGCGCAGGTGCATCGATTTCACTGATTTGAATGACGCTTACCCCAAAGACTGTTACCCACTCCCTCGGATTGATCAGCTAGTTGATCAGGCTGCCGGACACGCATACTTAAGCTCGTTAGACGCCAATTCCGGGTACCATCAAATCCCCATGGCCAAGGAGGATGAAGAGAAAACTGCCTTCATCACTCCGAGGGCTACCTATTGCTACACGGCGATGCCTTTCGGGTTGAAGAACGCTGGAGTCACCTTCCAGCGAATGGCGAATCTGGTCTTTGAAAAATAGATTGGGCGAAACGTCGAAGCGTATGTCGATGACATACTGGTTAAAAGTCGAAGCTTTGAAGATCACCTATCCGATCTGGCTAAGGTCTTCAAAGTAATGAAGCGATATCAGATGAAGCTAAACCCTCGAAAGTGCATGTTTGCCTTCCAAACAGGTAAATTTTTGGGTTATGTGGTCAGCTAAAAAGGCATTCAGCCCAACCCGTCAAAGATCAAGGCTATCCAAGACATGATATCTCCTCAGACTATAAAAGAGGTACAAAGCTAACCGGGCGTGTTATCGCTCTAGGGCGGTTTATTTCTAAACAAGGAGAAAGGTGTCTCCCTTTCTTCAAAGTTATACGAAAGAAAGCCGCTTTTGGATGGACGGAAGAGTGCAAAGAAGCGTTTGCAGGCTTGAAAGCTTACCTGTCGTCTGACTTGGTACTGACAATACCAGAACCTGGCGATATCCTGTATTTATACCTTGGGGTTGCCGACGAAGTGGTTAGTGCGGTCCTTGTGTGAGAAGACAACCACACGCACCGCCCTGTATACTTCGTGAGTCACGTCCTGAAAAATGCCTAGCTCAGATACGCCCGTATCGAGAAAATAGCGTTAGCATTGATCCAAGCCACACGGAAAATGAGCCGATACTTTCAAGCTCATACTGTCGTAGTGCTGACAGACCAATCTCTGAAAAGGATCTTCTGAAAACCCGAATCCTCGGGGAGGATGCTAATCTGGGCTCTTGAACTTGAACAGTATGGGTTGCATTATCGGTTTTGACCGTCTGTGAAGGCTCAAATCTTGGCGAACTTTATCGCGGAATGCACTTTCACGCCAGATCCCTTAACAGAATTGACTGAAAAGGAAAAAAAAGAATTGGACCTTCCCTTCCCGGAGACCTACACCGACCTGTGGGTTATCCACGTAGATGGCGCCAAAAATCAAGAGCTTGCCGGGGCTGGAATTTTCATGAGTAGGCCTCACGGTATTCATGTGCGATATGCAATCTGAATCCTGCAGCCATTGTCCAATAACGCCGCAGAATATGAAGCACTATTAGCCGGGCTTAGGATAGGAAAGAGTATTTCAATCAAGGGAATACATGACTCTGGGAGGTTGGGAGACTTACGGCTGAAAGTCTGCGGAGACTCCAAGCTGATAATAGACCAAGTGCTGGGATACTCTCAAGCTAGAGAGCCCATCATGGTACAATACCTTGCTAAAGTGAAGCGCGAGTTGATAGAAATAAAGAAATGTGGCATACGGGTCAGCTTCGAGCACATTCCTCGAGAGGATAACGCTGAGGCTGACAATCTCGCTAAACTCGCAGCAAATCCAGAGGCGTCCATACCAAAAGGGGTGTACTACCGGGAGATACCCGTACCTTCCTTCATGGAAGAACAAGCGACACTCTGTGTGGAAGAAAGTGACAGCGACTGGAGAATTCCCGTCATAAAATACTTGAAACATGATGAACTTCCAGCAGATAACGCTGAGAAGAAGAAAGTGCTAAAGCAAGCAGCACGGTGTATATACTTTAATGGGGAACTACTACGGAGGTGTTTCTCTCATCCGGCTACGAAATGCATAACAGAACAAGAGGGTCTTCATACCCTCCGCGAAATCCACGAAGGAATTTGTGGCATGCACGCATCCGGTGGAACCATGGCTGCGCAAGTCTTTCGATCAGGGTTCTACTGGCCCACCATTTGGAGAGACTGCCATAACTATGTGCGAACTTGCCAAAAGTGTCAGGAATTCTCCAAGATTCCCCGGCGACCCGCTGCACAAATTCATAATATTATCGCCCATTGCCCTTTCGCGAAATGGGGAATTGATATCCTTGGACCATTTCCAAAGGCAAGATCGCAACTAAAGTTTGTGGTCATGGCAGTAGACTACTTCACCAAATTGGCAGAAGCTGAGGCAGTTGCCAACATCACGACAGAAAAAATCTGGCGTTTCTTCAAGCACCAAGTTATTATGCGCTTCGGAGTTCCTCATGTACTCGTTAGCGACAATGGAACGCAGTTCACCAGCCAGTTCTTTAGAAACCAATGTGTGGAGTTCGAAATCGAGCAGAGATTCTCTTCCGTGGCTCACCCACAGACTAATGGTCAGGCTGAGGTGACAAACCGAGCCATCCTGAATGGTGTTAAGAAGAACCTGGAGGGATCCAAGAAGAAGTGGGCAGATGAACTGCCGTATGTGATGTGGGCATACCGCATGACCACGAAAACCAGCACGGGAGAAACACCATTTGCACTGTCTTTCGGCACGGAGGCTGTTACGCCTGTGGAAATTGGTACCGTGAGCTTACGGGTGGCTTACTTCAGAGAAGAGTTGAATGAGGAAAGGTTGCGTGCGAATCTTGACGCACTGCCTGAATTACAAGAGGAAGCTCTACTGAAGATGATACACTATAAGCAAAAGATGGTGCGTTATCATAATAGGCGCGTCAAAGAACGAATCCTAAAAGAAGGTGATCTAGTACTTCGGGATCAACGAGCAACTGGTCAACGCCGGGGAAAGCTCAGTCCCAACTGGGAAGGGCCGTACCGGGTTACCTATATCGTCGGGAGAAGAGCGTACCATCTAGAGACACTCGACGGTACCCCCTTACCTAACTCCTAGAATATTGCTCGTTTGAAACTATATCATGCTAGATCTTGATTTATCCCTACATCTTTTCACTAATGATAACCCTAACCCCTACTAACGCTCGAGTAATGAGCTCTCTTGTGCTTTGTGGCTACGTGTGTGTGCAGGCGATAAGAAAAATGTGAAAAATGATTGCCAGGAGTGAAAAGTCCTATCCTTGTGATGACCTGTCCTGATCTGACGGCTCACTAAGTGAGGGCACGCCTCGGTATGCCTAATACTTAGCCTCAGGAGTGAAAAGTCCTATCCTTCTGATGGTCTGTCCTGATCCGACGGCTCACTAAGTGAGGGCACGCCCTGACGCACCTGATATGAAACGTTGGGAGTGAAAAGTCCTATCCTTGTGGTAACCAGGTGGGGACCATGAGAAGAGGCACGCCCCGGCACCCCTGGGAGTGAAAAGTCTTATCCTCGTGATGGTCGGTCTGGATCCGCCGACTCACTGAGTGAGGGCACGCCCCAGGATTCCTAATGACAACCATTCTCATGGAGGTGGCTCATCAGGGAGAGGCACACCCTGAGGAGATAATAACTCCATCTTGGAAGCAAAAATCCTATCTTTGCAGCCGGTCTGATGAAGACCGCTCGCCAAAGGAAGGTACACTTCCAAGATGAGAGGATAACGCCGAAAGTGAAAAATCCTAGCCTTGTGAGGGACTGTCCTGATCAGACGACTCACTAGGAAGAGGCACTTTCCGGCTGATCGTGGAAATACGAAAAGTCGCAAACTCCCAGCAAGTAACCAGATGTGGAATCCCTGGCGAAGTGAGCTGGTTGAGAAAGCGATAGTAAGCGACACCGATGCCCTAGAAGGATGGCGGATTGATTGCATTGCATTTCATCATGTTTTATTGTCCATTTACTAGTTTATTTGGACAGTAAACCTACTGAATTACCCTTGATTTCCTCTATTCTTTGCAGTTCTGGTCTGTTGGCAAAATATTGAAGTTTCCGATTTTGATAGCTGGAGCTGATTTTCCTATCTTGGCCTAGACTTCGGCCAAGACACGTTCGCATCTCAAGCAGCGCACCAGTCAGATCGTCTTGGCCTAGACTTCGGCCAAGACTCTTTTCGCGATACAAGACAGTTGAGAAGTTGCGTTGGCACCCTTTTGGGCTTCGCTTCGCGTGGGCCTTGGCTGCTGGCAGGCCGCTTCTATTCGCAAATCCAGAGGGATCTGAAGCCTATCTTTTGAAGAATCCTAAGGGATCTCCCTCTTTTGTATTTGCGATTTTATTTCCAATTTCAAACAATTTATTGTTACAATCTTTTTAGAGATTTTCTAGGAAGTTTAGTTGGAGTAGGACAGAGGAGTTTTAGGGCTATTTAGCCAAACATTATTCCTCCTCTGTCCGCATCTGATTCCGACCTTCTTCTTCTCTTTTCTTCTTCTTTGACATTGTTGAACTTCGCTCCGGATTTTATTTAAATCTCGGATTTATTATTTATGCAAAAATATATATTGTCTTTTTAATTATGAGTACGATTAACTAAACACCTATTCTTGGTAAGGGCTGATGAGCTGAAGTTCTTATACATTCGTGAGATTAAACCGTGCTTTATAATCTCTTTACTTGTATTTATTTATTTCTTAAGCTTGATTCATCGCTTACTCACTAGAGACAAGGTTTGATCATCCTTGCACTCTAGTAGAGAAGAGTTGTAGCCGGTCTAGACGGAAAGGAAGCACCCGTTGGCTAGACAAAGTAGGCAACTAGTCTCGAGCTAGACTAGAAGAAATAAGCAATCTAGGTCAAGACCAGATTGACAACCTAGGATCTCCATAGGGAGATACCTTGGTCTAGGTACTGTCTTCCCCTATACCATTGAGGAAGCGAACAACCATTCAAGACAGCAGTCAAACGGATAAACCCTTTAACCAGCAAGGTGTTCCTTGGCTAGGATTATCAGGAAAGGGAGCACCCGCCAGGTAATTTGAAGAGGAGGGAAGACAGGAGTGAATAGGAGCACCCCCACTCTATAGCTGTACTATAAACAAAGAGATGAATACATTTGAATCCATGATCGAAGCATAAGAACAAAGCTCTCACATCGCCCTTACTTACCTGAAATTTCCTTTTATCGGATTTACAACAATCTTGACCCCAGTCTTGACCAAGACTTTGGCCAATACTATTTTAAAACTGTTTTCACTTCTTTCCGTTCTGTCTTCAGTTTCAGATTCTACCCAACCAAAACTCAGTGACGAGGAAGTCAACCTAAGAATTACATTTCCTAGAGGTCTCTATGGACGATCCTCTTACCATCATCTACAAACTCTTGTAGACAGTGATAAGTTGTATTTCTACCCCCAATTCCATACCTATTTCACTATTATATTTGACGTGTTCGACCCGCGATCAAATTTTGGCGCCGTTGCCGGGGATCTCTAACGGTATTTGTAGTTTTTATTTTATTTTTTATTTTATGACAGTTGATGACCAGGTCCTCAAGTAGAGAACAAGATTTGTTACCTTGCAATCCCAATCTCACCCGGACCGAAGCACAACTTAGGAGGCAAGCTCGACTAAGAGTAGCCCAAGAGGAAAGAGGATCAGAAGCCTCTAGTTCCGAAACAGATCGCAGTCTTGACCACGATCTTGGCCTAGATTTAGACCAAGATGAACTCTTTGGTCTAGACATGGCAGAAAATCAGCAAGAACCCACGATGAGGGAGCTGAACAAATTAGCAGAGCAGGAAACCTTTTCCTGCATCGCTTTGCCGCCAGTGGCAAATGATTGGTCGATCAAGACCAACATGGTGGCCAACCTTCCTAGGTTTTACGGTCATACAAACGAAAACCCATTCAAACACTTGAGGAATTTACACGTCCAGTGTGATATGATGAAGCCAGCAGGTGTGAGCATGGAGAGAGCGAAGATAAAAGCCTTCCCTTGTTCTCTTGAGGGGGCTGCGCAGAATTGGTTCTACAGCCTACCTCACAACACGGTCAACACATGGGCCGAGATGTCCACCCTATTCCTCAATAAATACTGGAATGCAACAAAAGCAGGGTCGGCTAGAAAAAATATGGCTGCCATCCAACAAAGGAACAATGAGGGACTAAGCGAATATCACTAACGGTTCAAGGAATTGCAAGAAGTTTGTCCTACACATGGAGCTGCGGATCAGACCATGATCCAATATTTCTATGATGGAATGCTCCTACCTACAAAAGAAAAGGTTGATTCAGCAGCGGGTGGAGCATTGCAAGACTTGACTGTGACGAAAGCCAAGCTTCTGCTTCAGACCATGGCAGACAACTGCCAAAATAATACTTCTTCTGAAAGAAATTCTACTCCTTCTAGTCTTTGTTCTATAGATGTTGAACAAAAATTGGCTGAACTAACTGACATGGTAAAGAATATTTCTGTCAATATTTCAGGTGCAATGGCCACAGGGAATCCTAGCCAAGAGCAGGTAGCCTCTGTTTGTGGAATCTGCCAGCAGCAGGATCATCAAACAAACAATTGCTACATGGTGCAACACCCCCCTGATGAAGTAACACAAGTAAATGCAGTCTATGGTCAAAACCAAGGAAGTATGCAAAACTTCCCACAAGGGAGTAATCAGTACTCATGGAGAGCACATCCAAACTTTAGGTGGAGAGATCCAATCCCTCCAAACTAGAACCCAAACGAGAATGCACCTCAGCAGCAACAACAACCTAACTTTCAAAACTTCATCCCTCGTCCTTCACACCTTAATCCTGGCCAACCTCCTAGTCAAGCCGCCATACCTCAACTGCCGCCAGCACCTCAGCCTTTGCAACTTACTGGGCCATCTATGGAGGACACCATCAAAAATTTGATGGAAATGCAGAAGAACCTGATGCAATCAACTCAATATACTTTGGCTGAAATGCAAAAGCAGATTAATCAGATGGAAAATCAAGGGAAATTGCCTTCCACAACCGTAGATAATCCGAAACACAATGTTAGTGCCATTAGTTTGAGGAGTGGAGCTGTGCTACCAGAGAGGGAAGGAGCGAAAATAGATGAGGAGGTAAGAAGAATTCAGTCGGAAGGCCTGGATGAAGATATGGAAGAGGAAGCTGAAGCAGAAGTAGTCTTGACCAAGACACAGGTCAATATTGAAGTTATCGCAGGACCAGAAAAAGCAGAACCTGTCTTGGTCAAGCCTCAGGCCAAGACTGACCAGAAGGAAGAAATTATAGAAATTCCTCCACCATTCCCTCCTAGATCTTCGAAGGAGAAGAGGGAAGATGAAAAGAGAGACTTTATGGCAGTTTTCGGAAAAATAGCTGTGAATATTCCTATGTTGGACTTAATTGCAAAAGTCCCCTCTTATGCTAAATTTCTTAAGGAACTGTGCACCAATAAAAAGAAGATTGCAGGTGTAGAGAGGGTAAATTTAGCACACAATGTCTCGGCAGTACAACAACTTCCAGAGAAGTGCAAGGACCAAGGGACCTTCACAATCCCGTGCCAAATAGGGAACAAAATCATTGAGAAAGCCTTTTGTGACTTAGGGGCTGGCATCAATGTGATGTCCCTAAGTGAGTTTGAGACCTTGAAGATAGGGACAATGAAGGAGACCGACTTGGTAATTCAGCTGGCCGATCGAACTATCATCAGACCAAAAGGAGTGGTGACTGACGTCTTGGTAATGGTAAATGATTTTATTTATCCAGTGGATTTTTATATAGTTGAAATGAATGTTCAACTTCCCTCTTGTACCACTAATATTTTATTGGGAAGACCATTCCTAAGGACGTCTAAAGCAAAAATTGATTGCTATGAGGGAAGCATAATTCTAGAATTTTATGGAAGGACAATTAAATTCAGCATTACTGAGGCTTTAAAACATCCTAATGATTTACATTGTGTTAATTTTCTTGATGTTTTAGATCCGATTACTGAAGAAATTGCTGACATTTATATTAGCGACCCCCTGGAGTATGTTTTAAGCAGGGGAATTTCCACTCAAACACTGAAAGAATTAGAGGAAAGGACTGGAGATCAGAAGGAACTCCAAGAAATTGTGGACAGCTTGGCCGATCAGGAAGATACGGATTTGATCTTGGCCTCGAGCTTGGTCAAGACGTCGGCCAAGACTGCCAACAAAAGAAGGAAAATAGTTAGTTGTCAATATATGCAGCCATCGGTTCCTAAATTTCTGCCTTCTATTGTGCAGGCACCACTGTTGGAACTGAAAGCTCTGCCAGACCATTTTAAGTACGCCTATCTAGGCCTAGACAGCACCCTACCCGTTATAATTTCAGCCAAATTAACGGAAGATGAAGAAGAAAAATTGGTGGCAGTCTTGAAGATGTACAAAGAAGCCATTGGCTGGACCATGGCAGACATCAAAGGGATTGATCGCGCGTCGAACACGTCAAATATAAGAGTGAAATATGTATGGAAAAGGGGGTAGAAATACAACTTATCACTTTACTACAAGGATTTGTAGATTGTGGTAAGAGGATCGTCTACAGAGACCTCTAGGAAATGTAGTTCTTGGTTGACTTCCTCGTCACTGAATTTGGTTGGTTGAATCTGAAAATAAAGACAAAAACAGAAAGAAATAAAATAATTCAAAACAGTCTTGGGCAGAGTCTAGGCCAAGACACGGGTCAAGACAGTGAAATATCAGAAAAGAAAGAATTCCCGGTAAGGGCGATATGAGAGCTTCTGTTCTTATGCTTCGATCATTGACTCAAGGATGTTCATCTCTTCGTTCATAGCACTGCTATAGAGTGGAGGTACTCCTGTTCACTCCTGTCTTCCCTCCTCTTCAAATTACCTGGCGGGTACTCCCTCTCCTGATAATCCTAGCCAAGGGACACCTTGCTGGTTAAAGGGTTTATCCGTTTGACTGCTGTCTTGAATGGTTGCTCACCTCTTCAATGGTACAGGGGAAGACAGTACCTAGGTCAAGGTGTTTCCCCACGGAAACCCTAGGTTGTCAAGCTGGTCTTGACCTAGATTACTTATTTCTTCTAGTCTGGCGCGAGACTAGTCACCTACTTCGTCTAGCCGGCGGGTACTCCCTCTCCTTCTAGGCTGGTTGCAACTCTTCTCTACTAGGGTACAAGAATGGCCAACTCTTGTCTCTAGTGAGTAAGCGATAAATTAAGTTCAAGAAATAAATAAATACGAGAGAAGAGATTATTAAGCACGGTTTGATCTCACGAATGCATAAGAACTTCAGCTCATCAACCCTTACCAAGAACAAGTGTTTAGCTACTCATACTCATGAATGAATAATAAGAATACTTGATTGCATAAATAAATTAAATCCGAGATTCAAAGAATTGAATCCGGAGCAATAGTATAAAAGTGTCGAATTGGGGAAGAAGAAGAGAGCGTAGAGAGAGAGAGAGGAAGGGGAGGACGACTTCAGCTATAAGTAAGCTAAAACTCCTCTGTCCTTCTCCAACTCAATCTCCTAAATAATCTCCTAAATAATCTCCTAAATAATCTCCTAAAAGATTATTACAATTAATTGTTCTTAAAAAAGGAAACTAAATCGCAATTTAAATAAAGAGGGAGATCCCATGCGGGATTCTACATAAGATTGTCTTCAGATCCCTCTAAAATTGCAGGACAGCTGCTACGTGCCAGCTGTAAGAGTCCAACTCTGAAAGTGGTTCAAACGCTTCAAACTACTGTCTGATCGCGAAGGAGTCTTGGCCGAAGTCTAGGCCAACACGATTCTGGTATGCGCACTGCGTCAGATACGAACATGTCTAGGCCAAGACTCAGGCCTAGACTCGAGTAGTCAGCTGCAGCTCTCTTCTGCACAAATTCCTCAATGCTGCCTCCAAACCAGACCTGATAAGATGTGGGAAATAAAGGGATACATCAGTAGATTTACTGTCCAAAATAACTAGTAAATGGACAATAAAACATGATGAAATGCAATGTGATCAGGGATATCGACCAACATATGTACCCACAAAATACATGTGGAAGAGGATAAGAAACCTATTCGGCAACCCCAGAGGAGATTAAACCCTCCGATGATGGAAGTAGTAAAAAAAGAAATAATTAAGTTACTTGATTCGGGTGTAATTTATCCTATTTCAGATAGTAATTGGGTGTCCCCTGTGCAGGTAGTCCCAAAGAAAACAGGGATTATAGTCATCGAAGGAGAAGATGGAGACCAAAGGACAACAAGGATCTAAAACGGATGGAGGGTATGCATTGACTACCGAAGACTGAATCAAGTCACTCGGAAGGATCATTTCCCATTACCGTTTATCGACCAAATGGTAGAGAGGCTCACTGGGAAGTCTCACTACTGCTTCTTGGACGGATACTCGGGGTTTCATCAAATCCCCGTTGCACCCGAAGACTAAGAAAAGACGACGTTCACTTGTCCATTTGGGACGTTCGCCTACAAACGTATGCCATTTGGGCTATGTAATGCGCCTGCCACCTTTCAAAGGTGCATGGTAAGTATATTTTCCGAATATGTAGAGAAGAGAATCGAGGTGTTCATGGATGATTTTACCGTTTACGGTAATAATTTCGAACAATGTCTATATAATTTAGAAAATATTTTGAAAAGATGTGTTGATACTTGTCCAGTCCTAAACTTTGAAAAATGCCATTTTATGGTAGACCAAGGAATTGTCCTTGGCCATGTGATTTCAAAGAAGGGCATTGAAGTAGATCAGGCGAAAATTGACATTATCAAGAACTTGCCTTACCCCTCATGCTTGCGTGAGGTTAGAAGCTTTCTTGGATATGCAGGTTTCTATCGCAGGTTCATAAAAGACTTCTCAAAGGTAGCTGAACCGATGTGCAAGTTGCTTCAAAAGGAGGTAGAGTTCGACTTCAATGAGACATGTCAAAAGTCATTCGATGAGTTGAAGGAGCGACTGAACTCAGCTCCGATCATCCAAGCACCGGACTGGAGCTTGCCATTCGAGCTGATGTGTGACCCAAGTGATGCTGCTGTGGGAGCCGTTCTTGGGCAAAAGAAAGGGAAAGATCCGCATGTGATCTATTATGCATCAAAAATGCTAGATGATACCCAACGAAATTATACCACTACTGAAAAAGAACTTTTTGCAATAGTTTTTGCCTTGGAGAAATTTAGATCTTACTTATTGGGGACTAAAATTATTGTATTTTCAGACCATGCGGCATTAAAATACCTCTTGGTCAAGCATGAGGCCAAGCCTAGACTAATCCGATGGATTCTTCTCTTGCAGGAACACAATCTGGAAATTAAGGACAAGAGCGGCAGGGAAAACCTTGTGGCAGACCACCTGAGCCGCTGCCTAACAGAAGGAGATCTGGAGCCAGTAAGAGCAGAATTTCCTGATGAAAAACTCTTTTCAGTCTCACTGTCTAGCCCGGAGTCTAGGCCAAGACCTCCGCCAAGCCCTCGACCATGGTATGCTGAAATTGCGAACTACCTTGCAACAGGTAAACACTATGGAGACATGACTACCTATGAGAGGGTAAAGGTCAAACATGACAGTAAGTATTATGTCTGGGATGACCCTTATTTATGGAAAATAGGTACTGATCAATTGTTAAGGAGGTGTGTCCCTCAAAATGAGACTTCATCTATTTTGACTTTTTGTCATTCTCAAGCGTGTGGAGGCCATTTTGGAGCTAGAAGAACAACTCTAAAGGTCTTAGAGGCCGGTTTTTATTGGCCTAATATTTTTCAGGACAGTTACTTGTTTTGTAAAACATGTCCCACTTGTCAAAAAGTAGGGAATATTAGTTCCCGAAATGAAATGCCTATGAACTTTATTCTTTCTTGTGAAAATTTTGATTTATGGGGCATAAATTTTATGGGACCCTTCCCTACTTCTTTTGGCAATAGATATATTCTCTTGGCTGTAGATTATGTATCTAAATGGATAGAGGCGAAAGCTACCAAGAATGATGATGCTAGGACTGTTATTTCCTTCATTAAATCTAACATCTTGAACAAATTTGGAATTCCTCGTGAGATCATTAGTGATCGAGGAACACACTTCTGCAACAAGATTTTGTCTTCCCTTTTCAGGAAATATGGCATCACACACAGGGTATCCACAACCTATCATCCTCAATCGAACGGCCAAGCTGAAGTTTCGAATAGAGAGGTGAAATCTGTCTTGGCCAAGACAGTAGGCCTAGACAGACGCGATTGGAGCCCGCGGTTAGATGACGCGTTGTGGGCCTGCAGAACGGCCTACAAAGGTCCAATTGGGATGACACCTTACAAGTTAGTCTACGGGAAGGCATGCCACTTGCCAGTAGGGTTGCAACACAAGGCGTATTGGGCCATACGAAAGTGCAATTTGAGTTATGACCAAGCCGGACAAGAAAGAAAGTTACAACTCCACGAGCTAGAGGAGTTGCGAGAGCAAGCCTATGACAATCAGCTGATTGTCAAGATCAGAATGAAAGCTTACCATGACGAGAATTGCTGGGAAACCTCTCCACACAGGGGAGAAGGTTCTCCTTTATAATTCCCGTTTTAAATTATTCCCTGGAAAACTAAAACCAAAATGGGAAGGCCCTTTTGATATTACTAATATTTACCCACATGGTGCAGTAGATATTAGAAATGAGAAAACAGGTGCCGAACTCAAAGTGAATGGACAAAGATTGAAGCCATTCTTCGAAAGTTTCCAAGAAGGAAAGATTTCTAAAAAGGTGGAGGTGCCACCTGTTGACACATGATGAAAATTCTGAGTCAAGCCTAGGACTTTAAATAAGGGCGCTACAAGGGAGGCAACCCTTGCTTCCTCAACTTATGAATACTTATTTATTTTCACCATTATTTTTATTTTTATTTTTATTTTATTCCCTATACCCCTTTTTGTTATTATTATTATTTTTATTCTAATATTTAATTTCTTTTCATTTTATTTATCGAGAATTTTTTCTCCCTCTGATTTCTTTGGGTTTCTATTTTGTTTCTGCTTATTTGCAGAAAATTAAGTGTGGGGAATTTGAAGAAAGTTGGCCAAGAGCTTGGCCAAGCCTTTGGGCTAGACTGTTTTGCATCAGAGCCGAATTTTCCTAGTTAGTGGGACACGTGTCAGCGCAGTCTTTTTGAGGCTTTTAATTGCTTTTTGAACGGACAAATCCAAAAAGCAATTAAATGGAATTTATGGGAAACGTGGGAAAATCAAACCACCACCTCTGTGTATTCCCCTCCCACTCTGACACTACTTACCCATGTAAACCAACAAATCCGCCCTCTCACCTGAGCTAAAAAGCAACAGCCCCTTCTCCTTCTTCTTCCCCAAATCGCACGCACATCTCAAAAGCCTAGAACTCAAAACCCACCATTCTCAATCCTCACAACTATGAGCCCGCCGAAGCAGAGCCTACCCTCTGACATTCCCGAGGCTAGCGACGATCTCCGTGGCGCTCTGCCGCCTGGCTTCCCGATCGACGACATCTCAGCCGCGAGATGACTGCTGGAAACACTTGAGAACGATGATTCAATGTCCTCAGAGGACGATTTGCCTGAGGAATCAGAGGAGAGTGTTAAGGGAGCCGACCGAGATGTGGTCGTGAGCGACGAGGACTCCGACGAGGTTCCCCTAGCGAAAAGGATGCTTCCCTCTGCTCCCGCGTCAACTGGAGAGAGGGACAACCGGCGAGAGAGTAGGCTGTTGAAGAAGATGGCAGCCGCCGGAGCATCAAACCCAGCTCCGACTACCACTGCGGCCCCAAAACCTAAGCCCGCCGTCGCCGCTGCTGTACCCACACCACCACCACTACCTCCGGTGAAGAAGCCGGCCACCACTGCACCGCCAAAGAAATCCGGGCGCATCAAGCAGGTGGCCCACAAGAACACCCCGACTAAGAAGCCGGTGAGGGTTCCCGATTCATCACCACCGCCTCCAAACCCTAAGAAGGGAAAAACCAGTGCCGACCCATCCTCAGCTAAAAGCAAAGGCAAACAGCAGGTGATTGAGGAAACTACTACTGAGGATGATGAAGACGTTTCAGTCTTGGCCAAGCCTCCGCCCAAGACTGCTAAGGTAACTTCTCTTCCTCCCCTGCACACACTCAGAGGCTGGTTGAAATTTGACACACCAGACCTCAAGGCCAAATTGCGTGATTTCCATTCCTGCATATGCTAGATTAGAGTTTGATTTTCTTGATGCTATGGGACTAGGAAATAGAATTAGGGAGTTTGTGTTTGCTATTGGTTGGGTCCCTTTTATGTCCATTGATTGCGATGCCTACACTGAACTGTGCTTAGAGTTTCACACATCTTTCTGGTTTGACGAGGAAACTTTATATGTTAGGGGTAGAGACAAACCTGACCTCGCTGCTGATGATGTGATTAACTTTCGGTTGTGTGATAAATGGAGTCACTTGTCTGTTAATGCTTTCAACTCTCTGTTAGGATTTGCATATAGTGATGAAGCCATTTTTGACTATCCCACTGATTGGGATAATAATGTTGCATTTAGAGAGATCACTGGTGATCCGGATGCTAAGTTTGATAGGAATTCTAAGGCACATGCCATTCTGAACCCAGCGCTTAGGATGCTCCATAGAGCCTTGTCTATTAACCTTTCGGGGAAGACAAAGGTTTCTGGGAATTTAGCCAAGTCTGAACTGTTTTTGCTTTGGTGTATTTTGCACCAGAAAAAGGTCAACTTAGGCTTATATTTGGTTCAAGTGTTGCATGTCCGTGAGTCTAAAACTAAACTGATTTTTGGGTCCTTGATTACTTGGCTTGCTATTCAAACTGCTGGTCTTGATTTGTCTGCTGCTGATTTACATAAGTGTTACTCCCCCAAAATTCTAGATTTTAGATCCTTCGACCAAATGGGACACTTCCATTTGGACGGAGAGTTTGTTGCTTGTAATACAGGTTTTACGCCAGTTTCGGAGCACATTTTCTCGAAGAAAAATGCAGGGAAACACAAGTTGCGTCCAGTACAAATTCCAGGGGAGCCAGCAGAGGACAATGTTGCCCAGGATCTAGGCCAAGACGCAGGCCAAGACGCAGGCCAAGACACTACCATTCCTGACGTTGCAGCTGATCTAGGCCAAGACGCTGGCCAAGAACCTCCTGCCAGTAACACCAATGAGCCTCCAACATAGGCCAGGGAATTTCACGCTCACCAGCTGCTCATCCTTGAGCAGCAGAAGATTATCCTGGATCGTCTAGGCCAAGATAAGCCCCAAGATAAAGCGCAAGACCCTTCATCCGCATCCACCAGTACAGAGGTGCCTCGTTGGGCCCAAATACTAAATGACCGACAAGATGTCCTCCTCGAACAGATGAAACTCACCAGGACCAATTTTCTCCATGTCTATCAACATCTGTAGGGCCACATGACGATCCTCAAAGCTCTATACGACAATTTGAGCTCTGATAGCGAGTCCTCTAATGAAGAGGATGATCCCAAACCCCCAGCACGGACACCACATTCGTCTGTGCCCCCGCCTGCTCTAAGAAATCCTAAGCCAAAAGACCTTCTAGACTAGAGTCTGGGCCAAGCTTCTGGCCAAGACACCCAGCCTCTAACGGCTTAAGCTGCTTTTGCCCCCAGGTTATTTCTTTCTTTTCTTTCTCATTTTCTGTCTTTTATTTTCTTTCTCTCCACACAATGAGGACATTGTGTCTTTTAAGTGTGGGAAGGGTGTTTTAATTTCTAGATTTAATTTCTGTTTTGTGACTGTTGTGAATACTATCTGATGTGTGTCATTTTGAGTCAATTTTTTGCGTTTTAAGTTTTCTTTTTACATTAGTTGTCCAGTTTTGAGTCTGCTGTTTGCATGATTTTTATTTTTGTATTCTCCTTGCATGTTTGAGTCTGTTTTGTTGAGTGCTCACCAGGAAATCCAGATTTTTGCCTAGGATGTTTAGTGTACAACCGAAACCACATTTAGACACACTTGTTTAGGCGAAATAATGTTATAGTAACAGGGAAGCGAATGAGCGCAACTAGATCAATGCCTACGGGTCATATACTCTAATGGTTCCCAAACATTGCCTATCCACATGGTCGTAAGGACATTTAGCTAAAAATTCAACTCTCATTAGGGTAACTAGGTTAGCTGCCAAATGATTTGAGCGTGCTATTCTATCCGAAGTAAGTGTGAGACAGTAAAAAGGTGTTGGAATGTCATAGGACAGACATAGCAAAGGTGGAAGTTCCAGCAGAAAAGAACAAGCTCTGTCTATGTGCTGTGCCTATAAAAATACAAAGGACACTTAGTATGCCTAAATAAAACAAATAAAAAAAAGTTATCACAAGGGCATAGAATTTTTTTTGAGAGAAATCTGTCAAAGTGATTCAAATGACACCAGTCTTTAGGCACTTTGGGATAGATGTCACATGGTGGGACTCAAATCAGTGGAAAGCCTAGTTACCCTATACTTTATCATAATATCTTGCGAGGTGTCTTGATACCATGTGGATGGGGTATGTTTAGGGTATTGATCTGTCCTTGTTAGTCTAGCATTAGGTCAGCTAGACAAGTGTCTTGGTGATTTCAGTTGTACAGTGAGCAGCCGAAGGAGGAAATCTGGAAATCCTGGTGTCGTTTGTTTATGTCTTTGATGTGTTTTTAATTTTCTTTTCTTTTAAGTCTGTATGCTTGGGGGCAAGCATAGTTTAAGTGTGGGGAATTTGATTGCATTGCATTTCATCATGTTTTATTGTCCATTTACTAGTTTATTTGGACAGTAAACCTACTGAATTACCCTTGATTTCCCTTATTCTTTGCAGTTCTGGTCTGTTGGCAAAATATTGAAGTTTTCGATTTTGATAGCTGGAGCTGATTTTCCTATCTTGGCCTAGACTTCGGCTAAGACACGTTCGCATGTCAAGCAGCGCACCAGTCAGATCGTCTTGGCCTAGACTTCAGCCAAGACACGTTCGCATCTCAAGCAGCGCACCAGTCAGATCGTCTTGGCCTAGACGTCGGCCAAGACTCTTTTCGCGATACAAGACAGTTGAGAAGTTGCGTTGGCACCCTTTTGGGCTTCGCTTCACGTGGGCCTTGGCTGCTGGCAGGCCGCTTCTATTCGCAAATCCAGAGGGATCTGAAGCCTGTCTTTTGAAGAATCCTAAGGGATCTCCCTCTTTTGTATTTGCGATTTTATTTCCAATTTCAAACAATTTATTGTTACAATCTTTTTAGAGATTTTCTAGGAAGTTTAGTTGGAGTAGGACAGAGGATTTTTAGGGCTATTTAGCCAAACATTGTTCCTCCTCTGTCCGCATCTGATTCCGACCTTCTTCTTCTCTTTTCTTCTTCTTTGACATTGTTGAACTTCGCTCCGGATTTTATTTAAATCTCGGATTTATTATTTATGCAAAAATATATATTGTCTTTTTAATTATGAGTACGATTAACTAAACACCTATTCTTGGTAAGGGCTGATGAGCTGAAGTTCTTATGCATTCGTGAGATTAAACCGTGCTTTATAATCTCTTTACTTGTATTTATTTATTTCTTAAGCTTGATTCATCGCTTACTCACTAGAGACAATGTTTGATCATCCTTGCACTCTAATAGAGAAGAGTTGTAGCCGGTCTAGACAGAAAGGGAGCACCCGTCGGCTAGACAAAGTAGGCAACTAGTCTCGAGCTAGACTAGAAGAAATAAGCAATCTAGGTCAAGACCAGATTGACAACCTAGGATCTCCATAGGGAGATACCTTGGCCTAGGTACTGTCTTCCCCTATACCATTGAGGAAGCGAATAGCCATTCAAGACAGTAGTCAAACGGATAAACCCTTTAACCAGCAAGGTGTCCCTTGGTTAGGATTATCAGGAAAGGGAGCACCCGCCAGGTAATTTGAAGAGGAGGGAAGACAGGAGTGAATAGGAGCACCTCCACTCTATAGCAGTACTATAAACAAAGAGATGAATACATTTGAATCCATGATCGAAGCATAAGAACAAAGCTCTCACATCGCCCTTACCTGGAATTTCCTTTTATCGGATTTACAACAATCTTGACCCCAGTCTTGACCAAGACTTTGGCCAATACTATTTTAAAACTGTTTTCACTTCTTTCCGTTCTGTCTTCAGTTTCAGATTCTACCCAACCAAAACTCAGTGATGAGGAAGTCAACCCAAGAATTACATTTCCTAGAGGTCTCTGTGGACAATCCTCTTACCATCATCTACAAACTCTTGTAGACAGTGATAAGTTGTATTTCTACCCCCAATTCCATACCTATTTCACTATTATATTTGACGTGTTCGACGCGCGATCACGGATCGGCTCCTACGAGAAATTCGTGTCTGTTATCGCTTATTTCTTACTGATAGATATTAATCGAGTGTGCAGGATATCTCCGGCTTCAAGAGGTCGCGGCACTCGAATTGACAAAAAGGAGTTGTATAACTCTTTGGCAAAATAAACATGAGGCCAACCACGCCGATGTTAACGCAGGCTAAGGGATAGGACCTAAATACCCTGTTCATTATCTTTTTGGTCAGCCAGACAGTGGTTGAGATAAGCACGACAAAGCAGGATCAGGGCGATAAAAAGTTAAAGAAAGGAAAATGGCCATAACAAAGACCGATGCCGCTAAAGTATCATTGTTCAGAAGCAAATACCCTTGAAGGGATACAAAAGTATGCAAAAATATACAAAGAGGGTAACATTCGATCCTCACAAAAAGAAAGAAGGGATAACACCCTACCTACTCCTCGTCTTCGGTGATTCCCCCCTCTGGATAGCCCTTTGACCTGGCCAAGCGGAAGCCCTCGTCGTTAAGACCGGAAGATCTCTAAAAAAAGGCGTTAGAGACAGCCTCGCCATCGTAAAGTTCCTCCCCATGAACCACTGCAAAGCAATTTTCCATGATGGAAACACTCTTCTCAATATACCAGCATCTTTTGATAGTTGATTCCGCCTCAAGCGCCGTTTTCTCTTCTATCAAAGCTGCTCTCTCTCCCATCAAGGCCATTTTCTCCTCCCCGAGAATAGCACACTTTGACTGTTCAGCTGTCAGAGCAACGTTAGAAGCGGCCAATTGTTCCTTTGCAGTGGCTAATTGTTCCTTTGCCTCCCTTGCCTCCTCCTTAGCTACCTCCAAATCTGCCATATATCTGTCTCGCTCTTCCGACAGCCGCTATTTCTCCTCTTGCTCTTGAGAAAGCTTGGCCACAGAAGCAACAAGGTCAGCCGCCCTTTGCGACGCGCGCTCAGCATAAAGATGAGACTGGAGGAACTCGAAGAAAAGCGTGGAGCGCAGCATATCAGCTTGCTCTTTGTCTCCCACAGCAGCGAAAGTGCTTCGTTCTTCAGGAGAAGTTAACATGTGTGCAGCCAAGAATGATGCAGTGACGGTCGAGTTATCGCCCCCCATGGCTGCAATCCCTGAGCTACGAAACATAGTCATGTCCACCTGGTGAGTAATAGGCCCCACGGTGTTATGAGAACTCACATCGGCCATAAGATTGGACACTACTGTCCCCTCCCCGAAATGCTTAAGTGTGGAAGCAGCGGAAGGAACGAAAACCACGGTAGCTGGAGAAGGAGGCTGGTTGGAAGTAGAACCTCCCTGAGGCGTGAACGTTTCATTAGGACAAGTAGAAGCGACACCCCCTTGAAACGTTGCATGAGCCTGATAAGAAGAAAAGTTCGACAGCTCGTCATGGAAAACTGTGGTGTTAGAAGAAAAGTGGGGCATCTCTAAACCAAATGGGGGCGGGGAAGTCTCGAAAGGTGGAGGCATGGCCGCGTTCTAAAAAATGGTACCAGTTTGGCCCGAGGGAGGAATGGAAGGGTCAAGAATAGTCTGGGGCCTTTCCACGACGTCAGCCTGAGTCGAGGATAAGCTTGCATCTGCTCCCGTGGACTTTTGTTTCTTCCTCGGACGAATCAGAATACGTCTCACGTCCATATCGCCTCGCGATGATAAAGGCGTGGAAGTACCAGAAGTATCCTATGAAAAAAAAAAACCACAAGAAGAGTATAAGCAAGCATTGAAAAATGATGCGAAAGATATTGGGGGAAGTCGCAGTTACCGTCCCAGTGGTAGGCACTTCCGAAGAGCCGGCTGCGTCAGAAGAAGGCAGAATAGGTGACCGGAGGGAGGCAACACTCCGAGTCTTCTTTTTCTTTTTTCTTTGGCGGAAGCCCTGCGAGCGGAGGGTCGAGGCGGAAGAGCAGCGATTGATATAACAGGGATACCAACAGGAATGGTATCAGTTTCCTTGTCAACAGATGCAGAAGATGTTTGGGGAGGAGCCAAAGCGGCGGCCGAAGTAGTGGTGATATTGACGGCCGTGGCCGTTTCCCTATCTCGAAGTCTCTTCCGATGCCTCCTGACGCTCTCTGGAACGTAATCCGGATCAGTTGCTGCAAAAACACAAGACAACGTCAACGTTAGTACCAGTACTAGAAATCAAAGATTGACGCGATACTCATGTCTAACGCAGTCTCTGATATCGGTCCCTCAAGCCAGAAGGCGGGTGTGAACGCTGATGTCCAGACTAAGCAACTTGTCAAACCAGCCCTGTTCCGTCTCATCAAGAGCCTCATGACGCCAAGCTCTGTCCTTGACGCTCTGGTTGAAACCAGACCGCCACCATGGATCCGGAAGATTGGGAGTCTCAACAATAAAAAATTGCTCTTTCCATTTATCAATGGAAGATTCCAAGCTAAGGAGTTTCCAGGTGAAGTTTTTGAGCGAATCATCATTATAATTGGGTGATATCGCTATCACACCCCGACGGTTATACATCTTAAACAGAGATTTGAGTAAGGCAAGGGAATGAGATGTAATTCCTTTGTACCTACAGAGTTCGAAAAAAGCATAAATGCCACAATAGGCATTCGGAGCCAGTTGAGCAGGACCCAGATCCAGAGAAGTAAGCAACTCTTGGATAAACGGGTCAACCGGAAACCGGAAACCATAGCGGAACATCTGGGCATATAAGATTCTATGATTACCGGTTAGAACGCTATTCAAGTGTAAAGACGCAGGGGCGGCAATAGCCTTCCATAATCAGACAGGTGTTTATCAAGAATGGCAGAAGAAGTAATAGTACTGACTATAGTCTCTATTTTTTCTTCATCCCGCGATTTAGACCCAGAAGCCCGAGTCTTTCTTTTTGTCATGGTGGAAAAAGAAAAAAAAGAGAGGAAGAAGACAGTAAAAGAAAATGAAGAAGTACCTTTTTGGGGAAGAAAATCAAAGTACCCAGGGGAGGAATGCCAGAAGCACAAAACGGTTCGAGAAGATGCAGAGAAACAGAGTATCGAAAGTGGAAAAAAGAAATAGAGTGTTGGGTTTTATAACCCTAAGAGGCTAAAAGGCATGACTGCTGGAACAGTTGCTACGCGCGTGGCAGGCGTGAGTAATGAGTACAACCCTATAAAGATGAGAAGACGTTCCGATCCTATCAAATCACGCTAGCCCTAGTGTCCTGATAAGCGGACACGTGTCCTCGAACCATCATGATCCTTCGATCGCATTAATGAGGGGATTCTAAAGCATTAAATGCTCCGAAAAAGAGAAATCACTTTATCAGAAAGAAGTCAAGTGTGATGACATAATCAGCGAGATATCGCCGTGAAGCAAATTAATCATTATCCAGAGCTGAGCGGCAATAATTGTTGTGCAAACGTTAACAATTATTACAAACCAGACGAAAGTCATACGGGAGAGAAAAATAAAACACTCTCAATTGCCGCCTTATGCTCATTGTGGAAGAACTCCCTTGACGCCCCTGACATCTACATCCTTTAACTTCTAAAAGGCATGATCAACTATCTTGGCAGGATCGAAAGCCCCGCTGCGATAATAATCTGGGAATCCGGTCACAAAAGCCTGTATCGCCTTGTCCTTCCATCGCGACATCTCATGGGACATCTTCACCAACCTAGCGTCACGGGCTGATATCTCTTCACTGAGGAGAGTGTTCTTTTTGTCAGCCGTCATCAGTTCTGCCTCAAGAAGTTCTATCTTTGCTCTCCCTATCGACTTTTCTCTAGCCAACTCAGCACGACAGTCATTAAGCTCAGCTTGGGTATCGCTTTGGAGTTGCGTTAACTCTACCACCTTAGAAGGGGAGCTCTGACCCTTGTTACCCTGAATGTCGAGGAAGTAATTTAGCATGCGAAAGCTGGCCAGCACTTCATTCAAAGCGCGTTCGCGATGAACCTCCAGAGAAAGCTCTGACATCTCCTCCCTATCTTTAGGAGAGCTAAATATCGCACCTACCGTGGAGCCCACTGGCTTATTTCGCGATAACGGATCCGATATCCCTAGTGCGCGGAGTCCGCTGGTGCCAAAAGTAGACAAATCCAAGCGATAGGAAGTGGCTCCTTGAAGGCCTTGAGAAGAAAGATTGGCGGTAAAAGGAGGCGAGAGGTTTTCAGCGGAACCCCCAGTCCCTGAGATAGAAGTACAGAATAATGGCGGAAGGCCCTTGGGCAGAGGGTCAGGAGCAACGGCAGGAGCCAGATCTGGGAATCAGGAGCGGCAGTCGGAGGAGGAACGCTGACCTCTGGTGGAACCTTGGGGATTTCAGGAGGAATGTCGGTTGACGCCCCGGCTGCCACAACCACCTTAGAAGTACTTGCACCACCGAAAGAGCCAGTCCCGGTAGCAGGGGTTTCGGTAAATTTGTTCGAAGCAGTTGTAGAGATGGGGTTGCTACTTCCCATGCGCAATGATGAAGCCCAGAATCATTGTCCATGTCCTCGCTGTCGCTGTCGGGTGTCTCAGTCTTAGGATGATTCAAAGTCACTCCTTGCTGAACGGGTAACCAGTTCTTGAGAAATTGAGAAGCGCGGTTAGAGATGCCTCGCTTGGCGACAGTCTTGAATCTTTTTCTTTTTGGTGGAATGGCTGGATGACTGGAGCTTTTAGGAGGAGGAGATGGTGGCCGTGTCTGGAGTGGCCTCACGTTCAGAGGGATATATTTATCGCTCGACGGTTGGTTTTCAGTGTCACCTGCCAGCAAGACATATCAGAACATTGAATTAGCTGAAGCGATAACGAAAGAAAAAAAACTTACTTATAGTACACTTCTCTATAAGCCTGTGCAAGGCAAACTCTCGAATGCGGAAGGATGATTTCAACCCCAGCAACATGTTCATCTGTCGGAGCTCTTCCCTGGATATGGTTGATGGATTTGTCCAAAGGGAGTCATTGAGACACCGATTGAAACCTCTGGTCCAGGGGCGGAAAGGCAAATTCGCAATAAAGAAACCGCTCTTCCAATCTGCCACAGTTTCTTCGAAACCCCGGAATCTCTGCCAGAATGACTGCACCACTGCGTCACTCCATCTTGGGGCGATATCTACCACGCAGTTGCGACACCTAAAACTAAAAAACTTGCGGAATAAATTGATAGACGGGACAAGGATGCCCCGCAACTCGCAGATACGAATGAAGGCCGAAATCCCGCACCAAGAAGGGGGCGTAAGCTGAGCTGGGTTAATGTCATATCGAACTAATAATCTTTTCACCGCTTCATGGATAGGAAAGCGGAAGCCATAAAGAAACATGTCAAAATATAGCATCCTATCGGCCCCCGATAGGGGATCATGAAGCCGACAACCAGCATCAGGAATCCTAACGAAAAAGCCTAGAGGGAAAACGATGTTGTTTTCCTCCAACTCTGCATTTAATACCGCTTGATCAACAAAAATACTGGGAGTTCTCTCTATTTCTAAATCAATGGGCTGCTAGAAATCCTGGAGGCTCCTCAAAGACCTATTTGCGACAAGAGGCCATTGGGAATCTTTGGGTATTCTAGATGTGCTCATAATAAATTGGCAAGAAGAAAATCTAAGGGAGGGAGGTGAAGTACCTTGAATCAGAAGGCGATGGACAAACCGTCTGCACCGGCGAACGGTGGTCGTAACTTCCTTCGGAGCAAAATCTAGAGAGAGAAGGGAGAAATTTCAAAACGAGAGCAAAGAGTATTAAAAGAAAGCAGTTGTTCCCTTTTAAAAGGCTGAGTACGAAGAAGTTGAACAGCCTGTGAAAATGGGGCACGTCCCAAAGTAAAAGTGACACGTGTGAAAGCCTCAGAAGGATATTTATGTCCACGCATTTATATCTTCTAGAAGTGGGTAGTCACTGACAACCGGTCGCAAGTGGTTGAAGTAAAGCAACAGTTAGTTTCACAGCCATAGCCAACCAACAGAGGGGCTAACGCCTGAGCATGCAAGACTAAAAAAGTAAAACATTATAAAATTCAATAATAAGCCATACGACATCTATAATGGGATGGCAGGGGCAGAATCAATCATCGTCAGGCCAGTACCAGTACTCTTCATCGGAGGACGGAAGTTCCTCATCAGCGAAAGGAGGGAACTCATCAGCCTTTCGCTCATCGCTCAACAGTAATAGTTTGGATTCCTCTTTTACATCAGAAGATGCCGCCTTAATGACGGTATCGTTCAGAGGAACCTTCTCTTTGAACCAGTCAGAAGGAGGAGATGATTTTTTATCCTCACAAACTGGAGGGGCTGAAAATGACGAAAACCAGCCGGTGCTACTGATTTTCGCTCTCTTCTTCGACCTTTCCCGACCACTGCAGCGGCGCAATCGCTTTCTCAGGCATGATGGCGAAGGAGGATCGTCCGAATCTGGCGTGGTTGGAGGGGTTGGGCGAGTCTCCCGTCCGTCGGAAACCTGATCATATGAATCAGCCATGAAGAACGAGGATCAGTAGCAGCAGGAAATACTAAGAAGAAGATGAACAGAAAAAAGAAGAAGAACTTCCCATAAATAGTCGGAGTAGCAAGACTCTTCGATTTTCTCCAAGCGTGGAAAGAGCATGATTAAATGCATCTCGAGAAGATCAATCATAATGGCAGAATCAGGTCTTTCGAACATGCCTGTTGGGAATTACTCCGCAATCAAGAAACACAGAAAAACCGCCCAATCAGTTAATACTGAAAAGACGGCGCATGATTAGTACTCAGCGGTTCGCCGAAGCAACCATCGCCTCCTGGCAGAAAAAGAAGAATAAAGGCTGCAAAGTTCTGATCAGTGGCAGACTCATTTTCAGTTGGGCTTAATTATAACTCTCAACTGAAGCAAGGGCTTACGCCCTAAAAAGAGAAAAAGGAATCGCAAGCTCGATAACGGGAATAAGTTTCATTACGGCCTAGCGGCCTGGATATACATCCGCATACATAACAAAAGGAAAATAAAAAAGAGGCCACAGCGGCAAGCCTTTAGGCCCGGGACCCGGCATCATCATCATCCACCAACAGGGTAGGGACATCCTTTAAAGCCTCCTCCACCGAAGTCAGCTCTGAAATGGTGTTCCTCATGCTCTTAAAACAGTAAGATTTTTGAGGGTCAGAGCCTTGGAGATCAGGAAATTTCTGGTGAGATCTTCCATGAGAAAATGGCAAAAAAGGAGCAGAGAGAATGTGAAGAATTGGCACTAGGAAAAGGATCGCATTTATAGATCCAGAGCAACAGTTGTTAGCCTGGGAGTCTCGAAAGTCGGGCCGCTCCGATTATCCAACAGCGATAGGAGAGAAGGCTGACGCAGAGCTTCTAAAAGATGGCCGAAATGCTCAAGCAGAACATGGACTGAGGTCCCCGAAAACATAACACCACGCGATTTGTAGGCAGCCCATAGCATAAAAACCGCGCGATATCGCAGGTGACTCCGAAGAGCGTAAAACCGCGCCGATGTTGCAGGTAGCTCTAGCGTAAGACCGCACAATTCGTAGGCAGCTTATGAGGAAAAATCATGTCAGTTTACAAACGGCTTACGCACCTAGAAAAGGAAGGTGATAGGCGAAAGACAGGAAGCGTAAGACCTTACAACTTGAAGGCAGCCTACAGCGTAAAACCGCGTCAATATTGCCGGTAGCTCTGGCGTAAGACCGCTTAAACTGTAAGCAGCTCGTGGCGTAAGAGCACGACAATATGGCGGGCAGCTTACCGCATGGCCCGATCCCATGAGCTTGGAGGGAAGCGGCAACACCGAAAATACCCCGACATGAATGGGTGAAAACCCCTCAGGGTAACTAGTACTTGTCATTACTTGGTATTTTCGCTAACATAACAACACCACATTTGAGAGTGTGTAGGAAAAGCATGGACATATCGCCCTCAGAACGATAGAGCCTCTGGGGAGACCTAAGTTGTCGCTAGCGGATGACCCCTCTTCCCAGTTTCGCTATCATATGTCCGGCGCAATGGGATTAACAAAGGAATCAGAAAAACCTGGTAATCTTTCCCAAAGCTGACACGACGCAAAGGGAATAACGAATCCTTCAGAGGGCAAGAGAGGCAGCCCTTAGTAAACACTCGGGCTCGTTTTCAGTTGGGCTTATGATAACAATTAAGGAAACGCCAAGGGTATAATCGACTTCTCACCTCAAGTCAAAGATGGATCCCTGTGGACTTGGACCGACAAATGACATCCGGCTATCGCCCCCGTTAGGCCAAGGATCCTGGGATGGTCGACATCAGCGGGGGGGGGAGGGACCCACACGGCGTTATCCCGTCCCAGGATATCCCAACCGCGCCTGCAGGCGATATCTGGACAGCGATATCTCGCCAGCGATATCATGTCATGATGTCACCCTGATGACGTCTTCCTAGGCATTATCCCACCCCTGGGGTAACGCATTCTCTTCTGCCTATAAGTACCACCCCATTCTAGATCTAAAGTAAGAGCAAATTCTCTACAAAAACCTTTGCAGAATTTCATAGCCATACTAATTTAAGCATCGGAGTGTCTACTTTGCAGGTACCTTGGACTGTAGCCATAGTGATTCCGGACAGCCATAATCTCCATCCCGCCCTCGCAGAAACTCGAATCTTATCATGGAGAATGTGTGTTGATTGTCGAGCCATCAATAAGATAACCGTGAGGTATCGACACCTCATTCCACGCCTCGATGATATGCTTGATGAGTTAAGCGGGAGCTAAATCTACTCCAAAATTGATCTCATGAGTGGATATCACCAAATCCTAATGCATGAGGGAGATGAGTGGAAGACCGCCTTCAAAACCAAGCACGGTTTGTATGAATGGTTGGTAATGCCATTCGGTCTATCCAATGCTTCTAGTACCTTCATGAGATTAATGAATCATGTCTTGCGTAATTTTATTGGAAGGTATGTTGTGGTATACTTTGATGATATTCTTGTGTATAGTTCATCTCTTGAGGAACATGTGTTCCATTTGCGTACCATATTTGACACTTTGCGTGCACACCAATTATATGCTAAGTTTGTCAACTGTGAATTTTGCTTAGAAAGAGTGCACTTCCTTGGTTTTGTTATGAGTGTAGGTGGCGTACAAGTTGATGAGGATAAAGTGAAAGCCATATGGGATTGGCCAATTCCCAACAATGTCGGTGAAGTAAGGTCCTTTCATGGCCTAGCAAGCTTTTACCGCCGATTTGTGCCTAATTTCTCAACCATCGCCGTGCCACTAAACGAATTGACCAAGAAGAATGTTACATTTGAGTGGGGAGAACGACAAGCCAAAGCTTTCAAGGAACTTAAGGAAAGACTTATGAAGTCCCCTATTTTAGCCTTGCCGGACTTCACCAAAGTGTTTGAGTTGGAGTGTGATGCGAGCGGGATTGGCATTGGAGCGGTCCTAACTCAAGAGGGTCGTCTCATTGCCTATTTTAGCGAGAAACTCAATGGAGCCTAACTCAATTACTCTACGTATGACAAGGAGCTCTATGCTTTGGTGAGAGCACTTATGGTGTGGGAGCACTATCTCCTTGCCAACCAATTCGTCATCCACACCGACCACCTAAGCCTCAAATTCCTTAAGGGCCAAGCCAAGTTGAATAAGAGACATGCCAAGTGGGTGGAATTCATTGAAGCATTTCCCTATACTATCAAGTACAAACGAGGCAGGGAGAATGTGGTAGCCGACGCCCTTTCTCGAAGGTATGCACTCTTGAATTCTCTTGATGCATAAATATTTGGATTTTCTCATTTGACTGAATTGTATGAGAATGATGAGGATTTTCGTGATATATATACGGCTTGTGCACGTGGTTCCCAAATGCATTTCTATAAGCATGATAATTTTCTATTCAAATATGATAGATTATGCATACCACGTTCTAATATTAGGGAATTGCTTGTGTTGGAAGCTCACGAGGGAGCTTTGAGTGGTCATTTCGGCATTGCCAAAACTTTGCATGCCTTAAAATCTCATTTCTATTGGCCACGAATGAAAGTAGATGTGACTAACATTGTGAATCGATGTATTGATTGTAAAACTGCCAAGTCCACCTCTAAACATCATGCGGTTTACATGCCTTTGCCTGTTGCACAACATCCATGGGTAGACTTATCTATGGATTTTGTATTGGGTTTGCCTAGATCTAGGAATGGCCATGACTCTATTTTTGTTGTGGTGGATCGTTTTTCCAAAATGGTGCATTTTATACCATGCTCGAAAACACATGATGCCCCACATATTGCATCTTTATTTTTTCAACATGTGGTGCGATTACATGGTATGCCTAAGAGCATTGTGAGTGACCGGGACACTAAGTTCCTAAGTCATTTTTTGCGGACTCTTTGGATGAAGTTAGGGACTAAACTCCTCTTCTCCACCACGTGTCACCCTCAAACGGATGGCCAAACGGAGGTGGTGAATAGGACTAGGCTCATTACTTCGTATAATTATTGCTAAACATGGAGTGAAATGGGAAGATTGTATTGCGTTTGTTGAATTTGCCTATAATAATGCTTATCATTCTTCCATTGGGTTTTCTCCTTTTGAGGTGGTTTACGGGTTCAAACCCTTAACCCCTCTTGATCTCTCACCTTTGCCCTTGAGTTCTCTTAAGTGTGTAGATGGGAGTGCAAAGGCGGCAGCTGTTAAGAAACTCCATGAACAAGTCCGCAAGAACATTGAAAGCATGAACGAAAAGGAAATGGCCAAGCGCAATAAGGGCAAGATTCCTACTTCCTTCGAACCGGGTCAATGGGTGTGGCTTCATTGGAGCAAAGATCGATTCCCGCGCCAACGACAAAGCAAGCTAAGTCCACGAGGGGACGGGCCTTTTTCAAATTCTCCGTCATATCGACGCCAACGCCTATGTTCTAGATCTTCCAAGCGACTATGGGGGGATCAGCCATACATTCAATGTCAATGATCTATCTCTCTACCCCGAAGATGAAGAAAACCCTCAAGAAATGGATTCGAGGATGAATCCTTTCGAAGGGGAAGGAATTGATGTGATCACGGACCCTTCCAAGGCCAATTTTGACACTCAAGACATGTTGCCTCAAGGCCCAATCACACGAAGCAAAGCAAGAGGGTTGTCCCTATGGTTTGAAGAAGAAATGAAAGAGAAAGAACCTATCAAAGCCAAGGAAAAGGCTACCCACGTGACCATTCATCAAGCCAAAGAAGAATCCTTGGCGTGATTACGCTAAGGCCCATGAGCATATGGACAAGAAAATGGAGTCAGAATTGAGAGAACAGAGGCTAGATGGAAACTTTAAGATGTTAGCTTTCGGTTGGGACAAGTTTCAGGCCAATCGGACTGGTGGATCAAAAGTTATGCTAGTCGACATTTTGGTGCGCAGGCCTAGCGTGATTACGCTAAGCTCTTAGCGTGATTCACGCTAAACACTGCTTTGATTTGGATTTTTGGGCTTTTGAAGAGTGATTACGCTAAGGTCTTAGCGTAATCACGCTAAGGGAAAAGTGTCTAGCGTAATCACGCTAAGGGAAAAGTGTCTAGCGTAATCACGCTAAGCTCTTAACATGATTCACGCTAGCCACTGCTTTGATTTGGATTTTGGGCTTTTCAAGCCCAATTTGCATGCCCACTATATGTATTTCTTTTGTTTCATTTTCCTCCTTAGTTTTAGACTATGTGTGATATTTGTCAAGTGAGAATACTCCTTCTCTTGTCACCTAAGCCTTGAACTCTTCACTTATTTTCTTGAGTAAAAATCGTTGAGTCGAGATTACTCCTTCCGATTATTGCTCGAGGAAACATCGAATTGTGTTTGTAATTTTGGGCAAATTTCCTTGAATGAAAGAAGGGTTTATTAATGGCATATTTCAAGAATAGTGAATGTCGCGCTACATGGTTTAATCCTTGGATGTTCGTGTGATCAAATTAATTCTCTTGCCAATCCTATAAATCTCCGGGTATATATTTCCTAAATCCTCCGCTATTTAATTTCTAGTCTTCGCTAAATCTATTTCGTCCATGTCTTTCCTTTCTTGTGATCTTGTTGTCGCTAGATAAATTTGTTCGGCTAGATCCTCCTTAAGCTCCATTGTAATTCGGCTTACTAACCCTAGGCAAGATCACATCACAACTTGTTTTCTCTTTTCCTTTTGAGTCTTTGTGAGCTAGTCTCCTTCGTGTCCTAGGTTTTTCCTTGTTGCTTCTACACTACTTCTACTCTAAGTCTATGTGTGCGTGCTGTTGCAACCTTTGTGCACAACGCTAGGCTTTCCGCGCCTTTATTTCGTGCCCTTGTTTTCATTGAGAGTCCCATGCCTTCTTCAATTCTTAGAGTCTCGTTGGTCTAAGTTGGGTTGGGACTTGAGAGAAAATAGAGTGACGTGAGGAAGGAGCTTAATAGAGTGAAGAGTGAAACACGAGCGAAAATACGTGAGGGAGGGAACTAACGCTTATTGTATATACAATTGTGTTTGTTCATTTTGCAGGTAACTTTAGTCATGGCTGACATCCGGGCACCTTCTATGGGCTCCAATGAATCGGTTCACATGGATGAGCCAAGGGGAGGCCGTATCTCGCTAAGACATCGCGAGCCTCATTGCTCGAATGGAGGAGAGGGACACGCGTATGGCGGAGAGGAACGCGTAAGTGGATGCCAAGTTTGAGCAAGTCCTAACAGTCCTCATCGGGAGGCAGCCACCCGTAGCCCAGCCTCCACCATCAGCCGATCCTCCACCACTAGCCAACCCTACACCACCACCCGAGCCTCCACCGCCAACTAAACCACCACCCTATCAGCCACCAAACCATCTGGAACGCCTCAAACAACCCGCAACCCATTTCCACCAAATTACTCAACCAAAGAACCCCAAGGATGTGGACTATTATGCGTTCAATCCTCACTACACCGAGCATGAAGAAGTAAGGGTTGAGAGTGTGTCAAGCGATGACCAAGAGGCATTTCATGAGCCTGTCGTGAGGCGCCCTAAACCACCAAGGCTCATAGGCGAAACACTAGCCACGCATCACCAATCCGAACCTCCACCCAAGCCTAAACACTTCCTAGACACCACAGTCATGGCCACCCGCAATTCAGACCCAAATATACCATTACACCGGGCCAATAGTGATAACAATTCACCTAAAAGAAAGGGTATTTTCGTCCATCACCCGGTGGGATGAGGCCTAGCTACTGTTTCGTACCACCGCGGTAGGGACAAGATCGCTACCTTCCCCAAAGGCTAACGCTACAAGGGCTAACGGGTCCCTATCGGCTCCTCTCACGGACCTCACGGATGGCTCAAGGAGTTATCTTACCCCCAGAGGAAACCACGCGTCAGGAGTATCGCTCCGGCCATTATCCTACCGTGGCAATATCTACCTGCATACCTACCGCCAAGGTAGCGTATCGTGATAAGGGCGAACCTCAGACCCTAACGCGAGCGATAGCTCCGTACCCGTTTACTCGGGCGGGAACGCCCCTTTTCTTCTATAAATACCTCCCCCACAAAGGAGGCAGGTAAGCATACTCAACTGGCCAAAACTCTGCTAATTTCAGTACACATACTGACTTAAGCATCGGAGTGTTTCCGCCGGAGGCCCCCTCCGGCGCATTGCAGGTACTGTGGACCGTCGCGTACACTGATCTGAGAAGAACCGCTCCGCCATACATCCTTCGGCAGAAGACAAATAATTATCAAATTGGTGCTTTCATTGAGAGCTTTGGTTCTATTAAGTGAGCATCCTTAATAACCAAGCTCCTCCTCCCCGAAGCTAGAAGGATTATGGCCTCAGAGTCAGATCCGGCGCTGTCCCGAACTTCCAACATCCCATACAACACCGGCAGACGCCTGTTTCCCTTCGCTACCTCTGATGTCCCCACCCCAGGGCAGGACGTCACTGCAGGAGACTTGGACCCTCTTCCTGGGTCAAGTTCGGAAGAAGTTGCCTTCCAGATTTGCTCTCCCTTCTCCCACATAGCAGGAACCAGCCATCCTACCCCCCAGGTGGGAAGATCTATGATAGGAGAAGCGGACAACCCTTTAATGAATTCAATAGCTGCTCTCCAAGCTCAACTGGATCAGCTGACAGAGATGGCTGCTGGATTTACTCCTCATGCCTCAAGACCTGGTGTGTCCTCCCATGTGGTTTTCACTCCAACCATTGTCACCGAACGACCCTTATCGCCCCAACAGTCTAGGGCCCTCCCGTCCTCATTACCTTTCCCCTTGGCCCCCATAAACGTTCCCTCATTCACGCGCGGACCTGCTGATCATTCTGGACAATACAGGGGAGGAATATCTATCCCCGAAGCAGTCCGCCAGCGTGATGAATATAGAGAGCCCTGGGATGAGCGACGGGGGGATATAGTGAGAGATCCATCTCCTAGATACAGTGAGAGATCTAGCAGCAGAATTCGACGAGCTCGAACTCCGAGGAGCCGTAGTCGTTCTCCTAGGAGACACCAGGAATATGACCCTCAAAATCCCAGATACGACGCTGAAATTCCACATCAGCGTCAGCCTCGTAGGATTCCCGATGCTAACGTGGGTCATCCGTTCAGCTACCGTGTCAGGCACCACAGAGTCCATCGACATGTGAAACTCCCAGCAGAATCATATGATGGCACAAAAGATCCCATTTCTCACCTCAATAAGGTGAAGGATTTCGTGCAATTCCAAACGCGCAATGACGCAGCATTGTGTCAAATTTTCGTAATGACGCTGTCAGGAGTGGCACGTCTATGGTTCGAAGGGCTCCCCGCCGGGTCTATCGATAATTTCTCTCAGCTGGAAGAAAAATTCAAAAGCCGGTTTAGCACGGCTATTCCTATCAGAAAGTCAGCAGCTGCGCTGTTCGATATCCATCAAAACCACAGGAATCGTTGAACGACTTCTTAGGTCGCTTTGATCTCGAAATGTCCCTAACGCCAGGGGTCACTATCGATTTTGCAATTGAAGCCCTGAAACGCAATTGTCGATACGGCAAATTGAAAGATACGCTAACGGTGGACCCACCAACGACCCTGGATGCGTTGAGGCTGAAAGCGCATAACTATGCGAGAATGGAAGAGGAAGAAAATAGAGAATGGATCCGAGGCATGCCGGCGGACCCATATGTGACCCCTAACATCTTGAACAGTAATGCCCCTGACGCTAAACCCACCGAGGATCTCGGGCAGCGGAAAGAAAATAACACTAAGACCTCTAACCGGCAGAGAGGCAATTTCTCAAAGGGGAGACCTGGAGGATCCCCCACTCGGAAGCAAACGGACCTTCCGAAAGGCCGAATATACGATCCTGACCTCCCTTCTCTCATACTCCCAAGGGCTGAGATCTTAGCAATAGTACAACAGAGAAATTTACCTATCCGCTACCCAGCTCCCGTGAAACCAGGAGTAATCATGGGAGGAAGAGAAAATGCATACTGCAAATTCCATAAGGTCAAGGGACACTCAACAGATGTATGCAGAGAGTTAAAATCGGCTATAGAGCGATTAGTCGAAGAGGGCTACCTTGGAGAATTCGCCACAAAGGCAAGGGAAGAAGCCAGAAATAATCCAACTGGAAATACAACCGAGCAGAGGCAAACGCCCTCGCACGCTACAGGGGCTAACGCAGTTCCCCTCGGGCCAAACAGAGAAGCGCTCGCTATCGATAGCGACCAAATGCCCATGATAAATATCATCGCGGGGGGGCACCCTATTGCGAGGAAATTATGCCACAAACGCCCAATCCTGGAGAGAAGCGCAAACGGGAGAGCGTTCAAACAAAAATCGAGCCAATAAGTGCCTTAGACAGAATGATATTGTCTTTCTCAGAGGAAGACGAAAAAGGCATCGTTTTCCCGCATAATGATGCGATGGTTGTAACGCCTGTCATTGGAAGTCATGGGGTAAGAAGGACCCTTGTCTATAACGGGAGTGCAGTGAATCTATTCTCGTTGGAAGCATACAACTTGATGAAACGACCTGACGGTGAGCTATCGTCCTGCACGAGGCCAATTATTGGGATTGATGGAGTACCGATTCCGGTAGCAGGAATAACATCCCTGCCGGTGTACTTCCAGGAGGACACATCCAAACGCTCCGAAGAGCTACTATTTCTGGTCGTAGACCTAACGTTACCATATAACGCCATTTTGGGGCGACCTTTCCTTAATCGTTTTGGAGTGGCCATATCTCAAAAACACCTGCGGATGAAATATCCCTCATAGGACGGCGTGGTCTCAATCAAAGGGGACCAAAAGCTGGCAGCCGAATGCTACTTACTCATGACTCAAAGGAGCTGTGACCGCTACGTTTGCGTGGCGGACGACCCTTTCGATGACAAAGAAGAAAAACGCACTCAGCCGCTAGATCAGATGATATCACTCCCTATCGGTAAAGATAGCGAAATCAATCTCTTAGCCAGTGAGAAACTAAGCCTGGAAGAGAACGCGCAGTTAATCCGGCTGTTGAGGAAATGCAAGGGAGAGTTTGCGTGGAAGCCAGCAGACATGCCCGAAATCTCTCGGGAGGTTGCGGAACACCGGCTAAACGTTAGTCCTGAGGCCAAACCTGTCCAACAAAGGCGACGTGCTTTTTCGTCGGCAAAGATAGCCGCCATCGAAAAAGAATTGCTAAAACTCACAGAGGCGGGGTTCATTCGAGAAGTCCAATACCCGACCTGGCTAGCCAATCCTGTGTTAGTCCCAAAGCCTAATGGGGACTGACGCATGTGTATAGACTTTACTGACCTAAATAATGCCTGTCCCAAGGACTGCTATCCCCTTCCGCGAATAGATCAGTTAGTCGATCAAACCGCTGGGTATGCTTATCTAAGCTCCCTAGATGCGAATTCCGGATATCACCAAATCCCTATGGTTGTAGAGGACGAAGAAAAAACTGCCTTTATTACTCCCAGGGCTACATACTGCTATAACGCAATGCCGTTTGGGCTAAAGAATGCTGGTGCAACGTTTCAGCGTATGGCAAACAAAGTTTTTGAAAATCAAATCGGGAAAAATGTAGAGGCCTACGTAGACGACATCTTGATTAAAAGTCGGAGTTTCAGAGAACACCTCGCTGACTTGGAAGAGGTTTTCAATGTGATGAGAAAGCACAAGATGAAGTTAAACCCGCGGAAGTGCATGTTTGCATTCCAAACGGGAAAATTCTTGGGCTATGTGGTCAGCCGGAAGGGCATCCAACCCAACCCGTCAAAGATAAAAGCCATCCAGGATATGATATCCCCGCGAACTGTCAAAGAAATACAGAAGTTAACCGGGCGCATCATTGCGTTGGGGCGATTTATATCTAAGCAAGGCGAGAGATGTTTGCCTTTCTTCAAAGTCATCCGCAACAAGGCTCCCTTCGGATGGACAGAGGAATGCGAGAAAGCGTTTGCAGGACTAAAAGCTTACCTATCATCAGATTTAGTGCTAACGAGACCCGAGCCCGGTGATGAGCTATATCTATACTTGGGAATAGCCGACGAGGTAGTCAGTGCCGTCCTCGCGCGATGTGAAGGGCACGTGCATCGTCCTGTATTCTTCGTGAGTCACATATTGAAAGATGCCGAATTGCGATACACTCCTATCGAGAAGATAGCACTCGCTCTAGTACAGGCCACGCGAAAGATGGATCGATACTTCCAAGCCCACCCCGTCATCGTACTTACGAATCAGCCGTTGAGAAGAATCTTCAGAAAACCTGAGTCTTCAGGAAGAATGTTAATTTGGGCTATCGAACTTGAACAATACGGGCTGCAATACAAAGCTAGACCGGCCGTTAAAGCCCAAGCGTTAGCTGACTTCATAGCTGAGTGCACATTCGCAAAGGACACAAAGATAGACCTGTTGGAGGAAGAAGCGAAAAATTCATGCCTACCGTCTCCAGAGACATATACAGATACGTGGGTCATCCACGTGGATGGAGCAAAAAATCAAGAATTAGCAGGCGTAGGAGTTTTCTTAGCTGGACCAAACGGCCTGGAGATGCGATACGCCATCAGAATCCTGCAGCCATTGTCCAACAATGCGGCTAAATACGAAGCGATGCTGGCGGGACTTAGAATCGGAAACAGTTTCTCCATCGAAGCCACCCCCGGTATGGAGAAGGAAGACAGAACACGCTTAAGGATCCGAGGAGATTCCAAGTTAATAATGGATCAGGTCCTAGGGAATTCCCAAGCCAGAGAACCCATCATGGCCCAATACTTAGCCAAAGTGAAACATGAGCTGTCAGAGATACAGGAAAAAGGCACCCTGGTTACCTTCGAGCACATTCCTAGAGAAAACAATGGAGAGGCCGATAGCCTCGCCAAAATGGCAGCTAATCCGGAAGCCTCAATACCCAGAGACGTGCGCTATGGAGAACTGTCTACACCCTCTTTCATGGAAGAGCAGGCATCGCTCTGTGTGGAAGAAATGGAAAATGATTGGAGGATCCCAGTGATAGAATATCTGAAGCATGATAAGCTACCGGGAGACTAGACATAGAAGAAGAAAGTCCTAAAATGGGCAGCACGATGCACATATTATAATGGAGAGTTAATACGAAGATGCTTCTCTCATTCGGCCGCTAAATGCATAACGGAACAAGAAGGCTTGCATGTGTTACGAGAAATTCACGAAGGGATATGTGGCATGCACATCGCCAGCAGCACTCTGGCAGCCCAAGTCTTTCGGTCGGGATTTTACTGGCCCACCATTCGACGAGATTGTCATAACTTAGTGAAAACCTGTCAGAAATGCCAGGAATATGCTAAGATTCCTCGAAAACCTGCTGTGCCAATCTCAGAAATAGTGGCTCCGTGCCCGTTTGCAAAATGGGGGATTGACATCCTGGGCCCGTTTCCAAAGGCCAGATCTCAGTTAAAATTCGTGGTCGTAGCGGTAGACTACTTCACAAAGTGGGCCGAAGCCGAGGCGTTAGCTACCATTACCACCGAAAAAATTTGGCGTTTCTTCAAACACCAAGTCATCATGAGATTTGGAGTACCGCGCGTGCTAGTCAGCGACAACGGGACACAATTTACAAGCCAGTTCTTCAGGGATCAGTGTGCGGAGTTTCAGATAGAGCAAAGATTCTCCTTTGTGGCACATCCCCAAACCAACGGCCAGGCGGAAGTAACTAACCGCAGCATCCTTAGTGGCATCAAAAGAAACTTGGAAGGGTCCAAGAAGAAATGGCCAGACGAATTGCCATATGTGCTATGGGCCTATCGCATGACTGTCAAGGCCAGCACGGGAGAAGCCCCGTTCGCGTTAGCATTCAGAACTGAGGCTGTCACACCAGTCGAGATTGGCATGATGAGCCTCCGGGTGGCTCACTTCAAAGAAGAAAACAACGAAGAAAGGTTACGAGCTAACCTCGATACTCTACCAAAAATACACGAGGAAACCCTCCTGAAAACTCTGCACTATAAGAGAAAAATGGCACAATATCACAACCGGCAAGTGAGGGAGCGATTGCTCAAAACCGGAGATTTAGTGCTCAGAGACAAGCGGGCGGCAGGACAACGTATGGGAAAACTCAGTCCAAATTGGGATGGACCGTATCGTGTCACCCGCATTGTGGGAAAATGAGCATACCACCTGGAAACGCTCGAGGGAACGCCCCTGCAGAACTCCTGGAACATCGCTCGGCTGAGGCTATACCACGCCAGGAGCTAATCGGGTAACGTCAAAGTTATTCTAATAAATGAATATTGAGATATTCACCGTGCGTTTGCTACTGGTAATATGCAGGTAGCGAAGAATGCCAGGGGTGAAAATCCTATCCTTGTGATGGCTGGTCTTGATCAGACAGCTCATTAAGACGAGGCACGCCCTGGCATAACAAGGCGTTTGGGAGTGAAAATCCTATCCTTGTGGTAACCGTGCTCACATAGACGGCCCATTAAGACGAGGCACGACCCCAAACGGCTCCCCGGAGTGAAAATCCTATCCTTGCGGCAACCGTGCTCACATAGACGGCCCGTCAAGATGAGGCACGCCCCGGAATCCTTGGGAGTGAAATCCTATTCTTATGGTAACCCCATAAGGAGAGGCACACCCCAAGGAGAGACCAACTCCGTCTTGGAAGTGAAAATCCTATCCTTGTGGTAACCGTGCTCACATAGACGACCCATAAAGACGAGGCACGATTCCACGGACGCGAGGTACAACGCTTGGGGGTGAAAAGTCCTATCCTTGTGATGGCTGGTCCTGATCAGACAGCTCACTAAGACGAGGCACTCCCCAAAGCCTATCAGTGGCGGAAAGAAACAAAGACATCCCAACTAGTAGCCGCGCGGTTGATACCCGGTGAAGCGATGTTGGAGCCTATCTGTGGCGGAAAGAAACAAAGACATCCCAACTAGTAGCCGCGCGGTTGATACCCGGTGAAGCGATGTTGGAGCCTATCTCTGGCGGAAAGAAACAAGGACATCCCAACTAGTAGCCGCGCGGTTGATACCCGGCGAAGAAACGTGGGAGCCTATCTGTGGCGAAAAGGAATAAAGAAATCCTAACTAGTAGCCGCGCGGTCGATACCCGGTGAAAAGATGAATGGAGAAATGACCATACTGCAACAACAACGTTGAAACAGACGAAAAGCCCCCTCTGACAGCGAGGGACGGTAGGAATATGATTGCAGCAGATGCGGAAGCAACGCTGATTTACTCTCAAAAATGCTATCGGAGGATATAATGGTAATGCTACTCGAACACAGCTGATGAAAAGCAAACGGGATACAACCCGAAATTATGTGTCTATGGAGACCTAACGCCAAACGTCCCAGGCGGACAAGTGATTAAATGGCATTATGAAGAAAAGCAAATAAAGAACTTCTGTCCAAAAAGAGTGGATTAGCCGAGTCAAGGCCGACATCGTTTAAAATTACAAAATAAGGATGGGCCCGTCAGCCACAAAATGTAAAACATCTAAATAACAAAAAGCCTAAAGATTGGGCGGCACGTTGACCCCTCCTTGTTGAGCAGCCTTCCACTGGTAGAAACTACTATCATTAATGGCTGAGGCTCTCTTGTCAAAATACGCAGAAAGATCCTCAATACGGAGCTCCTCAACTCCATAATGATGCATCACGGCTTCTGACATGACTCCCCTACCCTGCTCAAAGTACCAACGGTTCTTCTCAGCGTTAAGGGAGGAATCGGCAGATAGCTCGGCGTTTTTCTGTCTCTCCTGGCGTAGGCTATTCTCCTCCTGAGAGAGGCGTAAGGCCAAATCAGCACGTTGTCTCTTCTCTTCCTCCAAAGCCAACTTAGCGGCCTCCAACTCTTGTTTCACCGCGGTAACTTCTCCCCGAGCAGTCTCCATACCTTCGTTGGCAGCAGCAAGGGCATTTTTAAGACGCTGTCGCTCCTCCAACAGCCTGCTTATCTCTCCCCGCCCGTTAGCTGCAGCCCTGGCATTCTTCTCATCCATATAGTGAAGATGGCAAAGCATAGAAAACGCCTAAGAGCGAAGGAGATTGATGCGCCCCTGATCGCCCCGAGCCACAAAGGCATCTCTCTCTCTTGGAAGAGACAAAATCTCTGCTACCAGATAAGCGGTAGAGGAAAGCACGGTCTCAGGATCGGCATCGGCAGGAAACTGCAGAATACTGTCCCTAAAGGAGCGCAAGCTGACGTGATGAGTCGGCATGAGAGGAGGATCGTAGGAAGAAATACCGGCCATTAAGGCAAGAGCGGGCCCACCCCTCACGATAGGTGGATGAGGCATCGGAACAAAGAACAACGCACCAGGAGAAGTTGGCCGGCTAGAGAGGCCTTCCGCGTTAGGCATCGAGACCTCATTGCCTCCGGGCACCTCAGGATTAAGGGCATCAGAATCATAGCCCGTTGGGGTGTGCGCAGAATGAATCGGGGAGCCAGGAGGCACATGGGGTTCCCCGCCAAAATCAACGGGTTCCGGTTGATCAGCAGACATACCCCCGCCCCCAAGAACACTTGAACTATGATGGGCAGCCGAAGAAGAAGGGCTAGTCTGAAGATCATAGCGAGCCTTCTTCTGACGCTCGCGAAGGACATCTGCGATACCCATATCTCCCTCGGAGGTAGAGGGGGCAGAAGCAGCAACGACTTCCTAAATAAGGCAGAACATGATAAGGAAATCATGTACAAAGAAAGACAAAGTCCCAAAAGTAAGAAAAATGCTCACCTGAGCGGTGGAGGACGCAAGAGGAATCCCAACAGGAATCGGACCAACCGTAGCCTCTGAAGAAACAACAGTCTGGGACGAAACGGATGGGGCAGCACGAGCTCTCCTAGGCCTTTTCTGTCTCACAACTCGAGTACCCGTAACACTAGCGGTGGCCTCCCCTTCCTCAGCGTTAGTGGCAGCAGCAGCCCTAGCTTCAGCGATAGCTTTCTTCTTCGCCTCCTATCTCCTCCTCCTTCGGAAATACTCGGGCTCCCAACCAGGCGGAGGCACTGCACAATCACAAAACGTTAGCATTAGTACTTCTTGACAAACACAAAAGAAAAAGGTTAAACACTCACCCTTCTTGCACTATTCCACGGGCAACCCGTTAGCCACTTTTCGGGCATCAACGCTAAAATCAAATTGAAGCAACGTCTTCAACCAACCATCCTCCGGGTCGGAAAGGGGTTTTCGATGACCCCAAGCCCCATCTTTAATTGTCTCGTTGAAGCCAGCCCTCCACAACGGCTCCGGCAGATCAACAATAAAAAATTCCTCTTTCCAGTGAGGAATAGATGACTCAATACCCATAAGTTTCCAGGTAAAGGGCTTCAAAGAACCGTCTTCGTAGCGAGGCGATATCGAGATCACCCCTTTACGGGAATATAACTGAAAAATGTCATGGAGCAACGCTAAAGTGGGAGATTCTATCCCCTTGAGACGGCACAGTGCGGCAAAGGCACTAACAACGCAAATCGCGTTAGGACTTAACTGAGCCGGAGCCAGATCAGAATCAACCAACAACAATTTTACGAGCGGGTCAAGAGGGAGACGAAACCCATGATCGAAAAGCTTAGCGTACAACATTCTACTATTTCCGGGCAAAATGTTGTTCAGTCGAAGCGACTCAGAAGCAGGATGCACGGGATATTCCTTGGGAAATTGTGCAGAAAACCCAGCAAGCCTACGGTTAATTAAGAGCAACGTGTACAAAGAAGTGGGAGTAGTATCAATTACTTCTTCCCCGGAGGACCGTTGGGGGTCTCCTTCTTCAGAGGATTTCTTAGTCCTAGCCATGGCCAACAAAGAAGAAACAAGGAGAAAAGAAAAAGACGTGTACCTTGTACCTTCGTGAAAGAGAACGCGAGGAGTCTTGAACCAGAAAGAGAGAGCGGCGCAAAAGTATTTATCCAAAGGCAACAGTGTATAAGGAAAAGATAGAAAAAGAAAAAGAGGGTAGAAGAAACAATAAGTATAACCCTGAAAGGACACGACTAGTCAGCGGCAGACACGTGGCGAAGTAGCGCGTCATAAAATAAGGCACGCGCCAGAAGGTGCAAATTTGAAACTAGGACGAAACGCTTCTGCATTCGCAACTCCCTAGGAGACGATTGCTCCAAACGCCTCTCTATAGAAGGACACGTGTCTTCTTTCATCATTACCCCTCAAGTCGCATTAAATGAGGGACAGGGGGATTGATTAAAAAACATAAAAAGCAGCGCTGGCCTTGCCAAACGACGCGATGGTACGAAGAAGATAAAGAAGGAATAATGGTAATGTCACAACGAACCATCCAGAACGACAAAGGATACAAGGCGTTAGCATTATTACAAGAGAAACAATGTTCGAATGGGTTTTCAAGAAATAATAAAAGAAGAGACGACAACAAGAAAAGCAAGGAAAGGCCCAGCCACCATCGCTAACGTTAGGCTTTCTCCCTCGAAGGGTCAGAAGAACCGCTGCCACCTTTGCTAATCTCACCCATCACGAGAGAGATGTAATCAGCTACCTGGGCTGGATCCAAAGGGTCACCTTTGAAACGGGACGCAAACCCAGAAACGAAGGCCTCCAGAACCCTTTTCCTCCATAACTCTTCCTCTAATGGCGCCCTAGCAGCCCCCTCATCTCGAGCGAGCATCTCTTCGCGGAGAATGAGAATCTTCTTCTTTTCTAGCGCCAATTCTGCCTCCAGAACTTCTATCTTGGCTCTCCCGATAGACTTTTCCCTGTCCAATTCCGTTTGGGATGATTCACAGAGGCGCGTCAGCAACCTAGAATGCTCCACCGCCTTCTCAACCTGCACCTTCGCAGCACACAAAGCGCTGGAAAAATTGCGAGACTCGCGATCGTGAATTTCGAATTGATAATTCAGATGGCGGAAGAAGTCCAGAGAATCATTCAGAACGTGGCGAAAGCGTGCCGAGGGAGGAAGTTGAAGAAATTCCTCTTTCTCTTTTTTCGAACTCAGCATCTCTCCTACCAAGGGTGCAGTAAACTCATCTCGAGAAAAAGGTTGGGGAACCCCGATAGCGCGAAGGGCATCAAAGCAAAACCCTGCAAGATTCATACGGTAGGCCGGGGCTCCGTTAGGGCCAAGATTGATCGAGGAAGGCGGAGAAGAGCCCTGAGGAAAAGTACTCTTGAGAGGAGTAAAAAACAGCTGTGGAGTAACCACAGGCGGTAGCTCAGCAGTCGAATCCGCCATGGGAGGTGTGACCACTACGTCAGGAATGCAGTGAGCAATCGGAGAGTCGGGAGCGTCAGCCATGGGTGGAGGACATTCCATTGGCGGGGCCTCTCCCTCAGTAGAACAAGTTTTCTCCAACGCCTCAGCGGCTCCCGTTGGCAGAGAGGAGCCGCCCGCCTCAGACGAAATAGCAGGCGTAGAAACAGTTGAAACATCTACAGGAGATATCCTGGTAGCTTGTCCACTAGAGGCCACTCAAAGTTTTTTCCGACGCTAGGAAGCAGCAAGGGAAGAAGCATGGCAAAGGTCTGACTTGGCATCCACATCCTCATCATCGCTAGTAATTACCGTCGTTGCGACAGGCCTGGAGTCCGTCCCCGTGCGACGCTCCGGTAGCCAATTTTCCACAAAGCGAGAAGTTCGAACAGAGCTAACGGGCCTTCGCCCTCCCCGGGCAACGATTTTAGTTCTCTTCCTCGAAGAAGGAGCGTCACCCCGACTTGAGCCCTCGGCCGAAGGCGAGGCTGGCAAAGTTTGAAGCGGTGTTACGTTCAGAGGTGCACTAGGGTCACCTGGGAATCAACCGTTAGCCTCCTATAGCAAACAAAGCGTGCGAGAACTAAAGAAAAGAAAACATGGAAAGAAATAGGCTCACCCATAACGCACTCTTCCAGACGCTTGAACAGAGCGAAGGCATGAATACGGTAGTAGGTATTCTCGTCTAACAAAGCGTTAGCCTGGTCCAGCTCAGTTCTGGACAAAATCGCGGGATTTGTCCAAATAGGACCTGCCAGTTCTTGATTGAAATTGATACGCCACAAACGTGACGGTAGCTCCAGAACAAAGAAGCTGTTCTTCCAATCAGCTACACCCCTCTTGAAGCCGTGAAAACGTTGCCAAAACGACTGCACGAGCGCATCATCCCACCGGGGAGTAATCTCGATTAAACAATTGTAGCAAATCATGCTAAAGAATTTGCGAAACAAAGTGATAGATGGGGCAAAAATGTTCTTTAACTCGCAAGCGCGAAGAAAAGCATACACCGCACACCAAGAGGAAGGAGTTATCTGGGCAGGATTAAGGCTATACTCCCGCAGCAGAGTTAGTATCGACTCATGAACGGGGAAACGGAAACCATAAAGGAACATTTTAAAATAAAGAAGCCTACTGTGGCCCCACCCTGGATTATGAAGCCTCATATCACTACCGGGAATAGAAGGCTCATGCCCAGGAGGAAAGGTAATACCATGTTCCTCCAATTCGGCTTTCAGAACCACATCGCAGGTAAAAATACTCGGTGATTGGGCGACCTCGGGATCCATGGGCCTAGAGATAATCTGGCGAGGTCTATTCCTAGCCATAGCAAACCAACAAAAAGGAAATCTGAGAAGGGACGGATTGATACCTTAAAGGAGAAGAATCCCAGAGAAATCGGCGGACAGTGGCGAGCGGCCGAAAAGATATTCGGGGAAGAAGGCGAAGGAAGACAAAAAGGAAAATTCGAAGCGAGGGCAAAAGTTTTGAGAAATTGGAGAATAGCCCTTCTTAAAGGATAAAAATGCCACCGCATTAATTGAGTTACCAATCGGGCGAAGACGCGTGTAAAAGAAGTTGGCCACGTGGAAGCGCATTAAAGAAATTTGGAAAAGAGAAGTTATTCGTCGAAACTCCCCAAAAGGGAGAGACAGTATTGACCCGGTCAAAGTAACCGCGAAGCGATTGCCTCAGTCAGGACAACCGCTTACGTTAGCTATCCCTAAGAATCAGCAGGCTAACGGAAATAATGACAAAATTGAAAAAGCAGAAAACATCAGTTTATTCATAAAACGCCAATAGGCGGGTACAAGGCAAAACGGCTAATCCTCATCAGGCCAATAAATGCCATGGTGATAGACCCCGTCATCATCAAGGAATGGCATCTTCCCGTTAGCATTCGGGATAGGCTGGTCTGCCTCCTTTTCGGGGCAGGACCCTGACGGGCATGATTTTCCTTTGGCACTCGAATCTGCCAACCCTGCACCACCACTGATGGGAAAATCCTCGTTCAGTGAACAATTCGGGGAAGAAAAACGTTTGCCGCCCTCTTGAACAGCAGAACCAGAAGGAGCCAAAGTTGTAAAGGGCGTCTGGGAAGTCCGTTTCCCCTGCTTCTTACTACCCTTTCGGCGGACCGGAGGCCTCCATGGTGGCGAAGGAGGGGGATGATCCGAGTCCGGCGAAGTCGGAGGAGTCGGTAAGGAATCGCGATCCATGGAACTCAAGAAGTAAAAATCTGCCATGTGACCTGCCAAAGCAAAAAAGAAGGAAAGGATGAAGATGAACAGGAAAGGAAAACCAAACTCCCTTATATAGCCGAAGGAGCACTCCGATCCCTGAAAAATCAATTAAGACGCTTGGGAAGATAACTGCAAGTGCAGAATCTGATCCGTCGCAGGCACCTCTGCTCGTTAAACGCACCAATCAAAGGGCACCAAAGAACCACCCAACCACCTGCCACTGAAAAGACGGCCCTGTAACAGTCAAGACAGAGCATTCATTGCTAAATCCCGGAACCCGACCACTGCAGTACAATGTCCCGAGGAAGACCCATTTTCGGTTGGGCTCATGACAAATATTTCCAACCAATAAAGCAAGCAACCAAGCAAGAAAAAGAGAAGACTTGGGAAAAAGCAAAGACAAGTTATTTATTTATGGCCAGGTGGCCTTAACGTTCGAATATGTACAAGAAGCATAAGAAAAACAGCGAGAAGTGAAACCAGCGGTCAGACATTGGACCCCGCATCATCGTCCCCTGGCGCAATAGGAACCTCCTTTAAAGCGTCAGCGACGGAGGTCAGTTCGGAAGAACAAGCTCTCATGCCCTTTAGGCAGCAGGCCAGCAGATCTTTCCTCTGCTGCAGCATCGAAGCCACCACGTCAAGGTGAGCGCTAGCAGTGGCTAGTTTTGCCAAGCTCTCTAGGGGGTTGAAATCCTCCAGAGTGATTCCTAGCTGTCTAGACAGAATAGGGGTTAACACCCCCTGCAACTCCAGGACATCCTCGGAGGTCTTGGTGATCATCCTCTCCAGGAAGCCGATATCACCCTCAGTAAGATTCTTCAGGGTCAGACTTTTGGAGATCAGGAAATTACGAGTCAGTTCATCCATGGCGGAATATGGAAAGAAAGAACGTGAAAATGCGAAGAAATTGGCGCAGAAAAACCTCTGATTTATAGATTCTGACAAAAACCGTCAGGGCCATTTGACGAGGCAAACCTCCACGGTACTTAGAAGAACTCTCCGTCAGAGAAGGAACGATAGCCCTTGGTAAACTCTCGGGCTCATTTTCAGTTGGGCTTATGATAACAATTCACCTAAAAGAAAGGGTATTTTCGTCCATCACCCGGTGGGATGAGGCCTAGCTACTGTTTCGTACCACCGCGGTAGGGACAAGATCGCTACCTTCCCCAAAGGCTAACGCTACAAGGGCTAACGGGTCCCTATCGGCTCCTCTCACGGACCTCACGGATGGCTCAAGGAGTTATCTTACCCCCAGAGGAAACCACGCGTCAGGAGTATCGCTCCGGCCGTTATCCTACCGTGGCAATATCTACCTGCATACCTACCGCCAAGGTAGCGTATCGTGATAAGGGCGAACCTCAGACCCTAACGCGAGCGATAGCTCCGTACCCGTTTACTTGGGCGGGAACGCCCCTTTTCTTCTATAAATACCTCCCCCACAAAGGAGGCAGGTAAGCATACTCAACTGGCCAAAACTCTGCTAATTTCAGTACACATACTGACTTAAGCATCGGAGTGTTTCCGCCGGAGGCCCCCTCCTGCGCATTGCAGGTACTGTGGACCGTCGCGTACACTGATATGAGAAGAACCGCTCTGCCATACATCCTTCGGCAGAAGACAAATAATTATCAAATAGCTATGTGCCTCCTCGGTAAATGCCAAGGTCCACGGCCGAGACACCTCTAAGGCCACGGACACCACCCGAAGAGCCACCAAGGCACCCGGAGCATGAGGAACCGTTTTGGGGAAGGGGGAATAGGGTGCACGAGGATAGAGGCGACCACAACCCGAAGCTAACTCTTCCCAGCTTCGACGGTCAAGATGACCCCGAGGCCTACTTTGATTGGGAGAACAAAATGGAACGGGTGTTTGCTTGCTACAACTACACCAAATAAAAGAAGTTGAAGTTAGCCGTAGTAGAGCTAATGAGGATGCCAGTTAAATGGTGGGAGTGCACGTTGGTCACAAGGCGCCTTGGAGGGATGAGACCTTTGACCACTTCAGGTGAGTTGTTAGCCGAAATACGACGAAGGTTTGTGCCTCCGCACCACATAAGGGACCTTCACCTCCGCCTCTAAAGTTTCCGCCAAGGCTCCAAGAGTATGAACGAGTATTATAATGAGCTCATGACTTTGGTAATGCGGCCTGAACTCCGGGAGACAGCCGAGGCCACTATGGCTCATTTTGTGGGAGGTCTTCATCGAGAGATTACGGAGACCTTGGATTTCAACACCTATGCCAACATCGATGAGTTGTACCACCTAGCCACAAAAATTGAAAGACAAGTAAGCCGAAAGTCTAAACCTCCAACTTCTTTCCGTAGCTCAACTTCTACTCCTTCCTCGGCTTACAAGAAATCGTGGCAAAACACCACCAAACCACCAACGCCCACTCCAAACACTTACCGAGCCCCACCACCAAAGCCCAACACCTACCCTAATCCGATACCACCAAAACCAGCCCCAAACACTAACCAACCCCCACGGACTCGAAACCGAGACATCATCTGTTTTAAGTGCGGAGGGAGATGCCACATGAAGGCCGAGTGTGTCAACCGGGTGATGATCATCCAAAAGGATGGAGGTGAATGGTTTAGTGAGGATGAGGGCGAAGAGGGAGAAAGCCCTTTGGAGGAAAATGAGGAGGATGATGAGTGCCCTAGTGAGGGGAGTGATGAGTACGACTATGTAGAGGTGCCACAATGCTTGCTAATACGAAGGGCCTTGAGCATTAAGGGGCGAGAGGAGGATGCCTCAATCGCCCAACGGGAGAACTTGTTTCATACGAGAGGGATAGCAAATGGCATGGTCTTGTCCATTATCATCAACAACGGGAGCTGAGCGGATGTTGCTAGCGCGCTCCTCGTTCACTCATTTGGTTTGCCAACCACCAAACATCCATTTCCCTACGTCTTGAACTGGTTTAATGATGGAAGTACAGTCAAGGTGCAACGACAAGTGTTGGTTGCCTTCAATATTGGCGGATATGTGGATAAGCGCCTTTTCGACGTGGCGCCAATGCAAGCAAGCCACTTACTCCTAGGTCACCCATGGCAATACGACCGCAAGGCTATTCATGATGGGTTCCGCAACAGCTACAAACTTGAACACAAAGGCCGCAAGTTTCTAATCCCCCCATTGGCGCCGAGCCAAGTGTTCGAAGACCAACTCAAGCTTGAGAAGACATGCGCTACTTTTGAGATCTCTTCTTCGCTTCAAAAAAAGAAATCAAATGAGTGGAGTGGAGAGAAGAAAGTGAGCAGGAAAGATGGGGTAAAAAGCGGGCATGAAAAGAATGAGCATGCGCCGAGTGAAAATAGTAAGTTGAGAGGAGAGAAAAAAGGGAGCCACGAGAGGTAAAACCCAACTTGAAAAAAGTAAGCAAGTGTGCGAGGCCTCTAGAGAGGCAAGTGGGGAGAGAAAAGTATGCTTGTTGGCCAAGGGGAGAGATATAAGGCTAGCACTAGTCATGCGCAACATTCTCATTTATTTCAAATCCTTTGCTTTGACTGCCGCTAACACTAACCCTTCTGTGCCCAAAATGCTTGCTCCTCCTTTGTTGGATTTTCAGGATGTCGTTCTTAAAGACCTCCCAGAGGGCTTACCACCCACAAGGGGAATTGATCACAGGATTGACTTTGTGCTCGGTTCTACCTTGCCAAACAGACCCGCATACAGGTGCAATCCGAAGGAGACCCAGGAATTGCAAAGCCAAATAGATGCGCTGCTCGCCAAGGGCTTCATTCGGGAGAGTTGGTTGCCCTGTGCAGTACCAGTCATTCTGGTACCCAAGAAAGACGGCAGTTGGAGGATGTGCATAGACTGTCGCGCCATTAACAAAATCACTGTAAAGTATTCACATCCCATTCCTCGTTTAAATGATATGCTAGATGAATTGTGCGATGCGAAAATGTTTTCCAAAATCGATCTTTTTAGTGGGTATCATCAGATTAAAATGAATGAGGGTGATCAGTGGAAAACTGCTTTTAAGATAAAATTTGGACTATATGAGTGGTTAGTAATGCCGTTTGGACTAACCAACGCGCCTAGTACTTTCATGCGCTTAATGAATCATGTCTTGAGGCCTTTCATTGGTCGCTTTGTGGTAGTCTATTTTTGATGATATACTTGTTTACAGCACCTCACCACAAGAGCACTTAGAACACTTACAACAAGTTTTCCTAACATTACGTGTGCATAAACTCTATGTTAAACTTGCAAAATGTGAGTTCTGTTTGGAGGAAGTGCACTTCCTTGGCTTTGTTGTAGGTGCCGCAGGATTGAAGGTGGATGAGGAGAAAGTCAAAGCCATAGCCGAGTGGCCTACGCCTACCAATGTTGGGGAGGTTCGCTCCTTTCATGGTCTAGCGGGGTTCTACCGCCGTTTCGTGAAGGACTTCTCCACAATAGCCGCGCCACTCAACGAGCTAACCAAGAAAGAGGTCCCGTTTGTGTGGGGAGAAGAGCAAGAGAATGCCTTCCAGACTCTCAAGGCTTGGCTCACCTCTAGCCCGGTCCTCGTCCTCCCAAATTTTGAGAAAACCTTCGAAGTCGAGTGCGATGCCAGTGGCATTGGGATTGGAGCAGTGTTAATCCAGGAGAAAAGGCCGGTAGCATTCTTCAATGAGAAACTGAAAGTCGCACAGCTCAACTACTGCACCTATGACAAGGAGCTGTATGCCTTGGTGAGAGCTTTGACGGTATGGGAGCACTACTGAGTTCCGAGGGAGTTCGTAGTACACACCGATCATTTGAGCCTCAAATATCTAAAAGGGCAAGGGAAGCTGAACAAAAGGCATGCAACGTGGATGAAGTATATTGAGCGATTCTCCTATCATATCAAATACCTCAAAGGGAAGGAAAACGTGGTAGCGGATGTGCTATCACGCAGGTACGTGCTTCTCACTTCCTTGCACTCACGCCTTCTAGGCTTCTTACACATCACCACTTTGTATGCTGAAGATGTGGACTTTAGTGGCATGTTTCGGGCGTGTGCCAATGGTGTTTTTGAGCATTTCGCATTGCATGATGAGTTTCTATTCCGAAAGGGCAAGCTTTGCATTCCCATGTGTAGTACACGAGAGTTGCTTGTGAGAGAGGCACACAGGGGAGGATTGATGGGTCATTTCGGGATTGAAAAGGCACTAACCACACTCAAAGAACATTTCTATTGACCTAAAATGAAAAAAGTTGGTATCTCGTGTGGTTAGCTCTTGTATTGCATGTAAGCGGGCTAAGACCAAAAGCATGAACCATGGGCACTACATGCCTTTACCCGTGGCTGCGCATCCATGGTGTGATATCTCCATGGACTTTGTCCTTGGCTTACCATGCACTAAGCACGGCAAGGATGCCATATTTGTTATTGTGGACCGATTCTCTAAGATGGCACACTTTGTTCCTTGTCATTCTACTTGCGATGCTTCCCATGTTGCACATTTGTTCTTTCGTGAGGTAGTTAGATTACATGGTATGCCCCGAACCATAGTGAGTGATAGAGATAGCAAATTTCTGGCACACTTTTGGCGAGTCTTGTGGGCCAAGTTAGGCGCCAAGCTCCTTTTCTCCACTTCTTACCACCCTCAAACGGATGGGCAAACCGAAGTGGTTAATCGCACCCTTGGTAACATGTTGCGTGTGTTGATTAAGCAGAATCCCAAGTCTTGGGAGGAGTGCATTCCTTTTATTGAATTTGCCTATAATCGCACAATGCACTCCACCACTAGGGATGGCAATTTCTACCCGCGGGCATGGGTACCCGCCGAATACCCGCAATTGTGGGTGGGTATTACCCACAATTTGTGGGTATTTTGCGGGTATGGGTTTACCCGCACCCGCAAAGTGCGGGTATGGGTGCGGGTATGGATAGTGCTTACCCGCACCGCAACCCGCACTAAATACCCGCAAAATGCGGGTATGAATACCCGCAATAATACCCGCGCAAAATAAATATACATATCGTTAATATGCATCTGACAGGATTCGAACCTGGGTCTATTGCTTGGAAGGCAACATTCTTACCATTGGACTACAAACAACTTCTTGTCTCTCCTTGCACTAAAACTTAGATATATGGTAGTATTATCGTTATTCCATTTTGTAGTTAGTTGCAAAATAATATTAATACTAAATTCAGCTATTTTAAAGAATTACAATACTTAATTTATCCTAATTAATTAACAAAAACATACTATCAATTAAAATTATAATTATATGCATAACATTTTATATAAGGAGAATAAGAAAAAAAACATACTACCAATTAAAATTAAAATTATAGACATAACATTTTAATAAGAAGAATAATAGATTATGCTTGTCCATTTTAAATTATATGAATTTTATATGTTTTGTATCATAAAATGTAAAGATTTATCATAGTAAAATATGAAATATCGCTAGAATATGTTAGGCTCGTAAGTCATATTTGTTTAACGTACTCCTTATATGAAATAACGCTAGAATATGCATAACATTTTAAATAAGAAGAATAATAACATACTACCGATTACAATTAAAATTATATGCATAACATTTTAAATAAGGAGAATAAAGAAAAAAACATACTACCAATTACAATTTAAATTATATACATAACATATTATAAGGAGAATAAGGATAACTAATTTACTTTGAAACTCTAAATGTAAGTGATCAATACACATAACATAAGTCATATTCCATACTTTAATATTTGTTAAACGTACTACCAATTAAAATTAAAATTATATGCATAACATTTTAAATAAGAAGAATAAGGAAAAAATATACTACCAATTAAAGTTAAACGTACTCCTTATATGCTTTGTATCATTATCATAAAATGTAAAGATTTTTCATACTAAAATATGAAATATCGCTAGAATATGTTAGGCTCGTAAGACGTAAGTCATATTTGTTTAACGTACTCTTACATTTGAATATCTAATACTTCTATTTTTGCAAATATATACTAATTTTAATCTTTATATGTCTTGTATCATAAAATGTAAAGATTTATCATACCAATTAGGCTCGTAAGTCGTAACTCGTAAGTCATATTTGTTTAACGTACTCCTTACATTTGAATATTCTAATATTATCAAAACGGTGTGTTTAACATCAAAACGGCGTCGTTTTGATGTTAAACACGTCATTTTGCCAATCACCTCTCTACAAATATTAACACTTAAGTAAACACAAGTTTGTCTAACCCTAAAAATAAGCATAGTAGTAGCTGCGCAGCAGGCAGCAACCGTCCTCCTCTCTACTCTCTAGTCTCCTCAAATCGACGTTCGAGGGGAGGAGGAGCAAGCAGAAAAGAAGAAGAAGAAGATGGCAATCGGAGTGCAGGCCCTCTCGTTGACATTCGTGGTTCACTTGCTTGGGGTCATTGGCGCTGTCATGGTATTGGTTTGGTGGATTCACTTTAGAGGTGGCTTAGCTTGGGAGGCCTCCAGTAAAGGCCCTCATCGTCAATGTCAGTACTCTCTTTCTCCCTTCTTTTCTCCGTTTTTTCCATTTGATTATGCTTCTGTCTTATGAAACAAACAGATCAACTTATTGCTCTTTCAATTGTTTGACTTTCCTATTTTATTCTAGAATTTTGTGGTGATTGCATTTGTATTCAATCTTCTGTTGATGATTCACTGATTTTGGTAGATTGCAAGTGGATTAGGTTTACTTGAAAAACTTGAAAAAGAAGGAAAATGAGAGAACAAAGAACAACAGTTCCTGTGGTGTGGTCCTGTTTCCCAGGCTGCTTACCATATATATATCCAGGCGTCATGACGCCTTGAATGGGATGGTCCCAGGCGACATGACGCCTGGGTTGGGTTGATACTTTGCTTATTAAGGTGGGTGTTTTACTTAATCAAGTAATTTTGGTATAAATTGTGATCATGATCATGATTGTTGATGAAATAATTAATGTTTGGTTGATTGGGTGTAGTTCTTGTATCCAGATTTTTATGAATATGGGTGTAAGGTATAGCTCCCCGACTCTAAACTCTGCAATATCTGATGTTCTCCCGGCTTTTACCTTCTTGATCGTCCTAATCTGCAGGTACTTGATTGCTTCTGTTGTTATTTATGTTTCTAATTATTGGGGCAAAGTTTAATTTCATCGCGGGCTGTTCCCGATTTAGTCTCATCCTATCGCTTTTAACTATACAACCCCAGACGTTTTCAATTCGTACCGATTTAGTCTTACCATTTTAGTGTGATTGATTTCAGGATGGAAAAGCTAGACTTTGAAATTGAGAAGTAGTCAAGCAAAATCATTTGGGACCATGGTATCAATTGTGCAAACTTTTATTCATTGATTGATGAAATGCTTGTGAGGACTCACAAGCTTAGATCAATTGGTGTGGTTGTATGTTATAATGATTACTGGTTTTGCATAATTTGACACTTATTTTGGAGTATGCATGTTCTTGTATGTACAACAATTTTTAACAAGATAATATTGTGGGTATCAAATCTGCGGGTATCCGCGGGTATTACCTGCGGGTACAATTTGCATGCTTTTACCCACCCCGCGCGGGTGTGGGCGCGGGTATGAATTACCCGCAGATTTGTGGGCGCGGGTATGAATACTATCTTACCCGCCCCATTGCCAACTCTATCCACCACCCACTTTTCTCCATTTGAGCTTGTCTATGGGTTCCAACCTCTCACCCCCATAGACTTGCTCCCATTGCCATTGACTGCTTGTGCTAGTTTAGATGGAGAGGCCCGCGCCACCTTGGTGGGTAAGATGCATGCCGAGGCCAAGGAACGCATTGAGGCCATCAATGCGAAGTTAGTTAAGAAGAGGGACGCCGACCGCCACACACGCACCTTTGAAGTAGGCGAATGGGTGTGGGTCCATTTGACCAAGGAGCGCCGCACCAGCAAGCTTAGTCCGCGAGGAGACGGACCCTTTCTCATACTAGAGAAAATAAGCGACAACGCTTACATCCTTGACCTTCCTTCTTCTTATGGCAACACCCATCATACCTTTAATATTACTGACCTATCGCCTTTCTTTGCAGATGGAGATGCTGAGGAGCTCGAGGAGAACGAGGGCACGGATTCGAGGACGAATCCATTTGATGGGGGAGGGGATGATACGAGCCCAGCAGCAGCTTAAGCGGAGCCCAAACATGGACCCACTACAAGGAGCCAAACCATGATCGCTTGCCTCTTGAAGACGCTAAGGGCCGAGGAAAGCCGCACGGAGGCCGCGGATCAATGGAGCCTTTGCGTCCATGCCAACAACTCGACTCGCAGCCTCATGCCCGAGCCCGAGTCCCAGCAAGCACCTAAGTCCAGCCTCAAGGCCGCGCCTAAGCCTAACACCAAGGCCGCGCCTTCGGCCAGCCTCAAGGCCACGTCTTCGACCAAAGCCAAAGCCACGCTTTGGCCTTTGGCCAGCGCCTAGGCCCGTCAAGACCAAACCCACGCCCATGGCTGTGCTCTTCAAGTTAAGACCCCCTTTGTCCAAGGATAGTAAGGGTTTTTCCCTTGTAAATATCAACACTATAAATAGAAGGGCTTAGACTTCTATTTTCCTTGCTTATGATTTTGAGAGTTTCTTTTAAGCCTTAAGCCGCTTAGGCCAACCCTAGGGATACTAGATCCAAGCGTTCATCCTTAGGATGCCCAGATGAACATTGCTCTTTGGTAAATCGTTTGATTCTTTGTTCTTCCTCATTGTTCATATATAAAAGCGAGCCGTTTCATTCAACTACTTTCCACTGCAAATTCCTTACAACTTCCAATCAATTCCCTTACATCTTTCCATCCAAGCCCGTGTTTCCTAAGTCAACCGTGCAAGAGACTAGATCCGGCCATCAACAAGCCACGTCCAAGCCTCCCACGACGCTTGGACCGTATCACTAGCCACCCCCTAGATCCCCCATTGCTTCGTATGGTCCCTTCAAACATGGTTGGATCTTGCGGAATAATGCTAAGCCTTGACCTCAAATCATGCAATCCAATTGATGATATATTGATGCCATCAATCACAGTTTTACCAGCTGCCGGTTTAATAATCATTCGGTAAATGGTCTGTATGAGTGTTGTTGATTTACCACTGCCTATTCTTGCCACTATACTAGTTTTCATCCCTCCTGGGAAAGTGGATGAGAGACCTCGCAGGAAAAGTGGCATGTGAGGGCATAACGAACCTACATTGTACCCCCATCATCAAGAACAAAAACAGCACAATAACCGAAGAAAATAAAGTGCGTGTGATAACCTCTCAGAGAACGGCCCTTTCAATTAAGCGATAATTTCACTATTAAGATATACAATTTCATGAATTTAAAATCTTAATAAAAAGAACGGTCTTAAGTGAAATATATGCTAAAAATCATGATGAAGAAAATGGCTACATAAAGAACGTATTGGAGCCTAAAAGGCCCTCTTCCTTGGCCACCTTCTACAATGTGCCTGTCCGTGTGTACCAAAAGACACAAATCTTTGATACTTTCACAATTTCACTTTACCCGTAATAATGAATCCTTCTATTTTAAATTAAATGAAAATTTAGTAATTTTTAGACAAATTAAAATAATGATTAATGATGAATTTTAAGGATAGTCAATTAAAAAAAATTAGTAAGTCAATTGGTATACATTCATTGGTTTTCTGACTAGTGACAAAAGTACTCGGAAGGACTCGAACTCAAGTTAAAACTCACTCTCGCCTATATATATATTTTTAGAATATCAGCTATCTAGCATTTTTTCATTGGTTAGCAAAACAATAATATCCATTAGCCACAAAGTTACGCGCTTGATGTTGTTCTCTCTTTGTTTCTCTAAAGCTTATAATTAGAGCTGAAAAATCTGCATTTTTAGAGTGCTATATATATATAGACGCAAGAACAAAAAGGAAATCATAGCTTTTACAATTTTGATTGTATACTCAATTAATTAACTATTTTGGTTCTTAAAAATTAATTAGTTAATTAATTACTTTTAGGTATCTCTAGGTATCCTCTCACTAATCTTATTGAACTATTGTCAAATTTTTAAAGAGGATAATTCTTTCATTATAATTTTGCTCTATTCTTACAATTCTTGTTATATGTTTAATATACTTTATTTATTAAGTAGGTAAAAAAAATCTTGGGCAAAAAAACAAAAACAACCTTATTTGTACTTATTTGCCTTTTCTCCCGTTAACAAGATGATGAATGTTAGGAATATAGTATTTATTATGGATGTAAAAGGACTAAAAATCTGCTACTTTGTTGTTCATTTAATCATTTATTCTTGCTAGAATTCTAGCGTTTTTTTATGTTTAACGTTTCTGGTGGATGCTTTATTGTTCATTTGAGTGTATTTGATCATTTGAGTGTATTTTAATTGTTGGTCAACGTTTTTATATTCTAATTTCTTGTTGTATAAATTGATTTCGAAGTTTAGTTTAGATAAATCATCATCGGTATCTATCAGTGCATGCGGGATAAGGCACTTTGCCAATTATTCCCACTAACCTTTACAGGTCCAACAAAAAAGTGGTACTATGAAAAACTGACTGATAGGTGTATCACAAACTTCGAGGACCTGTGCTATGCTTTCCATTCACGATTTGTCACCTCCGTTCCTATAGCCAAGAACTTTGCTTCCCTGTTTGCCATGTCCAGAAAACCAAATGAGACATTGAGACTGTATGTTGACCGTTTCAATAGTGAGGTCTCTAAGATTCCTAACCTCAATCTAGAGACAACTATTGAAGCCATGAAGCAAAACTATGACCACGAACGACTAATTTGTTTCCTTGCTGAGAAACCCACCCCAACCATGGAGGAATTCTGCATGCGATTGAATAAATATGTAACCATAGAAGACGAAAAAGACAACCTTTGTGGTCCTAAAGCTCCCTCTTCTCATGAAACCAAGGATCTAGGGACTAAGTATACTAGAGAACCTTTTCAAACTACTAAACAAAAATCAGCAAACGATCCTTTGTCAGCCCAATGAATTCATCTCCTAAAGCCTATAGAAGAAGTATTGGCGTTCGTCGAATGGAAAGGCATAGCTATCACTTATCCTCCCAAGCTGTAAAGCGATGGTCCTACCCATAGTACTATTGAAAATTTCACAAAGGCCACGGCCACAATACAAGCCGTTGCAGGACTTTAGTCAAGCTATTTGAAGAAGGTCATTTGGGACAAGTGACAGAAAAATGGGTAGAATAGAAGGCCAACAATCGCGAATATAAGCCATACAAGTGAGATGATTCTGATGAGAGCGGGAAAGGACAATGCGGTTCTTACAATAATAATGTTAGGAACAACCACAACACCACTCAATACAATAACAACCGCAACAACAATAATCGTTCAGATTATCGCTAAAATAATCAATGTTATAGACAGAATGGCCAAGGAGAGAACGGTAACAACCAATAACCAACTGTTGCCCTAGTAGAGATAGGCACGTGTTTGGATGTTCTCATGATTGTGGGAGGCATGACATCTTTCTCCTAGAACAACCTTGGGACCAAGAGACAACATCAAGAGATTGACACCATGTTTGCTGTCATGCAACCCATAGAGGAGGATATCCCAATCATTGTTTTTGCAGAAGACAACATAGGAGTGTTATACCCACATGATGGTGCTATTGTTATCGTCGAAATCATTGACAACTGCAGAATAGGAAGAACTCTGATTGATAGTGGTAGTTCAGTGAACATCCTCTCTCTTAGCACGTTCCAAACGATGGGAATAAGTGAAGAACGACTCAAGCTAGTCCCTTTTCCCATAGTTGGTGTGGATGGGGTCTCTGTTCCAATCCATGGTTGTTTAATACTTCCCGTTCGCTTTTATGAAGACATCTTTGACAAGCTCATCGAATTGTTATTTATGATAAATGATCTCAACATCCCTACACCTATTTGGAGCAGTAATTTCTCAACGACACATGAAAATTAAGTTTATTTCCAGTGATGGAGTTGTCACACTCTGTGACAATCAAACTATAACTAAGGAATGTTATGCTACCATGATCAAGGGAGAGAAAAGTAGATATATCATCATGGTTGAACAACTCTCGCTAGAAAATGAGAAACATACGCAATTAGTGAACAAGATGGCCCTAGTCTCCGTTCAGGGTATTCCAGGCGCATATTTTATGATTGGGGAAAATATTTCTCAAGAAGAACGTGAACAGTTGACCACTTTGCTACACAAGTCAAAAATCGAGTTCGCTTAGAAAATGACTGACATGCTAGGTTTTTCTTAAATGGTCGCAAAACACAAATTAGGGATTGATCCCACATCTAAACTAGTCAAGTAACCACAACAATCATTTGGAAAATAGAAGGCTGCAACAATCGAGAAAGAAGTGGACAAACTACTCAGTTCTAGTTTCATCCAAGATGTTAGGTACTCTATTTGGTTAGCCAACCCCATTCTCATTCCAGAGCCAAATGGTGACTAGCGAATGGGCATAGACTTCACCAACCTAAATGATGCATGTCCGAAAGACAATTATCCCTTCCCCGCATTGATCAATTGGTAGATTCAGCAACTGGTTTCACATAATTCAGTTCCTTAGATGCAAACTCTATGATATGATCCTAGTTGCCTAGAATGCGCCTTCGAGTATTTGATCTAATTCAAGCTTGGATTTCAAGTGCAGAATGATGATAAGCTCAACTTGACGAGCTTAGACCTCTTAGCAACCTGTGCTAAGCAACCTAATCGATACAAGTGAGGGTTCTTAATCGAGTTCTAGACCTATATTCAACTTGTGAATATCAACCTAGGGGAAACGACACAAGTGTTTGAACTTTCGGGTTTTACTTGAGAATCAACTGAGTGTTCGGACTCAATTGAAGACAAGGTTCACGCATGAACGGTTTGGAGAATCATTTCACATGACATAGTCATTAAAATATCAAAATTGGGGTTTTAATTACAATGAGTACAAAAGGCTCTATATATAGGCATTAGCCTAAGTACAAGTTTAACTATAACTAGAAGTTCTAATACTAGTAGAAATGGAAGTTCTACCTAATAAATAACTCTAATAACTTATAAAACTAAATAATAAATACAATAAATGCATTCCAGAAGCTCTAGAGGTGATTCACACGGCTGAGCTTCAAGTTGGGCCGCAATCCTCAAGTTGCACGCTGCCTTGCATTCATACTGCGCAACAAAATGTCGACTAGTGCTAACTTTTGATCTGCTTGTCCGATTGGGCTGAAACCTGTCCCAAACGAAATCTAACATCCAAAAATAGTAGTAAGGGTCTTCTCTTCCTAGTACGGGATGAAAAGGTCCAAAATAGCTCGTGTGTCGTTGACTGACGCGTTTGATAGTCCGAATCCGAGTAGGACTATGTCCTCCAAAATGTAGCTCCAAGCTATCTCTCAAACGGCTCGTGCATTTGGCTAAAATTTGGACACAAGCTTTATAAAATCTTGAAGTTTATGAATCCAAGTGGATCCCACACGTTTGGATTCCATATAACCGATTTGGCTCGGACACAGTCACTGGTTGCGCTTGTTCGTCTTCCTCTTGACAGCTAGAATGTCACCATGAGCCATCTTGTGTTTTACTCGTCCAAATGGCCTAAAACTTGGTGAAGACTCTCCTAAGACATCAATCGGTCTTGTATTTACTTTTGATCCTCGATTGAAGTCGTTCCTCCATGGGTTGGCTCGGATGGATGTCAAACCTTGCACTAAAAGCCTCCAAGCCACCTTCCATGTCATCCTTCGCCTAAAGGCTTGATCAAACAACGTCTCCTGCCTTGTCTCCATATCTAGAGTATGTATTAACCTCACTAGATGCTTCGTGATGTCCTTGGTTCGACATCTTCATATGATTGGCCTTGGCCGCAATGTGTGTGCGCGTTGTGCATGCGATGGGGCTAGGATCGTATCATTTAGCACATACCTTTTGGGTAAATCAGAAAGGTGGGGAAGACTTACCTCAAGGCCTTGACGTTTCGCTTCCAATGCCTCCTAGGATTGATAGGCCACTCGGTACCTCTTTTGGAAGTATCGTTCCTACTTCTTTCGTAAACAAAACAAGTGGAATGGTTGGAGGCGAAAGGTTAGAAATAAAGTCAAGGGACATTCGCTCACTTTGCTTTCACTTTCTTAGCTCATTTTCTTCACTCTCAACTTGCACGGTTTGTTTTCCAAGTTCAAACAAAGGACTGTCAAAAACTAGTTCAAACAAAGGATTGTCAAAAACTTGGAACTCATTTAGTTCAACTTGTTCATGCTCATTAGTAGGTTTGTGCTCACTCTCAAGGATACTCTCATTGGCATGCTTGCTATTTTCATGACGTGTCTTTCCTCACCACTCATCTCTGGCTGTTCATGCGCAAGATCAGTCTCTTTTATCTCACCCTCAATGGTATGCTTGCTATTTTCATACCGTGTATTTTTCTCTCCACTTTCTTTCGTCTCTCCGCACTCTTTTCGCTCATTTTTCTCCTTACATTTTTCACTCATTGTTGTAGAATGGACAACTATGCTCTTTTCAATTAAATTACAATCTTTCGTCACAGTTGGGCCGAAAGATTAAAATACTGTGTGCTATTTTTGTTGAGTGACTGGTGCATGTTGTCGTACTTCTAGTTTGGACTTGAGTGCAGTAGCGGAAGGAGAATGTTGTTCACTTGGGCGGCCTTGGGGTGGGCTACTGCCTTGCTCCATCAAAGACTGGTTCGCTTCCATTTTCAAGGCGAATCAGAACATGGATGTCAAACTTGAAAACTCATAAAGCTCAAGCCGACTTCTAATCCTTTTAGTCATTTCATTTTCAAACCTATCCATGATTACGCACTCGTCTTCTTGGATGAACGTTTGGATGAGTAGGTCATCAAATACATGGTAGTATTCTCTCACGGTGTTGGACCCTTGTCATATAGAAAACAATTCAGTTTCCAATTGCCGTTGGTAGTGTGAGGGTACATACCGCTGGCGTATCACTTGTCTTATTGCAACCCAAGTAGTGATAGGTTCTACTCGTCTCATCTCTCTTCCACAATTCATATGGTACCACCAATTATAGGCATCGTCGTCGAATGTCTTAGTGGTAAGCTTGACTTTCTTGCTTTCGGACATTCGGTGATTGTCAAACACTCATTCAAGGTGGTAATCCCATTCTATAAATTCTTCCGGAGAGGATGCTCCTTTAAAGCTGGGAAGTTGAAATTGTCGATAGTGAGAAATGGCGTGGTCTTGATGGTTGCGACCACTAGTGGATAGGCCATGGCCAATATCTCGTTCGGAAGGAACTAGACCATAGCGGGATTGCCAAGAATTGTATGAAGTCATGGTACCTACAAAATGAACAAACTATATATATATATATATATATATATATATATATATATATATATATATATGTGTATTTGTTAGTTAAAACACTCGCTCACGTGTTTTAAACTCTCGTGTTTCACACACACTCTAATGCACTCACCACCTTACTCTCTCTAACTCCATTCAAAAACCACACCTTAAGCAAGGATTGACTCTAGGAATCAAAGAAAGCACAAGGAAAAGCAATGAAAACTAGTTTAGAAAAAAAGGTTTGGAAAGTCAATTTAGTGATCAAATGTCAAGTGAAAGATTTTGAAAACCAAAATGACGTAGAGTAGAAATGTGATGTAAGGAAACAAGAAAGAAAATGCAAAGACACAAGCTACTCAAGAAGAAAATGAAAATGAGAAAGGAAAGAAAGAAGAAAAGTGGAAAAAATGAATGCTAACAATTGAAATTTGCAATGCACTAATCACACTTAACACGAAAAGCACAATGAGAACTCTTGCTATGACTCACCCCTTTGTTTCTTTTGTAAGGTTTTTATATATATATTATATAATATATATATATATATATACACTAGAGCCGAGACTAGCGGTATACCGTTAGTCTCCTGGCGGTATGCCGCTATGCTCATTTTGCTTCTTCTCGGTTTTTTTTTTTTAAATGAGTGCAAGAATTCAAAAGAATAAAAGTGTTATGTATGAAAATAAAATGTTTTTCATAGTGTGTGATAAGTAGTACAAAGAAAATTTTGCAAGTAGAAGATATTTGTACAAAATATCTAAGTGAAACTTCTAAGAGAAGCTAAACAAACATCTAGGGTAAATACTTGGCTAAGAATGAGTGTAGTGGTTGGCCTTAACAAAGAAATGGATAAAAGTATATGATGAATATTAGAAGAACAAGATCACAAACACAAATTTGTAAGATATTTTCGGCCACACAAGATCTAAATCCCAAAAACTCAAAATTATCAATGGCATAAAAATAAAAATTAGAGATGGGGGAAGCGATTTTATGGTGGAAATGATGAGAAAGTAAGAAAAAATCCAACCTAGAGGGTGACCTTGAGCTCCGCTACCACATGATACAATCTTGGTTCCATTTGGATGGATGGATCCGAGAACTCAAGGTGAAGACGGATCTAGCCCTCGTTGAGTGGTTGAAGATAGATGGATGGATGAACAAATAATAGATTGGAGTTGGATGATGATATGAATTGAATAAGTGACAATGGAGATGATGAAACAAAAAGATATTTGATAGATAGAACAATATAAGAAAGTAACTTACAATCTACGACAAACCCTCATAAATCTAGTTTAGGCAACCTTGTCAAAAAGAAAGTAAGGTTCTGTAATGCCAATCCGACCCTCTCAAGGCTTGCTTGAGCAACCCGAAATTTGGAAGAAGATGAAGATGATAAAACCCTAATTCCACACTTAAGGTGTAAGTGTTCTTTGTAAAGGAGATAACTCAACAAAATAAAGACCTATACAAATGACCTATCTATAGCTATTTATACTAGGTTTAGTTATAAGGGAAAACTACTAAATACCCCTTAAACATAAGGGTTCACGTTTAGTCTAGGGACACTGTGGCGGCATACCACCAGCTTCACTTCCAACACACCCAAGCTTGCCGAGGCTAGCGGTATGCCGCTAAGGCATTGGAGGCATACCACTAAGCACTGTCTTGGGCAGTTCTCTTGGCGTACGTGCGGGAAAGCTAGGCCACGTGGGTGGCCTTTCGTGGGCGAGGTATACGGACACGAACGGGCCCACTTGAGCACTGAATCTGAGAGTGGTAGATTTTCAGATTTTAGTGCTCTTGGTGTTCATCTAGCTGACAGTTTGTTTCATTAATTTTTAACCGAATTTTCTTCTTTCTTCTTGGTTGAAATTTATTGTGTTGAGTCTCAAAAGTGTTTAAATTCAAGGGTATTTCATTCCAATTTTTGGGTAAATTAGAAATTCCAGCCAGGTACAATCGAACGTGTTCTTGAGAATTATTGAGCTGGTTGTGAAAAATTAGCGTTTGATCCATTTCTGTCATATGTTTTCATTTAAATTGTGTTATAGAATCAACAACCGTCATTTTTATTCCTTTACACTCATTCATTTACACTACTTACCTCGTGTGGTAATATACAAGAGGAATTATTAAGAGAGTCGTTGCATTGTTTTCTTCGTTTGATTACAACAGTAACTGACAGTGGTAGAGAAAGAAAAAGGACAAAAAAAAATAAAAAAGGAAAAAAGTAAAATAATGGAAAAGGGAATGTCTCTTGTGAGTGAAAAGTGAGGAATTAAATAAAATGGATTGAGCTGATTTATTTCTTGTTATTAAACACAATTTAAACTTTTATTTCTTGAATCTTATTTGCCTTCGGTTTTCCTTCTTTTGCCTCTTTGAGTCTCATAATTGTGGGTTTTTCTTGTTGAGTCTTGTGGTGGTTATTTAAGATGAAAGGATTGATCTATAATGAACTTTCGAATCGCGCAACCTTACACGCATAACTTGTAAGCACCAATTCAGAGCCAAGAATTGAGAGATTTTGTGAGAACAATTTTTGACGAGTGTTTAAACACGAGGGAAAACACGTGAGAGAGAAAATTTCACTAACGTTTGCTACTTGTGCAGGTATAACTTTCACTATGTCCACCGAAAGTGTGGTGGGAAACAATGATAGTGATGATGAGTATGAAAGAGGCAAGAGGGTGGCTAACCAAGGCTTTCCTAACATCCTTACCACCCGAGGTCAAGGCCTTGCCAATGCCGAAGCACATGCCTTTGTGCTTAGAGACCTTCGAACCCAAGGCTACAATGCTCAATGCCACACCAGCTACGCCATTAGGCCGCCACAGGGCCATGACCCTCAACATACCGGTAACCCTGCAATTAACGGTAAGCTGCTAGCTACCGGTAAGCGGGCACCTCACCAAGGGCAAGGCAATTCTACCGCTAACGATCAAACTTTAGTCCCTCACCTATAAGGCCGCACTACTCCTTACCAGGATCAGGAGTTTTATGAGAATTTATATGAAGAAGCAAATGATGATTTAGATGATTATGAGGAGAGAGAGCGGATGAATAGGGGAAGAAGGGGAAGGTTTCAAGAACCACGGTTTGATGACAACTTTAATAGCATTAAAGTACAAATTCCTACCTTTGAGGGAACCACCGACCCTTTGGAATATATTAAATGGGAGGGCAAAATTCAGCGTATTTTCAATTGCCATCAATATTCAGAGGGTAAGAAGGTGAAGCTTGCCGCCATGGAGTTTGACGGATATGCCGTGAGTTGGTGGGAGAAAGTATGTCGGGAGAGGCATGGGGTAGGGACCATCCAGACTTGGGAAGATATGAAGCAAGTAATGAGGGAAATATTTGTGCCATCCTTCTACAAGCGAGACTTGCAAAATCGATTGCAAGGTCTCAAGCAAGGGATGAAGTCCGTGGGAGAGTATTACAATGAGCTTGAATCTCTTCTCACACAAACCAATACACATGAAGATGAGGAGGTAACTATGGCTCGGTTCTTGAATGGTGTGAATGAGAAAATCAAATACAAGATTGAGTTACAAGATTTTGAAAATTCACAACCTATGCTACACTACGCACTAAAGGTAGAAGCACACAAAGCTACTAAAAGGAAAAATTTCCCTAGCCGACACACAAGCCCCTCCAACACCTACTCATCTTCTTCTAAACCACCGTGGAAACCTTACCAAAGAGACCATCCAAAGACCCCATCTTACACCAAAATAACCCCCTCTACACCAAAGCCGTACACACCTTTCACCAAGCCTGACCCTCTTAAACCTACACTGATACCCTCTAACCATCCCACCTCTAACCCACCACCTAGAAAATACTCTTCCAATATTGAATGCTTCAAGTGTCGAGAGAGAGGGCATATTTCATCTGAATACCCAAACCGACGTGTGATTGTTATTAGGGTAGGGGTGTATGAGATCGATAGTGAAGGAAAGGGGCTGCCTAGTGGGGAAAATTATGGAGAGAAGGAAGCGATAATGAGTAGTGATGAAGAGGAGATTAGTCTAGCTTCGGTGATGACCTTAGTTGCGTAGAGGAGTTTGAATACATATGCCAAGTTGGATGCCATATGTGATGAGCAAAGGCAAAACCTTTTCCATTCTCGTTGTGAGGTACGGGGTAAGGTTGTGTCCATGATTGTGGATAACGGTAGTGTGGTAGACGCTGCAAGTTATATCTTGGTGAGCAAGCTGAATTTACCAACGACACCGCATCCTAAGCCATATTCACTCAATTGGTTTAATGATGATGGGGAGGTTAAGGTCAAGGAGAAAGTTCTTGTGAGTTTCAAGATAGGTGGGTATGAGGATGAGCATTTGTGTGATGTTGTACCAATGGATGCTAGCCACCTACTCTTCGGTCGCTCATGGCAGTTTGATAGGAACGCGATTCATGATGGGCACACCAATAAAATTCAGGTTACCTACCATAGTAAGAGGTTTAACATTCCCCCTCATTCACCATCTCAAGTCCGGGAGGACCAAAGGCAAATGGAAAAGGCTAGCGCTAAATTTCATATAGTGAGGAGTTTGAGAGATAAGAGTGGAGAGAAGAAAGTAAGCCGAGAGTGCAAAACACACCATGAAAAGAGTAAGCATGGTAACGGTTGTGAGCAAGAGCAATTGCAAGGGGAAAAGAGTGGAGAGAAAAAAAGTAAGAAGTGAGCAAAATACACACCATGAAAAGAGCAAGCATGGTCGAGAGGGTGAGCTCAAATCATTGAGTGTGTTTGCAAAAGGGAGGGATGTGAGGCATGCGTTGCATTCTAACAAAACGTACCTTGTACTTAGGTACAAAGCATATTGCTTAAATGTTGACTAATCCTTCTTCCCTGCCAAGTCCAATTGTCGTACTCTTACAGGAATCTGATGATGTGTTTCCAAAGGAGATGCCAAATGGCTTACCTCCCGTCCGAGGCATCCAGTACAAAATTGATCTAGTCCCCTGGTCAGCCTTACCCAACCGACCGGCCTATAGATGCAATCCGGAAGAAAACAAAGAGCTTCAACGATAAGTCGACGACCTTATGAGCAAGGGATTCATCCGGGAGAGTATGTCACCATACGTCGTACCCTTATTGTTAGTACCAAAGAAAGATGGAACGTGGCTTATGTGTGTGGATTGTCGAGCCATCAGCAAGATTACCGTAAGATATTGTCATCCTATTCCACACTTTGATGACATGTTGGTTGAGTTGAGTGGTAGTAAAGTTTACTCCAAAATAGACTTGATGAGCGAATATCACCAAATCTACATACACGAGGGAGACTAGTGGAAGACCACATTCAAGACCAAATACGGTTTGTACGAATGGATGGTAATGTCATTCGATCTCTCTAATGCACCTAGTACTTTCATGAGCTTAATGAACCATGTGTTGCGTGAATTTATTGGCCATTTTATTGTTGTTTACTTTGATGACATTCTTATCTATAACCCTTCAATTGATGCCCATGTCACCCATTTACGCACCGTACTCAACACATTTAGAATTCATAAATTGTATGCAAAATTAACCAAGTGTGGATTTTGTTTGGATTGAGTGCATTTCCTTGGTTTTGTGGTGAGTGTAGATGGCGTACAAGTAGATGAAGAGAAGGTGAAGGCCATTAAGGAGTGGTTGCGACCTAAGAATGCTAGCGAGGTTAGGTCCTTTCATGGCCTAGCTAGTTTCTACCGGCGCTTTGTTCCAAACTTCTCAACAGTGGCCGCTCCTCTCAACGAACGCACCAAGAAAAATGTGTCGTTTGATTGGGGAAAAAGACAAGAAGAAGCTTTCCGGGATTTGAAGCATTAGCTCATGCGGTCACCGGTACTGGCATTACCAAATTTCAGCAAAGCCCTCGAGCTTTAGTGCGACGCGAGTGGTATCGATATCGAGGTCGTACTTACCCAAGAGGGGCGCCTGATGGTCTACTTCAGCGAGAAACTAAACGGGGCGCAGATTTATTATTCCACCTATGACCGCGAGTTATACGCGCTTGTGAGATCCTTGATGGTGTGGGAGCACTACCTCCTCCCAACTCAATTTGTAATGCACACCGATCATTTGAGCCTAAAATTCCTCCAAGGACAAGTGAAGCTCAACAAGTGGCATACTAAGTGGATGGAGTTCATTGAAGCATTTCCTTACACCATTAAGTACAAAAAAGGCAAGGAGAATGTGGTTGTCGATGCCCTCTCAAGGAGGTACATGCTAATTTCATCCCTTGATGCTAAGATTTTTGGTTTTGCACACCTAGTAGACCTTTATGAACATGATGAGGATTTACGCGATATATATGTAGCATGTGATAAAGGACCCTACTTGCATTTTGTGAAGCATGACAAATTTTTATTCAAACATAAACGACTTTGCATACCTAAATCTAGAATTCGAGAATTGCTTGTGTTGGAAGCCCATGGGGGTGGATTAAATGGTCATTTTGGTGTTTCTAAAATGTTACATGCGTTGAAAGTGCATTTATTTTGGCCGAAAATGAAAATTGATGTGATGAAAGTAATTGCTAGATACCTTGTGTGTAAAAGGGCTAAGTCTACATCCATGCATAATGCGTTTTACATGCCGTTACCGGTAGCTAGCCATCCTTGGGTTGATTTGTCGATGGAATTTATTCTAGGGCTGCCAAGGTCTAAGAACGGTAATGACTCCAATTTTGTTGTTGTTGACCATTTTTCTAAAATGACTCATTTCATTCCATATGTGAAAACTCATGATGCCATTCGCATTGCTCATTTATTCTTCCAATATATTGTGTGTTTGCATAGCATGCGTAGGACCATTATGAGTGATCGATATACCAAATTTTTGCGTCATTTTTTGCGCACATTGTTGTCCCAACTCGACCCTAAACTTCTCTTCTCTACTACTTGTCATCCTCAAACGGATGGGCAAACTTAAGTGGTGAATAGGACATTAGGATCATTGCTACGAGTCATGATTGACACACAGTACTAGATGGGAAGATAGCATTACTTTTATTGAATTCGCATATAATCATACACATCATTCTACCATTAGGTTTTCTCCATTCGAGTTGGTATACGGGTTTCAACCCCTAACCCCTCTTGATCTCTTACCCTTGCCATTGAGTGTTCTTAAGTTTGTAGATAGAGAAACTAAAGCGGAAGAGGTCAAGAAGTTGCATAAGCAATTGCGGGAGAACATCGAAGCAATGAATGAAAAAGTGTCCAACAAGTAAAACAAGGGCAAGACGCCTACATCTTTTCAGTCGGGACAATGGGTTTGGTTGCATTGGTGCAAAGATAGATTTCCTTAATAATGACAAAGGAAATTAAGCCCCCACGGCGACTGACCCTTTGAAATCCATCACCGCATCAATGACAATGCTTATATCCTTGATCTACCGGGTGAGTATGGATCTATAAGCAACTCATTTCATATTAATGATTTAACTCTTTACAATGCAGATAACGAGGGGCTTGAAGTAATGGATTCGGGGATGAATCCTTTCAAAGGAGGAGGAGATGATGCGATCACGCCTACCTTAAAGCTGGAAGAGCAAGATATTGCACCAAGAGGACCGATAACCCATAGCAAGGCCAGGAAACTAGCACTATGGATTGAGGAAGAGATGAAGATAGAAGCTCCCCGTTCCGAGAGGCGAACCTTAATGGCGATCGAACATCATAGCAGAAACCAAAAGCCAAATGTGCACCTTACCGGGAGCAATCAACTACCGAAAACTTTTGGGGGAGTTCCTAGGAATGCGCATATTACTGGGAGCCAACAACTACCGGGAAACATCAACTACCGGAAGCTTTTGGGAGAGTTATCAGGAACGCGCATGTTACCGGGAGCAACTAACTACCGAAAACCCTAGTGGATCGAACCGTCCGGGAATCTACCGGTTTCCCGGGTACCAACAACCAACAACACCTCTGTCGGACCCATTTCTACTTACTAGTATAAATAACGAACCTTCTTCTCATTTTATTCAGTTTTTGTCTAAGTGTTTATTGCTAGAGTTGAGAATACTCCTCCCTTTAAACACCTTAAACTCACCTTGTGAGAATCAAGTCTAGGAGACTCCTTGATTCCTTGCAAGTAAAATACCTTTTGTCTCCAAGCTTTGGTTTGTGCTTTTTGTTGAAATCGATATGAATTTTGGGATATTTGTGTACCAATTGAATATCTTAGATTTTCATTGGTGGATGATTAATTACAAGTTGGATTTGATTGTTTATTATTGATTGTTCGTTTCATATTTAATTCCTAACTATAAATCTATTGTTATTGATCCCGTTTTCTATTCTTCGTTATTGTTGCTACTCGATTTTTAATTTTTCGTCACAACTTTTTGCATTTTTATCGTCCAGCTTTCTAAAATCATATTCCTATTTATTTTCGTCCATCTGTTACTTATTTTTATGCCTCACGTCATTCAAATTTTATTTCGTAATTTTTTCATGTTGTTAATGTTTTTCCGTTCGAACCATAGATCGAACATTTCTGTCTATTTTTATATTTTATGTTTTCATCTCGTATTCTTTCATTTATCTCAATTTATTTCACATTTTAGTATTTTCCGTTCGAATTTTGTTCAGTTTTGAGCAAGATTTCTCGTACCGATAACTCGAACCAATTAAATAATTTTTAAGTCCTTTTTCTTTCCCATCTCATCATCAACCGTTGATCATCCTTTGACCCATTTTTTGAAACACATCCAACAATCATCTCCTTCCACCCTTGGCCTCCAAGTTTCATTTAATGCCCATCTTCTCTGCCATCTTTCCCTCACCCTCTCTACCACCCTTACCATCAACCATTAATGCATTATGCTCTCACTTTTGGCTACCAAATCATCATCATCAACCTCCCATCGCCGATCACTGGTTACGCTCACGCTCTCCTTACGCCTCAAGTCTAGACAGCCACGTGCATAATCGCCTCCAAACCCACTCACGACAACGCCTATAAATACTAAGCAATCTCAAGCATTTATCTTCGCCAATTCGCGAACAATTCCTACAATCTCTCCAGCACTGCTTCTCTATCACGAACAGTCGCCTACTTCAACCAAAGGTTGAAGTTACACTCAGTTAAAGCTTTCGTTCTCTTAAGCATTTTTACGCTAGTGTTTCAAAAATTTGTTTGTTCGTGTTTTGAGGAAAATAATGGTTGTTTTATCGTTAAATAATTTCTATTTAATCTCTAGTATAATTATGCTGCTTTGTTTCAATAAATCGCTGAACGATTTGGACGAATTTTGGATTTTTTGTTAATTAAGTTTAATTTTGCTTTTTTATTAATCAACACTGTTTTGTATGAATTTAATTGCTGTGATTGCTTGGTTGAAATACTGGTGTGATGAGGTTTATTTTGGTGGTTTGATCTCCTATTTTCGTGCCCTTGGCCGTGCTCCTAGTGACCGGCGTTGGTGCCGACGACCCAAGGAAGAAGATGACCATTGTTGTTTGAAATGGGAGGCCTGGGCTTGGTCGTGGCGCGTCTGGTCCTTGGTCTTGGGCCGCGCCCTTTGTTTGGCCCAAGCCAGGAAGGAAAAGCTGGGCTTTTGGCCCACGCAGAAGAGAAGGAAAGGCTGGTCTTGGACCAATTAGTGGGTCGAGCCCATTTTTTGGCCCATTGCATTTATTTTTCGTACTAATTTTTCGTATGCTTGTACTATTTATTTATTTTCGTATGTTTGTACTGTTTATTTATTTTTGTACGCTTTGCATGTTTAAATAATTATCCTGCTCGCGTCTGTTTGTTTAAATTAATCACTTTCGCTCGCATACAACAATCGTCAAGTATTTAATAATTTATCCTTTTCTCGTACCGATAATCTCAATCAAAGGGGTAAATCAACCTGTATCCCTTCATCAAGTACACATTCCTCACCCTTTTATTTATTTCACTCTTTTTTCGCATACACGCTCGCTCGTATGCATGAATATTTATAATTGTTAGAATTTAATTCATCTATTGGGCATGATTACTAAATTAGGACTTTTTATCTTTCAAGCATGATTTAAACACCTCTTTTATCTGGTAACCTTTTTTGATGTGACTCGGGTGCCTAACACCTTCCCAAGTCCATAATACGACCCTGTATCACTGTTCTCGAGTTTAGACCCTTTTTGCTTTAACTTTTTTTATTTTATGCCATGACAATAGGTTCTCTAAACCTTAGAAATAAAAATAGGGTGGCGACTTCATTGCATCATGTGAGATGTGTCCGATTTTGTCTCACATTCATCCCAAACCGCATCGCGTAAAAATTTTAAAGGGGGGTGCGACAGTTTGGCGACTTCACTAGGGACTCATAGGATCGAAGCCGGATTTTTTTTAGGTGTTTATTTTTTTATTTTTTCGATAAATTGTTGAACTTTTCTCGTATGATTTTTTTTACATGATTAAATGTTTTTCATGTATTTACCTTGATATGACAAATTGTTGTATTATCATATGATATTTTATGCATGATTATTGTTTTCATGTATTTATTCATTTGATAAATTGTTGTACATGATTCGTTGCTATTTGTTACTCGCTTTGATAAATTGTCATTGCATACGCATTTTCACGCATAATCCCTATTACCGGGCATTTCCAAATAAGATTAGGTGGGTAGTAGTGAAGTCTTGGGGCCCACGCCCTGGTAAGCTTTCATGAACCCTAACTCGGACTCGAACCCCTAATTGGGTTGAGCGCTCCGATTCCTTTTATGATTCGGTAAACGCGCTCGTATCCATTTACTAAGGGACCACTTTTATGGTATCGGCCAGGAAACTTTCAGCCAGTTAGAAATAGTTGATGTCACCCCAGCATATGCATCATAATAAAATGTGTATATTACAACTTTCCTTCGTTATTTTTGTATTCTTCATTTTTGAGATTTTTTATCTTCTGCCTGCATTATTGTTGTTATCGTACTCACCCCTCTCCTTCTCTCGCAGCGTAGAGGCCTCAGGATGACATTTGACATATATATTAATTATCACTAATAACTATTTCTTTCCATTTATTTATTTTTTAGGTCAAAAATAGCTTCCAAAAAGGGAACTATTCCCCACAGACTCCACGCAACTAGACTGTAAACACGAAAGATGGCAGAGGAGACATTGAAAGCAAAGATAATGGAATTGGAAGAACAAGTTCGGGTTGCTATAGAAAGGGCTGAAGAAGTCGAAAAGGAGCGGGATAAGGTGACGATTGACTTTGCGCCTGATTTGTATCCTTTTCCGACAACAGGACCAACCCCTTGATTTGATATAGCTGTTTCTTCCATGCCCCCATCATTCTCCAGTGAAGGAGTCCATTGGAAATGATAGCCCTCTTTCCTTAATCCCAACCCCCTTCAGCACATCACATTGGCTATCCCAAACACTGATGTTGTCACCGTCGGACAAGGTGATGCATCTCTCAATCCTTCTCTGACTAGGCCCACTCTTGATCTCAGTAAGAAGGAGATCCACACAGAACCCCAATACTTCCTCCCGTATTAGGGCCATTCCACTCAACTCATGACTCCTGGACCTTCGGGAATGCAACCTCCTGGTGGCGTTCAACCACTTGTCTCCTTTGGATACCCGTCAACCGCTAGTCTCGGCACCAATAAAGCGAAAGGGCCAAATATTGATAGGTTGAGCCTACTAGAGGAAAGGCTAAGGGCTATAGAAGGAGCTGATCCTTTTGACCCTATGGGTCCTGCCGATGTGTGCATGGTACCGGAAATTATGATGCCACTAAAATTCAAGAAGTACACCGGGATCAAATGTCCCAAAACTCATCTCAAGATCTACTGCAACAAGATGGCCGAGGTGATCCATAATGAACCTTTGTTGATCCACTTGTTTCGAGAGAGTTTGGCCAAGCATGCCTTGACTTGGTACATGGGTCTGGATAGGATTAAGATTAGGACTTTGAGAGATTTGTTTGACGCATTTTTCAATTAGTACAAGTTCAACTTAGAAGTGACACCAGACCATTCTGATATCCAGAATATTAAGAAGAGGGCTGGTGAATCGGTGAAAGCTTATGCTCAGAGGTGGAGAGAACTAGCTGCTAGGATTTCTCCTCCTTTAAGTGACAAAGAACTCGTGTCGACTTTTGCGAACACTTTCCAAGCTCCTTACTACACTCATCTCATCTTCAATCCCTCAGATAGCTTTTCTGACATAGTACAGGTAGTAGAGAGAGTTGAGCAAGGAATCAAATCTGGAAGGATCGTTGTTTCCGTGCTAGAGGAAACACCCAAGAGATCACCTATCATGGAGGATGATGTCAACTTTGTCTCCCACCAACCTAGTAACCCACCAAATGACCCAAACAACTAGAATAATCAAAGCTATCCATGGAACAAGGAGCCACTGCCGCCTCTTCCAGCCCCATTGGAGGAAATTTATGAACATATTCTAGCAACTGGGAAAATTGTACCAGTCCCATCTCCACCTCAACAACCTCCTTACCCAAAGTGGTACGATCCTAATGCTAGATACGAGTACCATGTAGGAGCTTAGGGTCACACGATAGAAAACTGCTTTACCTTTAAGAGAAAGGTTAATAACTTTATAAAGAGCGGTTGCATCCCTTTTGAAGCGTTAGCCAAAGGACCCTACATGACCACCAACTCTTGAATGATTGCTCTCCCGGTTCATGGTGGACCCATTCTGCTTATTCGGTGGCGATATCCACAATACTTGTGTACATTAGTCGAGCCTATGACTATAAACTATGGCGCTTCGTGGGAGGCAACCCACGTGTTTCTTTTCAATATTTATATTTTGTTAAATCAAGATTTTGGAATTTCTTTCCCTCTGTATTTACTATTTTATTACCCTTTTTATTTTAGATACCGTGAGACTTGTAAACTTGGGGGAAAGAGGGTGAAATGATTGAGCATATTTTACTAGGGGGCAAAGCATAAAAAGTGATAATTCGCAACCATGAGCTCTATGTGTCATTCCTACCTTTGCTTTAGTTCATCGCTACGATAGGATAGAGGAGCCCTCCTTCTACCGAGCCCAAATCAACATACTTAATGCGGTATTGTTCTGTGATATGATGACATTTACGCCCTACACTGCTCCTGACCGCAGATTCAAAAACTCAACCATGATCAAATCTTTCATGCTGTGAATTTGATCATTCTCTATAAGATCTCTCCATGTACACGCACAATGGTCATACGGTGATGATCAATCCTCTAATTTATGGACCAGTAAGCGTGGATATTGATGGGAGTGCATTTTCTTATTTTAATATGATATCCCTCGCTGCAAAAGCTGAAGCGTTGGAGATTTTCTCTGCAAAGAAATAACTGGCTGGATTCCCCAGTGACAACCTGAATCTCCAACCAACTAAGGAGTCTTTTTCGTCACTCAAAATGATGTTCAAGCCATACTTCTTGAACAAATCATTAGCAATTGGCCATCCCCCAGCACAGAAGATGTTTCCTCATCCAGGGCAGTCAAGGAACGAGTTGGGAAGGATTTTAAGATGGCTCTTCATTCACCACAATGAGCTGGTTTCATTGCAGAACACCTTACATTTGCAAACAACCAGTCTCAATGTTCATTTTGAGTTCATCTTTCCTTGACAATTCAACCCAATACAGAATCGATTCAGTTGTTTCTGAAATGAAATCAACATGAAGAGATCGCGCATTCAACATTTTAGCAAGAAGTTATCATCCAATCATCTAAGAGGCCATCTAAGTCTAGAACGCTATTCAAGAACTTAATGGCCAATCTTTGAGATGCTGCGATTGGTTATGATGAAACTGTTAGAAATGTCTGCAACAATACTATTATCCAGTTTGAGTGCGGACGATGATGGATCAGAATCACAAAGTTGATGCCCCACTGGTGAACCTATCGGATCATTAGCTGCCGCTTGCTGCACATATCCAGAGAAGTCTACTTTCTTTTTTTGCCTCTTTAAAATTTAGCCATTGTATAGTCATTGCGTATTCATTCCTACATTGGGGGCAACTTTTTAAAATTTTTCATAAATTTTCATGAGTGGTCACACCCTCACGTTCTGTCTTTAAAACTGTTAAGATCTTTTAATTGTGAATAAGATTTTTTGATAAAAATCCACACTACCCTCAAATTTTCAAAACTTCTATAATTTGAGCATGTTCATCATTTTAATGCAGCATGGGTAACTTGTGCATCCATTTGAAATTATATGATATGCATGATCTCGCCAGCTAGCTCTTATATCTACAACATGCCTTAGACGTAAGTAGTCACAAATATATCCTTGTGAGCATTTTAGGCCTTCACGCCTTATTTCTTTCATGAGTGCAAATGCCAAACTAAGTGTTAGTTAGATTTGCATAATATCCAGGGTACATGCACCATTAGACATGGGATAACTGTAAGATGACATTAGACTTTGCTCTTTGCTTCCACATTTTTTTTGTCTTCTCATTCTTTTGTCTTCAAACACTTATCTTTGCTCATCATTCAATTCATTTCTTTTCTAAGCCACTTGTAAAATCTTTTATTTCCACTTGAACTCCCCTAAATAATGAGCAGTGCCCAACTAAGGTTGTTAACCGAAGGTAAGGTGCACATCGAACTTAGTCTGCGAAAGAGGGGATGCGAAAACTCTAAGGATTGCTGATGGTCAATGCCGGAAGAAGGCTGAAGAAATTAAGACTTGAAGGCCTCTGCCAAAGATGGAAATGAAGACAGACCAGATGAAAAACAGTACTTACTCGCTTGCTAAAAAAAATCAAAAAATAAATAAAATAAAAAGTGTTCAAAGAACACAATCAATAAAAAGCAGAAGCAAGTATAAAAAATGGTCCAAAGTCAGCAAAATGATCTCAAAATGAAAACAGATCATTCCCAATGAATATCGAAGAACTTGGGAATTTTGCCCTCAAAATGATCTCAAAAGAAAAAGAGATCATTCCCTGCGAAGAGTCAAGAACTTCAGCGCTTCGTCAACAAAAAATGATCAAGAAGAAGCATCCCCCGCGAAGATCCAAGAATTGGTGCGTTTCATTAATGAAAAATGGTGATCTCGAAGAAGGAGCATCCCCAACAAAGACTGAAGGGCTTGTGCGCTTTGCCCTCGCTACAACCTTAATCGAGCACTGCTCATTAAAACTCCTTTTTCTTTCTGCTAAAAAACACTTCCTTGCTAAACAGATTCTTCTTGTCCTTCTTCCCACACTGCATATTTCTTTTCTCTTGCAAAGTCCTTTCGATTATTAGAATGCCCATGCATGTGCATCTTTCACTGACATTGCAAATTTGATTTTTGTGCTATGTTTGTTGCATTTTTATGAGCGTAAACGCTTAGCCTTATTTCTGAACGTGAGTGCAAACACCAATGTCTAGCGAGGATTACTTACGTCTACATGTTGTGGGAAAGTCTTGTCCTTGAGGTCGTTATCTCCTGGGCAAGATGCAGATGCTTTTCTAGGCTTGTATCAAGCATGCTTATATGACAGAAAACATTGGATGACATGTTATCCAAAAATGCTTAAATGTGTTCAACTTTCTTTGGATAAGGAAGGTGTTTTCATCTTGACAAAGTGCTGGGGGAAAACCTTAGGGTAGTGTGGGAATACTTTTATATACAACATATATGATTTGATCTCCTTTTCCCCCCATATATCAATTGCTCCCTCTTTTTTCCAGCCATTATTGCTTCGTGTTTGATTCCTCCCTATTTGTAGGATACAAATATACTTCGGTGGAATCTCACACTGTCAGACGGGTTTTGATGAGAGGATTGCTGGCTTACCCTCGTCATGAATCGCCGCCAACAAATCCATCCTATATCCGAATGAAGTGCGTTACCACTTCCAATCTATTTCGTGCGATGGTTCACACCCTCGTTCTCCAACCAAACATCCGAATGAAGGTACGTTACCACTTCACTTCCATTTTATTTCGTGCGGTGACTTGGTCACCCACGTTCAACTTATTTCGTGCGGTGACTTGGTCACCCACGTTCAATTTATTTTGTACAGTGACTTGGTCACCAACGTTCAACTTATTTTGTGTGGTGACTTGGTCACCCACGTTCAACTTATTTTGTGCGGTGACTTGGTCACCCACTTTTCAGTCATTTCGTGTGGTGACTTGGTCACCCACTTTTCAGTCATGTCGTGTGGTGACTTGTTCACCCACTTTTTAGCCATTTCGTGCGGTGACTTGGTCACCCACTTGTCACTCATGTCGTGCGGTGACGGTCACCCACTTTTCACTCATGTCGTGCGGTGACTTGGTCACCCACTTTCCAGCTTAGTTCATGCGCAACTGGGTCCCTATTCTGCCATTTACAGAGCTGTGTCACTTACATTTCTGCATTCTCCTCAATATCCGAGAAGACATCATTCCTCATTATCCGAGAAGACCATCTCCCTCAATATTCGAGAAGACCGTCTTTCCCCAATATCCAAGAAGACCAACATTTTCCCAACATCCCAGCGGGCAGCAGCGTCCGAGTGGATTTCTCAACGTCAACATCCCAGCGGGCAGCAACGTCTGAGTGGATTCCTCAGCATCAACATCCCAACAGGCAGCAACATCCGAGTGGATTTTTCAACATCAACATCCCAACGGGCAACAACGTCTAAGTGGATTTTTCAGCATCAACCGTCCTCGTTAATCGAAGACAACCAATCCTCCCTATCCGAAAAGACCAACATTTTCCCCAACATCCAAGCAACATTACCATCAAACAACATTCAAGCATTAGTGACGGACTATGAGTACTACCCTCGCGCGGATCTGAAGTTTATTTTTCCGCATCAATAGTGAAAGGACTACGAGTACTACCCTCGCCAGGATCTGAAGTTTACTTTTCTGCATCGACAGTGACGGACTACGAGTACTACCCTCGCCGGATCTGAGTTTACTTTTCTGCATCAACAGTGACGGACTACGAGTACTACCCTAGCAGGATCTGAATTTAATCTTTTCTGCATCAGTAGTGACAGACTACGAGTACTACCCTCGCCCGGACGTAACTCTACTCTTCGCACCAACATAGGGACTACGAGTACTACCCTCGCCCAGACCAAAATTTACAGCTCACCCCACTCTTAAGGAAGTCTGCATTTACATTTCGCACTTTCAAAACCATCGATGGTATAGGGGTAACCATCTTTACTACTCATAAAAAATCTCGGTTGCACCTTATTCTTGATGAGACAGTAAAGAGGGGGGCAATTGTTGCTACTCGATTTTTAATTTTTTGTCACAACTTTTTGCATATTTATCGTCCAACTTTCTAAAATCATATTCCTATTTATTTTCGTCCATCTGTTACTTATTTCTATGCCTCACGTCATTCAAATTTTATTTTGTAATTTTTTCATATTTTTAATATTTTTTCCGTTCAAACCATAGATCGAACATTTCTGTCTATTTTTATATTTTATGTTTTCATCTCGTAACCTTTCATTTATCTCATTTTATTTCACATTTTGGTATTTTTCGTTCGAATTTTTATCAGTTTTGAGTGAGATTTCTCGTACCGATAGCTCGAACCAATTAAATAATTTTTAAGTCCTTTTTCCTTCCCATCTCATCATCAACCATTGATCATCCTTTGACCCATTTTTTAAAACACATCCAACGGCCATCTCCTTCCACCCTTGGCCTCCAAGTTTCATTTAATGCCCATCTTCTCTACCATCGTTCCCTCCTCTCTCTGCCACCCTTACCATCAACCATTAATGCACTTTGCTCTCACTTTTGGCTACCAGATCATCATCATCAACCTCCCATCGCCGATCACTGTTTACGCTCACGCTCTCCTTGCGCCTCAAGTTTGGACAGCCACGCGCACAATCGCCTCCAAACCAACTCGCGACAACGCCTATAAATACCAAGCAATCTCAAGCATTTCTCTTCGCCAATTCACGAACAATTCCTCCAATCTCTCTAGCGTTGCTTCTCTATCACGAACAACCGCCTACTTCAACCTAGTTAAAGCTTTCGTTCTCTTAAGCGTTTTTACGCAAGTGTTTCAAAAAATTATTTGTTCGTGTTTTGAGGAAAACAATAGCCGTTTTGAATTTAAATAATTTCTATTTAATCTCTAGTATAATTAAGCTGCTTCATTTCAACAAATCGCTGAACGATTTGGACGAATTTTGGATTTTTCGTTAATTAAGTTTAATTTCAATTTTTTTATTAATCAACGCTGTTTTGTATGAATTTAATTATTGTGATTGCTTGGTTGAAATGCTGGTGTGATGAGGTTTATTTTGGTGGTTTGATCGCCTATTTTCGTGCTCCTGGTCGCGGGCGTTGACGACCCAAGGAAGAAGATGATCGTTGCTGTTTGAAATGGGAGGCATGGGCTTGGTCGTGACGCGTCTGGTCCTTGGTCTTGGGCCACGCCCTTTGTTTGGCCCAAGCCAGGAAGGAAAAGCTGGGCCTTTGGCCCACGCGGAAGAGAAGGAAAGGCTGGTCTTGGACCAGCAGGTGGGCCCATTTTCGGCCCAATGGGCCGAGCCCATTTTTTGGCCCATTGCATTTATTTTTTGTACCAATTTTTTGTATGCTTGTACTATTTATTTATTTTCGTATGTTTGTACTGTTTATTTATTTTCGTACGCTTTGCATGTTTAAATAATTATCCTGCTCGCGTCTATTTGTTTAAATTAATCATTTTTGCTCGCATACAACAATCGTCAAGTATTTAATCGTTTACCCTTTTCTCGTACCGATAATCTCAATCAAAATGGTAAATCAACCTGTATCCCTTCATCAAGTACACATTCCTCACCCTTTTATTTATTTCACGCTTTTTTTTGCATACACGCTCTTATGCATGAATATTTAGAATTGTTAGAATTTAATTCATCTATTGGGCATGATCACTAAATTAGGACTTTTTATCTTTCAAGCATGATTTAAACACCTCTTTTATCCGGTAACCTTTTTGGATGTGACTCGGGTGCCTAACACCTTCCTGAGTCTATAATACGACCTCGAACCGGTGTTCTCGGGTTTTGATCCTTTTTGCCTTAGCTTTTTTTATTTTATGCCATGACAATAGTTTCCCTAAACTTTATAAATAAAAATGGGGTGGCGACTTCATTGCATCATGTGAGATGAGTTCGATTTTGTCTCACATTCGTCCCAAACTGCGTCGCGTAAAAATTTCAAAAGGGGATGCGACAGTTATTCTCTCTCTTTCCGCTGCAACCTCCATCTCTTCCCTTCCGCGATTCTCCTTATTTTTGTTTACAATCGACTGGGATTTGTTGGTAACTCGAGCTAGATCCAAACCGCAAGGCTCATACGCCTCAGCTCATTAAAAAGAGCTCGGATCACATCACATGGTATTTTTTATCTTATTTAATAAAAAAATATATTTAAATAAATTAATGGGTGAATATAAATTAGATAAGTATAAATAAATACGTATATGCATTTAAAATTTTATACGAGTAATAAATTAGTACGCTTAAATACATTTAAATCATAGGCTGATTGTCGTATCCACCCAATTCTACCTATTTGCCACCCCTACAATTAAAGTACACGTTTACGATGGCAATCACTAAGATCCAATATTATCCTATACCAAATTGAAAAGATCATACATTACATCTTTTCACGTGACTATGGTGTCTACTCTCTTCTTCTTTTATTAAACGTCGTTTACTATTTGAGCATACATATTAAGGAGGCCAGATGACTCACTATTTGAGACAATTTTGCCCTTTATTTTTTCTCGGACGTACGTTCGAAAAAAAATAAGAATTTTTTTGGGGTCAAATAGTGACTCATCCGATTTTTTTAATATACATACCCAAATAATAAATAAAGGATATTTAATTTTAAAGGAAGGGAGTATTTCTTTTCTTTTGTCTTTTTTTACATGATGCAGCAATAGGAAAGAACTCTGCTTTTCTTGGAAACAGAAACAAAGAGGACAATGGCCATACAACTAAAAGAAATGCCAAAGAAAAGGTTAGATAGACATCATGTTGCACCCACGTGAAAATCATGTCATCTTTTTCCGTAGACAAAAATTTAAGTTACGAGACTAAATCAAACATTCAGTTCTTTCTGGTAAAACAGTAACCTTCCACTCACATCACACGTAATTACCACATTGATTGATTTATATGTGACCTGAATAATCTAATTTCACCAAGTATATTATTTGTCAGTATTCTTTGTAGAGTTAGTAGATACCTTTATGCAAGAGACAGCATCAAAACTACTACAACAAAACAAAAGAATAAGAAAGTAATGAAAATGACGCCAAATAAACCCAATTAATTTAGACTAAACTTCTGGCCAATCAAAGTTAACTTACTTAATTAGGCGAGTATCAATAATTTTATAACTAAACTACTCTGTTCGGAGAATTTTGTTGTTGCATTAATTTATGAGTGGAATTTTAACACTTTTTAAAATTTTATTCGATTTGTATTTAAAATAATTGGCGTAGAAATTACTGTGTTGGGTGCCCCCACAAACTTCTTTCATGCTGTGAAAAAAGATAAGAACAGAAGATGGGTGTAATCTTGTACTCCCTCCGTCATTTTATACATGACGCCCCAAGGCAAATTCTCAAAATCCGATTTTAGTTGACGCCTTCGTTTGTTGTGCTGTCCTTGGGTGCAACTTGACGATTTTGGTCCTCAAACGACACGTCGTTTGGCTCAAAACGTCAGGTCACACGCGGACTTTTTTGGAAATAAAAAAGTTAGTGGACCATACTCACTCCATCTCCATCTTCTCACTCCAACGTGTCTCTGACAACAACCTTCTCACTCCTCACTCTCACTCCTCACTCCATCTCCTCCATTTCCTTTCTTATTTCCTTAACCACAAAATCAAAAATCAAATAAAAAATATAGGATTGTTATGCTGGAATTGAGGATTCAAATGATATGAATATTGACATATTTTGTGATTTTTTTAGAAATTTTTAGATTTAAAGAAGAGAAGCAAAGAAGAGAGAGAGAGTTGCAGAGAAGAGAGAGAGAGCGATTGTTGAGGAAGAAGGTGGTGTCGACACGTGGCTACCCTTAAAAAACAGAAATAGTGGGCCCGCGTCAAGTATAAAATGACGGAGGGAGTACCTTCCAAATGTGTTTCCATATATGTCAAAAAGATGCCTCTGTACACATGTCTGTCCTAATCTATCACATTACTATTATTATTTATTAGTTATAATTCAAAGAAACTAGACATGCTTCCCCATCACATTATAATTTTATATTTTATTCTCTAATTATAATTATAATTATAAAATATAAAAAAACCTGGCAGAGTATGGTGTCCCAATATAAAAAAAATGCTTCATAGCCATCTGGGAGCCGATGATTTCTTATGGCCACCCAATCTAAGTCATTGGATTAGTTGATTTGGAGTGGAGGGGAAAAAAACAAACTATGTGTGTACCATGGGATTTTAGCTCCCTTATATTCCTCTCCTACCCTTCATGAACTTCTCACGATATATTTGGTGTATTAAGAGATGAGAAATTACAAATTGCAAATGAGAAATTACCATCGCGAGCCGTACATTTACGAATTTGACTCGCCTGAGCGCGCTAATTGGACATAAAAATGAAATTCATTGAAATTAGCGTGAATTCTCGAGTTGACTTAAAAAAAAACCTTATTTTTTTCTTTTTATTTCAAAAAAAATATACAAATTAATCTTGCAGCATGAGTTTACCATAACTAAATATTTCTCTGTACAAATTATTCTAACTATTTAAACAATATTGTCTATTTATATAACTATATTTGTTTATAAATTTTTTTAAGCATATCTTTAGCAGTAATATGAAATATATTTCTAGTGGTTAAAATTAATTCCCTACGACAAGGATTTATTGAAGTAGTATATATGATGAATACTTTTTATAATAATATAAGTGGTTTAGCTTACACCAAACTCGATGGAATACGTATGATTTGACGACTAGGATTATATTACTTTGTGTAATCGGTATAGACTCGAGTGCATTTTTCAATATTTGAATAAGCATAAGAGTATGTTGGATACTTAAAATGACACATGAAATAAGGTTTTCTATAACTTGTTGATTATTTGGGATACTCGATATCTCACATAAAATGTAGTTTTCTGTAACTTGTTCATTACTTGGGATACTTGAAATCTCACACAAAAGAAGGTTTTTCGTAACTTAATTATTTGGGATACTTGAGATCTCAAATGAAATGATGTTTTCTATAACTTGTTCATTATTTAAGTTACTCGAAGTCTGTTGATGCGCTCGCAACAAGGTGATAAAGATAGTCGAATCCCTACGTCAAGTGCATGTTTTTGCTCAACATGCCTTCACGGTAATATTGAAGTGGTATACATGTACGATGACTATTTGTGATAATATTTTAAGTGGTTTAGCTTACCCTAAAGTAAACACTAAATTTTATCGATGGAATACGTTGGATTTGACGATTATGATTATATTACTTTCTGTAATAAGGATTGAACACTAGTGTACATTTTCCAATTTTTGAGTAATATAATTTATTTTTTAAATATCATACATATTGTTATTGATATTTAAAAGGGTACAAATATTTAATTACACATTTATTTTTATGTTAATAAATTTTATGATTAAATACATTTTTATGTAGGTTAACTATGTGTGTAAAAATAATAGGTAAAAAATAAAGTGAAAGTAAAAAAATAAAGAAATTGACAAAAAAAGAAATGAGAACATGTTAGAAATAAAAAATAATAATATATGAAGTTTGAAGATGAGAAAATAAAATAGAGAGAAGTTATCGGTACTATACGTGGTTAAATAATTAATTTTCTAACTTTGCTTATTGAATATTAATAATAATATTATTATTATTGGCGTGTAGGGAATCGACTATCCTTATTTTCTAGCAGTCGAATTCACAGAAAATATTTCGAGTATCTAAAATAATGATGAAGTTATTACATAGTCGAATTTTAAATAACCATGATAACAATGAAGTTACGAAAATAAATTTGAATATCCCAAATAATGAGAAAATTATAGAAAATTGACTTTCATATCAGATTTCAAGTAAACTGTATAATAAAGAAGTTACTAAAAATATTTCGAGTATCCTAGATGATACGATCACGGGTCGCAAAGGAGACGATCTGGATGGTATGATGGGTGATTGAGCTTAATTACAGTAGTTTTTACACATGTTCTCTTGCAATTCCGAATGGTATGTTATTGATTTCTTTGGGAAACATTCGATTATTGCAGGAAGCAGCTTTTGATAGGAGGAAAGCAAAAAGGAAGATTCGTGTATGACTTCAGGCGCCTTTTTGAGCAGCTGATTCCTTTGATCAATATTCTCGACCAAGACAATAGAGTCTCTCTATTTTCCAAGACACTCTTGCTTGACCAATCCCTCACCTGTGGAACGAAATTCATGGAGCAGATAGCGAATCAAGACGCTGGCAGAAGACATCCCTGCCCCAACGATTTAGAGCATCAATCTCAGACTGATTGGATGCGTCCTGTTGATCTGATCTTATTTATTTTGTGAGGAGGAGAGCATTTAAAATACAATTTAATCTTGATTAGAATTTTCCTTAATGTTCGCAATTAGCTACTTTCCTAGAAGAATAAATACCCTCTTTAGGGTTTTATCTTTCACACACTCTTGCTCCTTCGACAACGAAGGATTTTTATCATCTTAATATATTATTATTTATTTGCGATTATGAGCATGCGTAGCTAATCTCCTTCTTCTTAGTAGAGGCGTTTGTAGCATGAGCATGAATATGCATGAGGCCTAATTGTTCTTATTAATCTCCATATCCGTATTTAATTGATTCGGCACTTATTTATAATGCGTTTCTGTTTGGTATTAGACTTGATCACTCTAGGATTAAACAGATCTCGCTGCCATCATTCTTCTTGGTGTCTCGACCGTAAGCCCAAGAATATCGAAGTAGATACCTACGCGCTACTGGGTGTATCGAGGAAACGTTAGGGGAAAAGGTTAATCAAATCCAGTCCCGACTGACACCCGAGGATACTAGTCTGGAGTTGTCTTCCCCTATTTGATCATCTGCTAACTCGATAAACCCTTTAACCAACAAGGTGCTGATTGGTAAGGCATCACCTCTAAGCGTACCTGAGGTGGTGTTGATATAGGAGGGAAACAGGGGTCATAAGCGTACATTGATCCTATAGCAACTCTGTGGATTGGAGATGAATATCCTTGCGTCAATGATCACATCTCATGTCTCATAGCTTGTTAGCCTCTACTAGGAAGTCACTCTCATTTCTTATCTCTATCTCTGAATCCACCTTCTTGACCAAGATCACTATTCTTGGCCAAGAGAGTTTTACTGCTTTAATTACTTTTCGAGTTTTAATCGTGGCACAAACCCCCACTTTTCACCTAAGTGTTATCACTAGCATTTACAAGCACACATAAGAATCGCACCTTAACTCTCTGTGGTTCGATCCTCTTACTGCTATCTACAAACTATTTTTTCTTAGTAGTAAGTTGTAACTCTTAATTATTTTTGACAGGTTCGACGCCCACTCAATAGGGTAAAGGATCTAGCTTAGAGTTTATCTTGCAAAAATATACAAATGAACTTGAACTTAAATAAGAAACAGATGGAAAAGTGGAAGTTGTAGCAGAATGGAATAATATGAATGGTAAGGATTGGATATTACTGGTTGTTCGGACAGAAAATGGATGAGAACTGGAACACGATGAAGATGGGAACAACACACTTGGAAACTTGAATTAATTAGAAAATAAGCAGCAAATAGTATACCAAATTACAGGCTGGATTTCCCAAAGAAAGCTTAGTGAGGAGTATTCTCAACTCAAACTAGATTTCTCAAGGAAATGAGAGAGTCTAGGGTGAAAAGGGGAGGAGTATTCTCACTCAACAATTCTCACTCAATCTAAACTACTGACTAAAGTGTTTAAGTCTAGAATATATATACACTGAGAAAAAAATAGTGATTTGGGTTGTTCAGACCCAAAACTGTTGTAAAGTGGGCCAAGTAGGCCCATGATTAAGACATCAAAATAGAAGGAATATCGTTTAATTCCTTGCCTCCCGATAGTGTTCATTCCTGGTAACTATTACGCTTTTCGGAAGACTCCCGATTAGTTGTAGGCATGGCCTGGAGTTGACGCACTTCTATCAGTAGGCAAGTTATTGGTTACTGTTGCTACCTAAATTTTGACATTTTTGCAATAACATTTCCGCATTTTTATCATTCATCATATTATTAAATTTTAATATCAATCATATTTTATTTATTACTAATTTTGTTCATTTACTACCTATTATTAGGTCAATTCGTGACATTTTATTTTATTCCATGTTTTCGTATTTTTACTGCTTTATTTTGTTCGAACTTCTATCGGGTCCCAACGAGATTTCTTAGTCCATAAACTGAACATTTTCATCTATTTAATATTTATTATTTAGTTTGTTTATTTACTGTTTATTATTTATTTGTTTCGTGTCATTTTATTTTTATTTCGTATTTTTAGTTCAATTCCAAATGAGATTTTTTGAGCTGTAGATTGAACCGAGTAATATACGCTCGTCCACTTCACCTTCTCCATTTTTATTTTACACCACCTCTACAAATCTCAACCTCTCCCTCTCCATTTCTTCCTCCAAGCCATCATCGTCCTTCACTCACCCTCACTGTCGGTATTTAATGCCTCACATTCTCCCTCACCATTTTTTCCTTATCACCATCACCATCTCACCCTCTCCCTATCTTTCATCGTCATCACCATCCGTCACTACCCTCGTCATCACCATCACCACCCTCTATAAATACCCCATCCCTCACAACCATGAAATTCACCAATTCACGAACTCTCTCCCTCTAAATTGTCACTCTCTCTACATCTGCTCAACAACAAGGTTTAAGTCTTTTATTGCTTTTTATCCAATCAATTGTTGCTTTCAATTTATTTAATTGTTATTTTTAATTCAATTTTCTACCTCTGTTTCAATTAATTAATTATTTCTTATTTTGATCAATTAATTGTTGCTATCTCTGTCAATCAATTGCTGCCTCTGTTTCAAATTAATTTCGCTATTTTGCTTCGTTGAATTGCTTGCTATTTTGGTTTAATTTCAAAGCTTTGTTTTAATTTATTTTGTTTGCTTTTGCTTGTTAAATAGCTTACTGTTTTGGATTAATTGAATTGTTGTTTTGGTTGGTTTGATTGTTGCTTCTATTAGGCCTGTTTTGGTCGTTTGTTTACCTATTTTTATTCATCTGGTTATGGCGCCGGTGACCCAAGGAAGAAGATGAAGCTTGAAAATGAGAGAGAGAGAGTCAGGCTTAGGGTCAGCGTCATTTATTTGGTCATGATTGATACGATCCTAATTGCGTAGCACGTAATTCTGATCGTTGTTCAAGGATGGATTTCGATGCAGAAATAATAAACTCAACTAGTATGATCTTAGACCACTCAGCTAACCTATGCTAAGAGCCCTAATCGATTTCCAGTCAAGGATCTTGTATCGAGTTCTTAGGACTAGACTCAACAACTATGAGAATCACACTAAGATAAACGAAACAATAGTTGCAATTTCGGGATTTACTTGTGACGACTCGAGTATTGCGGACTTGAAAAGGAACAAGGTTCATCACGTGAACAATGGGCAGAGATTTGCAAAGAAATAATGTTCTCGATTTAACAAAATAACAGCCAACTGAATAAGGAGGCCAAGCGGCTCCTTATGTAGAGTTTTACAAGCAAACCCTAATCTGATAAGAAGTAGGAGTTCTAATTAAGGAAATTAACTTAATTAACTAAATAACCAATTAACTAATTAACTAATTAAAGTAAATATAAATATAGTTAAATACATTCCAGCAGCTCCAAGAAGTTTCTCCACCATTAGGCCAAGGTTTGGGTTTAAACCTCAAGTCGTATATTGTCTCGCGTACACATTGTGCACCATAATGTTGACTTAAATAACTTTCAAACCACTGGGCCAAATGGGCGGAAACTTGTTCCAAATGAAAGCTAACATCCTGACATTTTCGAAACGTGGTCGGTCACCAGCTGGGTTAGAATAAAGTCGCCTGATGCGTCTTAAAGTCCTTGTCTGCGTAGGACTCCTGTCAACGAAAATGTTGGCTTGATCTTTTGGACGATCCACTTGTCCAAACTTCCTGAAATTTGGATAAAATAAACATAACACACACAGGTTTCCATCAAGCCTTTGTGATCCCTGATCAGACTCCATCTGCTCCATCATGTCTTGACATTTTTGTCCATGTAGTCGAGTGATACATCTTGGGATCGTATCAGACCCTTCCTCTTCGAAAAGATTCGTCCTCGAATCTTACTCAGCATAATCTGCCTACGAAAGCTTCACAATTGTATGCTCAAAACATACTCTCCATCTCTTGTGCTTCCTTAGTCACCATCTCTTTTGCTTCAACTCTTCATTGTATTCCTTGGTCGAATAAGGAGTACTTAAACGCTCCATATGACCTCTAATACCTCTCGGTTTAGGGTTTAATTCTAATGATTCGCTTGGATTCTTCCACTCCAATTGTTGCAACTTAGACAACTCCTTCTCCCTCAAAACATCTTACCTTTGCTGCCCTAAGGAGAATACATAAGAAGAAGAAGAATTAGTTAACCCATGCTCACTCTTTTCATGGGGGTTGTTTTGATTAGTCTCCTTTAAGACTTTGGGTTCTTTTAAGCCCTTTTCTTTTTCTTGCTCACTCACTTTTGCCTTCCCTTGTACACTCACGTCACGCTCAATAGCAAGCATTGTAGCATTCTTATGCTCTTCGGCTCCTTGTGTACAAGCCGTTTGACTGTCATGCACCGTATCGCGCCTTAGGGTCTTGCGCGTTGGATTGTATCTAGGGTCTGCCTCGGCAACCCTTGACTTACTTGTATGCCGTGGTGCTACAACCTCCGTACCTATCCCTCTCTCGGCTAGGTTTTCATGAGGGAACTTCGTTTTATCCTCTAGCCGTGGCGCACCGCCAACAACCCTATCGACTAGTTCTCTAATGTGCTCAGTCGTGGCTTGCTCTCTTTGCAAGAGTTCATCACACATTATGGTGAGTTTCTGAAATAAGGTGAATATCTCCTTTTGTTCTTCTCCCGAATACCTTTTAGCCATCTTAATCACCTAATCAAACTTAAACACTAGAAAGTGAAAAATCTATTTTCGGTGAACACAGGTTAGTAATTCGGGTGCAGATTTTGACTCCTATGTCAGAATCACTTGATTCTTTTTGATTCAGATTCCTAACAGACATAGCTTTCTAACGAACTCTCTTTTACTGAAATATGACTTCAATAGATATGTATTGAAATATGATTTTGACACTGACACTTTGGGGGACTATTTTTATGACTATTTTTATGACACCTTTTTTTTTTTACTCAAAAAAATCGCTTATACTTTGGCGAATTGTTTTTACAACAACTCAAATAAAACAAAATAAAAACAGTAAGGATAGATAGGATAGTTACCTATCTTTGAACGCCTTAAGCTCCGTTACCAACTGATACGATCCTAGTTGCGTAGGATGCGTAGCACTTCATTCTGATCGTTGTTCAAGGATGGATTTCGATTCGGAAATAATGAACTCGACAAGTACGAGTTTAGACCACTCAGCTAACCTGTGCTAAGAGCCCTAATCGATTTCAAGTCAAGGATCTTGTATAGAGTTCCTAGGACTAGACTCAACAACTGTGAGAATCACACTAAGATAAACGAAACAATAGTTGCAATTTCAGGATTTACTTGTGACGACTCGAGTATTGCGGACTTGAGAAGGAACAAGGTTCAACACGTGAAAAATGGGTAGAGATTTTCAAAGAAACAATGTTCTCGATTTAACAAAATAATAGCCAACTGAAAAAGGAGGCCAAGCGGCTCCTTATGTAGATGGAATACGTTGGATTTGATGATTATGGTTATATTACTTTCTGTAATAGGGATTGAACACTCGTGTACATTTTCCAATTTTTGAGTAAACGTAATATAAACTTTTTTTTTTTAAATATCATACATATTGTTATTGATATTTAAAAGGGTACAAATATTAATTACACATTTATTTTTATGTTAATAAATTTTGTGATTAAATTCATTTTCATGTAGCTTAACTATGTGTGTACAAATAATAGGTAAAAAAGAAAGTGAAAGTAAAAAAATAAAGAAATTGACAAAAAAAGAAATGAAAACATGTTAGAAATAAAAAATAATAATATATGAAGTTTGAAGATGAGAAAATAAAATGGAGAGAAGTTATCGGCATTGTACATGGTTAAATAATTAATTTTCTAAATTTTCTTATTGAATATTAATAATATTATTATTATTATTATTATTGGCGTGTAGGGAATCGACTATCCTTATTTTCTAGCAGCCGAATTCACAGAAAATATTTCGAGTATCTAAAATAATGATGAAGTTATTACATAGTTGAATTTTAAATAACCATGATAACAATGAAGTTACGAAAATAAATTCGAGTATCCCAAATAATGAGAACTTATGGAAAATCGACTTTCATATAAGATTTCAAGTAAACTGTATAATAAAGAAGTTACTAAAAATATTTAGAGTATCCTAGATGATACGATCACGGATCGTAAAGGATACGATCCGGATGGTATGATGGGGTAAGGGATCTAGCTTAGAGTTTATCTTGCACAAATATACAAATGAACTTGAACTTAAATAAGAAACAGACGTAAAAGTGGAGGTTGCAGCGGAATGGAATAATATGAATGGCAAGGATTGGATATTACTAGTTGTTCGGACAAAAAATAGATGAGAACTGGAACATGATGAAGATGGGAACAACACACTTGGAAACTTGAATTACTTGGAAAATAAGCACCAAATAGTATACCAAATTACAGGCTGGATTTCTCAAAGAAAGCTTAGTGAGGAGTATTCTTAATTCAAACTAGCTTTCTCAAGGAAATGAGAGAGTCTAGGGTGAAAAGGGGAGGAGTATTCTCACTCAACAATTCTCACTCAATCTAAACTACTGACTAAAGTGTTTAAGTCTAGAATATATACACAATGAGAATAAAATAGTGAGTTGGGTTGTTCAGGCCCATAACTATTGTAAAGTGGGTCGGGTAGGCCCATGATTAAGACATCAAAATGGAAGGAATCTCGTTTGATTCCTTGCCTCCCAATAATGTCCCTTCTCGGTAACTATTACGCTTTTCGGAAGGCTTCCCGGAAGACTCCCGATTGGTTGTAGGCATGGCCTGGAGTTGACGCACTTCTATCAGTTGGCATGCTATCGGTTACCATTTGTTTCCATGTTCCCAATAGGTCAGGATCTCGGTAATGTGCAATGACCGTTAATGTCCTTTCTTTGGTTTTGGACACATGCTTTCTCATTTCCGTCTCGAACCAAAATTTCAACTTCTTGGCTTGACTTCTGGTTATCGACCTTTGATGAATCGGGGCCTCGCCACTTGGTGTGCGCTCGTTGTTGGTTTGGGCGTCGATTGGAGTTCCAGAAGTCACGTCCTCGACCATGATCATATCACCAGATAATTAGAAGATTATGAAAATCCCCATTCATTTGTGATTTGAATAATCTTAATCGTAAAATCCTTCCTACGTTGATGGGTAAATAGCAGTGTTTTTGGAACCGGACCGGACCGGCCGGTTCGGTCCGGTTCAACCGGATTTTTTGGGTTTCCGGTCTGATTCGGCCTATCGGACCGAAATGCATGTGACCCGGGTTGGACCGGACGAACCGGCCGGTTTTTTGACAACCGGCGAACCGGCCGGTTCAATATCAACCCGGCTGGTTCAATGCAAAACGACGCCGTTTTGATTTTTGATTTATTTTTTTATTTTATTTTTAAAAAAGTAAAAAATTATGTGTCTAACCAAAACGGCGTCGTTTTGGTTTGGCCAAAACGACGCCGTTTTGGTTTTGGTTATTTTTTTTATTTTTTTTTTGAAAATTTGATGGGCCGGCCCATTACAAGCATGGGTCAGCCCATCAGAATTTAAAAACCAGCCGGTTCAATCCGGTTCAATCCGGTTAAATTATCTAAGATTGAACGGTTCGATATGTGTCCGGTTCAAAACGGTCCAATGGTTCAATCCGGTTTTTTCCGGTTGAACCCGATCGAACCATAAAATTTCCATTTCCGGTTCGCTGTCCGGTCCGGTTCCAAAAACACTAGTAAATAGGTTAGTTCGTCCCATTTAGCTACTTTGTGCATAATCCCAAATAAATCGGGATGGAGATGACGGATAAACGAGATGAGTGTAATTTGGAGCCCCTTATTGCCATGCGTTCACCCAAAGTACATTGACATCTCATATTTTTTGCAATTACTTATCAAGACATGTATAGTTAAACCAGAAAACTTTTTGGAAAATTATGGAGTTGTTCAAATTAATGGGTTCGATCCCTACAACTGTAATGATAGCCATTTTTTTATTGGTCCTCAAAATATCGCGATATTTTACACAAAATATCACGATAGTTTGATGACCATCTCATGGGGGGGGCCAATAAGTCTCTCTGTCATAATAATTGTGGCCACCGGGGGCGGCCAAGCTTGGTCCCCCACTATATATAGAGTATGTGCCAATTCCACTGAAAAGAAGCAGCGAAAAGCATCTCAAAGAGCAAAGATCCCTTAATTATCAGAAAAATGGATGCTGCAACTAATGTCCTTCCAGCCCTTCAAGCAATACCTTATGCCACCCCTGCTGCTGTTGGTGGCTTGCTCTTCTCTGCAATCCTCTTCAACAAATTTATCTTGAATCAAAGGAAGAAAAATTCCAAACTCCCTGCTGTGCGAGGTTTGATTTCTTTTTCTTCTATTTAATCTTGTTAGTTATGGGAAATCATCATATAGGTGTTTGTGGAAATGTCTGACATTATAATGATGAAATTGGGTATTATATATTATATATTATGTTATATGCAGAGGTGCCAGGTTGGCCTGTGATAGGGAATTTGCTGCAGTTGAAGGAGAAGAAACCCCACAAGACATTCTTAAGATGGTCAGAAACTTATGGTCCCATTTATTCCATCAAAACTGGAGCTTCTACTGTCATTGTCCTCAATTCAACTGATGTTGCTAAAGAGGTACTTTTGGGTTTTTTTGCTTATTTATGCTTCTGGGTCTTTGCAATTCAATAAAAAAGTGTCATTTGATCAAGTCAAGAATGGATATCATCAAGATTTTCCTAAAATCAGACTAAAAATTGCAATTTTTTTTTTGTTTTTGTTTTTGTTTTTGTTTTTTGTTTTTTGACTCTCTTTCTGGATTTTACCAAAGATCTAATTCTCAAGATACAACAGAACACCGAATCATAATGTGAAAGGGTGCCTAAAGATGGCGTTTATCCACTGCTAAAGTTAAAAACTTTCATTTTGTTTCTTATGTTTATATTCTTTGATTATTTATGGATGCAAATTATTTTATCATCAAATAATGCAGAATGCAAAATGATGGTGCTATGAGGATACACTAAAAGATTATCCTTATTGATGGTTTACCTGCACGTATACTAAATAAACCAAAATAGTAACGACCAATGTGCTTGTAGCTCAGTGATAGTGTATCATTCTTCGATAACATGTGATTGGTTGCAACTCTTATTTTTCATTTGTTAATTATTTCAGGCAATGGTGACTAGATACTCATCCATTTCAACCAGAAAATTATCTAGGGCCTTGACCGTTCTGACCCAAGATAAATGTATGGTTGCAACCAGTGATTACAATGAGTTTCATAAGATGGTGAAACGCTACATTCTGACAAATGTGCTTGGAGCCAGTGCTCAGGTTTCCCTGCAATGAATTCCCTTGTTTGAATTTCTTATGTTGTGTTACAAAAATTTCCATCAAACATGAAGTTAACTTTATTGATCTGCATTTCGTCTACAGAGGCGACACAGAGGCCATAGGGAGACTCTGATAGAGAATATTTCTGCGCGGTTTCATGATCATGTGAAGGCCTATCCTGAACTAGTGGTGGACTTCAGGGAAATATTTGAGTCAGAACTTTTTGGATTATCGTTGAAAGAGGTGAGAACACTTTCTGTTTAACTTTCTTTGATCAACTTGTGGTTGAAAACTTGCAAGTATCAGGTGTATTCTTTATTCCATCTGTTGTACATACATTTGTCAGGCTTTGGGGAGCGATATGGAATCTGTTTATGTTGAAGAATTTGGAAAGACAGTTTCAAGAGAGGAGATATTTAACATTTTAGTCCTGGATCCAATGGAGGGTGCAATTGATGTGGACTGGAGAGATTTTTTCCCTTATTTGAGTTGGATTCCAAATACGCGTTTGGAAACAAAGATCGAGCAAATGCACTCACGGAGGCAAGCAGTGATGAATGCTCTTATAGACGTGCAGAAGAAAAGAATTGCTTCCGGAGAGGTACCCTTATTGACTTTTTTTCATCTTATTGAGCAATTTTCATCATAGGAAAAGTTAACTTAGTTCAGATTTTGTGCAGGAAATCAATTGTTATCTCGATTACCTATTATCTGAAGCGCAAACACTAAACGAGAAGCAGATCAGTATGTTAATTTGGGAGACCATAATTGAGACATCAGATACTACTATGGTCACTACAGAATGGGCGATATATGAGCTCGCAAAAAATCCGAGCTGTCAGGTTATTCTTTTCATTAGTCTATAACATTCTTATGCTCAAGATGCCTGTTTGTGGAACTTCTCAATGTTGATTCAAAGATTTTGACTTTACATCACAGGGTCGATTGTATCAGCAAATACGGGAAGTATGTGGGTCTGAGAAGATCACAGAGGAGCACTTATCTCAACTTCCATACTTGAATGCTATTTTCCATGAAACTATAAGGAAGTACAGTCCTGCACCGGTTGTTCCTTTGAGATATGCACATGAAGATACACAAATTGGCGGGTACCATATCCCTGCCGGGAGCGAGGTTGGTCAATTTTTCAACTTTATTGTCTTGGTACGAAATAAAACCTGTCAGGAAGTCTAAGTTAGCATTGTATTCTGCAGATTGCTGTTAATATCTATGGATGTAACATGGATAAGAACAAATGGGAGAATCCTGAGGAATGGAAGCCTGAGAGATTCCTCGACGGCAAATATGACCCCATGGACTTGCACAAGACAATGGCATTCGGAGCTGGGAAGAGATCGTGCGCAGGAGCGCTTCAGGCAATGCTGATCGGATGCAGGGCAATCGGCAGACTAGTGCAAGAGTTCGAATGGAGACTGAAAGAGGGAGAAGAGGAGAATGTGGATACGCATGGACTCACGACTCGAAAGCTTTATCCATTGCATACCATGATCAAGCCAAGGAGGTTGTAGAAAAACCAGGATACTTAAATTTTTTGGCGTGCTTTTATTACTCTAGTTGATCAGTTGATTGTCACAAATGTCTAATCTCTCGATCACAAGAACTAGCGTAACTTGGTTTGTGTAGTTTTACAAATTGTTTTTTGAGAATTTACCTTGTAGGTTTACATAAGCTAAATGAAAAAGAAATGAGTATTTTGGCTTTGGAAAAAACACAAGTTTTTTTTTTGCGAGAGCTTTTCCTTGCCAAATCCAAACGTCAATTAAGTTCAGTTTAGGACGTTCTTTTGGAAAGACGCGGAAGATTAAGTTCAGGATAAAAAAATTAACTTTAGTTCTAAAACGTCCTTTTGAAAAGGACATGATCTTTTTATTTTGTACAAGACATTTTTTTCAAAGGATGCGGCCTTTTTATTTTGTACCAGATGTCCGTTTCAAAAGCGCGTGGAACATAACTATAGCTAACTATAGTTTGTTTTCATTTTTTATATAGGACGTCCTTTTTGAAAAGGATGCCAATTTTTTTTGCTCAAGATGTCCTTTTGAAAAGGACGCGGATCGTAACTCTCGTTTAGGACGTCCTTTTTACCTTTGAAAAGGACGTGAATGTAATCCTGAGTTTAGGACGTCCTTTTTCAAAAGGACGCAAATTCTTATTTACGACGTTCTTTTGTAAAGGACACAAATGAGCGCGCCTGTCTGAAATTTTTTAAGGCATGTCTTTTTATAGGAGCAGTGATGTTCTTTCCTTCCCTAAAACTGATCACGAAATACGTGGCATTCCATCATGTACTTGCCACATCATAGGTTATTGTTGACTAGGCTATTAGAGTATTACCACATTCTACACTAACAAGGCCCACTTCTATCAGCCCACTACCATCCTTTTCATCCCTGTCCTCTTTTCTTCCCTATTATTATGCGCCTCGATCAGGAACCGTCGCTGCAGATATAGTTATTTTCCACAATTTTGCGACAGTTACGATTTTCCTTATTAGCCATTACCGTTATTTAAAACCATGACAGACACCGTAGCAAACACGCAGAGGGTCATGATCTCTAACACTCTGATTCTCTACATATTACAATCAAATCTTTTAAGGAGGATGTATATTAATAGCAATTTATAGAGGAATTGGGATTTTAAAATGTTTATTTGTAAAGAGAATATTCATGGAGGTACGATGGGATAAAATTGATGGTGGAGATCTGTTTTCTTTGGAGGCTTCCAACTGGTACGGTGGAATACTTAAAAATTAGGATTTATTCCATGAAATTCCTTTGTACTTTAAAAAAAACAGACTTTTTCCTATACTATAAAAATTCAAATAGTACCTCTTGAACTACGAGTCAATTGTAAACCCATATCCCTCCATTAGTCAACCCTGACGTCCGTCCGTTTTAACCATTTTCTGCCGGTTGTATCGGTTGCAACTCTGACACTCTTTAATTCTTTTCTTTTCTTTTCTCTTTCATTTTCTTTCTTTTCTTTCTTTCGTTTTTCTTTCTTTCTTATTTCTTATTTCTTTCTTTCCCTGCATTTAATCAACTCATCACCATCATCTTTATTCTTTTTCTGGAAAATTAAACTTTCCGGTCTTTTTTTATTTTTTTCATTTTTTTCTTTTCTCTCTTTCATTTTCTTTCTTTTCTTTCTTTCGTTTTTTTTCTTTCTTTCTTATTTCTTATTTCTTTCTTTCCCTGCATTTAATCAACTCATCACCATTATCTTTATTCTTTTTTCTGGAAAATTAAATCACCATCTTCTTCATCTTTTTCTTCCAATCAAACAAAAAAATAAATCTGTCCACCAAATCAAATTAAATCACCATCTCCTTCTTCCATTTGCTGCAAAACCATATTATGTTAACTCATTCTTTAACTCCAACCCAGCAGCCACCACAACCTACCTACGACGTCGCAATCACCACTGCCAAACACCAACCCAGCAGCCACCACAACCCAGCCACAACGTCGCAACCACCATTGCCAAAACCTAATCACCAAATCCAACCCAAACGGATCCTTCAACATCATCATCATTCAACTCGCTGCCTCCCCGTCGCCGCCTCAGTCTCTCTGCCTCGCCGTCGCCGAACCATTTCCTGCAAGGCCACTGCCTCACTATCCTCCATCGCCAGATCTGGGTTGCTTTGGTCAAGATCTAATAGGAATGAGTTAGTTAGGTGGTGTTTTTGCTTTTGATTAAGATTTTTAGGGTTTAGGATTGGGGCTGCTGGAAGAAAGAAAGAAAAGAAGAGGATGATGAAGGGAAGAGAGAAAGGGAAAAGAAAAAGAAAAAGTAAAAGAAAAGAAAGATAATAAAAGAAAAAAGGTTGGAAAAGAAAAGGCAACCGGGAGTGAGAGGTCAATTTGGACGGACGTCAGGGTTGACTAACAGAGGGACGTGGGTTTGCAATTGACCCGTAGTTCAGGGGGGCTTCATGCAATAAACCTTAAAAATTATGGCTGAAAACAGAAGTATATTTTATTTTTTTGCCTATGTAGAAAATACATGATGACAACCATGTCTATCGGTGAGAGTGTCTTTTATACTCTCTCCCATTTTAATTAAACGTCGCTTTGATTTTGAGCACGCATATTAAGGAGGTCGGATGACTCATTGTTTGATACAATTTTGCCCTTTACTTTTTCTCGAACGTACGTTAAGGATGCTCGTACGTTACGTTCGAGAAAAAGTAAAGGGAAAAATTATTTCAAACAGTAAGTCATCCGACCTCTTTAATATGCGTGCCCAAAATCAAAACAGCAGTTAATAAAACTAGGAGGGAGTAAAAAAATACTATTTTGGGTGAAAACTTTTATCGTTGGTGGCTGAGTGGCTAATCCATTTCCCAAAATCAATTTCAATATAAAAAATTCCATATTTTGAAAATAAAAAATATTAAATTAAGATAAATTATTATTAAAACAAGTACAGGTACTAAATTTATTATTGACCTTTTTTTCCCCTCTCTTTTAATCTTAAATCTGTCCCATCAGATAAGGAAATTAATTTTGATTACCCAATTTTATTATTATAATTAGGGGTGTCAATTTGGTACCAGACCTGTAGATCCGTCCCAGACCCAAGGTTTCGGGCGGGGGCTGGGACCAAATTTTGGTCCCGTTTTGGGTCGGTACCGGGTCTGGTCCCGACTCGAAAATTGTCGGGTCTACTCGGGTCGGACCCGACGGGTCTCGAGTCTGACCCGACCAAATTAAAAAACCCTAAAGAACCCTAACAATTCCCTTCTTTGCCACCACCAAAATCCAAATCCAAATCCGTTGTCACCGACACAATCCGCCACCACCAAAATCCGTCACCACCATCACAAACCCATCACCGCCGTCACCCACACAATCACCAAGTAGAGGATTTGAGTAAATTCAAGCACCCAAAGGCAAAACAACCAGTTTATACATGTTATTAGAAGAGACATGATGTAGGGGGTAGAGGAATCAGATTGTTGATGTTGTGATGATTGCAAGGATTCTCGGCGCTGCTCGTTGTTCCCAAACCACTGTTGGACAATGTTGGACTATTCCTTCGGTGGCGATTTTGGCAATCGGTGGTACCGACATCTCCCCTGCAGAGGAATAGGGCGTAGACAATGTTGGGGGCTTGTCCGGAGGAGGACGAGGAGAAGCCATTGGTTGAATTGGAGGAGAGGGAAGTGAGGAGGAGGTTTAAATTGGAGTTGTAGGTGTTGCTTTGGAAAGGAAATGTTGCGTTTCTGCCGCAATCGTAGTAAGGGTACACCAAAAAGAAAGAATGGAGCAGAGGAGATTTTGGAGAAGGAAAGAAAGAAAAAAATAGAAAGGAAGGAAAGAAAAAATAAATAAATAAGTCAGGTCCATTTTTTCCGGGCCTGGACCCGTGGACCCGACTTCTTATACGGGCCGAGACCGGGACCATAAATTGGTCCCGTTTTTAGTCGGGACCGGGTCTGGTCCCGACCCGGATGTCTTCGGGTCCGAGCCGGGTCCGGCCCACAAACCCGTTTTGACACCCCTAATCATAATGATGATCAATGAAGGCCGATCCTGAACAGGCAGTCAATTCCAACCGAATATCACCGTTCATATGGTTTCATTCCCGTCAAGAAGATGCCTTTCTGTATATATTTGTCCATTATGTCACCGCCTTTAGAGATTTGGTTCTCTTTCTATATATAGACTTAAATACTTAAATTTGAAATTTTATCGATACTTTACCACTAATAAATAATTAATGAGTTCCGTGTTTGACTAATAAAAAATTGTATTATAAATAAATAAAAATTAATAAATAACCAGTGAACTACATGTTTGATTAATATGGTAATTTTTTATATTATAAACTATGAATTTTTAGAAAGAACTAATTTTTTGGAATTTGAAAAGTTTCATACTTCTCTAGCAATAATTTTTTTTAAAGTATTTATTGCAATTTTTTGAGTTTTGAATGAAACATGTGTCCAGTGGCGTTTTAAGGTTAGCTTTGGTTTTAACTAAACTCTTAAAATTCTTATTCTCATGTAGTTTAATGTTATACTCTCTACGGATTTCAAATAATGACATTTAGAAACTGGGCACAAGGATTAAGACAACTCCTGTGTGCCTAGTGCAATGACCAGCGTGACCTTCTATTTTTAACTTATTTACCATTCTGTTTGAACCGGTCCATCCCGGTTATTTGTAATTATTTTCCATTCCCATCTTGGTTTTCATTTTGCCGCCTAAAACCAATCAAACATTTGGAGCTTTGTTTTCATTTTTATTTTCTGCCAATAATTTTGGAGTCAGTTTGAAATATAAACGCTCATATTTTTCGTTCACTCCCAAGAGTTTCTCTCATTAACTTCGACCTTCCCTAAGCTTTAGTCTTCCAATCGTGAAATCCGTAGAGCTCAGTTTGCATTAGAAGTAATGAAAACTATTGAATTTGATCCTTTCAATTTCATTTATAATAACCCATCAATTCTAGTAAACATTGCCAGTGTTAGAGACGAAGAGCTTATCCCAGATGCGGAAGGGAGTGAATATTATTGATTGAGCTTTAATTGTAGTGGTTTTTACCACCTATTTTCTTGCAATTTTGGATGGTATGCTATTGATTTTGGTGTGTGATTGACGTCTAAATTCATGCATTTTTACCATCTTAAACTACCTTATTTATGGTGAAAATTGTTCCTTTCACGTCAATCTGTCATCTTTTGAAGGAAATCTTGGATGGCTGAAGGAAGTAGAGAAACGCCAGCTTTCTGGGCTTATACCAGACAGACGAGTAATCTTGGCCGCAGTCTAGCCCTAGCGCAGAACCTCATGGGATGCTCGGCCAAGGCATGAGGAACGCCCGCGCAAACCCTAGCAACCCACCTGCACAATCCCTAGCATCTCATGAGGACGTCCGCGTCAGCCCTTCCACGCCCTCGGCCACGCGCCAGCTCGTCCATGTGCTAGGCCCATTCACACGCTCGCCCTAGTCCGTCTGAGAGCCCATCCCCAAGACACGGTGCAACTCCTTTGTCCAAGGGTGCGAGGGTACTTTCCCTTGTAAATAACTCTAGGTATTTAAAGAAGGAGATAGACTAATTTTAGGTTGTCTTTGTTTTTGTGATTATCTCCAATCTAAGACCAAACACTCTAGCTTAGCTAAATAGGGTTCTTCAAACCTTCTTCCTCTTCTTCTTCAAACCGAGTGATTTGCCTATGAATTGCCCTTAGGAGGGTCACTCTTGAAGTAGAGATCCTTGTTAGTCTTGTGGCTAGGTTGTCTAGGAATCATCCCTAGAAGGGTTAACCGTGACCTTCAAGTTCATTTACATGTATTTTCCTTTCAATCAATACATCTCCTTCTTCGTTTCCCTTAATCTTCTAAGTCTTCCACAAAGCTTCACTCTTTCTAAACAAGCGACGAACGCATAAGTTATGCCGATCTCCTAAAGCGAGCTAGATCCATCTCTTGGTTTTGCCTACAACCGAATCATCAAGAGACTCCAAGGAGGCTCTTATCAAGTGGTAGCGGAGCTCCAGCTGCTCACTAGACCGGCCTTTTTTCCAATATTATTCTCATCTTCATGGTTAGAAATCACTCCACAAGTCACGGTTTCATTTTGGAAATTTTTGACAAATTTGATTTTTGTTCAAATTTTTTCTTGTCTTCTAGCATTTTGATCTTGCTTAAACATAAAATTTGAATATATTTATGTTTACACACATCTAACACGTTCATTTCTTCTTCTTCCCCTTTGAACGTGTTGGTTGTTCATGATCTAAGTTCATTGGTTCATACTTTTGCAAGAAAAAAAGAAGCCAAGTGTCTTGTGTGCCATGTGGCCTTGTGGTCCAAATTTTGTTTGCTAGCATAGTTGTCACCCACCACACTTGTTGCACAGCCAGCCACATCTCTCATTGTGAGCCTAGTATTCTAAACTTGCTCCTTACTCAAAACAGCCACCTCACTTGCACATTTCAGCACACACACGTGACACATCTTTGCCTTGTCATCCATACAAAGTGTGACAACTCATCTTGTCTTGCCACATCATTTATTTTTGGCATTTAGTGCAAAATGTTCCCCTTTGGCTTAACTACTTGTCTTTCATTTCTTTCGGAAAAAAAAAACTACAAGTCATTCAAGTGGATTCCCTTGCACTCAATTAAAAAAAAATAGAAAGAAAAGAACTCAAAACATTGATCAAATTCAAAAACAAAAGAAAAGAAGTGATCGAGTTCATACCCAAAAAAAAAAGAGAAGGAAAATCTCATTGAGTCAAAGCAAGGAATTACTTGTGTGTTTTCATTTGGAAGTGATTTGCATGCTCAAAGTCACGACTGTTTCCCCCCATTTTTCTTGGCTTTACTTAAGTAAGCAATTTCCGCACCCCTCACCCTCACCGTGCCTCTTCAACATTAGACACCTTTCCTTATACACACCTCTTGAGTTGTCCTTCTAGCTAGCGTTTCTAAGCGTCTTGAGTTTTCTTTTCCTTACCTCCATACATCTTCCTACTCCAAATCATTCGATGTGCACCTCATTTACACTTCGTGCGCATCCCTTGATTTTCCTCACCTTTACTTCTTACCTAGTTTTCTTTGTATTCCTTGTGCTCCTATAAGTCTTAGAGTCTTGTGCTAGGCTTGAGTATTTGGTTTATTTTGGAGTTTTGAGTGGGTGAGTTAGTGAGTGCAATTGAGTGTTGTGTGACACATGAGCGCCCAAACACGTAAGGGAGTGACTAACATTTTATCAAGACTTGCGTTTGTTCATTTTGTAGGTACACTCTATTATGTCCAATGAACATCTCCACTCCGATGGATCATCCAATGTGGGTTTACTATGCGTAAGCAGCCCCGATGGCCTCGCCGAGCCTAACCCAATCTTGACCACACTCTCCACCCAAATGGCCGAATTACAAAGTCGTTGGGCGACACAAGAGCAACACAACAAGGATATGTTAACGACGATAGCAACCCTAACCCCTCGGCCAACTCAACCCCCACCACCCCCACTACCACCACCACCACCCCCACCGCCGGACCCTAACCCACCACTACCGACACACCCTACTGTCCATTACCACCAAACTACACACCCAAACGATCCCTCGCATGTCACCTTCTATGGCTTCCCACGCCAAGTTGGCAATGATGAAGGTGTCATGGCCGGCAGCTACCATAGTGATGACGAAGGTTCCATTGAACCACCTTCCCGACACCACACAAATGTTGGACACCCATACCCTCCTCACCAAAATTACCCTACAAACTCCTAGCTCGTCACTTCTAATGAGCCGCGAAACACCCATCCACCGAACCCACCTCTACATCTTCTACACCCCAATGTCCCTTTGCACCGGGCCAATGAGTATGTACCTCCTCCACGGCATCCAGCCGCATTGCACCTCTATCACAGGCCACGACACACCCCAAACAACCCTACCCCTACCCCCCCCCCCCTAGATTTGACTATGATGAACAATTTGAGGCTAGAGGCCATTGCCATCAAGAAGAGAGAGCGGATAACAACCTCTATAGCATCAAACTCACCATTCCCCCGTTCGAAGGCAAGGAGGACCCCTACGTATATTTTACTTGGGAAAGTCAAGTTGAAAGAGTGTTTGAATGCTACAACTACACGGATACGAAGAAGATTTGACTTGCGGTTGTTGGTTTCACGGATTTGGCCAATCATTGGTGGGAAAGGCTAGGTGCTACTAGGAGAATTGAGAGGAGACCACCTATTGACACTTGAGAGGCATTGAAGTTTGAGATGCGTCGACGTTTTTTCCCTTCTTACTACCACCGTGACCTTCACCAACACCTCCAACGCTTATCTCAAGGCTACCGTACCATGAGTGAATTTTACCATGACATGCTCACATGTGTCATGAGGGCAAACATCAATGAGACCGAGGAAGCCACAATGGCTCGGTTTCTAGGAGGCCTTCCCAAGGACATTGCTTACACCCTAGACTTCCACTCCTATGAAAACTTGGAGGATATGCTTCACTTGGCGTTGAAAATTGAAAGGCAAGTGAACTTTAAACCCAAATTCCCCTTCACTTCTTCTTCTACCTCGCCAAAACCCCCATGGACCCCTTCGGCTAACTCAAACAAGCCCCCACTCGACCCCCCCAAACCCCTATTTTCCCATAAACCAAACACCTACACACCGAGACCTCCTCAAGCACCAAATACTACAAGATAACCTACAAACTCAAACCCTAACCACTGCACACCTTCTTGCTCCATTGAGTGTTTCAAGTGTGGTGGCAAAGGGCACATGAAAGCCGAGTGCCCTAATAGGAGACTCATTTGGATCCGTGAGAGTGGTGAACTTAGTAGTGATGAGGACGATGTGGAGAATCTTCCACCTCACCTTTCGGATACACCTCAAGGTGACAAGGAGGTACACAAATGAATATGATCATGTGGAGGTGCCTACTTGGCTAGTGGTGCGCTGAAACTTAAGCTTGATCCCTAAAGAGGATGACTTGGTCCGGGAAAAATGCTAGAATCTCTTCCACACTCGCAGTGTTTCCCATGGAATGACTATATCCGTTATTGTGGACAACGGCAGCTGCACCGACGTTGCAAGCACTCTCTTAGTGCATTCTCTAGCCCTTTCCATCACTAGACACCCGTGGCCTTACACCCTCAATTGGTTTAATGATGGCAGCTCCGTCAAAGTCACTCGCCAAGTCGTTGTGCCTTTCGCAATCGGCACCTATGTAGATGAACGCCATTATCATGTTGCCCCGATGCAATCCAGCCATCTCCTACTTGGTAGGCCTTGGCAATTTGATAGGCATGCCCTTCATGATGGTTTCCAAAACACCTAAAAATTGACTCACGGTGACCGCAAGTTTCTAATCCCTCCCTTGCCTCCACATCAAGTCTATGAAGACCAATTGCAGCTAGAAAAGGCGTGTGCCACTTTGGACATTACTTCTAAATTAGAAAAGAAAAATGAGTGGTGTGGAGTGAAAAATGTGAGTAGTGTGAGTGCTGAAAAATCCGGGTATGAAAAAAATGAGCATACCCCGAGTGGAGAGAAAAATGAGAGCGAAGATCAAGAGGAAAACAACCGGCAAGGAAAAAGTGAGCTTGCCAAGAGGGGAAAAACTAAACTTGACATCCAAAAGCAAGTTAGTGAGGCAAAAAAGGACACTAGAGTGAAAAGTAAGGCCATGGTGAGGCGTATGGCAAAAGGAAGAGATGTTCATTTGGCATTGATGATGCGCAAACCATGTATCCTCATTAGGTTCACGGATTTTTGTCTATCTTCTTCTAACCCTAAACCACCTTTGTCTAGTGATGTTGCCTCACTTGTGCAGGAATTTGTTGATGTTTTCCCCGAAGATATCCCCCACGGCTTGCCCCCCACCCGTGGGATTGAACATCGCATTGAGTTCCTTCCGGGCTCTACAATCCTTAACCGGCCGGCGTATAGATGCAACCCGAAAGACACCCATGAGCTTCAAGCGCAAGTGGAGGACCTCCTTGCAAGAGGTTTCGTTCGTGAAAGCCTCTCCCCTTGCGTTGTGCCCGTCATTTTGGTGCCCAAGAAGGATGGCACGTGGAGAATGTGCATGGATTGCCGTTCGATTAATCAAATCACGGTAAAATATTCTCATCCCATACCTAAACTTGATGACATGCTTGATGAGCTTAGTGGTGCCATAATTTTTTTGAAAATTGATTTGTTAAGTGGCTATCACCAAATTAAGGTTCATGAGGGTGATGAATGGAAAACGGCATTTAAAACTAAATTTGGATTGTATGAATGGTTGGTCATGCCGTTTGGTCTTTCGAATGCCCCTAGTACTTTCATGCGCCTTATGAATCATGTGTTTAGACACCTAATAGGCAAATGTGTGGTAGTTTACTTTGATGATATTTTGGTCTATAGTTTATCTACGCATGATCACATGAACCATTTGCGTCAAGTTTTCCTAACCTTGTGTGCTCATCAACTCTATGCCAAAATGTCTAAGTGTGATTTTTGCCTAGAACACTTCCTTGGTTTCATTGTAGGTGCATTCGACCTTAAGGTTGACCCGATCAAGATCAAAGCAATCACCGAATGGCCGAGACTCTCCAATGTACCAGAGGTCCGCTCTTTCCTTGGCCTAGCGGGATTCTATCGCCGCTTTATCCAAGATTTTTCTACAATCGCGGCACCTCTTCATGCTCTAACCAAATCGAATGTGCCCTTTGTTTGGGGTCTAGCCCATGACGTGGCCTTCACTGTCTTGAAGAGCAAGCTCTCCTCTAGCCTCGTCCTCGCGCTCCCTAACTTTGAGAAGACCTTCGAGGTCCAATGTGACACTAGCGGCATTGGTATTGGTGCGGTCTTATTGCAAGACAAGCGCCCGATGGCCTATTTCAGTGAGAAATTGAGTGGCGCACAACTCAGTTATTGCACCTATGATATTGAGTTCTACGCCTTGGTAAGGGCTTTGGACGTGTGGGAACATTACCTTTTGCCCTGAGAGTTCATTGTTCACACGGACCACCTAAGTTTGAGATACTTGAAGGGCCAAGGGAAATTGAACAAGCGCCACGCAACTTGGATGGAATTTCTCGAGCATTTCACTTACCACATCAAGTACATGAAGGGGAAGGACAACATCGTCGCCGATGCCCATTCCCGAAGGTACGCCCTACTTAACTCCCTTCACACTCGTTTACGTGGTTTCTCACATTTGCCATCTTTGTATGCCCTTGATATGGATTTCAAACAATTGTATGATACTTGTCATCTTGTTTCGGTTCCTAAATATATGAGGCATGATGGATTCTTGTTCCGAAAGGGTAAATTGTGTGTTCCAAAGTGCGATACTAGGGAGTTACTTGTTAAAGAAGCACATGGTGGCGGATTGATGGGCCATTTTGGCATTGATAAAACTCTTAGCACTCTCCATGAGCATTTCTTTTGGCCTAAAATAAAACGTGATGTGTCTCATTTTGTCTCCACTTGCATTGCTTGTAAACGTGCTAAATCTACATCTCTAGGTCATGATCAATATATGCCAGTGCCAATTGCATCGCACCCTTGGTGCGACCTTTCCATGGATTTTGTTGTTGGTCTACCGCGAACTAAGCGAGGCAAAGACTCCTTGTTTGTAGTGGTGGACCGATTCTCTAAGATGGCTCACTTCATCCCTTGCCACACCACACACGATGCTTCACATATTGCACACATTTTCTTCAATGACATCGTTAGACTCCATGGCATGCCTAGGAGTATTGTTAGTGATAGAGATCCTAAATTTCTTAGCCACTTTTTGGCGTGTCTTGTGGGCAAAACTAGGAACGAAACTCTTATTTTCCACTTCTTACCATCCGTTTGGAAGTAGTCAATAGAACACTTGGTACAATGTTGCGCATCATGGTCCATGAATATGCTAAATCTTGGGACGATTGCATTGCATTTATTGAGTTTGCCTATAATCGTACCATGCACTCCGCAACTCGATTCACTCCTTTTGAACTTGTCTATGGGTTCAATCCTCTCACCCTCACAGACTTGTTACCTCTGCCCTTGCATGATCTTAGTAGCCTAGATGGTGACAAGAAAGCTACGGCTGTCCAAAAGATCCATGAAAAGGCAAAGGCACGCATAGAAAAGATAACGGCCCGTTTGGAGGAGAAGCGCAACGCCGGTCGGCATCTACAATCCTTTGAGGTGGGGGATTGGGTGTGGCTTCACTTGCACAAGGATAGGTTCCCACAACAATGAAAGGGCAAGCTAAGCCCCCGCGGAGACGACCCTTTCCTTATTCTAGAGAAGTTTAACAACAACGCCTATTGCCTTGACCTACCTTCTTCGTTTGGCAACGTCCACCCCACTTTTAATATAACTGATTTATCTCCATTTCTTGCAGATAATGATGATGTGCAGACTGACTCGAACCTTGCCACTAGTACCCCCCTGATTCGAGGCCGAATCCCCTCAAAGGAGGAGGGAATTATACGAGCACGACACCACCTCGGTACTTCACTAGGAGCAAGGCCTTGGAGCTCCAACTCGTGAAGGCTTTAAGGGTTGAGGAGGCTGACTTGAAGACCCATGAAGGCTGGGTAATATGCCTTTATGCCATCCCTCACACCACAACACCTTTAAAGATCGAGGACCACGAGTTTAGCCCTAGCGTAGAACCTCACGGGATGCCCGACCAAGGCATGAGGAACGCCCACACAAACCCTAGCAACCCATGACGCGCGCCCACACAATCCCTAGAATCCCATGAGGACGTCCGCGTCAGTCCTTCCACACCCTCAGCCACACGCCAGCTCGCCCATGTGCTAGGCCCATCCGCACGCTCACTCTAGTCCCTCCGAGAGCCCATCCCTAAGACACGGTGCAACCCCTTTGTCCAAGGGTGCGAGGGTACTTTCCCTTGTAAATAACTCTAGGTATTTAAAGAAGGAGATAGACTAATTTTAGGTTGTCTTTGTTTTTGTGATTATCTCCAATCTAAGACCAAACGCTCTAGCTTAGCTAAATAGGGTTCTTAAAACCTTCTTCCTCTTCTTCTTCAAACCGAGTGATTTGCCTAGGAATTGCCCTTAGGAGGGTTGCTCTTGAAGTAGAGATCCTTGTTAGTCTTGTGGCTAGGTTATCTAGGAATCATCCCTAGAAGGGTTAGCCGTGACCTTCAAGTTCATTTACATGTATTTTCCTTTCAATCAATACATCTTCTTCTTCGTTTCCCTTAATCTTCTAAATCTTCCGCAAAGCTTCACTCCTTCTAAACAAGTGACGAACGCATAAGTCATTTTGATCTCCTAAAGCGAGCTAGATCCATCTCTCGGTCTTGCCAACAGCCGAATCATCAAGAGACTCCAAGGAGGCTCTTATCAGCATCCTTTTAGGGATTATCCTCTATTTGAACAAAACAATCTATCTGTTTTAGTATTTGATAAGATTTGAGTTTCTGCAAGGGCAGGATGGAGATTATGGCTATCCGGAATCACTGTGGCTACAGTCCAAGGTACCTGCAAAGCGCCGGAGGGAGGGCTCCGGCGTAGACACTCCGATGCTTAAATTAGTATGGCTATGAAATTCTGTAGAGGTTTTTGTAGAGAATTTGCTCTTACTTTAGATCTAGAATGGGGTGGTACTTATAGGCAGAAGAGAATGCATTACCCCAGGGGTGGGCATTATCGAGGGGAGATAACGCCCAGGATGACGTCATGACATGATATCGCTGGCGAGATATCGCTGTCCAGATATCGCCTGCAGGCGCGGTTGGGATATCCTGGGACGGGATAATGCCGTGTGGGTCCCCCCCCGCTGATGTCGACCATCCCAGGATCCTTGGCCTAACGGGGGCGACAACCGGATGTCATTTGTTGGTCCAAGTCCACAGGGATCCATCTTTGACTTGAGGTGAGAAGTCGATTATACCCTTGTTATCATAAGCCCAACTGAAAACGAGCCCGAGTGTTTACGAAGGGCTGCCTCTCTTGCCCTCTGAAGGATTCGTTATTCCCTTTGCGTCGTGTCAGCTTTGGGAAAGATTACCAGGTTTTTCTGATTCCTTTGTTAATCCCATTGCGCCGAACATATGATAACGAAACTGGGAAGAGGGGTCATCCGCTAGCGACAACTTAGGTCACCCCAGAGGCTCTATCGTTCTGAGGGCGATATGTCCATGCTTTTCCTGCACACTCTCAAATGTGGTGTTGTTATGTTAGCGAAAATACCAAGTAATGACAAGTACTAGTTACCCTGAGGGGTTTTCACCCATTCATGTCGGGGTATTTTCGGTGTTGCCACTTCCCTCCAAGCTCGTGGGATCGGGCCATGCCGTAAGCTGCCCGCAATATCGTCGTGGTCTTACGCCACGAGCCGCTTACAGTTTGAGCGGTCTTACGCCAGAGCAACCGGCAATATTGACGCGGTTTTACGTTGTAGGCTGCCTTCAAGTTGTAAGGTCTTACGCCCCTGTCTTTCGCCTATCACCTTCCTTTTCCAGGTGCGTAACCGTTTGTAAACCGACATGGTTTTTCCTCATAAGCTGCCTACGAATTGTGCGGTCTTACGCCAGAGCTACCTGCAACATCTGCACGGTTTTACGCTCTTCGGAGCCACCTACGATACCGCGCGGTTTTTATGTTATGGGCTGCCTACGAATCGCGTGGCGTTATGTTTTCGGGGACCTCAGTCCATGTTCCGCTTGAGCATTTCAGTCATCTTTTAGAAGCTCCGCGTCAGCCTTCTCTCCTATCGCTGTTGGATAATCGAAGCGGCCCGACTTTCGAGACTCCCAGGCGAACAGTTGTTGCTCTGGATCTATAAATGCGATCCTTTTCCTAGTGCCAATTATTCACATTCTCTCTGCTCTTTTTTTGCCATTTTCTCATGGAAGATCTCACCAGAAATTTCCTAATCTCCATGGCTCTGACCCTCAAAAATCTTACTGAGGGTGACATCAGTTTCCTGGAGAACATGATGACCAAGTCCGGCGAAGATATCCTAGAGCTTCGGGGAATGATGGCTCCCATCCAGGCCAGAATTGGGTCCGCCACCATGGAGGACTTCAATCCCATCGGGAATGTCTCCAAGCTGGCCGTCGCCGCCTGCCGCATTGAAGTAGCCATCGCCTCGTTGCAGCAGAGGAAGGACCTGCTGAGCTGCTGCTTGAAGAGCATGAGGAGCACCATTTCAGAGCTGACTTCGGTGGAGGAGGCTTTAAAAGATGTCCCTACCCTGTTGGTGGATGATGATGATGTCGGGTCCCGGGCCTAAAGGCTTGCCGCTGTGGCCTCTTTTTTATTTTCCTTTTGTTATGTATGCGGACGTATATCCAGGCCGCTAGGCCGTAATGAAATTTATTCCCGTTATGGAGCTTGCGATTCCTTTTTCTCTTTTTAGGGCGTAAGCCCTTGCTTCAGTTGAGAGTTATAATTAAGCCCAACTGAAAACGAGTCTGCCACTAATCAGAACTTTGCAGCCTTTATTCTTCTTTTTCTGCCAGGTGGCGACGGTTGCTTCGGCGAACCGCTGGGTACTAATCATGCGCCGTCTTTTCAGTATTAACTGATTGGGCAGTTTTTCTGTGTTTCTTGATTGCGGAGTAATTCTAAACAGGCGTGTTCGAAAGACCTGATTCTGCCATTATGATTGATCTTCTCGAGATGCATTTAATCATGCTCTTTCCACGCTTGGAGAAAATCGAAGAGTCTTGCTACTCCGACTATTTATGGGAAGTTCTTCTTATTTTTTCTGTTCATCTTCTTCTTAGTATTTTCCTGCTGCTACTGATCCTCGTTCTTCATGGCTGATTCATATGATCAGGTTTCCGACGGACGCGAGACTCGCCCAACTCCTCCAACCACGCCAGATTCAGACGATCCTCCTTCACCATCATGCCTGAGAAAGTGATTGCACTGCCGCAGTGGTCGGGAAAGGCCGAAGAAGAGAACGAAAATCAGTAGCACCGGCTGGTTTTCATCATTTTCAGTCCCTCCAGTTTGTGAGGATAAAAAATCATCTCCTCCTTCTGACTGGTTCGAAGAGAAGGTTCCTCTGAACGATACCGTCGTCAAGGCAGCATCTTCTGATGTAAAAGAGGAATCCAAACTATTACTGTTCAGCGCTGAGCGAAAGGCTGATGAGTTCCCTCCTTTCGCTGATGAGGAACTTCCGTTCTCTGATGAAGAGTACTGGTACTGGCCTAGCGATGATTGATTCCGCCCCTATCATCCCATTGTAGATGTCGTATGGCTTATTATTGAATTTCATAATGTTTTACTTTTGTAGTCTTGCATGCTCAGGCGTTAGCCCCTCTGTTGGTTGGCTATCGCTGTGAAACTAACCATTGCTTTACTTCAACCGCTTGCGACCGGTTGTCAGTGACTACCCCCTTCTAGAAGATATAAATGCGTGGACATAAATATCCTTCTGAGGCTTTCACACGTGTCACTTTTACTTTGGGACGTGCCCCATTTTCACAGGCTGTTCAACTTCTTCGTACTCAGCCTTTTAAAAGGGAACAACTGCTTTCTTTTAACACTCTTTGCTCTCGTTTCGAAATTTCTCCGTTCTCTCTCTAGATTTTGCTCCGAAGGAAGTTACGACCACCGTTCGCCGGTGCAGACGGTTTGTCCACCGCCTTCTGATTCAAGGTACTTCACCTCCCTCCCTTAGATTTTCTTCTTGCCAATTTATTATGAGCACATCTAGAATACCCAAAGATTCCCAGTGGCCTCTGGTCGCAAATAGGTCTTTGAGGAGTCTCCAGGATTTCCAGTAGCCCATAGATTTAGAAATAGAGAGAACTCCCAGTATTTTTGTTGATTAAGCGGTATTAGATGCAGAGTTTGAGGAAAACAACATCGTTTTCCCTCCAGGCTTTTCCGTTAGGATTCCTGATGCTGGTTGCCGGCTTTATGATCCCCTATCGGGGGCCGATAGGATGCTATATTTTGACATGTTTCTTTACGGCTTCCATTTTCCTATCCACGAAGCGGTGAAAAGATTATTAGTTCAATATGACATTAACCCAGCTCAGCTTACGCCCCCTTCTTGGTGCGGGATTTCGGCCTTCATTCGTATCTGCGAGTTGCGGGGTATCCTTGTCCCGTCTAGCAAGGAGTGAGTTTGAATCATCCTAAGACTGAGACACCCGACAGCGACAGCGAGGACATGGACAATGATTCTGGGCTTCGTCACGCTTCCGCAGCTCAGCGGAAGAAACTGCGCATGGGAAGTAGCAACCCCATCTCTGCAGCTGCTTCGAAAAAATTTACCGAAACCCCTGCTACCGGGACTGGCTCTTTCGGCGGCCCAAGTACTTCTAAGGTGCCTGTGGCAGCCGAGGCGTCAACCGACATTCCTCCTGAAATCCCCAAGGTTTCGCCAGATGTCAACGTTCCTCCTCCGACTGCCGCTCCTGATTCTCCTATCTCGTCTTTTATTCCTGACGTTGTCGTCCCAGATCTGGCTCCTGCCGTTGCTCCTGACCCTCTACCCAAGGGACTTCCGCCATTATTCTGTACTTCTATCTCAAGGACTGTGGGTTCCGCCGAAAACCTCTCGCCTCCTTTTACCGCCAATCTTTCTTCTCAAGGCCTTCAAGGAGCCACTTCCTATCGCTTGGATTTGTCTACTTTTGGCACCAGCGGACTCCGCGCACTAGGGATATCGGATCCGTTATCGCGAAATGAGCCAGTGGGCTCCACGGTAGGTGCGATATTTAGCTCTCCTAAAGATAGGGAGGAGATGTCAGAGCTTCCTCTAGAGGTTCATCGCGAACGCGCTTTGAATGAAGTGCTGGCCAGCTTTCGCATGCTAAATTACTTCCTCGACATTCAGGGTAATAAGGCTCAGGGCTCCCCTTCTAAGGTGGTAGAGTTAACGCAACTCCAAAGCGATACCCAAGCTGAGCTTAATGACTGTCGTGCTAAGTTGGCCAGAGAAAAGTCGATAGGGAGAGCAAAGATAGAACTTCTGGAGGCAGAACTGATGACAGCTGACAAAAAGAACACTCTCCTCAGTGAAGAGATATCGGCCCGTGACGCTAGGTTGGCGAAGATGTCCCATGAGATGTCGCGATGGAAGGACAAGGCGATACAGGCTTTTGCGACCGGATTCCCAGATTATTATCGCAGCGGGGCTTTCGATCCTGCCAAGATAGCTGATTATGCCTTTGAGAAGTTAAAGGATGGAGATGTCGGGGGCGTCAAGGGAGTTCTTCCGCAATGAGCATAAGGCGTCAATTGAGAGTGTTTTATTTTTCTCTCCCGTATGACTTTCGTCTGGTTTGTAATAATTGTTAACGTTTGCACAATAATTATTGCCGCTCTGCTCTGGATAATGATTAATTTGCTTCACGGCGATATCTCACTGATTACGTCATCACACTTGACTTCTTTCTGATAAAGTGATTTCTCTTTTTCGGAGCATTTAATGCTTTAGAATCCCCTCATTAATGTGATCGAATGATCATGATGGTTCGAGGACACGTGTCCGCTCATCAGGACGCTAGGGCTAGCATGATTTGATAGGATCGGAACGTCTTCTCATCTTTCTAGGGTTGTACTCATTACTCACGCCTGCCACGCGTGTAGCAACTGTTTCAGCAGTCATGCCTTTTAGCCTCTTAGGGTTATAAAACCCAACACTCTATTTCTTTTTTCCACTTTCGATACTCCGTTTCTCTGCATCTTCTCAAATCGTTTTGTGCTTCTGGCATTCCTCCCCTGGGTACTTTGATTTTCTTCCCCAAAAAGGTACTTCTTTATTTTCTTTTACTGTCTTCTTCCTCTCTTTGTTTTCTTTTTCCACCATGACAAAAAGAAAGACTCGGGCTTCTGGGTCTAAATCACGGGATGAGGAAAAAATAGAGACTATAGTCAGTACTATTACTTCTTCTGCCATTCTTGATAAACACCTGTCTGATTATGGTGCAACCCTCCCTGAGGGTTTCAAGGCTATTGTCGCCCCTGCATCTTTACGCTTGAATAGCGTTCTAACCGGTAATCGTAGAATCCTGTATGCCCAGATGTTCCACTATGGTTTCCAGTTTCCGGTTGACCCGTTTATCCAAGAGTTGCTTACTTCTCTAGATCTGAGTCCTGCTCAACTGGCTCCGAATGCCTACTGTGGCATTTATGCTTTTTTAGAACTCTGTAGGTACAAAGGAATTACATCTCCTTCCCTTGCATTACTCAAATCTCTGTTTAAGATGTATAATCGTCGGGGGTGTGATAGCGATATCACCCAATTATAATGATGATTCGCTCAAAAACTTCACCTGGAAACTCCTTAGCTTGGAATCTTCCATTGATAAATGGAAAGAGCAATTTTTTATTGTTGAGACTCCCAATCTTCCGGATCCATGGTGGCGGTCTGGTTTCAACCAGAGCGTCAAGGACAGAGCTTGGCGTCGTGAGGCTCTTGATGAGACGGAACAAGGCTGGTTTGACAAGTTGCTTAGTCTGGACATCAGCGTTCACACCCGCCTTCTGGCTTGCGGGACTGATATCAGAGAATGTGTTAGACGTGAGTATCACGTCAATCTTTGATTTCTAGTACTGTACTAACGCTGACGCTGTCTTGTGTTTTTGCAGCAACTGATCCGGATTACGTTCCAGAGAGCGTTAGGAGGCGCCGGAAGAGACTTCGAAATAGGGAAACGGCCACGACCGTCAATATCGCCACTACTTCGACCGCCGCTTCGGCTCCTCTCCAAACATCTTCTGCATCTGTTGACAAGGAAACCGATACCATTCCTGTTGGTATTCCTGTTATATCAATCGCTGCTCTTCCGCCTCGACCCTCCGCTCGAAGGGCTTCCGCCAAAGAAAAAAGAAAAAGAAGACTCGGAGCGTTGCCTCCCTCCGGTCACCTATTCTGCCTTCTTCTGACGCAGCCGGCTCTTCGGAAGCGCCTATTGCTAGGATGGTAACTGCAACTTCCCCGAATATCTTTCTCATCATTTTTCAATGCTTGCTTATACTCTTCTTGTAAGTTTTTTTTTTCATAGGATACTTCTGGTACTTCCACGCCTTTATCATCGTGAGGCGATATGGACGTGAGACGTATTCTGATTCGTCCAAGGAAGAAAAAAAAGTCCACGGGAGTAGATGCAAGCTTTTCCTCGACTCAGGCTGACGTCGGGGAAAGGCCCCAAACTATTCTTGACCCTTCCATTCCTCCCTTGGGCCAAACTGGTACCATTTTTGAGAACGCAGCCATGCCTCCACCTTTGGAGACTTCTCCGCCCCCATTTGGTTCAGGGATGCCCCACTTTTCTTTTAACACCATAGTTTTCCATGACGAGCTATAGGACTTTTCTTCTTATTAGGCTCATGCAACGTTTCAAGGGAGTGTCGCTTCTACTTGTCCTAATGAAACATTCACACCTCAGGGAGGTTCTGCTTCCAACCAGCCTCCTTCTCCAGCTACCGCAGTTTTCGTTCCTTCCGCTACTTCCACACTTAAGCGTTTCGGGGAGGGGACAGTAGTGTCCAATCTTATGGCCGATGTGAGTTCTCATAACGCTGTGGGGCCTATTACTCACCAGGTGGACATGACTACGTTTCGTAGCTCAGGGATTGCAGCCATGGGGGGCGATAACTCGACCGTCACTGCATCGTTCTTGGCTGCACACATGTTAACTTCTCCTGAAGAACGAAGCACTTTCGCTGCTGTGGGAGACAAAGAGCAAGCCGATATGCTGCGCTCCACGCTTTTCTTCGGGTTCCTCCAGTCTCATCTTTATGTTGAGCGCGCGTCGCAAAGGGCGGCTGACCTTACTGCTTCTGTGGCCAAGCTTTCTCAAGAGCAAGAGGAGAAACAACGGCTGTCGGAAGAGCGAGACAGATATATGGCAGATTTGGAGGTACCTAAGGAGGAGGCAAGGGAGGCAAAGGAACAATTAGCCATTGCAAAGGAACAATTGGCCGTTTCTAACGCTGCTCTGACAGCTGAACAGTCAAAGTGTGCTACTCTCGGGAGGAGAAAACGGCCTTGACGGGAGAGAGAGCAGCTTTGATAGAAGAGAAAATGACGCTTGAGGCGGAATCAGCTATCAAAAGACGCTGGTATATTGAGAAGAGTGTTTCCATCATGGCAAATTGCTTTGCAGCGGTTCATGGGGAGGAACTTTACAATGGCGAGGATGTCTCTAACGCCTTTTTCGAGAGATCTTTCGGTCTTAACGACGAGGCCTTCCGCTTGGCCAAGTCAAAGGGCTATCCAGAGGGGGGAATCGCCGAAGACGAGGAGTAGGTAGGGTGTTATCCCTTCTTTCTTTTTGTGGGGATCGAATGTTACCCTCTTTGTATATTTTTGCATACTTTTGTATCCCTTCAAGGGTATTTGCTTCTGAACAATGATACTTTAGCGGCATCGGTCTTTGTTAGGGTCATTTTCCTTTCTTTAACTTTTTATCGCCCTGATCCTGCTTTGTCGTGCTTATCTCAACCACTGTTTGGCTGACCAAAAAGATAACGAACAGGGTCTTTAGGTCATATCCCTTAGCCTGCGTTAACATCGGCGTGGTTGGCCTCATGTTTGTTTTGCCAAAAAGTTATACAACTCTTTTTTGTCAATTCGAGTGTCACGACCTCTTGAAGCCGGAGATATCCTACACACTCGATTAATATCTATCAGTAAGAAATAAGCGATAACAGACACGAATTTTCCGTAGGAGCTGATCCGCCATCCTTCTAGGGCATCGGTGTCGCTTGCTATCGCTTTCTCAACCAGCTCACTTCGCCAGGGATTCCACATCTGGTTACTTGCTGGGAGTTTGCGACTTTTCGTATTTCCACGATCAGCCGAAAAATGCCTCTTCCTAGTGAGTCGTCTGATCAGGACAGTCCCTCACAAGGCTAGGATTTTTCACTTTCGGCGTTATCCTCTCATCCTGGAAGTGTACCTTCCTTTGGCGAGCGGTCTTCATCAGACCGGCCTCAAAGATAGGATTTTTGCTTCCAAGATGGAGTTATTATCTCCTCAGGGTGTGCCTCTCCCTAATGAGCCACCTCCACGAGAATGGCTGTCATAAGGATGAGGCCTTTTCTTTTTGGAGTTATTATCACTTCGCCAGGGATGCCCTCACTCAGTGAGTCGGCGGATCCAAACCGACCATCACGAGGATAAGACTTTTCACTCCCAGGGGTGCCGGGGCGTGCCTCTTCTCATGGTCCCCACCTGGTTACCACAATGATAGGACTTTTCACTCCCAACGTTTCATATCAGGTGCGTCAGGGCGTGCCCTCACTTAGTGAGCCGTCGGATCAGGACAGGCTATCACAAGGATAGTACTTTTCACTCCTGACGCTAAGTATTAGGCATGCCGGGGCGTACCCTCACTTAGTGAGCCGTCGGATCAGGACAGGCCATCACAAGGATAGGACTTTTCACTCCTGGCAACCGTTTTTCACATTTTTCTTATCGCCTGCACACACACGTAGCCACAAAGCACAAGAGAGCTCATTACTCGAGCATTAGTAGGGGTTAGGGCTATCATTAGTGAAAAGATGCAGGGATAAATCAAGATCTAGCATGATATAGTTTCAAACGAGCAATATTCCAGGAGTTAGGTAAGGGGGTACCGTCGAGTGTCTCTAGATGGTACGCTCCTCTCCCGATGATATAGGTAACCCGGTACGGCCCTTCCCAGTTGGGACTGAGCTTTCCCCGGCGTTGACCAGTTGCTCGTTGATCCCGAAGTACTAGATCACCTTCTTTTAGGATTCGTTCTTTGACGCGCCTATTATGATAACGCACCATCTTTTGCTTATAGTGTATCATCTTCAGCAGAACTTCCTCTTGTAATTCAGGCAGTGCGTCAAGATCGCACGCAACCTTTCCTCATTCAACTCTTCTCTGAAGTAAGCCACCCATTGTCGCTAACGAGTACGCGAGGAACTCCGAAGCGCATAATAACTTGGTGCTTGAAGAAACGCCAGATTTTTTCTGTCGTGATGTTGGCAACCGCCTCAGCTTCTGCCCATTTGGTGAAGTAGTCTACTGCCACGACCACAAACTTTAGTTGCGATCTTGCCTTTGGAAATGGTCCAAGGATATCAATTCCCTATTTCGCGAAAGGGCAAGGGGCGATAATATTATGAATTTGTGCAGCGGGTCGCCGGGGAATCTTGGAGAATTCCTGACACTTTTGGCAAGTTCGCACATAGTCCTAGCAGTCTCTCCGAATGGTGGGCCAGTAGAACCCTGATCGAAAGACTTGCGCAGCTATGGTTCTGCTGGATGCGTGCATGCCACAAATTCCTTCGTGGATTTCGCGGAGGGTATGAAGACCCTCTTGTTCTGTTATGCATTTCGCAGCCGGATGAGAGAAACACCTCCGTAGTAGTTCCCCATTAAAGTATATACACCGTGCTGCTTGCTTTAGCACTTTCTTCTTCTCAGCGTTATCTGCTGGAAGTTCATCATGTTTCAAGTATTTTATGACGGGAATTCTCCGGTCGCTGTTACTTTCTTCCACACAGAGCGTCGCTTGTTCTTCCATGAAGGAAGGTACGGGTATCTCCCGGTAGTACACCCCTTTTGGTATGGACGCCTCTGGATTTGCTGCAAGTTTAGCAAGATTGTCAGCCTCAGCGTTATCCTCTCGAGGAATGTGCTCGAAGCTGACCCGTATGCCACATTTCTTTATTTCTATCAACTCGCGCTTCACTTTAGCAAGGTATTGTACCATGATGGGCTCTCTAGCTTGAGAGTATCCCAGCACTTGGTCTATTATCAGCTTGGAGTCTCCGCAGACTTTCAGCCGTAAGTCTCCCAACCTCCCAGAGTCATGTATTCCCTTGATTGAAATACTCTTTCCTATCTTGAGCCCGGCTAATAGCGCTTCATATTCTGCGGCGTTATTGGACAATGGCTGCAGGATTCGGATTGCATATCGCACATGGATACCATGAGGCCCACTCATGAAAATTCTAGCCCCGGTAAGCTCTTGATTTTTGGCGCCATCTACGTGGATAACCCACAGGTCGGTGTAGGTCTCCGAGAAGGGAAGGTCCAATTCTTCTTTTTCCTTTTCAGTCAATTCTGTTAGGGGATCCGGCATGAAAGTGCATTCCGCGATAAAGTCCGCCAAGATTTGAGCCTTCACAGACGGTCGGGACCGATAATGCAACCCATATTGTTCAAGTTCAAGAGCCCAGATTAACATCCTCCCCGAGGATTCGGGTTTTCGGAAGATCCTTTTCAGAGGTTGGTCTGTCAGCACTACAGTATGAGCTTGAAAGTATCGGCTCATTTTCCGTGTGGCTTGGATCAATGCTAACATTATTTTCTCGATACGGGCGTATCTGAGCTCGACATCTTTCAGGACGTGACTCACGAAGTATAAAGGGCGGTGCGTGTGGTTGTCTTCTCGCACAAGGACCGCACTAACCACTTCGTCGGCAACCCCAAGGTATAAATACAGGATATCGCCAGGTTCTGGTCTTGTCAGTACCAAGTCAGACGACAGGTAAGCTTTCAAGCCTGCAAACGCTTCTTCGTACTCTTCCGTCCATCCGAAAGCGGCTTTCTTTCGTATAACTTTGAAGAAAAGGAGACGTCTTTCTCCTTGTTTAGAAATAAACCGCCCTAGAGCGATAACACGCCCGGTTAGCTTTTGTACCTCTTTTATAGTCTGAGGAGATATCATGTCTTGGATAGCCTGGATCTTTGACGGGTTGGGCTGAATGCCTTTTTGGCTGACCACATAACCCAAAAATTTGCCTGTTTGGAAGGCGAACATGCACTTTCGAGGGTTTAGCTTCATCTGATATCGCTTCATTACTTTGAAGACCTCAGCCAAATCGGATAGGTGATCTTCAAAGCTTCGACTTTTAACCAGTATGTCATCGACATACGCATCGACGTTTCACCCAATCTGTTTTTTGAAGACCTGATTCGCCATTCGCTGGAAGGTGGCTCCAGCGTTCTTCAACCCGAAAGGCATCGCCGTGTAGCAATAGGTGGCCCTCGGAGTGATGAAGTCAGTTTTCTCTTCATCCTCCTTAGCCATGGGGATTTGATGGTACCCGAAATTGGCTACTAACGAGCTTAAGTATACGTATTCGGTAGCCTGACACACTCGCTTGGCCAATCCATCACCTGGAGAAATCTACAGAGCAGATAGCGGATCAAAGGCGCTGGCATATAATTTTCCTACCCTGACGATTGGAAAGCGTTAATCATGGACGGATTGTAGATGCGCTGATCGTCACTCAAATAAAATAATACTTTTTGATGCCTAAATGCACAAATAAATGTGGAAAGCACAATATAGGGTCGAACCACAGAGATTGAAGGAATAATAAATCAGTTTCAATGTATGACAGAGAGTAAATGCATCCAAATATAAAAGTAACACTAGGGGGTTTGTGTTGATTAATATAATTAATCAACGTAGATGTGGTAGCTAACAAGACAAATAATTAAAACAGATATCAAGGGCACGAAAGTAAAACACAATCGGAGGCAAGATACTAAAATACTGGCAAGGGCACGAAAGCAAATAGAGATGGTTAAGGCAAATAAAGATTCAAATATGAAGGGATCTTAGCAAGGAGTGTTCTCGGGTTGTTTCCAGGGTCAGTCAGTCATCGGCACAAGGATTTTCCATCCTTACACCATAGATATGTTATAGGGTCCTAGTTTCCACTCAACACCCCCTACTTACCTTCGTAGATAGAAGCTACCCCCCGTTTCCACTTATGAGGTAGCCTTGACGTTTCGCTGTCACCCCAGGCACAAATGCGGGGAGGCAATACTTAAACGCCCATAAAGCGGAGGTAAGACATATCTAGGGCACGATACCCCTCTGTGTGTCAAGCTCGTGGCAGCACCCTAATCGTTCGAATGCCCTAGATTGGTGAAATCGCACTGTAGTAACTTCTCCGCTCTAGGTGTCCACTACTCTTAATGGCATCATGTCAGTTATTACCATTAAGATGATAATAATCACAAAGAAACACTAAAAGTTGATCAAGCCCTTAACATTCCCAAGTGAAAGTAACAAGAAAATGACAAGCAAATGAATATGATAATAAAGATGTGTTAAACACGCTTAGGCCTTTTAAATAATCCTTACAACCCTTGAAACACCCTTTGCTAAGATAAGGAGATTTAGCTACTCATAAATAGATATAAAGGGAGAGGGTTTAGAGAAAACCGATAGATGATTCAATAGTTCAAAGGAGAAAAGCTCGCTGCTTTTACAAACCGGCGGTTGCTCCAATAATCAAGAAAAAAAATCCCTAAAATTAAGGTAAAAGTGGAGTGATGTCTTAATGTCTGCCTCCCTCCTTTTTTTACAAAAACCCTAAAACTAAGCTTAAATAGGCCTACAAACCGCTAGGGGAAAAAATAGCTAAGGGGAGAGAGAGAGAAGCCAAGGGGAGCGTGACAGCACATGTCCTTCAAAGGGAATATTTTGGAATCTCTAGAGCGCCTGACACCTTCTGGAAACGCATGGAATCCCGTTCGGATCTTCAGAGATTCCTCTTTTTGGCTTTCGATTAGTAATGGATGCAAAGGTGTCGCAGGCGAGAGACTGCTCACTGGTCTGGTTAGCGTCGAGGGCTCGACAACACTCTGATCTTCTAGGCCTTGAAGCTTGAAATCTCAAGAATTCCTTCAAAAATACATATTTTTGCTCTTTTTCTCCTTTTGGTGCTGATCTGCAATAAAGATGAAAATAAAGGTCAATTAAAAGAATCATGCCCCCGAAAAGGCTAAAATAAAGGAGGAAATCACGCCCAAGAAACGTGCTATCAAACATCCCCACACTGCCCAATGCTCGCCCTCGAGCATTAACAAAATTGAAAACCACCTCATGCAATGACATACATCTTCAACCAATTAACACACAGAATAGACAACTCATTCGACAAACTGCATCCGACTAAAACACACCCTTACCTAGAAAAGCACCTGTATCTGGCTAATAGGATAACAACCCTATCAATCAGACTTTTCCAGACCAAGCCTATTCACCAGCAGTCCTCACCTGGATATGTGTTTGCACTCACACTCACAACAAAATATATGTTTAGGCTAATCCCTCAAAAATGTAAATAACACAACACAAGGTAAAGTTTGCACATCAATCCGACTACTGTAGTACATATGCGAGGGCAATCTAGCGATCAGAGAGAAATTTCCAGAAAAATAAAAATAAGAAATGAAAAAGAAATGAAAAGAAAAGGAACAAGAAAACATAGGAGCGAGTGCGAAGGAGAGATGAGAAGAGAAAAGGAGAAAATAAAATGGAGGAAAAAGATAAAGGAAAAGGAGAAAAGAAAAGAGAAGAAAAATCTAGAGGTGGAGGGTTCCTTGGCTAGAAGGAAGGCGAGTCGGTGAGTAACACCCGCTGAAGAGGGCATACAGGCGAGGGCTAGACGACGGCTTTGGCGTTCTTCTGTGGGGGAGATCTTCATCCGCGTCGAGGGCTCGAAATGGTTGTCGTTTGCTGTGCCTGCTCTGGTTTTATTTAAATATTTTTTTTTTTAGAGAAAACAATAATTAGCAGGCAGGCACAAATTCTTCTCTTCCTCGGATCACTCTTTAATTTCTCGGAACTGGAGTTGGCAATCTTTAAATACTTCTTTGAGTGTTTGACTTCGAGGGCTTGATATTTGACTTTACTTCCCCACACTCGAGTTTTGTTGTGGTGAGGAAGTAATCTGATGTTGTCGTGGCCCCGATTTCTGATTTCTGCATTCGCTCTATCTTACCCTTGATCTATATTTTCCTCCCTACACTTATCTTCTTCAATGCCTAGCCTTTGCCTTTTGTAATGAAGAATGTTACTCACCTACCAAGGAAGGGTCAAAGAAAAAGCTCAATTGGTTAAAAGAGAAAACAGATAGGAAATGGGAGTCAAGGGCATGAAAAAGAGAAGAGAAAAATGGAGAAAGAGAAAAAAAATATATGAAAAATTTTTTTTTTGCAAAGTCTCTCGTCGTTTCGTTGCTTTCCCCCATCTAATGGTGCCTATACCTAGGGATATCATGCAAACCTAACCAGTGCCTAGTCAAGCATTAAATCACACATGAATAAAAAGGCATGAAGCTCAATGTGCTCACAGGGTACAAATTGTGACTACTGATGTCTAGGGCATGACTGGTCATAAGAGCTAGCAGGTATAGATGCAATGAATGAGAAGTTTCTTCTATGCATCACTAGTCAAAAATGCATGCCAATTATGAGGGTTTTAAAGCAGGGTAGTGGCAAGATTCCTAGCAAAGTCTAAAAGTAAAATCCAAAATTTTTTGAAAATTCGAAAAGTTTTGAAAATTCGAAAAACATGCAAACATGGAACAAGCGAAAAATTAAACATGTTGGTAAACACACAAATAAATCCCTCCCCACACTTAGGCAGCGCATTGTCCTCAATGCGGGAAGGGTACACAAAGGGGTTTAAGAAAAATTAAAGCAGTACAGTACAACGAAATTAAAGGAAAGCAATAAAAATTGTTTTGAACCCTCCTCGAGGGCAAGAAAAATAAATTGTTCAGGGGGGGTGAATCATTGAGGCGGGAGGTTGCGCCTTGCAACTTCAGCCGTCAAGGCCTGAAGCTCGATGAGGATGGACTGGAGTAAACGTTCAATTGCGGGGGCATGAATAAGAGTTGGGGTTGAAGGCTTGACTGTTGTGGATGCATCGGGGGTAGGACGTGCTGTTTTGGCTTAGGCAGGACGAGCAGATGAAGTTCGGGGACTCGATAGATCTGGGTAGCTGAAGTTGCCGCCGTACTTCGTGCAAAGAACTTTATCACTAGGAGGGGTGGATCCTGCAGAGAAACTCAACACATCCTGTGAGACAAATAAATGTCCCATACCATTTATGGTACGGGCATCTAAATCCTTGAATGCAAGAGGCTCAAAAAGGTCACTGGAATACAAATCCACATTGTGCAAATTCACAGTAAGCAAAGAGACAAGAGATCCTAAAATGGGACCTCGAGAGCCATTTTGGACATGAAGAATACCCGAGGCAACCCAAAACCCTAGATTAACCTGACGTTTATGCTTCATGCACCATAAAAACAATAATTCCTGCAACGATAACTGACCCGAGGATCCAAATCGACTCGAGAAGGTGAGGGCCAGAAATTGGTGCAGGATACGCAATGCAGGGTCAACTAATTCATGGGCCTTAGAAGACTTAGGGTTAAACTCAGCATCAGGGTTATCAGTAAGCGCACGAAAGGCAGAATTTGCATCAAAAACAGCTGGGATAATAGTCAATGCATTTTTGTACACAGTAGAATTCAACTCATTAGGCTTAACAAAATTTAGCATGCAATTAAAATCACTAAGGGACAATTTGAACCATTTGTTTGTTAATCTGAAATTGATGATATCAGGAGTAGAAGAGTTAGGTCCAAACTTGCCCTTAGGCCTAAAATGATCAGATGCAACCCAAAAAGTGGTAAAGAACTCGAGCGAGAGTTCAACAAAGGTTGGGTGTTCTAAGAAGAACAGTGATTCCCAACCAATATTGGCAACTAACTCTCGGATTCGAGATTCAATCCCCATTTTGGTCAAAAAGTCCAAATCGAGGCACGCACAGGAGCTAACACCTTTGGAATTCAAAAAATGCAACCTATTAATTGAGGGCTTATCATTAAAAACTAACCAGTAATGCAAGACAGAAAGGTCAGAAGTCACCTGGGTGGAGTTCGTTCGAGAGGCAGAAGAAGGAACTGGCGTCTTGCACTCGACAGCTGGGGTTTCGTCCTGACCTCGAGGCTTCTTGGAGGTCGAGGCCTTTCCCTTGCTGGAGGTTGGGAGCTTCCTCTTTCTATCCACCGGCGTTTCAGGTTCTGCCGGTGGCTCCGCTCTGGCTGGAGTTTTCGCTTTCCCCTTCTTCGTCACTGTTCTTTCCGCGACTTCTCTCTTCTTATTTTCCTTCTCAGCAGCCTCTTTCTCCGCTGCGTCCTTAGCTTCGTCCTCTCCTTCTTCACCACAGGCCTCGCTACTCTCTCTTGTGCCCTCTTCTAGGGCATCAACTTGCTCTAGTTCCTCCTCTACCTCTGGTTCAGCCGGAGGCTCCTATTCTTCATTGTTCGATTCGGCAGCCAGAAAGTCGTCTAGGGCAGCCTCTACAGTGAGCTTTCTAGCGGAAGCTGGCGAGGTCTTTTTGGGCTTGGGTTTGGCTCTAGGCTTGCCGCTAGCAGACGTAGATCCATGTAGTAGCTTGACCACATGGCCACATCTGGTCGTGGTCGACGTTAGTGGGATGGAGCCGATGATCTCGACGTCACTTTCGACGGTAGTGAACTCTACAGCTCGCGAATCGGAAGGTGGAAAAGGGTTTAGAGGTTGTGGAATGGTGAAATCTTGGTTGGTGTTCAGGGGGAGTGGCTGTTTTGAAGGAACCAGGTGAGGAGTGAGACTTGGAAGCAGGTGGGCTCTCAGGTTCAGCCACGGGGTGTGGTCCTGAGGCGAGCTTGTGGGCGACTTTCTTCATTCGCGGCATTGATGAAGGTGATGGATGTGGACAGGGGTGATGGAGATAGAGTTAGCGTGTCTGTGTGGGAGAGAGATAGGGTGTGCTTTGTGTCGCACCCCTTTTTTGGATTTTTCCTAATGCGACGCGGGTTTAGGACTGAATGTGAGATGAAATCGGACTCATCTCACATAATGCATATGAAGTCACCACCCTATTTTTTTTCTAGGTTTAGGGAACCTATTGTCATGGCATAAAAATAAAAACTAAAGCACAATGGGTCTGAACCCGAGAACAGTGGTTCGGGGTCGTATTATGGACTCGGGAAGGTGTTAAGCACCCGAGTCACATCCTAAAAAGGTTACCGGTAAAAGAGGTGTTTAAAATTGTGTTTGAAAAATAAAAATATCCTAAATTATGTGATCATGCCCAATGGATTAATAAAATTCTAACAATTTTAAATATTCATGCATACATGCATATGTGTAGAAAAAGCATGAAATAAATAAATGGTCAAAAATGTTTACTTGTGAAGGGTATTGGTTGATTTATCCTACAGAGACGAGATTATTAGTGCGAGTAAATGGTAATCAATAAACAGCTAAATATTTAACAATTTATCACAATCAAACAAAATAATTGATTTTAGCAATAAAATGCGAGTGGAATAATTATTTAAGCATGTAAAAATAATTAGTTAGGTAGTACGAACATACGAATAATCAGCATCAGGATTATTGAAAGGGAAATAATTATTTTTGGCAATTTTACGCAAATAGAATAATTAAACATGCAAAAGCATACGAAAATAAATAATTAAACATGCAAGCATAAATAAACAGTACAAGCATACGGAAAATAAACAGTACAAGTGCGAAAAAATAAATAAACAGTATAAGTGCGAAAAAATAAATAAACAGTACAATTGCGCGATGGCACGAAAAAAATGGGCTCGGCCCACTGGGCCGAGAGTAGGCCCACAACTGGGCCAAGACATCCCAGCCCATCCCAGCCTAGCAGATAGGCTGGTCTCCTTCCCTTTCACTCCTGGGCTTGCGTAAGGCGCAACCCACTCTTCCTTTTCTTGCTTGGGCCAAGACAAGCTTGGCCCTATTCTTCCCTTCCTCGCCAGCGTTTCTTCTCCTCTTGCCTTGGGCCAAGCTTGGCCCACAAACCAAATAAAACCACCCTAAAATTTTAAAACACAAGCAACAGTCTCATCTCCCTCACTGTCTTCGTCTTCAACCTTGGGTCGCCGGCGACTAAGGTCCGGTCAACGACAACAAACATTAAAACTTTTATGACCAAAATGACCCTCACAACAGCAGAAATTCAACTATATAATTACAGTAATTAAATTCCATTCAAAACAGTATGAATTAATTAAAAACGTAATTAAATTAATTAACCAAAATTCAAAATTCATCCAAATAGTGTTGCGATTTATTGAAACCAATCGATGTAATTAAGCTAGAGATTATATAGAAATTATTTAACATGCAAAACACCCATTATTTTCATCAAAACACGAGCTAATAATTTTGAAGAATTTCGCAGAAAAAAAACTTGAAAAAGTCGAATTAAAAAACTTGAAAATGCTTCAACCTTTCGTCCAACCTTGTCTAAGCGTGCTATGAGCAACTGGAGAGCGAAAGAGAGCTTGAGATAGAGTGTTTTGATTCGTGTATTGGTGGAGAGAAAGGTTGCTGGTTGCTGGTTGCTTGGTATTTATAGGGACAAAGGGAGGGAAAAGCTAGAACAAGACAAATTGCTACAAAATGGAGATGAGGAGCAGCAGGAAAAACACAAAAATGGAGTGTGATGGTGTAAAAATGCAAATGGAATATGCATTAAATGCATGGGCAGTGCAGTGGCAGAGAAGAGCATAAATTCTCATGCTTAAATTAGGAGCCGTTGGATGGGCATAAAGGAGAGTCAAAGGCTTGATCCAACAGTTGTCATGAGGGCTGCAATTTATGCATTAATGCATATTAATTGCAGCAGGAACGGGATATTTTTGGCTCGAGCTACGGACTCGCTTGAAACGAAAATAAACCCGAACCGAAAAGACCAAAAGGTGCAGAAAAATAAGACAAAATAAATAGTAGACAATGAATACAATAAAAGTTTGATTTAAGGTCCGAATTTATTCACTCGGGATCCTTAAAAGTTCGAACGAAAAATAAATGTTATAGCAAAGTAAATTGAATAAAACAAAATGAGATGGCCCGAACGAAAATAATAGTAGATAATTATCAACTAAAGAAAGAAAGCGTTCGACCCATGGTCTGAGGAAATTTATTCGGGATTGATAGAAGTTCGAACAAAAAGAGTAAAAATACGAAAAAACTGAAATGACACGAAATGGTACAAAATATTAAAATAAATAGCCAAAGACAGAAAATTGATAGAATTTCAATTTAAATGGGCTAATAATGCGATGAACAGAAAAAGTGCGAAAAATGCATCAAAAATCAGGTAGCAACAGTTGCCCCCTCTTTACTGCCTGATCAAAAAATGAGGTGTAACCGAGATTTTTGATGAGCAGTAAAGATGGTTGTTCCCAAACCAGCAATGTTTTTGAAAATGCGTTGAGAGTACAAATGCAGCTCTACTCGGATAATGAGGAAAAATGTAAAAACGCAGAAACTTAAATGGCAACCTCCCTGATAATGGGCTGAATGCATGATGACCTCCCTGATAATAGGGTGAATGCATGATGACCTCCCTGATAATGGGGTGAATGCATGATGACCTCCCTGATAATAGGGTGAATGCATGATGACTTCCCTGATAATGGGGTGAGTTGGCTGATGATTTCCCTGATAATGGGGTGAATGCATGATGACCTACCTGATAATGGGGTGAGATGTCTGATGATTTCCCTGATAATGGGGTGAATGCATGATGACTTCCCTGATAATAGGGTGAATGGTAAATTGCAGAAATGTAAACTTGAGATCCGAACGAGGACACCGCAATTCTCAGACGTCTATGCAGAAAACGTAAATAAAGTCGCTCTGGGCTGAGTGATGCTAACGTCACTCTAGGAGGAGATGAAATGCTGGAAAATATAAATAAAGTAGATGTGAACTTCACTTGGGCCTTGTTGCCCCCTAAGACATCGGTGCGGAAGTTGAAATAGAAAACCCCACTCGGACGCTGCTGCCCGTTGGAGGTTAGTGCTGAAATCCTTCCGGACGCTGCTTTCTCGTCGGGTGTCGGCTTACGGCTTAAATCCTTTGCCTGAATGCTTCATTCGGATATTGATTGGATGGTGGGGAAAATTGACCGCCACATAAAATTGATTGAGTGGTAACGTACTCCATTCGGTTGGTCGGATGGTGGAGGAGCGTGATCCACCGCACGAAGTTGTTTGGGAGTGGTAACGTGCTCCATTCGGGCGCTCGGATAGTGGTTTGTTGGCAAAAAATCCACTGAAGCATATCTGTATCTTGCAAATAGGGAGGAAGCAAATACGAAGCAGCAACATAGATGGAAAAAGAGAAAGCAATTGATAAATGGAAACAATCAAATCAAATCATGTATGTGAAAGTATTTCCATACTACCCTAAGGTTTGCCCCCAGCATTTTATCAAGATGAAAACAACTTCCCTATCAAGAGAAGGGTTCAACAAATTTAGGCAAGGAAGTTGATAGTTTTTTCTTTTCCAATGAACAGTGCTCGTTGATTGGCCGCGGCGAGGGCAAAGTGCACAGGTTCTTCAGCTTTGCTGTTGATGCTTCTTCTTCTTGATCACTTCAGGGACGCAACGCCTAGATTCTTGAATCTTCGTTGGGGATGCTTCTTCTTGATCGTTGGCCAAATAAAAATATTTAGATGGTAAGACATGAGACAATTCCCCACATACAGAAAAGGCAAAATCAGAGAATACCTTGCAAGGAAACCAACTATCCCACTCACACAGAGTGCTTCAAATGATTCAACTTATAACTCCAAATCCTTACTATTGAGGCCTAACCAATACCTCAAACATCCAAGCTTACATAAACCAAAAATTCCAGTACTCCATGATAGAATCATGCAAACAGAAACAGAACAACAACTGTTTACCTTGCATTCTTTTTGATTCATCGATTGCCCCTTATTTATTTATTTCCGCCCATTTATTATACCAGCATTTGGACATGTAGTTTCTTGAATGCTTACGCTTGCTGAGGCAAAAACATCAAGACATGTTTTGTCTGTTGACACGTAGTTTCTTGAATATTTTCGCTTACTGAGGCAAAAATATCAAGACATGTTTTGTCTGTTGACAAGTAGTTTCTTGAATATTTTTGCTTGCTGAGGCAAAAATATCAAGACATGTTGTTCGTTCGGCTGGTTTTATTCAGAAATAGTTCTTTGGATATTTTCACTTGCTGAGGCAAAAATACCAAAGCATTGCAAGCACCATTTTTCCTTTTCCTTCTCTTTTTTTCTTCTTTTTTCCATGAATCAAAGAATGTTTCAAGAACACAGAGGTGAATGCTCCACTTGCAAATTCTGGCATTAAGCACCGAAACTTTAGGTTTATAAAAGATTGGATGTTTAAAGAGTACCAGGGTTGTACTCTTGCAAATATTGATTTGCCCCCGTAGTATGGCATGGAGTCAAAATTGAAGCATTTTTGCATTTCATGTGAGTGAAATGGCAAGGTTTCAAGCAACGAGTCCTCTGATTTTTCCTTTTAAAAATAATACACAGTGCATGTAATTTTCCTAAAAACACACAAAGAAAACTGAACAGAAAATCATGCAAAAGACTCTCTAGACTATCTTGGCCATAGACACGAAAACCAGTAGTGTCGAAGTTTCTTGGTTTTTGTTGGAGATGCTTTGCTTCTTTCTTGGTCAGAGCAAGTACAGTTTCTCTCAAAGATTTCTTCTTCTTCCATACTCGCTGTGCATCTTACCTACAGTTAGCCATCTCAATCAAGCACTGCTCATTGTCTTATTGGGAAAAATTAAATTCTATACGAAACCATCTCACGAAAATAGTGTGGATTTTATTCAAAGTATTTTATGCACAGTTTTTAACAGTTTTAGCAATTTTATAGAAAAAAATGTGAGGGTATGACTATTCACGAAAATTTATGAATAATTAAAAAGAATTGCCCCCAATGCGGGAATGAATGCAGAATGATTGTACAAAAATTTAAAGAGGCAAAGAAGAAAGTGGACTTCTCTGGATGTGTGCAGCAAGCGGCAGCTAACGATCTGACAGGTTTACCAGCGGGGAATCAGCTTCCTGATCCTGATCTAGCGTCGTCTGTGCTCAAACTGGATAGTGGTATTGCTGCCAATATTTCTAGCGAGTCGCTCGCAGCATTTCGGAGGATGGTCATCAAGTTCTTGGATAGGGTTCAGGGCTCAGCCCGCCTCCTAGATGATTAGATGATAACGCCTTGCTGAGAGGTGGAGGTACGCTCTCTTCATGTGGATCCGCTCTCAGAAACAACTGAATCACTCTTGAACTTGGTCGGATCGCCAAGGAAAGATTAGCTCACGATGAATCTTGAGACTGGTTGTTTGCGAAATGCATCGCTTTTTGCAAAGAGGCTAGCTCAGCGTGGCGAATGAAGAACTATTTTAAAATCTTTCCTGATTCGCTCATTGACTGCTCTTGGTGAGGAGACATCTTTTATACTGAGGATGACTGATGGCTGATGATTTGTTCAAGAAGTATGACTTGAACATCATCCTGAATAATGGAAAGGAATTCTTGGTCCGTTGGAGGTTCAAGGTGCCATTAGGGAATCTAACCCGTTGTTTCTTTGTGGGGAGGCTTCAACGCTTCAGCTTTTGTAACCGGGGATTGCGGATAAAGCAAGTGAATGCAATCCCATCCACGTCAATGCTTACTAGCTCATTTATTGGAGGATTGATCTTCACCGTACAATTATCATGACTGTACATGGAGAGATCTTATCTGCGATGATCAAATTCAAAACATGAAATGTTTGATCATGGTTGAACTTTGGATTTACAGTCGAGAGCCAGATGGGCGTAAATGTCGTTGTCACATGGAATGAGAACACATTATGTTTACTGGAGTCCCTGAAGGACACGTATCCATCATTGTTATGTTTCTTCACCAAGATAAGGAATGGTTTGCAAAGGGCACTTGGTGATAGTAATGTCTTGATAGTAAAATTTCCTAAGGAGGATCGTTGAAGAGCTGATAGAAGGAGTGTTCCTCTGCACCTGCTTCAACGTTGATCTGAAGGCGAGGAGAGGATGGACGAAACGAGCTCTCTATGGCGAATTACCGCTCCCTATGTCTTACCCCCGGTGAAAATGTGCTCGATTATTGACCTTTTCTGGTTGTCATTCACTTGCTTGCCCCCCCTAGTTTACAAGTCTCATTGTACCTGAAATAAAGAGGCAATTAAACAGTAAGTCTAGAGGGAAGGATATCCCAAAGCTCTGAATTAAAATAGAAATATTGAAAAGAACACGTGGGTTGCCTCCCACGAAGCGCCCTTGTGCGATGCTTCCTTTCTCGCCTTAGTTCTATAGGTAAGAGGAAAAGAAATGAATCAGTAACATCTAAATCATGAATAGATTAAGATAAGGATCATGGAAAAATTACAGACATAACAAAATCACAAAAAAAATGAGGAAATAATTGCAAACATGGAAGAATTGCGGAGAAAATTACAAACATGGAAAAAATGTCGAAATCATTGCACACGTGGAAAAATTGTGGAGAAATGTGACATGTGGAAAAATTGCAAAAACATTTGACACATGTGGAAAAAATTGAGAAAAAAAATTGACACGTGGAAAAAATTATAGAGAAATTTTGGAAGCATGAAAAAATTGCGGAAAATTGTACTGGTGAAAGATTGCGGATATTGAAAATTCGTGGAAAAAATTGCAAACATGGAGATGCTGCCAAAAACTTGCAAATAAGGGGAAATTGCAACATGGAGACATTGCCAAATACTTGCAAATAAGGGGAAATTGCGAAAAAATTGCAAATGTGAGAAATTTACGAAAAAATTTGCCAATGTGGAGATTTTGCGGAAAAGGATTTTCACTGTGGAAAGTTTGCGGAAAAAGATTTTCAATGTGGAAAGTTTGCGGAAAAAAATTGTAAATGTGGAAGAATCATGGAAAAATTTGTAAACAGGACAAATTTGTGGAAAATTCTATAAATGTAGAAAATTTGAGGAAAAAAAACTTGTAAATGTGGAAGAATTTGCGAAGAAATTGTAAACATGGGAAAACAATTGTAAATGTAGAAAAGTTGCAAAATCAGTTGTAAGTGTGGAAAAATTGAGAAATCAGTTGTGGCTGAAGTGAAACACAATCACAATATACGCATTTAAATATGATGCATATGTTGGGGTGACACCAACTATTTCTATTCTGGGTGGAAGGCTCCCAGATGATACCATAGAAATGGTCCCTCAGTAAATGGATACGTGATTGCCCGTCGAACCATCAAAAGTGCTAGGCGTTCACCCATTTAGGGGTTCGAGTCCGAGTTTGGGGTTCGTGAAAACTACCCAGGAAACATGTCCCAGGGCCTCACTACTAACCTCCTAATCTTATTTGGAAAAGGCCCGGCAGTCGGGCATTATGCGTGAAATGCGTATGAATGACACTTTATCAAAGCGAGTAACATATAGCAACAAATCATGTATAAACAATTTAGCAAAGCGAATAAAAGCAATTAATCATGCATAAAGAATCATGTGATAATACAACAATTTATCATATCAATCAAATACATGAAAAACAAATAATCATGTACAAGAATCATATGAAAAACAAACACCTCAAAAAAAGCCGGCTTCGACCCTATTCGTCCCTAGTGAAGTCACCAAACTATCGCATCACCTTTTTGGATTTTTTCCTAATGCGACGCGGGTTTAGGACTGGATGTGAGATGAAATCGGACTCATCTCACATAATGCATATGAAGTCACCACCCTATTTTGTTTCTAGGTTTAGGGAACCTATTGTCATGGCATAAAAATAAAAACTAAGGCACAATGGGTCTGAACCCGAGAATAGTGGTTCGGGGTCGTATTATGGACTTAGGAAGGTGTTAGGCACCCGAGTCACATCCTAAAAAGGTTACCGGTAAAAGAGGTGTTTAAAATTGTGTTTGAAAAATAAAAATGTCCTAAATTATGTGATCATGCCCAATGGAACGTTGGATGGGCATAAAGGAGAGTCAAACGCATATTAATTGCAGCACGAACGGGATATTTTTGACTCGAGCTACGGACTCGCTTGAAACGAAAATAAACCAAAACCGAAAAGACCAAAAGGTGCAGAAAAATAAGAAAAAATAAATAGTAGACAATGAATACAAAAAAAGTTTGATTTAAGGTCCGAATTTATTTGCTCGGGATCCTTAAAAGTTCGAACGAAAAATAAATGTTATAGCAAAGTAAATTGAATAAAACAAAATGAGATGGCCCGAACAAAAATAATAGTAGATAATTATCAACTAAAGAAAGAAAGCGTTCGATCCATGGTCCGAGGAAATTTATTCGGGACCGATAGAAGTCCGAACGAAAAGACAGTAAAAATACAAAAAAACTGAAATGACACGAAATGGTACTAAATATTAAAATAAATAGGCAAAGATCGAAAATTGATAGAATTTCAATTTAAATGGGCTAATAATGCGATGAACAGAAAAAGTACGAAAAATGCGTCAAAAATCGGGTTAGCAACACTTTGGTTGTGAGGAGATTGAAGACGAAGAAGGAGCGTGTGAGAGAGAAAGTGGCTAACATCTGACATAAATGGCGCAGCCTTTAATTAATTAGGGTTGCTTTCTTGTCTAGCGAAGTCGACGTGGCGCCTTGGGCTTCGAGGAACAACGGGCTCGCGCGTATCCCAACTACCTAAAAAACACCTTTTAAATTTTGAAAAAGGAGGTAGTTAGAAAGGATGAAGACAAAAAGAGATAATAAAGGGGTTAATATTAATAATAGGGAATAAAATCATCTTGGAAAAGGGAAAGGTCAAAGATTAAAGGAGATAAATAAGGGATAAAATACAAGGAAATAAAATCAAAGGGAAATCTACTTAAATAAAATAAAAATATAACTAGTAAAAAGAGATAGAGATGAAAAAGATAAGGGAAAGAGAAAGAGTTGGAACGGCATAAGAGATGCCTCTAGTGCGGCTTGTTTAATCGTCGGGGTCTCGACGTGTTCTAGCAACCTAGGTCTCGACAGGTGGAGGATCCACCATCATTTCTTCGACAGTCGAGGGCTTGAATCCTTCATAGAAGGGCTTCAGCCTGTGGCCGTTTACTTTGAAAATTGTTCCTATGTCCGGATTCTGGATCTCGATTGCACCATGAGCGAAAATTGTCGTGATCACGAAAGGTCCATACCATTTGGACTTGAGTTTCCCTGCAAACAGACGCAAAAGTGAGTTGTACAATAACACTTTTTGTCCAATGAAGAGAGTTATAAGATGAAGGTGCCTATCATGATAGGCCTTTGTCTTGCCCTTGTAAAGCCGAGTATTCTCATAAGCATCATCCCTCAATTCTTCTAATTCCTGGATTTGCATGCGTCGGTTCTGACCGGCATGCCCATGATCCATGTTGACTTTCCGGATGGCCCAAAATGCTTTGTACTCTATCTCAACTGGAAGATGACATGGTTTGTCGTATACAAGTCTGTAGGTTGTCATGCCAATCGGGGTCTTGAAAGATGTTCTATAGACCCATAAGGCATCAATTAGCTTCAGACTCCAATCCTTGCGGGATTGGTTGATCATCTTTTCCAATATAGACTTGATTTCTCGGTTAGACACCTCAGCCTGGCCATTCGTTTGAGGATGATAAGCCGTGGAGGTTCTATGATCGACTCCATACTTGGTGAGAAGGGATGATACTACCCGGTTGCAAAAATGGGTGCCATGATCACTGACCAGCACACGAGGTGTACCAAACCTGTTGAAGATGTGGGTGCGTAGGAAGTTCACTACCACCTTGGAGTCATCGGTCCGAGTTGCCTTGGCCTCAATCCACTTTGAAACATAATCTACGGCGAGAAGAATGTAGATATTGCCGAAGGAATTGGGGAATGGGCCCATGAAATCGATACCCCAAATGTCAAAAATTTCGCAAGGAATGATGTTTGTCAGGGGCATCTGGTTCCTGACCCTAATATTCCCAGTGGCTTGACATCGGGGCATGAAGCACAAAATAGATAACTGTCATTGAAGATGGATGGCCAGTAGAGACCGACTTCTAAGACTTTGAGAGCAGTTTTCTTGGACGCGAAGTCTACTCCTTCAATGGCTGAATGGAAAAATTTTAGGATCAATGGCACCTCATCCATAGTCATGCAACGGCGGATGATCTGGTCCGAACAAAGCTTCCATAAATATGGGCTATCCCAAATGTAGTATTTGGATTGCCTCCGGATTCTGTTGCATTCGGAGGGGGAAGCGTCTGCGGGGTAGATACCAGTAGCACAAAAATTGGCGATGTTAGAGAACCAAGGAAACTGAATGGCATGGGGAAGACACAATTGCTCATCTGGGAAGGTATCTCTGATGGGTACAAGTGAATCATCTGGTTGAGTTGAAAGCCTACTCAAATGGTCAGCCACGGAGTTTTCTGATCCCTTTTTATCACTGATCGAGATGTCGAACTCTTGAAGTAACAAGATCCAGCAGATAAGACGGGGTTTGGCATCCGCTTTCTTCAGCAAACATTTCAAGGCGGAGTGGTCTGAATAAATGATTACATGCGTTCCCAAGAGATATTGTCTGAAGTTATCCAGGGCATAAACAATGGCAAGTAGTTCCTTCTCCGTGGTGGTATAATTTTGTTGAGCTGGATCAAGCAACTTAGACGCATAATAAATGACATAAGTCTCTAATTCTTTCTTCTAGCCTAGAATAGCGTCGAGGGCTTGATTACTTGCATCACACATGATCTTGAAAGGCAAAGACCAATCGGGGGCACGAATGATAGGAGCTGAAATAAGTCTGCTCTTGAGGGTGTCGAAGGAAACTTGACAATTCTCATCAAATTCAAAAGTAACATCTTTCTAGAGCAGACGGCACATGGATTGAGCGATTTTAGAGAAATCCTTGCTAAACCTTGTATAAAAATCGGCTTGCCCTAGAAAAGAACACACGTGGCAAACACTAGCGGGGTAGGGTAAGGATTCAATTACTTCAATCTTGGCCTTGTCTACTTCAATCCCTTTGCTCGAGACAATATGGCCTAAAATGAGGCATCGATCCACCATGAAGTGGCATTTCTTGAAGTTCAAAATGAGATTGGTCTCGATGCATCGCTCCAAACACTTTTTCAATTTACACAAACATTCCGAGAAAGAGTTACCATAAATCATGAAGTCATCCATGAAGACCTCAATACCATTTTCAACCAATTAGGAAAAGATGCTCACCATGCAGCATTGAAAGGTGGCGGGGGCATTACATAAGCCGTAAGGCATACGTCTGTAGGCAAAAGTACCAAAAGGGCACGTGAAAGTAGTATTTTCTTGGTCTTCGGGGGCAACTAGGATTTGATGGAAACCGGAGTATCCATCTAGACAGCAGTAGTGAGTCTTGCCCGCGAGGCGCTCCAACATCTAGTCTATGAAAGGAAGAGGAAAGTGATCCTTTCTGGTGGGAACGTTCACACGACGATAATCAATGCAAACTCGCCACCCATTCTGAATCTTGGTGGGAATAGATTCACCATCTTGCCCAATAGTAATGGTGATACCAGTTTTCTTAGGCACGAATTGTATCGGACTAACCCACGGGCTATCAGAGATGGGGTAGATCACGCCCGCGTCTAGCAACTTCAGCACTTCTTTTCTCACCACCACCATCATAGGTGGATTCAATCTACGCTGTGACTGACGTATTGTCTTGCTGGCGTCTTCCAAATGAATTCGGTGAGTACATAAGGCTAGTGACAAGCCCTTGATGTCGGCGATAGTCCAGCCTATGGCTTGTCTAAATTCCTTCAACAAGGAAATCAGCTCAAACTCTTCATAATCGTTGAGCTTGTTAGAGATGATGACGGGAAGAGAGTCATTGAGGCCGAGATAGGCATATTTGAGATGGGAGGGCAATGGTTTCAGTTCGAGGGCAGGAGCTTGATCAATAGGCGGAGATAGCTTAACATGATCTGAACAAATGGGGGATACGACTGCGGGTTCATATGGGACAATGGCACACTCTTCTAGGGCTGTGACAACAGAATCCATCTCAGGAGGAGTGACAAGTTTCAAGGCCTTGACATCTAGGAGAGGTGGTGTGAGACTCCTATCAAGGGCAAATTGCAAGGGGTCAGTAAAGTCTAATTCAGCAATTTGCTCAACAGAAGGGTCAATCAAATCAACATAATTAACACTAGAAAATTCAAAAGGATATCGCATGGATTCTAGCATGTTGAATTTCATGATCTCTCCATCAAATTTGAGGGAGATGGTTGCCTCATGAACATCAATCTTGGCTCTGGCAGTGGCTAGAAATGGACGCCCTAGAAGTACATCTGAAGACTTGGTTGAGTCTTCGTTCTCCATGGCGATGACATAGAAATCTGCTGGGAATAAAAATTTGCCCACTTGGACCAAGACATCTTCGATAATCCCCTTGGGGTAGACAATAGAACGATCGGCAAGTTGAATGGCAAGTCTGGTAGGTTTAAAGGGTTCGAGTCCAAGACTGTTGTAGATGATCAAGGGCATGACATTAATGCATGCTCCTAAGTCACACATGGCCTTGCCAATGTCGACGGTGCCAATCTTGCAGGGAATAATGAACATTCCTTGATCTTTGCACTTGGGAGGAATCTTCCCTTATATGCAGGCAGAAGCATTAACCCCTACACTGATCTTGTTAACACCGGTCAATTTACACTTGTTTGTGTATAATTGTTTCAAGAACTTGGCATATCTAGGCACGTTCTTGACTGCCTGCAGGAGTGGGATGTTGACAATCACCTTGCTAAATATATCAAAGATCTCGCGGTCTTCCGTTTCTTTCTTTGACTTGATCAATCTTTGGGGGAAAGGAGGCTCGAGGATCTTCTGAATATACTCTTGGGTAAACTCAGGTGGGTTTGGATCATTCCTTGGCGATCCCCTTGGGGAGCGGATTCTGTCTTCCATGACCTCTACAAACTTGGGCACTTTCGGACTTTTTACCTTGGGCTTGAGTTCAGATTCTGGTGAATTTCCAATGTCGAGGGCAGGATGTGGTGGAGGGGTCAAGGTCGTGCCACTTCGAAGAGTTACAGCACATACGTTGTGCTTTAGATTGGTTCTGTCTAAGGTGGGAATCTTCCTTAGTTTTTCAGTTCTTTCATCTCCGCTATCATGATGCGCATCTTCTTCTCAAGGTCCTCGATCTTCTTTTGATGTTCGGGGTCAGGACCTGGTGCTGGAATTGGGGGCACTACAAAATTCTGATCTTTAGGCGGCTGGCGTTGATATTGATTGTATGTTGGTCGGGGCCTGAAGTGCTGCATATTGAGAGGAGGGGGGTGATTTCCATAGGGATGTTGTTGTTGTTGGCTAAGGCCGGACGACTGAGGATTAGGAACCCATCCTGGATTTTGTTGCTTCCAGCCTTGGTTATAGTTTTGACCGTAAGGGGTCTGGATGTACTAGCCAGCGGCATTTACTTGGATTTCATCTGGAATATGAGGACAGGCCTCTGTGGTATGATCCACAAAGTTACAAATTTGGCAGGCCTTGACTGGTGTAGGTTTTCGGGCCATGAAATTCTGGAACAACCCTGTAAGGGCGGTCAGTTGATTTTGTAATATTGCCACTTGGACGTCTTGGCCTCCATTGTTGCCAACCTCAGGTGTGGCATTCTTGGCCATGAGTTCTATGGTGGCCTTGGCAGTGGCTGGTGTGAGAGCAGTACAGGAACCGTTAGCGGCAGCGTTAAGTAGGGTCTTGTCATGAGCTTTAAGGCCTTCGCAAAAGTACTGGATAAGGGCATGCTCACTAAGGTTGTGCGAGGGGCACATGGATTGCATTTTCTGGAATCTTTCATAGTACTGGGCAAAATCTTCTACCTTTCTCTGGATAATGGACACGAGTTGCTTGCGTGTGGTGTTGGCTATTGATGCTGGATAATATTTTTCAGTGAAGATCTTAGACATCTCCGCCCAAGAATGGATGAATCTCGGCGTGATAAGATTCAGACTTCTGGAGAATCGGGGGTGTGGATTATGGCCGCTCTGAGTTACTGTAGTCGTCGTCGGGTATACCTGCAAAGCGCCGGAGGGAGGGCTCCGGCGTAGACACTCCGATGCTTAAGTTAGTAAAGTTGTTCCAAAAATGGCAGAGGTTCCAGTAGCGATCATAGGCTTACCTCTCGACTCGAATGGTGGGGTATTTATAGGCGCCGAGGAGGGCGTTACCTCTAGGGGGTAGGCGTTATCTAGGGAAGATAACGCCTCGAGTGACGTCATGGCTGACCTGGGATGGGATAACGCCGTGCGTGTGGGTGGATGGCGCGTGAGATCCCCCCCTCCCCCGCGCTGATGTCGACCATCCCAGGGTTCCTTGCTGGATAAGGGGCGGCAACCTTGGTGACAGACGCCCAATAGGGGCTACAGTGTTCCGGCCTTAACGCTGAGGTAGGGACGGAAAGACCCCTGAAATTGCCTCTATTGTTATCACAAACCCAACTGAAAATGAGCATGAGTGTTTACCAAGGGTTATCACTTTAGCTTGCCTCCAAACCGTGCGGGCCGGTCCTCAAGTTAACGGGTGGCTCAGTCATCGAGGAGCACGTCTTTTCACTGCCTTTTCTCGAGGCTTATAAATTTGAACTCCCATCGTGCAAATTTCACATCTTTTTAGCACTTCTTCTTAGCATTTTCATCATGGACAGTCTCACCAAGAACTTCTTGATTTCCAAAACCCACACTCTGAAAAACCTCAACGACGGTGATGTCGGCTTTCTAGAGAATGTGCTGATCAAGACTTCTGAGGACGTCCTAGAGCTTCAAGGGATGCTGACTCCTCTTTGGTCCAGGCTTGGTGCGGCTTCTCTGGAGGATTTCAGTCCTCTAGAGAATGTGTCCAAGTTGGCTGCTACTGTCTCCCGCATCGAGGTAGTGATCACCATGCCGCAGCAGAGGAAGGACCTGCTGAACTGTTGCTTAAAGGGCTTGAGAGTTTCCTCCTCCGACCTGACCTCTGTGGCGGATGCCTTGAGGGATGTCCCCACTCTGCCAGAGGATGACAATGCTGGGTCCCAGGCTTGACCGTCGATCGTCGCCATCCTATCTTTTTCTTTTCTTTGCATGGATGTATACCCGGGCCATTAGACCATAAATAAATAAAATGTATTTTCCTTATCTGAGTTGCAATTTCTTTTCGCAATGTGCCAGTTGACATTTCAGTTGAGTGCCACATCAGCCCAACTAAAAATGAGTCCACCATTGGTTGGACTTCTGTAGCGCTTGTTCTTCTTTGTTCGCCAGGTGGCGAAGGTTACTCTCGCGAACCGTTCTACTTTAATTTCACGCCGCTTCCTCAGTATCAACTGATTGGGCGGTTTTTTAGCGTCTCTTGATCAGTGAGAAATTTCGACGGGCATGATCAGAGTATCCGATTCTGTAATTAAGATCGTCCTTCACGAAGCGCATTGATTTCTCTCAAAGATTATGCAAAGAAAGGGGGGAAAGCCTCTTCGCTTTGACTATTTAATGGAGTTCTTTCTTCTTTTTCTTGTTCATCTTCTTCTTCATATTTCTCCATTGAGATTGCTTAAGATTCCATGGCTGATTTGTATTTTATGGATGTCATTGAGCGCGAGTCTCCACCGACTCCTCCGACTTCGCCAGATTCCAATGATCCCCCTTCACCGTGTTTGAAAAGGTGACCTGCCCGGTGCAAGGGTTGTAAGAGTCCAAAGAGGAAGGCCTTCGAGGCAGCCAACGTGCCTTTTGATCTCTATGTCCCTACCGTTCGGAGGGGTGATCAACTGTTTCCTCACATAAGTCGTTTCATGGAAGGGGGTTCCTCCAGCGACATCATTGTCAAGTTAGCGGCTCCCGCCACTAAGAGGGAGTCAAGTCCGCCAAAGCCTGGTCGAGAGAAAATGGCTGATGAGCTTTTCCCTTTCGCTTACGAAGAGTTTCCGTCTTCGGATGGAGATAACTCCTACTGGCCCGACGAGGATTAATCTTTACATGCCATGCACGTTGTAGATGTCGTATGGCTTATCATGAATAAAATAACGTTTTTGGTTCTTGCTTTCTCACTATTATACTCCGCGTTAACTTCTACAACCTTTAGATAGTTAACGTTGAGCGATGAGTTATCGCTCGAGGCAACCATTCATCACTTTACAACCACTAACCGCTTTCCTTCAAGGATATAAATGCTTAGCTATAAGTATTCCTCTGAGGTCATTCCACATGTTGTTTTCTACTTTACGCGTGTCTTGTTCTCACAGGTCTCTCAATCACTGAGTTTTGACCTTTAAAAGGAAATAACTGCTTTCTTTTCACACTTTTGCTCGCGCTTCGAAATTTTCTCTAACATTCTCTTTCTCTGCTTCTTCTTTTGCTCGAAGGAAGTTTCTTCAACCGTTCGTTCGCACCGGCAGTTCATTCATAGCCTTCTCCTTCAAGGTATTTTGCTCCTTTTTCATTCTGATTTTTATTTTACTGGTTCGCCATGAGTCATACTAGAGCTACCAGGGGTCTTCAGAGACCTTTAGATCCAGAAATTGAAAGAACACCCAGTATTTTCTCGTGTTTGACGGTTCTGAACGCCGAATTAGAGGGTCACGGTGTCTTCTTTCCCCCTAAATATTCCCCTTTCATTCCCGAGGACGGTCAGCAGCTTCACGATCCGTTGTGGGGAAAGTATAGAATGGTTTACTTTAAGATGTTCCTTTATGGCTTTCGTCTCCCACTTCATACCTCTGTAGAGAAATTGCTACACCAATATGATCTTAATCCCGCCCAGATAACTCCTTCTTCTTGGTGTGGGATTTATACTTTCCTTCGCGCTTGTGAGATGAAGGGTATCTTCACTCCATCCGCCAATTTAATCTGCAAGTTCTTTAGCTTGAGTTGTCGTAACTGTCTGATCGATATCATCCCGAGGTGGAATGACGCGTTAGTGCAGTTATTCTGGCAGAAGTTTCAGGGCTTTGAGGAGATTATGACTGACTTGAAGAGCGGTTTCTTCGCTCTCGAACTGCCTTCTCGTTTGTGGCGTGGTGGCTTCAATCGAGAAATTACTAGTGTCGTCTGGGAAAATCCAGTAGTGTTGTCTAGGGGTGAGTTGTCTCATGTTAACGCCTTGCTAGAGATAAACATCTCTTTCCAAATTCAAGGATTCACTTTGTACAGGAGTTTGGAAGAGTGCGTTATAGGTGAATTTTCCTCTTCCCCCATTATTGCTTCGATTCGCTTGTTGTTCTAACACTTTTCCTTGGCAGAGAACACTAAGGGTCAGTCTTTTGGGGAAATGACGCTCCTTTGAACGTGGTACCGCTCCAAACGCTGCCAGCTTCTCTACCACCCGAGGGTCCCAGCAATCAGAGTGCCCAAAGTGCTCCGCAGAAGAAAATGAGAACTAAGACAATCGCAGGGGGAGGGCGCGGTATCTCTGCTTGAGCCTCTCATTTCCTTGACAATTGGACACCGGTCCGGGGCAGAGGAATAAATTTGAGTCGACCCGTTACTAGGATAACTGACAGTGACAGCGAGGATATGGATATCGAGACAGAGCTTAGCCATGCTTCCTCGACTCAACGAAAGAAACTCAGAGTAGAGAAAGACAATCTAGCCGCTGGGATTTCTTCAAAAAAGGTTGACGAGGTCCCTATCATGGGGGTTGATGCGTCTACGGTGGTGAGCACATCTCAAACGACAAGAGTGACTGAGGCGTCAACAAGAATTAATGAGGCATCAACTGTCTTCCCCCCTAAGGTTATTGAAGAAGAAAATTGTGTTGCCCAAGCGCACTTCCGGACACACCGACTGGGGGTCCACAACCATTATTCTTTACTTCTATTTCAGGTGTCGACGATTCTGTCAAGGGCCTTAGGGTCCTCAAGGGGTTCCTTCTTATCGATTGGATTTATCAACCTTTGGCACTAGCGGGCTTCGTGCCTTGGGGGTGTCAAACCCGTTATCGCGAGACCAACCATTGGCCTTCCTGGTATGCAAAATATTTAGCTCGCCTAAGGATAAAGAAGAGTTGTTGCGGCTTCCCCCCGATATTCAGCACGCACGTGTTCTGAATGATGCACTGGCCGGCTTCCGCCAAGTGCATTACTTTCTTGAGGGTCACGGTGACAAGCTTCGAGGTTCGCCTGACTCGAAGGGGAAATTGGATGCCGCTTTAACCAGAGTGAAGGAGTTAACGCGGCTTCAAAATCGTACCTTGGCAGAGCTGAATGATTATCGCGCCGAACTTGCAAGGGAGAAGTCTAAGGGGAAAGCCAAGGTTGAGTTGCTAGAGGCAGAGCTGGTGTCGGCTGACAAGAGAAATTTTCTTCTTCGTGAAGAGATATCGGCTTGTAACGCGGATCTGGCGAAGGTGCCCTTAAAGATAAACTGGTGGAAGAAGAGAGCCATACGGGCCTTTGTCGCTGGATTCACGGACTACTATCACAGTGGGTCTTTCGATCCTGCTAAAATAGCCGATTATGCCTCTGAAAAAATGAACAAAATAGACGTGAGTGAAGAAGGTTTTCTTTCTTCAGGAGAGTTAATCGTTGCGCCGAGTTATCTTGGTTTCCACGTTATCTATCTTATCTGAGTTTGAAAAGCGATCCTCTTTTTTAGAGCATTTAATGCTCGGGATTCCCTCATTAATAAGAGAGAGAAGTCGTGATGGCTAGAATACACGTGTCTATTCGCGGAGGCACTACGGGTTGGCGCGCCCAAGAAATTGGCGAGATTGAAGCGTCTTCTCACTTCTCTAGAATCATACTCATTTCTTGTGTCTTTTCCTTGTAACGCATCACACACGCGACGACTGTTATGACAGTCATTTTGTCTAACTGCTAGGGTTATAAAACCCAACATGTTTCTTTTTCCCTCTTTTGTCATTCTTTTTTCGCTTCACCCTCTTGAGCCGACTTGCACTTCTTCCTTCCATTGTTTGGGCGTTACGAGTATCTCTCCAGAAAGGTATTTCTATCCTCATCTGTCATTTTCTCCATCTTTTCTTTATTTTTTACCATGGCTAGAACTCATTCCAAGTCTGTTGAAGAGGAAAAAATTGAAAACATTGTCACCACCATCTCCTCTCCAGCCATACTTCAAGACCATTTAACCAAATATAATTCCCATATCCCTGAGGATTGTAAGGTTTCTGTTGCATCTGATTCACTCTGCCTTAATAGTGTGATGCCTGGCAACAGTAGGCTTTTGTATGCCAAGATGTTTGGCTATGGCTTCAAACTTCCTCTTAATTCTTTCGTTGAAAGTCTACTTGTTGCTCTGGATGTGAATCCCATCCAGTTAACTCCTAATGCGTACTGTTGCATTTAAGCATTTTTTGAACTTTGTAAATACAAAGGGATTGACTCTCCTTCCCTTTTATTACTTAAATCATTTTTCTAATTGTATAGCCGTAGGGGTGTGATAGCGATATCACCCCATTGTGATGATGACTCTCTTAAACCCTTCACCTGGAAACTCCTGCACCTTGAGTCTTCCATTGAAGATTGGAAAAAAAAGTTCTTTGTAGTCGAACTGCCTAACCCCCGGTGGCGGACCGGTTTTAACCATAATATCAGAGATAGTGCCTGGGGTTGATGGCCGACTCTTCTTCAACCTGAGTTAGGCTGGCTCAACACACTGCTCAAGTTGAACGTTAGCGTTCACACTCACAATTTGGCATGCGGGACTGATATTAAAGCATGTGTTGAGAGTGAGTGTTGTGTCATTTTCTTCGCTATTTTAGGCGATACTAACGCTAACGTTACGTCGTGATTGTGCCGTTCCCGATCCTGGTTGGAAACCTGAGAGCGTTAGGAGATGAGAGAAGAGGGCTCTAAGGAGGAAAGAAAAAGAGGAAACTGTTGCCGCTGCTGTTGTTAATCCAGTTGCATCATCTACCACAACTGTAGATCCTATGCAGACATCTCCTTCCTCGGTTAGTGAGGGGGCTGCTACTATTCCGGTTGTATCTGTTGTCGTCGCTTCTGTTCAACCGTCTTCTTCACGGGCTCCCCCAAAGAAGAAAAAGAAAAAGACAGTACGTGTTGCCGCCCTTACTCTTTCTTCAAACCCGGCAGCTTCTTTTGTGGTCTCGGTTAACAATACTGTTGTTGTATGTGTTTCTTCTATGACCGCGTTATCTCAATCATTGCTTCTTAATGCTCTTTGGCATTTTTTTTCATTTTCTTATTCTTCTTAATGTTTCTCTCAGCAAGATACTGTTGTTGCCTCTTCCTAGTTACCGCCGCCGGATGACATGGACTTAGGCCATATACTTCGACGTTCTGGCAAGAGGCAGCGACTTGACGGGGAACACACAAGTTTGCCAGTAGGTCTCATCGTTAATGAAGGGGACAACGCTACCATTTTTACTTCGATGTCGCTTCTTGACGGTCAGTCTTCTAACCCTTTGGGGACTATGGGTGTTTCCGGGTCTTTTGATGCTTCGCCCAATTCTCTTAGCCCCTCACTTCCTCCTTCCTATTCTACTGTCCTGGGCTTCACTGATGACTTTACGGGGGTCGGTTTTCTGCCCTTTCAACCTCACGGTTCTTTTGGGCTTCATGGAGGCACTTCTTCCAATCAACCTCTATCTCCGCCTACCCTGTACTTTGTTCCTTCCAGTGCCTCGATGTATCATCCTGGTAGTGATACTACGCCCCATCTCATGGTCGATCTAAGTTCGTTGGGCAAGTCTGGTCCCGTTACCCATCAGGTTGACTTGAGTAACTTGCGCAGAGTTGGGTTCGCGGCCGCTGGGGGAGACAGTTCTGCGGGGATTTCCTCTTTCCTTAGCCGCTCATGCATTGACGTCCCCCGAGGAGAAAGAGGCGCTTCTTTCTCGGCCTGTTGACGAGCAGATGGCCTTTCTGCGTTCCACCTTGTTCTCCGATTTCTCTCATTTTCATTACTGGTCCCAGTATATGTCACAGAAGGTCGCCTCTCTTACCTCCATCTCAGATGGGCTTACTGCCGCTCGCCGTGAGCTTTCTGATGAGCTCGATAAGGAGTGAAAAGAAAGGAAGAAACTGTCAGGGGAATGTCAAAGGTTGGTGATAGCCTTGGCAGCGGCCAAGAAAGACTTGAAGGTGGCTGGGGAGCAAGAAGCTGCTAAGGTGTCTGATCTTGAGGCTGCTCTAAGGGCGGAGAGAGCTGCAAAGGCGGCATTACAAGAGGAAAAAATCGTGTTAGAGAAAGAGTCATCCGAGAAGGGCAAGTGGTACATTAAGAATACGGCCTGCATCATGTCTGACTGCTTCGTGGATATTCACGGAGAGGATGTGTATGACGCTGAGGCTCTTATTGACGCTTTTCAGATGAGATCAAGGGATCTTACAGATGAGCACTTTTGCTGAGAGAGGATGGGGGGTAACGAAGGGCACGGGGACAGCGAGGTTGTCGCGCAATAGGCGCTTTTATCGCCCTTTTTGGATATCGGGTATCACCCATTTTTGTTGTTCATTCTTGAGGGTTTTTACCTTTCATAGCCCCTTGCGGGTTTCTTGAACAGTTATCGCATATATATACATATTATTTCTTTTCGTAACTGATCCCTTTCCCATCATCTCCTTTTCCTGAGCTCCCATGATAAGATAGTTATCGCGGTGAGATAATGCAATTCCGTCAGAAAGTGAGATAACCATGGCATCGCCATATAATCTGTAAGATCACAAACGCTGATAGCAAATACTACATCGGACAACGCGACATGCCTTAATCATGCGCATTTCAATGTCGGTGTAGAATAACGCTGCTTAGCAGATAGCTTCAGAAGTAGAACTCACAGGAATGACTTATAATCAATATTATCCACGACGCGTGGCGTATACTCGTACGCGCCTTCGAAGCGGCAGTATCCTTCCGGAGGCGTTACACCACTGAAGAGATAACTCAATCGATAAGACTTCGTCTAGGATGAACATTTTTATAATGACATCGAGCTGACGCAGATACTCTCGACCAGTCTATATAGATGAAGAACTCTATATAGATAAGCGCGGATTTATCCCTTTCCGCAAGAATAGATATCCAAGGGGTGACCAAACGCATGCGTTCCCCTGACTGTATTTCCCAAAATGAGGCGGCAAGAATGTTGGTCGTTGATCATGTACTTGTCGCAATGACAGGCCACCTGATGCTATCGCTTATTCGGGCGTCAATCTCCCCCTCGTTTCCACAATATCCTGTGCATTCTCAGTTGATGCTTTAGAGCATTAATCAAAATATTGCGCGATAATTAAACATTAATTACCGTTTAGGAGCCGTCGCGCCTCCGTATCTGAGTGTCGTTAGCATTATCTGTGTCACTTTCTCAACCAGCCATCTTCACCAGGGATTTCCCATCTGGTTACTCGCTGGGATTTCGCGATTTCTTTCCGCATTTCCAAATTTCCACGGTCGGCCCGGACAATGCCTCGTCTTACTGAGCTGTCTGATCAAGACCAGCCATCACAAGGATAGGACTTTTCACATCTAGGCGTTGACCTCGCATCCCGGAGTCGTGCCTTGTCTCAGTGAGCTATCTGTATTAGCCCGGACATCACAAGGATAGGACTTTTCACTTCCAGGATAGAGTTACTATCTCTCTGGGGCGTGCCACGTCTTTGTGAACCGTCTGTGTTAGCCCAGTTACAAGGATAAGACTTTTCACTCCTAGAGAAGCCGGGACATGCCTCATCTTGGTGGGCGGTCTGTGTTAGCACGGTTGCCACAAGGATAGGAATTTGCACTCCCGGGGGTGTCGGAACATGCCTCGTCTTAGCGGCCCGTCTATGTTAGCGCGGCTGCCCCCAAGGATAGGACTTTTCACTTCTAACACTTATTTTTAGGTATGCTAGGGCGAGCCCTCAACTTAGTGAGTCGTCTGATCAGGACCGGCCATCACAAGGATATGACTTTTCACTCCTGGCACCCTTCTTCATTTATCATCTGCACATAGTCAACAGCCACAAAACAAACAAGAATTTTCTCTATTCAAGTGTTAGCGCACGTTAGGGTTGGCGTTAGCAAAAAGGTGCACAGATATATCAAAATCTAGCATGGTATAATTTCAAACGAGCAATATTCCAAGAGTTAGGTAAGGGAGTATTGTCAAGTGTTTCCAGGTGATATGCTCCCTTTCCGATAACGCGGCTAACGCGGTATGGGTCATCCCAGTTCGGACTGAGTTTCCACATACGCTGTCCGATGGCTCGTTTGTCTCTGAGTACCAGATCGCCTGCTTTTAGCAGTCGTTCTTTGACGCGCCTATTGTGATAACATACCATTTTTTGTTTATAGTGGAGCATTTTTAGAAGAGCTTCCTCAAGCCATTCTAGTAACGCGTCGAGGTTTGCTCGCAACCTCTCCTCGTTCAGTTCCTCCCTAAAGTACGCCACTCGCAGGCTCATAGTACCTATCTCCACCAATGTGACGGCCTTAGTGTCGAAGTCTAATGCGAAAGGCGTTTCTCTAGTGCTGGTTTTAACGGTCATACGGCACGCCCACATCACATACGGTAGCTCATCTACCCACTTCTTTTTGGATCCGTCCAAGTTTTTCTTAATGCCGCTGAGAATGCTCCGATTTGTCACCTCCGCTTGACCATTGGTCTGCGGATGAGCCACGGAAGAGAACTTTGTTCGATCTGGAATTCTGCGCATTGGTCTCTAAAGAATTTGCTGGTGAATTGTGTCCCGTTGTCGCTGACTAACACACGGGGTACACCAAACCGCATGATAACTTGGTGCTTGAAGAAACGCCAATTTTTTTTCGTTGTGATGTTGGAAACCGCTTCCGCTTCTGCCCATTTTGTGAAGTAATCTACCGCCACGACCACAAATTTTAGCTGAGACCTTGCCTTTGGAAACGGTCCTAGGATATCGATCCCCCATTTCACGAAAGGACAAGGGGCCACAATTTTAGAGATTTCTGTGGCGGGCTGCCGAGGAATCTTAGAGGACTCCTGACACTTTTGACAAGTCCGTACATAATCGTGGCAATCTCATCGAATAGTGGGCCAATAGAATCCTGACCTTAAAACTTGCGCGGCCAAGGTGTCGCCTGATGCGTGCATACCGCATATTCCTTCATGGATTTCTCGCAAGGTATGAAGACCTTCTTGTTCTGTTATGCACTTGGCGGCTAGGTGAGAGAAGCATCTCCGAACCAGTTCCCCGTCATAGTAGGTACACCATGTCGTTTGTTTCCGTACTTTCTTTTTCTCGGGGTTATCCACGGGTAACTTCTCGTGTTTTAAGTATTTTATCACGGGGATTCCCTAGTCATTTTCGATTTCTTCAATGCAAAGCAACGCTTGCTCTTCTATGAAGGCAGGTACCGATATTTCTTAGTAGTATACGCCCTTAGGTATGGACGCTTCCGGGTTTTCAGCAAGTTTAGCAAGGTTGTCTGCTTCAGCGTTATCCTCTCGAGGAATGTGCTCAAAGCTAACCTGCATGCCACTTTTCTTTATTTCTAGCAACTCGCGTTTCACTTTAGCGAGGTACCGAACCATGATGGGCTCTCTGGCCTGGGAGTGTCCCAAGACTTGGTCTATTATCAATTTGGAATCTCCACTGATCTTTAGTCATGAGTCTCCCATCATTCTCGTGTCGTGTATGGCCTTAGTGGAAAAGCTTCTTTCTATCCTGAGTCCAGCCAGTAACGCCTCATACTCCACTATGTTATTGGATAACGGTTGCAGTATTCCGATGGCGTATCGTATCTGTATGTCGTGCGGCCCAATGATGAAGATTCCAGCCCCGGCTAGTTCCTGATTCTTGGCCCCATCCACATGGATGACCCACAAGTCAGTGTAGGTTTCAGGGAAGGGGAGGTCCAAGTCATTTTTTTCCTCTTCCGGTAGGTCCGTTAACGGGTCCTCTATAAAGGTGCACTCGGCTATGAAGTCTGCTAGGACTTGGGCTTTCACAGAGGGTCAGTTTTTATATCGTAACCCGTATTGCACAAGTTCGATGGCCCAAATCAACATTCTTCCTGAAGACTCAGGTTTCTGAAATATCCTTTTCAAAGGCTGGTCAGTGAGTATGATGACGGGATGGGCTTGGAAGTATCTGTCCATCTTTCGCGTGGCCTGTATTAGCGCAAACGCTATCTTCTCAATGCGAGCATACCGCAGCTTGGCATCTTTCAAAACATGACTTACGAAGTAGACAGGGCGGTACAGATGGTTATCGTCACGAACGAGGACGACACTAACCACTTCGTCAGCAGCGCGGAGGTATAAACATAGGGTGTCGCCCGGTTTCAGCCTTGTCAACACCAGGCCGGATGATAAATAGGCTTTCAGGCTTGTAAAAGCCTCTTCATATTCCATTGTCCACCCAAAAGGGGCTTTCTTGCGTATAACCTTGAAAAAATGAAGGCATCTCTCGCCCTGTTTGGAGATAAACCGTCTTAGAGCGATAACACACCCTGTTAGTTTCTGTACCTCCTTAAAAGTTCGAGGAGATATCATGTCCTGGATAGCTTTGACCTTCGAGGGGTTGGGCTGGATACCTTTCTGACTAACCACGTAACCCAAAAATTTGCCCGTTTGGAATGCGAACATGCATTTACAGGGGTTCAGCTTCATCTGGTATTCTCTCATCATGTCGAAAACTTCTTTCAAGTCGAGCAAGTGATCCTTGAAGCTTCGGCTTTTGATCAATATGTCGTCAACGTAGGCTTCCATATTCTTTCCAATTTGCTTTTTAAATATTTTATTCGCCATACGTTGGAAGGTCGCTCCAGCGTTCTTCAACCCAAACGGCATCGCCGTGTAGCAATAAGTGGCTTTTGGAGTGATGAAGGCGGTCTTTTCCTCATCCTCGATAGCCATAGGGATTTGATGATATTCGAAGTTGGTGTCTAACGAGCTCAGATATGCGTACCTGGCGGTCTAATCGACTAGCTGGTCGATTCGAGGGAGCGGGTAGCAATCTTTGGGACAAGCATGGTTCAGGTCAGTGAAGTTGATGCACATACACCAGTCTCCATTGGGCTTCGGAACAAGAACTGGGTTAGCTAACCAGGTTAGATATTGGACTTCACGAATGAAGCCTGCGTCTAGGAGTTTCATCACCTCCTTGTCAATAGCTAACGCCTTCTCCGTAGAGAACGCTCTTCGCTTCTATTGGACCGGCTTGACACAGGGGTCGACATTAAGTCGGTGTTCAGCCACTTCTCGCGAAATACCAGGCATATCTGCAGGCTTCCATGCGAACTCTCCTTTACATTTGTTCAATAGTCGAGCTAGTTGGAGGTTTTCCTCTGGACTGAGCTTTTCGCTAACTAGGAAATTTGCCTCATTGATCCCGTTAACTGGTACGGGTACCATCTTGTCCACAGGCTGAGTGTGTTTCTCATTGTTCTGCTCATATGGATCCACTGTGACACACACGTATCTATCACAACTCTTCTGAGTCATGAGTAGGTAACATTCAGCCGCCAATTTCTGGTCGCCTTTGATTGAGACCACTCCATCCCAGGAGGGATACTACATCCTCAAATATTTTTGAGATATCGCTGCCCCGAAACGGTTGAGGAACGGTCACCTAAGTATGGCGTTATAGGGCAAGGTGAGGTCAACGACTAAGAATAACAGCTCCTATGACCGTTTGGACGTGTCTTCTCTAAAGTGCACTGGCAGCATTGTGACTCCGATCACAGGGATCGGGATTCCGTCTACCCCAATTATTGGCTTCTTGCACGGCGTCAGCTCGTTATCAGGGCGTTTCATGAGGTTATAAGCCTCTAACTAAAATAGATTAACCGCGCTTCCGTTATCAACAAGTGTTCTTCTGACCCCGTGGCTACCAATGACAGGCGTAACCACCAGTGCGTCGTTATGTGGGAACACGACGCATTTCTCGTCTTCCTCGGAGAAGGATAACACCATTCGATCCAACGCACTTATTGCTTTACTTTTTATTAACGCACCCCCTCGCTTCCGCTTGTCTCCGACTGTGGGCGTCAACTGTACAGGCTCGTCAAGGTACGGTGTGCCCCCAGCGATAATGTTGATGATGGGAAAATCATCTTCGTCAATCGCAAGCGTTTCCCTACCTCTCCCAGCAGGTGTGTTATCATTTCCCGGAGCGCGAGGAGGTGGTTGTCTGTTGTCAGACGTCCTGTTTGTCGGGTTATTCCTGACTTCTTCTCTTGCCTTAGTGGCAAATTCCCTGAGGTATCCTTCTTCTACCAAGCACTCTATTGCTAGCTTTAATTCTCTACACAAGTCTGTAGAGTGCCCTTTGACTTTATGAAATTTGCAGAAGGCATTTTCCCTTCCTCCTATGACTACTCCTGGCTTGACGGGAGCTGGATAACGGATGGGGAGATTCCGCTGTTCCACAATTGCTAAGATTTCCGCCCTTGGCAATATAAGGGAAGGGAGGTCTGGGTCGTAAATCCGGCCCTTGGGAGGATCTGTCTGCCGCCGAGTAGGGGAATTACCAGATCTTCCCCTTAAAGAGTTGCCTCTTCGTCTGTTGGAGATTTTTAGGATACGATCTTTTTGTTGGGCGTAATCGCCTATAAAACGGTCATCAGGGATCGCGTTACTAGGAACGTTAGGAGCCTGAGGTACGTTTTGTGGCACGTTTCGAGTTTTATCTCTATTTTCTTCTTCCTCCATTCTTGCATAATTATGAGCCTTCAGTCTCAACGCGTCCAAAGTTGCTGAGGGGTCCACCATCAACGTGTCTCGCAATTTCTCATAATGACAGTTCCGCTTCAAGGCTTCCACAGCAAAATCGATGGTAACGTCTGGTGTTAACGACATCTCCAGGTCGAAACGACTGAGAAAATCTTTCAAAGACTCCTGGTGTTTCCTGTGTATGTCGAATAACGCTGCAGTGGATTTTCTGATGGGGACCGCGGTATTGAACTAGCTTCGAAACTTAGACTCCAGCTGCGAGAAGCTGTTAATGGATTTTGCTGGGAGATCCTCGAACCAGAGGCGTGCAACTCCTGCCAATGTCATGAAAAATATTTGGCACAAAGCCGCATCACTGTGAGTTTGGAATTGCACGAAGCCTTTCACCTTGTTAAGGTGAGAAATGGGATCTTTAGTGCCATCGTAAGATTCCATAGGGAGCTTCACATGTCGACTGACCCTGTGGCGCCTTACGCGATGACTGAAGGGGTGGCCTGAGGTGTCGTCTAGGATTTCGCGAGTGTTGCCAGACGGTGACGCTTCCAGGTGACGCCTGCGGTTCTGTGGATCAGGGGTATGATGACGCCTTGGAGATCTGCTATGACTCCTTGGCGAAAGAGTTCGGTATCTTCGGCTACTCAATCTCTCACTGCGCTCGGGGGATACGTCTCTATCCATTTCCTCCCGCCGACCATCCCAACGATCTCTATACTCGTCAAGCCGTCGCTCCTCTTGAGAGACGGGAATTTGTAGCGCATGCGGCACGTAAGGCTCTACTCGTCCATGAGCGAGTTGCACAAAGCTGACTGGTGTAGTTGTCGCGGGCAAGGTCAATGGAATATTTCTACATTGCAGAGGTGATAAGGGTTATTCGGTGACAATAGATGATGTAAAAATAGCCTGGGAAGGAACACTCGATCCGGAACACATCAGGCGTGATTCTTGCAGCAAGCTCGGTCAAGTAATCCAACCGCGAACGAAGGGCAAATATTTTACTCGCGAGGGGGTTGTTTACGCTATCCAACATGAATCCCCTTGGAGGAGGAGTGGAGAAACTGGGTCCCGCCATTTGGGATAGAGGGGTGTTCATCTGGGAAGAAGGCGTTCCTCCTGTTGGTCTAAAAGAGAGATCTGAAGATTCCAAAGCAATCTCCTGCATTGCGATAGAAATTTCAGCAGTGGCGAAAGGAAAAAGTTGTCGGCGAATCGCAAAAGGAATGCTAAAGGACGGAGGTTGTGAGGACTCCGAATCAGAAGCCATAATCCTTCCGATCTTCCAAGAAAGACAGAGCTTGGCTATTAAGGATGCTCACTTAATAAACCAAAGCTCTCAATGAAAGTACTAGTTTGATAAGATTCAGACTTCTGGAGAATCGGGGGTGTGGATTATGGCCGCTCTGAGTTACTGTAGTCGTCATCGGGTATACCTGTAAAGCGCCGAAGGGGGGGCTCCGGCGTAGACACTCCGATGCTTAAGTTAGTAAAGTTGTTCCAAAAATTGCAGAGGTTCCAGTAGCGATCATAGGCTTACATCTCGACTCGAATGGTGGGGTATTTATAGGCGCCGAGGAGGGAGTTACCTCTAGGGGGCAGGCGTTATCTAGGGAAGATAACGCCTTGAGTAACGTCATGGCTGACCTGGGATGGGATAACATCGTGTGTGTGGTGGATGGCGCGTGAGATCCACCCCCCCCCCCCCCGTGCTGATGTTGACCATCCCTGGGTTCCTTGCAGGATAAGGGGCGGCAACCTTGGCGGCAGATGCCCGATAGGGGCTACAGTGTTCCGGCCTTAACGCTGAGGTAGGGACGAAAATACCCCTGAAATTGCCTCTATTGTTATCACGACGGAAGGTCATAGTACCAATTAAGGGCATCATCTTTAAGAGACCACATGAAGGCGCGTAGCTTTGCTTGCTCGATGCTGACAATGGGGGGTTTCATGGCCTCGCAAATTGAGTAAAGTTGTTGAAGGTGACGAAGTGCATTCTCCTTTGCAATACCACGAAAGGTTGAGAGATGATGCATAACGGCAGACTTAAGAGTCTAATCATGAGGGAGAACGGCCAGACAATGCAACTGCTAGACATGTCGGGGGCTACATTGAGATGGTCAATGGTCTGCTGGTTTAGAGGAGGCGGTGGTGAATTTTCGTGACGCACATGATTATCATGATCTTCCATAGCTGGAATATCAAAATGAGCGACTGGTGGGTTTTCAAGACCTCGATGAAGGTAGGCTAGGTCTTGATAAAACTGACGGTCTTGGTCGGCTAGATTGGAAGGATGTCTGTTGAGGGCAAGAGGGGGAATTCCTCTACGCTGGGAGGAAGAAGATCCTTTTTCTTGCCAATCCATCACCTGGAGAAATCTACGGAGCAGACAGCGGATCAAAGGCGCTGGAAGATAATTTTCCTGCCCTGTCGATTGAACAGCGTTAATCACGAACGGATTGTAGATACACTGATCGTCACTCAAATGTAATAATATTTCCTGATGCCTAAATGCACAAATAAAATGTGTAAAGGGCAAGACAGGTCGAACCACAGAGATTGAAGGAATAATAAATTAGTTTCAATGTATGACAAAGAGTAAATGCAGCCAATTATAAAAGTAACACTAGGGGGTTTATGTTGATTAATATAATTAATCAACGTAGATGTGGTAGCTAACAAGATAAATAATTAAAACAGATATCAAGGGCACGAAAGTAAAACACAATCGGAGGCAAGATACTAAAATACTGGCAAGGGCACGAAAGCAAATAGAGATAGTTAAGTAAAATAAAGATTCAGATAGGAAGGGATCTTAGCAAGGAGTGTTCTCGGGTTGTTTCCAGGGTCAATCAGTCATCGGCACAAGGATTTTCCATCCTTACACCATAGATATGCTATAGGGGCCTAGTTTCCACCCAACACCCCCTACTTACCTTCGTAGATAGAAGCTACCCCCTGTTTCCACTTATGAGGTAGCCTTGACGTTTAATCGTCCCCCCAGGCACGAATGTGGGGAGGCAATACTCAAAATGCCCATGAAGCGGAGGTAAGACATATCTAGGGTACGATACCCCTCAGTGTGTCAAGCTCGTGGCAGCACCCTAATCCTTCGAATGCCCTAGATTGGTGAAATCACACTGTAGTAACTTCTCCGCTCTAGGTGTCTACTACTCTTAATGGCCTCACGTCAGTTATTACCATTAAGATGACAATAATCACAAAGAAACACTAAAAGTTGATCAAGCCCTTAACATTCCTGAGTGAAAGTAACAAGAAAATGACAAGCAAACGAATATGATAATAAAGATGTATTAAACACGTTTAGGCCTCTTAACTAATCCTTACAACCCTTGAAACACCCTTTGCTAAGATAAGGAGATTTAGCTACTCATAAATAGATATGAACAGTAGATAACAAGTAGCATAAAATGAAAGATGATAAAGGGAGAGGGTTTAGAGAAAACCGATAGATGATTCAATATTTCAAAGGAGAAAAGCTCGCTCCTTTTACAAACCGGTGGTTGCTCCAATAATCAAGAAAAAAATTCCTAAAATTAAGGTAAAAGTGGAGTGATGTCTTAATGTCTGTCTCCCTCCTTTTTTTACAAAAATCCTAAAACTAAGCTTAAATAGGCCTACAACCTGCTAGGGGACAAAACATGTAAGGGGAGAGAGAGAGAAGCCAAGGGGAGTGTGATAACACATGTCCTTCAAGGGGAATATTCTGAAATCTCTGGAGCGCCTGACACCTTCTGGAAACGTATGGAATCCCGTGCGGATCTTCGGAGATTCCTCTCTTTGGCTTTCGATCAGTAATGGATGCAGAGGTGTCGCGGGCGAGAAACTGCTCACTGGTCTGGTTAGCGTCGAGGGCTCGATGACACTCTGATCTTCTAGGCCTTGAAGCTTGAAATCTCGAGAATTCCTTCAAAAATATATGTTTTCGCTCTTTTTCTCCTTTTGGTGTTGATCTGCAATAAAGATGAAAATAAGGGCCAATTAGCAGAATCATGCCCCCAAAAAGGCTAAAATAAAGGAGAAAATCACGGCCAAGAAACGTGTTATCATGCACCTTGCTGTTTTGATCTGATAAGATTCTTTTGTGAGAAAGGGAGTAATTCAAATATAATTTAGAGTTGATTAGGATTTGATTTTCCTTGATTTCTGCCTTTAGCTAATTTTTAGGAACTATTTATACTCTTCTTAGGTTTTTGAGAAAGGTAGTCGGTCGTCGTTGGGTTTGAACATTCTACTCCTTCGGCAACGAAGGATTATTATTATTTTCAATACATTATTTATTTTTCTTTCAATTATGAGTATGAGTAGCTAAGTACATCGTTCTTAGTAGAGGCACTTGAAGCATGAGCATGAGTATACATGAGATCTAACCGATCTTATTAATCTTTGATTTTGTATTTAATCAATCTCGTGATTATTTCTAACGTATTTCTGTTTAATGTTAGTCTGGTCAATTTAGTATTGAATAGATAATACAGTAGCCATTTCTCTTGGCTATGGATTATTGGCTAAGAGGATCGAAGTAGACACCTACGCGCTAGCGGAACATCCGCGAAACGGTAGGGGGAAAGGTTAATCAAACCCAGTCCCGACTGACGCCCGAGGATACTAGTCTGGAGTTATCTTCCCCTAATCGTTCATCAGCCAACTCAGTAAACCCTTTAACCAGCAAGGTGCTAGTTGGTTAGGCATCATCTCTAAGCATACCTGAGGTGGTGTTGATACAGGAGGGAAGTAGGGATCATAAGCGTACCTTGATCTTATAGCAACTTTGTAGATTGAAGATGAATACCCCTACGACAATGATTGTAACTCATATCTCATAGCTGTCAGCCTCTACTAGGAATTCCTCTCCTATTTGATTTCTATTTCTGGATCTGTCGTCTTGACCAAGAATACTATTCCTGGCCAAGACCGTTTCATTGCTTTATTACTTTTCCAAATTATTTTTAAGACAAAACCCCCAATTTCGCCTGAGTGTTATTTTAATTATTATAAGTTCTCACAAGAATCATACCATAACTACCTGTGGATCGAACCTCTTACTTGCTATCTACAATTTATTTGTTCTTAGTAGTGAGTTGTAACTTATAATTATTTTTTACGGATTCAACACCCATCAATTATCCACCTTCTAATGGCGTTGCTGCAGAACTACCAACAGAGGCAGACGAAGGAGCTAATGTTTCATAACAAACACCATACCAGAATATTGACCCAGAGGCCGAGATTGGTGATCAATTTTATTCTCTTTCGTATATTTTTTTTTAAGTTCCTTGTTCTTATGATGTTGTGTTGTGTTAGCGATTGGTCCAAAACCGGGCAGAAGAGAGCTCAGTAGTGAGGACATAGTCTTAGCCTATGAAATGCTCCTTCAGAAGAGTATAGATAGGAAGCTGAAGAAAATGTCAACCCAAGAAGTGGCAAACTTGTTCAATGTGAAGATTTGATCAATACAACAACTGTGGAAAAGGGGAAAAGACTTTGAAAATCACAATGTTTCTCTAAACATAGTGAAAAATTGTAGTAGAAAAAGGATTGAGTTTGATATGTAGAGGATTAGAGAGATTCCTCTTAGGAGAAGATCAACTCTGAGATTTCTCGCTTGTGCTTTAGGTGTTTCAAAAACCTATCTCATTTCAAAATTGAAATGTGGAGAATTGAGGCGCCACAGTAATCATATCAAGCCATTACTGACAGAGGGAAATCGTTTGCAAAGGATAAGACATTGTTTATCAATGCTCAATCCAGGAGCACCTCCAGCATCCCCTGCCTTCTTCGAGATGGAAAATGTGGTCCACATTGACGAGAAATGGTTCCAAATGTCAAAGAAGAAACAAACATACTACCTTCTACCGGATGAAGACAAACCTATAAAAACTTGCAAAATTACTAATTTTATACCTAAAATTATATTTCTAGTAGCTGTTGTGAGGCCAAGGTATGACCCTGATGGGAATTGTACTTTTGATGGTAGGATAGGTGTATTTCCATTGGTTTCTGAGGTTTCTGCCATTAGGTCTAGTGCAAATAGGGTAGCTGGAACTTTAGAATTAAAGCCAATACAAATAGATAGGAAAGTTATTAGGTAGTACATGATTGATTATGTGTTACCTGCTATAAAAGATAAATTGCCTAGGGAGAGCATTATGGATCCAAATATCATCCAGCAGGATAATGCAAAAATACACATCCATGAGAATGATATTGATTTTTCTTATGCGGTTGAGCATGTAGGATTGGATATTTGATTGGTGTGTCAGCCTCCTAATTCCCTTAACTTAAATGTGCTTGATCTTGGGTTTTTTAGAATCATTCAGTCATTGCAAGAGAAAGAGTGTGCAAGGAATGTAAGTTTATTGGGGGAATCTATTAAGAAATCTTCTTTGAGTTCTCTCATGAAAAAGCAAACAACATCTTTATAACTCTCCGGTCTTGCATGATAGAAGCTATGAAAATTTTGGGTTCCAATAGATATAGAATTCCTCATATGAAAAAAACACATTTAGCTCGGATTGGGTTGTTACCATCTACTCTTTCATGTGATCCATCAGCCATTGCAACAACTACTGCTCATCTTCCTCAATAACCATGTAAGTCTTTTTATACTTGTGATTGTATTTGTTTTCATTAAACCTAGTCTGTGTAGGATGTCTTGTACATATTACTATTACTTATGTGTTCCAGGTAACTTGGCAGGGTTGGTGATGTCTTCTTGGTGCACATTGGGTGTTTGATTGGAAGACCCTAATGGAATCATTAATTTTTTTGGCACGGATAATTTATTATTTTTTTGGGACAGTCTGTATGCTATTGACTATGGGTTAGTTGTGATCATTTTGGGTAAATATTGTTGGTAGAGTAACCTCTATTTGCTCTATGATCACATTAGATAGTTGGAGCCTCAAACAGAGTATACTCTACTTTGTACTTAGAATTGACATATTTTGTGCAGAGAATTGGAAAATTATAGAAGTGTGCAGATGTTTATAAGATATGGTAGATTTTGGCAGATCTTTGGACCAGAGTTGTTGTGTCTGTTTTTATTTCAGTCAAATCTTCTATTTTTTGTAATCATACCCATATGTTCTGTAGTCATAGATGATGTTTTGTTTACTCAATTTACTATTTTTGTGTAGTTAAGTGTACGCTTCTCTTGGTAGCACCAGGCTTTCTCTTCTTTACATGTAGCAGGCACAATTGGTAGGATACCTGTAATAAATCTTGCCACACAATCAACCAATAAGACTCCTAAACGATCCCAACTGATGCAGCCTTTTTATCTTCCTAATTTTGATGTGTTTGAAACGTATAGGGTTATCCAAAATAGATTAGGTTTAACGCACAGAGATGTCTGTTCAATCCACTATATTAACCCTACTATCCTTAACCCTAAACTCCATTCTGCTCAATTTACTCTCATCTGCTAATCTTTCTCATTTGCTCTTTTATCTCCCCTCACTTTCTTTTGTGCTTGCTTAATTTGTCTCGCAACCTCTTAACCATGAATCGTGAATGGAAAAGAGCACTCCTGCAGTCCATGGGAGTAGTCAGCGGCAACCTTTAAGATGACATTGTGCAGATTGAACACAAGGTGCTTAAACAAATAACGACATCGGTCGTCTGGATGAGATTGATTGATGGTTTATTTTGGATGTTTTATTGTCTCTTTTCCTAGTAATTGAGATGATAAGTTTGCTACTTTAAGCCCTTTTGCTTCCTTTCTTCTTAAACAGCCTTTGGTACATCAATCTGAAGGAAAGGAGCAGAAAGCTTGAAGATCAGAGCCTAAATCAATCATTTGGTGTTGGAGTTTCATTTTCAGCTTTGCTGCCTTGAATTTGGTCCATTCGTCCCTAGGCCACTTCACCATTTTGCCGAAATCAGCTCTCCCCTAGGCCTTGACAAGAAGCAACCTAACGGAATTCCAGCTGGACTTGCACTCGCCATAAATCCGCGTGTCGGGTTTGTTTATTCTCTAGTGCATTTCCTGTCTTCTTGGAACTCATTTTTATCAGACACAAGACTTCTTGGGCCACTCCTTGTCATTCTCATGAGCTTACAAGCATCTTTGAAGAATGAAGCAACATTCTTCTTGATTTTGAGAGAATATTTCCACTAGTTTACAAGCACTTTGAAGACAAGATTTTTGGAGCTTGTGAGCTAGTGTTGACTGGCCTTGGAGAGGAGCATGCAGGCAGATGGAGGACCATTTTAAGGTAGCAAGTTCGGACATAAGAGAGAGAGGACAGTAGAGAGCAATCAAGGAAGAAGATCAGCATTTCACTTACATTTTCCAGAATTTCCAGCTTTTCTTTGTATTTTCGGATTTGAATCCTTTTGCTATTTTGATTATGTATTGTAGCTAAACACTCGGTTCCTGGTAGGGATCGAGAGATTGGCTGGTTATGTTGATTGTGAGACTTGATTGATCTTAATAGAAATGGATTTCGTATTTCTTTCCTTCTTGTTTTAACTTTAAACTTGTCTTTGTTATTTTTGAGTTTGGCCAACTTGAATTTGATTTGGATAAGTGCAGTCAGTCCTCTTGTGATTAAATCACTCTTAGAGAACAGTAGTAGACGAATTCAGCAGGGTAAAAGGGCATTTACTTTGTCTATGCTGATAGAAGGAACTGAACTAGACTACCTTCCCATCCCAAGGCCTTGAGAAGGGCCGACCTGGGTGACAGCTAGGTCAATTGCCAGACTTGACCAGACCTTAGGATGACGAATCATTCCCGATGTCTAGAAGGGGGATTTCACTGATTTTATCAATCTCTTGAGTTTTTCCTTAAGCTCTCTAATTCCTTTGCTTAGACCCCGCATGGCCAAGCAAAGTGGCGGGTTAGAGTCTTAGGAGAAGTTTAGGAAGATTAGGGTGTTTTAAATAGAAGAGATTCTTTTAATTCACTTTTGAAGCGAGATTTGGAAATCTAGTGAGAACTGATTTCCGCAACTTCTTCTATGAAAACCATTTCAAAAACGTATTTTGTCAATGATCAACAACTTGCCATTGCCATCTCATAATGATCTCTACCTGGAATTCTTTCTCATCTGTGATTCTCTCTATTTTAGAACTGTTTTATTTGCATGCAACTGTCATTATTTCCACTGTATTTCCGTTTGATCATAACTTCACCTCAAAAACTTGGTTTTATACTTGGTTATTTACAGGAACAACAAGAGTTAGGCAAGCTTGTCCTTCTGGGATCGATCCTCTCATCACTATCTACATTTATTTGTAGTTTAGCACTGAGTTGTATTTATATTTTTATGCGGGACGTGCGACATCCTTGTCAGAGATCACTGAGGATCTGAAGCAGAGGAAGGACGATGTCATGGCTAATGACTACCTAGGCTTCGAGACTGTTGAAGCATTGTTTGAGTGCATCCTGCACCTCTCTGTTGCAGTTGCTCAATTGAACCAGAAGTCCTCTGTCCTACAGATGGTGCTGGGAAATGTCAAGAAGGTTGTTACTGAGATGAATATGTTTGCCAATGTCGTGCCTGGGATTCCCACCAATGATTAGATTAGTTTATGTGTGTTTGTAGTAGTTTGGGACTCTGTCTCTGCCTAGTTTTCTGTCTTCCAATTGCTCATTATTTGTTGTCATACTTCTATGTTTTCATTTAAATTTAATGAATAGTGGTTTGGTAAAATGGTTGAGTTATGTTCCTACATTATTGTCATCTGTTTCACAATTTTGGTTCCAATCTGGGTGTCATGATTGTTCTTAACTTGAGACTGTTTAAATCAATATCCACCACTTTTGAATAACTTATGGAAATAATAAAACACCCTATTGATTTAATCTAAGAATTAAAGAGGCTAGTTATTTCCTCTCCTCAGTTCTTGCACTCCTACTGCTTTTGCTATGTACACAAGATTATACACACAAAATTATAAGATCAATCAAAACCAATGAATCCAAGCAAGGCCAACAACATAAAGAAATTAACATTACAACGAAATTGGCAAAATAAAGAAATTTGACTACTGAATCTTCATTTCACAAGGCCAATACCATGAACATCAATTACAGAGGAAATATAAAAATAAGTGTCACTGGTGAATCTTCAATTGACATTATGTACATGGTCCAAAATAATTTCCCTCTACTGGGGAAACCCATTACATAACTGGGTTCAGATAGAAAACAAAGAACACCATCCTAACAGAGGAGCCATAAACATTCAAAAAGGGATGCACATCCATATCATACAATGGCCTTCCTATACCAACCAGCCTAATTCTTCAACACCATACAAAAATCAAAACACTCCTAGGGATTGATCAGTAGAAGTCTTGTAGCAGCAAACGCAACATTTCAATGAAACTCTCTTCTCACTCTAGATCATCCAATTTGAACATACCTTTTATTGGCAATTTGTTCAGGTCAAAGTCTCTGCCTCTCATGGTAGCCATTGTCATTGGCTTCTCTTCACCACAAGATTCGGTGAGGTCTGAATCATTAGTGACAGCGGCAACAACATGAGCATCATCCTTCAAGGTCACCGTCATCCTTCGACCTAGGCATGGAAGCGTTGCATCTGTACTTAGAATTGTCTTCTCATCATCATATGTATCCAGCATCATCATACCTATGTCCTCACCGGAGACCTCAAACGTCGAATTCTCCGCTGAATCCCTAATTCCAATTGAATCATTGACGACCATGTTCATGGAATCGTCAAATGCACCATAGCTGTCGAATTGAGAATCATCCCAGTAGTCAACGCTATCCATCTTCTAATTCGCAGTCGTTACAACCCTAGATTTATTTCGATTGGAAGAACTTTATTTTGCAGGGAAGGAGTAGAAAATAGATAGGGAAGATGACAACTGCTTGCTTTTCTATTTCCCACCTAAGTAATTAAAATTTTCCCTTGCAAAGCGCCCAAGATTTGAAATCGAAAGCAAGAAGGTAAAGGAATGACAGACGAAGAGAGATAGAGAGACTTGCTTTGGAGATGGACAGTGGACAGGGATACTATCGTCAAACATAACATACATCAGCCTTGGGAAGGTGAGGACGTCCTCTGTTTTGGACCAAGGTTTTTGGGCCAAAATGTCATAAAAAAAAAACCCAGAGGGAGTATTTATTTTGTTTGCATAAGCCTTTTTTATCTTCTTTTTACTATTAATACTACTTATTATTGTTTTTAATTTACATAATATACACATAGTGGTATAACACACTAAAATTATTTATGAGTACCAAATATGTCATTAACATTTTCAACTTCATGCTCATGATTCATGTGGAGGCAAAAATCCTCAACAACCAGAAGTCAATTCTAACTTACTAAAAAAAAAAAAATCTAGGTTTTAAGTTCGAATCGTCTATCTATGTTAAAAATGAAAATGCAACAATGATAGGAAGATGATGTCTTCGATTCATATAAAGAAAGGAAAAAAGTAGTAAAACCAACCCTATGTTTGTACCTAATGTTCAAATAATACCACAAGTTTCAATTTTGTTCAATGTGAACTCTAGGTTTGCCAATTTGTTCAAAACAAACTCTAATTTCAAAATTAGCTTAAACTATGTATGGCAACTCCATATGAGCCCTAAACGTTTAACAGATGTGGAAATACAAAAATTTTAAAAAATGACATGGATTTTTTTCCTCTCCCTACACGTTTTTTTGTTGTTGTTGTGGATACTTTTTATAAAAAATCAGAAAAAATATGAATAATTTCATAAAATTAATAGAAAAATGTAGAAATTTCAAATAGTAGATTAAAAATTATTTAAAAGTTAATCTAATTTCTAAAAATATAAATATATATATATATTAAAAATTAATAAAAAAATCAGAAAAAAGTCAGAAATATGATGTTAAAAAAAATCAAGAAAAAAATGAATTGTTAAAAATAAAGAGCAATAAAAAAAATATACACCGCAGTATCATCTCTCGTTATGTAAAAAAAAAACAATGAGTAGTTTAACAAGTTTGATGGACTGATTTGATGGACTGATTTTCTTGGCAGATGGCAGGCCTCATACCCATTTGAACAGAAGCCCATTTTCTGTATAAAATATATTGTCTGGAGAAAAAATGCATAACAAGTTAAAATTACACTATTTATATAAACAGTACTGACATTGACACCCACTACATTTCTCTCTCACCTGAGTGAAAATGAAATGAGTACTTCTTTATTTTTTTTTAATCAGACTCTTATGAGTTTATTATGCTTTTCTTTGAAAGAAAATTAAGAATTCATGTATAAAAAAGTCTTATCTGATCATGAAGAAAAAAAAAAGTCCAAAAACTTAGATTACTTAACTTATTTTTATAAAAAAATGTCCATTAAAAGGGATAATCTAGTATCAAGTGACTGGATTAAAGAAATAAATATTCTCCTTCAGTTACACTCCCTAGTAATTCTAACCAGGTTCTTAGCGGAAAGTATTATTATTTAAAAACAAAAATTATTACAAAAGCATAGGAATTAATCTGATAAAAATAATGTACCGACAACTTGTTGATGTAATAATTTGATACTCTATCCTTAAATATAATATCTTATATTCAATCTTTGTATACGAAGAAAAATAATTTATTGTAAATATTTTACTTTTTATTAAATCAACTAGTATAATAAATTTAAAAATATTAATTGTTAGAAAAAAAGGAATCGATCTGTTAATGGGTATATAATTCATTAGTTATCTGATTAGTACTAAAAGTACTAATACAAACTCAAACTTAAATTCGAATCTTACTTTTACTTATAAAAAAAAATTATTCTAATTAACAAACAAAAAGTTAGGTCGGCCATTTGGTTTATTCAACTCAACATTTCAACTAAGTATGGAGACCGTCAAAATAGGTCTCCTCTCCTCTGAAAGGGAGCCGTCAAACTTCTGCGTTTTATAATAATCTTGTTGATAGCACCACTTTACCCTTTTGCTCCAACGAAAGATTTGTGCCCACATATATTTTAATTTCAAAAACACATACAGTTCAGAAAAATCACTTAAATTAGAGAGAGTTTTAAAAAAAAAAAGTTAAATTAGAGAGAGTTACTCTTTGCAAATACTCATAATATAATTAGTTTCTTATGAAAAAAAAGAAAGATAAAATAAGACGTTCAAGTAGGAAGAAAAACTTACTTCTTTATTTACATATATGAGAATGCAAATAATAAAATTTAAACTCGAATTTTTATCCTCAAAAATTTATAGTAAGTATTACTTATAACTTTGTCACTTAGGAGATTGCTCATGAAAGATGAATGTAGGATTGATCTTGACGCGAAAGATACCTACAAAGCACAAAGGGTTGTTTCGGCATAAAAGCTCTGACGATCAAGTTAGTTGAGAGAAAATATATGTATAAGAGTGGCTAGAGTTTAGTATTGCATTTGTATCTTAGGCATGTGTTGTATTTACAGTAGAGGTCAAGTCCTTAAATTATAGAGAGATAATTTTTGGCATAATATAAAAGTCATATGTAAGTATAAGAATAAGAAATAGTGCACCAATAGGAGTATAATTACTTCAGTTATCGTTTCACGTAATAGCAGAGAGATAATGATATTTTCCTTATAAAAAATAAATCGCTCAATAAGTGAATTGTCTTGTGTTGCAATGTATGTTCCACTTAAGGTCATTCTCGTTATCAAGATCCTTAGCTTGGTAAGATTTTATACCTTAAGAGTGGAACTGTCAGTGACAAGTGTCTTAATCGTTCTAAAGAAAATTATCAGGATGTCCAACTCAAAAAGAAGTCTGAGAACTATATGTTTGAAGACCGGAAGTCCTTCTACTAAGGGTTTGATGCTTCTTTTTGAAGCTTCGCGTGTTCTTAAGGTGTAATGATTCATGTCAAAAAATATTAGGGGTGTCAATTCCGGTCTATGGGTCCGGACCCGACCCGGCTAGAATCGAACCCCATCAAGTCGGGACCAGACCCGGTCCTGACAAAAAATGGGACTACTTTCCCGGTCCCGGCCCGGCAAGTGTTTCCGGGACCAGACCCGAAAAAAAATGTACCCAAATTTTTTTTCTTCAAAACAAAACAATTTTTCCAGATGGATTGAACAGATTAGTAGTCGAAGAGAACACTGCCAATTCAACACAAAGAGGAAGATGAGTCCAGGAAAATTCACAGTAAGTAATATTTACTATTTAGTACTAGCAAACCAATTAAGCAAAATAAAAATAGCAATTGATAAGAACTATATGTATAAGATCGGAGGAGAGATATTACAATTCTTCGAGCGACAAATCAAATGGAGTAGACACCCAGAGACAGGGCACGTGAGTTGTGACGAGGAGAGACGACAGTAACAACGGTGACGATGAGTTGGGACGAGGAGAGACGACGGTGAGACAGAAAAACGACGGTGAGCACACTAAGCAGTAAGGTTTGGGTTGCTGGATTTGTTGTGGCTGCAGGAGGAGGCCAGGTGACGAACTAACGATGAAGGGGAAGGGAAAGTGTCAAGTGAAAAATGTTTAATCGTTTAGGGTTTTTTAATTTTGGTCCGGTGAGACCCAACTCTCATCGGGTCGGGACTAAACCCAATCCCGACAGAAAACGGGACTAAAAAACTAGTCCATGTCCCGACCAAAAACCCGGGTCCGGGTCTACCAATTGACACCCCTAGAAAATAAGTATGCCTTATGCAGCGGCCAAGTTGTTGATGATGCGACACTTGTTCTCACTTTCTTGGTTATTGGGACGCCACCGAATACCAAACACTTGTTATGCGTTTTTGGTATTAATACTCTTCCTTTATTCTTTTCTCTGTCCATTCTCATTTTTATCAACAACTCTTCAAACCAGAAAACTCCCTATCTCTAAACGCTTCCACTCTCCTTTACTCAGCATCCTTAGCATCTCAGTGTGCTTGGCGATTTGGTATTTTTGCTGCCAGAGATTTACCAAATCAAGTCGTGCGACATCCGTGCTTATCCAGGAGAGTACTTTCATCTCCTTTTCACTATAATTTTCCATTTTTTTCTTTGTTATCTGGGATATGGCTAATGCGGCTAGAGAGGGGGTTTATACCGCCGATGAGTATGCGCGGAGATCCGACGGGAATAGCGGATCAAATAACCCGGTAGTGGATGTGAATTTCGTAATCCATCCTGTAGATTTAGATGGGGCAGTGGATATGGAAGATGTTACCTCAGATTCAGGACATCTGGGAGTCAGACTGTGACCAGAGGGATTCAATTGGGGATAGTGGTGATGTTGAGGAGGAGGATGAAGGAACGGAGAATGTTGATGAGAGAACAAAGAGTGGTGATGAGAGAACGGAAAGTGGCGATGAGTCGAACGAGTGGAAATTCTTTTACTTAAATATATAATGTTTTTTTATATTCGCTTCAAATTTTATTTACATAGATAAATAAAAAATAAACTCTAATTTTCTTTTATACATCATTTATTATTTAAATTTTTTTCAAATTTGACTAATCTATTTCCAAAAATAAACTCTAATTATTAATAAAATAAATCTTAAGTAAGGTCGTAATACTATTGAAAATAGAATAACGTTAGAATTATTAATTTTTTAATACTAAAATCTTACTAACTGATGTGGTATTATTTAGTTATATTTAATTTTTATCAAAATGAATATAAGTATTATGAAGTTGTTATTCTTAATACTCTCACCGTCCTCCATTAAATGTTTTTTTCTGAAATAGTAACAAAAAGTCAAGTAATGTGTACAGTAATATTCAATAACAAAATGACAATTAATCGCGGACGGAAGGAATATCATTTAACAATTAATTTATAGCTTGAGATAAATTGTGAAGAAAAACAAAGGAAAGTATTTTTTTCTGGATATTAGTATAATAAGGGAAAACTAAAATAATGCTAATAGTTTGCGGAGGTGGGACCGTGGGAGCTGGAGTGGGTGACTGGTGTCACGGGATGAGTATTTTGCGCAGCGATTTACCCGTGCGGCACCTAGCTAGCTCACCCTTGGCTTGCTAAGTCAGCCTAAACCACCAAAGCACAAAGCTTGAAAGAACGTTAGCACAAGTAAGCTAAAGAGCTATGAACTTAGAAAGGAAAGCACACAAGAAAGCTTGGAGAAGAATGCTTTGTATTAACAATTACACACAAGACTTAGTTTGCTATACACTTGCTTAATAAGAACTTGGCTGAATGTACAAATGAATGGCTACCCCTATTTATACAAGTCTATGTCCCCAATGGGCTGCTAAGATCTACTTGATCTAACGGTTCCCCTTAGGGGTTCTAGAACCTTTCTAGAACCCTCTCCTTCTAGACACCTTCTAGAAGGCTTCCGGAAGTCTCTACACCATTCTTCACAATGGGCTAGACTTCTCTTAATTCTTTTGGAAGGTTCCACACATGTCTCCACTATGTGATAGGCTCTTCTTGATCCTTCCGGAACCTTCTGCTATGTTGGAGAGCCCTTGGGCCCCTTTATCATGTCTTGGTCGACCAACTCATGAGTTCGTCCATGAGTTGTCCCGAATAACCTTGTTCGACCCTGCAACTCTCCTCTTTGTCCCGCTTGTCCGCACCTTGGCCCGTACCTCCGAGCCGTCCGTGTGCCCTCTTGGCAGTTTGGCACGCCCTCGACTTTTGGGGCATGACATCCTCCCCCACCTGTTTCGGCGACGTCCTCATCGTCGTCGTGGCGCGCTCCCAAAGTCCCTTGGTTTACACCTTCGCCGCCACAACTTGTCGCTTTGTTTGGGCCCCTTGCCCTTATGATAGTGTTGCCCCTGGGCACTTCGTTACATCGTGTCCCTTGACCTTAGCTCCTTGTCCCGGCCTAGTGGCTTTCGCACTAAGGTCCTCAATTGGGTGATTTCCACACCTGCTTGGTCCTTTGGCGCCCCTACCTTTGGAGTCTTTTGTCGTGCCCCCACACTTGAACCCGTCTCGGACTTGGGTTGCACCCGTCCCGTTGGTGTCTGCCCCTTACGATGCCCGCTTTGCACCTCGCCTACGAGTCCCTCAGTTTCGCCTTGGCTTCCCGTCGCCTCGGCTCCCTGTGACTCCTCCTCCCTTGGAGTCACTTGATAATGTGTCTCTGCACTTGACCTCACCTCGGACCCAAGCTGCACCCGTCCCGTCGGTGTCTGCTCCTCACGATGCTCCCTCGACACCTCGCCCGTAATTTGGTCCCCACGTTCGCCTTGGCTCTCCGTCGCCTCGGCTACCTAGCCTTCTCCACGGCCTAAGTTAGAGTTGTTGTCCGCCAACTCTTCGCGCTCCACCAAGCCTACGGCCTCCATGGCCCCAATCGCCGCCTCTCCTTAGCAACTTGGCTCGGCCTCCTCATCGACGTTCTTGATAAGTGCTAGAAGCTTCGGGTGTGTCGGGCAGTCCCTTGCCATGTGCGCTCTCCCGCACAAGAAACACTCCCACTTCCTCACGATTCGGCCCCCTCGGCCTAGGCCACCTTGGCCTTGGACATTTCGCTCCCTCTCGTATCTGTCATGGTCTCCAACCTTGCACGTCGTTGTGTCGTTGGCCATGTCCTCTTTTCGAACCGAACATGTGCTCCGCTACCACTTGTCACGGGATGAAGTATTTTGCGCAGCGATTTACCCGTGCGGTACCTAGCTAGCTCACCCTTGGCTTGCTAAGTCAGCCTAAACCACCAAAGCACAAAGCTTGAAAGAACGTTAGCACAAGTAAGGTAAAGAGCTATGAACTTAGAAAGGAAAGCACGCAAGAAAGCTTGGAGAAGAATGCTTTGTATTAACAATTACACACAAGACTTAGTTTGCTATACACTTACTTACTAAGAACTTGGCTGAATGTACAAATGAATGGTTACCCCTATTTATACAAGTCCATATCCCCAATGGACGGTTAAGATCTACCTGATCTAGCAGTTCCCCTTAGGGGTTCTAGAACCTTTCTAGAACCCTCTCCTTCTAGACACCTTCTAGAAGGCTTCCGGAAGTCTCTACACCATTCTTCACAATGGGCTAGACTTCTCTTGATTCTTTCGGAAGGTTTCACACATGTCTCCACTATGTGATAGGCTCTTCTTGATCCTTCTGGAACCTTCTGCTATGTTGGAGAGCCCTTGGGCCCTTTTATCATGTCTTGGTCGACCAACCCATGAGTCAGTCCATGAGTTGTCCCGAATAACCTTGTCCGTACGTCCGAGCCATTCGCGTGCCCTTTTGGCACTTTGGCACGATTTTTGGGGCGTGACACTGGGAAGTGGGAATGAATCGGCTTGAAGGCGGCTCGCGCGTGTTTTGTTAGACATGAGAGAATCACCTGTCGTCAGATTCCACCTGCAAGATTTCCTTTCATAGTCAAAATAAATTTCTTAGAAACAGTGTTTCAGGGTCAGGGATGGCGCAGGAGCCGCAGTAGTAATGGTCAGGTCAGATTCTTAATTTTGAAGAATAGGACAACCTCTACTACTTCTAGTGTCGTGCTGCTAAATGCTAATCCTCTTTACTGAATATTATATATTACTCCCTCCGGGGCAAAATAAACGTTGTTACGCATAACGAGGTGGCCCGAATGACTCACTATTTGACATCAAAAAATTCCATACTTTTTTTCGAACGTACGTTAAGGATCGGCGCGATCGTATCATCCCCTCCCCCTTCGAGTGGATTCGACCTCGAATCCAAGGGTTGCACGTCCTCAGGGTCCTCTTCATCTGAATCCTCTACAAAATATGGAGATAAATCAGTAATGTTGAAAGTAGTAGAAGAGACAGCAAAAGATGTAGGAATGTCTAAAATATAAGCATTATCGTTAATCTTATTAACAATAAGGAAAGGACCAGCCCCTTTATGGCTCAATTTAGACTTCCGAAGGTGAGGGAAACGCTCCTTGCGTAGATGGACCCAAACCCAATCTCCGACTTCAAAGGATTTGACTCGTTTGCCGGCATTGCGCTTCTCCTCGAGTTTGGCGTTCAAGTTTTCCATCCTTTGCTTGGCCTTAGCATGTAGCTCCTTGACTGTGGCTACTCATTTTTCTCCATCTAAGCTGGTTACATGAGAAACAGGTAAAAGGAGCAAGTCCATGGGGGTAAGTGGATTGAACCCATAGACGAGCTCAAATGGAGAAAATAAGGTAGCAGAATGCATGGCACGATTATATGCAAACTCAACAAAAGGAAGACATTGATCCCAATTCTTAGAGTATTTTGGTACCATAATTCGAAGCAAGTTACCAAGAGTGCGATTAACTACCTCTGTCTGGCCATCCGTTTGGGGGTGGTAGGATGTGGAAAATAGTAGCTTGGTCCCCAACTTGGCCCACAGAAGACGTCAAAAATGACTCAAAAATTTTGAGTCTCTATCACTTACAATTGTACGTGGCATGCTGTGGAGGCGGACAACCTCTCGGAAAAATAGGTTAGCTACATGAGAAGCATCAGCAGTGGATTTACAAGGAATAAAATGTGCCATTTTAGAAAATCGATCAACAATAACAAAGATAGCATCTTTTCCATTACTAGTTCTAGGCAATCCTAGTACAAAATCCATGGAAATATCGCACCAAGGGTGCGAAGCAACAGGTAATGGCATGTAACGACCATGATCGTGAGATGTAGACTTAGCACGATGGCATTCAACGCATGCATTAACAATTCGAGTTATCATAGGGCGCATACGCGGCCAATAAAAATGTTCTTTTAAAGTACTCAAAGTCTTGTTAATACCGAAGTGACTGCTAAGTCCACCACCGTGAGCCTCTTTAATGAGAAGCTCACGCATGCTAGATTTAGGCACACACAAACGACCTTTACAAAATAGAAATACATCATGCAAAGAGTAGTTTTCAAAAGGTCCATTTAAGCATGCATCATACGCCACATGAAAATCGTCATCATTTTCATACATTTCAATGATATGCGAAAATTCCAATAATTTAGATTGCAAAGAAGTAATGAGTGCATACCTTCGGGAAAAGGCGTCGACGACCGTGTTCTCCTTTCCTTTCAGATATTTGATCACATATGGGAATCACTAAATGAATTCTAGCCAAACAGCATGGCGACGATTCAACTTACCTTGTCCTTTGAGGTAGCGAAGGGATAGATGGTCGGTGTGAACAACAAACTCCTTCGGGACGAGGTAGTGCTCCCAAACAGTGAGGGTTCGAATTAGGGCATACAGTTCCAGATCATACGTACAGTAATTGAGTTGGGCGTCCTTCAGCTTTCACTGAAATAAGCGATCGGTCGACCTCCTTGTAATAACACCGCTCCAATCCCAACTCCACTGGCATCGCATTGGACCTCGAACGTCTTGTCAAAGTCGGGTAGGGCGAGAACTGGACTGGACACAAGGTATTCCTTAAGGGTCTTGAAGGCCTCATCTTGCTCGGGCCCCCATATGAACGGAACGTCCTTCTTGGTAAGTGTGTTGAGAGGCGCGGCAATTGTTGAGAAATCCTTCACGAACCGTCGATAGAAACCGACCAAACCATGGAATGAGCGCAGCTCGTTCACATTTTACGGAGTTGGCCAATCCGCAATCGCCTTCATCTTGGCTTGATCAACTTTGAGTCCTTCAGCACCTACAAGAAAGCCAAGAAAGTGGACTTCGTCCAAACAAAACTCGCACTTCGCGAGTTTAGCATAAAGCTTATGCTCGCGAAGGGTTAGGAATACAAGTCGTAAATGCTCGAAATGGGAATCATGCGAGGAACTATATATCAAGATGTCATTGAAATAAACAACAACAAACTTACCAATAAAGTCACGCAACACATGATTCATTAAACGCATAAATGTGCTAGGAGTATTTGTTAATCCGAAAGGCATAACTAACCATTCATAAAGACCAAATTTAGTTTTGAAAGCAGTTTTCCATTGGTCTCCTTCATGCATACGGATTTGATGATATCCACTAACCAAATCAATTTTAGAAAATATTGTAGCATGGCTGAGTTCATCTAGCATATCATCAAGTCTAGGTATGGGGTGCGAGTATTTAATGGTTACCTTATTGACGGCTCGACAATCTATGCACATACGCCACGAACCGTCTTTCTTTGGAACGAGGATCACCGGAACGGCACACGGGGAAAGGCTTTCTCGGACATAACCTTTTGCGAGAAGCGCCTCGACTTGAGTCTCCAACTCCTTGGTTTCCATCGGATTGCACCGATAAGCTGGGCGGTTAGGCATAGGCGCACCGGGGATCAAATCGATCTTATGCTCAATCCCTCGGATGGGTGGTAGCCCTTCGGGTAACTCGTCAGGAAACACGTCTTGAAAATCTGCCATCAAAGACACAAAAGTAGGAGAAGAGGAAACGGGGTTAGTGTTAGATGTTTCCGCACTCAAGGCACGGAAATGGAGAAAAATAATGGGTTTTTGCGCAACAAGCGCACGCCTCACATCCCGAGATCTTCCCATGAGACTCACTTTTCTCTCTTCTCTCGTTCCCCTCGGAACCTCGCTAGCTAGTTCATTTTTTTCTAGCTGTGTTTCCACTCTTTCCTTCCTTTTTCTCTCCTCTTTTCCCAAGCTCACTTTTTTCTTGCGAGCTATTTTGAATGCTCTCACCGCTTACATTTTTCACTCCACTCTTTCCCTCTTTTTTAAGCAAAGAAATTGAAATATCGAAGACCGCACTCGCTTTTTCAAGCTTGATTTGGTCTTCGTATACCTGACTAGGTGCGAGTGGTGGAATCATGAATTTGCGGTCACCGTGAGTGAGCCGGTAGGTGTTGCGGAAACCGTCATGAATGGCGTGGCGATCAAACTTCCACGGTCGGCCAAACAGAAGGTGGCTGGCTTGCATAGGAGCGACGTCACACACTCGCTCGTCCATGTACTCTCCAATCTGAAACTTAACTCTTACTTGCTTGACTACCTTGATCGAACTTCCATCGTTGAACCAGTTCAACACATAAGGGTGTGGGTGCTTGGTCGTCGATAATCCAAGCGAATGAACTAGCAAGGTGCTCATTCGACACAACTATCCCATCAGCTACACCCCTTGTATGGAACAAGTTCTCTCTCTGTTCCATGACCTCATCATCTGCCCGGGCTTGCATACTCAAAGTCCGTCGGGCAACCAGACTTTGGGGAATCTCTAAAGGGACATACTCGTCTTCTTCCTCAAATTCAGCTTCTTCTTCCATCTCAGATTCCTCGTCTTCACTTACTATCTCCCCTCCTTCTCGAACCAAGATGATGCGACGGTTTGGACACTCGGCCCTCATGTGTCCTTTACCACCGTATTTGAAGCACTCAATGGATCGGCTTGGAGTCCTTTGGGTTGTGTTTGGGGTTGGTATTTTGGAGGTATCTTGGGGAGTGTATGGCTTGGGGTCGGGTGGGTTGGTGTAGTTTGGTCAGGAGTCAGTTGGTTTGGTGTAGCTCGGTTTAGAGGTGTTTGTTTGGCAAGGCTTTTTGGTATTGGTCACAGATTGTGGAGTAGAAGAAGAAGTAGTATTGACAAAGTTTCGGGAGTTAGAGCTTACTTGGCGTTCTAGTTTAAGGGCTAGGTGATACATCTCCTCGAGTGTATTGTAAGTAAGAAAGTCCAACTGTTGGGAGATTTCCTTGCGAAGACCACCAAGAAATCGAGCCATGGTTGCCTCACTACTCTCTCGTACATCCAATCGCGTCAACATGGACAACATCTCATGGTAAAACTCCGTGACACTTTTACTTCCTTGATACAATCGTTGGAGTTTCTGATGTAAATCTCGGAGGTAGTAGACCGGCACAAACCGTCGCCGCATCTCCTCCACCAGTTCAGTCCAAGTCATTATTGGTGGTTCACCGTCCAATCTTCGATTGACCAGGACTCTCTCCCACCACTGTATGGCCAAACCTGTGAACTCAACAACAGCCAAACGACACTTCTTTTCTTCCGAGTAAGTGTAACATGCAAATATCCTTTCCATCTTACTTTCCCATTCATAATAAACATCAAGGTCATCTTTACCCTCAAAGGATGGAAGAAATAATTTAATACTGGAGGGATTGTCATACCGTTCCTCATATCGAGGTGCCCTTCGAGCCTCTCTTAGAGGTTCGTGCAGTGGCGCGTCAAAGAAAGGCGTTTGACGTGATGGAATATGTGACCGATGGAGGGTCGGATCGGACACGAATGGATGGTATGGTGGTGGCATATAGGAATTTGCTTGGTGGAGTGGAATGTCAGGCCCTCAGTTAGACGTGTTGTTTCGAGTTCGGTTTAGGAAGGGTGGAGTTAGTGGTTGGGATGTTTGGGGCATGTTAGGGGGTGGGCGGTTATGTGATTGGCGATCCTCCTCGTTGTCGCTACTATCAGTATGGGCATAGACACCTTCGGTGTTGCTATTGAAGGGAGGACTATATAGGAGTTGATTCCTTGGATCGGTGGATCGGGTTCTTTGTTGGAAGTGGGGAAATGTAGGGGTTCTTTGTAGTAGTGGTGTTTGTAGTGGTGGGGGTGTTTGGGCTTGTCGAGTTTCGATGGCCTCGAGCCTAGCCATCATTTTCTCCAATATGGAGTTAATGTGGCTTATGTTTGGATCGGGCGGTGGGGGTGGTACTTCCGAATGTTCTTCGGTAATGGTAAGGTCGTTGGACATGATGTGTACCTGCACAAAGAAAATAAACACAAAGGAGAACTAAAAAGTGTTTGTTAGTACCCTCCCTCACGTGTTTACACTCTTCTCTCGATTGTTCTCACCAAAATCACACAAAAACAAAAATTGCCAATTTTAGTTTAAAGACTTAAAGAATGATGAGCACTTTGGTGACACACAATGAAAACTCTGTACACAAAGAAGGTATGGAAAATTAAGGTAAATAACACGAACAAAGTGAAGTTATGCACTTACCTTAATTTGGAGTAGAAAAGATGTGGAATCAATAATAGAAAACTTACAAAGACTCGAATGAAGAATGGCGCAAAAGGGTTGTTGTTTAGGAAGCCGAAAGAAAAGCTTGACTCGTCCAATTTAAGTCCACGTCAAGTGTTGAAAAGCTTACCTAGCGATCTTGCCCTGCTTTTGACTTGTGTCGATCTTTGATTTGTTTATTTTTTAATATATTTATATGTATATACAAAATATATGTATATATATATATATATTTGATTTTCTTTTTGTGATCACAAGTGAAGGGTCGCTTAGATCGCAAATAAATAGCAAAGAGAATAAAATTTGCGTTAGTGGCAAAATTTATACAATGGTTAATGAATTTTGGAAAATTGAAAAGGAATTGATTAGAGCAATTTTGAACGTTTACCAACCTTCGAGACAGCCGAGCTCCGCTACCACGTGTTAGGATCCTTCAATGTTGAATTTGCAAGGAACTAGTCTCGATTGGGGATGGCTCGGATAATGAAGGATTATGGCGTTCTTGTTGAAATTTGGAAACCAGTTACTTTGGAATGGATTTAGGAGATAGGCGCAGCGGGAAATTGTAATGGAACGATGTAGGAATTTTAAGGAAATACTGTTGGAATTTTGATTCAAGATTAATGGTTCTTGAATCGGGAATTTTAGAAGTGAAAGATGGAAAATTAAATGAGCAAGTAAATTCAAGAAAACCCTCTCGTTAACTAGAACGAGCAACCTTTCTATATTGAATATACTAGAAAAATAATCGATCTCAAACTTGCAATGGAAATGCTAGTTTGAAGCCGAAAATTTACAAGAAATTTAGGGAAAGAAAGCAAGAAATTACAAGAATTAATTAAGCTAAAATTGGCTTCAAGATTGAGTGTTTATCAATGATCAAAAAGCGAGTTTTAAAGGAAAATAAAGACATCTATTTATAGCTGCAAAATCCAAGCTTTGAAAATGCTATTTTTGCCCACGCAGTCCGGATTACGTGGAGTGATAGAGCGTCGTTGGCGTGCTGGCCGTGTGGGAGGATGCCAGCTGGGCGCCAAGACCGGGTCCAGGCGTTGGACGGGTCATGCTGGCCGGCCATGCGTTGGTCGTGGCCTGATCTTGCGCAGCAGAAGCGGTCATGCGGCCGAGAAGGCTGGGCAGTTGGCGACCGGCTGGGTATTTGCTTGCATACATAGACTCCACTGGTCCTTAGGCATTGGATGAGGCTCCTCGTGGCATAATTGTTGGAGCATAAGCGCCATGAGTTCTTGGTGACGGCGCGATCGTATCAATAAGCCTTTAAAAGTAGCATTAGTCATGGATCATTGATGTGTTGTACATATTGGCCTTACACTTATACTTTTGTTAGGCCCACAAGCAATGTAGTTTAGTCAAAAAGTACAGTTTCATGAGATTGAATAGATTTTTTTAAAAAAAAATTGAATTAATCTAGAAAAATCCATCGATTGGGTTAACCGGGTCATTGGTTAAACCGGCTGAATCACGGCAAAATCCGTAAAAGATGGTTTTAAGCAATTTCGAACCTAAAAATAGTACCCGATTACTGATTTTTTCAGTTGAACTGGTCGTACCGAATTTGACTACCTTGGATAAAATACAAATGTTATATTTTAATTAACTTAAATATATCATTTAAATTTTGATACATCATATAATATGAAAGTTTTGTAAATTTTATTAGCAATGATGCATTTTTCTAGACAAATTTATAAATTTCATTCAAAAAATACTGACTTGTTTAAATTGTTTCATTAAGAATCGAGTTGATTAGTGGGTCTAATTTTTTAAAATTGATAAAAAATGACTCAATGCATCACCTTAGACTCGATTTTTTTGTTACGGTAAAAAAATAAAATCTATAAAAATTACATTTGTCACCTTATTATGGATCAAATTTACGGACATCAGTGATAGAATAAAAGTAAATATTCATTTCTACCATTTTCATTAACTATCCAATTATAAATGAATAAAATATGTTTCCTACGTTTCGTTATACGCAATAATTGGATAGAATATTGTTCCAAAATATGGTTTAAGCGTCTGTTTGAGATTATTTTTCTGTTTTTTTCAACCATAAATTTAATAATTAAATCTTCTTCTAGAATGCTTCTACTAGTTGAAGCAGGTTTTCGTCATTAAATTTATGTCGTGAAGTCAATGGACATATAACTCATTGATTGTCTGGCTGGTGGTAAAAATACCAATAAAGATTTAAACCCAACGTTTGAATCTCACTCTACGGTTATCAAATTTTATGGTGTGAAATAAGAGAACGTAATTCCAAGCGTACACTCCTTATCATGGTTTTAAATATCGCATGTTACGTCACATAACGCCCGATACGTAACGTAATTTTGGCTCTTCGTTACCGTTATTCCTGTTATGTGACGTTTTGACCCCTTTTTGCACGATATTGTCGTTATCATTATCATTTTCCGTTATTTTCTATTATGGACCGTTATACGTTATAAGTTAATAAAAAAACTTAGGCCTACAAAATTACACTTTTATAACTAAACCCCAATTATACTTTTTAGATCTCATAATAGTAAATATGATCTCCATGAAATAATGAATGAATGATAGATTGTTAGTTGTAGTGTGAACAACAATACCATGACCATGGTTATGGAATGTTCAATCAAGATAGTTAAAGCTTCAATAGTTTTTCAAGTCTTTCTTCATTTCCATATCCTCAACATGTGTCTACACCCGAAGATTTTCAACATTCACACTCTTATTATAGGGAGTAACAAGAAATATAAAATCATTTACTTACTTTCCATACTTTATTTTACCCACTATTGCACAATAACAAAGGAACAAAATGGTGGAGATAGTAGTAGTAATAATCATTATTTTTATTATGATCCTCTTAGACATTTCATTATTTTGATTTGTAACATTTTTCCTATTAAAGATGATTGTGTATGTAAAACTTAACTAAAAAATTTCTATTTTTAATTAAAGTTTGCTATACTTTATTATTTATTGACAAAAATTAATAATTTATATATTTATTTGATTAAAAGTACTAATAATTTCCAGACTGATGAAACTTTTTTAGAATTTATAAATTATTTATAGCCGCGATGACTACGACCGTTATGTTATACCAATATTTTTCACGATTTCATAATCGTTATGATTTACTCCCTCCGTCCCTAATTATTGGACGTTTTAGCCTAAAAACGTCGTTTTTATTTAACTGACGCCATTGCCATTTCAGTCCACTTTGTTGGTGTTCTCACAAAAATGCCCTCAAACGACCCGTCGTTTTCATGCTGAGCTACGCGTCATACAGGGCAAAAAAGGGAAAGGAACAAGTTGAAGGACGAAATTTGAAATTTGAAACTGGACATGGCAGCAGACGTGTCAGAAATTTCAGTCCCTTTTATCTTTCCTCCTCCGATTTTAAACGGACAATAAAACACGTTTGGACGACATTATCACGAAGGTGACCATATATTCGTGCCGGAAATGACGAGACGAGCAGAACGCAGGTGGTGGCGTCCTGATCGGAGGCCGGACGCGCCGGCGCGTGGAGGCGAGTGGCCGGAGCTGCGACAGCTCCGGCGGCTTTTGGCGGCGCGTCCGGCCTCCGATAAGGACGCGACCACCTGCGTTCCGCTCGTCTCGACCTTCCGCTCCTTTATGTGACGGAGGTGAGAACGTGAAACAACGACAGAGCCTCGTATTTTGCCAAACAGAAGGAGAAAGAAAGAAAAGAGAGAGAGAGAGAAAGTGACGGGAAAAAAAGAATAAAAACGAATGGGCAGCTGACACGTGGCATGGAACACTGACAAAGGCAGAGCATTTCTTAATAGGAGTGATTCACTCCCTCGCGTCCAATATTCAAGGACGGAGGGAGTATGTGTTACCGTTATTTAAAATCATGCATCTTACTCCTTATAGACAAATAATGAATAAATGAATGTGTGTGGTGGGAGGGACGAAATCAAAGGAGCGGGGATCACGGCAGACGAGAAATCCGGCGACAGTGGGAGTGTCAGTGACTGGTACAGTACTACTCTCAACTTACTTGCTCAAGGGAGAAGAAATAAATAAAAGAATTCAATTATTGCTTCCCACGCTGCCCGACATTAAAATTATGTTTGTCGGCTGTCATTTTTCTATGCTCTTCTTTCTCGCCTCTCCTTTCACACCTTCTCACTTCTCACCGTCAAAAACATTGCTAGACCACTTGCTCCCTTTCCATATACAAGACTCGTTTCTTAAAATAAAAAAAAAAAAACTATTCATTTAGATATAATTATCAAAAAATAATAAAAATTTAAAAAATAAAATCAAAATATCTAATTTACGACAATTATATTCAAACAAAAAGAATATAAAATATCTCATACTTATGTGTGGAATAATTATTTATTGTTAGCATTTTATCTTTCATTGAACCTGACCCGGTGAATTGTGGTTGGGGCCTAAAAAATCAAATAATTAACGAGTTTATTATTATGTGATCGCATTTATCCTTCAATTGACATTCTAATATTGCACCTATTATTTCTAATAATAATATTACTAGTAGTGGTTTTGTGTGGTAAGTATTTTGTATTTTATTTTTTTATACATATTTAAATTTGGGTATAAATTTCTATTAGTATATTTTTACCAACAAGACAATTAAAAAAACTATATGCCCAGTGATTGAGTAATTCATTTTTGTTAACATGCATGTTTTTTTATTTGGATCCGACTCGAATTAGTCTCTCATATACTATCAAATTCTTTTGACCGATGGTGACATTTTAACTTTATAGTAAAAGTACCCGTGAAATCTCGAACTCAAATTTAAATTCTATAATCACTTATAAAAAACAGTAAAATAAGTTTTCTATGATACTGTTATTTGATATCGTAGAAGTTTCAATGATAAATGACTAAGCAATTTTTTCATGTCCTCTAGAATTTTTTATCATTTGTGATTAGAAAAAATAACCTTACTTAAATATTGACAACCGATAAATTATGAAAGAAAATAACTCATTAGACATTATGTTATGTAAGATTTCATTTAAATTTCATATTTTGAATCTAATAAAATATGAATTTTCCATTGTGAGATCCGCCTCATTTTATTCCCGTAGAGTATATCATTAGGGCTTGCTAGTTGCTACCCTTGTGCGGTTGTGGTCCCAAATGAATTCCTTAGGATAAGAGTGTTTTGAAAATGCTACTACTAATTTTATATAATGGAAGAACTAATGTGTGTAGAATTAGTCAGCATTAGTCAACTTAAAAAAAATAGAATTATGCATACATGCACTACTATGTTTGGGCTACCATGTTCTAGAGCTACCCATTAATTTATAGTTGCAATAGCTAAATTCATCATATAATAAAATGAATGTCATACAATTATTAAATTCATAAAAAAAAGTAATAATTGTTACTCCTTTCGTTCTCAATTACTCGTAGTTTAAAGTTATATACATCAACCAATTTTAATCATTGGACCTACTTAATAAAAGTATTTTTTATAAAATTATCTCCATACCATTCAATTCCTTGTAAATAAAAGAAAAGGTAAAAAACTGCCTAGTAAAAGAGCAAAAATTTCACCTCAGAAATGTATATAAAATGAGTAATTAAAAAATTCTCAACCACTCAAATGCGATGAGCAATTGAGAATGGATGGAGTATTTCTAACCAGTTCAATAAAAAAAAAATTAGAATCAAAAGAATTCTCGTTAAAGGTAGTATATTATGTTTAAGCAAATTTTGATCATCTAGCGTAACATAGACCTGATCAGAATTTGGTCACCCCAATATGATGATCTTTTTTTAAAGTTTAAGACTCTTCTTTTGAGTCGAGCATTGAACTTGATCTATTAAAAATAATAAATCAATATTTATGTTCATTTAATAATTTTATTACGAGTCATTTTCACCTATCAAATTTTTATTTTTTCATATTAATTATTTAGAATTAATCCTCATAATATATTTCACTATTTTTTTTTTCAAAAAAATGAAATGTGTTTTTTTTTATAAGTAGGAGTGAGATTGAAGTTGGTCCAACTCTATAATACTCCCTCCTTCTCCCAATACTTGTCGTTTTAGCCTTTGGCACGCATTTTAAGACGCCGCGTGAGATTACGATTTTGCCCCTCACTAATCCACGTATTTACGGCCTATGCCACTGATCCCACATACATGCATTTCAGCCAAACCCTCGATCCTCCCTCATTCCAAGCTTTCCCCAAATCAAACCCTAATCCCTCCCAAATTTCGTGAATTGTTGAGCGTCAATTTCAAATGTTTCCATCCAAATTTCAAATTATTTTACTTCAAATAATTAACAATGCTTCCACACTCTAAATCTATGTTTTCCCATCCATCTATCTCCATCCCAAGAGCTCTTCCATTTCTATTTTTACAATTTCCATCGAATATCGATGGAAGACAATCAATTCGATTCCCTCGAATTTTTGAGCTACGATCCAGCATCGTTATCAGACCCCGAATTACTAACTGAAGGGGTACAATTACCCAGTAGTAATGAAGGAGAATCCAGTGCAGATGGAGCAGAAGCCATTCCCCACAGTCTGCAACATCTCGACGATGTCCAAGAAGATTTGCCAGAGGTTAATGAAAACCACAAACCTCATACTGTGGTTGAAGGTACATTTCTCAACTCCCGATAGATAAATGAATATGGGTACTGTTATTGTGTTTTGTGATGATGATGTCTTGGTAACGGTAGGTTCCAACCGTGCGAGAAAAGAGTTGTGTCATGAGGACAGAGTGACAGCTTACAATATGTTACTGCAGAGAAGTGTTAATGGAAAGCTGAAGAAGTTTACAACACGTGAAGTTGCTGAGATATTCAATGTGCACATTCGATCAATTCAGCAGCTGTGAAAAAGAGGCAAAGAGTCCAACAACCACAATGTGTCTCAATGCAGAGTCAAAATTTGTGGCAAAAAGAGGATCGAATTTGACCTACAGAAAATCAGGGATATTCCTTTGAGGGATAGAACAACCCTTAAAACTCTATCAGCTGCTTTGGGGGTTTCCAAGACGCTTTTGCACAACAAATTGAGAACAGGAGAGTTGAAGCGTCATAGTAACAGCATCAAACCACACTTGACAGAGGCAAATCGGGTTCAAAGGGTTCGACATTGTCTCTCAGCGATTGATCCAGGCTCAACACCATCAACTCATTATTTTCATCACATGGAGAACGTGGTTCACATAGATGAGAAGTGGTTTCAAATGACAAGGAAGATACAGACATACTACCTCCTCCCTGATGAAGATGAACCTATAAGAACCATCAAAAGTACAAATTTTATTCCTAAGATTATGTTCCTTGTAGCTGTTGTTAGGCCTAGATTTGATTGTGATGGGAACTATACATTTGATGGTAGAATTGGGGTATTTCCATTGGTCACAGAGGTTGCTGCTTTGAGGTTTAGTTCAAATAGGCTAGCCGGAACATTAGAACTTAAGGCAATACCTAAAATTGATAGGACAGTCATTAGGCATTACATGATTGAACATATCTTACCTGCCATTAAGGACAAATGGCCAAGAGATAGCCTCTCGGATCCAATTATCATCCAACAGGATAATGCAAAAACACATATCCATGAAGATGATATTGATTTTATAGTTGTTGTGGAAAGAGTAGGATTGAACATTCAACTGCTATGTCAACCTCTTAATTCCCCTGACTTAAATGTTCTTGATTTAGAATTTTTTTAGAGCAATTCAGTCGTTGCAAGAAAAGAAATGTGCAACCAATATAAATCAGTTGGTGGAAGCTATCAAAAAAGCATACATTGAATTCTCAGATAAGAAGGCTAATAGCATTTTCATCACTCTCCAATCATGCATGTTAGAGATTTTAAAAATTAGAGGTTCCAATGCATATAGAATCCCACATATGAGAAAGAATCACTTGGATAGACTTGGGTTGCTTCCTTCGCCATTGGCTTGTGATCCATTGATATATGCAACTACTGCAGCACATCTTCCACCTTTACCATGTAAGCCACTGCCTTATTTGTTATTGATAATATACAATTTGTACCTTATAATGGCTACTGACATTGAATTGTTATTCTGATTTCATGAGGATTATGATTCATGTTGAACTGCTTGGTTACTTCTGTTTTTGGTTAGGAGTACCAACTAGGATTGGTAATTTTTTTGGTAGATATGGTAATTAACATGTTGATTAAGAAAGCTTACAACTTAGTTTGTTGATTTTGGTAGGGCATATATGGTAGTATGACTCACATGTAAAGCCTTTTTGGTTATGAACTTCCATTTTTTACAATATTTTATTAAGTGGAAGTGCATTGCCAAAAAGATTATGGCGTATAAATGGACAGGTTTTTATATTCTTCTGATCTTAACTTACCTTCTGTCCAGTTTGTTAAATTGTTACAATATATTGGTGAGTTGTGTGTATTTTGTGATGTTTGTGGTGTGGTGTGTAGTTTGGATTCACAACTATTACTGGACTGCTTGCATTGGTTACTTTTATGCAGCTTTAGAATTACAATTGATTGGTTAGTTATGTGTAGCTTTTGAATTTCAATGGATTTGTTAGATTTGTGTAGTTTTAGAATTACAATGCAACTGTGTGTAGTTTTAGAATTACAATTGATTGGTTAGTTGTGTGTAGTTTTTGAATTTCAATGCAACTGTTAGTCTAGGTGTAATTCTTGAATTTCAATGGACTGGTTTGTTTTGTGTAGAATTGGAATTACAATGCAACTGTTAGTCTTGGTGTAGTTTTAGAATTGCAATGCATTGGTTCATTTTGTGTAGTTTAATGTGTTGCATGGATGTTGCGTTTGAATCAATTGTTAGGGTATAAAGCTGGTGTTGCATGTGTTGTTATTGCACAATGTTTGACATATGTGATTGCTTTTGCGTCAAGCAATGGAGATGAGGTTGTGGTTGATTGAATGGTAGCTTTTCAGTTTGATTTAACTTCTAACAGTTACAAAGAGAAGTTAAGGCTTTGGTTGACACGATGAGAAGAAGGATTGTATTGCAACTGCAACACACAAAGAGAAGATATGTTTCCAACTGCAACAAGGCAACTAATTGTTGAGTTCCCAAAACCTGCGTAGTTTCCCAAGCATTGCACCGTTCCATCCTTTGCTTTATTAACTGAACCTAACCCTTGGTTTACCCTTGGTACCCCTTGGTAACCCTAATCAAATCCTATAAATACCACCCTCTGCATATGCAATTATCGCCAACCTTTTACTACCATAACTTCTCTCTACTATCAGCTCATCTCTCTTGCTTTGTTTCTCTCTCTCTGCAGGTGTGGCACAATGGATCGTAATAGAAAGGTGGAGCTCCTAGATCTTTCAGGCCTAATCTCAACTCATCTGGAGGCAGACACTGTCCAGATGGAGAATAGGGGTCTCCAAACCACAGCTGATATCGAAGAGCTCGAAGAGGCACTAGAGGAATTGAAGGCAAGGGAGGATGCTATATTGGAAGATGAGGAGCACGAGGGACTGACACTCACTATAATGGAGTCATATGGCAGGGCTATCAACCATCTCACACTCTCAATTACTCATATGAAGCAAAAGAGAGAGGTGTTGAATCTGGCACTTGGGAGTGTGAGGGTTGCTGCTCAGGAACTCAACAACTTTGGCAATGCCATTCCAGGCATCCCAACCATCTCTGATGCATCTGACTCTGATTAGTTAGGGTTTATGTAAAATATCTACTCCTTCCTCCATGATATCCACTCCTATTTCTCTATGTAATTGGAATGGATAATAAATAAAAGTAATGAAGTTTGTGTTTGTGTTGACTGTTACTTCCCCTACTCGTTTACAATTTGCAAGAACAAACCCTAAATAGATTGAAAACAAAACATAAAACACGTTGAATTGCAAGGCAAAGCCAAACTGAAACAAAATTCCAATACAACTGCGAAACCTAAATAAGAGATTGAATTCTGAGAGCCAACAGAAACAAAATTGAATTCCAACCTCTAAACAAACTGAATCAATTCCAAGCACAACAGAATGGCAATTGAGATCCAAGGCAGTGCCAAAACTAAATAAATTCCAACCAAAACAGATTGGCAATTGATATCCAATGAAATGCCAAGCCTAAATAGATTCCAAGCAAAACAGAGGAGGAGCAATTGAAATCCAAGGAAGTGCCTAAATCAATTCTAAGCACAACAGAATGGCAATTGAAATCCAAGGCAGTGCCAAGCCTAAATAAATTCCAACCAAAACAGAGTGGCAATTGAAATCCAAGGAAGTGCCTAAATAAATTACAAGCAAAACAGATCGGCAATTGAAATCCAAGGCAGTGCCAAGCCTAAATAAATTCCAAGCAAAACAGTCAGCACCTTAAGCAGCAGGGCTGAGCAAGAATAGCACAAATTGCACCCAAAACATAAAAAAGTTTGAATTCCCAAGCAGAGCCAACTGATACCAAATGGTTGATTGAATAGCACAATATCCAGACAGAGATACGTATTGAACCCAAAATGTAGTCATTAATAACACAAATTTACAAACAAAATGACAATACACAACATCCAGACAAGTTGTTGAGATGTTTCATTACAAAACCATACCCCATTGCTTTCAACTGCAACATACATTCATCCTATATACATCAGTGTCTAACTATAGTATAAGATCAATAGAAAGATGGAAGTAAGAGACGCAGCATCTGAATGAAGTCTGCTTCGCGACTAAGGTCGGTCAATCGAAACATACCTGCGATAGGGAGTTTGTTGAGGTCGAAATCCCTTAGAATTTTCTTCTTCCCAGTCAAATCCTTCTCCTCATTACAGGGAAGGTTCAGGTCAAAGTCATGAATAACTTTGCTCTGTGAATCAATTACCTTCAACTTCTTCACCCTTCTAAAATCAACGATTGCCTCCAATTTGTTGTCTCCACGCCCCGAACCCACTTCATTCTCATCACAGTATGTGTCCTCCACTATAGGCTCGATGACCTCGCTGGATTCAACCACGATTGAGGCTTCATTGACGTTTTTCCCTTGCACATCGGTGGATTCTTCTTTGATTGCTTCCATAACACCGCTGTCCTCTTCAAACCCGGCATATGCGGCCTCTTCTCCGTTTGTGATTGAATCAGGGACAAATATGTGCATCGAACCATCGAAATCGACGATGGAGTCGTCTTGTGAATCAAGCCAATAATCGATGCTCTCCATGATGATGGCGAAGCAAAGGGAAAACCCTAAATCTACGATGGAGGACGGAGAAAACAGAAGTGAAATTGAAAACACTCAAAGAAAAGGACTACTGAAGTAAACCGAAATAGCCATTTCCCACCTAATTGAAGTACCAATTTTCAATTTCCCTCCAAATGATTCAAAAATTTCGATAGATTTGGCTGAGAAAGGAGAGAGCGGCTTGATGGTTGGAGAGGAAAATGAGACTCGCGCGAGGCAATCCCTTTCAAGGGCAATAAGGTCAGATTTGTGGAAGAAGTGTGTGGGAAACCGAGAACGACAAGTATTTCCCACATAGAGCTGAAGGCTAGAACGACAAGTATTGGGGGAAGGAGGGAGTAGTACTTTTATCACCAATCAAACAACCAATGACAAAAAAAAGTTAGATTAATCTTTTAGGTCATTACCACCATCACCCATGAACTATCATCACTTAGCAAATAGGTCTCTCAATAATTTTTTATTGGATTCAGCTCACTTAATTATTTTTTCGTTGTAAAAAGACCCTCGTTAGTTTTTTCATCCAATACTTTAACATATTTGGTTTGACCATATATATTATATTTTAATCCCAAAAAAATTACACTCCAAAATAAAATTAAAAATTCTTTTTATCTTAATAATTGTTACGTACATATATGAACATAACTATTTTTAAAAAAAATAATTTATGATTTTTCTAAAAATAAAAATCAAAAAGAACAAAAAAGCCATAAGAATAAAAAAATATTTATACGATTTTCTAAAGGATTATAAAAAATGAATTAAAATTATAAAAAATAGCAATTTTTGTTGAAAAAAAAGGAAAAATTAAAAGCATCGCTGTTAATTTCAAATTTTTTTATTTTTTATAAGTTTTTAAATATTTATCACTTTTAAATTTTAATTTTGAATATTTTCGTTGTTTTCTGATTTTTTCAACTTTAAAAAAATATTTTTCAATTTTTCTCATTTTTAAAAAATAAAAGAGAATAAAATAATATTATCAAATCAAATTCGTTAAAATTTTGGATGGAAAATTTAACGGGGGATCTCTTTACAATGAAAAAATAATAAAGGGAACTGAATCTAACAAAAATTATTAAAGGATCTATTTTTTTCAAATAATAATAGTTGAAGAATAATAAAATGATAAAAAAATTATTGAGGGTCTATTTATTTTAGATAATGATTGTTTAATAAATGGGGGTGGGAGTGAGAGTGTTAATTACCCTAATCTTTCTACTGCCTTGGTTAATACTACTCCGAACATAAAATTAGTCTCAAATCACCAGTCCCTTTAAAGAACAAACAGATTATTGACACGTAGACAGGAACACTAGAAGTCATTTGGACACTCTTACACCAAACCCCACCCTCTCTCTCCGAAAAAATCAAACCAACCCACAAGCCGAGCCACGCGTCGAGCCAACACCACAATAATCTGTTCCTGTCTTAAAAACCCCAATTCCTTTCCTTATTCTTCCTTCTCCATCACAAAACTGAAAACCTCTTCTCTAAAAAGAAAAGCAAAGCAAAGAAAAGAACCAAGAAGAAAAATGCCGTCTGAAACCGCCGACATGAGGTGCCCGGTTAAAAATCACACTACCGACCCTTGCGCCCCCGCGACCGCCGCCATACAACCGCCGAAGCCGACGGAAGTGCTGCCGTGCCCGAGGTGTGGATCAGCTAGCACGAAGTTCTGTTACTACAACAACTACAACCTCTCTCAGCCTCGCTACTTCTGCAAAGGTTGTCGCCGCTACTGGACTCAAGGTGGGACCCTCCGAAACGTCCCGGTCGGTGGTGGGACCCGCAAGAGTGGAAGCAGCTCCTCTTCCTCCACCTCCAAGCGTTCTCGCTCTTCCTCCGCCTCCTCCACAACCACCACCTCCACGAACTCATCCAATTCCGCTACCTCAAATTCCACCACCACTACAACAACCACTCACGAACCCGTACCCGTTTCAGCATCCGGGTCTGAAGTTCACCATCCGGAGCATGTGAAGATGGAGAACACTGTCCCATATGGGCTGAATTTGAACGAGAAGTTCCAGCCGGTGATGAGTGACTGTACTGGGAATTTCATGTCGCTACTGAACTGTCAAGAGCCACCCGTGTTTCCGGGCATGGGGATGAGCGGGTACGGGTCGGGTTTTGGGTACGGGTTTTACGATGTGGGTCTCGGGTTTGGTGGGAGAGGAGTAGGAGGAGGAGGTGTTTGGTCATATCCTGGAATTGGGAACGGTAACGGGACGGATGGTGAGGCAGGTGTTGGTGGTGCTGCTAATCCTGGGTGCAACACGTGGCAGGTGGGTCACGATGTGGTAGGAAATGGGAATGGGAATAATGGAAATGGTGGAGATTATTTTGGCTGGCCTGATCTTGCTATTTCCACTCCAGGAAAAGCCTTCAAGTGATCCAGGAATTGCTTTTGCCCAGCTGGTTATTTAATGAGTTATGGTTGATGATGTGTTGTTCTATTTTGATGGTTTTTGGGTAGGAACTGATCTCTTATAGGTTTTAATTAAATAGTTGGGAAAAAAACTGAAAATGGGTTTTTTTTTTTTTTATCAAAAGCTACCTGCTGGTGGATGGGTAACTGGGTATAGTGCTTTCTTTTTGGTTCTTGTTATAATTTTAACATCAGGAACAAGAAATGGATTTACTACTTTAATATCATAAAGCTTTTGGAATTGGGTTATGAGTGTTAATTTTAGTTTCTCTTGTCCAAACTTTCGAAGTCGAGCTCTTTCGTTTTCTTGATTTCTTGATGTATGATTTCTTGTTTCTTGATTTTTCTCTCCTTTTCCTTATTGTATGGGAAAGAAAGAATAGAAGACGAGATTTCTTGGATGGTGTGAGCACGAGCAGGAGGAGTAACAGTCAAAGGGAGAGTTATTAGTAGGCTTTGTTTGGACCGCCTAGCTTATCGTTATAGAATCTGAATTCTGTGATATGATAACGCATGGAAACTGTGTTTGTGTTTTACTTTTTCTACGGTTCTCGAAGAATGTCTGGATTTTTTGGGAAGTGGGCTCGTGGTTCGAGAGAATGCGGCCATTGGGCAACAAAAGGCCACTCTTTAAGTCACTCAAAGGAGCCAACTCCTCCTACTCGGGTTAAGTTGGTAACCGCACCACAAAACCCGATGCACCAAATAAAAACATGAATCCAAGTGTCCAAATTTTCCAATAAGCACTTACCCCTCGTCTTATAGTCCAGTTTATATTAACTTAAAATAAAATAGTAATGTATTTCAACCAATTATATAAAATAAGCAAATTAAATGTAAATTGTTTTCCGGTTTATTTCTGTTGACCCATGCTGCTAGATCCTTCAATGGTTACCAAAGGTGTATGTAGACCTGTCAAAACGGGTCTGCGGGTCGGACCAGACCCAAGACCCGGCAGACCCGGTAAAAAACGGACCGGGACTAGTCCCGACCCGGATTAAATATGGGTCCAATTTTTGGACCCGGTCTTGGCCCGCTCAGGTCCGGGTCTGGACCCGATCCGACCCGTTTTTTTTGATTTTTTTTTTTAAATTAAATCTGATCCTTTTTAATTATCAGTTATCAATTAGGTCCTCCTTCTTTCGTAATCATCAATTTCCAATTAGGTCCTTTCGTTAAAATTTAAACTAATTATTTAGTTAATTAATTACTATAAATTAAAATTATTTCAACTTAAATATCAGAATAACGATTAGTTCAACAAAATAATATGCAAGCCGAAAATAAAATACTAATCCAATCTTCATAGTTTAACAAGCGACAACAAATACTAAATTGTAACATATTAGTAAAAAATGTCGTCAGTCCCTTTAACTATTAGAAACAAGCAACTCTACTGATCAAAAGAAAAAAAAAAGAAAAACAAGAAACAAGCATTTCTGCAGGATCAACATTTAGCATTTAGCATAACAACAACATTGATAATAAACAAGAATAAAGGAGACGACAAAATTAATCCCGCAGAAATGCTTGTCAAAAATTAATCCCACTTATGATGTGTGGTAAGAAATGATGAGCGTCTAACAAAAGCATAAATCTTTGATTCCGTTTCAAATAAAATAATATCTAACTTTGCTTCTCTAGTGGGATTTTTCATTCCAGTAGTATTAGAGATACTAATATTTTTATTAACTTTTATAGGGTTAAATCAAAAATTGGTACCTGTCAAATAATTGTTTGACTGATTTAGCACCTTATCTGTTTTTTGCTTTTAAAAGGTACTTGTACAAAAACGAAATGTTACATTTGGTACCTCCGACTAACACCGTCCACTTTTCACCGTTAAGTGCCATATGTGGCGTGCCACGTCGGATGCCACGTAGGCAAACCACGTCATCAAACCTCTTTCTTTTCTTTTTCTTCGTCTCTTTTCTTTCTTTCTTTTCTCTTTCCTTTTATTCTTTTAATTTCTTTTTTTTTTTTTTCTTTCTCCTCTTCTTCTTCTTCCGGCCACTACCAAATTAATCAAATAAATTCCAAATCAAACCACCCATCACCACCGCAGACCACCAACAAACCACCACCTCCACCACCGCCGCTCCTCACCTCCGATTTCCAGCCACTGCCAAATTAATCAAAGCCCTCCCCTGCAAATTAATCCCAGAAACCATCCCCTGCAAAAATCAATTCATCTACAAAATCAATTAATTCCAAATTAAACCACCCATCACCACCGCCGTCCACCAACAAACCACCACCGCCGCTCCTCACCTCCGATTCCCTCCTCTTCGCATCAACCCCAAACCCAATCACCATAACCAAAAATCAACCCACCACATTGCGGCCACGCCACCACCATCACCCAGCCACGCCGCCACATCTCAACCAAACCACAAAAAACCCAAACTCCAGCCGAAACCTCGACCAAACCTCCGAAATCCACAAAACAACCTTCAAACCTCCGATTTCCTCCACCCATCACCACGATCTGCCAAGAAGAAGAGGGGAAGAAAGAAAAAAACAAGGAGAAAACAAAAGAAAGAAAAGAATAAAAGAGGAGAGTGAGATCGTGAAAAGGTAGTAAAGAAAGAGAGAGAGAAAAAAGAATAAAAGAGAGAAAGAAAAGAAATTAAAAGAATAAAAGGAAAGAGAGAAAAAAAATAAAGAAAAGAGAAGAAGAAAAAGGAAAAGGAAAGAAAGAGATTTGATGACGTGGCGACGTGGCATCCGACGTGGCGTGCCACGTAGGACACTTAACGGTGAAAAGTGGACGGTGTTAGTCGGAGGTACCAAATGCGATATTTCGTTTTTGTATGAGTACTTTTTAAAAGTAATAAATAGAGGAGGTGCTAAATCAGTCAAACAATTATTTGACAAGTACCAATTTTTGGTTTAACCCAACTTTTATATTAAAATTATACGTGCCATCTTCACATTCCCTTAGTAGTTATTTATTTAAATGAAAATAATAATATAACTTAATTAGGAAAGGATAAATCTCAATCATATCTTGACACATCAGTTAGTATAATTTTATTAGTAAAATAATTAATATCACGGGCATTATTCTTTTCATTAGTAAATAATTAAATCCAAAATTGGCACCTGCACTTGTATTGATTGAGACATTTGACACCTCTATTTGTAAAACGCTGCACTTAAAACATATGACACATTTGGCACTCCTCACTCACACCGTCGGCCGTCCACCGTTATCTGCTGATGTGGCATGCCACATGGCTTGACACGTCATCAACATGATGGCGTGGCATGCCACATCAGCATTACTTCTTTTTTTCTTTCCTTTTCTTTCTTTTCTTCCACGACACCTTCTTTTTTTCTTTTTTTCTTTTTCTTTTTTCTTTCTTTCTTTTTTCTTTCTCTTCTTCTTCCTCTCTTCTTCTTCCACGGCACCTTTTTTTTTTCTTTTTCTTTTTCTTTCTTTCTTTCTTTCTTCTTCTTCTCCCTCTCAAGTCTCTCCTTCTTTCGGGAGGCCCGACATCAAGGCAAACAATTCCTATCGTGATGAATGGATCCGGGTTATGTATGAACGGATCCGGGTCACCATCTCCCTCTCCCGAATTCAATTTCATATCCTCTCAATTACAAACCCCCCTCCTCAATTACTAATTAAACACCCTCTACCAAATTAAATTGAAACTACCAATCCTCTGCAAAATTAAAACACCCTCTGCCAAATTAAATTGAAACTACCAATCCTCTGCAAAATTAAACCCAAGCACCACCCTCTGCCAAATTAAATAACAATCAGTCGTACCAATAACCGCCAAACCCAGCCAAACCAACCCTCTCAACTCTCAATCGCACATCACTGTCGTCCTCGTCTCCACAAACCATCACCCCTACTGCCATGTCATCGCCGAGCGCAGCCACAAACACCACAAACCTGAAGAAACCACCATCATCAATCCACCATCGTCGCTCGATCTCCCAGCCACAGTCCTCGTCGTTACAACCGCAGCACCAGTCAACCTCATCCATCACCGTCGTTGTGCCGCCGCTCTCCCTCACTCCCGATCCATCACCGCCGTTGTGCCCCCCGCTCTCCCTCACTCCCGATCTGCCTCGCCGCTCTCTCCATCTCCGATCCAATCACCCATCACCGATCCAAACCAAATTAAAAAAAAAGAAAAGAGAAGAAATAAAAGGAACAGAGAAGGGAATAGAAGAGAAAGGAGAGTGCAGAGTAGAGAATAAAAAGAGGAAAAGAAAGAAAAAAGAGAGAAAAAAAGTTTTGGGTTGCGGCCCAAGGAAAGGAAAAAAAGGAAAAATGGAAGAAAAAAAATGAGGAAAAAAAATTAAAGTAATGATGATGTGACATGCCACGTCATCATGTTGATGGCGTGTCAAACCACGTGGCATGCCACATCAGCAGATAACGGTGGACGGTCGACGGTGTGAGTGAGGAGTGCCAAATGTGTCATATGTTTCAAGTGCAGGTGCCTTTTAAACCGTTTTACAAATAGAGGTGTCAAATGTCTCAACCAATACAAGTGCAGGTGCCAATTTTCGATTTAAACCTAATGCTTTGTATGGGAACTAAAGTGCACGAAGGAAAAGAGGGAAAGTTTAACTAGGGAAAGGAAAGGAAAGGAGAGGAAGGGAACTTGTAGAGAAATTCCCTTGTATGACTGCATCTTTTATATACAAGGGAAAAAGAAGGAAATTTTAATATTTGTGTGTGGCAACATGGATGGAAAGGAAAGAAAATTTAGTTATTTTTACCACTTTACACTTATTGTCAATTCAGATTATTCTAACTAAATTTTTCATTTTTACCTTATGATTCATTTTTTTTATTTAATAATGTTTATGCAGGTGCGCCTACATCAATCAGATCTTTTTTTGGGCTATAAACGAATCAATATTATCAAAACAAAACAAAAAATTATATTGTCCTTCTAATTTATTCTCTCCTTCTTCTCCTCTTATCTGCTTCTTTCTAACATTTACCAATTTGTGCAAAACATTGGGCTTCATGAAGGGTACATTTACCACGTAAGAAACACATCAACAATCATCCAAAAATGAAGATAAGACAAAACTTAAGGCAGCATTGTTAAAATTGTCTACAAATTGTCTCAAAAGATAAGATGTAGCTACAATATCCACTGTTAAAATCCAGCTAACAGAATAAAAAGGACAACAAGAGTTGAGAAACAGACTCTAAGCACGAAATTGGGAAAAAACTTTAATCTGATGTACCAAACATTTGGTGCATCAAATAATCCTTGCGCTTTAATACTAGACATCCAAAAAAAATCCTTACCCTTGCAGCATCTTTCGTGAGAAAGTCATAGGCTTTATAGCGAACGTGAGCCTCAACTCCAATTCTCAGCAGCTCTTCATACACTTCTTCCTCCGAATAAACACGCACCCGTGCTTTTTTTGCAATTTCATTTCTCTCATCTACAATTGAGTTCCCTTTTTCAAGTTGTTTAGCAACTCTTTCAAGAGCAACTCTCACTTCCGAATAATCTTTTTGACTAGTCTTTCGCTTTCGCTTATTTGGAGATGTCACCAAATGACTTTTTGTATTAACTTGTGGAGTGGGAGTTAGATTTGAAGTCACTAGTTCACTTTCATGTCCATCTAAATCATCAAAATTCTCTAGAGAAAATTCTTGGCCAGCAACTCCACGATCAATGTCTTCAATATTATTGTTCATTTTTGCCCAACGACTTGCTTTCTCCTTCGCAGTCTCAGCATAATCACCTGTTGCTCTATCTTTCGCATAAAATGAAAGTAACTTATCGTAGTGAAGAATTTCAGCATTCATGAACTTCTTTGCATGAGGATGTGCCTGTAAAAGAATAAAATGAGAAGAGGCAAATATATTAAACAATTTCCTGTAAATGTTATGCTAAAAATGTCATATTAAAATTTAAATGTATTTTTACCTCGATTATTTTTTCCCAAATCTCAGGCTCTGCATCAAACTTTTTGGTTATAGGACTCCAAGAAAAACCACTTGTATGCTTGAAAATATAATAGAATTGTTTGAATTTTTTTTTTGTAGACTTAATGCGGTTTTTCACCTTTTCCTTGTCAACTTTAAGAACTCCTGTTTTTTCACGGACTTCTTTAACTATATCATTCAGCCCTTGAGTAGTAAAAACACCATCAATTTTTGCACCATTTCTGTCTTCGTACACAAGAGCATCAATTAAAACTTCATCCATGCATTTTGTCCACCGCATTAAGTCTCTTTTTCCGACATCCTTCTCTTGTATTGTCATTATGTCTATTGCAAAACATGTACAAAAATTCATATATAAGGGACCTATCTATATGGGAGTGTGCATTGTAATGGGAGTTGACATATAAATAAGCAAAACAAGCTAGAGAAAATTCAATGATGCCACAAGCCGTGTGGTAGCATTCCCACACATTTTAATATGAAGTGGTTGTCACCAAGATTCAAGTTAGGCTAACACACATAATAGTAATAATAAGAATAAAGTTAAGCCTACTCTCTTAATATCACATGAAGAAATAGGCAGGCAAAGTTTCTGCTGAATGAAAGAAACTTTTCAAGCCAAAATCGAGAAACATGTATCGCGTCCTAATGATACATCAGCTCACAATTATGCTACATAAATAATTCATTTCAAAATGATTGCTAGGCATCCATAAGGTGCTCTCAAACCTAACTATGCAAAACGGAATAGGTATAATTCTTTCATATCCATGTTTATAATCAAGAATGAGCTTAGGGGAAAAAACATATCTTGCTTTAAAGAAAGTCAAAAAATAAAAAGTGAAAATAAAAACAGTAGTAACTGACTCAGGTTCAACCTTGTGATCAAGTCTGATATTGAAGTGCAAGCAGCCTCCTTAACAAAATTTAACCCTCAAAAGATCAGAAGGACCAAAAAATAAGTCCTGGTACTTATCTCTGCCTGCTTAAAAAAAACTAACAAATGAATCCACACTTTCCATGCTATGACTAAGACTAGACAGGAAGACCCTCTTGACTTTCATGGATTTTGGTCAAGTTTCTATAACAAACATGCAGCAAGTGGAGTTCAAGCACAGGAAAAGTCTCCATGTTAGTCAAATTTTCGGTACCTGAATATGCAGTAGAAGCTTCTCAAACCAAAGGGCATACGACCCCAAAAATCTTTCAGCGCTGCATTCTTGGCATGTCAATCCTAACAAGCATATTCCAGCCCAGCATTTATCAGGCTAGTAAATCAACACAGCACAGCACAAAAGAAAAAATACATAAATAACTAACACAAAGCTCAACTGCACCTCTTATTAAACTGAAAAATTCATAAACGTTTTCTTATTTTCATCGAAAAGATACCATGATAGTAGTTGTGCTGGCTGTGGTGGTAACGAGGAACAACAACCCCACTGACTGACTTGATGACGCCGCTGGAGAGAGGAGGACGCCGCTGGAGAGAGGAGGACGCCGCTGGTGATGGAGGACAGCCGTGGTAATGGGTGAGCTACTGTTTGCTCTTGTTGTATTATTTGGTGTAAGACCTAAATTTAACCTGGATAATAATGGAATAATTTTTTATTTCTCTTTAATTCCTTCCTTTTCCTCCCACAAGTGGGAGGAAATTTTTTTTGGACCCGGAAGGAAATTTTTACAATTTATTTCTCCGGTATTCCCTTATTTTCCCTTTGATTCTTTTACACTTTTTTTTCCCATACAATGGAAATTTTAAAAAGTTTTTTTCCCTTCCTTTCTTTTCCACTTTAATTCTTCTTTCTATACATAAGCTAAGCAATCGTTCTAAAGTTTGCCATTTTTTGATAATTTGGAAAGTGGCATGTTTTTTTTTTTACAGTTTTCTTTTTACAGAAAAAAATAGCATGTATAACTCTCATTTTATTAAATTGGTTAATTTAAGTGTGAAAAATAATCGGAAATATAATAATCATTTTTCTCCTTCTAAAATAACGTCCTTTGTAGACAGGACGGAGTAAACTACCAGTTGCTTAAGAACATGTACTTGAATTGAAGGGCCGGTGTCCAAAAACTAGCATCATCGTAACAAACCTATAAGAATCCATAAATGACAAATAATTTCCTTTCTAACCCTTCGGGGCCCAAATTGAAATCTTGCTTCCTCACTAATCAATCATCTCTCTCTTTTGTAGTGGCTACCAGCTACCACAACATTCTTACTTAAAACCGAACTGGATCAGCTGGTCTAACCAGTAATCTTAAACTGGTTTGGTTTGATATTGTGGGCTAGAAATGGCAGTTGAAATGATCAACCAGATGGTTATGGATTTATTCTCTTTTTTAAAATATTCAGTTTATAAAATCTTTTTGACGTGAAGGTGAAGCTTTTGAAAGCCCATATTGAGTACTGAAAAATAGTACATTTTTAGCATCTTGCGCCACCTCTCTGTCTCCATCAAAAAATATCTCAGAACAGCAACAGCCGATCTTGACAAAAGTTTAGACTTCCCATATTTCTGATTTTTCAAGAAAATGACAAACGATCACACTATTCACGAGTCAAAACTCATGGCGCACAAAAACTGTCAGGTTCTTTTGACACCAGCACCACTTTTTGAAATTCCGGTTTCACATTCGAGTATGAAAATTTGAAGAAAATATAGATCCCGATAATACTCGAACAATAGCTAAAAATATGTAGTTTCAATCCATTGCATAATTTTGTATACGGGTGAAGTCTACAAATCATCAAAAAATCCAATCATAATTCCATTTCTTGAACCTTTTTTACACCTGAGAAGTAATCCAACTAAAGACAACCAAATGCATTAACAAAGTCATCGACTATTCGGATCATACATCAACAACAAACAAGTAATTAATTAGGCTTGAAGAATTTCAACTTCATTCCACTGTTCACCATACTCCACACACCTCCAAGGGAAAATGCCAAGCTAAATGCAACTCCTAACCAACCAAGGATCCAGTGGAAATACCAGTTGAAGCTGTACTTGGTAGGTTTCTTTATGAGGACCCACATGAAGCAAGGGTAGGCAAATGTGACAGGAAGGGTGAGTCCTCCTAAAAGGCCAGCAAGACTCGATAGGAAAGGAAGCGCCACGCCTATGAAGAAGGAAATGAATCCGTAGAAGACACGAAAACCTGACCGAACCCAGATCGAGCAAGGCCTGTTCGTTCGGCTGGTGTACCCAGCTTCAAAACTGTCAAAAGCTGGCATGGAATATATCTGGAAACTGCTCAAGCAGTTGAACACAACTAGCAGGAATGCCATTGCGAGAATTCCTCGAGGGATGTCGTGGATGTGGAACGAGTACAAAGCATTCAGAATTCCTCCTGGTGGCATCTACAAACAAAACAAGGGCGATATATATAACTTGTCCGAACACGAAGAAAACAAAGATTAATTCTACAATGCAATTGAATAAACAAGTTCTTCATGAGCGAACTTACAAGGTTTCCGTAGGCCCAAAACCCTCCGATGGCAACCGGAAACAGGCACAAGGCGATGAAGAAATACGCAACTTTAGCTCCCTTCCACATGGGAACATGAGCTGGGTGCTTAAAGGTTGATGGCATTGTGGCCTGAGAACACAAACAATTCGTTTAATTGCAAAAAAATTGTTTCCCAGAATTGGAGCACGTTCCATCATTTTGAAGCTGAAAAGAGTGGCATATATACCTGGATTTCCAGAACTAGATTGTGCCCCCTAAATGCAAATGCTACGATTCCAAGTGCATTCAACACCGAGAAGGCCGATGAACTATAAGAAGGCAAAGTAAGTGGTTCATAAGATACGGTAGGTGGTCTTTGTTGACTAACAGAAAGCACCCATGCCATCGTGGAGTAAGTGATAGCTGTTATGGCACCAATTAGTGACAGTCCTGCGATTGAATTGAGGTTCGGGAGCTGAGACAGAAAGATGCATAGGGAAGTGAATACGAGATACCACTCAACTGTGGTTAAGGGGTTCGACGAACATAGAGGCCCACAAACTATCTGGAAAAATAGTTTCATGGTCTCCCCTCCTATGAGAATCAAAGCTGTTGCAGTCCCAGCGGACAGATAAACCGTCGGGAAGAGAGCAAGCCAAACACCTAACCTTTCTCCTACAAAAATCAGAGGATAGATTGAACTAGAAGGGAGTTGTGCAGTGTAAGTATGTGAAATGCAATCATAGAACACAATTGTAAGGATCAATCTGGCATTTCAATTCGACGAGTGAATGCTAGTAATGTGCTTACCAAAAGCAGCTTGTGCAAGCTCCACATATCTATTGTATCTCTTCCCTGGAACTGCTTCATGAAGCTGAACTAGAATCCACAAAGTGTAAAGCTGCCAACAGTAAGCTATGGTCAATGATAGGATTCCCCAGCTCCTACAGACAAATGATCAGGTATGAGTTCGAGTACTCTAATTTGCAATTTCTACGGGCAGCAAAATATTCATTAAATGAAAAGGACAACAATTTAATTTTGGCAAACCTACTAGTACTGAGGTAGGAAGTGAAGAATATGTTGTACAGAATAATGATAATGAGTGAAAAGGCTAAGAACAGAATTATGAACAGTAGGCTCTTGTCTTCTCTTATTTGGAGAAAAATGTAATTGAACTGCTATAATAATAGTGCAAAGCTTTAAACTTTAAAGAATCTGAGATGACTTTGCTTCAAATGTCTTTTTTTTCCTAGTAATATTATTCAAACCAAATGTAAGGAAAGCAATTGAATTGAACAATACTCCCATGAAAAAAGATGAAAATAAGTAGACTTTATTCAATTTCCTCTGACCACACTGCCACTACCACCACCACCACCACCACCATGTGCTATCAAACAGTCACTTTTTATTTTCTTTTCTTTTCTTTTCTTTTCTTTCTCAATCTTGTAAAAAAAACAAGAATTGAAAAATCACCTTATTTAAAAGTTTGCAAATAAACTAATTCTTAGTTTTCTTGCACCAATTAAACTTGGAGGACAATATTCTCAAATCCTAACTTCCTAATTGAAAAGTTTGTAAAACAAGGATAGCTACATTTCTAATTCAAATCCCTTAACCTACATTAGGACAAGCAGAAATAGTTAATTAACACCAATAAGAACAAACATTAGCATTATACTAGTGTACAGTTATGTATACTAGCTCAAAACGGCGCCAGAGCGCTCTCATTAACAAATATTTAAAACACATTGTTAGTCCTACTAATTACTAATATTTACCAGCCAAGGAAAGCGAAGGCGACGGGCAGGAGGAGGGCTTGGAACCCGACGCCGGCGTTGAGGTTATGAAACGCAGCGTAGTGAGCATTTCCGTTCCGAGATTCGGTGATCGGAAGCCAAGCGTCTTGAGGATTCAGCTTCGTCAGATGACCCATTTCCTCCAAATAACCCTTCATGTTCACCAAAACCCTCTTCATCGGCGTCCCTATTGGACTCAGAAACCTCGGCGATATAAACGACGTCGGCGTCCATCCCGCCGACTTCCCCGACGCCGTACCCCTCGTCGGCGACCTCTGCCCCGAAGGCGTCTGTATCTCCGGCGTCGACACTCGCGGCGTCGCCGGTATCGATATCAACTCCGTCTCCGGCCTCTCCTCCATTACTCTCTCTCGCTTAGCTTTTCTTCTTTTCGTTCCCTTTAAGGTTTATTTATTTATAAGACAAGTGAAAAAGGCAAGTTTTTAGTGTTAGTAATTTTTTTTCCCCTTTTCTTTCTTCTTGCCGTGGTGGGACCTCGGAGAAATGCAGGGGGAATAATGCGCGAGTGCATGAAAGTTTGCACAGTTCTGATCAGGACCGTTGATTTTTAATCGAGATGGTGATATGTGTTTCTTAATCGAGATGGTGATATGTGTTTCTTGTGTTCTCTTTCTTTTCTTTTTTTAACCAAACTAATTGACTGTTTTCTTGGATTCTGGTTTTGGTGGGGATTTATAATTGCAGAGGTGGTGGTTTTGGTGGTGGTGGTGATGGGTAGCTAGGGTTGGGTGGTGGAGGGTGCAGGAGAAGTTATGGTGCAGTACTGGTGCGGTGGGGTTAATTGTTAAAGAGTATTCATCATCAATCATTTCAATCAAAATCAGATCAGAGGTGTTTTGATGGTTGATGATTTACACGTGGGTCTCTCCTAGGTCCGCTACGGAATTCGCGGCTGGCGGAGAGTGGGACCAGAACTTTTGAGTTACAATCTCGGATGACAGTCACGGACTCATGGCCGTGTCCGTGTTAAAGCGGGCGCGGGACTGGACGTTTTCTTAATTTGAAAATATGACTGGCGTAGAGAAGTATTTTATTGGCGATTAACAAATTAGTAAATGTAATTAGTTTATGCACTTTCAAAAAAAAAAAATATATATATATATAATTATTAGTTTATGAAGTACTCCCTCCAACTTTTTTTATTTGACGCGTTTAGGTTTAATTGTACAGTAGATAATTAACTGACGCCTTGTGTTTTGTGTCGTTTCCCTTTCTCACAGACGACCTACCTTGCACAGTAGCAACAACAGACTTAAAGAAGGAAATTAAGAAAAAAAAATGAGTTATCAGGCCCACAACAATTACAAAACAAAAAAAATAAAAAGCTGCCTTGCACAGTAGAAGCAGCAGACTTAAAAAAGGAAATTAAGAAAAAGAAATGAGTTATTCAGGCTCACAACAATTAAAAAATAAAGAAGGAAAAGACAAAAAAACTGCCTTACGCAGCAGCAGCAGACTTCCTTTGTTTTTGACAAAAACGACGGCGCGTTAAATAAAAAAAGTTGGAGGGAGTAGTAACTAGTAAGTATATCATGTAATTGATATCTGACACAAAAAGTTGATAAGTTAATGAAAATTATGGGATATTAATTTTTTTTTTCCGATAGGCATCTTTCTTCTTCTTCTTTATCATAACAACAAAATTAACGATTATATTCTTACACGACGAGGGAAAGAATAATCGGTCCTATTACCGTTTACAAGATGCATAACATTAGTAGAAACATCGACATACTCCCTCCGGTCGCGAAACAATGTCGTTTCGCGACCGGGCACACAGATTAAGGAACTACTGTTCCTGTGTGTGCTATTACTAGCCTGCCCTTGAACTACCGCGTGCAGACCAACTACAGTGCTCCTTGCTCTCTCAACTATTCAACGCGAGCAACGATGGAGATTTCCCAATTCCCTCTCCAATTCCCTCCTAAAATTTCACCCAATTTCATTTCTAAACACTAATCCCTCCAAAATTTTGAATTCATCCGGTCCAAAATTTTTGAATTCCCCCTTTACTTCGTTGGTACCAGTTCACAATGGTCTCTCACCCCATTTGTTTTGCCAATTCCCTTTCCAATTGCCTCTCCAATTGGCTATTTCCCATTTTCCACATATCCTCCCCCGATTCTAAAGCTGAAACATTTCTGTTTCGATTTGTGAAGCGTAAAAAGAAATGGATTCTAACGATTTCGATCCTATCCATTTGTTTGACCTAAACCCATTTGTAAGTTCAGAGATAATTCATTCACCAGTTTCGTCCTGTGATCCAATTGAAGAGGTTGCCGACGTATATCACGAAGAAGGTTGGCCCGAAGCTTTCCTAAATGTGGACGACAGCAATGGAGATCCTAATTGGGAAAATGAAGACCCAACACCTGACGTTGAGGTTCCAAGTTAAGTCTACTCCCACCTTCCTGAATATTGTGGAACTTGTTAAACTTTGTTGATTTCCCAATTTATTTGTGTTGTGGTAATTGTAGGTGCGAAGTTGAAAAGAAAAGAGCTCTCTGAAGAAGACAGAATTGCAGCCTACAATATGCTTCTTCAAAGGAGTGTGAATGGAAAGCTACGCAAGCACACAACAACTGAGGTTGCTGACATTTTCGATGTTAATATTCGTTCAATCCAGCGGTTGTGGAAAAGGGGCAGGGAGTCCGAGAACCACAATGTTTCAATGAAGAGAGTGAAGAATTGTGGCAGAAAGAGGGTAGAATTTGACTTCCAAAGGATTAGAGATCTCGCTTTAAGGGATAAAACAACACTGAAGTCTCTTGCATCTGAGTTGGGTGTTTCGAAGTTGAAATCTGGAGAGTTGAGGCGCCACAGCAACACCATCAAGCCAACATTAACAGAGGCAAACCGTATGCAAAGGGTTCGTCACTGCCTATCAATGATTGATTCAGACTCTACTCCAGCTGGAAACAGTTTCTCTAAGATGCACAATGTGGTCCACATTGATGAGAAATGGTTTCAAACCACAAGGAAGGTGCAGACATACTACCTATTGGCTGATGAAGATGAACCAGTAAGAGTCATTAAGAGTACCAATTTCATTCCTAAAATTATGTTTCTTGCTGCTGTTGCTAGGCCTAGATTTGATTGTGATGGGAATTGTACTTTTGATGGTAAGATAGGAGTGTTTCCCCTTGTACACGAGGTAGCTGCTATTAGGTCCAGCGCAAATAGGATTGCTGGAACATTGGAAGTTAAGCCCATTGAAAGGATAGATAGGCAAGTTATTAAAGAATATATGATTGATCAAATATTACCAGCCATTAAGGAAAAATGGCCGAGGGATAGCCTCATGCAGCAGATTTTCATCCAGCAAGATAATGCTAAAACACATATTCAAGAAGATGATGCTGATTTCCTTACTGCAGTTGAGAGTGTAGGGTTGAACATTACACTGTTATGTCAGCCACCCAATTCCCCAGATTTAAATGCATTTGACTTAGGTTTCTTTAGAGCTATTCAATCATTGCAAGAGAAGAAATGTGTAAATAACCTAAACCAATTAGTGGAAGCAGTGAATAAAGCTTATTTGGAATTCTCAGAGGTGAAGGCAAACAGCATTTTCATCACTTTACAGTCGTGCATGGTAGAAATTTTAAAAGTTATGGGATCCAATGCCTACAGAATCCCTCATTTAAAGAAAGAACAGTTGCTTAGGCAAGGATTGTTTCCTTCTAGCCTGTCCTGTGATCCTGTTCTGCTAGCAACTGCCGCAGCAAATCTTCCACCATTACCTTGTAAGTAAGATGCGTTTCTTTGCAAGTCAACCAATGTGATGAAAATGTGTATTGACATGTAATTTTGTAATTTGTTTTGCAGGAAATTGGGTGGTTGATGGCCTTTTTCAATGGACGGCAGTTGGCTATGGTTAGTTTTTGGACATATTCAGATATGTAGTTAGTTAGTGTAGGAAGTAACTCTAGCAATCTAACTTCTGGTTGAAGTATTTAGTTAGATGCCACTGTACATTTTGGTAGAAGCTTCTGTTTGCTACTGTTAGTGAAGGTGAGAGATGTCACATTACTAACTGTCATTAGGCAAACTAATGTTGCTCTACATTACTATAATTGTGAAGAATGATGGGTATTGCATGCTGTTATAATCTTTCTATGACTGTAGGCTTTATGGGTTGTGGATTTTTGTGTGTAATGCATGGCTATATCTGTTTGAATTTTATTGGCTCTGATAAATTGTGTGCAGGTTGGATGCATAGTTAACGTTTGTGTATAAATTGCAACTTTCTTTCAAGCTCTTTAACTCTTCCTTCACGTTTGTGTATAATGCATTGAAAATCTGATTTCCTCCCTTGATTTGATTGTGGATGTTTGTGTGCAATGCAATGAATATTCTGATTTCCTCCCTTGATTTGATTGTGGATGTTAGTGTGTATAATGCATTGTAAATCTGATTCCCTCCCTTTATTTGATTGTGGATGTTTGTGTGCAATGCAATGGAAATTCTGATTTCCTCCATTTATTTGATTGTGGATGTTTGTGTGTATAATGCATTGGAAATTCTGATTGGGTGTATTGATTTGATTGTGGATGTTTGTGTGCAATGCAATGGAAATTCTAATTTCCTCCCTTGATTAGAATTGTGGATGTTTGTGTGTATAATGCATTGTAAATCTGATTTCCTCCCTTTATTTGATTGTGGATGTTTGTGTGTATAATGCATTGTAAATCTGATTTCCTCCCTTGCTTTGATTGTGGATGTTTGTGTGTAAAATGCATTGGAAAATCTGATTTCCTCCCTTGATTTGATTGTGGATGTTTGTGTGCAATGCAATGGAAATTATGATTTCCTCCCTTGCTTTGATTGTGGATTGTTGTGTGTAAACGCATTGGTAATTCTGATTGTGTGTAATGCATCTTCAATTCTTACTTGCTTCCAGAACTATTTTGTGTATAAGCATTGGCAATTATGGGTTGCTTCTTCATCTCTCCTTTAGGTTTGTGTAAACGCAAACACAATGCATTGGTAAATAAAAAACAGAGACGTGTAGGATTAGAGATATAGGCAAACATACAGTGTTTACTTTGAATTGAAACATTTCACACTAACAGTTGCATTGAAGAGACACAAAGGGAAGAGGCATTGTATTGCAACTGCAACACACAAAGGGAAGAGATGTTTCCAACTGCAACAAGGCAACTAATTGTTGATTCCCAATACCCGTTGACATTCCCAACCCTTTTTTTGCCGTTGCATTGTTTCCTTTATTAACTGAACCTAACACTCCCTAACCCCTTGGTACCCCTTGGTAACCCTAATTACTTCCTATATAAACCATCCTCTATTGCATCTCCAATTACACCAACAAGTTTACACTCCTCCTTACTCTCTGCTATCTGCTCATCTCTCTTGCTTTGTTGATCTCTCTCTCTGCAGGTGTGTGACCATGGAACGGGACAGGAAGCAGGATATCCTAGATCTTTCCGGCGTCGTCTCAAATCACCTGGAGACAGACACAGTGACGATGGAGAATAGGGGTCTCCAAAGCAGAGCCGATATCGACGAGCTTGAGGAGACTCTTGAGGATTTGCAGGCAAGGATGGATGCTGTACTGGAAGACCCTGAGCATGAGGGGTTGGCGCTGACCATAATGGAGTCATATGGGAGGGCTATCAACAATCTGACTCTGGCAATTGCTCATCTGAAGCAGAAGAGAGATGTCATTAATCTGGCACTTGGGAGCGTGAGGGCTGTTGCTCAGGAACTGAACAACTTTGGAAATTCCATTGCCGGAATCCCAACCATCTCTAATGCTTCTGATTCTGATTAGAGTTAGGGTTTGTGTCCAATGTATCCTCCTTCCTTCCTGTAGGTGCTCCAACAATTCCAACCTATATGTAATTGGAATTGAATAAATAAAAAGAATGCAGTTTGTGTTTGTGTTTGTGTTGAAAGATCATTCCCTTGTTCTTTTACACTTTGCAATCTAAGGCAGTGCCACACCCTAAATAAATTGAAAGCAAAACGTACACAAATCCAAATTGCAATCCAAACCACAAACAAACTGACATCCAAAGCAGCTCAGAGTAACTATATTTCCACCAATTAAAGAAACAGGAATCCAAGGAATTACCAAGCCTAACTACATTCAAAGCACATCAGAATGGCTTCAACAAATCCAACCCAAAATAAACTCAGACCAAACTGAAAGGAAATATATTTCCAGCAATTAACCAAACTGAACTCATTGGGTATTACCAAGCCAAAATACACTTTAAACCAAACTGGCTGGAAATATATTTGCAGCAATTAAACAAACAGAAATCCAAGGAATTACCAAGCCTAACTACCCTTTAAGCAAGACAGCATGGCTTCAACAAATCCAAGTCAAAATTAATTCAAACCAAACTGGCTGGAAATATATTTGCGGCAATTAAACAAACAGAAATCCAAGGAATTACCAAGCCTAACTACACTTTAAGCAAGACAGAATGGCTTCAACAAATCCAAGTCAAAATAAATTCAAACCAAACTCCAATTAAATATATTTCCAGCAATTAAACAAACTGAAATCCAAGGAATTACCAAGCCTAAATACATTCAAAGCAAGACAGAATGGCATTTTAAATCCATGTGTAAATAAGTTCCCAAAAAAATGAATTCCAACATGTTTGTGATTTGAACAAAGGCAGAAACAGACCTAACATCATTGAGAGCAAAATTTAAGGAACGTTGAACCCTGGTTATCCACCATTGCACAATCCATTCTATCACAAACAGTGAGTAAGATAAAAAAAAACCATGATTCATTACTTGACACAGGATATCAACACACAGACAGAAGAGATGGACGTATTAGTCTGAATCTCAATTTCTGAGAAGTGCACATCACTTCTTCATCCCAAAATCCAAAATCAACCACCACTGTTGAGCTAATTTACGAAGATCCTTTTTACAACCTCCATAACAGAGGCCCAAAATGTATATTTACAACCACATTACCTAATGGTCATCAACAACGCAAGCTAACAACATCTATGGTTGCTTCAATAGTAAGAGGGAAGTAACAGCCTGACCATTTCAATGAAGCATGCATCCCAAGTAGGATCAGTCAAGGTAAATGTACCATCAATTGGGAGCTTGTTGAGGTCGAAATCCCTTTCCCCTTTATACTTCACTGCCAACAACCTCTCCTCAACAGATGGCTCGTTCAAGTCAAAATCATGAATAACCTTGAAGGGTGTTGTACGCAAATGCCTCTTCAAACCCCTGAAATCAACAATGGCTTCATTCTGATTGTTTGCGTCGTCGCCGGAGTCCTCCACAATCTGAACACCAGCATCGGCGGCATTTCCACCATCGCCAATGGAATCTGGAACTACCATGTTCATGGAATCATCAAACAGAGCTATGGATTCCATCTGAGAATCCTCCAAAAAAACCAAGACTTTCCATGACCCAATCTCCCCAAGTTGTGAAGAACCCTAAATTGGAAGGAGGGGACGAAGAAACTGGAAATTGAATTGAAATACTCACAATATATAGGAGGTCGGAAATGATTGACGCCCGAATTTTCCATTTCCCACCCAAAATCAATTTCACTTTCCCTCCGAAATTGAAAACGATTCCCTCCCAGATTTAACTTGCACCCAGCGCGAAATGGAGAGGAGAGAGAGCGAGGGTGATAAGGTCAGAAAATGGGAAAACATTCCTTGGAAACGGAGAACGACATGGATTAACGACCGCGGAAGAATGTCTTAAACGACATTCTTACGCGACCGGAGGGAGTAGCATATAAAAGATTGTCTATGAGAAAAAAAGCAAAATTACAATCCATCCCCCAATGAATTAGCTTCCCGATATATGTGACATATATTAACTTCCCAATCGCTGAGCTCTAGGAAGAGCTTAATGTGTTGAATCAAGTCCATATTCGTCACGGGTGCTAATCTAGTATGGTGGTGGCAGAGTCAGGGGATACTAGGGTGGGTTAGAGCCCGCCCACCCCATGACCCATTTTTTAAATAATACTTATATTTCTTTGCATTTTTATTAATAATTAATTAATTAGTTATGAAAGTTAGAAAATTTAAGATTTAAATCTACATTAATGGTAAGAAAATATTGGTATATATCACACTTTTATTAATAAAAAATATTACTATATTAATATATTTTTTTCATTTTGTACCACTAGGAAAATTAAAATTTCACATTTAGATTAAATTAAATTTGGAATTATTATTTAAAAATTATGGGTCAAAAAATTTATGTACATGTATACTTTTTAATTATTTCGTTAACTAGCTATATTTATATGTATGTATGTATCTAAATATATATTGATGTTAGCCCTAAAAAATATTCTGACTCCGCTCCTGAGTGTAAGGCGTGAAGAACACAAAGTTATCGGTTTGTGTATTTTCCTCCCATCTTTTTTTCCGAGCTTCTTGCAGCCCAAAAAGAATGCCCCTATAACTCCGCCCAGTACGCATTGCAATGTCCAAGGAACGAGGAGAAACCCCCGAGCCACACACCCGTCGAATCGCGGAAGATGCCACCTACTGCAGCGGTGTTCAAGGAGCTCTGAAAGGCTCCATCCGTATTTACGATGATCTCATCATCTTCAGTTGCGGCCCAACCAACCCAGGTATCTTCATACGTATGAGCTTGCTGATGGAAAGTTGGCAAGAGGCAGCTGCGTTTGCAGCTGAAGCAATGGAGCTACGCAAGATAGCTTCCTTAGAGCTCAGCGGAATCAATTGACCATTGAAAACGAAGTAATTTTTCTTTTTTGCATGCGAATTTCAAAACGAGAAAGGAAGTTGTCATAGAATGAGTGAACATGGGCTCGCAGAGCAACATCATCAAGGCACCAACTCTCGTCCTCGAGTTGCAGCTGAGTGATTTTTATTTTTTGCTTGCGAAATTCAAAACGAGTGTGTAAGTCGGGAGTGTTGATCCACTCCGCATTAGACTTTTGCTTCCTAAAAAGTTCATTTTGATCCCTCAGTGTCTCATATTCACATGAAATTGATATAGTTTGGAAAAAAAATTACTCGTGAATAGGGTCGATACTGGAATGGTTTTTTCTGAGAGTCAAATAGAATGTTAATTTTTTTGAAGTTAATATACTAATAAATCGATAAAAACGTATTAAAATTTTAAAGGTTATTACAAATGATATAAAAAGTTGGCGAATTAAATAAGATTGTACAGTAGTTCTTTAAAAAATAAAATATAATATATTAACATAAAAATTAAAATTTAAAGATTATTACTATAAAATAACTTAAAATTTTAAATCTATTAACTGTGATACAATTTTACGTTATATTAATTTTTGCAGCTTAATGTATTAAATTTGTTTATATAATTACTCCGGTTCAAACTATTTACGAAGAGGAAGGATTAGGAAGGTAAGGAGACGGTGTGGAGTGTGGACTGTGGATGGTCCTACATCGGCATCGAATCGATACGATTTGGGAGTGACAGTAACTTTGAAGAAGGTGGGAAATTGCACGTCAGATAAACATATGATTAACATATCAAGACAAATGTCAGTCCGTCTCCGACACAAATCACGTGCCGTTCCCACTCGCGTGGCCTGCCCGTCCACGCATTCTCCAGCTGACCTGCCCTGCCCAGTGCCCCCTGCCCTCCGGTTCAATTATTACCCTCAGGCCTCGACCTAACCGCGCATGCCATGTCCACTCCACACCAGTCAATTACTACTTCACTTGTTAATTGTGTTAGTACAAAATTTGGTTCAAAATTAAATAAATTAACACTCATTATATACTCCTATAATTAAAATTACAATAGTAAAATCAAACGATGACTCCACAGAGATGAGAAACCATTACGTACATTCGGTATACATAATTTTACTTTTCCTCACAAATATTCATTGATATAAATCGATAAGTAAGGATCCACTTTTATTTATTTTTTAAATAAATCAAGTTTGAATTTCATATTTTCTTCCAACGAGCGAACATAAAACTTCATACACTAAATATACCCAATAATTTTTCCTCCAAGATATACATACTTTTCGCCCATGCCTTTGCGCTACAAAAAAAGACTAATTTCCTTTTGGTTATTTTTAGATTTTCTCAAGGTAATTTCTTCTTATATACTTGGAATCTGAGTAGCTGAAGGTGAACAATTTGATTAATTAAAATCTCTTTGCAAATTTGTTTGTTTAGTTTCTGGTCACTGTTGTTGTTGCTTACAGAGAGCCCAATATGCTGATTCTTGGTATTATCATGTCGTTTGTATTTTTGTTGGTGGGAAATGGCACGCCATGACTAATCATATTGTATTTTCTTGAAATAAATTCAATTTTTATTATCTTTTAATATCAAACGTTTTAAGCTAAAATTTGATCTTAAATAATAGACGTTTTTATAGTCTCAGTTGTTGTAAGTCAAAAAATATTTTATAGTGAACCAAAATTTAAATAAATATTTAAAGTTGATTGTGAGCTAAAAAACAATCAATTTATGGATAAAATAGGATGCAATTTTTGACGCAATGACTTATCATGTTCAATACTATCAGAAAAAACTTAAATTTGCCCCTTGAAGGAGAGAGGATAAAGGGAGTGTGTTTTTTTAAAAGAAGTCAATAGCGGCGGAAAATGGATCACAGTAGTACTTGTGTTAGTGTTTTGTTGGGCCCGCCGAAAGTGTGATGGAGGGCCGTTGGGCTCCTTTACTATCAATTCTGGCTGTTTATTGCATCACAAAATATAAAATTCACGAGATTATACATTTTTGTTATGAAAAAAAAATATATATTTAAATTCGACTCAACACATAAATAATTTTAAAAAAAAAATAGCAATTCCTTCCGTAATTTTGTCATCTAAATCGTTAATTTTATCATGTAAGAAATAATTATATGATATAAATAATTTATTTTCATGTGCGTATAGAATCCGTCATGATTCAGTAAAATCAAAGTCATATGACTGAAATTGCGATGAACAAATAGCCGGCCCTAATTTGTTCAATTTGTCCTACGATTCTGACACCAACTATTCTCAGCATTTCATCTCCATTTATTTGCCAGGATCGCCAAATTATATATATAGACAAGTTGGATAATTTAAAAAATCATCCACCTAAGGAATTTGTCTATATATAATATATAATGTTCCCTCTGGTCTCTAATAGTATATAGAAGAAAAAATCTAAATGGTTTGATTCTTTTAAGATTTTTTTTACATTTCTACCATTGATTTTAACATTCAATTACCGTCCACTCATCCCCCAAGACCCACTCCTCATGTTCTCTTTTCCAATTTGCATAAGGATAGAAATGTAAAATATGCAAAACAACTGCATTGAGAAAGAAACACAATATCTATTTTGGACCAATTTTTTATTATCTAAAACGGCATATATTAGAGTATAGATGAAGTAACAACCTGGTAATATTCACACCTTGGGCTCAACCATAAACCTTCTTGATCCCATTACTCTATGGATTTGATGGTTGCTGAAGGCCCATATATTCAAGGCCCACCTTCTTCCAACTGCAACGGCCAACGGGTAGCAAGCAAAACTTGAATCCTGGGTGATTGCGGATACTTTAACGTATTCTCTGGATTGAAAAACTTCCCATTTCTTCATTTTACTTTAATGTTTTTTTTAGTACATAGAACAAGAAAACTAGCCTTTAACGAAACTCACACCTCCTATATAGTATATAGTACATCAACTTGTAGTTTGAATATTTCTTAATCTGGGATACAACCAATGTTGTTGCTAATTTATATTTTTGTTTGACTTAAGAAAATATGCTTACATTAAAGGCCAGTTCACACTCATCAATCTTTTTCTCAGTCAAGTTTATTATTTCATGATTTCATCGTACGTTCTTTCTTTTACTATTTTCAAAATGGTCTACCTTTACCTCCTTTGCAATTCTAGTTTCTTCAGAATAATCTAGGTGAACAAAACTCTATAGTTTACTTCTATAATTTAAAAGTTTATAATATCAAATTTATATATATTTTTTAAATTGCAGTTTTTTCCTCTGTAATAATCTAAAAATTAAAAATTAAAAAAAAAAATAGCAAAGTTATAAAATTTGGTAAAAATAATATAACATATATATGACACCTTAGACAACGGAAAATAAATAGTTCAAAGTTTATTTATAAATAGTAACTGTATTCAAAAGTTATGACTTATGAGCGAGATTTAATTTTTAATTAAATATGAAGGGTGAACTCTTGATTGTTTAGTCATAGAGGTTTCGCTACGATATTAAGTAACCATTGCACTCAAAAGTCATGACTTGTGAGTCAGACCCAAGATTTATTATTTATCTCAATAGTAAATTTGTAATTTTTTAATATTTGTTTCTATTTTTTTTTAGTGAAGTGGACTTTTTTATATGTGTTACATTTTTTTCAGTTGTAATTATTTTACAATTTATTTTAAATTATTTAATTATTATATAAGTTAACCTCGTAAGTATTTAAAGTATAAAGAATTAAATTTAAGTGAAATATTTTGTAAAATATAATTTTTTTTCTCAGATAGTTTACTTTTTTTCTTTTGGTAGGATACAAGTCCTGTTGTCTTTGTCTAGGTTCGGTGCATGATAACATTCTAACACTGTTTTTTTGTCCAGTTCATTCCAACACCAAACTAATTCATTTATATTCCAATTCAATCAAAGACAAAAAACTAGAGTACTAATCACAAAGCAATCTTTATATTTTCTTGGATTAGGTCAATGAAAGCACAACCCTTAACTTTAAACTGTAAAATCTAACAACCTAGCTTGAAATGAATTAATTTTATTTATATCTAATTTAATTTATTGATGTGCTCAATTCGTTTAAATTAGCTTATTTAATTCGATCTAATGAGATATGAGGTGACAATTTAATTTCGGCCCTGTACATCTGTTTTGTTGGTCTCGGTTTAGATGAAATTAGGACTAAATCGAGACAAATTTGAGAGGATATTTTTTTACAGTTCATTGTTAGTTTCAAGAACATCTCCATGAACCCTTCATTTTTTGGGCGAAGACGAAATTTGATCCCTGCAGTCTAATTGATTGACTTATTTCAGCCCTCTCTTTTTCAAAAGTAATATTTCATCCTTCGGTTCTAAGCAAATAATTTTTTTCATCCCTCACCCTAACGCCATCCATTTTTTCCGTCCGTTTGCTGACGTGTCGACCCACGTCACTTTGTTCCGTCCGTTTGCTGACGTGTCGACCCACGTGTCGTGCCACATCACTGATTGCTGACGTGGCACGCCACGTAGGCAGAAGCCAAACGGATAGCAAAATGTCAAATTTTGCATGGATTGGGACTCGAACCCACAACCTGAAGCTTAAGAGCCTTGCGCTCTACCAACTAAGCCAGACAACTTCTATGTTAACATGTTAATAAAACCTGAATATTACCTTCCATGTTTTTCAACAAGAACACCAGCAAAAGAGCTGCAATGGGACTCGAACCCACAACCTCATGGTTAAGAGCCTTGCGCTCTACCAACTAAGCTAGACAGCTTCTATGTTAACATCTTAATAAACTCTGATTCTTATATCCTATCATTTTTCAATTTACTAATAAAATCTAACTATTACCTCCCATTTTAATAAATTTTAATGGAATAAAAAATTTATGGGTGGGCTATTAGTTCTTCTAATTATTAGTTATAAATAATTATTATGTTTTAAATAATTAATTATTATGTTGTTAAATATTTAAATTTTATTATAAAATTATTAATATTTAAGTTTTCAAATAAGATATATATGTTTTATTCATATATTTATTATATATAAATTTAGTTATGGGTGGGCCATTAATACTCTAATTATTAATATATATATTTTATTAGTATTTTATTCGCATTTTTTATATATAGAGTACTAATAAAATATATATATATTAATAATTAGAGTACTAATGGCCCACCCATAACTAAATTTATATATAATAAATATATGAATAAAACATATATATCTTATTTGAAAACTTAAATATTAATAATTTTATAATAAAATTTAAATATTTAACAACATAATAATTAATTATTTAAAATATAATAATTATTTATAACTAATAATTAGAAGAACTAATAGCCCACCCATAAATTTTTTATTCCATTAAAATTTATTACAATGGGAGGTAATAGTTAGATTTTATTAGTAAATTGAAAAATGATAGGATATAAGAATCAGAGTTTATTAAGATGTTAACATAGAAGCTGTCTAGCTTAGTTGGTAGAGCGCAAGGCTCTTAACCATGAGGTTGTGGGTTTGAGTCCCACTGCAGCTCTTTTGCTGGTGTTCTTGTTGAAAAACATGGAAGGTAATATTCAGGTTTTATTAACATGTTAACATAGAAGTTGTCTGGCTTAGTTGGTAGAGCGCAAGGCTCTTAAGCTTCAGGTTGTGGGTTCGAGTCCCAATCTATGCAAAATTTGACATTTTGCTATCCGTTTGGCTTCTGCCTACGTGGCGTGCCACATCAACAATCAGTGACGTGGGTCGACACGTCAGCAAACGGACGGAACAAAGTGACGTGGGTCGACACGTCAGCAAACGGACGGAAAAAATGGATGGCGTTAGGGTGAGGGATGAAAAAAATTATTTGCTTTAGAACCGAAGGATGAAATACTACTTTTGAAAAAGAGAGGGCTGAAATAAGTCAATCAATTAGACTGCAGGGATCAAATTTCGTCTTCGCCCTCATTTTTTTATAAAAACTAAAAACTAAAAAAATTGAAGACTCGTATAACTTGACGAGTCGGAACCGAAACTCATTTAACAGTTTCATTTATTACCGAGATCCAACTTGCAGTCCCATTTTGCCATCTATAACTTATTTGTAATTGGCTTATTTAACTCGATCATACCAAATTTTGAGTTTAAATATAAGGTTATATTTGTAAATTTTTAAACCAATTAGATAGGGGTTGTTTGTAAAATTTGACAGAAAAACTCCAAATCCTCTCTACCCATGTACACCCACCTAAATAGTGCATTCAATTATATTAGGTCAATGTCACTCTCTTAATTTTGTTAATGGATTATATTTCAGTTATATCCCGATCTTAATCATAAACAACGAATTCGACCAAAAACAAAAAAACAAAAATCGTAAACAACGAAAGAAATCGGAGAAAAGAAAAAAACCGAACCAGAAAAAGAGAGGAACTGACACTGACGCAAGCGCTTCCGTCACCCACTGCATCACGTTAGAGTGGCGAGAAAACAGTACATCGACAGTCTTCTGCATTAAGTAATTAGTAATTTAACGTCGTCAACCGTCAACCTAAATCTTGTTGGCGACTGTCCAACAAACAACCATGTGCGATGCTACATTTTGCAATTTAGACTATTCACCGCAGCGGGTGTTAAATTTAACACTTCTCTTTTATCATATTAGCTTAACATCCAATCAAATCATCAAATAACATTTTTTTTTTTTTTAATTTTACAGGAGGGTATTTTTCAGGGTGTTATTCACTTTCTCTCCCTTCCACATCATTTAATCATATACCCTACCATATTTTTCATTTTTATTTCTTATTAAATTTATAATTACTATAATAATTATTTTTTATAATATAATAAATAATAAATAATATATTTTTAATATAAATTAATTAAATTTCATAAAATTTTTTCAGATTTCAAAAAATTTATACTTTTTTAATACAATAAATAATATAATATTCTCTATTTATAAATCTCTATACAGATTATTTTTGTGTCCAAATAAAATAAACATAGTCTCTATTTATAAACCTTTAAAAATTAAAAATAATGGTATATAATTTTTTAATTATCTTGAGTAATTATTATGAAAAAAGGCATTTAAAAAATAAAAAATAAAAAAATGTAAAAAATTCTGATTTTTTTTAGTGTCCAAATAATACAAACCTAGTCTCCATTTATAGATCTCAAAAAATATAAAATAATGGTATATTGTTTTTTAAATTAGTTTGAGTAATTATTATAAAAAAAACATTTAAAAAATGAGTAAAAAAGAACGGACCAATGACAGCCCACCACGCGTGCGCGTGTCATTAGTCAATTTTTTTTTTTCTAAAAAGAAAAAAACAATGGCAGGTCTCATAGTCAGAAAAATTGGGTATTAAAATTTGATACCCTCTCTTTCCTTCTAATTTTTTAGCACCTCAATAATACTTTACTGTAGCTAATAATCTTCTAAATAATACCCGTGGTGGATGGTTACAAACCATATACCCTTTTGATAAATGGCCTAGAGGGGGGGTGAATAGGCAAATAAAATTCTAACACAAAATGTAAGGAAATATGAGTGCGGAAATAGAATGTAAAAACACAAAGATATATAGTGGTTCCAATTCCTCAATGAATTGTACTCCACTACCTAAGAGTCCTCCTCTTAGGATTTTGAACAACGACCACTTCGTTATTTACCTTGAGCTTTTACGGGTTCAACTCAAACCTTACACCTTGGTTTTTCCGGGCTCAACCAATAAACCTTTCACCTTGGTTTTTGCGGGCTCAACCAATAAACCTAACAATGTGATTTTTCCGGGCTCAATCACAACCTAATACAATTGAGATAACTTGACAAGAGAGTGGTTAAATGGCAACACAAATTGGTGTACAAATAAACTATGTATGATTCAATAATAAACACCAATAAATGAACAAGAATACCTCAGTAGAAAGCTTAAAACTTACTTGAAAAACGGACGCAAGAATGAGTAAAATCGGATGAGTGAAGCTTGCGTTATGAGAATTTGAATTTGTAAGCTTTGCAAAAATTCAGATTTTGGCTTTGAAAATAGATGAGAGCTTTCTTGAGTTTATGATTGTGTTCTTGTGTTTCTTGTTATGTTTAAACTCATATGGGATGAGTATTTATAGGTAGGAAGGTGTAGAAACTCGGACAAGAGGTTATGGGCTCAAAAATAGCCGTTGGAAGTGGAGAAAATAGCTGTTGGCGCGTCTCTCCTGGGCTGGGGCGGCATGCCGCCAGACACCAAAGGGCTGGGGCGGCATGCCGCTAGCTTCGCTTCTTGACAACCAAAAATAATTCACTTCTGCGTTCACACTGTGCGCCAAAATGTCAATGAGCAAAACTTCTGATCCAACCGTCCGATTTGGCTGAAACTTATCTCAAATGAAAGCTAACATCCTGAAGTTTCCATCAAGCCCATGTTCGCTCAAATCGGACTCCATTTGCTTGTCCAAATTCTTGATGCAACCACACGAAGAAATTCTGGCTTGAAATGGCCAGACAAGACCCATTCCTCTATAACTCGAGATTTAAAAACCGTTTTCGCGTAAAACCTTTTGACACACTTTGCTTGAGGTATCTTGAACATAGATAAAGTGTTAAGTTGAATCATACTTACATATTTATGGTCCTAATATACACTTGATCTTGAGCTTTGCGAATTCTTGATTTTGTTGCCTCTTATTTGTTCAATCGCAAACTACACACTTTAACTTCAAATTGCATTAGTATTATTAATTAGTTTGTGTGTCTTAAATCATCAAAACAAGAGTGAGTTGCCCTTGGGCTAACAATCTCCCCCTTTTTGATGATGATAACCACAAACTAATATCAAAACATATATAAGCTAGCAATTGAAATTGAAGTTAAATGGAGTAAGCTTACATCTCCTATCTTTGCCAAATTTAATGCTCCCCCTGCATAAAACGTTAGTGCACATAGAGCATAGCAAAGATTCAAACTTTTGCTCCCCCTTAATCTTACCTTTCTCCCCATTCTATAAGCTTCTCCCCCTTAACTCATTCTCCCCCTTTGTCATTAACAAAAAGGGTAAATTAAGTAAGGAAGGCCAAAGAAACAAACAATGAGTAATACAAGGAGTAAGCAAAGATCAAATCCAAAACATCAAACGATTATCCAATCCAAAGATAAATGTTAAGAAGAAAAAAATAAAATAAAGAGAGGATAACCAAAATCTTACTCAAATGGATTGCAAATACCGATTTCATGTCTAAGTTCCACAAAACGTTCCTTGGCAAGAGCTTTGGTGAAAATGTCTGCAAGCTGATTGTTAGTACCAACAAATTCAAGTATAATGTCCCCTTTAGCCAAATGATCACGAATAAAATGATGTTTTATATCAATGTGCTTGGTTCGTGAGTGGCAAATAGGATTCTTGGTCAAATTAATAGCACTTAGATTATCACAAAAAATAGGAATTTTACAAAACTTAAGATCAAAATCTTCTAAGGTTTGTTTCATCCATAAAATTTGAGAAACACAAGATCCGGTAGCAATGTATTCAGCTTCCGTAGTAGAAATAGCTACCGAATTTTGTTTCTTACTTGACCAAGAAACCATAGCTTGTCCTAAAAATTGACATGTACCACTAGTGCTTTTCCTATCGGTTTTAGAACCGGCAAAATCTGAATCGGTATAGCCAATTAAATCAATGCTAGACCCTTTTGGGTACCAAAGACCTAATTTAGATGTACCTTTCAAATATTTGAAAATTCTTTTCAAAGCAAGCAAGTGAGACTCTTTAGGGCAAGATTGAAAACGAGCAAATAGACAAACACTAAACATTATATCCGGTCTACTTGCCGTTAAATATAAGAGACTTCCGATCATACCTCGATATAGAGTAATATCTACATCTTTACCATCTTCATCTTTGTCGAGATTGACGGTTGGACTAAGAGGAATAGGGCTCTCCTTGACATCTTTGTATCCATATTTGTTTAGGAGATCCTTGATGTATTTTGCTTGATTGATAAAGATACCCTCTTTAGATTGTCGAATTTGAAGTCCAAGGAAAAATGTTAATTCTCCCATCATGCTCATTTCGAATTCACTATGCATACAATTTTCAAACTCCTTGCACAAAGAATCGTTAGTAGCACCAAATATGATATCATCAACATAAATTTGCACAATTATCATATGCTTACCATCATGTTTCGTGAAGAGTGTAGAATCAATTTTTCCCATGTTAAAACCATTTTTCAACAAAAATTGACTTAAACGATCATACCAAGCTCTAGGAGCTTGTTTAAGACCATATAAAGCTTTTTCCAATTTAAAAACATGGTTAGGAAATTTAGGATCTTCAAAACCGGGAGGTTGTTTTACATACACTTCTTCCATGATGTAACCATTCAAAAATGCACTTTTAACATCCATTTGAAATAAATTTATGTTCTTAAAATATGCAAATGCTAACAACATGCGAATAGATTCAAGTCTGGCAACCGGGGCAAATGTTTCATCAAAATCAATACCTTCTTGTTGATTGTACCCTTGGGCTACCAATCTAGCTTTATTGCGAATGACATTCCCCGATTCATCAAGTTTGTTTCTAAAAACCCACTTGGTGCCAATAATAGTATGGTTGCTAGGTCTAGGAACTAATTTCCAAACACAATTTCGTTCAAATTGATTTAGTTCCTCTTGCATGGCGATCATCCAATATTCGTCATGTGAAGCATCATCAAATTTCTTAGGTTCAAATTGAGAAACAAATGCATGATGATCATTTAAATTTCTACGAGAAGAGCGAGTGGCAATACCTTTGCATTGTACATTACCTATGATTTGCTCTTGTGGATGTGCATTCATAAATTTCCAAGGTTTAGAACTTGAGGGGCCTTGATCATTTTGATTTACTCCATCATTTGTATCCTTAAGCACCTCTTCTTCCGGCTCTTTCTCCTCTTGAATATCTAGAGTATCTAGTGAAGGAGAGTTGATTTGAAGGCTTCCAAAATCTTCTTCTACATCACTATCTTTCATTCTTTCAAAAGGATTAGATTCATCAAAAGCAATATGCATGGATTCTTCTACAACTAGAGTTCTTTTATTATAAACTCTATATGCTTTGCTAGTAGTAGAATAACCAAGAAAAATACCTTCATCTGACTTTGCATCAAATTTGCCCAAATTATCTTTGATGTTAAGAATAAAACATTTACATCCAAAGACTCTAAAGTATGCAATGGTGGGTATCTTATCATGCCATAATTCGAAAGGAGTTTTATTTAGCAATGGTCGAATTAGAACACGATTTAAAACATGACATGCGGTTGCAACGGCTTCGGCCCAAAAACGTTTTGGTGTATTATGCTCATTTAAAAGAGTTCTAGCCGTTTCTTGCAACGTTCTATTTTTCCTTTCAACTACTCCATTTTGTTGAGGAGTGCGAGGACAAGAGAAGTTGTGAAAAATGCCATTTTCATTGCAAAAATCTTGAAACATGCCATTTTCAAATTCACCACCATGATCACTTTTAATTCTCAAAATTTTGGAACCTTTTTCATTTTGAATACGTTTGCAAAGTTGTTTGAATTTTTCACATGCATCATTTTTATGAGCCAAGAATATAACCCAAGTAAATCTAGAAAAATCATCCACAATAACAAAAACATAACTCTTACCCCCCACACTTACCGTTCTCATAGGACCAAATAAATCAAGGTGTAGAAGTTGTAGTGGTCTTGAAGTTGAAACAAATTTGATAGGTTTGAAGGAGCTCTTAATTTGCTTCCCATATTGACATGCATTACACAAACCTTCCTTCTCAAACTTCATTTTAGGTAAGCCTCTCACAAGCTCTTTTCTAGAAAGCTTTTCAATGTTTTCCATCCCTACATGCACAAGTCTTCTATGCCAAATAGATGGATTATCAACTAAAGCACTTAAGTATGTATGATCATCGTTAGGAATATCATTTAAATCAATCATATAAATGTTTCCAACTCGATTACCCATGAAAATTAAATCACGTGTGAAAATATTTCTTACTTCACAATGAGTGGAAGTAAAGATAACAATTAAATCTTTATCACACAATTGACTAATGCTCAATAAATTAAATTTCAAGCCATGCACAAATAAAACATGTTCAATAGAAGGAGAATGGCCAACTTTACCGATGCCCGAAACTTTACGTTTAAGGTTATCTCCAAATCGAACATTCCCTCTATTTTCTTCCTTCAAATGGGTGAATTTCGACTTATCACCCGTCATGTGCCTCGAACACCCGCTATCCAAGTACCATTTATTTGCATGGGGTTTTCGGCACATCTACAAAACAAAACTAGTTAGGTTTAGGAACCCAAACACGTTTGGGTCCTTCCTTAGCAAATGCACTTCTTTGTACCCTCATTTGTTTTGCATAAACAACTCCTTTGCGAATATAGCAAAAATATGACAAATGACCATTTTTATTGCAATAGCTACATTTATACAAAGGTCTATCATGTGAGTGATGAGAGGAACTAGCATTGTTATAATTTCTTGCCTTAACAAAAATAGTTTTAGAATTACTCATGCTAGTAGAATTATTAAATCCAATACCTCTTCTATCACCACTAGCCTTTTGATCATTTAAGCAATTTTGATGACTTTGTGCACTTTGAATATATTTAGCTAGAGTAGCTTCAAGAGTTTTAATCTTTTCATTTAAAATAGCTACTTCCTTACTAGAGTTTGCACAAATTTCACAAATAGCATTTTCATTTTTGAGTTTATTGCATGCATCTTCAAGTAACTTGTTTTTACTAGTTAACCCTTTATTTAGCTCTTCTAGCTCACTTATGTCATTTTTGAGGTTATCTAGTTCTTTAACAAGTTTTGCATTTTTCCTACACATGTCTTGAAAATGTGTACCTAGATCATTAAAAGCATTTTGCAATTCATCAAAAGAATAATTATTTTCACTAACCGAATCATTGTCGCTATCTTCCTTAGCCATGAGGGAGAATTCGGTTTCTTCATCGGAGGAGTCATCTTCGTTTGCAAAGAAGCATATGTTAGATATTTCTTCTTCTCCTTCTGATTGGGATTGGTTGCTTTCTTCTTCACTATCATCATCCCAAGTTGTAGCTTTTAGAGCTCTTCTAGGATACCTACGGGAATCCTTTCCATCTCTAGAGCCTCTTTTCTCAAACCTTTTCTTTTTCTCAAGGTTAGGACATTCACTCTTGACATGTCCTGGCTTTTCACATCCAAAACAAACAACACTATCATTTTTAAATTTGGATTTAGAAGAGTTAGGATGCTCACCTTGATACCTTTGCTTCTTCTCGTTGTTATGCCAAAATTTCTTGAAATTTCTAGCAAAGAGAACTAAGGACTCAATGTCTTCCTCATCCTCTTGAGCCTTGCTAACAAATGCTACATTGTTGCTCTTGACTTTTTGCACTTCCGGTTCACCCATTTTGAGTTTGTACTCAAATGCCGTAAGAGAGCCAACAAGTTGAGAAAATGTAGGTCTCTTTTCAAGCTCATCAAAAATAGAAGTCTTGGCATTCCAAGAGTTAGGTAAAATACTAAGAAGTTTTCTTACCATCTCCTCATCACTAGGAGTCCATCCAAGATTTCCCATAACATTGCAAATATTTTGAATTCTAGTGCTTAAATCATAAATAGATTCACCACTCTTCATACCTAGTAATTCATACTCACGTTTGAGTGTGTTGAGTCGGATGGTTCTTACTTGAGGAGTGCCTTCATGTGCCGTCTCTAAAGTTTGCCAAACATCTTTAGACAATTTGCAAGCACTAACTCGATTAAATTCGTTTTGAGAAATTGCACAAAATAAAGCATACCTTGCCTTGTCTTCACTTTGTTTTCTTGCAATTGATCCAGCTGGCCACTTATCAAAAGGAAGAGGTTTTGTTGATCCATCTTCAGCAGCTGGTTCCATGGGAGTTGCAAATCCATTCAGGACACAATCCAGCATAATTTGATCTTGTCCACCAAGGAAGGCTAACATCTTTGTCTTCCATTGCAAGTAGTTGTTTCCGTCAAGAAATGGTGGACGATTGAGTGCAACACTTTCTTTTGAAACATATAGTCCCTCTTGAGCCATTTGATCTTTCACTTGAGGCGATTAAACCTACAAAACAAGTACCTTGCTCCGCTACCAATTGATAAACGGCCTAGAGGGGGGGTGAATAGGCAAATAAAATTCTAACACAAAATGTAAGGAAATATGAGTGCGGAAATAGAATGTAAAAACACAAAGATATATAGTGGTTCCAATTCCTCAATGAATTGTACTCTACTACCTAAGAGTCCTCCTCTTAGGATTTTGAACAACGACCACTTCGTTATTTACCTTGAGTTTTTACGGGCTCAACTCAAACCTTACACCTTGGTTTTTCCGGGCTCAACCAATAAACCTTTCACCTTGGTTTTTGCGGGCTCAACCAATAAACCTAACAATGTGATTTTTCCGGGCTCAATCACAACCTAATACAATTTAGATAACTTGACAAGAGAGTGGTTAAATGGCAACACAAATTGGTGTACAAATAAACTATGTATGATTCAATAATCAACACCAATAAATGAACAAGAATACCTCAGTAGAAAGCTTAAAACTTACTTGAAAAACGGACGCAAGAATGAGTAAAATCGGATGAGTGAAGCTTGCGTTATGAGAATTTGAATTTGTAAGCTTTGCAAAAATTCAGATTTTGGCTTTGAAAATAGATGAGAGCTTTCTTGAGTTTATGATTGTGTTCTTGTGTTTCTTGTTATGTTTAAACTCATATGGGATGAGTATTTATAGGTAGGAAGGTGTAGAAACTCGGACAAGAGGTTATGGGCTCAAAAATAGCCGTTGGAAGTGGAGAAAATAGCTTTTGGCGCGTCTCTCCTGGGCTGGGGCGGCATGCCGCCAGACACCAAAGGGCTGGGGCGGCATGCCGCTAGCTTCGCTTCTTGACAACCAAAAATAATTCACTTCTGCGTTCACACTGCGCGCCAAAATGTCAATGAGCAAAACTTCTGATCCAACCGTCCGATTTGGCTGAAACTTATCTCAAATGAAAGCTAACATCCTGAAGTTTCCATCAAGCCCATGTTCGCTCAAATCGGACTCCATTTGATTGTCCAAATTCTTGATGCAACCACACGAAGAAATTCTGGCTTGAAATGGCCAGACAAGACCCATTCCTCTATAACTCGAGATTTAAAAACCGTTTTCGCGTAAAACCTTTTGACACACTTTGCTTGAGGTATCTTGAACATAGATCAAGTGTTAAGTTGAATCATACTTACATATTTATGGTCCTAATATACACTTGATCTTGAGCTTTGCGAATTCTTGATTTTGTTGCCTCTTATTTGTTCAATCGCAAACTACACACTTTAACTTCAAATTGCATTAGTATTATTAATTAGTTTGTGTGTCTTAAATCATCAAAACAAGAGTGAGTTGCCCTTGGGCTAACACCTTTTTCTTCAACATTTTATAAAACTATCCAGCTGGAGTTTAACTACAGTGTCAAGTTTGTTTTTTTAGTAATTGCTCCCGCTTTATAGTCCTTTAAATTTTTATTTTTTCGGTAGTTTATTACAAATACCCCCCAAATTTTATATTTTTTATGTAATGGTCCTTATATTTTGTATCTTTTTATAGTTAACCTACCATATATTTTTAAAATTTTATATAAGGACCCCTAAAAGTTTACCAGGTTAATCTATTTTATATAATCTGTCTGGCCGAAGAAGCAGTGGGCTATTAGGCCTAAAACGCGAAAGTGGGAAGGAAGCAGCGTTGGCGCCTCTGAACATGAACGTTTGCAATTCAAATTAGGCTCCTATCCTCTTTTGTATGAAGATAGAATTTAAACTAGCTTTTGAATTTAGAATTTAAGTATTAATTGAAGATAATCAAGGGAGGAAAAACTATTTAATCATTCTTTGTATTACCGATAACCTAGTTAGTTTTAGTTTCAAATTTCTGTCTTTAATTTACAGTAATTTAGTTTGAACTTCATATTCTCCCTTATTTGAAGGATTTCTTTCTTAATTTAAGCTTCTTCTTTTTCATAATTATTATGTCCGACTAATTTCTTTATTGATTCCTGATAAAGATCAATAAGAATATGATTTATTACATTTGTGAGATCTAGTTAATGAACTCTCTAATTATTTGTCAACATTGTTCATCTTGGGTTTCATTCCAGCCAAGGTTTACATTTGAATAATCATTATAATTCTTTAAGACTGCGGGAAACAATACACAAAGCTAAGAAAATGCAATAGATACCTAGATTAATCTCAAGTTATATAGGCATCTAATGGTCATATATACACCATGTTGGAAAAAATAATTAAATTAATCTGTTTGAAGTAGTAGAAGGGTCAAATCCGAACATAAATAAAATGAGTAACAAATCAATAAAGAAATTTCATTATAACTGTACTTTAATCCTATAGCCCTCCGCATGATTGGTTAGTCCAGGTATTTAATTGAAAGGTTATTTTTGTCTTTTCGCTCGACATTTTTCATTCTGGCGGAGTGATAGAATATATTAATATTCGCACTGTTTGAGTGAACACGGAAAGTTCCAGTTACGAAGCGAACAGAAAGGCCAACATTGAGTCAAAGTCAACCAAATCCATAAAAAGATTGCTGACTCCAAAATACCCCCAACCTTGTCCACAAATCACAACATTGTACAGTTTCAGTCGTTGCGTTGTCCAGTGTCTCCACCTCGGCACCTCCAGTCCAGCATCTGTCCAATGACGTGGGGAGCTTTGGTTAGTCGGTAATTTTTTTTCCTTACCCTAAACTCGAATCTAAAATACTATTCCCTCATGTTTTTAATATATATCATTTTAAATAAAAAAAATTGATCCAAAATAGATATTGTTCTTTCTTTCCAATGCAGTTGTTTTGCACATTTGACATTTCTACCCTTATATAAGGTGGAAGTGAGAACAAGTGTTTTTAAAGGATGAATGATTTAGGTGACAAAAAAATACAAATAGAACAAAATAACTGAACTCATTTCCCGTGCCTTCCTCCCAAATGACATATATTGAAAATCGAAGGAAGTATAATTTTGTTTTATCAAAAATAGAGCGAGAAAGTGCTTAAAAGGTGATTGGAGTAATAAATTGATGAGCCATATTTTTGGAGAGTATTGGAAAAGTAAAAGAGTGATTAATTGGACTAATATTTACAGCATGCAATTTGAAATACAAATTGGACTATGGTTTATTAATTCAGAGTGGTTTATGGATTAATGAAGAATAATTAAATGAAATATGGTTTCCTTTTCAATTTTTTTCAGAATTTTCAGCATTTTTTATTGTAAATTTCTTCTCCGAATAAAGAGAATAATAATAGTATCTAAAAGTGTAATATTTTCAACCTCAATGCAATTTAATTAATTTTATTTTTGTATATTCTCCTTTACTAGATCCTATAAAAATCATTAAAATACATATTTCCAATTTGAAAAACGGTTTGGATAAAACAAAAAGAAAACAAAATTGATTCAAATCAACATCTTACTTATATTTTAAAGGGTTAATGAAAAAAATGGCACCTGCACTCGAATTGATTGACTGATTTGGCACCTGCACTGTTTTTTGCTTTTAAAAGGTACTCGCACTCAAAAGATTATTTACATTTGGTACCTCACCATAACGCTGTCCATCGAAAACCGTTATCTATTCGACGTGGCATGACACGTCAGATGCCACGTGTGTGCTTCCTGACGTGGCATGCCACGTATGCAAAATTGGACCCATTTTAAAAACTAGCCGGGTCAAAATTGGACCCCTGGATCCTTGCCAAAATGACGTATTATTACCATCCTCAACCATCGTCTTTTCACTCTCTACTTCTCTTGATTTTTTCTTACCTTTCCTCTCATTTCCTCCATCCCCGCAGAGCATCCACTCCAATTTCCATATCCAATTCCAAAATTGAGTAATCCAAATCCTCCAATTTCCATTCAAATCCCCAACCCTAACTCTAATTACTCTCATTTCCTCATTTCTGCCATTGTCCATCCAAATCCCTAACCCTAACTCCTTCAATTCACTCGATTACTCATTTCTGCCGTTGTGTCGCTATAGTCGTGCGATGTCGACTTCATTGGAGGAGGCGTCTCTGTTGTTGCTATTCGAATGGTCCCATGAAGCAGGTTTTATTGGCGTAAAGAGAAGACAGTGACAGGTAATAGATTCGATTCCTTGTCTGCCCTTTCTCTTACACTTTTATTTGTTTAATGTGAATTTTGGTTTGTGGTCTAGCAACTTTAAGCGAAGACAGTGACATGTTGTTTTTAAATGACACCTCAATTTACTCTATTGTTTACAATAGTTTTATTGTTCAATTGTTGTCTTTCATGTAGTGCATAGATTCCGTCGAATGACTTTTTTTCTTTCTATATTTGTTGGTGTGCCTAGGGAAAATGACATTGCAAAATGACAGTCTGTAAATTTTATATCGGTGAGAAATTTATTAGGACATTGAGTGAGTGATTTTATGTTGGGGGAACTATTATTGAAGATATAATTGATGCTGATGAGATTTCATTTTTTACCATATTAGACAAGTGTGCTGAATTTGGATATGTAAATATCAGTAAATTATGGTATGATGAAGATTGTGCTTGTTTGGGTCTAAGTGAAACGTTAAAAGTTTTTTCTGGTGACAATACATTTAGTCGATTCTTTAATTATGTGCTTAAGAAAAATTCAGTCAAGATATATGTTGAGCATGGTGATTTAGTGCATCCATATTTCGAACACCAAAACCCTAAGCCATTGTGTGATAATTTAGGTATATTAGATCATGGACATAGGTTTAGTGTTAGTGGGTTAGGTGGTGATTTAAATGAGGAAACAAAGGGATTAAATAGTGGGTTGGGTGGTGGTTTAAATGAGGAAGTAGAGGGATTGAATAATGGGTTAGGTTGTGGGCCTAGTGATATGAGCTTAAAGGGTCCAGCTCGTTTCTCTTGTCTTGCCTTCCGTCTAGGCCAAGACTCCCGTCTAGGCCGAACCTACTGTCTAGGCCAAGACTCCCTTCTGTTTGGCCAAAGCCCATCCTCCAAGCCCATCTTCATTACTGCCAAGGCCAAGCCCCTTTGTCTAAGGGTGTAAGGGTATTTACCCATTGTTAGGTTTTAGTATTTAAAGTGCAAACATTTCATTTCAGCACTTGTCTTTGTTTTTGTGTTATCTTCTTCAAGGACCAAACTTTTAGCTTAAGCATTAGGGTTCTTAAAACCAACACCAACTATCTAAACAAATCAGGTTGCTCATCCAAGAGGTGAGAGGGTTGTATTTGTTTAAGAGATCCTTTGTTCTTTTCGGCAAGGTTACTCATCCAAGAGGTGAGGGGGTTTGTCAAGAACAATAGTTCCTTTTTGTTATCATCAATACACTTTCCTTTTCCTCCATTTATGTCCGCTGCAATCTAAATCATCTCCCCTTCTAAATATCCGTTCATCCATACTAAGTCCGATCATCCATCCGATTATCCAGATGCCAACCTCCTAAAGAGACTAGATTCGACTCCATCAACGAAACTAACGGCTAAACTCCTCCAAAAGGGAGCTAGGGCCTTATCAAGTGGTAGCGGAGCTCCAAGCTGTTCTCTAGGTTGGTATTGTTCTTATTCATGGTCAGAATCATTTTGTTCATCGTTTCCATGGTTCATTTTCAAGGATCGTTCCCTTAAATTGCTAAAACACATTTCCGAGCTGTTCCAAATGATCAAATTTCTTCTCTTTCCTTTTCTATGGTTTAAACATTGTTTTCTACCATAGGAAACAATTTAAATTAAATCTGAAATTTTTTCCGTTCTTGAGAAATTAATTTTATCTTGAGTTTTGATCTTGTTTTCACACAAAGATTGAACAAATTTGTGTTTGTGGCTGCCACACCTATCAATCAAAATTAGGGCAACACACTTCTTTTTGCTTTGCTTGTCATACACTTGGGAACTCATTGTCATACACATTGCAAACACTACTGGTCATACACATTAGAATTGGTTATCATACATTCACACTTGTGATCATTGTCATACACCCTTCACTTGTTGTCATACACTTTACCTTGGGTACTCCTTGTCATACACTTTTCGTGAAACTATTTTGTACTCCTTGTCATCCAATCTTTCGTGTCTGTCACTGTTATATAAGTTCCCCCACCTAGAAAATTCTAAAAATTTGTGGAAACAAACTTCATTCCGTGCTTAACATTTTTCATTCTTGAGTCTCCCATATATTCTAAGCACATCGTCTTCATTTTGTCCAAAAACAAATCAGCGCGCAGTTTCCATCCGAGAGGAGTCATTCTTGCGTTGTTGGTCTGTTTACAGTGTTTTCCAAACGGAATTTTCTCTTCTTCCCTTCACGGAACTTGTAGAGCTTTATCTTAGGAGTGTTCACGTTTAATTTGGTGAATTAATTCCACCGTTTTCTATTTTTAAAGGGCAATAGCCGAATTCTAAAATAACTGCCAGAAAATTTCTAGCAAACTATCTTGTTGTTTCTAGCTTTCTTGATTGAGTCTTCGTGATTCAACTTGAGCATGCTGCTTGATTGTTACACAAGAAATGGAATGAATACAAAGGAACTTGAGAGATTGTGAGAATATTAGAGGGAAGAGTGAAACACGTGAGGGAGTGACTAATCCTTTGGTATATAGCAATTCTGTTTTTGTTTCTTTTTGTAGGTACCTTTGCCTATGTCTTATTATTATGAGGATGTTGGTTCTTATTGGGATGAGTACTTCTACACCACGACTTCCTCCTCTCCAAGCCATGGCCTAGGTTCCGCATCCTACCATAGCCGTGGCCATGGCTCTTGATCGTCACTCAAATATGCTAATATTTTCCTGGTGCCTAGATGCACAAATTAATGTGTATAGGGCAAGACAGGGTCGAACCACAGAGATTGAAGGAATAAAACGTTAATAAAGATGTATGACAAGGCAATATGTAACAGATCGAAACCAAGTAACACTAATGGGGGTTTTATGTTGATTAATGAATTAATCAACGCAGAGTGTGGGAGCTAACAAAACAGAATTGTAAAGTAATTGTCTAGGGCACGAAAACAAGATGTAATCCAGGGCAAGAAATATAAGCAGATCGAGGGCCAGCAAAGTAATAAAGCAGGTATTAACCAGATAGGAAGAGATCTTAGTGAAAGGTGTTCCTTTGGGTTGTTTTCTAGGTTGGCTAGTCATCGGCATAGAGATATTCTAGACTCAGGTACAGACTTGCTATAGGGACCGCGTTTCCACGCCGCATCCCCTGCTTACCTTCTTAGATAAAAGTCATCCCCCGTTTCCACATATGAGGTGACCTTGACGTTCCACCATCCTCCCAGGCACGAATGCGGGGAGGACAAACTTAGAACGCCCATGAAGGGGAGGTAAGACAGATCTAGGGCGCGATAGCTCGGCTTGTCAGACCTGTATCCCATACCCTAGATAACTATTTACCCCTAGGCAGAGGTCTCTCGCGCTACCTCCGCTAGGTGTCTACTACTATTCCAGGGCTTCGCGTCAGGTATAACCCTGAAAATGACACTACTCATGCAGAAATATTAACAGGTGATCAGACTCTTAACATTTCTAAACAAGCATGGAATTAAAACGGTAAACAATCATGTGCCACAAGAGAATATATTAAGCATGCATTAGACCTCTTAGCCGAACCCTACAACCCTTGAAACACCCTTCACTAAGAAGGGGGTATTTAGCTACTCATACTATAATATAAACAGTAGATATTAATAATCATGCAATAACAAAGAGAATGAAAAGAGAGTAGAAGAAACCGATAGATTAATTAATAATCAAGGAGAAAGCTTGAAACAAAGGCTGTTCTTGATGACCAGAGGAGGAGATCCCCAGAAAATAAGAGCTGAAATTAATGTCTGAAAATATCCTAGGACAACCGTCCCTTACAAAAACCCTAAAGCTAAGCTTATATAGCCTAAACCTAGCTAGGAGACAAAATAACTAAGGGGAGAGAGGAACAATGAGGGCGTGACAACACATGCCCTTGCAAAGGGAATATTCTAGGATTCCTTACACGCCTGATGCCTTCTAGAAGCGCATGGGATCCCGTGCGGATCTTTGAAGATACTTTCCTTTGGTTTCGTTCTAAGGAAGATGCAGAACTGCCGAGGCCTTGAGACAGTGCACTGGTGATGTGATTCTAGCCCCCTTCAAAATAGAACAACTTGACATGTTTCCAAGAAGACCAACCACACGCAACTTGGCAAGGGAATTGATCTTATGGTTTGAAGCCAAGGCAAGTAATGAGTCTTCCAAAGCTAAAGATCGCATTGCATATTCGCAACAAGAATATGGATAAGCAAATGGAGTCCGATTTGCGAGAACAGAGGCTTGTTGGAAACTTCAAGATGATAGCCTTCGTTTGGGACAAGTTTCAGCCCAATCGGACAGGTGGATCAAAAGTTATGCTAGTTGACATTTTGGCGCGCAGGTTCGGCGTGATTACGCCCAAACACGATGTAATTACGTCCAAAACAGATGGTTTTGGGTAGCTGGAAGTCGTCTCAACGTAATTACGTCCAGACACGAAGTAATCATGCCCATAAATCATCAACTCGCGTGAAACAACATTTTTAAGGGCTTTTGAAGCCCAATTTGTGTACAAACTATAAATAGCTTATTTCTTCCATTTGTTAGCTAGCTTAGACTTGGTGTGTATTTTGTTGAGTGAGAACACTCCTCCCTTATACACCTTGTAAGCTCACTTCTTCCTTGAGAGGGATCGCTTGAGTTGAGAACACTCCTCCCGATCTCTCTCTGGGAAATCCATGTTTGTAATCGTATGGACGATTTGTGTGAATGAAATCTATGATTGTCTTGGTTGATCATCCATAGAAACGAGTCTCAATCTTGGCCCTCGGAGTATATCTTGATCAAGCAACCCATTTGGTGATTGTTCGCTACTTCGTGTTGTGCTCATCTCCGTCCCTTCCATCCTTCTTCGAAACCCCGGTAACTTCTTTCCTTTCCATCGCTCTTTCATGTTTCTTCCTCCGCTGTATATCCGTGTCTTGTGTTTTCTCCATATTTTCATCCATGGTTTCACTACATAACTCCTTAGGCTAGATCCTCTAAAGCTCCATATATCATTCGGCTTACTTACACTAGGTCGGATCATATCAAGTGGTAGCGGAGCTTTTGGCGCCTTGTAGTTATTTGGTGTTCTTCATTTGTCACTTTGTGAACAGTGTATCATCGTATTTTCCAGCTTCATTTTCTGAGTTTCTTGAGTCAAAATGTATCCAAATTAATCTCTAGTTCAAGTGCTAAAGTGAGGGATTGTTGTGTTGATTTTTGCTAGCTCAAAAGATCAAAATCTAAAAAGTGTGTTCTTGGTGTTCTTGCAAAAGATGAACAAAAAAGGAAATTTTTGATCCAAATAATTTTACAAAAGTTTTAGCCAAGTGTTTGCAAAATTAATAAATTATTTCACCTCACTTGGCCGGCCATCAAGATTCAAGAGTCAAAAAGCCTATTCTATTGCATTTAAGGCAAGCAAGATTTTCAACACCCAACACCAAGACTTGTGGAAAATAAGGGGACAAACTTTCCTTATTAAAATCATAATATTCCTCACCATTTGGACTCTACTCTTAGCCAAAGTCCAGCACGTCCTCTCTTCTTCTTAGAGTCCAGCAGTCCTTTTGTCTCTTCCAAGTCCTAAATAAAGTCCTAAACTCAACTCCTAAACCCATAAAATCCTAAACTTGAGTTTTAAATCTTTTGAGTCCTAATCTTAAGTCCTAAACTTTCAAGTCTTTTTCATTAAATCTTTGAGTCTTCCCTTGAGTCTTTTACTCATTTGAACCAAATAATTTCCAGCCTTCCTTTCCTCCAATGAAAATTAAAAAAAAAAAAAAATTCCCCAAAAATTAAAATTTTGAATTTCCTTGGAAATTCTGAAAATTGTCAGCTTTCTCTTGAGTCTTTGTAAGTTTTCTTGAGTCCTTTGTTTAATCTTTCCTCCTCTTGTGCTGATATTTTGAGCATTGGCGAAGGTAGTTGTGAACGAAACGCTTGGCCTAAGTCACAAGTTTATTTGCGGCAAGAAGTTGTGTGGTGAGCAAGCTTTGTGAGTGGATGTATTGAGAGATTTGTGAGGCTATCTTTTGTGAGTGATTAAACACGAGTGTTAAACACGTGAGGGAGAGAATTATTTTTCTAACCTTTGTTCAAGTGTGCAGGTACACGGAGAACGCGAAGTTGAGTGTTTGTGAGCACGTATTTTTCGAGTGACCTAAACACCTAAACACGTGAGGGAGAGATTATTTACTAACATCTATACATATATATAGTTTGCTCAATTTTCCAGGCACAATGTCACAAGATAGTGATTGTGAGTCTTGTGACCAAGGAGAATACTATGATGATGATACCTCTCAATGCAATGACGATAGTGGTTATGAATCATACGGTGATGTTAATTGCTACTCCAATGATGATGAAAATTTTGAACCGTATGATGAAATCGGCGGTGAGTATAGCATTTGTAGTGAGGATGAAGACCATGAAGAGACTTCAAGTCCTCGTCTCTTCATCCGTGGCTTAACTTCAAGTTGTAGTGAGGATGACGACGATGAAGATTTTTCAAGTCATCAAGTCTCAAGCTATGGCCTCGGTTCCATTGCACACCAAAGCCTTGGCCATGGCCCCGATCCTAGACTCCATGTCTTCTCCTCAAGTGTACAAGTCCGAACTAAACATGAAGGAATGCACAACCGAGCACCTCCTCATTTTTCCCCTCCTAGGGTTCGACCTCACCAAGGCCGAGCACCTCCTCCTCCTCCTCCAAGGGTTCGACTTCACCTAGGCCGACCGAGTGATCCAATCTCTCCTTTCGCTTCTACATCTGAGTCTACATCAGAAGTATTCCAACCTACACCAATCCCTCCACAACCCCAACCCACACCATTTCAGTCACATTTTCTTATCACAAAGTCCACCCAAAGTAGACCTAGTTCTAGTGGTAGTAGAAGTGTCGAAGCCCTTGAACAAGTCCTTACCGCCTTGGCCAAGTTGACGGCTACGGCCGCCAAGACAGATGCACGCCTCGCCTTGATAGAGGGGAGTCTCAAGTCTCCAGTAACCCCAAGGGGACCCCCTTCTAAGCCCTCTAAAGATCCCCAAAGGGAGGTGGTTGAGCTTCAAGCTATGGGAGCCAAAAAGAGTGAAAATTGTAAGGTTGTCAATGGGAGAAGAGAATGTGGAGAGAAGAAAGTAAGAGATGAGGAAAATACACGGCATGAAAATAGCAAGCATGCCAACGAGAGTGAGTGCAACCACACCCTTGAGAATGAGTTGAGTGAGCCCGTTGAGCCAAACCAATGTCAAGTTTTCGACAACCTTTTGTTTGAACTCGATTTCCACAATCCGTTGTTTGAACTTGACAATGAGACAGAAGAAAGTGAGCAAAACAGCCCGCATGAAAAGAGTGAGCATGCGAGAGAGAAACACACCCCTGAGAGGAGTGAGCAAGTGGGGAAATTGATAGAAGAAAGTGAGGAAAAGAAGCAAACAGACATTGTGAAGGCTATTGATCCAATGAGCGTGCCTTTGTGCAATGAGGATCAATTAGTTCTCCCTAACATTAATGATTCTTTTCCTACTGCTCGTGTGTCTTTCTTGCAGGAGCTTCCGGTGGGTTTCCATGACCATCCGCGCCCGAATGTCCCAAGGAGCAAAGGTGGGTTCAAACCATCCATCCTAGGAGGTATCGGAAGCGTAATTGCTCAACATTGGTGCTCCCAACGGTAAGGTCTCGAGGTAAACCATTCCCCTTTTTCCGTTTTGCCCGAAAGGTATGTTTTCACTCCCTTTTTGAATGCTCAATTGGTTGAGGATGCTCATTTCACTCATCTTGATTCACATGAACATTTCATTGAGCATGATACATTTGTCCGAGTCTTCGAAAACCACTTGGGTATGAATTCTATGGCATGCACCAACATCCTTTCTGTACCCTTCGTCAAGCATAATTCTTCTTGGTTTGAGCATGAAAATTACTTGAATGAAAATTTTGTGGTATGTGTTGAGACTCCTAATTTGCATTTCATCAAGTATGACCCTTTCTTGCTCAAACGTGCTAATTTTTGTAATTTTACGGATAGTATGTATAATTTATATACATGTTGTTTTCATTTGGAATCCATGATTGATTGGCATGAAGTATGGAAACAATTCTCTTACTCCAACTTATTGAAATTTTCTTGGCCTAAATGTTGCAAGGAATTGTATTTCTTTTTGTGCCGATTGCTTGGTATTCCAAAGCATTTTGTGAATGGGCGTGTGGCTCAATTGTCTTGGCTAATCCTTATAAGCCGCTTTGAGAAAATACACCACCGTCTATGTTGTCTAATAATTTGTGATACCGTGTACATCCTCAATATTGATTTGGAGATTAATATGCCTAGAGATGAAAAGGATGTGCCTGATTTTGAATCGGATGAATTGTGCTTCTCGAATTGTAGCCTACATGAATTGCTTGTACGGGCCATGCCTTTGAATGCCATGTTCTTGTTGGGTGTTGAGAGAAGACAAATTTTTGGATCACAATTATTGAGAATTCATTGGTTTAAATCTTCCAAAAATTTGTGTTTTTCCTTGCTGAAATTAATTGGTATTTTTAAGTGCATAGTGTCTTTTTGTAGTGCTCAATTCTCTTGGCTTGTCATTGAAAGCCGAATAGAGAAGAATATTCATCCTGTCGGTTGTTCTATGATTTGTGATGCCATCCACATTTTACATGACATTTTAAGAAACGATGTGCATCAATGTGCTATTAATGTTGTTGACTCTTCCTTGGACCAACTTGTGCATAAGCATGTGCGAAGGCACCTCCTTGGTTTCTCACCTTTGTTTTCAAGTGTTTATAAGCGTGTAGGTGAGAAGATTGAAATAAGGGATTCGAGGACGAATCCTTTTGAAGAGGGAGAGGCTGATGTGATCCTAGCCCCCTTCAAAATAGAACAACTTGACATGTTTCCAAGAAGACCAACCACACGCAACTTGGCAAGGGAATTGATCTTATGGTTTGAAGCCAAGGCAAGTAATGAGTCTTCCAAAGCCAAAGATCGCATTGCATATTTGCAACAAGAATATGGATAAGCAAATGGAGTCCGATTTGCGAGAACAGAGGCTTGTTGGAAACTTCAAGATGATAGCCTTCGTTTGGGACAAGTTTCAGCCCAATCGGACAGGTGGATCAAAAGTTATGCTAGTTGACATTTTGGCGCGCAGGTTTGGCGTGATTACGCCCAAACACGATGTAATTACGTCCAAAACAGATGGTTTTGGGTAGCTGGAAGTCGTCTCAACGTAATTACGTCCAGACACGAAGTAATCACGCCCATAAATCATCAACTCGCGTGAAACAACATTTTTAAGGGCTTTTGAAGCCCAATTTGTGTACAAACTATAAATAGCTTATTTCTTCCATTTGTTAGCTAGCTTAGACTTGGTGTGTATTTTGTTGAGTGAGAACACTCCTCCCTTATACACCTTGTAAGCTCACTTCTTCCTTGAGAGGGATCGCTTGAGTTGAGAACACTCCTCCCGATCTCTCTCTGGGAATCCATGTTTGTAATCGTATGGACGATTTGTGTGAATGAAATCTATGATTGTCTTGGTTGATCATCCATAGAAACGAGTCTCAATCTTGGCCCTCCGAGTATATCTTGATCAAGCAACCCATTTGGTGATTGTTCGCTACTTCGTGTTGTGCTCATCTCCGTCCCTTCCATCCTTCTTCGAAATCCCGGTAACTTCTTTCCTTTCCATCGCTCTTTCATGTTTCTTCCTCCGCTGCATATCCGTGTCTTGTGTTTTCTCCATATTTTCATCCATGGTTTCACTACATAACTCCTTAGGCTAGATCCTCTAAAGCTCCATATATCATTCGGCTTACTTACACTAGGTCGGATCATATCAACTGGTCTGGTTCACGTCGAGGTCTTGACAACGTTCTGGTCTTCTAGGCCTTGAAACTGGAAATCCTCAGAAATGCTCCAAAATTGCTTCTTTTCGATCTTTTCCCTCTTTTGACGCTAATCTGCAAATACAATTGGAATAAGGGTCAAATAGCAAGTTTAAGCCCCCGAAAGGGCTAGAAAAGAGGGTAAAATCAAGACCATGAAACGTGTTATCAAACATCTCCACACTGCCCCTATGCTCGCCCTCGAGCATGAACAAAATTAGAAAACTACCTCATCCACTAACATACATTATCAACACCCAACACACAGAATAGACATGATGTTCGACAAGCTATACCCAACCAGAACAAATCCAGACCTAGAAAAACACCTGCATCTGGCTGATAAAATAACGACCCTATCAACCAGACTTTCCCAGACCCAGCCTATTCACCAGCAGTCCTCACAAAGATATCGATTTGCACTCATACTCAGAATAAAACAAGTGTTTAGGCTATCACTCAAGAATGCAAATAACACAACACAGGCAGAGTTTGCATGTCAATCCGAGTACTGTAGAACACAAGCATGGGCAATCAACGATCAGAAAAGCAACGTATCAGCAAAGAGAAAGAAAAGGGTGAAATGAGCTAGAAATGTGGAAGAGAGATGAGAGATGATTAGGAGAGAAGTAGGGAGAGAAAAGAAGGAAAGAAGGGAAAGAACCAGATGAAGCCTGGGTGGATTCCTTGGCCTAGGAAAAAGGCGAAGTGGCAAGGCAGCTTTCACCGAGGGCACGTTGATGATTCGGGGGCTAGACAAAGATCTTCTTTCGAGGGCAGGAGCACGTTCTTGCCAAGGCTTCGGATGCGGATACTCTTTTTGTTCGCTTGATGCCCCCCTCCCTTTTATTTTGATTTTTCTTTTTTCTCTCATTTTTTTTTTCTTTTTTATAAGAGATAGGAGAGGGGGCATGAACCACCTACAAAATCTTGATTCTTCCGGGGCATGAAACTCTTGATTTTTTTTTCGTTCGGTGCTTGCCCTTGATCTGCTTCCAGCATCGATGGTGACTTCTTCTTCGCTTCCCCACACTTGAAACTTTCTGGGGGCTCAATTTCTCTGAATGATCTAGGGCTCGAAACATTTTGAGATTTTTTTTTCTGATTTTCTGCTTCTTCTTGCCCTAGATTTCTACTTTCTGCTCTGAAGTCTTTTGCTTTTGTCTGCTTCCCCACACTTGAACTTGTCTGCGCACTTTAGGTGTCTAGCCCTCGACGTTACCCTCAATAATCGCTACCTCACCTGCCAAGGAAAAAGATCAAGAAAAGACGAATGGTCAGGAAAGAATATGAAAAGAGGGGGAATGTTGGGGGCTAGAAAAGAAAAGAGAAATGAGGGGGAGAAAAGAAAGAAAAAGGCATTGATACGAAGTTTTCCGTCATATCTAAGCTTTCCCATGTCTAATAGTGACTATACCGCGGGATATTATGCAAACCTAGACTGTGCCTAGCTAAGCATTTTCACTCAAGAATAAAGGGCATGAAGCTCAAAAATGCTCACGGGATCAAATTGTGACTACTGGTGTCTAGGACAAGATTGGATATAAGGGCTAGCAGGTCTGAAAATGCATGTTCAGGTGCAGATGAGATGAATTCCATGTTTCTCCTACGCATCAAAAGTTGAAAATGCATTTTCAGAAATGAGGGTTTGAAAACTGGTAGTGGGAAAATTTCCTAGCAAGGCTAAAAATAAAATCCGAAAAATTTTCTTTTGAAAAGTCCGAAAAACATACAATCATGCAAGCAAATGTGAAAATAAACATGCAATCATGTAGGCAAAGCGCATAAATAAATTTCTCCCCACACTTAGGCAGCGCATTGTCCTCAATACGGGGAGAGCACAAAAAAGTAGGTCAAGAAAAATAAGGACAGTACAACAGAAATAAAAGGAAGCATTAAAATTATTCAGTGCCCTTTTCGGGGGCTAGAGAAATGGAATTGTTCGAGGGGGGGGGGGGTCACTGGGGTGGCAAATTGCGCCGGGCAACTTTAGCCGTCAAAGCCTGAAGTTCCCGCAGAATGACATGGAGGAGTTGCGTTTGTGTGGGGTCGTAGATAAGGAGGGGAATCGGGGGCTGGCTTGATGCTGATGCATTCTGGGCTTGGCGAGTCGTCTCGGCTTGGGGCACTTGCTTTTTGAGGGATGGAGGGATCGAAGTGGAACGAGGATCCGAGAGGTCTAGATAGTCAAAGCTTCCACCGTTCTTAATCCTGAAAACCTTCTCTGCTGCGGGGGCACAACCTGGATAGAAACTCACCACACCTCGTGAGATACATAAATGACCCATGACATCCAAGGTTCGGATATCCAAGTCCTTGAATGCCAGGGGCTCAAAAAGATTACTAGCATAAAGGTTAATTTCTCGCATTTTCACAGCAAGTAAAGAGATAAGCGACCCAAAAATAGGTCCACGGTTACCATTCAGCACATGCAAAACACCCGAAGCTACCCAAAAACCAAGATTAACCCTACGTTTGTGTTTCATGCACCATAAAAAGAAAAGCTCCTGCACAGATATCTATCCTGAGGAACCAAATCGTGCCAAAAAGGTAAGAGCCAGATATCTGTGCAAGATACGCAAGGCAGGATCAATGATTTCATGGGCTTTACTACCCTTAGGGTCATACTTAGTATCAAGCCTATTAGTGAGCTCACAGAAAGCAGCATTAGCATAAAAAACAGAAGGTATAACAGTCAAAGCATTTTTGTACAGAGGAGTATTCAATTCAGCATCCGTGACAACTTCTAACCAGTAATTGAATTTCCCAAGGGTTAGATGCTCCCACTTGTTAGCTAACCTAAAGTTTATGAGACCAGGGGTAGAAGAGTTTGGACCAACCTTGCCCTTGGGCCTAAAAGTACCATCCACCTAGAACGTGGTGAAGAACTCAAGGGACAACTCAATAAAGGTTGGGTGTTCCAGATAGAACAGAGATTCCCAACCAATATTTGCCACATACTCCCTGACCTTAGACTCAATACCCATTTTAGCAAGAAAATCAAAATCCAGGCGCGCACAAGAGCTAACGCCCTTGGAATTCAGCATATTTAACTTATCTAGGGACAACTTATCATTAAACACTGTCCATTCATGAGGTGAGGAAAGGTCAGAAGTCACCTGTTGGGAGTTGGATCTGGGGACAGAGGAGGGTGCTGGAGTTTCGGCTTCGACATCATCGTCCGTTTCGGGGGCTCGAGGCTTCTTGGAGGCCGAGGGCTTGCCTGCGCTGGAGGATGAAAGTTTCCTCTTCTGGCTCACTGGTGTTTCAACCACAGCTGGCTGCTCTGCTTTGGCCGGAGCCTTGGACTTTCCTTTTTTGGCCGCCGACTTTACAATGGCTGCTAGAGCCGGTAACTTCTAGGTCGTCGTCCATCGGTGTGAACTCTTGGACTTGTTCTGCGGTCGTCGGTGAGACAGCTGCAGGAGAGGGAATGGGAGGAGGGTGGATAGACGGTGGCGTAGCCATTTTATATGAGGCAGAGTTAGGGGTAGCGGATTGAGATCTGAATTTGGAAGGAACGGGGATGGAGGGGTCCACTGGATTGGGTCCAGAAATGTTCTTGCGAATGGGTTTTTTGGGTTTTGGTGTCATTGATGGTGAGTGGAAGAAGGAAAGAGATAGTGGTAGTGGAGATGGAGGTGGGAGTGAAGAGAAGAGAGGGTTGCATGTTTGGTGAAAGAGAGAGATGAGAGTGATGTGTTTGAAAGTGATGTGAGTGAAGATGAAGTAGGAGCGTGAGAGAGAGAGTAGTAGCCACAGCTGGCATTTAATGGCGCAACTTTTCATTAATGAGGTCTGCTTTTCTATGACCTGCCAGGCCACGTGGCACCTTAGGCTTGGAGCACGACGGCCCACGCGTATCTCAACCGCCTAAAAAGGAGAACAACTTTCGAATTTCAAAAAGGGCAGTTGGTTAATTAAGATATGGACAATAAGAGAGAATAAAGGTAAATGATTACCAAATAAAAGGAATAAAATCATAGGGGAAAAGGAAAGGTCAGGGATATAAACAAGGAATAAAACATGGAAATAAAATCAAATAAAAATCAGAGAATCTGAAAAGATGTAGAGAAGATAAGGGAGAGAGAAAGGATGTGGACGGCATATCAAATGCCTCTAGTGTGGTCTGTTTACTCGTCGGGACCTCGACGTGCAGTGTCATTCTAGGTCTGGATAGGTGGGACATCCACCATGGCCTCCTCAACTATCGAGGGCTGGAATCCTTCATAAAAGGGTTTTAGTCTCTGACCATTGACCTTCAAGGTGATTCCTGTGATTGGGCTCTGAATCTCGACTGCCCCATGGTTGTAAACTGTCATGACCACGAAAGGTCCTGACCATTTAGACTTCAGCTTTCCGGCAAAGAGTCGCAGGCGTGAGTTGTACAATAAGACTTGTTGTCCGACTGAAAAGGTTTTGGGACGAAGATGCCTGTCATGGTAAGCTTTTGTCTTGCCCTTGTAGAGCATGACATTCTCATAAGCATCGTCCCTCAATTCCTCTAGCTCTTGGATTTGCAAACGCCTGTGTTGATTGGCGAGGCCTAGATCTGTATTCACTTTCCTGATGGCCCAAAAAGCCTTGTGCTCTATCTCCACTGGAAGATGGCACGACTTGCCATAGACAAGTCTGTAGGGAGTCATTCCGATTGGGATCTTGAAAGCTGTACGATAGGCCCAGAGTACATCATCCAATTTCAGACTCTAATCTTTCCGGGACTGGTTAACGGTCTTCTCAAGGATGGACTTAATCTCATGGTTTGAGACCTCGGCTTGGCCATTAGTCTGGGGGTGATATGCGTTGGATGTTCTATGGTGGACTCCATACTTTGTCAAGAGCGAGGTCACGACACTGTTGCAGAAGTGGGTACCCCTATCGCTGATGAGTGCTCTAGGTGTACCAAACCGGTTAAAGATATTGGTGCGGAGAAAATTCACGACCACCTTAGAGTCATCCGTCCGAGTGGCCTTGGCCTCAACCCATTTGGAAATATAATCGATGGCCAGAAGGATGTAGATGTTGCCAAAGGAGTTGGGAAAGGGGCCCATGAAATCTATACCCCAGATATCGAAAATCTCACAAGTGATAATGTTTGTCAAGGGCATCTGATTCCTGGCCCCGATATTTCCAGTGACCTGACATCGAGGGCATGAAGCGCAATACATGTAACTATCCTTGAAAATGGTGGGCCAGTACAGACCAGCTTCCAGGACCTTCAGGGCAGTTTTCTTGGCCCCGAAATGTCCTCCTTTTGAATGGCAGAACCTAAGGATCGAGGGTACCTCGTCCATGGTTACACATCTATGAATTATCTGATCCGAATAGTGCTTCCACAGGTAGGAGCTGTCCCAAATGTAGTATTTGGCTTGCCTTCTGATTTTGTTGCATTCAGAAGGAGAGGCATCAGCTGGGTAAGTGCCAGTGGCACAAAAGTTTGCAATATCCGAAAACCACGGGGAATAAACAACCTGGGCTAGACATAATCGCTCGTCTGGAAAAGTATCTTGGATTGGCTCATGCGAATTATCTTCCTGGGGTGAAAGTCTGCTCAAGTGGTCTGCCACAAGATTTTCTCTTCCTGCCTTATCTTTGATAGCGATATCAAATTCTTGCAGGAGCAGGATCCAACGAATAAGTCGTGGTTTGGCATCAGCTTTGGTCAACAAACACCGAAGGGCAGAATGGTCCGAGTAGATGAGGACATGAGTGCCTAGAAGATACTGCCTGAATTTGTCAAGGGCATAGACTACGGCCAGGAGTTCTTTCTCTGTGGTTGTGTAGTTCTGCTGGGCCGGGTCTAGTAACTTGGAAGCATAGTAGATAACATGAGTCTCTTTATCCTTCTTCTGACCCAAAATGGCGCCTAGGGCTTGATTACTGGCATCACACATGACCTCGAAAGGTAATGTCCAATCGGGGGCACGAATAATTGGGGCCGAGATAAGTCTGTTCATGAGAAGTTCAAAAGCGGCTTTGCAGGCCTCACTGAAATCAAAGGGCATGTATTTCTGGAGCAAGTGACACATTGGTTGAGCAATCTTGGAAAAATCCTTTATAAACCATCGATAGAAACTGGCGTGGCCTAGAAAAGATCTCACATCTCGGACACAGGAGGGGTAGGGCAAGGATTCTATCACTTCGATCTTGGATTTTTCAACCTCAATTCCCTTGGCCGAGATAACATGACCAAGTACAAGGGCTCGATCCACCATGAAGTGTCATTTTTTAAAATTCCGAACAAGGTTTGTCTCTATACAGCGCTCTAGGCATCTCTTCAGATTGTTCATGTATTCCTCAAAAGAATTCCCATAGACAGTGAAGTCGTCCATGAAAACCTCGATTCCATCCTCAACCAACTCAGAGAAAATACTGACCATGCAACGTTGAAAAGTGGCAGGGGCGTTACACAGGCCGAAGGGCATGCGTCTATACGCGAAGGTCCCGAAAGGGCAGGTAAAGGTGGTATTTTCCTGGTCTTCAGGAGCAACTGGGATTTGATGGAAACCGGAGTAGCCGTCTAGACAACAATAGTGGGTCTTCCCGGTAAGACGTTCTAGCATCTGATCGATGAAGGGCAGGGGAAAATGATCTTTCCTGGTAGCGGCATTCAATCGGCGGTAGTCAATACACACTCTCTACCCATTCTGGATCCGGGTAGGAATGGATTCGCCATCTTGACCGATGGTGATGGTTATGCCTATTTTCTTGGGCACGACCTGGATAGGGCTGACCCATGGGCTATCTGAGATGGGGTAGATAACTCATGCATCTAGCAACTTGAGAATCTCTTTCTTTACCACTTCCATCATTGGTGGATTCAGTCGACATTGGGGCTGGCGGATGGTCTTGCTCGCGTCTTCTAGGTGGATGTGATGAGTGTATAACGCTGGGGACAAGTCCTTGATGTCCGCAATGGTCCATCCTATGGCTTGTCTGAAGTTCTTCAGTAAGGAAACCAGCTCGGATTCCTCGGGGTTTTTGAGCTTGTTGGAGATAATGACGGGCAATGAGTTATCGGGGCCTAGATAAGTATACTTCAAATGGGAAGGCAATGGCTTCAGATCGAGGGCTGGAGCCTGATCAATAGAGGGAAATAACTTAACATGGCTTGGATATTCGGGAGACTGCTTCGGAGACTCATGCTGAGTAACAACGCATTCTTCTAGGGCAGCGACGACAGAGTGTAATTCAGATGGAATGGGAAGTGTTAAGGCCACGACATCTAGAAGAGCGGGTGTCAGACTCCTGTCAAGGGCAGAATGCAAGGGGCCAGTAGAATATATTTCATCAATCTCCCCTATAATGGGATCAACAATATCAACATAATTCACACTAGAGAATTTAGAGGGGTATCGCATGGCTTCTAGCATATTGAATTTGATGATCTCTCCGTCAAATTCGAGAGAGATGGTGGCATCATGAGCATCAATCTTTGCTTGGGCTGTGGCAAAAAATAGGCGGCCTAGAAGAACATCTGTAGACTTGGTGGAGTCTTCGTTCTCCATTGCAATCACATAGAAATCCGCATGGAATAAGAATTCTCCCACTTGGACTAGGACATCCTTGATTATCCCCTCGGGGTAGATGATAGAACCATCAGCGAGCTGGATGGCAAGGTCTATAGGTACGAGAGGCTCGAGGCCTAGACTGTGGTAAATGATCAAGGGCATGACATTAATTCCTGCTCCTAGATCACACATGACCTTGCCAATATCGACTGTGCCAATTTGACAGGTAATAATGAACATGCCTTGGTCCTTGCATTTTGGAGGGATTCGACGCTGTATATGTGCAGAAGCATTGGCCCCTACGCTGATATTGTTAACTTCGGCGAACTTATTTTTGTTCGTGCATAATTGCTTCAGGAATTTGGCATAGCGAGGGACATTCTTCACTGCCTGGAGAAGAGGGATGTTAACAACCACTTTACTGAACATTTCAAAGATATCGCGATCCTCCTTATCTTTCTTGGCCTTGACCAATCTGCGAGGGAACGGGGGCTCGAGAATCTTATGAATGTACTCTTGATTAAATTCTGGTGGGTTAGGGTCATTCCGTGGTGAGCCTCTAGGAGAGCGTATTCTGTCCTCCTTGACCTCTACGAATCTAGGGACCTTGGGGAGCTTCGTCATAGGTTTAGACTGGACCTCGGCTTCTGGAGGATTTCCAACATCTTGGTCTGGAAGCTCAGGTGGTTTCGAGGTCATTCCACTACGCAAAGTTACTGCACAAATATTGTGCTTCAGATTCGTTTCGGTCTGAGGTGGTAATCTGCCATGATTTGTTAACTCTTGCATTTTGGCAGTCATGGCACTCATTTGCCTCTTAAGCTGATCTATTTCTTTCTGTTGCTCGGGATTCTTGGGTACCTCAGCAGTCGGGGTCTGGACAAAAGTCTGGTCCTGAGGAGGTTGATGTTGATACTGATTCTGATGGTATGTGGGTCGAGGTATGAAATTCGGCATGTTAGGAGGGGGATTTCCATAGGGGTTCTGGTGTTGTTGATGGCTAGGTCCCGAAAGCTGAGGGTTTGGAACCCATCCTGGATTTTGCTGTTTCCAGCCTTGGTTGTAATTTTGGCCGTAAGGGTATCGCGAGGCCCTTGGATCCTGCTCCAGAGCGTGAGCTAATTTCCACACTCAAAGGATATCGCGAGGCCCTTGGATAGACGACCGTCGAGGTCACGACACTCTTACCAACCCTATATGCTCCTCAACTAGCCCCGGTAACTTTCGTACCCACTCCTGATGTCCCCAAAGCCATGACACCAACCCTCGCCCCAACTGATACCGATACCATTTTGACGAGCGAGGGCAAGACGCCTAATGCCAATCCAGCTCCACATCCTGCCAGTGAGACGATCAAGGGCAAGACGCCCCGTCACGATAAGTTGCTCTCTCCTAAGACCTTTGCTACTGGACAACATGTTTTACTCTACAAATCTCGGCTTAGGCTCTTTTGCAGAAAGTTGAAGCCTTGATGGACCGGTCCTTACCTCATCAAGAAGGTGTATGATCATGGTGTGATCGAGATTCAGAATATGGACACGGGCGTTGTTTCCAAAATTCAAGACTACAGATTGGAGTTGTTCCATGAAGGTTTCCACCCCCTCATGGCGGAGCCACCAGACCTTAAGTAATTTGAGTATCCAACGTCGAGGCCTCGATGCTAACTAAGGCGCTTCGTGGGAGGCAACCTACGTTTCTTTCCTTTTCCTAGTGAACTCTATTCTTTTCCTTTTTGATTTTTATGTTTCCTCTCCTTTACCCCGGTGTGAGTCCCTTCTTCGCATTGAGGGCAATGCGTTACCTAAGTGTGGGGAGGGATTTATATTTGTATTTACTAATTTATTATTGCTTGACTGCATGTTTTATTTTTCGCTTGTTGCATGTTTGCTTGTTTTGTGAAATATTTGCGGATTTTTACTCTCGATTTTCTCTAAGTTTTTGCATGACCTCGCTGCCCTGTTTTGAAACCCCATTTACATGAGCATATGACTTGAGCACTGATTTTGCATGATTAGACCAATTTTTATGCTCTCTGGCTGTTGCCCCTTATATCTGCATCGAGGCCTGGACACTAGTAGTCACATTTAGCACCTTGTGAGCACATTGAGCCTCCACGCCATATCTTTTTCATGAGTGAATGCATAGCTAGGCACTTGCTAGGTTTGCATGATATCCCTGGGTATAGGCACCATTAGACTTGGGAAAACAGCAATATGACGAAAGCTTTTGCATCATTTTATTTTCTCTTTATTTCTCTCTTCTTTCTTTTCTTTTCCTCCATCGCGACCTCGACATCCTTTGTTCTCTTCTAACCATTTGAGCCGTTCTTTTGATCTTTCCTTGGCAGGTGAGTGGCACTTTTCACAAGAACAGCAAGGGCTAGGCGCGGAAAGATCAAGTGGGGGAAAGGTAAAGATCAAGGGCAGATCAGAGCAACCGCAGATAGACCAAACCAGTAAATCAAGACTGCTTCCTCTCCACAACAAAATATAAGTGTGGGGAAGCAGAAATTATCATCAGGCCCTCGAAGCTAATCAAGGTCAAATCATCGAGACCTCGACGCGGATCACTCAAAGCAAGAAAGAGGCAAAAGGTTCCCAGCTGCAGCCCCTGAAGTTTCAAAAGGTCGAGTTCAAGGTCTGTGTTTCCCTTTAAAAAAAAAAAAAAAAAAACCAGACACAGAAGCAACCAATGTCACAAATATCGAGCCCTCGACACAGAACACAGATCGAGACCTCCCCCACTGAAGAATGCAGAAATCATCATCTAGCCCTCGTTGTCGCGCCCTCTCCAGCAAGTGCCTACTAACCGCCTCGCTTTTTCCCGGCCAAGGAATCCCTCAAATCAGTTGGTTATATCTCTTCTCCCTCCTCTTTTTGTTTCTTTTCCTTTTCCTTTTATTTTCTCTTTTGCCATATCTCTTCTCCATTTCTCTAAACCCATCCTTTCTTCATTTCTCTTTCTCTCCTTTTCATGATGCAAAGTTCCTTTTCGATTGTTAGATTGCCCAAGCATGTGGACTAATGTACTCGGATTGATATGCAAACTCTATTTTGTGCTGTGTTATCTGCATTTTGAGTGACTAAACACATAGCCTTGTTTTCGAGTGAGAGTGTAAACACATTGATAAGATTCACTGTCGATTTGATAAGACTTAGTGTCGTGTCTAATCGGAACGGCAGCGATCGGTGTCGGGTGTACCTGCAAAGCGCCGGAGGGGGAGCTCCGGTGTAGACACTCCGATGCTTAAGTCAGTTCGGGGGTATGAATTAACCAGAGGTTCTGCCAGATAATCTTGATCTTACCTTCTGTTTGAAAAGCAGGGGTATTTATAGGCTTTGATGGTGATACCTGGCGATAACAGTCCAGGCGATGTCTGACGATGACATCACGAGCGATACCAGTAGGTGACGTCATGAGCGACATCTGACAGGGGTGCCGGGAGCAATAACCTTAGGGATCCCTAGGCTGGGATGGTGCCGTGCGTATAGAGACGCGTGAGTTCCCCCCTCCGCTGATATCGACCATCCTAGGAATCCTTTGCTGATCTCCGGGCGATATGAAGAGATATTACGGGACTTATGGGAATCCGTCCGGCAGGAGTCGTAAGTGTAGTAACACCGTTAGGGTTGTCTTGATTGTTATCATAAGCCCAACTGAAAACGAGCCCGAGAGTTTACCAAGGGCTGTCATTCCCGGTCCACGTCTGGAATCTTAGGTGAGGGTTCGTTCTTTCATGAGGTGATATGTTCGCAGGACCTTCGAACTTCTTCGATTGCCCAACGCTGATCGATTTAAGTGATGAGCTGGAGTTTAAATCTGAAGCGTTTCGCCGAACAAGCTGCTTCCGTCTTTCATTCTCGTCTAGAGGCCTGTTCTCCTGAGGCGTCAAGAGATTCATGAGAGACGCCGCTATTACACTTTGTAATTATGAGGGCATTGCTTTCGCCCAGCGATGTTATTATGTTTGGCCTCTTAGCAGGACTTATGAAGTCACAACTTTACTCGTGTCGTAGGAGAGCTGCTGACGGGCCACTTGCGACGCCGTCAAGGACTGCAATCAGGTTATGCCGTGGGCTCACACGTTCCGGGTTCATCCTCTTTCCATGTGTACTGCAAACACATAGAGGAGATAGGTACTTATGGAAAAGTTAGCAAACTTTGTACTTACAGGGATTTGAGGTCACGCGGGCCCGGTCTTTCTTTTCCGCTTAAGGAAACAACGATATCAATGTGGTTTTACGCCATCAGCTGCCTACGATTAGCGCGGCTTTATACCACCAGATGCCTGCGATGTCGACGAGGTTTTATGCATCTAGGGCTACCTGCGATACCAACGCGACCTTACACTGTGGATACCGGTAACCATATGGCTTGTTCGTCATAGCTACCCGTAATATCGTGCCTTTTGGCGTTTTTCCAGACGCTATCTCGCACCCCTTCGAACATCTGTATCGCGGATAGTATACAAACACCGACCTTTACTTCTGCTTCCGACTTATCAGTCCTTAAGGGTGACGGGACGGCTCGCTTTTTGAGGACCTCCTTTTTCTTTTCCATGGCCCCCCCTCTTGGAGCCTATAAATCAGGGAGCTTCATCCGCCCACGTTTTCCTCATCTCTGGCAACTTGCATGATGGATCATTTGACTAAAACCTTTCTCCTTTCCGAGGGCCATTCTCTCAAGAACCTCAATGATGGTGACGTCGGGTTCCTGGAGAACATGCTGGTCAAGACTTCTGAAGACATCTTGGAGCTGCAAGGGATGTTGACCCCACTCCATTCCAGGCTGGGAGCCACGTCTCTGGAGGATTTCAGTCCTTTGGAGAGCGTGTCAAAGTTGGCCACCTCCATCGCTTGGATTCAGGTGGTGATCGCTATGCTGCAGCAGCGCAAGGATATGCTGGGGTGCTGCTTGAAGGGGATGAGAGCCACCTCCCATGTTCTAATTCTAGTCATGGACTCACTGAGAGACATTCCCGAAATACCCGATGACGCCGGCTCTGATGCCTGATAGCGGTGGCTCCCCTTTTTTCCTTTTCCCCGTGTTATGTAACTGTACTTTCCCGGCCATTAGGCCATAATAAATAAACTGTTTCTATTATGCCACTTCGCAACTGTTCTTCTTCTTTAATACGCCCTTTATCTTTTCCCCATTGGAGATATTATTGGTCCAATCTGAAAACGACTCAGCCACTAGGTAGTTTTCTGGCTGGTTATTCTACATTAAATCTGCGCCGCCATTGTCCTGGCAGCTGATTGGGCGATTTTGCGGTTTTCCTTGATTCATGTGAAAGTTCAACAGACGTGACTGCAAATCCATATTTACACCCCAGGCTGCACACGTGTCTACCCTCAACGGTTGGGTTGGAAAACCGAAGATCCCTTTTTTCTGATTTTTTGGCTATTTAAGGGGATCCTCTTTCCCTTGTTTTTATTCACCTCCTCGTTTGTTTTTTCCTCTGATAAGTAATCTGTGATCTCATGGCTGATTCTTATTTTTTAGATACATTCGCACGAAATTCTCCACCAACTCCTCTAACTTCTCCCGATTCGGACAATCCTCCTCCGTCGCCTCCTTAGAGGTCGCCTGTTCGCCGTCAGTGTCGCAAGAGGCGGAGAAAAAATGCTGCGGAGGCATCTAGATCGTTCTTCGATTCTCTTGCCTCTTTCTCCACGAAGGGGAAAGATACGTCCTTCCTTCCTAGTGAGTCGCCACAATGGGCTCCCTCTGCCTGTTCAGTCGTTGAAGCGGTATCGCCAGCTGTCAAGGAGGGGTCAGATCAATCATCTGCTCGCGCGGGGGAGAAGGTTGAGAAGCCTTTCCCTTTCGCTGGCGAAGATCCATCGCTTTTAGGTGAGGATGATGATGACGTAGTCTACTGCTATGGCGTCTCCTGGTCTGACGGCGAATAGTTGGGCATATCATGCCTCCTTTGTAGATGCCGTATGGCTTTTCCCAAATAATAAAATGACGTTTTACTTTCTTTTTGCTCTCCTGCCGCTTTTCTCCATTCGTGTTTCCAGGATTATCGCGGAAATGTGCCTTTCCCTGGATGCAACCGCCTTTCGATTTTTAATCCGTAACTGTCTTTTCCCAAGAGACATTGATGACTGCCCACGCGTCCTTTTCCACTCTGCACGTGTTTTATTTTCACAGGCCGCTTCTTCTTTGGGTTTTAGCTTTAGAAGGAGTTTGCTCTTCTCTTTTGGTACTTTTGCTAATATTTCAAAATTCTTCGCATTCTCTCTCTTCTGTGCTTATTTCTTCTCGAGGGGTTTACTGTGATTGCTCACCGGTGCCGACGACCGGTTCACTAGTTCTCTGTTCAAGGTATTTTGTTTCTCTATCGCCATAGCTTTACTTTTCCAGTTCATTATGTCTCGTGATAGACCTCCTGTAATTATCGAAAATCCCCTAGATCCCGAAGTTAGGAGAGCTCGTAGTTTTTTTAATTGTAACGAGGTTTTGAGGGCTGAATTAGAGGAGAACGGTATCACTTTTCCCACGGGATATCGCCCTTTTGTCCCTTTGAAGGATACTCGGCTCACTGATGCCATATGGGGGACGTTTCGGTTGGTTTATTTCAAGATGTTTACCTACGGATTTCATTTCCCACTTCATACTTCTCTGATGAAACTGCTAAACCATTACGATCTCAATCCCGTTCAAATAACTCCACCTTCCTGGTGTGGGCTTTATGCCTTTCTTCGTTCGTGTGAGATGAAGCGCATTTTCGCTCCATCGCTCGATCTGTTCCGTACATTTTTTACCTTGAGGTGTCGCGGCTGCTTAGTGGATATTACCCCAAGATGGAATGGCGCTCTTGTTCGGTTCTTCTGGCGGAATTTTCAAGGTTTCGAAGAGAACGTGGACAACTGGAAAAATGGCTTCTTCACCCTTCGCTTGCCCTCTCGATATTGGCGCGGTGGTTTCAACCGAGAGATTACCAGTGCCGCTTGGCGAGAACCGGATGTGCTGTCTAGTATGGATGTGTCCAATGTTAACGCCTTGTTAGAAATAGAGAGGCCTTTCCGCATTCGGGAATTCGCTCGGTTCAGGCCTTTGTCAGAGTGTGTCGTTGGTGAGTTTTTTCTTTTATCGCCTTATCGCTTCAATTTTCTTGTCATGTTGAAATATTTTATCGGCAGGTAACGCTGAGGGTCGATCCTCCGGGGAAAGTGACGCTCCTCTGAACGTGGTGCCGCTTCAAACATTACCTCCTTCTCCTCCACCTGAAGGCTCTAGTCGTCCGCCTATTCCGCCGCGAGAGAGGAGAAACAAAACCGTCGCGACACGCAATACATCTGCTCGACCTTCTCGTTTCCTTGAGAATTGGCTATCGTCTCTCGGTAAGGGAGTGGCCCCAAGTAATCCCGTGATTGAAGAGGTTGACAGTGATAGCGAAAGCATGGATACTGGTTCCGAGCTGCGTCCTGCCACTCTTGCCCAACGGATGAAACTTAGGTCGAGAAAAAGTGAACCCGCAGCGGAGTCAACCGAGGATGATAGCGAAGAGATCGCCGCCGAGACAGAGCGTCTCGTAAAGAGAGTTCGTAAAGAGAAATCTGACCCACCAATTCCACCCGCGGAGGAAGTTAACGCGGTTCCTACCGAGAGAGTTAACGCTTCATGCGTTTCGGATCCCTCGCCAGTGACGGAAGTTGTCAAGGTGCCCTCTGCCATTGCTCCTAAAGTTAACGAGGCTTCAGCAGCGGCGGGCTCTCCCTTGGTGTCTGGCGGTCCTAGCTCTCCGATTCACTCTTTTATTCCTGATGTGATCTTACCGGCTTCAAATCCGATTGCTCCTCCTAATCCTTCCCCACAGAAACCTCAGCCTGTGTTTCTTTCTTCGATTTCGGGCATTGGTGATTCCGCAGAAAGTTGTTCTCCTCCTTATATCGCCAATCTTTCCCTTCAAGGCCTTCAAGGCTCCATCACACATCAGCTGGACTTGTCTTCCCTTGGTACCGACGGCCTTCGTGCTTTAGGGATATCAGACCCGCTATCGCGAGAAGAACCAGTGGGCCCAATAGTGGGGCAAATATTTACTTCTTCGAAGGACAAAGAAGAGTTCCTACGGCATCCTCCTAAAGTACGACATTCACGCCTTCTGACTGATATGCTGGCCAGTTTCCGCGAGCTAAATTACTTTTTCGAAGATCAGCATGACAAGGTTCGGCCATCTCTCGATTTGAAGGCAGAACTACACGCTGCCTTAGGGAAGGTAAAGGAGTTATCGCAGCTTCAGGAGCGAAACCGGGCGGAGTTGGACGACTGTCGTGCTGAGCTTGCTCGAGAAAAATCAAAAGGGAAGGCTAAGATAGAGCTTCTGGAGGCGGAATTGGTGGTGGCTGACAAAAAGAATATCTTCCTTCGCGAAGAGATAGCGTTTCGCGATGCGGATTTGGCCAAAGTACCTTCAAGGATAGCCTGGTGGAAGAACAAGACCATGGAAATTTGTATCGTTGAATTTATGAGTCTCCATCGCTAGGGAACCGTTAATTCATCAGTGCTGGCCGATTATGCTTCCAAGAGGATGAAGTCTCTGGGCGAAGTTGAGGGAGATTTTTCTTCTAGGAATGGGGACTGCGATGTCCGCGAGGGCCCATGATTAATCGAAGCTGTTCCATTTAGAAGATTTTTCTGCCTATTTGTTTCTTTGTCTTGTAATAACGCCTTGTTGTGCGACAATATTCATATTTTACTGCTATTTGATTTTTATTCCGCCTTTTCGAAGCTGCCTTTTTTCATTAACGCCCTCTCGCGTTATCTCCTTTCTTGCGATATCGCTTTTGTTTTTTCCAAGAGATGGTACCTGCTTTTCAGAGCATTTAATGCTCGCTATCCTTTCATTAGAAAAGTCGTGATTGTGCAGGCACACGTGTCCATTTCTTCTGGCGCTATGGGCTAGAGTGCTTGAGAATTTTACCTGGATCGAGGTGTTGTAGCGCTTTTCTAGAATTGCACTCATTGCCTGAGTCTGTTTCTCATGTTGCTTCCACGCAACGACTGTGGCATCCGCCGTTTCGTTTGATTACTAGGGTTATAAAACCCAATATTTATTCTTTTCCTTTTCTCTTATCATCCCACTTTCTCATATTTTCTTTTAGCCGTCTTCTTTTCTCCCCACTATTCAGGGTTCTTCGAAGTGCTTTCTTTCTAAAGGTATTTCCTTTTTCCTCTATCGTCCTCTTCATCTTTTATTTCTTTAATTCTGCCATGGCTAAGACTCGCCGCTCTGAGTCGAAATCTGCCGATGAGAAAAGGATGGATATTACTGCTAGTGTTATCACATCTGAGGCCGCTCTCCGTGAGCATTTGGCCTCCCATAATGCTGATATCCCTGATGATTATAAGACCACTGTTGCCCCTGAGTCACTACGTTTGAACAGCGTTCTGACTAGCAATCGTAGGGTCTTGTACGCGCAAATGTTCCGTTATGGTTTCCGGCTTCCTATTGACTCTTTTGTGAAAGAATTGCTTGTTGCTGGCGATCTGAATCCAGCCCAATTTTCCCCAAATGCGTATTGTTGTGTTTATGCTTTTCTGGAACTTTGTAAATACAAAGGGATTACTTCCCCTTCCCTTCTACTGCTCAAATCTCTTTTTAAGCTGATGAAGTGCCGGGGAGTGATAACGATATCGCCCCGTTTTGACGATGACTCTCTTAAGTCTTTTACCTAGAAACTCCTCCACATCGAGTCTTCCGTTGATGCCTGGAAAAAGGATTTCTTTGTGATAGATCTTCCCGAAGGTCCTGGTTCCTGGTGGCGATCTGGGTTTAACCAAAACGTTGATGATACTGTCTGGAGCCGACCAGGGACCCTTCCTCAATGTGAACAAGACTAGCTAAACAAGTTGCTCAAACTGGAAATCAGCGTTCACATCCGTCAAGTGGCTTGTAGAATGGACATTCATTCTTGTGTTAAACGTGAGTGTCGCGTTACTCCCTTATTTGTTATTGCTGATACTAATTCTGACGTTATTTTGTGATCTCGCAGCGACGGATCCCAACTATAAGCCTGAAAGCGTAAGGAGACGCCTGAAGAGGGCTTAAGAAAGAGAAGAAAAAGAGAGGGCCACCTCCACGGAAGCTACTGATAATCCCACGGAGCTGCCGGCTACTTCCGCGAGTCTTGCTCAAGTATCCTCTTCTTCGGCCGGTGAGGGGAATACTGCCATTCCTTCAGACGTTCCCCTCGTGACCATCGCTATTCCTCCTGCTCAGCCTTCTTCTTCTTCCAAGGCTCATAAGGCCATTGCCAAAGGAAAAAAGAAGAGAAAAACAAGAAGCGTTGCCGCTCTTACACCTTCTCCAGACGTGGCAGGTTCTTCAGACGCACCTCTTCCCAATACCGTTACAGAAAAGGGTGTCTTTTAGCCATGATATGCTACATTTTCGATGTCTGCCGTGGTTTGATTTCTTTTTCCTATATTTCATATTTGCATTCTTGGTAGGACACTACTGCTGTCGCAACCTCCGCTCCTCCCTCAGGCGCTATGAATTTGGGCTACGTGCTGACTGGTTCTAAGAAGAGACAGCGACCGGAAGGTGAGGGCGGAAATTTCTCTTCCTCTACCACCGGAGTGGAGAATAGACCTGTAGACGTTTTTGATTCCACGGCTGTTCCCCAAGGGGGGCATTCCTCTGAATTTTTGGTGAACATGGGCGCAGGCGAGACTTTCGGGGTTTCGCCCAGTTCTTTTGGAGGTCCCGTTCACGCATATCCCTCCACTCTGGGATATCAAGAGGGCTTGCAGGATTTCTCAGGATATCAGCCTCATGGTGCTTACCTTGCTCCGGGGGGTTCATCCACACAGGTTCACCCTCCTTTTCCGTTGGCGTTTGTTCCTTCAAGCATCCCCCTGTCGGACCGTTATGGCGAAGGAGGTGCCACCTTCAACTTTGCAGCGGATCTCAGTCCGGTAGGTGGGGTTGGCACTGTGACCCATCAGGTTGGACTGTACGATTTTCATAATACTGGCTTGGCGGCACTGGGGGCGATGGCTCGGATGAAGTTTCGGCTTTGCTGGCTTCCCAAGTATTGGCGTCTGCGGCGGAACGGGAGGCTTTCCTTTCCAAGGACGAGGTCAATAGGACGAACTCATTACGCTCCAGCCTTTTCACTAACATGATGAAGTTCCATTATTGGGCGGTTGAAGCGCAGCGTCAGACTGCTTTTCTTTCTTCCTCCTTGGAGGAGCTATCGCGGGAGCGAAATGAGAAGGAAAAGTTGTTGGAGGAGCGTAAGCAACTATTATTAGCTCAACAGGAGCTGAAGAAAAAACATTCTGACGCCTTGGCAGAAGAGGGCCAAAAATACTATCTTGGAGAATGAGAATTCATCCTTGGCCCAAGAGAAGACTGCCGTGGAGGAAGAGTCGGCCGATAAGAGTCTGTGGCACGCCGAGCAGACTGCTGCTATTTTAGTTGCTTGCTTTGAGGAAGTCCATGGGGTCGATGCATACAAGCCTGATGATGTTACGGTGGCTTTCATGCGAAGATCTGCTCATCTTAATGAGGAGGGTTTTCGCCAAGCTAAAGCGGCAGGCTGGAAACGGAGGAACCCCGACAGTTGACATTCTTTGAGGCTTTGCCGCCCTTCTCTTAGTGATCATGCGTCACTAGATTTTTGTAATTATTTTGGCCGCTGAAGTTCATGACTCCTTAAAACATTTTTGGTGTAATTAGACAACTTTTATCGCTATCTTTCCTTTCATTTAGTTGTCTCCTTACGACCTTCTTTGGCGTTTGCCTTCTCCCCGTTATCCCGATGCGCTTTTTCGAGTAGCTCCTTAGCAGTCCCACCAAAATTTCAAAATTCGATATCGGGTTAGTTCTCCTGGTAAGTCTTACGATATCGTTGCTTATGAGATCACTACTCCTTTCGCTGCCCGAAAAATATTCTGCACATTCTTAATTGTAAACCATCAGTAACAAAACACGTTACGAGGGATAGCAATTACCCGTAGGAGCCTTTCCGCTGTCATCATAGGGCGTCATCTTAGAACCCGCGTGAATCGCTTTGGCTATCAGCTCTATACTTCACCAGGGATTACACATCTGGCTACTAGCTGGGATTTCACGATTCTCCGCGTTTCCCCCCCCTTTTTTTTACGATCGGCCCGTAAAGTGCCTCATCTTAGTGAGCTGTCGGATCGGGACGACTATCACAAGCCTAGGGAGTTTTCACTTTTGGGCGTTGGCCTCGCGTCTAGAACCGTGTCCTTACTTAATGGCCTAGCTGCAGCAGCCCAGCCGTTAAGATAGGATTCTTGTCTCTATAATGGAGTTTCTATTCCTTTGGGGCGTGCCTTGTCTTGATGGGCCGTCTCCACGAGAACGGTCAGTACAAGAAAAGGACTTTTCACCCCCAAAGATACCGGGTAGTGCCCTCACTTAATGAGCCATCTGATCAAGATCGGTCATCACAAGGATAGGACTTTTCACCCCCGGGGGCGTCCAGGATCTTTCAATCCGACGCTAATTCAAGGTATGTTGGGTCGTGCCCTCACTTAGTGGGCCATCTGATCAAGACCGGCCATCACAAGGATAGGACTTTTCACTTCCCAAGATACCCCATTTTTTATCTGCACAAAGGCAACCACAAACACCCACGAAAGCTCTCTGCTCGAGCATTAGTCATGGTTAGGGTTGACATAAATCAAAGGTGCAGATAAAATTAAATTCTAGAGTAATATAATTTCAAACGAGCGATATTCCAAGAGTTGGATAAGGGTGTACCATCGAGCGTCTCCAGATGATAGGCTCCTTTTCCGACAATGTGGGTGACGCGATATGGTCCCTCCCAGTTGGGACTGAGTTTTCCCATACGTTGCCCTGCTGCTCGCTTATCTCGGAGCACCAGGTCACCGGCTTTCAGCAACCGCTCTTTGACGCGCCTGTTATGATAACGGGCCATCTTTTGTTTGTAATGCTGCGTTTTCAGAAGGATTTCTTCTCGGACTTCTGGTAACGTGTCTAGGTTGGCTCGTAATCTTTCCTCATTCAGTTCCTCTCGAAAGTGAGCCACCCGTAGGCTCATGGTTCTGATTTCCACCGGTGTAACAGTTTCGGTTCCAAAGGCCAACGCGAAGGGTGTTTCTCCGATGCTAGTCTTTACGGTCATGCGGTACGTCCACATCACGTATGGTAGCTCATCAACCCACTTCTTTTTAGACCCTTCTAGGTTTTTCTTGATACCGCTGAGGATGCTCCGATTGGTTACTTCTGCCTGTCCATTAGTTTGCGGATGAGCCACGGAGGAAAATCGTTGCTCGATCCTGAATTCTGAGCACTGGTCTTTAAAGAATTGGCTGGTGAACTGCGTTCCGTTATTGCTGACAAGGACGCGAGGTATGCCAAACCTCATGATAACTTGATATTTGAAGAAACGCCAAGTTTTTTCTGCTGTGATTGTGGCGACCGCTTCAGCTTCTGCCCACTTAGTGAAATAGTCTACCGCCACTATCACAAACTTCAGTTGGGACGTTGCCTTTGGGAATGGGCCTAGGATATCGATCCCCCATTTAGCGAAAGGACAAGGGGCGATAATTTTAGATATTTCAGTGGCAGGTTGCTGAGGAATTTTGGCAAACTCCTGGCACTTAGGGCAAGTTTGCACATAGTTGTGGCAATCTCTCCGGATGGTGGGCCAGTAGAATCTGGATCTGAAGACTTGTGCCGTCAAGGTGCCACCTGATACGTGCATACCACATACCCCTTCATGGATTTCGCGCAAGGTGTGAAGACCTTCTTGCTCAGTTATACATTTGGCGCCTGGGTGAGAAAAACATCTTCGAATCAAATCTCCATCATAGTAGGTACAGCGAGCTGCCTATTTCAGCACCTTCTTCCTTTCAGCGGTATCCTCAGGCAGTTCCTCGTGTTTCAAGTACTTGATTACGGGAAATCGCCAATCGCTCTCACGCTCCTCCACACAAAAAGATGCTTGCTCTTCCATGAAGGATGGTACCGCTAGCTCACGATAATATACGCCTTTGGGTATGGACACTTCCGGATTCGCGGCCAATTTGGCGAGATTGTCAGCTTCAACATTTTCCTCTCTGGGAACATGTTCGAAGCTGACTTGCACGCCCTCTTTCTTTATCTCCAATAGTTCTCGCTTTACTTTAGTGAGATATTGAATCATAATGGGTTCCCGGGCCTGAGAGTGCCCCAAGACCTGGTCAATTATTAGCTTGGAGTCACCACAGATTTTTAGACGCAGGTCTCCTGTTCTTACAGTATTGTGCCTCCCTTTAAAGGAAAGTCCTTTCCCTATTCTGAGCCCGGCTAGCAACGCTTCGTACTCTGCCGCGTTATTAGACAACGACTGTAGGATTCGAATGGCGTATCGTATTTGCATATCGTGCGGCCCATTTATAAAAATTCCAGCTCCCGCTAGCTCTTGGTTTTTGGCTCCGACCACATGGACGATCCAAAGGTCCGTATAAGTTTCCGGGAACAGGAGATCCATATCGCCCCATTCCGCTTCAGGTATGCCGGCCAAAGGGTACTCTGTAAAGGTACATTCCGCTATGAAATCAGCCAGGATCTGAGCTTTTACGGATGGTCGAGACTGATACCTTAATCCATACTGTTCTAATTCAAGCGCCCAGATCAACATTCTTTCGGAGGATTCAGGCTTTCGAAATATTCTTTTCAGAGGCTGGTCCGTAAGCACAGTGACAGAATAAGACTGGAAATATCGGTCCATCTTGCGGGTGGCCTGTATAAGAGCGAACACTATTTTTTCAATTCGAGCGTATCGCAACTTCGCATCCTTCAGAACGTGACTCACAAAATAGACTGGGCGATGCGAGTGGTTATCGTCGGGAACGAGGACGGCACTGACCACCTCGTCCGCAGCGCCAAGATACAAATATAAGGTATCACCCGCCTCAGGTCTCGTCAACAACAGATCGGACGATAGGTACTCCTTTAGGCTGACAAATGCCTCCTCACATTCCGAGGTCCACCCGAACGAGGCTTTCTTGCGTATGACTTTGAAAAAAGGAAGACATTTCTCTCCTTGCTTGGAAATGAATTGCCCAAGGGCGATAACTCACCCCGTCAGCCTTTGTACCTCTTTAATGGTTCTTGGCGATATCATGTCTTGTATGGCTTTAACCTTTGAAGGGTTAGGCTGGATACCTTTTTGGCTGACGACGTAGCCTAAGAATTTTCCCGTCTGAAATGCAAACATGCATTTTCGGGGGTTTAACTTCATGCGATATCTTTTCATTACATCAAAGACCTCCTTTAAGTCCTGCAGGTGATCTTGAAAGCTCGCACTCTTTACTAATATATCATCAACGTATGCTTCCACATTCCTCGCTATTTGCTCTTCGAATATCTTGCTGGCCATACATTGGAATGTAGCCCCGACGTTCTTTAATCCAAACGGCATCGCCGTATAACAGTACGTGGCCTTTGGAGTGAGAAACGCAGTCTTTTCTTCATCCTCCAAGGCCATGGGAATCTGGTGGTATCCAGAGTTGGCGTCCAGTGAACTTAAATAGGCGTACCCGGCAGTTTGATCAACTAATTGATCTATACGAGGGAGCGGGTAGCAATCCTTAGGGCAAGCATCATTTAAATCGGTGAAATCGATGCACATGCGCCAATCCCCATTGGGCTTAGGAAAAAGGACAGGGTTCGCTAGCCAGGTGGGATATTGAATTTCGCGGATGAACCCTGCACCAAGAAGCTTGGTTACCTCTTTGTCCACAGCCAACGCCTTTTCATTAGAGAACGCGCGCTGTTTTTGCTGTACCGGCCTGGCATCTGGGTCCACATTGAGCCGATGCTCGGCTATTTCGCGTGATATACCTGGCATGTCTGCGGGTTTCCACGCGAAATTTCCTTGGCATTTGTTCAGTAGCCGAGCTAGTTGAAGGTTCTCCGCTGAGCTGAGTTTTTCACTAATCAGGAAGCTTGCTTCCTCTATACCGATTGTCGGAATGGGTACCATTTTATCCAGAGGTTGAGCGCGCTTCTCATCGCCTTGTTCATAGGGGGCCAAGCCTACACACATACCTATCGCAGCTCCTTTGAGTCATGAGTGAGTAGCATTCCGCCGCCAGCTTTTGATCGCCTTTTATGGATACTACCCCATCCCAGGAGGGGTATTTCATTTTTAAATGCTTTTGAGATATCACCGCTCCGAAACGGTTGAGAAAAGGTCGCTCGAGTACGACATTGTAGGGTAAATTTAAATCCACGACAAGGAACAACAAGTTCTCTGATCGTTTATAGGTGTTTTCTCGAAAATATATGGGCAAAGTAATTACCCCCGTGACAGGGATTGGAACCCTATCAACGCCAACTATAGGCCGTTTTCTGGGCGTTAGCTCATTATTAGGGCGTTTCAGGAGATTGTACGCTTCCAGCGAGAAGAGATTAACCGCACTTCCATTATCAATGAGGGTCCTTCTGATTCCATGGCTGGCGATGACGGGAGTAACCACCAATGCATCATTGTGCGGGTGGACAATGCCTTTCTCATCTTCTTCGGAAAAGGATAATATCATTCGATCCAAGATGCCTATCGCATCTCCTTTCTTCGTCGTGCCATCCTGTGTGCGTTTTTCTCCTTTTGCGGCAGTCGGTTGTTCTGATTCGTCCATATAAGGGGTTCCTCCCGCCATAATGTTAATCATAGGGATATATTCGTCGTCAACCGTAAGAGTTTCCCTATCTTTTCCTCTGGGAGCATCATCCTTCTGCGGAACGCGAGGAGGAACTGGTCGTTTGTCTGCTGTCCTTTTCATGAGATTATTTCTCGTATCTTCTCTTATCAGGGTGGCAAATTCTCCTAAATATCCTTCTTCCACCAAACGTTCTATCGCCGATCTTAACTCCCTGCATGCTTCTGTGGAATGGCCCCTGGCTTTGTGGAATTTACAATAAGCATTCTCCCTTCTCCCTAGAAGCACTCCTGGTTTCGTAGGTGCGGGGTAACGGATGGGAAGATTTCGCTGTTCCGCTATCGCTAAAATCTCTGCCCTTGGTACATTAAGGGAAGGAAAATCTGGGTCGTACGTCCAATTCTTATAAGAATCCCCGTGACGTCGAGTGGGGGAACCACCAGTTTTTCCCTTCGAAAAATGACCCTTTTGCCTATTGGAGGCTTTGGGGATAAGATCCTTCCGCCTGGCGTAATCGTCGATAAAATGATCATCCGGAAAGGGTTTTGCGGGAGCAGCGGTAAGTTGAGATGTCCCATGCGGCTCGTTATACGTCTTATCTCTGTTTTCTTCTTCCATTTTTGCATAAATGTGGGCTTTAAGTCTCAACGCATCTAAAGTCACTGGAGGGTCTACCATGAGCGCGTCTTTCAGTTTTCCATAGCAGCAGTTCCTTTTTAGGGCTTCTATAGCAAAATCAATAGTAACGCCCGACGTTAAGGACATTTCCAAATCGAAGCGACTGAGAAATTCCTTTAAAGTTTCTTGAGGCCTTCGCTGTATGTCAAATAACGCGACGGCAAATTTCCTGATTGGAATTGCCGTACTAAATCTGCTCCGAAATTTAGATTCTAATTGTGAGAAATTATTAATGGATCCACCAGGGAGTCCTTCAAACCAGAGACACGCGACACCCGACAGTGTCATGACAAATATTTGGCACAACGCCGCATCACTGTGGGTCTGAAACTGAAAAAAAATCCTTCACTTTATTGATATGCGAGATAGGATCCTTGGTGCCATCATAAGTATCAGTGGGAAGCTTCACGCGTCGACTGACCCTGTGACGCCTTATACGACGGCTAAATGGGTGACCTGATGTATCATCAAGAATCTCACGCGCCTGACGCGGAGGAGACATTTCAGCTTGACGCTCCCTGTTTCGTGGTTCCGGCGTAAGATGTCGCCTAGGAGATCGACTGCGACTCCTATGCGAACGACTTCGGTATCTTTGACTACTAGATCTTTCACTGTAATCGGGAGACAAACTCCTGTTGGCTCCTTCCCTCCGTCCGTCCCACCGGTTCCTAACCCCCTCAAGTTGCCTATCTCCTTGTGAGAGGAAACCTTGCAGCATCTGTGGTACGTAAGCTTCTACTCTTCCTTGAGTGAACGGCACAACACTAACCGAGGGATCTCCCGCGGACAAAGGCATTTGGAGATTTCTGGAAGCAACGGTGATAAAGGTCGATCAGCGACGATAGATGGTGTGAACATGACGCGGGGAGGGAGACTAGATCCAGAAGCACCAAGCGTGATTCTTGCAGCCATTTCAGTCAAATATTCCAACCGAGAATGAAGGGTCGCTATTTCCAGTGCAAAAGGATGTTCATGGCTGTGCACAGATCCCCCCAAAAGAGGAGTAGAGAAATCAGGTCCCGCTATCCGAGATGACAAAATGCCCGTTTGCGAAGAGACAAGTCCTCCAGCGATCCCGACCGAGTGGTCCAGAGATCCAGAGGTAATTGGTTGCGACGTCATAGGGAGATCAGCCGTAGCAAAGGGGAATAACTGTCTGTGGATTGAGAAAGGGATATTAGAGGATGATGATCAGATCGGCTCCGATCCTATGGTCATGACCGTTCCAATTTTCTGACTAAACGGAGCTTGGCTATTAAGGACGCTCACTTAATATACCAAGGCTCTCAACGAAAGCACCATTTGATAAGATTCAATGTCGATTTGATAAGACTTAGTGTCGTGTCTGATTGGAACGGCGGCGATCGGTGTCGGGTGTACCTGCAAAGCGCCGGAGGGGGAGCTCCGGCGTAGACACTCCGATGCTTAAGTCAGTTCGGGGGTATGAATTAACCAGAGGTTCTGCCAGATAATCTTGATCTTACCTTCTGTTTGAAAAGTAGGGGTATTTATAGGCTTTGATGGCGATACCTGGCGATAACAGTCCAGGCGATGTCTGACGATGACGTCACGAGCGATACCAGTAGGTGACGTCATGAGCGACATCTGACAGGGGTGCCGGGAGCGATAACCTCGGGGATCCCTAGGCTGGGATGGTGTCGTGCGTATAGAGACGCGTGAGTCCCCCCCTCCGCTGATGTCGACCATCCTAGGAATCCTTTGCTGATCTTCGGGCGATATGAAGAGATATTACGGGACTTATGGGAATCCGTCCGGCAGGAGCCGTAAGTGTAGTAACACCGTTAGGGTTCTCTTGATTGTTATCACACATATCTTGTGAGGACTGCTCGTAGCTAGGCCTGATGTGGAAAAGTTCTACCTTTGGGGTCGTTATCCCTCTGGTTTAATGCAGGTGTGCATCTAGGCAGGAAACATCTTATCGAGACCTCGACAATTGATTGGTTTGATCATTCCAGTGCTTTGGTCGATTGTGTTTATGTTTTGGGGCTGTTTTAAATTTTGTGAATGCTCGAGGGCGAGCATTGGGCAGTGTGGGGATATTTGATAGCACGTATTATATGCATGTTTTTCCTTCTATTTTTGCCTTGATTTAGGCCTTGATACTACTAATCCAGTCGTATTTCCATCTTTATCACAGATCAAGGCCAAGAAGGAGAAATGTGCGAAAAGACATACTTTCTGGGTGATTTTTGCGGACTCCAAGCTTCAAAACCATCGTCGAGACCAAGGACCAATTTCTTCATCGAGGCCTATCATCGAGGCCTGTCGTCGAGCCCTCGATGGATCAAGAGCTTTAAATCCACGTGTCCTCGCAGTTGTGCTTCCACGTGTCCCCTCAGATGTCTTTCAGAATATTCCCAGAATATTCCCTGAGTTGTTGACCCAGTCGTCGAGGCCTCGCCCGAAAGGAATATTCCATAAAGATTCTCACGAGATCCCATGAAGACTCTCTTCCAGAATATTCCAGAACGTTCCAGAATATTCCCAAAGATGCTGATCTGCCCTCGACATGTCATCGAGACCTCGACAACCTTATCGAGACCTTGACTAGTGCAAATGCCAAATCCACGTGGCTCCACTCCAATCACTCCACGTAGCCTCCCTGGTGCATGTCAGATGTTCTGCGTGGATCCCAAGGAATATTCCCCTTTTCTGCCATCGTGGGTCACCCCTTTTGCAGGAGCGTGGGCTCCTTGCGTTGTACTCCCCTTAGCTGGAATTTTGTCCCTTAGTGGGTGGCTGGTGTATATATACAACCTTATGTGCTAGGGTTTCAGCACCTCATCACACTTTAGATATTTTACTCTTAAACTAATTTCAGCATCTTTCTTCTAGTTTATTAGTTTTGGGACTTGTTCCTCCCTCTTCTCTCCATAGTTGTTGGCTCCAAGCTTTGTAACAAGCACCATTAATCAAGTTTTATCCTTTACTCTTCCTTTATCTTTTATTATGTTATTTCCATCTTTTATTTGTTTATCTCTTAACATGAGTGGCTAAAACCCACGTTCTTGGTAAAGGTGTATCGAGGGTTGCTTGGGTAGATTCGAGGCCTGATTGCTCTTAACATGTTCTCTTTGTTATATCTGGTTGCTTGTCATTTTAATTCCATTTTTGCTTAGGGTGATTCGAGGCTTGATCATTTTTTAATCTTCCCTTTGTGATTATTGTCGTGACTCTGCAGTGATAGCTAGTGTGAGACTGTTGGGTAGGTGTAGACAACTAGATTAGTGTTCTCGGCTAGATCTGGGCTCATTCGTCTAGGGCATGCAGCTGGTTAGGGTCCTGTCGTGATCCTGACAAATCGAGGCATTGATCCCTAGATGTGTCTTTCTTGTTCTTTATCGATGCTCTGATATTCTGTCCGCTTTGTGCTAGTGACAAGCTAAAGTGAAAAAGGTTGTCTTTTGATGACAAGATAGGTGGCTGAGAGGATATCAAAGGATCGAGGCCACCTTATTAACAGTGAAAACGAGGGGTGGCTCCTTACGAAAGAAAGTAGGGGGTCTACGTGAAAACATGACCCCTATAGAACGTCTGTAACATTAGAACGAAAAATCTTTGCGCTGATGACAATCGAGCCCTTGACGCAACCCAAGAAAGCCCTTTACTAAGTTCCCTTCTCCTTGACTTATTATCTTTGCTTATTAATCTAATTGTTTATTTTGCATTTTATTTTATCTCTGGTCTTTATTATTATTATTTACTCATCGTGACCTCGATTGTCATTTTTAGTAGTTAGAATTGTTAGCTCTGATCACTCTCTTGGTTAACTTGATTAACCTATAAACCCCCCCCCCCTTGTTGTTGTGATTTTGTGCATTTTTACCTCTGTCATACAATCGAGGGCTTGATATCGTTTCTCTCAATCTCTATGGTTCGACCCTGTTACCGCTTTACACAAATTAGTTTATGCATCTAGGCCTCAGGAAATATATTATTTTTGACCCGTTTCGACGGCGAGTCAGGGCTGGACAGCTAGATTGCATCTTCTGGAACCTCTCATAGTACTGGTCTAGAGTCTCCTCTTTCTTTTGAACTATGAAGACGAGTTGCTTGCGCGTGGTGTTGGAGATAGAAGTTGGATAGTACTTCTCAGTGAAGATTTTTGACAGGTCTGCCCAAGAACGAATGGATCTTGCGGGAAGGTCATAATACCAGTCGAGGGCATCATCTTAGAGAGACCACTGGAATGCACGTAGCTTGGCTTGCTCAATGCTGACGTTGGCGGGTTTCATGGCCTTGCAAATAGAGTGGAGCTGTTGGAGATGACGAAGAGCATTTTCCTTGGCGACCCCCCGAAAAGTAGGCAGATGATGAAGTACGGCTGACTTCAGAGTCCAGTCATGAGGGACGTTAGGCCAGTCAATGCAGCTACTTGCCATATCAGGGGTTGCATGGAAATTATCAATGGTTTGTTGATCTGGGGGTGGTGGTGGTGGTTGATTCTCACGACGCTCACGATTGTCATGGTTGTCAAGGTCTTCCATTGCTGAAAAATCGAAATGGGCTGGTATGGGGTTGTCGGGGTCACGATGAAGGAATGTTAGGTCTAAGAAAAGCTGGTGTTCCTGGTCAGCCAGATTGGAAGGGGATCCGTCGAGGGCAGGATGTGGGATTACTCTACGATGAGCAGATGTTCCTCGGGCTTGCCTACGAAGTCCTCTTTCTGCTCTGGTCAACTCGAGGTCTAGAGGGAGTAGATCGGGAGCAGATCTCCTGGTCATACAAAAAACAAAAACAGAATTAGTACCGTTCAATCCCCGGCAACGGCGCCAAAATTTGATTGTCACTCAAATATACTAATATTTTCCTGGTACCTAGATGCACAAATTAGTGTGTACAGGGAAAGACAGGGTCGAACCACAGAGATTGAAGGAATAAAACGTTAATAAAGATGTATGACAAGGCAATATGCAACAGATCGAAACCAAGTAACACTAAGGGGGGGTTTTATGTTGATTAATGAATTAATCAACGCAGAGAATGGGAGCTAACAAAACAGAATTGTAAAGTAATTGTCTAGGGCACGAAAACAAGATGTAATCCAGGGCAAGAAATATAAGCAGATCGAGGGCCAGCAAAGTAATAAAGCAGGTATTAACCAGATAGGAAGAGATCTTAGCGAAAGGTGTTCCTTTGGGTTATTTTCTAGGTTGGCTAGTCATCGGCATAGAGATATTCTAGACTCGGGTACAAACCTGCTATAGGGACCACGTTTCCACGCCGCATCCCCTGCTTACCTTCTTAGATAAAAGTCACCCCCCGTTTCCACATATGAGGTGACCTTGACGTTCCGCCATCCTCCCAGGCACGAATGCGGGGAGGCCAAACTCAGAACGCCCATGAAGGGGAGGTAAGACAGATCTAGGGCGCGATAGCTCGGCTTGTCAGACCCGTATCCCATACCCTAGATAACTATTTACCCCTAGACAGAGGTCTCTCGCGCTACCTCCGCTAGGTGTCTACTACTATTCCAGGGCTTCGCGTCAGGTATAACCTTGGAAATGACACTACTCATGCAGAAATATTAACAAGTGATCAGACTCTTAACATTTCTAAACAAGCATGGAATTAAAATGGTAAACAATCATGTGCCACAAGAGAATATATTAAGCATGCATTAGACCTCTTAGCCGAACCCTACAACCCTTGAAACACCCTTCACTAAGAAGGGGGTATTTATCTACTCATACAATAATATAAACAGTAGATATTAATAATCAAGCAATAACAAAGAGAATGAAAAGAGAGTAGAGGAAACTGATACGATCTAGCCACGTCTTGACCTCGACGTCCCGAGTCGTGTCTTGCCCTCGCAGGTCCGTGCTCAGCTTTGTGATACATGCCTTCCATCTAGGCCAAGATGTGCGTCTAGGCCAAGCCTTCCGTCTAGGCCGAGTCATCCATCTAGGCCAAGATGTGTATCTAGGCCGAGCCGTCCGTCTAGGCCAAGATGTGTGTCTAGGCCAAGCTGTGGGTTTGTGCTCAGCTTTGTGATACATGCCTTCCATCTAGGCCAAGATGTGCGTCTAGGCCAAGCCTTCCGTCTAGGCCGAGTCATCCATCTAGGCCAAGATGTGCGTCTAGGCCAAGCCGTCCGTCTAGGGCAAGCTGTGTGCCCGCGCCCAAGCCTTTCCAACATTCAGCTCATGCCGCTCAAGCCCAAGCATGAAGACCCTTTGTCCAAGGGTGCTATGGGTCATTTTACCCTTGTATATATTTTCCCTATAAATAGAAGCCCTTAGCTTCATTTTAGGTCGCTTTTGATTTTGTTGATATTCATCACTTAAGCCTTAAGCCACTTATCGGCCTAGACCGATGGAACCAAGCCCTTAGATGGGCACTTGTTAGGGTTCTTGGTGACCGAAGCCACTAGGGCTAACAACCTTGCGTATCCTTCCATTTCTTATAATCAAATTGCTCAAGTTGTTCTTGAGCTTGTTCTTCATTTTCCAAAGAAAGATCCTTAGTAATCCTTCTTACTAAGTTCATTACTTATTTTCCGTTAAACACCTTCCCCTTCTTTCATTATATTCCGCTGCATCTAAACTCCTCTTCCCCACAAATTATCCGTTCATCCATTCCGAATCCATCAAGGAACCATCCGTGCATGAGACTAGATCCGGTTTCTCTTCATCGGTGCCTTCATCTTCTCATGAGGGACTTGGGCCGTATCATGTGGTAGCGGAGCTCCAACGTTCTCTAGGTTGGTTTCCCTGGTTATCCTACCGTTTTCCTCCATTAAAATCGTATCCCCATATCATCTTTGTGTTGTTGTTGTTGGACAGATTGTTTCTGTCCAGGAACCAGTTTTGAGTTTGTTTTCTTTTCTGTTTTGAGTAAGTTTTCTACGTCATAAAAATATGAAAACTTTTGTGCTTAAACATCTTTCTGAGTAGAGTAAATGTTGTGTTTACGTCGGCTGCTATGTCAGTGATCTTTACACATTTTTCGGCCTTGGAAGAAAACTGTGTAAATTTTACTCGAGGAAAATAGTTCTGTGTTGTGAGTCTGTTTTGAGTTTGTTCCACTTGGAATTTTAATTTTCCTTCTTCTACAAAGTTGTAGATCGTTGGCTTTTGAGTCTCTGTACAAATTTGCATAATTTTTGGTCCATGTTTACTATGTGTTAAAGGCAAGAGCCTAAAATCTGCTTTGTGTTCTTCAGTGTTCATCCTTGTGTACGTTTTGGGTTTTGTGTTTGATTTCATTGGGACCAAAAATTCTGAAAGCTTGCTGTTTGTGTGGCTTGATTAATATCTGAGCTGTGATTATTTGTTGGCTGTTATTGGAGCTTCCTAAGGTGGCCATGAGAGCCATGTGGACTTGTTTGTTGATTAGCTAAGTGCCAAAATTGTTAGTCCACTCCTAGCCGGCCACATCACCCCTATTGTGAGCCAAGTATATTGCTTGCATTGTGAGCCAAACATTTCAGCTTGCTCACTACTCTTCTCCTCACAACAGCCAGCCCTAGGTTTAGCATCCTTACCTTGCCACCTCACTCGCCACATAGACACCACCTCACTTGCCACCTCACACATTTTGCCACCTCATCACTAGTGCCACCTCATCAAATATTTGGCATTTAGTGAATATTTTTAAAACAGAAAAACTACTTGTCTTTCACTTCTCTTTTCAATACTACTTGTCATAAAAGTGAGTTCTCTTCGCTCATTGCAACAAAAAAAAGAAGAAGAAAGGAACTAAAACATAGATCAAAAAAAATAAAAAATGATCAAGTTCCAAATGCAAAAAAAAAACAAAAAAGAGATTGGAATTGAGTCAAAAGCAAGAGACTACTAGTGTATGATCACATTAGAGGTGTAGTAGTTTACAAATTGAGTGTGCATTTTGTTTGAATTTCGGTTTTCAATTTTGTGATTGAAACTTTCGGTTTTCTCTTATTTCCTTTTCTAGTTTCGGCCTTTTCTGTTTGTGTGAGCATCTGTACTCCGTTTATTCTGAAATTTGGTTTGATTAAACTTCAGTCTGAGTAGAGAAACTCTTATGTTTTGGTCTTCGGCTAATTAGGTGTTGTTCCCATACTTCCCTTCAACTTAAAATCAGTGTGCAGTTTTCACCCGAAATTTCAGTTTTGAGTCTTTCTTTTCAATTGTGACTTTCTCTTCTTACTTCCTTGAGTCTTTTCTTGAGTAGCTTTTCCTAGTGTTTTCCTTTCTTTTTTCCACACACACATCTATCCACTCTAAGTCAATTTAGTGATCAAAATCAAGTTCTCTTCTTTGATCACTAATTTGGCTTTCCTACACCTTTCCTTCTAGCCCTTGTTGTCATTGCTTGTCCGTGTGCCTTAGTGATTCTTTGAGTCATTGTTTCTTTCGGTTTGGCTTGGGCTTAGAGAGAATATTGTGAGATTATTAGAGTGTTAAACACGAGTGAAACATGTGAGGGAGGGACTAACCCATTTTAGCTAGTCAATTGTGTTTGTTTCTTTTTGTAGGTACTTATTTTCCATGTCTTCGTATTGTGAGGACTTTGGGTCATATTAGGAGGAGGCCTCTTGTTCTAGTGTGGCCTATTCCATGGCTAGTGGCCACGTCTCTTCTTGTCATGACGTGGGCCACTTGGGTGAGATAGAGTCACCGTATGGTCCTAGTTCTTACTACGGGGATGAATATCCCGAAGGGCATAAGGCATCACTTGAGTCTTGGGCCTATGTGTTGGATAGCCATGACAGCCGCTCTTGTGCCACTTCTTCTTCTCGGTTGGAGCATGATCTTCATGGGTATTGTAGTGGGAGTCGTTCCTCATCTAGCTATGGCCTTGGTTCCGTGCCACTGCCCTATCCAAGCCTTGGTCATGGCCCGTCTTCGTATGCCTATGTCCGTGGCCCCCATCACCGAGTTGAGTCTGCCTCATCTTGGCAAGCCCATGTGCCCCAACACCTTCGTCGTGAGCCCTCTCAGCCACCCTCTCAGCCATCCTCTCGGCCAATATCTCGGCCATCTTATGTGTATGACCCTTGTGCCGCATCCCTCCATGTTGCCCGCCCTTATCAGGATCCGATGGTGCGCACTGGATGGGATTCTTATGATGATGAGTCATCTCGGCCTAGCAGCCAAGGCCATGATTTCTATGTGGCCCCGGCCTCTAGCATTGCACCTCCTCGCCGTGCCCCTTCTTATCACACGGCACCACCCTCTCGGCCATCTTATGTGCATTCCCCTTACACCGCACCCCTCCATGGCGCTGTCGCGCCCCGAAAATAAAAAATTCGCGAGTGTGCAACGAAATTTGAAACCTTCAGATGCTCGGCGTAAAAGGGACGCCTAGCAGCATGCAATGAAGTCGCCACCCTAATTTGGTTGCTAGGCTTAGGGAACCTTAATCGTAATGGCATAGGAAATATAATAAGTAAAAAAAACTAAAGGCACAAAAAGGGGTCTGGACCCCAGACAAAAGGTTCGGGGTCGTATTATGGTCTCGGGAAGGTGTTAGGCACCCGAGACACATCCGAAAATGGTTACCGGTTGATGAGAGAGGTGTTTAAAAAGGTGTTTGATAAAATGCGTTATGAAAAAGGGGGCCCTCAGAGGAATCGTCACTTTAGTCTTTTCTATGATCGTGACCGTTCAGGAATAATTAAAAAATCTTTCTGACGGGGTTACCGTTTATCGAGATTGATTGATTATTCCTGACCGCGACGTGATGGGACTGAATTTTTCGTAAGACTGAATGAGCGCCCTCTTATTTTATCATCGGGCCATGCATGATTAAATTACTTACTACGTGATCCTACCATGGATTGCTAACAGAGTACAAATTTAGATGATAGATTTTTGAAGTGGAAAACTGATGTGGGATCGAAAGTCCCCATGTACATGCAGTCAATACAAGCAAGAATTTAAAATCATATGAACATGGCATTTTAAGCAACTCTTTAAACACGTTGTTCATGTGGGTTGATTTTAGTTCTAGCAATTCTATATATCATGCGTGCAGTTGATATTTGCAGAAGAGTGTTGAATAAATGAAAAGGAATGAAAGGCGTACTTGCGAGCGAAGCTTGAATTTAAAACCTACAAAATGAGAGTGTTAGTGATAGCTTGAGAAATAAATAGGCAATTTTATGAGTGCGAAAATTTAAATGACGATTGACTGTAAGAAAAACGATGGAGTTGACGTATACGAAAATTAAATGCCGTGCTGATTGCATGCGAAAAATGATTGATTTTACGCATAGGAAAATGAAATGCTGAGTTGATTGCATGCGAAAAATGATTTATTTTAAGCATACGAGAATTTAAATGCCGGGTTGATTGTATGCGAAAAAATGATTAATTTTAAGCATACGAGAATTTAAATGCTGTGTTGATTGCATGCGAAAAATGATTGATTTTACGCATACGAAAATGAAATGTTGTTTTGATTGCATACGAAACATGATTGATTTTCCGCATATGAAAATGAAATGCTGTTTTGATAAGTGCAGAAAAATTAAATGTAGTTGACGATTTACAGGGAATTAAAACAGTTGATGATTTGCAGAAAATAAAATAGGTTGATAATGCAGAAATAAGCAGTAGGATATTTGCAGAAAATAAAACAATTGATATTTTGCAGAAAGTAAACAGTTGATGTTTGCGGAAGAATTTCCAACAGTTTGCAAAAAAAATTCAAGCAGTTGAATATTTACGATAATTGAAATGCGACCGACCATATAGGCGGTATATTGAATTACTGAATTTAAATGTCCGGAAGTAAATTGCGGAAAATTTAAAGTGCTGAAAAGTAAAGTGCGGAAAATTAAACAGTTGATAATTTGCGGAAGGATTTCCAGCGGTTTGCGAAAAATTAAAGCAGTTGAATATTTACGAAAATTAAAATGCGACCGACCATGTAGGCGGTATATTGAATTTAAATTGCCGAAAGTAAATTGCAAAAAATTAAAGTGCGAATAAGTAAAGTGCGGAAAAGTAAAGTGCGGAAAATTAAACAGTTGATAATTTGCGGAAGGATTTCCAGCAGTTTGCGAAATATTAAAGCATTTGAATATTTACGAAAATTAAAATACGACCGACCACGTAGGCGGTAAAATAAATGAATGAATTTAAATTGCTAAATATAAATGACTGGAGTTAAATAACATGAAAATAAATATCATGAGAAGAAATGAGCCATTCACGTATAAAAACAATTCAATAAACAACTTGATGCAAGAATAAGCATACAAAATATTTTACAAAAAAAGTGAACTAAACAATTCGTGTATAACATATAGGAAAAATAGTACATATCATGAATAATAATTATACGAAGCATGTGAGCATTTTACGTAAAAAAAAACGAATCGAAGACTCGGAAAAATATAAATGGGTTGGGCCCAGCTTAAAATTTGGAGAAATGGGCCAGGAACAATTCCTGGCCCAAGGAAATTAATTTAAATGGTGATGGGCCAAGCCCATCACCTTTCTTTCATTTTGCGCGAAGGGCCAAATGGCCCAAGTCATCATCTTCAACCTCTCGTCATCGGCGCCACTGCCGGCGACGGAGGTGACGAAGTCGCCTGGTTCTTGGCCCGAATGAGACCTCTCCCCTCCACCAGTGCAACCATGCAGTCACAGCAAGGAAATGACAACAAAAACAGTGACGATTGCAACAAGAACAATAATGCGCATTAATCCGTTTAATTAGCAAATAAATACCTCACGCGTTTAAACAATTCAATCAATGCTAGTGTGATGAAATTAACTTAAAACTCAAGCAATTGGAACACATTTAAGCAATTAAATGATCATCTAAGGCAAGAACAAAAATTAAAGAAAGAAACAGTGAGTGAGAGAGAAAGAAAGGAACTTACAGTGCTTGCCGAGAGTGAAAAGGATTGAGCGCAAGGAATGGGGTTCAAGTGTACATGAATTGGACCGGAAAATGGGGAGGGAGCAGTGCTATTTTTCTTGCAAAATTCGGACCGTTTTTGCGTTGGAGGATGGTGGCTATTTATAGCCAAAAATCGCGTGGTGGCCGGACGAGGGAGCTACGCGTGGAGGAGCTAGGGGGACTAGCCGTGATGATGGCGGAGGGATAGGGAGCTAGGACGCGATGGGAGCAGGTGGCTCGGGCGAGGACTTCGCTGCCTTGCTCGTGCGTGCACTGTGCATGTGCATCATGCACATTAATTCAAGGGCCATTGATCTGGTTGACTTTTCTTGGTTGACCAGATCAATGGCCATGATTAAATGGCCTTTTATTTGATTTAAATGGCCTTGAGCCGGTTCCTGCCAACAAACGTTCTGATTTTTCGAGCCGAAGGTACCAGCGCGCAGAGAAAAATATGACAGGTTTAACTGTCTACAGCGAATGACAAGAAGTTTTCGTTTAACGTGTTTATTTTCGCGTTAAAAAACATGAAACGTTTGAACGGAAAAATAAAGACGTTACGCCGAAAATTACACAAGCTAGCAAATAGTTGATGGAAAACATTTTGAAGTCAAGCTATTGTCCGAGCGAACTTACTCGGGTCCAATAAAAGCTCGAATGAGAATAATAATAAAATAATAAAAATACTAAAAATGCGCTAAAATACTAAAAATCCTAAAATTCATGTGATGACCTAAAATGAAGAAAAAACTAGCAAACGACTGCCGGATAGTTAAAAATGTGATTTTTAAGGCTAAAAATAATAATGATAATAATAATGAAAATACGTGATGAAAAATTAAAAATGCGGTTTCGAAAGCTGATGATGCTAAAATGCGAGGAGACACTTAAAAATGCTAATGACTGTAAATCAACTGAAAATGCCAGTAAATTAACTAAATAACATAAATGCTAAAATTAATTAAAAATGGCGTCAAAATTCGGGTATCAACAGTTGCCCCCTCTTTACTGTCTTATCGAAGTATTTGATAAGTAGTAAAGACAGTTGCCCCTACGTATCCGAATTTTGGAGACACCGCAGGTCTTACCTCAAGCTTACAGTGATGATGTCGCTCTGGGAGGAGGCAGTTTGATTGATGTCGCTCTGGGAGGAGGAGATTGATTGATGATGTCACTTGGGATAAAAGGTGCTTGCTGTCGCTCTGGGAGGAGGTGATTGTTGTCGCTCTGGGAGGAGATAGGTTGTTGATCCTGCAAAGATATAAGCTTAGATCCATTCGGGTATCGAGAGAAACATAATTTGCAGAGAATGTAAATGAAAACTAATCTACCAAAAATCGAAGGTAGTTTTACGAAAACATAAATAACGGCTCCACTGGGGGGGATAATCGCTTGACATGTGACTAACGTTGCTTCGGAAGGATAATGCGCGATTCGCAGAAGTATGAATGATTTTTCCTAATGATGTCACTCCAGGAGGAGGAAAATAATTATGCAGAAATGTAGAATTATGTGAAGGATGTCACTCTGGGAGGGGAAGAAATGCTAAGGTTGAAAAAGGTAGAACTACGCTATACTATCACTCTGGGAGGAGAAGAAATGCTTGATGCTGAAAACTAAACCTATGATGTCACTCTGGGAGGAGCAGAAATGCTACGCCGGAAACTAAACGCTGTCACTCTGGGAGGAGAAGAATGCTAGTGCTGAAATCTAAATGCTGTCACTCTGGGAGGAGAAGAATGCTAATGCTGAAAACTAAGTGCTGTCACTCTGGGAGGAGAAGAATGCTATGCTGGAATGCAAATAACGTCAATTCTCGTAGGAGAAGACGCGAAATGCGGAAACTAAACTAAGGTCACTCTGGGAGGAGAAGATGATATGCTGTCACTCTGGGAGGAGGAGATGCTAATGCTGAAAAGTAAGACAACGTCAATTCCCGTAGGAGAAGACGCGACATGAGGAAGCTAAACTAAGGTCACTCTGGGAGGAGGAGATGTTAATGCTGAAAAGTAAGACAACGTCAACTCCCGTAGGAGAAGACATGACATGAGGAAGCTAAAATAAGGTCACTCTGGGAGGAGGAGATGCTAATGCTGAAGATTAAACTATGATGTCACTTTGGGAGGAGAAGAAAGCTATCGCCAGCGGCCTTGGTACGAACCTAGAATGCGTCTGCATCTTGCTCAGGAGGTAACAACCCCAAGGACAAGACTTTCCCACAATTTGCAGCCATAAGCAACCCTCACCTGATATTAGTGTTTGCACTCACGCTCTGAAACAAGGTTAAGTGTTTACGCTCATAAAGATGCTACTAACATGATACATAATTTACAGTTCGCAATGTCAATCCGAGTGAATGGACTTCGAATGAAGATGCACATGCATGGGCGTTCTAATAATCGATGGGACTTTTACGGAAAAGAATGAAAGGACATGAAAAGTCCGGAAAGGAGTTTGTTTTGAGAAAAGATTGCTTTGCTGGAGAGTTTGAAGGCTTTTGATGAGTGATGTTTTCTTGATTGGCCCTGATGAGGGCGAGGGGTGCGAGCTCTCTCGCTTTTTGCTGGGGATCCTTTCTGGATAGAGCGCGTGAGCTCTGGGATCCTTGCTGGGGGTGCTCTTCTTTCGACCAGGGGCCATTTTCTTGAGTCTTCATTGGGGGAGTGTCGTCGCTGTTCTTTTTGCGACCCACTACTTGAGTTGGCCTGGGGCTCTTTTCTTCTCGTGTCCTTACTAGGGATGCTTGCTTTGAGATTCCTCGAGTCAGCCTTGGGCCTTTTTACTTGAGTTCACTGGGGAATGTGGCTTTGAGATTTCTCGAGTTGGCCTTGGGCCTTTTTACTCGAGTTTACTGGGGAATGTGGCTTTGAGATTTCTCGAGTTGGCCTTGGGGGGCCTTTTTACTCGAGTTTACTGGGGAAATTTTTCTTCGAGATTTCTCGAATTGAGTTGTCCCCGGCCTGTGCTTGCTTTGTCTCTTCGATTGTTTGTATTATTCGAAGGTCTCCGAGCATTTTCTTTCTTTTCTTTTCTTTTCCCTTTTCCCCTCTCTCTTTTCTTTTCTTCTTTTTTTTTTTATTTTTTTATTTTTTATTCTTTTCTTTTCTTTTCTTTTTCTCTCTCTCTCTTTTTTATTTTTTATTTTTTTTTATTTTTTATTCCCCTCTTTTTGATTTGATTTGAAATGCAACAGAGCAGAGCAAGCACAGCCTTCGCCTTGATCTCTTCCCCTTTTGTCTTGAGGCCTCGACCTTCGTCGTTGCTGCTTCTTCGGTGATAGTCCTTAGCGATCTCCTGGTGACCTTTTCCGTCTCCTTCATCGCGAACTTGAACTTGACGTGCTTTTACTTCCGGCTGGCAATTTTAGCTGAAACTGCTCTTTGGCTCCCGGGGTATGAGTGATATTGACATTTTGGGGGAGTGAAGACATATATGGTGGCAAGAGGGAAGAAACGAAAAAAGGGGAGAAAATCGTAAAAGTCCCACGTCATTTTATAGCTATCCCATGTCTAATGGCGCATGTACCCTGGATATTATGCGAACTCAACTAGTACCTAGTCAGGCTCTTACACTCATGAAGGATACGCCGCGATGGCTCAAAAATGCTTACCGGGATTTGTTTGTGACTGCTTACGTCGGAGCAAACCGTGGATATAAGCGCAAATAGGTAATATCATGCATGACACGTAATTTGGATAGATGCTTGATTTAACAGAGGGATTGAATATTCCTAAACTATGCGATGCATGAAAAATGCTTATGAGAGTAGTATGCTTTTATTTTAGCCGGGCTAAAGAGGGATCTTGATTGATTTTTGATTTTTGACTGATTGATGGTTTGATTGCTGGATGGTTTGATTGCTAGACGTTTGATTACTAGATGGTTTGATTGCTAGACGTTTGATTGCTAGACGGTTCGATTGCTAGATGGTTTGATTGCTAGACGCTTTGATTGCTAGATGTGGGGGACGACTTATTTACAACGTTCTAATGAGAACCTAAGGTTGCCCCCAGTGGGTCAGACGACCGTACTCGACTTAGAGCTAACAAAGCGAGTAAGAATGAAAACAATTTTAAATAAAAGGGGAAAGAAAGATGGACTCCCCTGAATTGTGCAGCGAGGCTGCAAGGGCGTCTTCCACAAGCTCCACGCGGATGACAGCGAGATGCTTCCAGTCCCTGTGAGGTGCAGAAGGGACAACAGAAAGGGAAATTAATTTGAAAATGAAAATGAGATAAGTTCAGGGATTCTCCCTTCTTTTAACTCGGCTTTTCGAGGGTGCCTATGACGTGGTCTCGGTGGTGGGACGCTTTGCTTTGATGTGTTGATTGGTTTCTTTTTCAACTACTTTACGGGAACCGCCGATCCGAGCCGTAGTGAGGACGAGATCTGTATTCGGTCCATTTGCTTACCGGTCCTTGCTAGATCTTCGTTGATGGGCTTCGTGATTGCTCGGGGATAAAGGGGAAAACTCTCTGTCCCCGTGATGTGCAGCGGGGCTGCAAGGGCGTATGCTTACCGTTCTTTTGCAGGCAACAAACGGAGGTGACCCAGTCCCTGAAAAAGATATGGCGAGCACAAATGAGGAGTAAATGCAAGACGATTTTTAGCAAAAGTAATGTGATTGATAAGTTTTTAAGCTCTCCCTTTTAGTCGGGCCACCCGTAGGTCGCTGAGTGTGACTTGTGTCGGATGTTGGTTGATGATAGCTTTGTTTTTAGATGCTTTCCCGCAGCTCTCGCCTTGGCGTGGGTTATTCTTGCAGCCTGGTTGTCCCTTAATTAAAGGATTGATCTTCACCGTGTTGATCATGGTGCGGACATTGGGAAACGTCTTGAACAAGACCGCATTAAGTATGTTGATGGTGGTCCTAGGAGGACAGTTTTTTGTCGTGCTTTTTCCAGGAGTTGCAAGGGTGCGCTGGGCGACCATGGCGTTTTGGTGAGGAGCTCCTCCGAATAGGTGAACGGAGATGGGAGCCGACGTTCCTAGTGTTCCGACAGCTTGGCTGGCGTAGGATGGGCTTTGTGACTTTGGTCCAACATTTAGTCCTATGAGACCGGTTGTTTGCGATGTCGGTTGTGCTGGTAGCACTGCGAGGAAAAGAAATTTTGCTTTAGATGGTGATGGTTTGTCTTAAAACCTTTCCTGATTCACTTTTGAAGGTGGCCTACTGCGGCAATTTCAGCGTTGCTACGAGCGAAATTCTCTAGTTCCATCGTGATGACGAGCTGAGGTGTGGGACCTTACGTCCCTGCAAAACTGAAGGTTGATTAGTGGCGTTAGTCTAAGTGACGCGTCTTACGTCCCGAGCTACTCCTGGGGAGCCATCTATGCCACGCCTCCTTTTGTCATCTCACAAATTTTAAGAAAAAGAAGGGGATAAATTTTTTTTATAAAAATAACGAGCATCTCCTGAAAAACTTGTTTTATTAATTTCAGGACAAATGTTTGTGATAGATTGTCATGATAAAACCCTATGTCCTTGGTCTGGCCGAACGCTCAGTTCGTGACGCTTCAGGCGAAGTATATCTTGACTGCATCGGCATTTACCGGTCTTGGGAGATCGTCTCCATCCATGTTGGTTAGCATTAGGGCACCCCCTAAAAATGCACTTTTGACCAGATACGGGCCCTCGTACCTTGGGGCCCACTTTCCTTGACTGGCCTCCTGATGAGGGAGAATTTTCTTCAGCACTAAATCCCTAGCCTCGAACTTGCGAGGTCGCATTTTCTTGTTATAAGCATTGGCCATTCTTTGCTGATATAATTGCGCATGGCAGATAGCGGCCAAGCGCTTTTCGGGAAGGAGGTTCAACTGCTCGTACCTCACTCTTGCCCAATCTGATTCTTCTACTTCAGACTCTGCCAGGATTCTGAGAGAAGGGATTTCTACCTCAAGGGGGATTACGGCTTCCATGCCGTAAACTAATGAGTAGGGAGTTGCCCCCGTGGATGTACGGGTTGCTATTCGGTAAGCATGCATTGCGAAGGGAAGCATGTCATGCCAATCTTTGTGGGTGATTACCATCTTTTGGATGATCCTCTTCAGGTTTTTGTTTGCTGCTTCGACTGCGCCATTCATTTTTGGTCGATATGGTGACGAGTTCCGGTGCTTCACCTTCCAACATTGGCAAAGATTGTCGATCATTTTTCCGTTGAGATTGGTGCCATTGTCGGTGATGATGGTCTCTGGGACCCCGTGACGGCAAATGATATTTCTCTCAATGAATCGCATGGTCATTTTCTGAGTGATGTTGGAGTAAGAGGTGGCCTCTACCCATTTGGTGAAGTAGTCGATTGCTACGAGGATAAAGCGATGGCCATTAGAGGCTGTTGGATGAATTTGGCCGATGATGTCGATTCCCCACATTGCAAAAGGCCAAGGCGATGTCATGCTGAAGAGAGGGGCTGGAGGGACTTGGAGATGGTCCGCGTAGATTTGACATTTGTGGCACTTACGAAAATAGCTGATGCAATCTCATTCGATGGTGAGCCAAAAATAACCTTGTCTCATTATCTGCCTGGCCATCATGTGCCCACTTGCGTGTGTGGAACAAACCCCTTCGTGGATCTTTGCTATGATTCTCTTTGCCTCGGCCATGGTGACGCAGCGAAGCAAAGCTCCATCAGCTCTCCTTTTATATAGAACCTCACCGTCGAGGTAGAAGTCTAGTGCTAAGCGCTGGAGGGTCTTTTTGCTAACCCGGCTTGCCCCCGGTGGGTACTCTTGGTTTTTGATGAACTGTACCAAGTCTTAGAACCACGGCTTGCCGTCAGGTTCTTCTTCTAAGGCGACACAACATGCCGGAGTTTCCTTTACTTCTACCCTCAAAGGCTGAAGCATTACCCCACACTCTAACTTGAACATCAATGCCAATGTGGCTAACGCGTCTGCGAAGCGATTCTTTTCTCTGTCGATTCGGTTGAATTGGGTTTCCTCGAATTCCCGTGTGAGTTGGGTGAGTAACTTTTGATAAGGGATGAGCTTGGAATCCCACGTCTGCCATAGATCCTGGGCTTGATAGATGACGAGTGCTGAATCGCCGAAGATTCGGAGCTTCTTTACTTTTAAGTCGAAGGCTGCTGTCAGACCGCTGATGCATGCCTCATATTCGGCGATGTTATTGGTGCATGGGAAGTTTAACTTGCATGCTATGGGGAATTGACGGCCATCTGGGGCTATGACCACGGCTCCCACTCCCTTGCCCGAGAGGTTCACCGCACCGTCGAAGAACATGGTCCACCAATCGTTTTCTCGGAGATCTTCTGTGATCTCATCTTCAATCATTATGATGTCCTCATCGGGGAAGTCGAAGCTCAACGACTCATATTCGTCCGATGCATGATCAGCCAAGTGATCGACGAGGGCGCTTGCTTTAACTGCTTTCCGGGTCACATAGACGATCTCGTGCTCAGCTAATAAGACTTGCCATCTACAAATGCGATTTGATAGGTACGGCTTTTCAAAGATGTATTTCAAAGGATCCATGCGAGAGATTAGCCAAGTCGTGTAATGCAACATGTACTGCCGGAGCCTTCGGGCGCACCATGCTAGGGCGCAACAAGTTCGTTCCAACATAGAGTAGCGCATCTCACATTCGTTGAATTTTTTGCTGAGGAAGTAGATGGCTTGTTCACGCCTTCCGGACTCGTCGTGCTGTCCCAAAACGCAACCCATGGCGCTAGCCGTGACTGTCATATACATGAGCAATGGCCATCCTGGCGTCGGAGGAACTAGTACCGGTGGGTTTTGCAGATATGTCTTGATTTTCTCGAAGGCTTCCTGGCAGTCTTCGTCCCATTCTGCATCTCCGTGTTTCCTTAGCATTTTGAACATTGGCTCGCAAGTAAGTGTTAACTGGCTGATAAAGCGAGCGATGTAGTTGATGCGTCCTAAGAAGCTTCGCACTTCTGTTTCGGTGCTGGGAGCGGGTAGCTCTTGAATTGCTTTTATCTTATCAGGATCCACTTCTATGCCTTTGTTGCTGACGATAAATCCTAACAACTTCCCAGAAATCACTCCGAAGGTGCACTTAGCTGGGTTTAGCCGTAGCCGAAATTGCCTCAACCTTTCGAACACCTTCTTCAGGATGTCTACATGATCTTGCGTGCCACGAGATTTGGCTATCATGTCGTCGACATATATTTCCAATTCTTTATGCATCATGTCATGGAAAAGGGTGACGGTAGCACGTTGGTACGTGGCTCCTGCATTTTTTAATCCGAAGGGCATCACTTTGTAGCAGAAATTTCCCCAACGCGTGATGAAGGTCATCTTTTCACTGTCCTCGGGTGCCATCTTGATCTGATTGTACCCCGAGAATCCGTCCATGAAAGAGAACATGTCATTTTTGGTGGCACTATCGACCAAGATGTCGATATGGGGAAGAGGGAAGTCGTCCTTAGGGCTGGCTCGATTAAGATCCCAGAAGTCCACGCACATGCGAACCTTCCCATCTTTCTTAGGTACTGGCACTATGTTGGCGATCCATTCTGGGTACTCGGCAACTCTCAAAAAACCCGCGTCTAGTTCCTTGGTAACTTCTTCTTTGATTTTCAGCAGGATGTCTGGATGCATCCTCCGAAGTTTTTGCTTGACAGGCTTAAACTCAGGTTTTAATGGAATACGATGCTCAACTATCCCGGGATCAAGACCTGGCATGTCGGCGTATGACCATGCGAATACATCGGAGTAGTCCTTGAGGAGAGAAATCAACCTTTCTCTCTGAGTCGTATGCAGGGTAGTTTCGATCTTGACCAGTTTTTGATTCTCGTTGCTTGCCCCCAAGTTTACTTCGTCCAATTCCTCCCGATGAGGGGTTATTTCCTTCTCTGAACTTTCTAGTAAACGGTCCAGTTCGTCGGAGACTTCGGCCTTGTCTTCGGTCGTAGCGATGATTTCTTCGCCAGTAAAGACATAGGCTTTATCAAGACAATCCAAACTAACACTCATCCTGAAATTAAAAGTGCGAAAAAAGAGATGCGTAAAATGAAAATTTGCATATATATTGATTTTTAACAAAAGGGAACATGAGTCCCTACAAAAATGTTTTCATAATAAAACGGGCCAAAAACATATATATTTTTCAAAAGGAGAAATTACGGAGAGACATCCGGAAGCATGGTGATGGTCCAGTTGCACACACACTCCCCTGACTTCTTAACAAAAATGACTGAACCAGGCGACGATTCTTCTTCTCCTAGAGTGCAGATACGGAGGTCTGATACCCTGATTGGATTTTCATTGATGGTTTCAACGACGAAGGGGAACGTGGTTCTGATATGGGGAATCGGCATTTTGCCCTCTGGCGCAGAACGTCCAAATAGCTTAGCCAGCTGTTTTTCTTTCTTCTCTTGGGCAATCCTGGTGAAATCGGCCTTGCTGGGTTGGTATCCTAACCCAAATCGGTCTCCGAAGCTCTTCGGAGGCGCCCAGCCTTTTGATCCTTGTAACTCGGCCCCGAGCCGTTTTCCTAATTGGAAGCTTCCCTCTAGTGTTGACTTAGTGGTTGTTTCGGCTATCCTAGATTTCGAGGCTTCGCAAACGGGGGATCCCTCCTCGATCCAATCCGCGTTGACAATTTCAAAGGCTTGGAAGGAACTCTCCAAGGTTTCGGCAGTTTCGATGTAAGGCACAGATGCATGCTTGGCCAAGATCAAGGCCTCTTCTGCCTTTATTGTGACGAGGGCATTGTCCTTGACGTATTTGAGGCACTGATGCAGGGAAGAGGGGATGGCTCCCGCTGAATGGATCCAAGGCCGTCCTAGAAGCATGCTGTAAGCGGGTTGGATTTCCATGATCTGGAATGTCAAGGCGAAAGTGTGAGGCCCGATGACCATATCCAACTCAATATTCCCGATGATTTCTCGAGTGGTGCCATCGAAAGCCCTAGCCATCATTCCGCTAGGTTTCATGAGAGAGTAATCGACCGGCAGTTGTTCGAGGACATGCCTGGGCATGACATTAAGTGCGGACCCATTGTCGATTAGGGCCTTTGCTATGACGTGTCCCTTACATTCTACCGTGATGTATAGGGCCTTGTTGTGATCTCTTCCTGAGGGGTCAATCTCTCCTTCAGAGAAGGAAATGCTGCTTAAAGCTTGAATTCTTCCGACGAGGTTTTCCACCCCTTCCGTGGTGATATCCTTAGTCACGAAGGCTTGCTTCAAGACTTTCAAGAGAGCTTGGCGATGTGGCTCTGAAGTAAGGATCAGCTCCATGATGGAGATGCGAGCTGGGGTTTTCCTTAGCTGTTCGATGATGCTGAACTCGCTCTGTTTCATGATCTTGAGGAACTCTGCTGTCTCGTTCTCGGTTACAGGCTTGCTCAAACCTTGTGTCTCTTCTACCGTTTCTTCGTGAATCGCAGGATTTTTTCCTTTGGCCTGTTGTTGCTTTTCAACTTCCTCCGAGATGTAACATCTTCCGATGCGGGTCATGCCCCTGATATGAGAGGCTTCGCCAATAGCGAGTCCTGTTGATGTGACGGCAGGAAGGGTGGTGACCACCGTGTATCCGTAGTTGAAGGGGACCGCGTGTAAGTCTCGGCTGGGAGTATTCACAGCTAATGTGAACACTACTTTGCGTGGGGTAGGGGCTGCATCTCCTGTTTGGGCCACGTATTTGAAGGAATATGGTGCTGGAGGATTGTCTTCGATGACGTTGATTGCTCCTTGGGTTTTCCCTTTGGTTTGAATGATCCCGAATGTTGTGAGTTGCTTGACTTTTTGCTGAAAAAGTCTGCAATCCTGGATGTCATGCTTGCTTTCCCCTTGGTAGAATAGGCATTGGGCCTGACTATTCCCCGGGAATGGTAGATATGCGTTGTTAGCTAATGCGAAGAACAATTCTTCATTGGGTACTTCCCCCATCGACAGGTGAGAAATGTCAATTCCAATGGAAGAAATGTCGCTCATCCCAGGATTATGGTGCGGTAGAGGACTGGTTGTCACATCAGGACCCCTTGTTAAACCTTTGGACGAGATTCGTCCTTCTTTGGTTAGGTGCTCGACCTTCTCTCTAAAGTCGTAACAGTTTTCCAAGGAGTGTCCTCGGGTTCCGGCGTGATATTCGCAGCTAACCTTTGGATCATACCAGCTAGGGTAAGGAAGGGATTGAGGCGAGAGCGGGGATGGTGTAATCTGCCCGTCTGCCAAGAGGCTTGCGTAGATCTCTTTCAACGGAAACGGAGGAAGCGACCATGTCGGTGAAGGGTATGACTCGGAGTCTGAGGATTCCCAAGAGGGTAGTAAGGTCACTGTGCTAGAATAGGAGGGTGGTGCCGAATACCTGACGAGGTAATCGAACTTCCCGGAAGGTTGGCCCAAGGTATCAATCTCGCGGTCGCCTTCGTCGCGGCGCGCGGAGAACGGCTTGCACGATGAAGTCGATCCTTTCTTCTGGATGCTTTGGAGTGGGGTTCCCTTGGTGTTATGCGGAATAGGAAATCCATCTCCGATCGTGCTAATGGATCCTTCCCCGGGGATCGCTTTCTGGGTTTGTATTACTCCGAGACTCGAGAGTTGTCTTACCTTTCCTGCGAACAACTCGCAACCTTGGATCTTATGACCGTCGCTTCCCTTACAGTACATGCAGTGACTTGGATTGCTCTCCGTGTATGGCACATATCCCTCTCGAGCTAAGGCTTGGAAAAGCTGTTCTTGTGGCCAACTTGATGATGAAGAGTGACGGTCGTTGCTTTCTCCTGCCGAGATGGAATTCACCCCTCTCTTTCCTTGGGAATGATTGGGGAGAGGGTTGGTGGATGTGTTGGGTCCTTTTGCTAATCCTTCGAAAGATACCCATCCACTTTTGATCAAGTGATGGACTTTTGCCTTGAATGCGAAGCAATTTTCCAGAGTGTGACCTGGGGCTCCTGCGTGATATTCGCACCTTGCGTTGAGATCATACCACTTTGGGTAAGGAGGCAATTGAGGCTGAGCAGGGACCGGTACGATCTGTCCGGCCGCCAGGAGATGTTTGTAGATTTCCCCCGCGGGAAGAGGGAGAGGAGGTGGAGGTTCTCGGTTCCACCGATTGTTGGTCGTGTTTTGGTTATTTGGGTCTTTTGGTGGGTTATATGGCTTGGGTTGCATAGGTTGTGCTGTTTGTACTGGAGGTGGTGGGAAATGTGTAGGATTTTGAGGCAGGATATTAGCAATTGGTGGTGAAGTAAAAGGAAAGGAGGTGGGTTGATATAGTGATGGCGGATGATACGGTGGTGGCAATAAATAAGGCGGTGGTGGTGGAAACGGCTGCCCCTGATTAGCTTGGGGAACGACAAACCCGACGTCACTTTTCACGACTGATGCTTTCTTTGGTACAAACTCTGGTGTTGGATGCGTGATTCGTCCAGACTTAATCCCTTGCTCGACTCTTTCGGCAATTAGGACCATGTCGGAGAAGTTGTTTGAGGGGTTCGAGATCAGGTAGGTGTAGTAGGGAGCTTTGAAGGTATGCAAGAAAATCGACAAGAGTTCCTTGTCGCTTAAGGGTGGAGAGATTCTCGAAGCCAACTCTCTCCATCTCTGAGCATAGGTCTTCACGGACTCGCCGATTTTCTTTTCCAGATTTTGCAGGTCGGCGCGGTCAGGAGCCACCTCCATGTTGAATTTATATTGTTGGTAGAAGGCATCGGACAGGTCTCTCCATGTCCTAATCCTGGCTCTGTCCAGCCCCATATACCAGGTTAGGGCATGCTTGGTTAAGCTTTCTCGGAATATATGGATCAACAACGGCTCGTTGTGGATCATCTCTGCCATCTTGTTGCAATATGCTCTAAGGTGGGTCTTTGGGCACTCTACCCCAGTATACTTTTCAAAGTCGGGGATCTTGTACTTCGGAGGTATGACGATCCCGGGGACCATGCACATATCAGCGGGACCTGTGGGATCGAACGGATCGGCCCCTTCGATTGCTCTGAGTCTTTCCTCGAGAAGATTCAGTCTGTCACTTTTCGGTTTCTCGGCCCTGATGGGGTTAGAACCAAAGGGCAGCATAGGTTCTGATGAGAACTGAGGTTGTGCTGGGTTGAAAGTGGGGAGCTGAGTTCCCACAGGTCCGGGAATTGTGCTCGGAGGAATAGGAGGGAGATACAAAGCCTCTAGGTGGGCCTGGCTCTTGCTGGGATCCACAATAGGGTTGATTGAAAGGTGCTGAAGCGACGGGGAGATCTCTTCACCCGCCTTAACTGTAGGATTTGCAGTGGTGGGTACAGTGAAAGGATTATCCCATCTCCAATGGCCCGGGGGGCCAGAAAGTGGTGGGAGTACGGAAGGTCCTGCGACGGTGAGCGAAGAGGGAGGTCCTTTTGTTTGAGGGAGATCAAAACCCGGTGGCACTTCAGTGACAGCTTCATCTCTTTCCTTTTCGGCCCTGGTGGCTCTTTCAGTAGTGATCCTAACTTGCTCCTCTAATTCTGCGATTCTAGCCATTAGTGCTTCATCGGTCTTGGCCTGTTCAGTCATTTTTCATTTTTGAAGTCTAGTTAGGGGGAGCCTGTGCGGAGTAGCTTGCTTCCGAGGAGCTATCGTGAACTTGAAAAAGGGAAAAACACAGAAAAGAGTAAATACAAGTGAGGATATACAGGTGATGTGCAATCCCGAGGCCTCCACATTGCTCATTCGCTTTTCTGGCTATACTTTCACTTGATATTTTCAGGGCGGTCGGAGAGGCGAGGAATTCCAGTGGTTGACAAGATACGAAGGAAGCCTCTATACATTCCAACGATATGAAGCCAATCTGAGATGCTAACGGCGAAACCCAAATCAGCAGGGGCAACCAATGCCGCCATGCTAGGAGGATCTCTTTCACACTATGCTTTTGATGATGCAAGGCCTGATGCCTGGTAAACTCAACCGAGGGGAGAGACAATAATCTTTTTATGAACTTGGAGTTTTTTGTGATAAACTAGGAAGACATGGCCATGAGTAAGCGATACTCGGATGTTTTGAACACTTGTTCTGATTTTTCGGAATTTCGGTGAGACGATTGTGTTTTATCCCGGAGGGATTTTCTCTTTTTGTTTTGCGATGGTTTTTTTTTGAGTTTGTATTGGAGGGATAGTTGATATGGAAAAGATGAGGTGATTTAATAAATATCCGAAAGAGTACGACTTTATTAAAAAGTGTTTACAAAATATGGTAAACTTGCCAACTTCCTAAATTCATCAAAAATGGCTAAGATAGATGAAATCAGGGGTCCTAGCTAAAAAGAAAAGATCTGCCGATATCCGAGCCATTCCCTGAAGGTGTCATTTCTGGACGTTAGAGTCCTGCTGCCAAAGGTACTCCATCGAAGCCAACTCCCCTTTTTTCATCTCTAACTCAGCCTCTAAGGCGGTAATTCGGCTTTGCAGTGCCTAGCTTTTCCTATCTCCCAAGTCTGCGCGAGTAGTCAAAACCCTTATCGTCGAATCCCTGTCTTCGATTATGGCACTTGATGCTTCTCTTTTACGGGTTTCACTGCTCAAGCGTTCCTTAAAGGCCCTGAGGGCCACCTTCTTTTGTACTGTTTGTACGCGGATGAAATCCTTGTTCTGCCTGTCCAGTTCATTCATCTGGACTTTTGCGTAGCATTGACGTGCTTCGGCCATATCCCTTTCCTCTACCATCAGATCTCATCCTTCTTGCGCTGCTCGCATCTGTTCTACCACTTGAGCGTAAGCCATGACATCCATTCCTTCGCTCACTTGAGATTCCCCTTCTTCTTCCATCGGTTTTTGATTTTCTGGGCGAGGTAAGACATTGCCGTTAACTCGTCTCGACCTCCACTGTGGATATTCTGGTATTGTGGTTGCAGGGATGTCGTGTCCTTTGAGGCAAAAAGGGTGGGCCCAGTCCTGGGCGTACAGCTGAATGTTCTGATTTTCTCCAGTGTGTGGCAGGTCTGACCTTGTCATGCCGAATGTTACAGGAATTATTTGCGTGATGCAGAACTGTCTGAGGACGAGGGCAGGGTAATAGTGAGTGCATCCCCATGCTCCGATCATAGGAACCCAAGGTAAGTGTCCGCAGCAGACGATCGGATTGGAAGTCTGCAGCCATTTAGCGTGCCAACTGAAGTCTTCTTCTGAGAGGTTTATGAATCGGTCGATCCAGACATCCTTATTTTCCATTGCCCATCTATCCGTGGTCATTGCGTTGATAACCTTGAGTAGAGGGCATGACCTTATATAGCTGGCGAAGAAAAGGGTCTGATCAGGAACCTGTTTGAAGTGGCTGACCAACCATACTATCAACAACTGGGTGCAACAGGTAAGTCTCCCTTTCCCTTTTCTTCGACAAGAGTCCAAGGAGAGAAAGGTCTCGGTCAGAATGGCTGTTGAAGGATGGTGGCTATTTATAGCCAAAAATCGCGTGGTGGCCGGACGAGGGAGCTGCGCGTGGAGGAGCTAGAGGGACTAGCCGTGATGATGGCGGAGGGATAGGGAGCTAGGACGCGATGGGAGCAGGTGGCTCGGGAGAGGACTTCGCTGCCTTGCTCGTGCGTGCACTGTGCATGTGCACCATGCACATTAATTCAAGGGTCATTGATCTGGTTGACTTTCCTTGGTTGACCAGATCAATGACCATGATTAAATGGCCTTTTATCTGATTTAAATGGCCTCGAGCCGGTTCCTGCCAACAAACGTTCCGATTTTTCGAGCCGAAGGTACCAGTGCGCAGAGAAAAATATGACAAGAAGTTTTCGTTTAACGTGTTTATTTTCGCGTTAAAAAACGTGAAACGTTTGAACGGAAAAATAAAGACGTTACGCCAAAAATTACACAAAACATTGTAGACCGTTGCGAGCGGAAAAAAAAGCTAGCAAATAGTTGATGGAAAACATTTTGAAGTCAAGCTATTGTCCGAGCGAACTTACTCGGGTCCAATAAAAGCTCGAATGAGAATAATAATAAAATAATAAAAATACTAAAAATGCGCTAAAATACTAAAAATCCTAAAATTCATGTGATGACCTAAAACGAAGAAAAAACTAGCAAACGACTGCCGGATAGTTAAAAATGTGATTTTTAAGGCTAAAAATAATAATGATAATAATAATGAAAATACGTGACGAAAAATTAAAAATGCAGTTTCGAAAGCTGACGATGCTAACGATGATGCTAAAATGCGAGGAGACACTTAAAAATGCTAATGACTGTAAATCAACTGAAAATGCCAGTAAATTAACTAAATAACAGAAATGCTAAAATTAATTAAAAATGGCGTCAAAATTCGGATATCAACAGGCGCCGACCCTTATTATGATCTGATCCTCGCAAGTGGTTGGGATCGTTATGATGATGAGTCATCTCGGCGTGGCAGCCAAGACCGTGACTTCTCGGACCGTGGCTTTCATCATCGTCCCTATGTGCCACCGACCTCTAGTGCGCCTCCTCGTCGCGCCCCATCTCATCATGATGTGCCATCATCGCGCCATGATCGTAGGCTTCCGTCGGACTCATCTAGCCATGACACCTCTTCCTATGCCTCGGTCAGGAGTTACTCTCATCGCCCCTATGAGCCGCCAGTTTCTAGTGCACCGCCTCGCCGCACCCCACCTTCACACTATATCCGTAGGACCCCTTCGGGCTCACATAGCCGTGTCACTTCCCATATGAGTGAGCCGCCCTATACTCCTAGCCCTACTCCATCTTCCTATGAAGTGGTCTCCATGATTGGGGCTTCATTTCAGGCTACCGTGGATCATCCTTGGGAGCGGTTAGATGGTATGGATCCTTGCACCCCTTTGCCTAGAGTTGAGCCTTCTACCCCTCCCGCATTTGAGCCTATCAAGGACCCGTCACATGCGAACCTTAGTGCATTAGTGACGCCGGGTGTTATTGAGGAGTTTGTGACTTCGGGAGATGAGCTTATTGGTGTTTCAGACTTAGCGGAGTCGAGTGTTACTTTGGGAGAGTTGACGCCATTGGATGAGGACTTACTTAAGACTCTTTCGGATGATGTTGATATGGACTTGGCCACTTCGGGTAGGGACTTGGCCACTTCGGATATGGCCTTGGCCACTATGGATTTGGAGCTTATTGGGACTTCGGACTTAGTGGTGTCGAGTGCTCCTTTGGATGATTTGGACTTGGAGCAGCCACCCATTCGGGATGTGTCTATTGAGGTCCCTTCGGCCAGCCACGCGAAAACCCTCATGGGCCTAGCACATCAGCGCCGTTTGCGGTCCGTTGGAAGTGAGTTCTCCATCTTTCCGACTGTGCCTTCACATGACTTTGTGGATCCGTTCCTTATTGGTTTTGGGCATGTGGGCCGAGCACCCTCCATTCCGGCCTTGACACATTCACTTGGCCTCTCGGCCACATTTGGGTCCCCTATTCCCCCCACCGCTCCTTTGGTCATCCGTAGTGCCCACGCCTACTCGCCTACTGTTTTGGGCCCGCACCTAGACCGCACCATTTTTTAGCCTACTGGTCGCACCCTCTCCTTCCCATTATCGGCACATCTTAGTGGCTTCATGGTCCCGCACGTCACTTGGGCTTCTCCCGTTAGCCCTTTGGTGGTGCTTGGATCTTGCCCATCCGTTGGCATGACTAGTGGCCCTCACTTGGCCCACGACACCACTTTGTCCCATCTTGTCCGAGCCTTGGTGGCTCTTGGATTTCTCCCGACCGCGCTTACTTGCTTTGCCCACGAGCGGCCTCAACCTTGGCCTATATTCTTCGGGGCATGTCTTTTGAGTTACCCATTTGTGGCCACTAGCCGGGAGCATACTTTGGCCTTCTTAGCACATCATGGGATTGGACCTATAGATTCGAGGACGAATCTCTCTAAAGGGGGATGGGATGATACGATCCAGCCACGTCTTGCCCTCGACGTCCCGAGTCGTGTCTTGCCCTCACGGGTCTGTGCTCAGCTTTGTGATACAGGCCTTCCATCTAGGCCAAGATGTGCGTCTAGGCCAAGCCTTCCGTCTAGGCCGAGTCATCCATCTAGGCCAAGATGTGTATCTAGGCCGAGCCGTCCGTCTAGGCCAAGATGTGCGTCTAGGCCAAGCCGTCCGTCTAGGCCAACCTGTGGGTTCGTGCTCAGCTTTGTGATACATGCCTTCCATCTAGGCCAAGATGTGCGTCTAGGCCAAGCCTTCCATCTAGGCCGAGTCATCCATCTAGGCCAAGATGTGTATATAGGCCGAGTCGTCCGTCTAGGCCAAGATGTGCGTCTAGGCCAAGCCGTCCGTCTAGGGCAAGCTGTGTGCCCGCGCCCAAGCCTTTCCAACATTCAGCCCATGCCGCTCAAGCCCAAGCATGAAGACCCTTTGTCCAAGGGTGCTATGGGTCATTTTACCCTTGTATATATTTTCCCTATAAATAGAAGCCCTTAGCTTCATTTTAGGTCGCTTTTGATTTTGTTGATATTCATCACTTAAGCCTTAAGCCACTCATCGGCCTAGACCGATGGAACCAAGCCCTTAGATGGGCACTTGTTAGGGTTCTTGGTGACCGAAGCCACTAGGGCTAACAACCTTGCGTATCCTTCCATTTCTTATAATCAAATTGCTCAAGTTGTTCTTGAGCTTGTTCTTCATTTTCCAAAGAAAGATCCTTAGTAATCCTTCTTACTAAGTTCATTACTTGTTTTCCGTTAAACACCTTCCCCTTCCTTCATTATATTCCGCTGCATCTAAACTCCTCTTCCCCACAAATTATCCGTTCATCCATTCCGAATCCATCAAGGAACCATCCGTGCATGAGACTAGATCCGGTTGCTCTTCATCGGTGCCTTCATCTTCTCTTGAGGAACTTGGGCCGTATCAAAACCGATAGATTAATTAATAATCAAGGAGAAAGCTTGAAACAAAGGCTGTTCTTGATGACTAGAGGAGGAGATCCCCAGAAAATAAGAGCTGAAATTAATGTCTGAAAATATCCTAGGACAGTCGTCCCTTACAAAAACCCTAAAGCTAAGCTTATATAGCCTAAACCTAGCTAGGAGACAAAACAGCTAAGGGGAGAGAGGAATAATGTGGGCGTAACAGCACATGTCCTTGCAAAGGGAATATTCTGGGATTCCTGACACGCCTGATGCCTTCTAGAAGCGCATGGGATCCCGTGCGGATCTTTGAAGATACTTTCCTTTGGTTTCGTTCTAAGGAAGATGCAGAACTGCCGAGGCCTTGAGACAGCACACTGGTCTGGTTCACGTCGAGGTCTTGACAACGTTCTGGTCTTCTAGGCCTTGAAACTAGAAATCCTCATAAATGCTCCAAAATTGCTTCTTTTCGATCTTTTCCCTCTTTTGACGCTAATCTGCAAATACAATTGGAATAAGGGTCAAATAGCAAGTTCAAGCCCCCGAAAGGGCTAGAAAATAGGGTAAAATCGAGACCATGAAACGTGCTATCAGCTCCACTTCTAGCGTGTCTGTCCGGCAACCTCCTCAACGTTCTTATGTGCCACCTCATCTTCGGCATCGTGATAATGAAAGAGAGAGCTACTCCGACGGGACTAATCCCCTTGCTGCCTATGTTCGCAAGCCTTCCTATGCCCGTGTTCCTTCATATGCACATGAGATTTCCTATCCGCAAGAGCATCCTTCCACCTTGGTTTCCTATCAAGCATTAGACACCATCGTTGCCACACTTAAGGCGCAATTGGAAGACTCGGCTGAATTGCAACGTCGATGGGCGCAACAAGAGCAACCCAATGCTGCCATTTCAGAGGCATATAGCTCCTTACAACTGAGGGTTGACACACCTTCACTTCCTCCCATCGTTGAGTCTAGTGTGGCCTATTGCGATCCACATTTGAGTAAGGAAAGTTCGGCCCCACTTGTGGAAGAGATAGGTCTGGTGCCGTCACTTGACGAGGTGATGTCCCATGTGTAACTTCATGTGATGATGATCTTGTGGTGGGTGACACCAAGGGGAATGACTTAGGGCTTAGTGGGTTGTATACGGGCTGCTATGAGAGAGCCCTTCATTGTCTTGAATTGCAGCGCCACTTTGCACATCTAGGCAGCGAGTTCTCTATCTTGTCGGCGGTTCCCTCCATTAGCTTTTCTGATCCTTTTCTCCTTTGAGTCGAGCTTGTTGGCCACACCTCTTCCATCGCTCATTTTGAGTTCTCACCTTTATTTCCAAGTGTGATTAAGTTTATAGGTATGAGAGTCGAGGAGTTTGAAGAAATGGCTTCGAGGACGAAGCCTCGCAAACGGGGAGGGGATGATACGAGCCTAAGAGCAGCTCCGTGGCCTTCCAAAAAGGCTCCTGATATGAGCACGAACCCGTACATAACTAGCAAAAGGCCTCCCGCTTGGCCTTTCTTTTTAGAGGGAATTATCAAGACATTTCCGCGTGTGTCCACCAGCCGTGAGCAAGCTAAGACTCGGCTGGCCGAGCAAGGAATGGAGCGTATAGATTCGAGGGCGAATCTCCCTAAAGGGGGATGGGATGATATGAGCTTAAAGGCTCCAGCTCGTTTCTCTTGTCTTGCCTTCCGTCTAGGCCAAGACTTCTGTCTAGGGCAAACCTTCGGTCTAGGCCAAGACTCCCTTCTGTTTGGCGGAAGCCCATCCTCCAAGCCCATCTTCATTGCTGCCAAGGCCAAGCCCCTTTGTCTAAGGGTGTAAGGGTATTTACCCATTGTTAGATTTTAGTATTTAAAGTGCAAACATTTCATTTCAGCACTTGTCTTTGTTTTTGTGTTATCTTCTTCAAGGACCAAACTTTTAGCTTAAACATTAGGGTTCTTAAAACCACCAACTATCTAAACAAATCAGGTTGCTCATCCAAGAGGTGAGAGGGTTGTATTTGTTTAAGAGATCATTTGTTCTTTTTGGCAAGGTTACTCATCCAAGAGGTGAGGGGGTTTGTCAAGAACAATAGTTCCTTTTTGTTATCATCAATACACTTTCCTTTTCCTCCATTTATGTCCGCTGCAATCTAAATCATCTCCCCTTCTAAATATCCGTTCATCCATACCAAGTCCGATCATCCATCCGATTATCAAGACGCCAACCTCCTAAAGAGACTAGATTCGACTCCATCAACGAAACCAGCAGCTAAACTCCTCCAAAAGGGAGCTAGGGCCTTATCACCTAGTAAGGGCAAAGGTATAATTGATGATGAGTATAGTGAAGGTGAATTTGATGGATATCAGACAGAGCATGGAGAGAGTGAATACGAGTGTGATTATAATGGGGACCATGAAAATGACACTGTTGGGAATGAATATTGGGTTGACTGTCCTTATTTGTCAGCGGATGAGGATGAGGAGTTACTGTTGGCTCAGGATAAGATAAAAAGATTCTAAAAAAGGGGAGAAAAGAAAAAAAGTAAAGTGGAGGGACCTACGACTAGGGTGAGAAAAAAACAAGAGGGAAATACTAGTGAGGGGTTTAATTTTGGCGGGAATACAGAAGAGTTTGGCGAAGAGATAAGAAGAGAAATAGGCAGAAGAGGAGATGTCTATAGAAATACTGGTGATGCTGTTGAGGAGAGGAATGCAGAAGATTTGGTGAGTGACTCAGAGGGAAGTTACTTGACATCCAGCAGCGAAAGTGAGGTAGAACATGGCATGAGAGTTGCTTATAGAAGGCCTCGATTCAAAACAGGTGAGTAAATTCCCCAATTTTCAGTTTTGAGGTAGTCATTTTTAGTAATTTTATTGCTTTAAATCATAGATTTATTTGGTTTGTTTTTGAAAGTAATAATATGAATACGATTCAATACAGGTGAGAATATCCCCCAATTTTCAGTTTGCATGGTGTTTCCTAATAAGAGTGAGTTCAAAAAAACTATGGTAAGACATGCAATAATCTTGAGGAGAGATGTGAGGTTCACCCAAAATGAGAGAAAAAGATGTAGATCTGAATGTAAGAGTAGTGATTGTCAGTGGAGGATTTTATGCTCAATTGATGGGAGGAGCAAAAAATGGATGGTTAAGACATATGTAGGCCAACACAGTTGTCAAAAACAGTTCCACATAAATTGTCTTAGCTACAAACATATAATTGAGTGGTTTATTGAGCATCTTAGGAGAGTTACATTGAAACTCAGTTTAGCAGAAATGAAAGACCATTTCACTAGGAAAACCAAGATCAAACTATCAAGGGGGATGTGTAGGCATGCAAAGCAGAAAGTAATTAAGCATTATATTGGTGATCCATTGAAGGAGTTTGCTCAGTTGGAAGATGATGTTGAGGAACTTAGAAGGAGTAATCCTGGCAGCACGGTAGTTTTAGAGGCACCAGATGGATAATTTAAAAGGATGTATGTTTGTTTCGATGGTGTTAGGAAAGGGTTCAATAATGCTTGTAGGAAGAAAATTGGGTTGGATGGTTGTCTTCTCAAAGGACCATTTAAGGGTGAAATTCTTTCTGTAGTAGGTAGAGATCCAAATGACCAAATCTACCCAATTGCATGGGCTGTTGTGAATTATGAGAATAAAGAAACATGGAAATTGTTCTTAGAGTTGCTCATGGTGTACTTGGATGTTGGTGGAGGCAACTACATTTATGCTTCAGATGGTGCTCCAGTTATTACTCGAGGAGAAGGTTTCACCTTCATGTCTGATTAACAAAAGGTAGTGTAATATTTAATATTTTTTACTTTGGAAAGTTATTAAAATATGTTTATTAACTTATTGTGTTTAATACGTAGGGATTGCTTTCTGCTATTTCTGAACTGATGCCGTCAGCTATGAGTAGAAGATGTGCCAGACACATTTTTGCCAAGTGAGGAAAGAACACGGTAGTGAGGATTTTCACAAGCAGTTTTGGATAACTTGCAAAGCATCCACGACAATAGAGTTCCTTGATGAATTGGAGGTTTTGAAAGGTATGTCAATCCCTAGACCTAAAGCAATATTCTGGTGTAAGCCCTTCCAGAATACATCATGTTGTTGTGATGTAGTAGATAATAACATGAGTGAGACATTTAATAGTTTGATAATTGAGTCTAGATATAAAAGTATTGTCAAACTATTTGAGACCATTCGTAAGTTAGTGTTCAAGAGGTTCAAAGAGAGATTTTTATGGAGAAGTTTAAAGATGGATTTGGTCCAAACATTTGAAAAAAAATTAATCATAACATGGAAGAAAGTGGTAACTATTATGTGGATAGTAATGGAGATGATGGCTTTGAAGTTCACCTAGATAAGGACACTAGTTGGATTATTAGCTTGGAAAAATCTACATGCACATGTAGGATGTGGGAATGAACTGGTATACCTTGTGCACATGCAATGTGTGTCATTGTAAATGAGAGTCACAACTTAGATGTGAGATGCTTTGTGTCCAAGTGGTATAGTAAGGAAATATTTGAAATGACTTATAAGGACCCAATTAAGCCAGTGAACTGTCAAAAGTTTTGGCCAAGAGTTGCAGTTACCTCAATTAGGCCACCTTCTATTGTGAAATTTCCTAGGAGACCAAAAAAATTAAGGAGAAGAGAAGGTTGGGAGCCAACACATGGTGAGACCAAAATGAGTTTAAAAGGAAGGAAGATGTCATGCACTTTCTGCAAAAATCAAGGACATAGATGCAACACTTGCCCTGACAAACCACAAAAGCAGGTAAAAATCTGATCTTATTGTCATTCTCTTTTATAACTTTAATGTTGGTGATTATGGATTCCTAAATATTGCAAGCTGCTGGACCTGTTGCTACCCGATTTTTGACACATTTTTGCACTTTTATTTTGCATCGCATTATTAGTCCATTTAAAATGAATTTCTATCGAGTTTCGATCTTCGGCTATCTAATTTAATATTTCATACCATTTCATGTCATTTCAATTTTTTCGTATTTTTACTGTCTTTTCGTTTGAACTTCTATCGGTCCCGAATAAATTTTGTCAGACTTGGATCGAACGCATTCTTTCTTTAATTGATAATTATCTACTATTATTTTCATTCGCGCCATCTCATTTTGTTTTATTCTATTTACCTCGCTATAGCATTTATTTTTCGTTCGAACTTTTAAGTATTTCGAACGAGTAAATTCGAACCATAAATCAAATTTTTTCTTTATTTACTGATTACTATTTATTTTGTTCCATTTTATTGCATATTTTAGTATCTTTGGTTCGGGATTTTGTTCATTTCAAGTGAGATTCCTCGTGTTGATAGTTCGAACCAATTAAATAAATATTAAACATTTTCTAAAAGTCAACCCATTTCAACCATTGATCATCTTGACTTTTTCTTTTCTCCTTATCCAACGACCCTCAAATTAAGCATGAGGATTCATGCTCTTCTCTGACATTGCACTACCCAGCCATTAATGCATATTCCTTCTATGTCTCTACGCCATCCTACTCCGTTTTTACGTTTTTCTGCTAACTTTTATCAACATCCTGTAGCCTTTTGTCCTTTCCTACAACTCTTCCTTCCCTTTGTCCCTATAAATACCATGTCATCAAACCCACGCAGAGGAGGCAAGAAGAACAAGAATAAAAAAAAGGAAAAAACACTCTCTCTGGTGCTTAGTAATTCAGTAGCAAGAAAGTAGCTATAGCAAGTAATCAAGCCGCTCCAGCAAGCAAGTAAGTCGCACCAGCAACAAGCAAGCAAAAGGAAGGTGAAATGATCTCCTTCTCAATTTTTCATTTCCACTTTTAAATAGTTAATTAATCGCTTAAACTATTGGTAATCACTCTGTTTTCAGATTAATTTCATGTTTATTGCTTCAATTTAATTGTTTATTATCCTGATTATTTATTAGCTTAATTGTAGTTTAATTAGTTTGTTATTTCTTTGTGAAAATTGATCACTGTTTTTGTCTGAATGGCACTGTTGATGGCTTGTTTAATTTACTGCTGTGATTGGGGTAATCTGGGTGGTTGTTGGTTGGTTTCGGCGGGTGGCGTTCTCCTATGGCGCTGGCGACACCAAAAAAGAAGACGAAGCTAGGCGGGAAAGAAGAAGCTAAAGGATGGGCTGCACGGGCTACATGTGTGGCCATTTAAAGGAAGGCGGTTGGCTGGGAGCCCACTTGAGGAAAAAGAAGGAATGGATGCGTTTGGCCTTAGGCCATGCGGGAGAGGGGGAGATGGGCCAAGCAATTTGCTTTGGCCCATGCGCATGGAAGGGCTGGCGTTCTTGCCAAGCCCAGCGCAAAGAAGAGAAGAGTGTGGGCTGCTGGCCTATGCGGACAGCCTGCCCATATGTCTTAGGCCCAGCTGTGGCCCAGTTGCTAGGCCCACTCTCGGCCCAGCGGGACGGGCCCAATATTCAGACCCATTGTTTTTTTCGTACCTTTATACACTTGTTTTGTTTATTTATTTTCGCACCTATACTATTTATTTTTCGTATGCATGTACCGTTTGTTTATTTTCACATGCTTGCATGTTTAATTATTTATTTTTGTATGCTTTTGCATGTTTAATTATTCCGCTTGCATTTGATCATAAAAAATAATTATGTCACTTGCGTACAATAATCTTGATGCCGATTATTTGTATGCTCGTACCATTTAACTAATTATTTTTGCACGCTTCCGAATGTTTAAATAATTATTATTCTTATTATTATTCTGCTCGCATGTAATTGCTAAATTAATTATTTTGTATGCTTGCGATAGATTGTTAAATATTTATCTATTTATCGGTTATCATGTACTCGCGCTAATAATCTCGATCTTGTAGGGAAAATCAACTGACACCTTTCACAAGTGAACATTTCTCACCCTTTTATTTATTTCACGTTTTTTCCGCACATATACATGTATGCATGAATCTTTAAAATTGATTAGAATCTTATTAATCTATTGGGCATGATCACATAAATTAGTTTTTTCTATTTTTCAAGCATGATAAAACACCTCTTTCTCCGGTAACCTTTTTAGGATGTGACTCGGGTGCCTAACACCTTCCCGAGTCCATAATACGACCCCGAACCGCTGTTCTCGGGTTCAGACCCATTTTGCCTTAGCATTTTTATTTTATGCATGACAGATAGGTTCCCTAAACCTAGAAACAAAATAGGGTGGCGATTTCATTGCATTATGTGAGATGAGCTTGATTTCGTCTCACATCTCGTCCCAAACTCGCGTCGCATTAGGAAAAAATCCAAAAGGGGGTGCGACAGTTTGGCGACTTCACTGGGGACCAATAAGGTCGAAGCCGGAATTTTTTTGAAGTGTTTGTCTTTTTTTTAATAAATTGTTGAATTTGTTTAATTGTTTTTCATGTATTTAATTACTTGATAAATTGTTATTTTTTCCATGTACATGATTAATTATTTTTCATGTATTTACTTGCTAAATTGTTGTATTCTTGTATTTTTATGCAGGGTTATTATTTATATATTTATTCACTTTGATAAATTGCTGTATTTTTACACATGACTAATGATTTATTAACTGCTTTGATAAACTATCATTCATATGCATTTCATGCATAATGCCCTATCGTTGGGCCTTTTTCCAAATAGAAATAGGTGGGTACTAGTGAGGCCCTAGGGCACGTGTCCCGGGTAGTTTTCATGAACCCCGAACTCGTACTCGAACCCCTAAATGGGTGGGTGCCTAGAACTTTTGATGGTTCGACAAGCAATCAAGTATCCATTTAGTGAGGGACCACTTTTATGGTATCATCCGGGAGCCTTCAAGCTAGAATAGAAATAGTTGGTGTCACCCTAGCATATGCATCATATTGGAATACGTATATTGCGACTTTGTTTCACTTTTTCCACTGATTTCTCAAAAAAAAAATTATATATATATTTACAACTGATTTCTCAAAAATTTCCACAAATCATTTCTCAAAATTTTTCCACATTTTACCACTGATTTCGCAATTTTTTCGTGAATTTTCCACATTGGAAATATTTTTCCAAAAAATTTCCATATTGGTAAATTTTCTTGTAAATTTGTCACATTTGCAAATTTTTCGCAATTTCTCCGTATTTGCAATTTTTTTGCAATGTCTCGAAGTTTACAAATTTTTTCACAATTTCTCAATGCCTATAAATTTTTCCGCAATTTTTTCACGTGTCAAATGTTTTCGCAATTTTTCACGTGTGCAATGATTTCCGCAATTACTCCACGGGTACAACTTTTCTCCCAATTTTTCACATTGACAAAAAAAATTTCGTAAATCTCTCCATGTATGTAGATTCTTCCGTAATTTTCCATGTATGCAAAAAAAAATTCCTCAATTCTTCACATGCAAATTCTTTCGCGATTTTTCTATATTTATAATTTTGCCTCAATTATTTTCGTAATTCTCCATGTTTGTGATTTTTTATGATGCCTACATTATTGTTGTTATTGTACTTATCCCTTTCTTTTTCTCGCAGCATGGAGACCTCGGGATATCATACATATCACGATTGAGACTCATGACTATTTCACTTCATTTGTTTTAAGGGTTAAGAATGGCTCCCAGAAATCAAGCTATTAAATTTCAAATACGGCAAGCGACCGAAAAGGTTCAGGCATTGGAAGCAAGGATGGAAAAGCTGGAGGAACAGATTCGGACCAATACGGAAAGGGCCACACCGGCCGGGGAAAAACAAAAGGAGAAAGTATTTACCTCATTGTCTAGTGCTTCGAACTCATCGATGTCCCAACCAGTGCCTGTTGCTCAAGGGTCGTGGCAAGACCCTGTCAATAATCCTGCACTCACTTCAGGCGCTATAATTAGACAAAGTACAAACACTCCGAGTAGCGTGCATTTTGATCCTTCACTGGCTGAACCCCCTCTCGATCTTGGTAAAAAAGAGACCCACTCAGAATTCAAGTATTTTTACCCATCTCGGGGCCGTTCCATTCAACTCATAAGGCGTAAACCTCCAAAAGTACAACTTCCTAGGGGGCATCAGATTCAGCAGCATGGTAGCCCCTCTGATATGGTGGTCGAACAAAGAACCGAGTTAGAAGTGATTGATGGTTCCGCAGCACTCTTCAAGGATGAGAGACTAAGTGGAGGAGAGAATGTTACTTCAAGGGAAGAGGCACTTAATATCAAGATTTTCTGAAGAAGAGCTCTCCATTGCATTAACTAGAAGAGGTTATGTGCAGCACTCTGAAGGCATCAATCAAAGTCCTCCCGCTATCGGTACGTCATCAGACTCGACCCTCAGTACTTGCAAGCCTGGGGAGGAAGGATCGACTCAAGGCTCATGAGGAAGTCTAAGGGGTTTGAGTACAACTGGATAACTACCATGCTTCCGTAGCAGTCTGTAATATATATGCATGTTTTTGCTATTTTTTTCTAAAAAGGAGCGTTGCAAAAACTCTTTTGTAAGAACTCGAGTTCCTTTTTGTCAAAATGTAAATATATGCGGTTTCCTTTGTTATTTTCAAACGGCTTTTACTTTTTCACTATTTATTTCAGAGTAAATGTTAAGTTGGTTTGTCTTGAAAAACCCTTTGTCTTTTCAGGTGAGACGATCGCGGCCAAGACTGAAGACGAGGTTGAGTTCCCATACGGGTTAGCTCGTCTAGTGGAGAATTCAGAGGAAGTGATAGTCCCCCATCAGGAAGAGTTGGAAGACATATTGGGGGCAAGCAGTGAAAATCAGAAAATGGTCAAGACTGAGACAACCTTAAATTCTCTTTGAAGAGACAGGTTAATCACCCTCCCTACGAAGTATGCAGAGGTGATCGCTTGGTCGTACGAAGACACGTCGGACCTTGAACCTGGTATAGTTGAGCATTGCATCCCATTGAAACTCGAGTTCAAGCCGGTAAAGCAGAAACTCTGAAGGATGCATCCTGACACTCTTGTAAAGATCAAAGAGAAAGTCACAGAGCAACTACATGCAGATTTCCTAAGATTTGCTGAATATCCATAATGGATCGCTAATATTGTGCACATGCCGCTGTTGTCGTAGCCCCCGATGGTCATCAATTCCCCATAAGCATTATCCACTCTGGCTTCCATGTTCAAATTGGAATATGGAATAATGCTTCAACCACTGAAGGTAGGAGTAAGGGAGATGCCAACATGTTGCGCTACCTTAGAAGATGAGCCTAATGGGAAACCATGGTCCCATGATCTGGTGCGCTCCATCAAACATCTGGAATACCCACTAGGGGCAAGCTAGAGTACCAAGAAGACTCTTCAGCGTCTGGTTTTAGACTTCTACCTTGATGGTGAGGTTTTATACAAGAAAATGGTGGATGGAGTCTTGCTTGATGTGTCACTATCTCCGAAGCCAAGAAAATCATAGCAGAAATCCATGATGGAGTTTTGATGGCAAGTCAAACCATGAGACGAGGCTATTTTTGGCTCACCATTAAATGAGATTGCATTGACTACTTCAAGAGATGCCACAAATGCCAAATTTGTGTTGATCATCTTAACGTCCCTCCAACCCCTCTTTTCAACTTGACGTCACCTTAGCCCTTCGCAATATGGGGAATTGACATCATTAGCCAAATCCATCCGAAAGCTTCTAACAGTCATCACTTTGTCCTTATCGCGATTGATTATTTTACCAAATGGGTGGAAGCTGCCTCCTACTCAAACATTAGTGCTAAGTCAACTGTGTGGTTCACTTAAAAGAATATCATATGTCGTTATGGGTCCCTGAGGCAATCATCACAGATAATGACACTAATTTTAATGGGAAGCTGTTCAACGATCTCTGCCAGCGGTGGAAAATAAAGCATCAAAACTCTTCACCATACCGTCCACAGATGGATGGCGCCGTTGAGGCTGCCAATAAAAGACTTGAAGAAGATCATCCAGAAAATGGTCATCACTTATAAGGATTGGCATGACATACTCTACACGCTTATCGAATTGCGATTCGTACCTCTACAAGAGCGACCTCTTACTCCCTGGTTTACGGTAGGGAAGCGGTTATTCCTCTCGAGGTGGAAATTCCTTCTCTTCGATTCTTGGCAAAATCTGAAGTAGAAGAATCAGATTGGGCTAGAATCAAATATGAACATCTGAATCTCATCTCAGAGAAATGATTGGCTGCCACATGTCATGCCCAATTGTATCAAAAGAGGATGACTAATGCCTACAACAAGAAAGTCCGTCTTCGCGAGTTCAAAGTTGGGAATCTAGTGCTAAAGAAGATTCTCCCTCATCAGGAGGAAGGTCAAGGGAAATGGCCCTCATGATATGAAGGTCCATATGTAGTCAAGAACGCATTCTTAGGAGGCGCTCTAACACTCACCAACATGGACGAGGACGACTTACTGAGACCAGTGAATGCTAATGCTGTCGAGATATACCTTCGCTTAAAAAATCGACAGGCTCAATCAAAAGACACAGGGTTTCCTCATGACAAAACCATTTGATGTCTATCTTGAACCAATAAAATGAGAGTTTTCAACAAAAAAAAATGCATTTCTCTTTTTGTCTTATTCTTTGAAATGACAAAAGAAAATGCGGTACCAGCAAATTCTGGAAAATCGTTTGAGTCCTACAAACCGCGTATAAACTAACATCACTAACCAATGCTAGTTTTGCAGGGATAGAATGTTTTGATCGCTCATCATGATGAACTCCTTACACTCACGTTTTCGCAGTAGGAAAGCCAATCAACATACTTAATACGGTCTTGTTATGAGATATAGCGATGTTCTCGACCTACATGATTTCTGACTGCAAATTCAAAACTTAACCATGATCAAAGTTTTCATGTTTTGAATTTGATCGTCATAGACAAGATCTCTCCGTGTACAGGCATAATGGTCACACGGTGAAGATCAATCTTCCAATTGGTGAGCCAGTACACATGGATGTTGATGAGATTGCATTCATTTGCTTTAATCCGCAATCCCGTGCTGAAAAAGATGAAAAGTTGGAGCCTCCCCACAAAGAATCACTAAGCCAGATTCCCCCCAGGGCACCTCAAAGCTCTATCAGACCAAGGATTCTCTTCCATCACTCAAGATGATGTTCAAGTCATACTTCTTGAACAACCCAGATCATCGGCAAATTGGTTACCCCCGGCATGGAAGGTGCCTCCTCGCCAATAGCGGTAACAGAGCGAATCGGGAAAGATTTCAAAATGGTTCTTTATTCGTTACGATGAGCTGGGTTCTTTACAGAACACCTTATAGTTGCAAACAACCAGTCTCAAGGTTCATTCTGAGCTCATATTCCCTTGGCAATCTGACTAAGTCCAAGAGCAATTCAGTGATTTTAAGGTTGGATCCACATGAAGAGATCACACATCCACCTCCCAACGAAGAGCTATTGCCCGGTCATGTTTGCAGCAACACTACCATCCAATTTGAGTACGGACGATACTGGATCAGAATCATACAACCAATTCACCGCTAATGAACCTGTCAAATCATTAGCTGCTGCTTGCTACACACATCCAGAGAAGTCCACTTTCCTCTCTACCTCTTTAATTTTTGTACAATTATTCTGCATTCATTCCCGCATTGGGGGTTTTTTTTTTTTATTGTTCATAAATTTTCGTGAGTGGTCATACCCTCACATTTTTGCCTATAAAATTGCTAAAACTGTTAATATTTGTTATAAACTGTGCATAAAATTCTTTGAATAAAATCCACACTACCCTTAAAATTTTCAAACCTTCCATAGGTTGAGCATGTTCAACATGTTATTGCATCATAGATAACTTGTGCATCCATTCAAAATTGTATGACATGCATGATCTCGCCTGCTAGCTCTTATATCCGCCGCATGTTTAGACGTAAGCAGTCATAAACGCATCCCTATGAGCATTTTGGGCCTTCACGCCTTATTTCTTTCATGAGTGCAAATGCCTGACTAAGTACTAGTTAGATTTGCATAATATCCAGGGTACATGCACCATTAGACATGGGATAACTGTAAGATGATAGGGGACTTTGCTCTTTGCTTCCACCTTTCTTTGGTCTTCTCATCCTTTCGTCTTCAAACACTTGCTCTTTCTCTCTTTTCAATTCATTTATTTTCTAAGCCGCTTGAAAAATCTCTTACTTCCACTGGAAAATAATGAGCAGTGCCCAGCCGAGGTTGTTAACCGAAGGTAAGGTGCACATCGAAATTGGTTCACGTAAAAGGAATCGCAAAATCTCCGAGGATTGCTGATGGTCAACTGCAGAAGAAGGCCAAAAGCAAGACTTATAGGCCCCTGCCAAAGACAGGAATGAAGACGGAACAAACAAAACTTGTACTTGGTTTGCTCGGAAAAAAAAAGAGAGAGAAAAGAAGGAAAAAGGGTGTTCAAAGAACACAAGCAAGTCAAAAGTTAATAAGATGATCTCAAAACAAAAGAGAGATCATTTTCAATGAAGATTCAAAAATTGGTGCACTTTTTCAACGACAAATGATGATCTCAAAAGTAAAAGAGGTCAGTCCCTACGAAGATTCAAAAACCTGGTGTACTTTGTCAATGACAAATAATGATTTCAAAAGTAAAATATGATCATTCCTTGTGAAGATTCAAAAACCCAGTTGGGTATTTCGAAGAAGGGGTCTCAGGTTGTATTCAAACAACAATTCGTGGAAAAGAAGACTAACATTTTAAAGGAAAAGCTTCAGGGTCTCACCAAACACTCACAAGCTGCGCTTGAGGAGCACCTTATCCTTGGTTAGTAACCTCAGTTAAGCATCGCTCATTAAAAAAAAAAAAAAAAAAAAGATAAAACCTTTTCTTCTACCAAAAAGCACTCTCTTCCTTAAACAAATTCTTTCTTCTCTACTTATCTCTGTCTATCCACTACATATTTCTATTCTATTGCAAAGTCTTCTCGATTATATGAATGCCCATGCATGTGCATCTTCATTTGAAGTTTATTCACTCGGATTGACATTGCAAATCTGACTTTGTGCTATGTTTGTTGCATTTCTATGAGTGTAAACACGTAGCCTGATTTCTGAGTGTGAGCGCAAACACCAATGTCCGGTGAGGATTGCTTACGTCTACATGTTGTGGGAAAGTCTTGTCCTTGAGGTCGCTATCTCCTGAGCAAGATGTAGATGTTTTTCTAGGCTTGTATCAAGCATGCTTATATGATAGAAACTGGATGACATGTTCTCCAGAAATGCATAAACATGTTGAATATTCTCTTGATAGGCAAGTTGTTTTTATAAAACGCTGGGGGCAAACCTTAGGGTAGTGTGGAAATACTTTCATATACAACATACATGATTTGATCTTACTGTTTTCTCATTTATCAATTGCTCACTCCTTTTCCATCCATTGCTGCTTTGTGTTTGTTTCCTCCCTATTTGTAGGATACAGATATACTCTAGTGGAATCTCCGCCAACAAACTGCCAACCACGATAACTGAATGGAGTACGTTACCACTGCTCAATCAATTTCGTATGGCGGTCATTTCCCCCAACTTAATATTCGAATGAAGTGACTTGCTCACCGGCGTGTCGTGTGACAACTTGGTCGTCCACTTCCGGTCGAGTTGTATGGTGATGTGGTCACCCACCTCCAGTCATGTTGTGTGGCGACGTGGTTGTCCACATTCAAATCTTCCCTCACTATCAGAGATCCTCAAAATATCCAAGCACAGGTACGTTTCGATTCTCATTTACAATTCTTTAATTTACATTTCTGAAAAGCATCTCATTGATATCAGCATCAAGGTTAGTCATTTTTAAACATGTCTGTCTTTTAAAATGTTGTAAACAGTCACGTCCCCACAACATATATGTCTTTTAAATGTTGTAAGCGGTCATGTCCCCGCAATATATCTTCAAATATCCCCAACATCATAGCAAAGGTATGCTACTATTAGCCAATATCCGATGGGCAGCAACGTCCAGAAGGATTCCAGCAACATCCCACGGGCTACAGCGTCCGAAAGGATTTCAGCATCGACATCCAACGGGCAGCAGCGTCCGAAAGGACTTCAACACTAACCTCCAACGGGAAGCAGCGTTCGAAAAGAACTCAGCATTTACGTCTTCAGCACCAACCTCTAACGGGCAGCAACATCCGAGTGGAGTTACCAGTTCAATTTCTGCACCAATGTCTCAGGGGGCAACAACGCCCAAGTGAAGTTCACAGCTACTTTATTTACTTTCCTACATGAAAATCCCCTCCTCCCAGAGCGACTTTATTTACTTTCCTGCATGAAAATCCCCTCCTCCCAGAGCGACTTTATTTACTTTCCTGCATGAAATTCCCCTCCTTCTAGAGCGACTTTATTTACTTTCCTGCATGCAATTCCCCTCCTCCCAGAGCGACTTTATTTACTTTCCTGCATGAAAATCCCCTCCTCCCAGAGCAACTTCATTTACTTTCCTGCATGAAATTCCCCTCTTTCCTGCATGAAATTCCCCTCCTCCCAGAGTGACTTCATTTACTTTCCTGCATGAAATCCCCTCCTCCCAGAGCGACTTTATTTACTTTCCTGCATGAAAATTGCCTCCTCCCAGAGTGACTTTATTTACTTTCCTGCATCGATAACCTCGCCCGGATACCTTTACATTTCTGCATCAACGTCCGTGATTGCGATAGCCTCGCCTGAATTTATTTACTTTCCTGCATCGACGATTGATAATTGCGGTATCCCCATTCAGATGTCAAGTTTCATTTCCTGCACGGCGGTCCGACGATTACGGTGTCCCCGCTCGGATCTCAAGTTATATTTCTGCAATCTACTTCCAGCATCAACCTAGGGACTACGAGTACTACCCTCGCCCAGGTAAAAATTCTCCAATCGCCTACTCTAAGGTAAGTATGCATTTGTATTTTCAAAACCATTGCTAGATTCGGGAGCAACCATCTTTACTGCTCATCAAAAATCTCGGTTACACCGAATTTTTGATGAGACAGTAAAGAGGGGGCAACTGTTGCTACCCGATTTTTGACACATTTTTGCACTTTTATTTTGCATCTCATTATTAGTCCATTTAAAATGAATTTTTATCGAGTTTTGATCTTCAGCTATCTATTTTAATATTTCTTACCATTTCGTGTCATTTCATTTTTTTCGTATTTTTACTGTCTTTTCGTTCAAACTTCTATCGGTCCCGAATAAATTTTGTCGGACTGTGGATCGAACATTTTCTTCCTTTAATTGATAATTATCTACTATTATTTTCATTCGCGTCATCTCATTTTTTTTTATTCTATTTACTTCGCTATAGCATTTATTTTTCATTCGGACCTTTAAGTATTTCGAGCGAGTAAATTCAAACCATAAATCAAACTTTTTTCTTTATTTACTGATTACTATTTATTTTGTTCCATTTTATTGCATATTTTAGTATCTTTGGTTCGGGATTTTGTTCATTTCAAGTGAGATTTTTCGTATTGATAGTTCGAACTAATTAAATAAATATTAAACATTTTCTAAAAGTCAACCCATTTCAACCATTGATCATCTTGACTTTTTATTTTCTCCTCATCCAACAGCCCTCAAATTAAGCATGAGGATTCATGCTCTTCTCTGACATTGCACTGCCCAGCCATTAATGTATATTCCTTATACGTCTCTACGCCATCCTACTTCGTTTTTACGTTTTTCTGCTAACCTTTATCAATATCCTGTAGCCTTTTGTCCTTTCTTACAACTCTTCCTTCCCTTTGTCCCTATAAATACCATGTCATCAAACCCACGCAGAGGAGGCAAGAAGAACAATAAGAAAAAAAAGGAAAAAACACTCTCTCTGGTGCTTAGTAATTCAGTAGCAAGAAAGTAGCTATAGCAAGTAATCAAGCTGCTTCAGCAAGCAAGTAAGCTGCACCAGCAACAAGCAAGCAAAAGCAAGGTGAAATGATTTCCTTCTCAATTTTTCGTTTCCACTTTTAAATAATTAATTAATCGCTTAAACTATTGGTAATCACTCTGTTTTCAGATTAATTTCATGTTTATCGCTTCAATTTAATTGTTTATTATCCTGATTATTTATTAGCTTAATTGTAGTTTAATTAGTTTGTTATTTCTTTGTGAAAATTGATCACTATTTCTTGTCTGAATGGCACTGTTGATGGCTTGTTTAATTTACTGCTGTGATTGGGGTTAATCTGGGTGGTTGTTGGCTGGTTTCGGCGGGTGGCGTTCTCCTTGGTCGCCGGCCATGGCGCCGGCGACACCAAAGAAGAAGACGAAGCTGGTCGGGAAAGAAGAAGGAAAAGGATGGGCTGCATGGGCTACGTGTGTGGCCATTTAAAGGAAGGTGGTGGGCTGGGAGCCCACTTGAGGAAAAAGAAGGAATGGACGCGTTTGGCCTTAGGCCATGCGGGAGAGGGAGAGATGGGCCAAGCAATTTGCTTTGGCCCATGCGCATGGAAGGGCTGGTGTTCTTGCCAAGCCCAGCGCAAAAAAGAGAAGAGTGTGGGCTACTGGCCCATGCGGACAACCTGCCCATCTGTCTTGGGCCCAGCTGTGGCCCAGTTGCTGGGCCCACTCTCGGTCCAATGGGTCGAGCCCAATATTTTCAGACCTATTGTTTTTTTCGTACCTTTATACACTTGTACTATTTATTTATTTTCGCACCTGTACTATTTATTTTTCGTATGCATGTACCGTTTGTTTATTTTCGCATGCTTGCATGTATAATTATTTATTTTTATATGCTTTTGCATGTTTAATTATTCCGCTTGCATTTGATCATAAAAAATTATTATGTCACTTGCGTACAATAATCTTGATGCCGATTATTTGTATGCTCGTATGATTTAACTAATTATTTTTGCACGCTTCCGAATGTTTAAATAATTATTATTCTTATTATTATTCTGCTCGCATGTAATTGCTAAATTAATTATTTTGTATGCTTGCGATAGATTGTTAAACATTTATCTATTTATCGGTTATCATGTACTCGCGCTAATAATCTCGATCTTGTAGGGAAAATCAATGGACACCTTTCACAAGTGAACATTTCTCACCCTTTTATTTATTTCACGCTTTTTCCACACATATACATGTATGCATGAATCTTTAAAATTGATTAGAATCTTATTTATCTATTGGGCATGATCACATAAATTAGTTTTTTCTATTTTTCAAGCATGATAAAACACCTCTTTCTCTGGTAACCTTTTTACGATGTGACTCGGATGCCTAACACCTTCCCGAGTCCATAATACTCCCGAGTCCATAATACGACCCCGAACCGCTGTTCTCGGGTTCAGACCCATTTTGCCTTAGCATTTTTATTTTATGCATGACAGATAGGTTCCCTAAACCTAGAAACAAAATAGGGTGGCGATTTCATTGCATTATGTGAGATGAGCCTGATTTCGTCTCACATCTCGTCCCAAACTCGCGTCGCATTAGGAAAAAATCCAAAAAGGGGGTGCGACAGGACCAGAAGAACAAGCTGCTGAACCAAATCAGCAAGCTGATGAACCAAGTATGCAACCTGCTGAACCAAATCTGCAAGCTGTTGAACCAGAAGAACAACCTGTTACTCTACGAGATGATGTGGCTGCTGAAGCTGGTCAGGACACTAGTAAGAAGAGAAGAAATACCTTATGCTCATTTTGTAAATTGGAAGGTCACGGGAGAGACGTGTGTCCTTAACCCTAGCAGCAAGGTTTGTCGTTTAAACCTATAACTATTAGGGTGATATGTTTTTCATATGATACCACTGTATAAATTGATGCATTTTTTTATTGCACTGCAGCGTTTTATTAATCCAGTGAATTCACAAGTTTCAGCTTCACAAGTGCAAGCCTCACAGGTATCTGCTTCTCAGGTATTTGCTGCACAAATGCAAACTTCACAAGTGCCTGATAGAACACAACGACTGCTACAAGAACTCAGAAATTCATGTGGCACTGCTCCAGCTAATAGAGGGAGAAGAAAGTAGTCAACTTCAAACAAGGGTAAACTTCCTAGAGGTTTTGGATGTTTTGTTACACAATCAGGCTGGACTTGCTATGATGTGAGTTGCATTATTTGTTCGTCTTTAGAATCCTTATTTTAGCCTATCTATAAATTGACGTATAATACTTTACGATTGTTTGTATTGTATTATGCAGCCTAAAACCCCACAACAGAGGGTCATTGATGTCCCAGACAGAAGAAAGACACGCACAAGTTTAATTCTAGTAGAACACCTTGCAAGAGTGAGAGCTGATAACGAGACCTTGGGTAGTCAGGGGTCTAATGTTGGAGCTGGGACTTCAAGAAAGTAGCATGTAGTTAGCTATGGATATGTTTGAAGTAACCAATGGTGAATTGAATTGAAAACTGTACTTTTGAAATTTTTGGTTAATGCATGCAGTTGTGTGTTACCCCTTTTAGAACACAATAGTTGTGGTTAAGGCATATATATATTTCTTTCATTTTCTCTAGATATGCATTTTGGTTTGTGAGAGCGATGGCAGTCTCATGAGACATGAGAACTGCCTGAACTTACAATTTGGATTATATAAATGAAAGGAAGAAAGCAGAAGATGAATGATATTTAATTTTGTAAGGATGCATGATGTTCTTTTATGAGCATTCTTTGCCTTCTTTGATAAGCATCATGTGTTGTTGAATTATAAACATCTTGTGTGTTCCATGTTGATCTTTCAGTGGGAATACTGATGGTGTTTGTTCCTCTTCAGACTCCAGTTGTAGCATTAGGAGAAGAAGAGGTCCATCTGGTTGCAATGCACTCTAGGAATAATGAAAGCCAAGCAATGCAGTTGTAGCATTTTGGTTTGATGCATATGGAAGATACTGCATATGGGAGATGCTATATTCAAGCTCATAACATACATGTTTTATTATTCTGCAATGAATTTCCAATAATAGAGAATATAACAAATCTATAAACTGAAAATCTTCTTCATTACAATTGATAAAACTAATACAACACTATTTTTTTACCCTAATTCAATAAAATCAAATATCCAATTACAAACCCAACACATGACAAAATGGCTAATATCAACCTCAGTTTCTTTACCCTTTTATTCAGATCATCATTTTCATCCTTCAAACTGAGCAACTCATCCACCATGCCATTGAAAATCATATCTCGCGTCTTGAGATCTTTGTTTTTGTCAACGATTGCTCGATTCTCTAACCTCAATCTTTTGTTTTCAGCCACCAAATTTTCAATCTTTACTGCTTGTTCCTTCTCACTTTCACACAGACCTCTAATAATTGCATTAGCTCTGACTAGGAAAGGAGAATCAATGAACGGATAAAAGCCACATCCACCCTCCTCGACGTTGTGCTTGCACTTGTTGAATCGAAGGCCGGGATTCTTCTTCGTCCATGAAATCCATCTGGGTGTCTTCTCCCCACACCGACAATAAATACTTGGTTTGTAATCGTAGTTTGGCTTTTGCTTCAACACCGAGCTAAAATTCTCATCACCTTCTTCTGTCTTCACCATTTAAGATGCAACACTTTGATTTTGTGACTTGCCTATATTACACGTGATTACATTTTATTGACAGATTACGCTATATAAGCATATGATGACAAGAAACGAATCTCCAAGAAGAAAAATTAAACTTCCAACTGGCAGAATAAAACATAGATCAAAATATACAATCCTCATGCGTTAGTTCACAACAATTAGTGCCAAGAATCAAGATACCAGAAAACTCTAAAATATAGCTCTTCTTCCCCTTCTAACCACACTAATGACTAGGGTTGCCCATCGGTTTGCTACAACCATATAACCGAAATTCCGAAATCGGAATTTCGGTTTCAGTTTTTTCAGTTTAGGTTTTTCAATAATTGAACTTTTCTTCGGTTCGGTTTCGGATATTGGTAAGGAAAAGTTCGGTTCTTTCCCACTATATAAGCATATTTTATTACTGAAATGCCACTCTCCCTCTCTTTCAGAAATAAGTATCCTCTCTCTCTCTCTCGCTCACTCGCTCAATTAGAATCCTCTCATCCTCTCGTTCGTTCTCAGAAATCAGAATCCTCCTCCACTGCCTCATCCTATCTCCCTCTCGCTTGCTCAATCGATCTCTCGATTCTGTCCTCTCTTGCTCAATCCGTCAGTCGCTCTCTCCCTCTCACAGCAGCAAAGCTGCTTCTCCGCCACCACCTCCCAGCCACCTCCTCCTCTATTTTGCATTGGTAAGTTTTCTAATCAAACTTATTACTCCACCCTTAATCTCTTAGAAACCCTAATTTCTTAGAAACCCTTTTGATTTTGCACATTGAATCTGCGATTGGGGGTTTTCCAATTTCTTCAGAATTTTATTTGGGCACGAAACAAGAGCCACTTTGAAGTAGATACAAGGTTATGGGTGTGTTGGATTGTGGTTTCTCTTATTGATTTGTATAGTTAGGGGAAGCTGCTGATATTGGTTTTTGCTTATGAGCAGGTTCTGATTTCTCTATTGCTCTTATGGCTGGCACATAGGATCAGATTGCATTTGAATTCTAGCATTCTGGAAAATTTCTTTCTCGTGGACATATCCTGATTGAATTTTAACTTACTGGGCCATCATTGGAGCTAGCAAATTTGTTGCCTCTTTTCTTTTACTATGGATTCAAGCATTTAAGCTGTCATTTACTCAACTGCCATTTACTTGTTTGAGACATATTCATGCCTTTTCTGGCCTTATTTGTTGTTTTCATTGTAGCAGATGAATTACTGATGTTCTTTTTTTGTTCTTTTTTCAAGGAAAAAAATGTTTATAAATTTCGGAAGTTTGATTTTTCCGAACTTCCGAACCGAAATAATTTCGATTTCGGAAGTTCGGTTTTCATAAAGTTCGGTTCGGTTTCGGATAGTGATTTTAGGAAGTTCGGTTAACCGAAATTCGAAACTTCGAATTTCGGTTTCGATTAACCGATGAACAACCCTACTAATGACCAGGAAAAAATAGCAAATGACTTCAAATGTAAAAATAAAAGCTTGTAGAGACCAAACTACTCTTTCCTTAAGTTCCTACCTTTAAATTCACAAACATTTCGGGAAACCCAAGCTACTGACAAGTCAAAACCAAGCTAAAATGCATGACTAAGCCAGCAATACCGAGAAAGCCAAAGCCAAAAGAAGCTCCAGAACCTCAAATTTCAGTATGAAAGGATCAGAATTCACCTACTTTACCTAATCATTATGAGTCGCAAAATTCACCTACTTTACCCCTTCAAGAGTGCATACAAGTGATGGATTACGTGGATTAGAAAAAAACACAGAATCATTATGATTAAAGCATGTGCTAAATTTCTGTTAAAAAAATATAACAGTAAGGAAGCATACAAGAGAACAAGAAACTTGAGTAACTATCTTAAAATTAAAAGAACACTTCCTTTATTGCCAAAAACATAGTAAATAGCACGGAGAGTGATAAAGAGAGGAAGCATACAGATTTAAGTGCCAACGAGGAGAGAGAGAGGATGTTCCTCCAATGAAGTCGATGTCGCACGATTGGAGCGACACAACTAGATGCGGGAATGATGTAATTTTGATGGAGTGAGGTAATCGATTAAATTGATGAGTTGGGGTTAGGGATTTGGATGGACAGTAATCGATTAGGGTAATTGGAGTAATCAATTAGAGGAATTAAAGTTAGGGTTGGGGATTTGAATGGAAATTGGAGGATTTGGATTACTCAATTTTGTAATTGGATATGGAAATTGGAGTGGATGCTCTGCGGGGATGGAGGAAATGAGAGGAAAGGAAAGAAAAATCGAGAGGAGTAGAGAGTGAAAAGACGATGGTTGAGGATGGTAATAATCCTTGCCAAAACGATGTAGTTTTGGCAAGGATCCAGGGGTCCAATTTTGACCCGACCAATTTTTAAAACGGGTCCAATTTTGCATACGTGGCATGCCACGTCAGCAAGCACACACGTGGCATCTGACGTGTCATACCACGTCAAATAGATAACGACTTTCGATGGACGACGTTAGGGTAAGGTACCAAATGTGGACAATTTTTTGAGTGCGAGTACTTTTTAAAAAAAAAAACAGTGCAGGTGCCAAATCAGTCAATCAAATCGAGTGCAGGTGCCATTTTTTGCATTAACCCTATTTTAAAAGAAGACAGAAAACCCAAGTCAGCCAGTCATGTAAACAAACACAGGCAATTCCGTAATTAAACACAAAACTGAGCCCACTCTACTCCACTCCTACACAGAGCCGCCTCCCCTCTTTCCCATCTCCTCGCTCTTTTATCCTTCCTCCTTTCCCGATCATAACTAAAACACACCAAACCCAAACCACCGTCTCCTCCTCCCTCCTCCGTTCCTGAGCCGCCGTCCCCTCCTCCCGACAGCTCAGGAGCCTCTGCCACTCACTCACCCCAGCTCCCAATTTTGACACCCGAAACAGCGGCCCACCTCCCCAATTTCCCCATCGTTTCTCCATCTCACTACTTTTCTCTTCCAAAATGTTATCCTTTACCTTGTGAGCTTTCTCGCATCACCAATCTCCTTCTCCGACCCAGCTATTCTCTTCCAACTCTTACTCTTTTACTTCTTCAAAATCGCAGATATGGCTATTCGAGTTACCTTCTCCTTCTCTGGCTACGTTGCCCAGAACATCGCTTCCTCCGCCGGCATCCGGGCCGGTGGCGGGACCTGCCGTCCCCTCCATGATTGCCTCCTCCGCACCCGGATCTTCGCATCCCCCACCTCCTCCAGCAATCAACCAGATCTGGAGCCTACCCCGAGACAGACATTCCACCAGCAGAAGCGGGGCTTCTCGGTGTGCAGCGCGATAGCCGGAGAGCTTTTCAGCGATAACCGCTGTAGGAGTCCGATTGCCGTTGGATTGGCCGCTCTCGTGAATTCAACTGCTGGGGTTTCAGTTTCTACCGCACCGATGGGCGTTTTTGGGGTATCTCCGTTGAAAGCCGCGTCGATCCTTCCGTTTTTGCAGGCATCAAAGTGGTTTCCCTGCAATGCACGAGTTCCAGTTCCGGCTAGTAATGAGGTGGACAAAGGCGGAACGGCCCCATCCATTGAAAGAAAAAATGATAACAAGTCTAATAAGACTACCGTGAGCATTCAGATCGACGGGAAGGAGTTTGATAAATCCGGAGGTGTGTTTTCGCGTCTTTTCAATTTTTGCTCTGAAGATGCCAAGGCTGCATTCACGGCGGCTACTGTTAGTTTGCTGTTCCGGTCCACCTTGGCCGAGCCTAGATCAATTCCTTCGACTTCTATGTGTCCTACACTGGATGTAGGTGACCGCATTTTAGCTGAGAAGGTAAGTGAAAGATCAAACAGCTCTACTTGAATTGATATATTTAGGCTTAGTTATGTATACTGGATGTTGATGGGTGTTTTTCTTTGGTGTTGTAGGTTTCTTATATTTTCAGGAAGCCTGAAGTTTCAGATATTGTGATATTTAAGGCACCTCCAATATTGCAGGTATGATAATCTATTTGAGTGATTCTCTGAAGTTTTTTCCCTCTTAGGTGATTTTGATTCCTGATTGTTTTGTTGTGGTTTATGTGGATTGTTTAGGAAATTGGATATAGTTCGGGGGATGTATTTATAAAGAGGATTGTGGCAAAGGCTGGTGACTATGTTGAGGTGAGTTCTTATGTTAACCTTGTATGTGATTGATGATGTTATTCATCTTTCATTTTGGATTCACTTCTCAGAAATTTATGAGTTCTTTGCTGACGTTTTGTATGGTTCGTTGTATTTTCATGTTATAGGTTCGTGATGGTAAGTTATATGTGAATGGTGAAGTTCAATATGAGGAATTCATTCTGGAACCACTTGAATATGACATGGAACCAGTGGTAATGCTCCCTTCTGTTGATTTGTTGTTTTTAGTGCATCTGTATTGATCTCTCTTATTTGTTTGCCGTTTTATGCTTCTCTAATAACTGATTAAATGACTAATTGATGTTAATTTGGTTGTTTTGCAGCTTGTGCCTGAAGGGTACGTCTTTGTGATGGGAGACAATCGTAATAACAGCTTTGACTCCCACAACTGGTAATTTGAAAATCTCTTTATTTCTGGTTTTTTTCTTTTGGGAGATCATATAGTGAAATTTCCTGCATTTGATATCTCCCTGGTGATGCTTTTAGCCTGTTGCATCGAATGTGCAGGACATGTTTTTGTAATATATACTCCATAAAAAATAACACTGAAAATGTAAATGAAGAGTTGCAATAACCGCAATGATCCTTCTCATTAAAAGTTCAACTTAGAGTGGATGTTTGTGTTGAAAAGTCTGATTCTAACTCTTACATGGTTCGTTTTATTTTGCAGGGGTCCTCTTCCAGTAAAAAATATCGTTGGTAGGTCAGTGTTCCGCTACTGGCCACCCTCGAAAGTATCCAACTTAATGTTTGAAACAGATCTCGGAAAGAATACTGCTGCTGCCATCTCTTGACGGTTGCCCTCTGCTTGCAGAGGGAGCATCTTCCTGCTTATATTGATCTAGACCTGATTCGTTGGTTTATTAAGCCCCCTAGTGGCTCAGACTGAGAAGTTGTGAATATCTCACCTTTTTCCGCCAAGGTCCTGCTTACCTTGGCTGTTTAGAATGGATCATCTCATCCATCTGTTTACATCTCCTTTTATTGCCTAACTATGACTGATAGTTCATTCTCTCCTATAAATCATATTTTTTCACAAGTTTACAACTGAAAGGGTGGGGGCAGATTGTAGAATACAAGACATTCTTGTTTGCTTTGCATCTGTATTGCCCTTGTAGTCCTGGGAAGTTGAGATCCGCCTATAAACTCACGGGGGCGTTAAGATGTATTGCTCGGCTCGTTGATGGTCCATGTGTTGGTGTGGTGATGTGGTTGAATTGAAGGATTGTGGAAGATCTTTGAATTGGTTGATCTGAAGTGGCGCTTTTCCCATTAAAGCTGGAGTTGCATTCGTGTGGGAAGAAGGGGAGGTGAATGCTGCGTTATATAGGGGCCATGAGTTTTGACAGTACAGATTCTCACCGCAGGATGTCCTGGAGCTGCTCATCCAGATTCCTGTCTCTGAACATGTAGAATGTTTGTCAATAAATGAGGAATCTCATCCTGAATATTTGTTGAATCTTTAATTTTAATTTAATGCTCCTGAAATCGACTTCTTTTAACCCTTGGTTTGTACGAATTTAGTGCCAGATTTTAGTTAAGTATGTTTCGGTATCAGTTTCGGATTTCCTTTATGGATATCCTTTATGCTTCCATACTTCTCTCATCTACGGATGCTATTTGGTTGATGTAATGCACATCAGAAGGCTACAATGCACTTCAATCATCTGTTTTGGTTTATGTGGTCAATTTCTTTGTTAAAGTTCTACATATCGTTCAGCTTCTACCCATCATTTTGTTAATTGGACTGCCGTCGTACCATACTTTGATTGTATTTATTCCTTACCTAACCGCGAGTGTCAAACTACCTACATTGATTAACTCTCGATTATTTTCGTAAGTGCTGGCGAGAAGTACCACATTAGACAAGGTTGTTGGGCAGTTAAACTTAAAACAAAAATCATGGTGCCTTTTTGGAGTGACATTTTTCCTCCCATCAAAGAAAACGGTAAGAAAGCTACCAAATACAGACAAAGAATTTGAAACTTCTGATCACATACGAATAATTTTATTGAAAGTTGCTAATCATAAGATTTTTCTTTCAATTTTTTTCGTAAATTAAGACTAGATTTCTTAGCGATTTGCTAGTCCTAAACTGCTAAGTTTAAGCACAAAAATAAATTTAGTATACCACCCTCCTTTGACATTATCTATCTCGTACTGTTTTGTTAAAAAAATAAAAAAGAATATTTAGTAAATAAAGAAAATGTATTCCAACATAATTTTGTTTATTTCCTTTCTTTTCCTTTTCATATATACATATTTATCTAATATAAAAGAAGCTCACATACACGTTGATCTAATAAAAAATTGATCGAAGATCATAACGAGAGAGTCACTCTATTTTAAGAAATCGATTAATCTCGATTAAAAGAATAATTGTGGAGAAAAAATGAAAAAAACTATTGGATTAATAAAAAGTAATATCCTGTATATAGCCTTCCTCTTGTCACACCCCAAAAGTCGAGAGCGTGCCAAAGTGCCAAGAGGGTAAGCGAACGGCTCGAACAAGCAAGCCAAAATGCGGACTCGCGGGCTGGGAGGAGTGGAGTTCATGGACGAACTCATGAAGTTGTCGGCCTGGTCATGAATAAAGGTACTCAAGGATTCTCCATTATGGCGGAAGGTTTTGGAAGGATTAAGAGGAGTCTAGCCCATTGTGGAGAATGGTGCAGAGACTTCCGGAAGCCTTCTAGAAGGTGTTTAGAAGGGGAGGGTTTTAGAAAGGTTCTAGAATCCCTAAGGGGAACATTAGATCAAGTAGATCTTAGCTGTTCATTGGGGACATGAACATATATATATAGGAGTAGAAACTCATTTGTACATTCAGCCAAGAAGTAGCAAGTCTTGTAGGGTCAAGTTTTTGTAATCTTTTGTGTGCAATTGTTAATACAAAGCATTTTTCTCCAAGCTTTCTTCTGTGCCTCTTTTCAAAGTTCTTAAGGCTTATTTGTTCTAACATTCTCTCAAGTTTTGTGCTTTGGTGGTTCACACTGACTTAGCAAGCCAAGAGTGAGCTAGCTAAGTACCGTACGGGTCAAATCACCGCGCAAAATACTCACCCGTGACACTCTACTACTACTATAAAAGGTTGCAACTTGCAAGTTAAACAAGAAGTGAGTAACAGATTTTCGAGGAAAAAAAAAGAGCAACAGATTTTCGACCGAAACAACTACTATAAAGAACACGATGCAACATCTTCGTCGCTTATTCTCTTTCCCCATCATCTTCCTCCTTCTGATTCCCGTCTTTTAGTCCCTAACATTAATCCTATCCTCCACTCCTTTCCTCCCCACCCGAATCCAGATCCTGCAGGTACGCTTCTCAAATCTCTCTCCTTTTCACATTAACGGCATTCGATTAAACCCTTCAATTCGATATTTTTTCAGGACATTTTGAGGGAAGTAGCTGCAAAGCAGAACTGGGATTTGGAGGGAACTCAAATTTCGAAACTTGAAGTTAGTAGAGTTAGGTTTGGTGTTGGTCTGAGTCACGAGTTCCGCGTGGGATTTGGGGAACATCGGTTGCTTGTGAAATACCCAGATGAGGGAATTAGTTGGAAGAATCTTAACAAATCTAGAAATGGTGATAATTTTGATGATTTCGTTGTTAATGGAACTGGGTCATTTGCTGTTCTTGACACTTTCAAACTGGATGGTCCGTTTGATTTGCGGGTCAGTGGACACGACGAATTGTCATTGGAGTTGCCGATATTACTTCCTATTTTGTTGATTTATCTGTGAAAGATTAGATTTTTCTTTGGTTTTGATTTGTTTCTTTTTAGGGGTTTGCTTATTATTAGTTCATGTTTGTGTGTTAGCAGCTGAATGTTTCGCATACTAGTTTGAAAAGAATACTGGTAGGAGAAGGCATTAGTGTAGAAGTAAAGGGTGCAAAGGAAGTTTCTCTGTTTCATAGATTTGATGTTAAGAGTACTACTAATTGTTTCGTCGCGAATGGAAACAAAACTGGTCTCTTCCCATCCTGGGATTCTATGTGTATGCCATTACTTCCTGTACATGTTAATGGGTCTGGATCTCTAGTAGCTTACAAGTTGTGGAACCCTAATGTTCGTATTGATAGAACCTTTTTATCGGAGGGGATGATTGAGTTGCTACCAGGAAGGTGTTATACTACTAGTCACGTCTGCAAGATTCGGGAACGATCTGTTCCTTTCTTGAATTTGACAGTAGATGGGATGGAAAAAGGCTTTGAGGGGTTTTGTTGGTGAGATGATTGCAAAAGATGGATTATTGAGTTTTATTGCATCGAATGTGAGAGCATCGAGCATGATACAGTTCCTGTTGGAAATGGAGAATAGTTTCGGAGGGAATCAGACTAGAATGGGTATGGCAGCGGAGTGGAGAACGAGACCTAGTTTTGAGAGGGTTTGGTTTGCAGTAACGGCGCAGGTTGAAGATAACAAGTTGAGGCCTGTAATGGTGAAGAAAGTGAGGCCTTTTATTGCTTCACATACTATGTCGTTGAGTAATGCCATGTTTAACATCTCCTTCATGAAGTTCCCTCTGATTCTCGCACCATCAGAGGCTTTAACGCTTGGTGTGAAATGGTAGCATCTTTTTAGCAGAGTAACTTGCCATTTGCTTGACTATATTGTAAATAATAGAAGACAGATTTTCATTTTTGCATAAACTCCTCAGTTTATGGTGTCTTGCTTTGATTGCTTCCGGTGAATCTATTCTAGGGCTGGTAACGATGGAAACTTGAACTCAATCTCACCATAATTTGGGAGCCATTCAATACTTTTTGCCCAAATTTTCTGAACATTTTGTAAGAGCACAGAGACAAGTTTTATGTTTGAGGCTTTCCCTTGACATCATCTTCATCATAACCATCCTCCTTCTTGTATCAATACCAAGATTGTTACCAGCCAACAACCATCCAGTCATCCACCACTACTAGTGTGAACATATCAGCTGCCCCGAAAATAGTGTACTGGAATCCTAGCCAGAACACAGTTATTAGCAAAGGCTCGGCAGAGTCAACCATGTTGCGTGCAATGGCTACACACTTACGGAGGGTTTCTACAAATCCTGCAATTGCCATGGATATAGCAGAGAGCACCAACCCAATTCCTACACGCTGAAGGTGGCGAATTCTGGTGGGAATGCCACTGATCTTTCTTGCAAGGGGTACGAAGATGTGGTCATAGAACGAATATGAAAAGGAAGGGTATTACTGGCACCTTAAAGCCGCGAGTATTCGTGTCCATGGTGGTGCTTTGTTGGATTCAGAAAGTTTGGAGCTGCGCGAAACACAGTGTTCATCAAGATCTTTGTTTCTTCAACTTGGGCCACTGTGCATAGACTCCAGGATGATCCAGGGGTGGTTAACGTTGTTTCAGAATTAGAGTTTCTGACAATCGCAGCGCGGTCCAAGAACCTGTAATGACGGTACATTTCTGTTATACATTTAGAAAACGAGTTCTTGGGTTTTTTCTACCAGTGTAAAACCAAATAATTGCTATCAATTTTATGCTCTACCTGAATTCATCACTCCTCTATACAATTCCAACTTTACATTATATACATAGATAGGTTGCGTTAATTTTTTTTTATATATGGATAGATAATAACTTGTTAAAGCCACAAATTTTGGATTACAAATATTCCTAAAATTATTAGATTAGAATTAATTATTTTGTTTGTATGGCACACCCAAGGTAAGTCTCGTAATGTGAGTATCTCGCTTTTATCGTTGGTACGGGTTGTACTGATCCTAATCAAAATACCGGTTTCGGTTTGCATCTCAGAATTATATTCTTTATATATTTATATATACAATTATGTACAAATCTATGAGCATTCAATACACTTATGATAATTTTTTTAGTGTTAGGATGAGATATACTGATTGATATTTGACTGGTATTATCGTTATAATTGGTGTAAACCTAGATAAAAACTTAATGGAATAATATATTTTCTATCTCATTGTACACACAAATTTCTTCTGGAATAGGAGAAAATTACAATAGTAAAATTGCAATGATGAATGAATTTAAACTAAAGTGTTCATTCTTCTCTTGTTTCTTCTGATTATTAAATCGATTTTCACTCCTGATTTAAGCTTAGATTTGAGTTTGGTGGATGACGGACTAACCTTAAATTAGCTTGTAGTCCGCAATTGATTTGAGAACAAATCGGCCTTGAGTCAACTTTTGTCTTTTCACTGATTTGCTTTGAGTTTGAGAGAAAAATTAGTCTTAATGGCTTATAGTTTTTCTCTTTCTTTCTTATGGATGATGCGTCTGATCTTGATCTTCAGTTCTTCAACCTTGCAACAATCTCTCCAAAATTTCTTCCTTTTCGTCCCATTTTTTACCTTATGATGAGACGTCAATTTATAGCCTCATAAATATGATTTTAAATTTTGAACGATGACTCGTGTCTTCATCCCATTGGTCTTTGTTAAATGTTTAACAAAAAATATTTGATTTGGTTTAGATTTGACCATAATTTTAATTCAAACTGATTTGAATTAAAATTTGATTTTTAAATTTTAATATTAATTAATTTTATATTTAATCAAATAAATAAATAAATATAAAATGAGTTTTGACTCATTCAAACTTTAGTTTGTTAATAGACATTGACTTGAAATCTGACTCATTAACCATTGGGCTTTATGGACCTTAGTCAAATAAATTTCACGGATTTTGGATAAGCGGGCTTTGTGAATTGGGCAAAATAATTTATTTGTGCTAAACTTTTTTGATGTCTATTTACCAATAATCTTGAATTTTTTTTTCTTTCACGAGTTTTAACGGGCTTGTAGATTAGATTTGAGTACGAACCCATGAACCATTTATTAGGAATTGGACTTGAGGACTTGCCACTTAGTTGTTCCCGCGTCGATCTTCAATTCAACTCCTCATTTTTTTTCTTTCCAAAGTGCACATGGCTTTCTTTGGATTATAAATCCATTTGAGATTAAATTTGCCGCCAGTCAATTCTACTTGAGATAGGGAGTACAGAAATTTGACTAGCACTAAGAGATAAACTTGAACCCATCTAGGATTAAGATATACTTTTATCTAGGTCTAATTTCTTTGATGTAGTACATATTTATCACCAAATTACTTGATAATTTGCATAATAAATCAACTTTTGCTGCAACAAATAATTCCCGGTTCCTCTATCATCTCTGTTTTTTCCTTCCTCCTTTTTTTTCTTGTTCAACACTTTTGACCGACTCGATTTTAATTTGCAGATTCGGACAAGCTTGGTTCGACGAATTAGGAGTGATTCTTGTTTGCTTTCCAATACTGCTTTTCAGTACTCTCGCTTGGCTTGGGATTTATGCCCTTCTTTCCTAATGCCTGAACCGAGATCCTATTGGATCATCATATGACCCTTTTTTTGATCCATATGACCCTTTTTTTCTTTCTTTCTTGGGTTAATATGTGCATAGATCCTGATCAAATTAATGAACTTTTGTGCACTGATGTCTTGATTTTATACCATTCTTTTTCTTTTTTCTTTTTTCTTTTTTCAAGCGCATCAATAACCACTCTTCAATTCTTTTTCTTTTCAACTTGCTTGGGTCGATCATTTCCGATTTAGTTTCTCATGCTTCACCTTCACATATTGATTTGGTACACTATGTGAAATTGTTTGTTCGGGTGGTTGTTTTTATTATTATTATTTTTTACAGAGCAAAGTCATACAAAACTTGATCTTCACTCGTGATTGTTATTTAATCTCGATACATACCAAGTACGACCACTCATCTTTTCTTTCAACCCATACCAGAATGAGATTTGTATTATGTCTTGTATTACGCATGTAATTAAGTGTTCATGCTATCCATGCATCCCCGCGTTTGGTATTATTTGTGCACAATTTTTTTAGCATGTCCGTACTTGATGATTTTTTTTAATAAATAAACCATGTCGCGGTTTTTTATCCTTTGTTTGGAACAGATGGCTGTCTTCGTCACGATCTGCTGGTGTTGCTCCGTCGTGATCTCTTGATATGAAGTGGATTGGCGAGAGCTCAGGTCAAGGGTAAAATGGAAAATTTCTTTACTTTCCAGAAACTGAAGTGAAGCAACGTTCGCAATTTGGAGGAAGAAGAGAACGAAAGCTTTCCATAGTGAGTCGGTCGACGGAAGATTCCAACATTAAGCTGGATCAGTCCTTTTTAAGTGTTGTACCTGACTCAAACGATGTAGAACCTTCAAGATTTCACTCTACCCTGCCTATCCCTTCCTTTTGTGGCACAAAAGATTATTATCAGCATCCAGAGATTGGTGAGGGAATCAAGGCAAAGCATTGTAGATGGGGCTTGTTGCTCGAGGAGGGATCTCTAATATTCAAGGCTTTTGGGAGTGGTCAATTGGACTCAGAGGCGTCTTCAAAAGAAGGACCTTCATGAACTTTCACAGGAAGTTGGTGCTACGATGTTTGATTATCGGCGTCCAACCTCCATTTACAAAGCTTTATGCGAGATATGGTGTCCAACTACTAACACCTTTGTGACCAGATGTGGAGAGATCGGTGTATCACTTTAGGATATGAGAGAGATCCATGGACTTCCCATTCTTGGAGATTACTATGAAGAGACAATCCTTACTTTTTTCGATTTGTCCTACAACAATGATGATTTTCGGTGTTGCATATATTTATTCAAGGCCTTTAAGATCCTAGATGAAAACAAAAGTGTAGATCTTATTTCCTATGCTGATTGGATCTCATTCTAGCTTAAGAAGGATAGTCGAACATTTATTGGCAACCCTTAACTGTGTAACGATTATAAGATGTTGTGACCATGGTTGTCAAAGTTGCATTTTTAGCTCGTAAAACGTACGAGTTTAAGAGTTTACACCCATAAATCAAGTTAAAGCAGAAGCAAAATCGAAATCTGTCAAGCACGGGTTGAAATCTTGATTCAAAATGATGAAATTGGTAAAATCGTCCGACTTTACCAATCTCACCCATTTTACATCATTCATAATTTAAAATAAAACTTCATTAAGGCAATCTGGGATTTCATTCCACTCTTCACGCCACTCTCGAGCTATTTGTTTCTTGATTAATTAAAAAATAAAAACAATATCTAGCTATTCCTTTCATTGCATTATCCTCCTAAATCTCAAACCTCACATTGTTTTCCTCAATGAGTTGATGAAATTTATTTATTTTTGAAATCTTTGATGAAACTTACTTGACAAGAGAAGATAAAGAATAGAAGACAAGGAGGAGAGATGGAAAGGAACATAAGAATTAATGGGTTGTATACTTGATTTTACATGATTTTACGTTACAGATTTCACCTCCCCATTTCAAATTAACTTAAACTTTCGATTTTGACGACCTTGGCTGCGACAGAAGCCGATGGTTAAGAATAAGAGGTATATTAGAAAGGTCGTTCTTAGGAGACCTTCTGAGTTCCCTATTCTAGATGATACTCATAGGGATCTTCCAAAAGATACTCTGAATGCTGGATATTTCATCACCTGAAGGGGATTTTGTAGAGATTGCAACGTATTTGTCTCTCTGGTTGTGCTGCTTTATCTTTTCCAGTAGTGAGGCCTTTATCCGACCTGCGATATTCATGATTGCCTATAGAATGGCCCATGGTGCTACCTATAGCCTGGTCCCTCCCATACTTGCCACAATTTATAGAGGATTAAGTCAGACCACCAATGTGAATGATAAGGGGAGCTTGGTTCGATTCCCACTTCATTTCCAAGTCATTTTCTTTATGCATGGGCGACCACCTATTTTACGCGAGGTATATACGTACGTGATGGTAGGTATGGACGACTTATCATTCGTAGGTGTAGAGGTTCAGTGAATACTTATTTCCCGTGGGAGACTGTATTTATTGATGAGAGAGAACTTATTCGAGATGCAATAAATTTTCCTTGGATCCCTATTCATACTCCTTTGCCTTACGGTGTGTAAGATGATGATGGGACTCTTTTGATTGAATTCCTTGAGTTTATGGTGAGCATTGCCTAAGAAGACTTTCTCGTTTGAATGAGAGGTCTCAAATCTTGGAGTGGTATTACGGTGTTCATTTTGCAAGACAACAAGGGTATAAACAAAGTCTTCTAGGGTCTATAGCTTTGCCTGATGCCAAACTTAGCTCTCATGCTCATCTTTATTACTAGTTGTCCTTGAAACGAACTCGTAGTGGCGCATCTTTCATTATTCCACCGTCTTGGCATAACATTCATCTAGAATGTGCTGATACCTATTTGACATGGTGGACTAAAGGATCAATTGCTATTTTGGACAACATCTACATTATTTTGTTGCAATCTAGTGAGAGTTATAACTACAAGCTTCTTCTCTTAGTTGAAAGATCCTCTCGGAGTAGTAGTGGATCCATGATCAAGACTTGTTCGAAGGATCTTTCAAGGAACGGTAGTTCAAGGGCCAAAGACTTGGGGAGAGATGGCCATGAGAAAGAGAGGCTTGGGTCAAACATCTCGAGGAATGATAAGCCAAGGATGAAAAAGTACGCTCCTCCAAAAAGATCTCTTTCTAGTGTGATTGTTGCCCCTTCTCATAACGAAGCTCTTAGAGGGAAAAGGCTAAAATATGTTGGTCATAAGTCCTACAATAAAGAGGTCTTGCACAACGATGATGAAGATAATGAGAATCATGTATGCTTTCATTCTCTTTGCTTTTCCTTATAAATACATCTTGAACTCTTCAATTTTTTTTAGTATGCTCTTGTGAGAAAGAACAACCGAAAGAATGCTGAGGCTACACCTGAAAGACCTCTGAAGATACCATTGTCCAAGAAGAGCACTCCTCAGAAATACTGTGGAGTTGCTGATAATGGTGAGATGTCCATTGAAGTTAGGAACATAGGTATATAATGATTTATCATCCTTTTGTTTTACCTTTTATGCTTACAATACTTATATTTACTTTCTTTCAGCCTTTCCTGAAATATTTATAATCGCAAGTGATAACTATCGATACCACAGAAGCGACATCTCCACTACCCCGCCGGGTGACCCGGCCAACATACTGTACCCGCCGCGGGAGACAAGACCCTGTTCTTACCGCCCTTAGCCTGGAGACCGACCCTGGGATGGTCGACATCAGCGGGGGGGCTCTCATGCGACATCCGCGCGGCGGCATCCCATCCCAGGTCATCCATGACGTCACTCCGCATGATGTCATCCCACATGACATCACTCAATGCCACCCCAGTGACACCTACCAGGGACTATTCCCACCCCCTGTCGGTACACTCCTTCCTTTGCCTATAAATACCCCCACCTTTTCAGACAAGGGGGTAAGCCTAAGATAGCGTACTGAACCCCTGCCATTTTGACTACCTGCACTGACTTTGGCATCGGAGTGTTTACGCCGGAGACCCCCTCCGGCGCTTTGCAGGTGACGAAGACCCCAGCAGAGTATTCCCGACCAGCCCAAATCAGGCCGATCCTGCTCAGTATCCCCCGGACTCTTATCAAATGGTGCTTTCATTGAGAGCCTTGGTTAATTAAGTGAGTTTTCCTTAGTAACCAAGCTCCGTTTTTTCTGAGAGTCGAAGGATCATGGCTTCAGATTCAGAATCCACACCCCCTCATACTCGTGGTGTTCACGCGCGTAGGGAACTTTTTTCCACGTCTTCATCCAGTATATATGTCACATCACGTGAAACTTCCTCTGCGCAGACAGACTTTCTTTTCGAGTTGACAGCTGGCACTCCGTTTTCTCAAATGGGCACCCCGTTTTCTCAAACGGGTACCCCATTTCGGCAAATTGGTTCCCTTATTTCCTCAATGGGTGCCCCGTTTTCCCACACGGGCGGACCCAGTTACTCCACCCCTCCGCTTGTAAGTTCTAGGATGGATGGCCCTACTACTCCGTCGGTAAGTTCGATGTTAGCTCTTCGAGCCCACTTGGACTATTTAATTGGGATGGTCGCAGGCCCCACTTCTAGTACCGCGACATCAGGTGTGTCTCCTCGAGTTATTTTCACTCCGTCTATTGTCGCTGATCGACCAGTATCACCTCGTCGCCAGGAGAGTGTCCCTCTGACCTCACCTGTGATAAGCATGCCATTCAGCTTTGCGCAACTGGCAGACGGACAGGAGGAGCACTACATACCGCGGATACCGCGGATTCATGTCTCTCAAGTAGAGCGACCGGTAGATGAATACAGAGAGCGTTGGGACGGCAGGAGAGAGGGAACTGGTAGGGAGGTATCTATGGAGTGGAGTGAGAGATCAGGCAGTAGGAGGCGTCGAACCCGTTCGCTTAGGAGTCGCAGCCGGTCTCCCAGGCAGCAGCGCATCCCGGAGTTTCGAGGGCACCGACGACACCTGGACATGTCTCCTCCTCGTCACGATCGTGAGATCTTGGATGACACCGCTGGTCATCCTTTCACCCACTGTGTAAGGCACCACAGGGTCAGCCGACATGTTAAGCTCCCCACGGAATCATACGATGGCACCAAAGACCCCATCTTGCATCTTAATAAGGTGAAGGATTTCGTCCAGTTTCAAACGCACAACGACGCGGCGTTGTGTCAAATATTTGTTATGACATTGTCAGGAGTAGCTCGCTTCTGGTTTGAAGGACTTCCTGCTCAATCAATTGACAATTTCCCGCAGCTAGAGGCCAAGTTTAAGAGTCGCTTCAGCACAGCTATCCCCATTCGAAAGTCTGCAGCAGCCTTGTTTGATATATGTAGAAAACCAGAGGAGTCGTTGAATAGCTATCTTGGTCATTTCGATATGGAAATGTCGTTAACTCCTGGAATTACTATTGATTTTGCCATAGAAGCTTTGAAGCGGAATTGTGGATATGGGAAGCTGAGAGATACGCTGATGGTGGACCCCCCAATGACTTTAGACGCGTTAAGGTTGAAGGCTCACAATTATGCGAGAATGGAAGAAGAGGAATATAGAAACAGGATACGGGATGCGCCCCAGAACGCCCCTCCTACTCCCACGGCTCAAGGCAATATGACCCACGACACCCGTCTGGGTGACGAATACACCCAGCGGAAAGATTACATTCCCAAGGCATCGAATTGCCAGAAGGGTAATTACTCTAGAGGAAGGGGCGGCGGTCTGAATGTTCAGCGACAGGGGGATCCCCCTAAGGGTCGAATGTACGATCCCGACCTTCCTCCCCTTACACTCCCACGAGCGGAAATCTTAGCCATCATTCAGCAGCGGAACCTGCCGATCCGCTATCCAGCCCCTGTGAAGCCAAGGGTAGTCATGGGAGGAAGGGAAAACGCTTTTTGTAAATTCCATAAGGTTAAGGGGCATTCCATAGAGGCATGTAGGGAATTGAAGTTAGCAATAAAGCGCTTGTTGGAAGAAGGCTATCTTGAAGAAACCAGGAGCGACCGTCCGCACGGGGCGTTAGGTGACCATCAATTGCCTACTCCCCTTGGGAGCAGCGGGACTTTTGAGGCCAAGGGAAAAGAAGCGCTAATGATGTATGACGAGGACATCCCCATCATTAACATTATCACTGGGGGCGCGTCGTTCCTGGATGAGATTACCCCAGCAACACTCGTAGCAGGAGAGAAGCGGAAACGGGAAAGCCAGCCTGTAAAAAAAGGAGTGATCGACGCACTGGATAGGATGGTAATATCTTTTTCGGAAGAAGATGAGAAGGGCGTTGTCTTCCCTCATAATGACGCGCTAGTAGTCACACCGATTGTTGGGAGCCATGGGGTACGAAGGACCCTCATTGATAACGGCAGTGCGGTAAACTTATTTTCGTTGGAAGCATATAATCTCATGAAACGCCCTGCCGGTGAACTGGCGACTTGCAAGAAACCAATTATTGGAGTGGACGGCATCCCTATACCTGTAATTGGAGTCACAACGCTGCCTGTGTATGTTAGAGAAGACGCATCGAAACGATCAGAAGAGTTGATGTTCTTGGTTGTGGATCTCATCCTACCGTATAATGCCATTCTAGGGCGGCCATTCCTCAATCCTTTCGAGGCGACGGTATCTCAGAAACACCTCAGGATGAAATACCCCTCTTGGGAAGGGGTAGTATCGATCAAGGGCGATCAAAAGCTAGCCGTCGAGTGTTATTCACTCATGATTCAAAAAAGCTGTGATTAATATGTGTGTGTGGCAGCGGATCCCTATGAGCAAAGGGATGAAAGGCGAACCCAGCCAGTGGATGCGATGGTGTCCATCCCCATCCAAGGCAATGATAAGGCGAGCTTCCAGGCCAGTGACAAGTTGACCCTTGAGGAGAGAGCACAATTAGCCCGGTTGTTGAACAAGTGCAAAGGAGAGTTCGCGTGGAAACCGGCGGACATGCCTGGAGTGTCCAGGGAAGTGGCTGAGCACCGACTCAGCGTTGACCCGCGCGCCACGCCAGTTCAACAGAAGCGGCGAGAATTCTCTGTGAAAAAGTCAGTGGTGATTGATAAGGAGGTAGTGAAACTGCTAAACGCAGGATTCATCCGAGAAGTTCAATACCCCACTTGGTTAGCCAACCCCGTCTTGGTCCGCAAGCCCAACGGAGACTGGCGCATGTGCATTGATTTCACTAACTTGAATGACGCTTGTTCTAAGGACTGTTATCCGCTCCCTCGAATTGATCAGCTGGTCGATCAAGTGGCAGGGTACACATATTTGAGTTCTTTGGACGCCAATTCTGGATATCATCAAATTCCTATGGCCAAGAAAGATGAGGAAAATACGGCATTTATAACCCCGAAGGCCACTTATTGCTACACGGCAATGCCGTTTGGCTTAAAGAATGCAGGGGCGACCTTCCAGCGTATGGCCAACAAAGTGTTTGAAAAGCAAATCGGGAGAAATGTAGAAGCATACGTAGATGATGTATTGGTCAAAAGCAGAAGTTTCAGCGACTATCTGGCCGATTTGCAGGAAGTGTTTGATACATTGAGGAAGTACCAGATAAAGTTGAACCCCCGCAAGTGCGCGTTTGCATTTCAAACGGGAAAATTCTTGGGGTATGTGGTAAGCCAAAAGGGCATCCAGCCGAACCCGTCAAAAATTAAGGCTATCCATGATATGGTATCGCCGCGAACCCTCCAAGAAGTTCAGAGGTTAACAGGACGTGTCATTGCTCTAGGGCGGTTCATCTCTAAGTAGGGCGAGAAGTGCTTGCCATTCTTTAAAGTAATACGTAAGAAAGCTTCTATCGGATGGACACAAGAGTGCGAAGAGGCGTTCGTGGGTTTGAAAACATACTTGTCGTCTGATAATAATTTGTCTTATGCCGAAGGATGTATGGTGGAACGGCTTCTCTCAGATCAGTGCTCACGACGGTCCGCGGTACCTGCAATGCGCCAGAGGGGTCTCCGGCGGAAACACTCCGATGCTTAAGTCAGTATGTGTACTGAATTTGGCAGAGTTTGGGCCAGTAGAGTCTGCTTACCTGCCTCCTTTGTGGGGGAGGTATTTATAGGAGAATGGGGCGTTCCCGCCCGTGTAAACGAGTATGGAGCTATCTCTCGCGTTAGGGTCTGTGGTTCGCCCTTATTGTGACACGCTACCTTGGCGGTAGGTGTATAGGTAGATATTGCCATGGTAGGATAATGGCCAGAGCGTTCTTCCTGACGCATGGTTTCCTCTGGGGGGGAGATAACTCTTTGAGCCATCCAAAAGGTCCGTGAGAGGAGCCGGTAGGGCATCGTTAGCCCTCATAGCGTTAGCCATCATAGCATTAGCCCTCATAGCGTTAGCCTTCGGGGGAGGTATCAACCTTGTCCCTACCGCGGCGGTGTGAAACGGTGGCTGTGTCCTTTCCCACTGGGTGATAGACGAAAGTACCCTTTCTTTTAGGTGAATTGTTATCATAAGCCCAACTGAAAATGAGCCCGAGTGTTTACCAAGGGCTAACGTTCCTTCTCTTATGGAGAGTCCCTCTGAGTATCGGGGTGGTTCTGCATCAGAAATCGGTCCTGACGGTTTTTTGTCAGGATCTATAAATCAGAGGTTTCGCTGCACTAGTTTCTTCGCATTTTCACGTCCTTTCTTTTCATATTTCGCCATGGATGAACTGACTCGCAATTTTCTGATCTCTAAAAGTCTGACCCTGAAAAATCTTACTGAGGGTGACATCGGCTTCTTGGAGAGGATGATCACCAAGACCTCCGAGGATGTCTTGGAGTTGCAGGGGGTGCTAACCCCTATTCTGTCTAGACAGCTGGGAATAACTTTGGAGGATTTTAGTCCCCTAGAGAGTCTGGAGAAACTGGCCACTATCACTGCTCACCTTGATGTGGTGGCCTCGATGCTGCAGCAGAGGAAAGATCTGCTGGCCTGCTGCCTAAAGGGCATGAGAGCCTGCTCTACCGAACTGACCTCCGTTGCTGACGCTTTAAGGGAGGTTCCCGTTGTGCCAGGGGAAGATGATGCTGGGTCCAATATCTGACCGCTGGCTTTGCTTCTTCTCGTTGTTTTTCCTTATGTTTCTTGTACATATTTGAACGCTAAGGCCACCTGGCCATAAATAAATAGCTGTCTCTGCTTTTTCCCAAGTCTCCTCCTTTTTCTTCTTGCTTGGTTGCTTGCTACATTGGTTGGAATTATTTGTCATGAGCCCAACTGAAAATGGGTCTTCCTCGGGACATTGTACTGCAGTGGTCGTGTTCCGGAAATTAGCAATGAATGATCTGTCTTGACTGTTACAGGGCCGTCTTTTTAGTGGCAGGTGGTTGGGCAGTTATTTGGTGCCCTTTGATTGGCGCGTTCGACGAGCAGATGTGCCTATGGCGGATCGGATTCTGCAATTGCAGTTATTTTTCCCAAGCGTCTTAATTGATTTTTCAGGGATCTGCGCGAGGGTCGAAGTGCTTACTCGGCTATATAAAGGGGGTTGCTTTCCCTTTCCTGTTCATCTTCATCCTTTCCCTTCTCTTTTGCATTTTTGCTTTTGCAGGTCACATGGCAGATTTTTATTTCTTGAGTTCCATGGATCGCGAATCCTTGCCGACTCCCCCGACTTCGCCGGACTCAGATCATCCCCCTCCTTCGCCACCATGGAGGCCTCCGGTCCACCGAAAAGGTCGTAAGAGGCAGGGGAAACGAACTCCCAAGGCGCCCCTCGTGACTTTGGCTTCTTCTGGTTCTGCTATTCAAGAGGGCGGCAAACGCTTTCCTTCCCCTGGTTGTTTGCTGAATAATTCTTTTCCCACCAATGCTGGTGCGGGGTTGGCAGATTCGAGTATCAAAGGAAAGTCAGGCCCGTCAGGATCCTGCCCAAGAAGGGAGGCAGACAAATCTGTCCCGAATGCTGACGGGAAGATGCCTTTTCTTGATGATGACGGGGTCTATCACCATGGCATTTACTGGTCTGATGAGGATTAGCCTCTTTGCATTGTACCCGTCTGTGGGCGTTTTATGAATAAAATGACGTTTTCTGTCTTTTCATTTTTGTCGTTATTTTCGTTAGCCTGCTGGTCCTTGGTGATAGCTAACGTTAGCGGTTGTCCTGACTGAGGCAATCGCTTCGCGGTTACTCTGACTGAGTCAACACTGTCGCCCTTTTGGGGAGTTACGCCGAATAATTTTTTTTTTCAAATTTCTTTAATGCGCTTCCACGTGGCCAACTTCTTTTACACGCGTCTTCGTCCGATTGGTGCCTCAATTAATGCGGTGGCATTTTTATCCTTTAAGAAGGGCCATTCTCCGTTTTTTCAAAACTTTTGCCCTCACTTCGAATTTTTTCCTTTTTTGTCTTCCTTCGTCTTCTTCTCCGAATACCTTTCCGGCAGCTCGCCACTGTCCGCTGATTTCTCTGCGATTCTTCTCTTTTAAGGTATCAATTCGACCGTTCTCCAATTTCCTTTTTTGTTGGTTTGCTATGGCTAGGAATAGACCTCGCCAGATTATCTCTAGGCCCATGGATCCAGAGGTCGCCCAATCACCGAGCATTTTTACATGCGACGTGGTTCTGAAAGCCGAATTGGAGGAACATGGTATTACCTTTCCTCCTGGGCATGAGCCTTCTATCCCTGGAAGTGATATGCGGCTTCATAATCCAGCGTGGGGCCACAGTAGGCTTCTTTACTTTAAGATGTTCCTTTATGGTTTTCGCTTTCCCGTTCATGAGTCGATACTCACTCTGCTGCGAGAGTATAACCTTAATCCTGCCCAGATAACTCCTTCCTCCTGGTGTGCGGTTTATACTTTTCTTCGCGCTTGCGAGTTGAAGAACATTTTTACCCCATCTATCAATTTGTTTCGCAAATTCCTTAGCATGATTTGCCACAATTGTTTAATCGAGATTACTCCCCGGTGGGATGATGCGCTCGTGCAGTCGTTTTGGCAACGTTTCCGCGGCTTCAAGAAGGGTGTAGCTGATTGGAAAAACAGTTTCTTTATTCTGGAGCTACCGTCCCGTTTGTGGCGTGTTAATTTCAATCAGGAACTGATAGGCCCCGTTTGGACGAATCCTGCGATATTGTCTAGAACTGAGTTGGACCAGGCTAACGCTTTGTTAGACGAGAATACTCACTACCGCATTCGCGCCTTTGCTCTGTTCAAACCTCTGGAAGAGTGCGTTATGGGTGAGCCTATTTCTTTCCACACTTTCTTTGCTTTGGTCATCGCATGCTTTGTTTGCTATAAGAAGCTAACGGTTGATTCCCAGGTGACACTGGTACTCCTCTGAACGTAACGCCGCTTCAAACTTTACCGGCCTCGCCTCCGACCGAGGGCTCTAGTCGGGGCAGCGTTCCTCCTCCGAGGAAGAGAACTAAGATGGTTGCCCGGGGAGGGTGAAGGCCCGTTAGCTCTGCGCGAGTTTCTCGCTTTGTGGAAAATTGGCTACCGGAGCGTCGCAAGAGGACGGACTCCAGCCCAGTCGCAACGAAGGTAATTACTAGCGATGATGAAGATGCGGATGCTAAGTCAGACCTTTGCCATGCTTATTCCCTTGCTGCTTCCCAGCGTCGGAAAAAACTTGGAGTGGCCACTAGCGGACAAGCTACCGGGGCATCTCCTGCGGATGTGGCAACTGTTTCTACGCCTGCTGTTTTGTCTGAGGCAGGCGCCTCTCAGCCAACGGAAGCTGCTGAGGCGTTGGGAAAAACTTGTTCTACTGAGGGAGAGGCCCTACCGATGGAATGTCCTCCTCCCATATCTGACGCTCCCGATTCTCCAATTTCTCATTGTATTCCTGACGTAGTGGTCACGCATCCTGTTGCGAATTCGACTACTGAGCTACCGCCTAGGGTTACTCCCCAGCTGTTTTTTACTCCTATCAAGAGTACTTTTTCCCAGGGCTCTTCTCCACCTCCATCGATCAATCTTGCCTATGGCGGTCCTGACGGGGTCCCGGCCTACCGTATGAATCTTGCAGGGTTTTGCTTCGATGCCCTTCGCGCTGTCGGGGTTCCCCAACCTTTTTCTCGAGATGAGTTTACTGCACCCTTGATAGGGGAGATGCTGAGCTCCAAAAAAGAGAAAGAGGAATTTCTTCAACTCCCTCCCTCGGCACGCTTTCGCCGTGTTCTGAATGATTCTCTGGACTTCTTCCGCCATTTGAATTATCAATTCGAAATTCACGATCGCGAGTCACATAATTTTTCCAGCGCATTATGTGTTGCGAAGGTGCAGCTTGAAAAGGCTGTGGAGCACTCTAGGTTGCTGACGCGTCTCTGTGAATCATCGCAAACAGAATTGAACAGAGAAAAGTCTATCGGGAAAGCTAAGATAGAGGTTCTGGAGGCAGAATTGGCGCTAGAAAAGAAGAAAAATCTCTTTCTCCACGAAGAGATACTTGCTCGAGATGAGGAGTCTGCTAGGGCGCCATTAAAGGAAGAGTTATGGAGGAAGAGGGTTCTGGAGGCCTTCGTTTCTGGATTTGAGGCCCGTTTCAAAGGTAACCCTTCGGATCCGGCCCAGGTAGCTGATTACATATCTATCGTGATGGGTGAGATTAGCAAAGGTGACAGCGGTTCTTCTGGTCCCTCGGGGGAGGGAACCTAACGCTAGCGATGGTGCCTGGGTCTGTCCTTGTTTTTCTTGCTGTCGTCTCTTTTCTTTTGTTTTTTCTTAAAAACCATTCGAACATTATTTTCCTTGTAATAATGCTGACGCTTTGTATCCTTTGTCGTATTGTATGATTCATCGTGATATTACCGTTATTCCTTTCTTATCTTCTTTGTACCATCGCACCGTTTGGCAAGGCCAACGCTGCTTTTTATGTTTTTTAATCAATCCCCCAGTCCCTCATTTAATGCGACTTGAAGGGTAATGATGAAAGGAGACACGTGTCCTTTCACAGAGAGGCGTTTGGAGCAGGCGTCTCCTAGGGAGGTGCGAATGCAGAAGCGTTTCGTCCTTATTTCAAATTTGCACCTTCTGGCGCGTGCCTTACTTTATGACGCGCTACTTCGCCACGTGTCTGCTGCTGACTGGTTGTGTCCTTTCAGGGTTATATCTATTGTTTCTTCTACCCCTTTTTCTTTTTCAATCTTTTCCCTTATACGCCATTGCGTCTTTGGATAAATACTTTGCGCCGTTCTCTCTTTCTGGCTCGAGACTCCTTGTGTTCTCTTCACGAAGGTACAAGGTACACGTCCTTTTTCTTTTCTCTTTACTTTTTCCTTGTTAGCCATGGCTAGGACTAAGAAATCCTCTGAAGAGGGAGACCCTCAAAGGTCCTCCGGGGAAGAAGTAATTGATACTACTCCCACTTCTCTGTACACGCTGCCCTTAATTAACCATAGACTTGCTGGGTTTTCTGCACGATTTCCCAAGGAATATCCCGTGCATCCTGCTTCTGAGTCACTTCGACTGAACAATATTCTGCCCGGAAATAGTAGAATGCTGTATGCTAAGCTCTTCGATCATGGGTTTCGTCTCCCTCTTGACCCGCTCGTAAAATTATTGTTGGCTGATTCTGATTTGGCTCCGGCTCAATTGAGTCCTAACGCGATTTGCGTTGTTAGTGCTTTTGCCGCACTGTGCCGTTTCAAGGGAATAGAATCTCCCACTTTAGCGTTGCTTCATGACATTTTCCAGTTGTATTCCCGTAAAAGGGTGATATCGATATCGCCTCGCTATGAAGACAGCTCTTTGAAGCCCTTTACCTGGAAGCTTATGGGCATTGAGTCTTCTATTCCTCACTGGAAAGAGGAATTTTTTATTGTTGATCTGCCTGAGCCGTTGTGGAGGGCTGGCTTCAATGAAACAATTAAAGATGGGGCTTGGGGTCATCGGAAACCCCTTTCTGACCCGGAGGATGGCTAGTTGAAGACGCTGCTTCAATTTGATTTTAGTGTTGATGCCCGAAAAGTGGCCAACGGGTTGCCCGTGGAACGGTGCAAGAAGGGTGAGCATTTGACCTTTTTCCTTTGCATTGTCAAGAAGTACTAACGCTAACATTTTGTAACTGTGCAGTGCCTCCGCCTGGCTGGGAGCCCGAGTATTTCCGGAGGAGAAGGAAACAGGAGGCGAAAAAGAAGGTTGCCGCGGAAGCTAGGGCTGCTGCTAACACCGAGGAAGGGGAGGCCCCTGCTACCACTAACGTTACGGGCACTCGGGTTGTAAGAAAGAAAAGACCTAGGAAAGCACGCGCTGCCCAACCCGTTTCGTCCCAAACTGTTGTTTCTTCAGAGGCTACGGTTGATCCGATTCCTGTTGGAATTCCTCTTGTATCCTCAACCACTCAGGTGTGTATTTTTCTTCTTTTTAAAACTTTGTTTTTCTTTTTGTACGATTTCCTTACCACGTTCTGTGTTATTTAGGAAGTCGTTGCCGCTTCTGCCCCCTCCACCTCCCAGGGAGATATGGCTATCGCAGATGTCCTTCGCGAGCGTCAGAAGAAGGCTCACCATGAGCTTCAGAATAGCCCTTCTTCCTCGGCCGCCAACCGTACTTCGAGTGTCCTTGGGGGCGAGGGTGCGTCTGCTGATCAATCTGAACATGTTGATTTTGGCGGTCAGCCCCATGTGCCTCCTGGTTCTCCAATTCATTCTGCTCACACCCCAACGGGCTATGATTCCGATGCCCTTAATCTTGAGGTGCCTGGAGGAAATGAGGTCTCAATGCCTAACATGGAAGGTTCCACCAGTCGGCCAGCTTCTCCTGCTGCGTTGTTCTTTGTTCCGATACCTTATTCAACCATCGCGAGGGGTGGCCCCGCCCCTGCCTTAATGGCTGGTATCTCTCAGTACGAGCCTCCTCTCTTGCCAACTCACCACATCAGCTTACGCTCCTTTAGGGACAATATTCTGCAGTTTCCTGCCGACGCTGATAATGATACCGTGCTTTCCTCTACCGCTTATCTGGTGGCAGAGATTTTGTCCCTTCCGAGAGAGAGGGATGCCTTTGTGGCTCGGGGCGAGCAGGGGTGCATAAATTTCCTTCGCTCTCAGGCGCTTTCTATGCTTTGCCATCTTCACTATATGGATGAGGAGAATGCCAGAATTGTGGCTAACGGGCAAGGAGAGATAAACAGGCTGCTGGATGAGCGACAACGTCTCGAAAATGCCCTCAACGACGGTATGGAAGCTGCCTGGGGAGAGGCTACCGCTGTTAAGCAAGAGCTGGAGACCGCTAAGTTGGCTTTGGAAGAGGAAAAGCGACAGAGTGCCGATCTGGCCATACGCCTTTCTCAGGAGGAAAATAATCTGCATCTGGAGAGGCAGCGAAACGCTGAGCTATCTGCCGATTTCTCCCTTAACGCTGAGAAGAGTCGTTGGTACTTGGAGCAGGGCGGGGGAATCATGTCGGAAGCTGTGATGCATCACTATGGGGTTGAGGGGCTCCGTATTGACGATCTCTCTGCGTATTTTGATAAGAGAGCCTCATCCGTTACTGATAGTGGTTTCTACCAGTGGAAGGCTGCTCAACAAGGAGGGGTCAACGCGCCGCCCAATCCTTAGACTTCTTATTGTTTAGATGCTTCAAATTTTTGTGGCTGACGTGCCCGTCCATATTTTGTACTTTAAACAATGTCGGCCTTGACTTGATTAATCCCCTCTTTTTTGGATAATTTGCTTTTCTTCATGATGCCGTTTGATCGCTTGTCCGCATAGGACGTTTGTCGTCCGGTTTCCATAGATATATAATATTCCCCCGTTTGCTTTTCATCAGCCGTATTCAAGTAGCTTTACCATTGTATCCTCCGATAACATTTCTGAGAGTAAGTCAGCGCATCTGCTGCACTCATATTCATGTCGTCCCTTGTTGTCAAAGGGGGCTTTATGTCTATCTCAACGTTGTTGTTGCAGTATGGACACCTCTTCATCCTCGCTTCACCGGGTATCAACCGCGCGGCTACTAGTTAGGATCTCTTTTGTTTCCTTTCGCCAAAGATTGGCTCCAACATCGCTTCACCGGGTATCAACCGCGCGGCTACTAGTTGGGACTCCCTTTGTTTCTTTTCGCCACAGATTGGCTCCAACATCGCTTCATCGGGTATCAACCGCGCGGCTACTAGTTGGGATGCCCTTTGTTTCTTTTCGCCACAGATTGGCTCCAACATCGCTTCACCGGGTATCAATCGCGCGGCTACTAGTTGGGATGCCCTTTGTTTCTTTTGGCTCCAACATCGCTTCACCGGGTATCAACCGCGCGGCTACTAGTTGGGATGTCCTTTGTTTCTTTCCGCCACAGATTGGCTTTGGGGAGTCCCTCCTCTTAGTGAGCTGTCTGATTAGGACCAGCCATCACAAGGATAGGACTTTTCACCCCCAAGCGTTGTACCTCACGTCCGTGGAATCGTGCCTCGTCTCAATGGGCCGTCTATGTGAGCAAGGTTACCACAAGGATAGGATTTTCACTTCCAGGACGGAGTTAGTCTCTCATTGGGGCGTGCCTCTCCTTATGGGGTTACCACAAGAATAGGATTTCACTCCCAAGGATTCCGGGGCGTGCCTCATCTTAACGGGCCGTCTATGTGAGCACGGTTGCCGCAAGGATAGGATTTTCACTCCGGGAAGCCGTTTGGGGTCGTGCCTCGTCTTAATGGGCCGTCTATGCGAGTACGGTTACCACAAGGATAGGATTTTCACTCCCAAACGCCTTGTTATGCCAGGGCGTGCCTCGTCTTAGTGAGCTGTCTGATCAGGACCAGCCATCACAAGGATAGGATTTTCACTCCTGGCATTCTTCGCTACCTGCATATTACCAGTAGCAAATGCGCAGTGAATATCTCAATATTCATTTATTAGAATAACTTTGATGTTACCCGATTAGCTCCTGGCGTGGTACAGCCTCAGCCGGGCGATGTTCCAAGAGTTCTGCAAGGGCGTTCCCTCGAGCGTTTCCAGATGGTATGCTCCTTTTCCCACAATGCGGGTGACACGATACGGTCCATCCCAATTTGGACTGAGTTTTCCCATACATTGTCCTGCCGCCCGCCTATCTCGTAGCACTAAATCTCCGGTTTTGAGCAATCGCTCCCTCACTTGCCGATTATGATATTGTGCCATTTTCCTTTTGTAGTGCAGGGTTTTCAGGAGGGTTTCCTCGTGTATTTCTGGTAGAGTATCGAGGTTAGCTCGTAACCTTTCTTCGTTGTTTTCTTCTTTGAAATGAGCCACCCGAAGGCTCATCATGCCAATCTCGACTGGTGTGACAACCTCGATTCCGAATGCTAACGCGAACGGGGTCTCTCCCGTGCTGGCCTTGACAGTCATGCGGTAGGCCCATAGTACATATGGCAATTCGTCTGGCCATTTCTTCTTGGAACCTTCCAGGTTTCTTTTGATGCCACTGAGGATGCTGCGGTTGGTTACTTCCGCCTGACCATTGGTTTGGGGATGTGCCACAGAGGAGAATCTTTGCTCGATCTGGAACTCTGCACATCGATCCCTGAAGAACTGACTTGTGAATTGTGTCCCATTGTCGCTAACCAGCACGCGTGGTACTCCAAATCGCATGATGACTTGGTGTTTGAAGAAACGCCAGATTTTTTCGGTGGTGATGGTAGCTAACGCCTTAGCTTCGGCCCACTTTGTGAAGTAGTCTACTGCTACGACCACAAATTTTAACTGAGATCTGGCCTTTGGAAACGGGCCCAGGATGTCAATCCCCCATTTTGTAAACGGGCACGGAGCAACTATTTCTGAAATTGGCACAGCCGGCTTTCGAGGAATCTTAGCATATTCCTGGCATTTCTGACAGGTTTTCACGAAGTTATGACAATCTCGTCGAATGGTGGGCCAGTAAAATCCTGACCGGAAGACTTGGGCTGCCAGAGTGGCGCTAGCGATGTACATGCCACATATCCCTTCGTGAATTTCACGTAACACGTGTAAGCCTTCTTGTTCCGTTATGCATTTAGCGGCCGGATGGGAGAAACATCTCCGTATTAACTCTCCGTTATAATATGTGCATCGTGCTGCCCGTTTTAGGACTTTCTTTCTCTCTGTATGGTCTCCCGGTAGTTTATCATGTTTTAGGTATTCTATCACTGGGATCCTCCAATCATTTTCCATTTCTTCCACACAGAGCGATGCCTGCTCTTCCATGAAAGAAGGTGTAGGCAGTTCTCCATAGCGCACGTCACTGGGTATTGAGGCTTCTGGATTGGCCGCCATCTTGGCGAGGCTATCAGCCTCTTCATTATTTTCTCTAGGAATGTGTTCAAAGGTGACTACAGTACCTTTTTCCTGTATGTCTGACAGCTCACGCTTCACTTTGGCCAAGTATTGGGCCATGATGGGTTCTCTGGCTTGGGAGTTCCCCAGACCCTGATCCATTATTAGCTTGGAATCTCCTCGGATCTTTAAACGTGTTCTGCCTTCCTTCTCCACACCGGGAGTGGCTTCGATGGAGAAACTGTTTCCGATTCTGAGTCCTGCCAGCAGCGCTTCATATTCAGCCGCATTGTTGGACAATGGCTGCAGGATTCTGATGGCGTATCGCATCTCCAGGCCGTTTGGTCCAACTAAGAAGACTCCTGCGCCTGCTAACTCTTGATTTTTTGCTCCATCTACGTGGATGACCCATGTATCTGCATATGTCTCCGGAGACGGTAGGCATGAACTTTCTGCTTCTTCCTCTAACAGATCTATTTTTGCGTCCTTTGTGAACGTGCACTCAGCTATGAAGTCAGCTAACGCTTGGGCTTTAACGGCCGGTCTAGCTTTTTGTTCCTGAAGATTCAGGTTTTCTGAAGATTCTTCTCAACGGCTGATCCGTGAGTACCGTGACGGGGTGGGCTTGGAAATATCGATCCATCTTTCGCGTGGCTTGCCCTAGAGCGAGTGCTATCTTCTCGATAGGAGCGTATTGCAGTTCGGCATCTTTCAATATGTGACTCACGAAGAATACGGGACGATGCACGTGCCCTTCACTTCGCACAAGGACGACGCTGACTACCAAGTTTCAATCAATCTAGCACACACGTTCAGATATAATGAGACACCAAACTCAGGAACTGTGGAAAACTGAGACTTTCAGGCCTCTCTTTCTTTTGCCATGCCTAGAGTCTGAACTCCACGAATTATTCACTAGTTAAGGAGTCTATGGATCAGCTCTTGGCTAACATTTACGGACTTGCAAAAACCAGGTTCAAATAGAGTTGTGATTTGCGTAAACTGTGTGAGAATGGTAACTACCCCACCAAGTTAACTTTCCCTGAATTATTGCTTCGTTGTGTTATGGAAAAGAATCTGTGCACAGATCAAAGGAAGAGTAGATAAGTACCTCAGCAGACTCAACTATCTCATTCTGGTCAGGAAGCTGAAAGGTGACCAGGCCCCCAGCCTTCCTGCTCTTGCCTCTCCCACTAGATTTCCGCAATATGCTAACAGCATAAGAGATCCCAGTATTGCTTGTGAGCAACTTATTGAATTTTGGAGCTTCCCACCCAGATTTTTGACATAGTTGGTGCAGAACAACCTTAGGTATCTTTTGCCGGTCACCCTGATAATGTTTTCACCACATTCTAAATGTAAGCTTTTAGCCCTGAAAACGCTTTCTCACATTCCTCTGTCCACCCGAAAGGAGCCTTATTTTGGATGACTTTGAAGAAAGGCAAACATCTCTCGCCTTGCTTAGATATGAATCGTCCCAACGCGATGATGCGCCCGGTTAACTTCTGTATCTCTTTGATAGTCCGCGGGGGTATCATATCCTGTATGGCTTTTATCTTTGAAGGGTTGGGTTGGATGCCCTTCCGGCTGACCACATAGCCCAAGAATTTTCCCGTTTGGAATGCAAACATGCACTTCCGCGGGTTTAACTTCATCTTGTGCTTTCTCATCACATTGAGAACTTCTTCCAAGTCAGCGAGGTGTTCTCTGAAACTCTGACTTTTGATCAAGATGTCATCCACGTAAGCCTCTACATTTCTCCCGATTTGATTTTCACAAACTTTGTTTGCCATAGGTTGGAATGTTGCTCCGGCATTCTTTAGCCCAAACGGCATTGCGGTATAGCAGTATGTAGCCCTAGGAGTGATGAAGGCAGTTTTTTCTTCGTCCTCTACGGCCATAGGGATTTGGTGATATCCGGAATTTGCATCTAGGGAGCTTAGATAAGCATATCCAGCGGTTTGATCGACTAATTGATCTATTCGCGGAAGGGGATAGCAGTCCTTGGGACAGGCATTATTTAGGTCAGTGAAGTCGATGCACATGCGCCAGTCCCCGTTAGGCTTTGGAACCAACACAGGATTAGCTAGCCAGGTCGGGTATTGAACTTCTCGGATGAACCCCGCATCTATGAGTTTTATCAACTCCTTTTCGATGGCCGCTATCTTTTCCGATGAAAAAGCACGTCGCTTTTGTTGAACGGGCTTCGCGTCAGGACTAACGTTCAGTCGGTGTTCCGTAACTTCCCGAGAGATTCCGGGCATGTCTGCTGGCTTCCACGCAAATTCTCCCTTGCATTTCCTCAACAGCCGGATTAATTGCGCGTTTTCTTCAAGGCTCAGTTTCTCACTGGCTAAGAGATTCATTTCACTATCCTTACCGATAGGGATTGATGCCATCTGATCTAGTGGCTGAGTGCGCTTTTCTTCTTTATCATCGAACTGGTCGTCTGCCATGCAAACGTAGCGGTCGCAACTCCTTTGAGTCATAAGCAAGTAGCATTCGACTGCCAGCTTCTGGTCCCCTTTGATTGAGACCACGCCATCCCATGAGGGATATTTCATCCGCAGGTGTTTTTGAGATATGGCCACTCCAAAATGATTAAGGAATGGTCGCCCCAAAATAGCATTATACGGTAATGTTAGGTCTACGACTAGAAATAATAACTCTTCGGAGCGTTTGGATGTGTCTTCCCGGAAGTACACCTGCAGGGATGTTATTCCGGCTACCGGAATCGGTACTCCGTCAATCCCAATAATTGGCCTCGTGCAGGGCAATAGATCACTGTCAGGTCGTTTCATCAAGTTGTACGCTTCCAATGAAAATAGGTTCACAGCGCTCCCGTTATCGACAAGGGTCCTTCTTACCCCGTGACTTCCAATGACGGGCGTTACGACCATCACGTCATTATGCGGGAAGACAATGCCTTTTTCGTCTTCCTCTGAGAAAGACAATATCATTCTGTCTAAGGCACTTAGCGCCTCGATTTTTGTTTGCGCGTTCTCCCGTTTGCGCTTTTCCCTAGGGTTGGGCTTTTGCGGCATGATTTCCTCGCAATAGGGTGTTCCCCCAGCAATGATATTTATCATGGGCATCTGATCACTATCGATAGCGAGCGCTTCTCTATTTGGCCCGAGGGGAACTGCGTTAGCCCCTGTGGCGTGCGAAGGCGCTTGCCTCTGCTCAGTTGTCATTCCAGTTGGGTTGTTTCTGGCTTCTTCCCTTGCCTTTGTGGCAAATTCCCCAAGGTAGCCCTCTTCGACCAATCGTTCTATAGCCAGTTTTAGTTCTCTGCATACATCTGTCGAATGTCCCTTGACCTTATGAAATTTGCAGTATGCATTTTCTCTTCCTCCCATGATTACTCCTGGTTTCACAGGAGCTGGGTAACGGATGGGCAGATTCCTCTATTGGACTATCGCTAAGATCTCCGCTCTTGGGAGTATGAGAGATGGGAGGTCAGGGTCGTATATCCAGCCTTTTGGCGGCTCCGTTTGCTTCCGAGTCGGGGACCCTCCGGGTCTTCCTTTCGAGAAGTTGCCTCTCTGCCGGTTAGGGGTTTTGGTATTATGCTCTTTCCGCTGCCCGTGATCCTCGATGGGTCTAGCATCAGGGGCATTGCTGTGCAGGACGTTAGGGGCCACATATGGGTCTGTCGGCATGCCTAGGATCCAATCTCTATTTTCCTCCTCTTCCATTCTCGCATAGTTATGCGCTTTCAGCCTCAACGCGTCCAGGGTCATTGGGGGATCCACTATTAGTGTGTCTTTCAATTTACTGTATCGGCAGTTGCGTTTCAAGGCCTCAATCGCAAAATTGATAGTGACCCCCGGCGTTAGGGACATTTCAAGATCAAATCGACCTAAGAAGTCGTTCAACGATTCCTGTGGTTTTCGATGGATATCGAACAGTGCAGCTGCTGACTTTCTGATAGGAATAGCCGTGCTAAACCGACTTTTGAATTTTTCTTCCAATTGAGAAAAATGGTCGATAGACCCGGCGGGGAGTCCCTCAAACCATAGACGTGCCACTCCTGACAGCGTCATTACGAAGATCTGACATAATGCTGCATCACTGCGCGTTTGGAATTGCACGAAATCCTTCACCTTATTAAGGTGAGAAATAGGATCTTTCGTGCCATTATATGATTCTGCGGGGAGTTTCACATGTCGATGGACTCTGTGGTGCCTGACACGGTAACTGAACGGATGGCCAACGTTAGCGTCAGGGAACCCACGAGGCTGATGCGGGTATGGAATTTCAGCGTCGTATCTGGGGTTCTGAGGGTCATATTCCTGATGTCTCCTAGGAGATCGGCTGCGACTCCTTGGAGTTTGAGCTCGTCGTCCTCTGCTGCTAGATCTCTCACTGTATCTAGGAGATGGCTCTCTCACTATATTCCCTCGTCGATCATCCCAGTGCTCTCTATACTCGTCACGCTGGCGGGCTGCTTCGGGGATAGAGATTCCTCCCCTGCATTGTCTAGAATAGTCGGCAGGTCCACGCGTGAATGGTGGGACGTTTATGGGGGCCAAAGAGAAAGGCAAGGAGGACGGGGGTGCCCTAGATTGTTGGGGCGATAAGGGTCGTTCGTTGACAATGGACGGAGTGAAAATTACTTGGGAGGACACACCAGGTCTCGAGGCATGAGGAGTAAATCCAGCAGCCATCTCTGTCAGCTGATCCAGTTGAGCCTGGAGAGCTGCTATTGAGTTCGCGAAAGGGTTGTCCGCTTCTCCTATCATAGATCTCCCCGCTTGGGGGGTGGGATGGCTGGTTCCCGCTATATGGGAGAAGGGAGAGCAAATCTGGAATGTAATTTCTTCCGAACTTGACCCAGGAGGAAGATCTAATTCTCCTGCAGTGACGTCCTGCCCTGGGGTGAAGGTTTCAGAGGTATCGAAGGGAAACAGGCGTCTGCGGGTGTTGTATGGGATGTTGGAAGTTCGGGACAACGCCGGATCTGACTCTAAGGCCATAATCCTTCTAGCTTCGGGGAGGAGGAGCTTGGTTATTAAGGATGCTCACTTAATAGAAACCAAAACTCTCAACGAGAGCACCAATTTGATAATAATTTGTCTTCTGCCGAAGGATGTATGGTGGAACGGCTTCTCTCAGATCAGTGCTCACGACGGTCCGCGGTACCTACAATGCGCTGGAGGGGTCTCCGGCAGAAACACTCCGATGCTTAAGTCAGTATGTGTACTGAATTTGGCAGAGTTTGGGCCAGTAGAGTCTGCTTACCTGCCTCCTTTGTGGGGGAGGTATTTATAGGAGAATGGGGCGTTCCCGCCCGTGTAAACGAGTATGGAGCTATCTCTCGCGTTAGGGTCTGTGGTTTGCCCTTATCGTGACACGCTACCTTGGCGGTAGGTGTATAGGTAGATATTGCCACGGTAGGATAATGGCCGGAGCGTTCTTCCTGACGCATGGTTTCCTCTAGGGGGGAGATAACTCTTTGAGCCATCCAAAAGGTCCATGAGAGGAGCCGGTAGGGCATCGTTAGCCCTCATAGCGTTAGCCCTCATAGCATTAGCCCTCATAGCGTTAGCCTTCGGGGGAGGTATCAACCTTGTCCCTACCGCGGCGGTGTGAAACGGTGGCTGTGTCCTTTCCCACTGGGTGATAGACGAAAGTACCCTTTCTTTTAGGTGAATTGTTATCATCGTCCGACTTGGTACTAACACGACCGGAACCGGGCGACACCCTATTCTTATACCTTGGCGTCACGGATGAAGTGGTCAGTGCCGTTTTGGTCCGGGAGGATAATCACGCCCACCGCCCCGTCTTCTTTGTTAGCCATGTGTTAAAAGATGCCGAGGTGCGATATACCCACATTGAGAAGGTGGCATTCGCCCTGCTACAATCCACACGGAAGATGGACAGGTACTTCCAGGCCCATCCAGTCATCGTGCTCACGGATCAGCCTTTGAGAAGAATTCTTAGGAAACCAGAATCCTCGGGGAGGATGTTGATTTGGTCAATTGAGCTGGAACAATATGGATTACAGTACAAAGCTCGGCCATCCGTAAAAGGTTAGGTTTTGGCAGATTTTATCACCGAGTGTACATTTACTGGGGACAAGGTGGCGGAGCTGCTCGAGAAGAAAGAAAGTGATGCAAAGATCCCACCCTCAGAGGCCCCCGCGGACATATGGGTCATCTATGTAGATGACGCCAAAAATCAGGAGCTGGCGAGAGCTGGCATATACATGATCGGGCCACATAATGTGCAGGTGCGACACGCCATTAGAATCCTGCAACCATTGTCCAACAATGCAGCAGAGTATAAAGCGTTATTGGCGGGGCTTAGAGTAGGAAGGAGCCTCTTCGCTAAAATGGAAAATGACCTGGTAGCAGGAGCCCCACGATTGAGAATACGAGGGGACTCCAAATTGATAATTGATCAAGTCTTGGGACATTCCCAAGCTAGAGAACCGATCATGGCGCAATACCTCTCGAAAGTGAAAAGGGAATTGGCAGAAATGGAACAAAGCGGCGTGTGTGTTACTTTCGAACACATTCCGCGGGAGGACAATACGGAGGCGGATAATCTTGCCAAGGCGGCAGCTAATCAGAAAGCTATCATATCAGAAGGCGTGTACTATGAGGAAAGGTCATTACCGTCCTTCATGGAGGAACAGCTGTCGCTATGTGTGGAGGAGATTGAAAAGGACTGGAGGGTCCCTGTGATAAATTTTTTGAAGCACGATGAGTTTCCAATCGACAGTATAGAGAAGAAAAAAGTGCTGAAGCAAGCGGCAAGGTGCACTTATTATGATGGGGAGTTAATTCAGAGATGTTTCTCGCACCTAATTGCAAAATGTATAACGGAACAAGAAGGCCTCCATACCCTGCGCGAAATTCATGAAGGCATCTGCGGCATGCACGTGTCGGGTGGTACCATGGCCGCGCAGGTGTTCCGGTCAGGATTCTATTGGCCCACTATTCGCAGGGATTGTAACAACTTTGTGCAATCATGCCATAAGTGTCAAGAATTTGCCAAAATCCCTCGACGACCCGCCACTGAAATATCTCAGATCGTGGCACTTTGTCCTTTTGCCAAGTGAGGAATCGATATTTTAGGCCCTTTTCCTAAGGCCAGGTCTCAACTGAAATTTGTAATTGTGGCAGTGGACTACTTTACCAAATGGGCAGAAGCGGAAATGGTAGCCTTGATATGCTCAAGGAAACGGGAAGGTATTTCAAATGGGCAGTATTACGACGGAGAAGGTATGACTCTTCTTTAAGCACCAAGTGATCATGCGTTTCGGGGTGCCTCGGGTGCTAGTTAGTGACAACGGGGCACAGTTTACTAGCCGCTTCTTCAAAGAGCAATGTGAAGAATTCCAGATCGAACAGAGGTTTTCCTCTATGGCCCATCCTCAGACTAACGACCAGGCGGAGGTAACCAACCGAAGCATACTGAGCGGTATTAAGAAAAATCTTGAGGGGTCGAAAAAGAAATGGCCAGACGAGCTACCCTATGTAATGTGGGCTTACCGCATGACCGTCAAAATTAGTACGGGGCAAACGCCCTTTGCGATGGCCTTTGGTACCGAAGCAGTAACGCTTGTCGAAATTGGCACCCTAAGCTTAAGGGTGGAATATTTCAAGGAGGAGTTAAACGAGGAAAGGTTACGTGCTAACCTTGATATGCTGCCTGAGGCGCGCGAGGAAGCCCTCTTGAAAATAATGCACTACAAAAGAAGAATGGCGCGGTATCACAACAGACATGTTAAGGAGTGGTTGCTCAAGGCGGGAGACCTCGTGCTCAGGGACAAACGGGCGGCGGGCCAACGAATGTGGAAACTTAGCTCAAACTGGGAAGGCCCGTACTGCGTCACTCGTGTTACCGGAAAGGGAGCGTATCACCTCGAAACGCTTGACGGTACTCCCTTACCTAACTCTTGGAATATTGCTCGATTAAAATTATATCATGCTAGAGTTTGACATGCCGTTGGGCATGGTCTAGAAATTGAAATAATAAAAAGTGACATGCCGTTGGGAATGGTTTAGAAATTGAGTTTGACATGCCGTGGGCATGGTCTAGAAATTGAAATAATAAAATGTGACATGCCGTTGGGCATGGTTTAGAAATCGAGTTTGACATGCCGTTGGGCATGGTCTTGAAATTGAAATTGAAATGTGACATGCCGGTGGGCATTGTCTAGAAATTGAAATTGAAATGTGACATGCCGTTGGGCATGGTCTAGAAATTGAAATAATAAAAAGTGACATGCCGTTGGGCATGGTTTAGAAATTGAGTTGGACATGCCGTTGGGCATGGTCTTGAAATTGAAATTGAAATGTGACATGCCGGTAGGCATGGTCTAGAAATTGAAATTGAAATGTGACATGCCGGTGGGCATGGTCTAGAAATTGAAATTGACATGCCGTTGGGCATGGTCTAGAAATTGAAATTGACATGCCGTTGGGCATGGTTTAGAAATTGAAATTATGAATCTGACATACCGTTGGGCATGGTCTAACAATTGTTGTGGAAATATTTCTTGTTCCTTGTTGGTTGTCTGTGTAATGTGCAGATAACAAGGAAAGGAGGATGTCGGGGGTGAAAAGTCCTAGCCTTGGGGCAGAACGGGTTAATGCAGATGGGTTGTCAAGACGAGGCACGCCCCGGCGATCCTGGAAATATATGGTGCTGGAAGTGAAAAATTCTGGCCTTGTGAGGCCGGCATTGATCAGGCGGCTCGCAAAGACGAGACACGCTCCAGCACTGTCGGGAGTGAAAATCCTATCCTGGGGAAACCCAGAGAGGGCATGCGCCGACTCCCCTAGGGTGTAAAGTCCTATCCTTGTGACAGCCCGTGCTCACATAGGTGGATGATCATTAAGTGAGGCACGACCCTAGGGAAGATAAAAACTCCACCTCGCAAGTGAAAATCCTATCCTTACGAAGGTAGCGCTAACATAGGCTCCTCGTAAAGAAGGGGCACGTTCCGAGGTGCGAGGGCAACGCTGAGGAAGTGAAAAGTCTTATCCTCGTGATGGCCGACCCTGATCAGGCAGCGCACTGAGAGGTGACACTTCCCGGCCGATTGAAGAAATGCGGGAAGTCACGGTACCCCAGCTAGTAACCGGAAGGGACAAACCCGGTGAAGTTTGGCTGGAAGAGTACGTGACACGAGCGACATCGGGCGAGATCGCGCCAAGTGAGTTGGGGAAATACGCGCCCACACCCCAAGGTAATTAATATATTTTAGTAGATGTCGCTACTAACGAAAGTGATAAGTGAAAATGTGCAGAAAATTCAGCACAAGCGATATCTCGGAAGGATCGCGCTAAGAAAGTGAGGAGCGCGCGTGGCAATGACCCAAGGTAACTAAGGATTTTCGGGAATATGTTGCTACTAACGAAAGTTATAAGTAAAATGTGCAGAAAATTTAGTAAAGTGTCAAAGTGATGGAGCACTTGGAAAATAATGACGCAGCGGAGAGGCAGAGCGTCTAAAGGGGAGATCCAGTCGTCTCAAGCACGGTATGAGATAATGGTAAGGAGCGGATCTACCCTATTGCGCGGAGAGAAACGCGCGACGACATGGCGTGTTGCGACTACACAACGGGAGTTCGAAGGCGCAGGCAACATCAGTTCAACGGTGGCAACCAGTTTTGAAAGAAGGGCTAACGAAAGTAAAGTGAGAAAGATCATCGATAAAGTAAAATGATGGCAAATTGTGCAAACTGTTTGTACAAGAGGGGATACTTGTTTAAACAAAAGGCCCCAAAAACACAAAAAGGATAAAGATGTCAGGGCGCCCGATGGACCAAAAGAGAAGTGATATTTACGGCCTGGGCATGCTGCTGTCCCCCTCGTCATGCCGTGGCCTCTTCGCTTGGCGGTAGCCCTCTTCCGTGAGGAACCCGGACTTCTGCTTGAAGAGTCGGATGATGGCATCAGAGTCGAAGAAATGGCGGCCGTGACGCTCAATAAAGCAGTCGGCCATGAGGCCCGCAGTTTGTTCCAGAAACCATTTACACTTGTCCGCCGTTTCCTCCGTAAGAGCGGCATTCTTACTTTGCTCCGCTTGAAGGGCGGCGTCCCTCATGGCCTGGTGTCTTCTGGCCTCTTCCAACTCTTTCCTCGCAACTCCTAAACTGTCTTCCGCACATTGTCGCTCTTCAGCACACTTCCTTAGCTCCTCTTGAGTTTTATGAAGTTCCCTTTGGTACTTGTTGATTTCTTCCAAGAGCTGGTGATTAGTGTTGCGCCATTCCTGGGAGGAAGATTGGAGAGAGCTCATTCGTAGACCAGTAATGGAAGCCTTGAAAGCTAGAGAACAGCTGGGTCCTTATCTGCTGCAGTTGCTCGCCCTCGGCAATGGAGAGGAAGGCCTGCTCCTCCTCCCCAACCGACAGCAGATGCCCTGCCAGATAGGCGGATGTCGCTAGGGAGCTGTCGCCCCCCAATGTCAGGAACCCGCGCTGCCGAATGTTACTTAAATCAACTTGATGGGTGGCGGCTCCGCTAGAGAGTATAGTGCTTAGGTCAGCCACCATGCGCGGAGTGTCCACGGGGGGAAGAGAGCGAGAGATTGTTTGAACAGCAGTAGGAATAAAGAAGACATCAGGAGGGGACGGAGGGGAACGATTAGATGGTCCAGCATCAATATTGAAACCGCCAGTTTGTAGGGAGGGAAAGTCCTCCTCTGCAAGATCCTCCAGAAAGTCCAACGGATTGCCGGGTGGAGGAGATGACGCGGCAAAAGAAGAGTGAAGCGGCGCAGAGGTAGCCCCGTTCCCTGCCAGACCAGAGCCTTGATTACCCGCCAAGGGGTCGGTATTGGTGACGCCGCCTTGCCTTTCCTGACCAGCGGCAAAGTCGTTCGCTGAAGTTGAGTCCTCATTAAGACGCGGTCGCTTGGGGTCAAGAATACCCAACAAATCCATGCCGTCGCGTGAAGGAGTAGCAGAAGAGGCAACAACAGCGGTATCCTACGTGCAAAAGAAATAGGGGAATTAAGAAACGAACAAAAAATATACAGATAGAGAAAATTTTGTAAAAACCGCCTGAACAGGAGGACGAGTAGGAGCGATAATGCGAAGGCGGAGAGTTCTTTTCTTCTTTCTCGCAAGGGGAGGACGAGAAGACGACGCTCATGTAGGAACAACACTAGGGGAGGAAATTGGCTCAGCAGTTGACGTGGCAGTAGCCTCCGCTCGAGGAAGAGAAGAGGACTTAGGTGCAGAAGTGGACGCGTGCGTGGTGTCAGTCACGGCACCAGCCGAGGCAGCAGAAAGAGTGTATCTCTGTTCAGCTCCCATAAGTGTCATACTCAAGTAATAAAGTGCACTTTCTTTGCCACTCTCATTTAGTTGAGCAAGCATTGCCTAAAGACTGTTCGTTAGTTGATATGTAGAGAATCAAAGGTTTTCTAGGAATATGAGCTGCGAGGATTGGCTGGTAAAGTAAATACCTTTTAGTGCTTTCAAAGACACTGTGACAAGCTTCATCCGATTAAAATGGTACATCCCTTTTCATCAATATGCTAAATGGATGACATCGTCTAGCTTGATTAGAGATGAATCTCCTTATGTAAGCTTTTCAATTCATGGATGTTTGTAGGCTCGGACGTTGAGTATAACATCAATCTTTGTTTGATCAACTTCAATACCACGATGTCTAACAATGAAGCCAAGGAACTTCCCAGAGGTAACTCCAAAGGCACACTTCAGTGGGTTCATCTTGAGCTGATATTGCCGAAGCCTTTCAAAGACGACCCTTAAATCCTCTAAATGATCATGCCTTGATTTAGGTTTAACCACTAAATTGTCAATATAACACATTTATATGCATCATGTCGTAAAAAATCTTTTCATTTGCTTATTGGTAGGTGGCTCCAGCGTTCTTCAAACCAAATGACATTATTGTATAACAAAATATGCCTTTAAGTGTTTTAAATGTTGTGAGTTCTTTATCATTTGGATTCATGCGGATTCGATTGTATTTAGATGAGCCATCTATGAAAGACAAAGCTTCGTGACCCGTTGTTGCATCAACCATCAACTCATTGATTGGGAGAGGAAATTCGTACTTAGGAATAACTTCATTCAGATCACGAAAATCTACACAAACTCAGATTTGACCATTCTTCTTCTTTACTGGCATAATATTGTTATCCAAGTAGGGTACTTGACTTCTTGAAAAAATCCATCCTCAATGGGTTTATTCACTTAAGCTTTAATTGATGGATCTAAGTGTAGGAAAAATTTCTTCAAAGGTTGCTTATTAGGTCTAACACCATGCCACACTGCATGATAATGCACAACAACTTTAGGATCCAGTTTAGGCATCTCTCTATAAGACAATGCAAACACATCGTTGAATTCTTTCAAGAGTTCCATATACTTTGCTTCTTCTTCTGGTTTCAATAAAGCACTTAGGAGGTTGACCTCAGTTCATAAATAGTGCCTAAATTGACTTCTTTTAATTCATCAACAATGGCTTGCCCCCTTTCTTCGAATGTTGGTGGACCTAACTCTAAGTCATCTTCACTAGAAACTTCTTCAACAAAAACGCAATTAACATCCTCAACTTCCATGTCTTGGGCATTGTAGAAGAGTTGTCTTCTAATGTTCTTACTCTTTTGTTGATGCTTCTTGGATTTTTCTTTTTGGTTTGGGACATTAGGTCCTAGCCGTGTTGATAAGATTCGAGGTTGTGTCTGATCGGAATGGCGGCGATCGGCGTCGGATGTACCTGCAAAGCGCCGGAGGGGGGGCTCCGGCGTAGACACTCCGATGCCTAAGTCAGTTCGGGGGTACAAAGTAACAAGAGGTTCTGCTGGGTGATCTTGATCTTACCTTCTGTTTAAAAAAGTTAGGATATTTATAGGCCTCGATGGCGATACCTGGTGATAACAGTCCAGGCGATGTCTGGTGATGACGTCACGAGCGATGCCAGTAGGTGACGTCATGAGCGATATCTAATGGGGCTGCCGAGAGCGATAACCTCGTGGTTCCCTAGGATGGGATGGTGCCGTGCGCATAGAGACGCGTGAGTCCCCCCTCCGCTGATGTCGACCATCCTAGGAATCCTTCGCTGATCCCTGGGCGATATGAAGATATACTACGGGACTTATAGGAATCCGTCCCGGCAGGAGCCGCAAGTGTAGTAGCACCGTGAGGGTTGTCTTGATTGTTATCATAAGCCCAACTGAAAACGAGCCCGAGTGTTTACCAAGGGTTGTCACTCCCTGTCTATGTCTGGAATCTTAGGTGAGGGTTTGTTCTTTCATAAGGCGATATGCTCCTAGGATCTCCGAACTTCCTTGTCTCCTTTAGCTCGATACGGATTGGTCTAAACGATGGGCTAGGGCTCAGATTTGAAGCTTTCCTCCGAGCAAGCAGATCCTGGCCTTCATTTTTGTCTCATGCCTCGTCCTCTGGAGGCGTTAATAAATCCACGGGAGACGCCGCTATCTCGTTCGTAATTATTAGGGGATTGCTTTCACCTAGCGATATTATTCAGCCTGGCCCCTTTTGCAGGACTTGGAAAGTCACAACTTCACTCTTGTCGCAGGAGAGCTGCTGACGGGCCACTTGCAATATCGCCAAGGACTGCGGCCGAGTCATTCCGTAGGCTCACCTATGTTCCGGTCCATCATCCTTTCGAGTGTACTGCAAACACATAGATGAGATAGGTACTCATGGAGAAATTAGCAAACTTTGTACTTATAGGGATTTTGAGATCACACATGCCCTGTCTTTCTTTTCTTCTTAAGGAAACAACAATATTGACGCGGTTTTACGCCATCAGCTGCCTTCGATTAACGTGGCTTTATACCACTAGATACCTGTGAGGTCGGCAAGGTTTTATGCATCTAGGGCTACCTGCGACATCAACGCGGCTTTACACTGTGGATACCAGTAACCGTATGGCTTTTACGTCATGACTACCCGTAATATTGTGCCTTTTGGCATTTTTCCATATTCTATCTCGTACCCTTTCGAGCATCTGTATCGCGGATAGTTCACGAACACCGACCTTCGCTTCCGCTTCGGGTCCATCGGCCCTCGAAGTCTATCAATCTAGGAGTTCCTTTCGTACAGGCTCATCTCTTCCTTTGCTTTCATAAACTTCCCTCATGGATCATCTGACTAAGAATTTTCTCCTTTCCAAGGGCTATACTCTCAAGAACCTTAATGACAGTGACATAGGGTTCTTGGAGAACATGTTGATTAAGACTTCTGAGGACATCCTAGAGTTGCAAGGGATGCTGACCCCACTCCATTCCAGGCTGGGAGTTATATCCCTGGAAGATTTCAGTCCTCTAGAGAGCGTGTCGAAGCTGGCTGCCTCCGTCGGTCGGATTCAAGTGGTGATCGCCATGCTGCAGCAGCGCAAGGATATGCTGGGGTGCTGCCTAAAGGGGATGAGAGCCACCTCCCATGATCTAACTCTGGTCATGGATTCCCTGAGAGACCTTCCCGTCACTCCCGAAGATGCTGGCTCTGACGCGTGATGATGTTGGCTCCTTTCGAGCCTTTTTCCTTCTTAACGTTGTACCTCTTCGGCCAATAGGCCATAATAAATAAACTGCTTTATCATAATAGTCGCGACTGTTCTTCTTCCACATTGCATCTTTTGCCTTTTTCCTGTTTGAGATGTTCTTAGCCCAACTGAAAATGATTCAGCCACTGGGTGGTTTTCTAGTTGATTGTTCTGCATTAAATCTACGCCGCTGTTGTCCTGGCAACTGATTGGGCAATTTTGCGGTTTTCCTTGATTCAAGTAAGATTTCAACAGGTGTGACTTCAAATCCTTATTTACACTTCAGGTTGTACACGTGTCCACCCTCAAGGGTCGGGTTAGAAGATCGAAGATCCTTTTTTCCCGATTTTCTGGCTATTTAAGGGGATCCTCTTTCCCTTGTTTTTATTCACCTCCTTGTTCATTTTTTTTCTTTTGATAAGTAATCTGTAATCTCATGGTTGATTCTCATTTTTTAGATACGACCGCACGAGATTCTCCACCAACTCCTCCGACTTCTCCTGACTCGGATAATCCTCCTCCATCGCCTCCTTGGAGGCCGCCTGTTTGCCGACGGTGTCGCAAGAGGCAGAGGAAAGATGCTGCGAAGGCATCTAGATCATTCTTTGATTCTCTTGCTTTTCTCTCTACGAAGGGGGAAGAAACGTCTTTCCTTCCTGGCGAGTCATCCCAAGGGGCTCCCTCTGCCTGCTCAGCCGTTGAAGCGGTATCGCCAGCTGTTAAGGAAGAGTCAGATCGATCATCAACTCGCGTAGGGGAGAGGGTTGAGGAACCTTTCCCTCTCGTTGGCGAGGATCCATCGCTTTTAGGTGATGATGATGATGACGTGGTCTACTGCTATGGCATCTCCTGGTCTGACGGCGAATAGTTGTGCATACCATGCCTCTTTGTAGATGTCGTATGGCTTTCCCAAAATAATAAAATGACACTTTATTTTCTTTTCGCTCTCCTGTCGCTTTTCTCCCTTTATTTTTTCAGGTTTCCAGGGTTATCGCGGAAGTGTGCCTTTCGCTGGGTGCAACCGCCTTTCGGTTTTCAATCAGTAACTGTCTTCTCCCAAAAGATACTGATGACTGTCCACGCGTCCTCTTCCACTCTGCACGTGTTTTATTTTTACAGGCTGTTTCTTTTTTAGGTTTAACCTTTATAAGGAATTCACTCTTCTCTTTTAGTACTTTTGCTAATATTTCGAAATTCTTCGTATTTTCTCTCTTCTATGCTTCTTTCTTCCCGAGGGGTTTTACTGCAATTGCTCGCCGGTGCCGACGGCCTGTTTACTGGCTCTTTGCTCCAAGTATTTTGTTTCTCCATCGCCATAGCTTTACTTTTCCAGTTCATTATGTCTCGCGCTAGATCCTCTGCAGTTATCGAAAATCCCCTAGATCCCAAAGTTAGGAGAGCTCGTAGTGTTTTTGATTGTAATGAGGTTTTGAGGGCTGAGTTAGAGGAGAACGGTATCACTTTTCCCACGGGATACCGCCCCTTTGTCCCTTTGAAGGATACTCGGCTCACTAATGCCATATGGGGGACGTTCCGGCTGGTTTATTTCAAGATGTTTACCTACGGATTTCGTTTCCCACTTCATACTTCTCTAATGAAGCTGCTAAACCATTACGATCTCAATCTTGTTCAAATAACTCCACCTTCCTGGTGTGGGCTTTACGCCTTTCTTCGTTCGTGTGAGATGAAGCATATTTTCGCTCCATCGCTCGATCTGTTCCGTACATTTTTCACCTTGAGGTGTCGCAACTGCTTGGTGGATATTACCCCAAGTTGGAATGATGCCCTTGTTTGGTTCTTCTGGCGGAACTTTCAAGGTTTCGAAGAGAACGTGGACAACTGGAAAAATGGCTTCTTCACCCTTCGCTTGCCCTCTCGGTACTGGCGCGGTGGTTTCAACCGAGAGATTACCAGTGCCGCTTGGCAAAAACCAGATGTGCTGTCTAGTATGGATGTGTCAAATGCTAACGCCCTGTTAGAAATAGAAGGGCCCTTCCTCATTCGGGAATTCGCTAGGTTCAGGCCTTTGCCAGAGTGTGTCGTTGGTGAGTTTTTCTTTTGTCACCTTATCGCTTCGATTTTCTTGCCATACTAAAATATTTTATTGGCAGATAACGCTGAGGGTCGCTCCTCCGGGGAAAGTGACGCTCCTCTGAACGTGGTGCCGCTTCAGACGTTACCTCCTTCTCCTCCGCCTGAAGGCTCAAGTCGTCCGCCTATTCCGCCATGAGGAAAGAGAAACAAAACCGTCGCGACACGCAGCGCATCCGCTCGACCTTCCCGTTTCCTTGAGAATTGGCTATCGTCTCGCGGTAAGGGAGTGGCTCCGAGTAACCCTGTGATTGAAGAGGTTGACAGCGATAGTGAAAGCATGGATACCGGTTCCGAGCTGCGTCATGCCACCCTTGCCCAACGGATGAAACTTAGGTCGAGAAAGAGTGAACCCGCAGCGGAGTCAACTGAGGACGATAGCGAAGAAATGGCCACCGAGACGGAGCGTCTCGTAAAGAGAGTTCGTAAAGAGAAGTTTGACCCACCAATTCCTCCCGTGGAGGAAGGCAATGCGGTTCTTACCGAGGGAGTTAACGCTTCACATGTTGCGGGTTCCCCGCAAGTGACGGAAGTTGTCAAGGTGCCCTCTGCCATTCTTCCCAAAGTTAACGAGGCTTCATCAGTGGTGGGCTCTCCCTTGGCATCTGGCGGTCCTAACTCTCCGATCCACTCCTTTATTCCGGATGTGAACTTATCGGTTTTGAATCCGATCGCTCCTCCTAACCCTCCTCCACATAAACCTCAGCCTTTGTTTCTTTCTTCGATTTCAGGCATTGGTGATTCCGCAAAAAGTTGTTCTCCTCCTTATATCACCAATATTTCCCTTCATGGTCTTCAAGGCCCTGCCACATATCAGCTGGATTTGTCTTCCTTTGGTACCGACGGTCTTCGCGCTTTAGGGATATTGGACCCACTATCGCGAGAAGAGTCGGTGGGCCCAATAGTGGGGCAAATGTTTACTTCTTCGAAGGACAAAGAAGAGTTCTTACGGCATCCTCCTGAAGCACGACATTCACGCCTTCTGACTGACATGCTGGCCAGTTTCCGCGAGCTAAATTACTTTTTCGAAGATCAGCGTGACAAGGTTCGGCCTTCTCTTGATTTGAAGGGAGAACTAAGCGCTGCCTTAGGGAAGGTAACGGAGCTGTTGCAACTTCAGGAGCGAACCCGGGCGGAGTTGAACGACTGTCATGCTGAGCTTGCTCGAGAAAAATCGAAAGGGAAGGCTAAGATAGAGCTTCTGGAGGCGAAATTGGTGGTGGCTGACAAAAAGAATATCTTCCTTCGCGAAGAGATAGCGTCTCGTGATGCGGATTTGGCCAAAGTACCTTCAAAGGTAGCCTGGTGGAAGAACAAGACCATGGAGGTTTGTATCGCTGAATTTATGAGTCTCCATCGCCAGGGAACTGTCAATTCGTCAGTGCTGGCTGATTATGCTTCCAAGAGAATGAAGGATCTGGGCGAAGGTGAGGGAGATCTTCTTTCTTCTAGAGAAGAGCGAGGGAATGGTGACTGTGATGTCTGCGAGGGCCCATGATTAATCGAGGTTGCTCCATTTAGAGGATTCTTCAGTTTATTTGTTTCTTTGTCTTGTAATAACGCCTTGTTGTGCGACAATATCCATATTTTACTGTTATTTGATTTTTATTCCGTTTTTTCGCGTTAGCTCGAAAGCTGACTTTTTAATTAACGCCATCTTGCGTTATCTCCTTTCTTGCGATATCGCTCTTGTTTTCTCCAAGAAATGGTACCTGCTTTTCAGAGCATTTAATGCTTGCTATCTTCTCATTAGAAAAGTCGCGATTGTGCAGGCACACATGTCCATTTCTTCCGGTGCTGCGGGCTAGCGTGCTCGAGAACTTTACCGAAATCGAAGCGTTGTAGCACTTTTCTAGAATTGCACTCATTGCCTGAGTCTGTTCCTCATGTCGCTTCCACGCAACGACTGTGGCATCCGCCGTTTCATTCGATTACTAGGGTTATAAAAACCAATATTTATTCTTCTCTTTTTCTTTTATCATCCCACCTTCTCATATTTTCTTTTAGCCGTCTTGTTTTCTCCCCACTATTCAAGGCTCTTCGAAGTGCTTTTTCTCTAAAGGTATTTCCTTTCTCCTCCATCGTCTTCTTCATCTTTACTTCTTTAATTCTGCCATGGCTAAGACTCGCCGTTCTGAGTCGAAATCTGCCGATGAGAAAAGGATGGATATTACTGCTAGTGTTATCACATCTGAGGCCACTCTCCGTGAGCATTTGGCCGCCCATAATGCTGTTATCCCTGACGATTATAAGGCCACTGTTGCTCCTGAATCAATACGTTTGAACAACATTTTGACGGGCAATCAGCGTTCACATACAAGACTGGTTAAACAAATTGCTCAAACTGGAAATCAGCGTTCACATTCGTCAAGTGGCTTGTAGAATGGACATTCGTTCTTGTGTTAAACGTGAGTGTCGCGTTACTCCCTTTTTTGTTATCGCTGATACTAATGCTGACGTTATTTTGTGATCTCGCAGTGACGGATCCCAACTATAAGCCCGAAAGCGTAAGGAGACGCCTGAAGAGGGCTCAAGAAAGAGAATAAAAGGAGAGAGCTACCTCTACGGAAGCTACTGATAATCCCACGGAACTGCCGGCTACTTCCGCCAGTCTTGCTCAAGTATCCTCTTCTTCAGCTGGTGAGGGGAATACTGATATTCCTTCAGGCGTTCCCATCATGATCGTTGCTGCTCCTCCTGCCCAGCCTTCTTCTTCTTCCCAGGCTCCTAAGGCCATTTCCAAAGGAAAAAAGAAGAGAAAAACAAGAAGCGTTGCCACTCTTACACCTTCTCCGGACGCGGCAGGTTCTTCAGAAGCACCTCCTCCCACTACTGTTACAGTAAGGGTGCCTTTTAGCCACGATATGCTATATTCCAATGTCTGCCGTCGTTTGATTTCTCTTTTCTATATTTCATATTGCGTTCTTGGTAGGACACTACCGCTGTCGCTACCTCCGCTCCTCCCTCAGGCGATTTGAATTTGGGCTACATGTTGGTTCTAAGAAGAGACAGCGGCTGGAAGGTGAGGGGGGAAATCTATCTTCCTTTACCACCGGGATGGAGAATAGACCTGCGGACGGTTTCGACTCCACGGCTGTTCCCCAGGGAGGACATTCCTTGGAATTTTTGGCGAATTGGGCACAGGCGAGACTTTCGGGATTTCGCCCAATTCTTTCGGAGGTCCCGTTCACGGATATTCCTCCAATCTAGGATATCAAGAGGGCTTGCAGGATTTTTTAGGCTATCAGCCTCATGGTGTTTATCTTGCTCCAGGGGGTTCGTCCACACAGGTTCATCCTCCTATTCTTCTGGCGTTTGTGCCTTCGAGCATCCCCCTATTGCACCGTTATGGCGAAGGAGGTGCCACCTTCAACTTTGTGGTGGATCTTAGTCCGATAAGTGGGGGTGGCACTGTGACCCATCAAGTTGGACTGTACGATCTCCGTAACACTGGTTTGGCGGCATTGGGGGGTGATGGCTCGGATGAAGTTTTGGCTTTGCTGGCTTCCCAAATATTAGCGTCTGCGGCAGAACGGGAGGCTTTCCTTTCCAAGACCGAGGTTGATAGGGTGAACTCATTACACTCCAATCTTTTTACTAATATGATGAAGTTCCATTACTGGGCGGAGGAGGTGCAGCGTCAGGCTGCCTCTCTTTCCTCCTCCTTGGAGGAATTATCGCGAGAGCGGAATGAGAAGAAGAAGTTGCTGGAGGAGCGTACGCAACTATTACTAGCCCATCAGGAGCTGAAGAAAGAACATTCTGATGCCTTGGCAGCGGAGAGGGCCAAAAATACTGTCTTAGAAAATGAGAAATCATCCTTGGCCAAGGAGAAGGCTGCCCTGGAGGAAGAGTCGGCCGATAGGAGTCTGTGGCATGTCGAGCAGACTGCCGCTATTTTAGTCGATTGCTTTGAGGAAGTCCATGGGGTCGATGCGTACAAACCTGATGAGGTCACGACGGCTTTCAAGCGAAAATCTGCCCATCTTAATGAGGAGGGTTTTCGCCAAGCTAAAGCGGCAGGCTGGAAACGGAGGAACCCCGAAGGTTGACGTGCCTCGAGGCTTTGCCGGCCTTTCCTTAGCAATCGAGCGTCACTAGATTTTTGTCATTATTTTGACCACTGAAGTTTGTAGCCCCTTAAAGCATTTTGATGTATTCAGACAACTTCTATCGCTATCTTTCCTTTCCTTTAGTTGTCTCCTTACGAACTCCTTTGGCGTTATCTTTGCCCTGTTATCACGATGCGTTTACTTTTTCGAGCAGATCCTTAGCAGTCCCATCAAAATTACTAAAGTCGGTATCGAGTTAGCTTTCCCGGTAAGCCTTACGATATCACTGCTTACGAGATCATCACTCCTTCCGCTACCCGAAAAGTATTCTGCACATTCCTAATTGTAAACCATCAGTAACAAAAACACGTTACGAGGGATAGTAATTACCCGTAGGAGCCTTTCCACTGCCATCATAGGGCGTTACCATGGAACCCGCGTGAATCGCTTTCACTATCAGCTCTATACTTCACCAGGGGTTACACATCTGGTTACTAGCTGGGATTTTACGATTCTCCCCGTTTCCCTCCTTTCGCGATCGGCCCGAAAAGTGCCTCATCTTAGTGAGCTGTCGGATCGGGACGGCTATCACAAGGCTGGGGGATTTTCACTTTTGGGCGTTGTCCTCACATCTAGAACCGTGTCCTTACTTAATGGCCTGAGTTTTCCCATACGTTGGCCTGTCGCTCGCTTGTCTCTGAGCACCAGGTCACCGGCTTTCAACAACCGCTCTTTGACACGCCTGTTATGATAACGGGCCATCTTTTGTTTGTAGTGCTGCGTTTTCAGAAGGATTTCTTCTCGGGCTTCTGGTAACGCATCCAGGTTAGCTCGTAACCTTTCCTCATTCAGTTCCTCTCAAAAGTGAGCCACCCGTAGGCTCATGGTTCCAATTCCCACCGGTGTAACAGCTTCGGTTCCGAAAGCCAACGCGAAGGGTGTTTCTCCGGTGCTAGTTTTAACAGTCATGCGGTACGCCCACATCACGTATGGCAGCTCATCAGCCCACTTCTTTTTAGAACCTTCTAAGTTTTTCTTGATACCGCTGAGGATACTCCGATTGGTTACTTCCGCCTGCCCATTAGTTTGCGGATGAGCCACGGAGGAAAATTGTTGCTCGATCTCGAATTTTGAGCACTGGTCTTTGAAGAATTGGCTGGTGAACTGCGTTCCGTTATCGCTGACAAGGACGCGAGGTACGCCAAACCTCATGATAACTTGATATTTGAAGAAACGCCAAGTTTTTTCTGCCGTGATTGCGACGACCGCTTCAGCTTCCGCCCACTTAGTGAAATAGTCTACCGCCACTATCACAAACTTTAGTTGGGACCTTGCCTTTGGGAATGGGCCTAGGATATCGATCCCCCATTTAGCAAAAGGACAAGGGGCGATAATTTCAGATATTTCAGCAGCAGGTCGCCGAGGAATTTTGGCAAACTCCTGGCACTTAGGGCAAGTTTGCACATAGTTGTGGCAATCTCTCCGGATGGTGGGCCAGTAGAATCCAGATCTGAAGACTTGTACCGCCAGGGTGCCACCTGATACGTGCATACCACATACCCCTTCATGGATTTCGCGCAAGGTGTGAAGACCCTCTTGCTCAGATATACATTTGGCGGCTGGGTGAGAAAAACATCTCCGAATCAAATCCCCGTCATAGTACGTACAGCTAGCTGCCTGTTTCAGCACCTTCTTCTTTTCAACGGTGTCCTCCGGCAGTTCCTCATGTTTCAAGTATTTGATTACGAGAATTCGCCAGTCGCTCTCATGCTCTTCCACACATAAAGATGCTTGCTCTTCCATGAAGGATGGTACCGATAGCTCACGATAATATACGCCTTTGGGTATGGACGCTTCCGGATTCGCGGCCAATTTGGCTAGATTGTCAGCTTCAGCATTTTCCTCCTTGGGAACGTGCTCGAAGCTGACTTGCATGCCCTCTTTCTTTATCTCCAATAATTCTCGCTTTACTTTGGCAAGATATTGAATCATGATGGGTTCCAGGGCCTGAGAGTGCCCCAAGACCTGGTCAATTATCAACTTGGAATCACCACAGATCTTTAGACGCAGGTCTCCTGTTCTTCCAGTATCGTGCCTCCCTTTAGAAGAAAGTCCTTTCCCTATTCTGAGCCCGGCTAGCAACGCCTCATACTCTGCCGCGTTATTAGATAACGGCTGTAGGATTCGAATGGCGTATTGTATTTGCATGTCGTGCGACCCATTTATGAAGATTCCAGCTCCCGCCAGCTCTTGGTTTTTGGCCCCATCCACATGGATGATCCAAAGGTCCGTATAATTTTCCGGAAACGGGAGATCCATATCGCCCCATTCCGCTTCAGGTATGCCGGCCAAAGGATCCTCTGTAAAGGTACATTCCGCTATGAAATCAGCCAGGATCTGAGCCTTTACGGACGGTCGAGACTGATACCTCAATCCATACTGTTCTAGTTCAAGCGCCCAGATCAACATTCTTCCTGAAGATTCAGGCTTTCGAAATATTCTTTTCAGAGGTTGGTCCGTAAGCACGATAACGGAATAGGACTGGAAATATCGGTCCATTTTGCGGGTAGCTTAAATAAGAGCGAACGCTATTTTTTCAATTCGAGCGTATCGCAACTCCGCATCCTTCAGAACGTGGCTCACGAAATAGACCGGGTGATGAGAGTGGTTATCGTCGCGAACGAGGACGGCACTGACCACTTCGTCCGCAGCGCCAAGATACAAATATAAGGTATCACCCGCCTCGGGTCTCGTCAACAGTAGGTCAGACGATAGGTAATCTTTCAGGCCGACAAATGCCTCCTCACATTCCGGGGTCCACCTGAATGAGGCTTTCTTGCGTATGACTTTGAAAAAAGGAAGACACTTCTCTCCTTGCTTGGAAATGAATCGCCCGAGGGCGATAACTCGCCCCGTTAGTCTTTGCACCTCTTTAATGGTTCTTGGCGATAATATCATGTCTTGTATGGCCTTAACCTTTGAAGGGTTAGGCTGGATACCTTTTTGGCTGACCACGTAGCCCAAGAATTTTCCTGTCTGAAATGCGAACATGCATTTTTGGGGGTTTAACTTCATGCGATACTTTTTCATTACGTCAAAGACTTCCTTTAAGTCCCGCAGGTGATCTTGAAAGTTCGCGCTCTTTACCAATATATCGTCAACGTATGCTTCCACATTCCTCCCTATTTGTTCTTCGAATATCTTGTTTGCCATACATTGGAACATCGCCCCAGCGTTCTTCAGGCCAAACGACATCGCCGTATAACAGTACGTGGCCTTTGGAGTGAGGAACGCAGTGTTTTCTTCATCTTCCAAGGCCATGGGGATCTGATGGTATCCAGAGTTGGCGTCCAGTGAACTTAAATAAGCGTATCCGGCGGTCTGATCAACTAACTGATCTATACGAGGGAGCGGGTAGCAATCCTTAGGGCAGGCATCATTCAAATCGGTGAAGTCGATGCACATGCGCCAATCCCCATTGGGCTTAGGAACAAGGACAGGGTTTGCTAACCAGGTGGAATATTGAACTTCGCGGATGAACCCTGCGTCAAGAAGCTTTGTTACCTCTTTGTCCATAGCCGACGCCTTTTCACTAGAGAACACGCGCCGCTTTTCTTGAACCGGCCGGGCATCTGGGTCCACATTGAGCCGATGCTCAGCTATTTCGCGCGATATACCTGGCATGTCTGCGGGTTTCCACGCGAAATCTCCTTGACATTTGTTCAGTAGCCTGGCCAGTTGAAGGTTTTCCGCTGGGCTGAGTTTTTCGCTGATTAGGAAGCTTGCTTCCTTTATGCCGATTACTGGAATGAGTACCATTTTATCCAGAGGTTGAGCGCGCTTCTCATCACCCTGCTCGTAGGGGTCCGCTGCTATACACACATACCTATCGCAGCTCCTTTGAGTCATGAGCGAGTAGCATTCCGCTGCCAACTTTTGGTCGCCCTTTATGGATACTACCCCATCCCAGGAGGGGTATTTCATTTTTAGATGCTTCTGAGATATCACCGCTCCGAAGCGGTTGAGAAAAGGTTGCCCGAGTACGACATTGTAGGGCAAATTCAAATCCACGACAAGGAACAACAAGTTCTCTGATCGTTTATAGGTGTCTTCTCAGAAATATATGGGCAAAGTGATTACCCCCGTGACAGGGATTGGAACCCCATCAACACCGACTATAGGCCGTTTGCTAGGCGTTAGCTCGTTGTCAGGGCATTTCATGAGATTGTACGCTTCCAGCGAAAAGAGGTTCACCGCGCTCCCGTTATCAATAAGAGTTCTTTTGATTCCATGACTGGCGATGACGGGCGTAACCACCAGTGCATCATTGTGCGGATAGACAACGCCTTTCTCGTCTTCTTCGGAAAAGGATAATATCATTCGATCCAAAATGCCTATCGCGCCTCCTTTTTTTATCGTGCCATCCCGTGTGCGTTTTTCTCCTTTCGCGGCTGTCGGTTGTTCCGATTCGTCCATATAAGGGGTTCCTCCCGCGATGATGTTAATCATAGGGATGTACTCGTTGTCTACCGTAAGAGTTTCTCTATCTTTTCCTCCGGAGGCATTATCCTTCTGCGGAACGCGAGGAGGAACTGGTCGTTCATCTGCCGTCCTTTTCATGGGATTATTTCTGGCGTCTTCTCTTACTTGGGTGGCGAATTCTCCTAAATATCCTTCTTCCACCAGACGTTCTATCACCAATTTTAATTCTCTGCACGCTTATGTGGAATGTCCCCTGGCTTTGTGGAATTTACAATAAGCATTTTTCCTTCTCCCTAGAAGGACTCCTGGTTTTGTAGGCGCAGGGTAGCGGATGGGAAGATTTTGCTGCTCTGCTATCGCTAAAATCTCTGCCCTTGGTACATTAAAGGAAGGAAAATCTAGGTCGTATGTCCGATTTTTATAAGAATCCCCTTGACGTCGAGTGGGGGAACCACCGGTCTTTCCCTTAGAAGGATGACGCTTTTGTCTATTGGAGGCTTTGGGGATATGATCCTTCTGCCAGGCGTAATCGTCGATAAAATGATAGTCAGGAAGGGGCTTTGCAGGGAGTAGCGATAATTTGAGATGTCCCATGCGGCGCGTTATACGTCCTATCTCTGTTTTCTTCTTCTTCCATTTTCGCATAATTATGAGCTTTAAGTCTCAACGCGTCTAAAGTCACTGGAGGGTCCACCATGAGCGCGTCTTTCAGTTTTCCGTAGCGGCAGTTCCTTTTCAGGGCTTCTATAGCAAAATCAATAGTGACGCCCGACTTTAATGACATTTCCAAATCGAAGCGGCTGAGAAATTCCTTTAAGGTTTCTTGAGGCATTCGTTGTATGTCAAATAACGCGGCGGTTGATTTCCTGATTGGAATCGCCGTACTAAATCTGCTCCGGAATTTAGATTCTAACTGTGAGAAATTATTAATGGATCCACCAGGGAGACCTTCAAACCAGAGACGCGCAACACCCGACAGTGTCATAACAAATATTTGGCACAACGCCGCATCACTGTGGGTCTGAAACTGAACAAAATCCTTCACTTTATTGATATGCGAAATGGGATCCTTGGTGCCATCATAAGTATCAGTGGGAAGCTTCACGCGTCGACTGACCCTGTGACGCCTTATACGGCGGCTAAACGGGTGGCCTGATGTATCATCAAGAATTTCATGCGCATGACGCGGGGGAGATATTTCAGCCTGACGCCCCCTATTTCGCGGTTCTGGCCTAAGATGTCGCCTAGGAGATCGACTGTGAGTCCTGGGTGATCGACTTCGATACGTTCGACTACTAGATCTTTCACTGTACTCGGGAGACAAACTCTTGTTGGCTCCTTCCCTCCGTCCGTCCCACCGGTTCCTAACCCCCTCAAGTTGCCTATCTCCCTACGGGAGGAGACCTTACGGCATCTGTGGTACGTAAGCCTCTACTCTTCCTTGAGTGAACTGCACAACACTAATCGGAGGATCTCCCGCGGACAAAAGCATCTGGAGGTTTTCTGGAAACAACGGTGATAAAGGTCGATCAGCGACAATAGATGGTGTGAACATGACGCGGGGAGGGAGACTAGATCCAGAAGCACCAGGCGTGATTCTTGCGGCCATTTCAGTCAAATATTCCAACCGAGAATGAAGGGCCGCTATTTCCATTGCAAAAGGATGTTCATGATTAAGTATAGATCCCCCCGAAAGAGGAGTAGAGAAATCGGATCCCGCTGTCTGAGATGACAAAATGACCGTTTGTGAGGACACAAGTCCCCCTGCAATTCCGACCGAACGGTCCAGAGATCCCGAAATAATTGGTGGCAACGTCATAGAGAGATCAGCAGTAGCAAAAGGGAATAACTGTCTGCGGATTGAGAAAGGGATATTAGAGGATGATGATCGGATCGGCTCCGATCCTGTGATCATGACCGTTCCAATCTTCTGACTAAACGGAGCTTGGCTATTAAGGACGCTCACTTAATATACCAAAGCTCTCAATGAAAGCACCATTTGATAAGATTCGAGGTTGTGTCTGATCGGAACGGCGACGATCGGCGTCGGATGTACCTGCAAAGCGCTGGAGGGGGGCTCCGGCGTAGACACTCCGATGCCTAAGTCAGTTCGGGGGTACAAAGTAACAAGAGGTTCTGCTGGGTGATCTTGATCTTACCTTCTGTTTAAAAAAGTGAGGATATTTATAGGCCTCGATGGCGATACCTGGCGATAACAGTCCAGGCGATGTCTGGTGATGACGTCACGAGCGATGCCAGTAGGTGACGTCATGAGCGATATCTAATGGGGCTGCCGAGAGCGATAACCTCGTGGTTCCCTAGGATGGGATGGTGTCGTGCGCATAGAGACGCGTGAGTCCCCCCTCCGCTGATGTCGACCATCCTAGGAATCCTTCGCTGATCCCTGGGCGATATGAAGATATACTACAGGACTTATAGGAATCCGTCCCGGCAGGAGCCGCAAGTGTAGTAGCACCGTGAGGGTTGTCTTGATTGTTATCACGTGTGAAGACAGACTACTTCTGTGGTGGTGCAGGAGGTTCATACTCTAAAGGAGCTGTCTCTTAACCTTTCAAATATAGAGACTCGAGCGGCTTCCCTTTGGATGCAACTAAACACGGCAGGAGCTGTCTCTTTAGAGCTCTCTTCATCTACTTCATATATTTGTATCGTAGTTGGGTTAGCAGAAGCCTTCATGACTCTAATCCTAGCTGGAGGATCTTATAGAAAACTGAGCGCAAATCTTTGCATTTCTTTAGATGGTTTTCCACTAGAAAAGACTGCATCCAAGTCACAAAGTTTGTGAGATTCTCATTTACCATACCTAAAATTCTCTAGGAGCTTTTTTAATTTTGGGTCATATCATCCTTTGCTATGAATTTTTGACCCTTCTCTCTTCACATCCTTAGATTTCATCTTCTAAGGAGCTTCTAGGACTAATGTAGTCATCATAGGAATGAGGAAAGTCATACTTCCCTTTTAAGACTTTACTTCTTCAATGGTGATAGATTTGGAAAGTGTGGCTTTCACGAATAAGGGGGTTGCATTCGTAGAAGAAGACGAGCCTTTTCATTTCTCCCAAATTTCGGTGCAAAGATGGGAAAAGCTTCCGAAGAAATCTTTTCCCTTAAGAAGAATTTTGCATCTCCAAAATGTGATTCTTCCTCTTTAACTGGCTTTGTTTCTCCCTTGATTCATTTGACTTCTCCATCATGAACGTACTTGAGAAATTGGTGTTAGGTTTTGATCACAATTGCAGCGGAACACTGAAAATAGAAACCTAATCTAGAAACCATGCAAATGAATAGATCATATGATAAACAAAGAATCGAACAATGTCCCTTACATCAGGAAGACAAAATTGGTTAAACAAACAAAACTAAAACCCTGATTCTGATAATGAGATTTGGTTACTCGAGCTTGAATAGAATCAACAAATGCTGCATTGCTGAGATGAACACCCTCTATTGGAATCCACACCAATGAGCCGAAATCTGAAAGATTATAGTTTGCTAACACTAAGAGAAAAATAGAGTATGTGTAACTCTTTCGCTTTTCTCTATTATGTGCGTTTCTAATGTTATGTGTTCTTTGCGTTTTTATCATATATATATATACTATAGGGTTTCACTTGTAATTAGTTATTTAAATATATAGCTTAACATATATTATATAATTGAAAATCCCTATATAGTATATATTAGATATTATCAAATAATATCTCAATAAAACCGCATCTAGTATTTATTTAACTCCTTAAATAATTACTATCTATTATTTTGATCCAATGGGTTAGTTTTTTTGGGATAAGACTAACAATTGGTGCCAACTTGAAGGGATGACGCCATTTTCATGTAACCATATTCTTCCAAGGAGCAGCTGATAAGATGTTCTTAAATCAATTACATGAAAGAGGACAGAGGACACCAATTCTTCAATCTCTAGTTTAACTCAGATTGCACCAATGACAGACTGACCCATTTGATTGAAACCCTAGATCATCAATTTGCTCTTGGAGAGCTCAGACATGACGACTCCAAGTTTCTTCAACGTGTTGATAGGCATGATACTGACAGCTGATCCTTGATCCACAAGTATGCTTCTAACATTTTCCTCTCGAATGTAACCCACAACATTTAAGAACTTAGGTTTTTCCTTTCCTGAACCTTGGTTTCTCACAAGCCTTACAAGGTGTTTGTTTTGATCTTCCTGTCATGAACGGAGATCTTCTAACCCTTTTCTTACGAGACTTGACAATGGTCCAACCTTCTCCTCTTTAATCATTGGTTGTTCATTTGGAAGAACCCATCTTTTTTGTTGGACGTCAATATCTCCATTAGAGACATGATGCAGGTCTAAAGATGGAATTTTCTTTGGAAGAACCTTCTTGTGCTTCTTCCTTCTACCAATAAAGATTGACCACCCATCATTAATTTTATCTTCAGACTCAGAGCTCGTTTGCCAAACATCCAGATCATCAGTCATTAGCTTATACAAGTTAGGTCCATAGAGGTTTCCCAGCTTTGGCATCCTAGGGTAAGCATAAGTGACTCTGACTTCTCCATCTATGATGAACTCTAGTGGAACTGCCCCTTTTGATAAGTCAGTTGTCAGTACCATTGGTTGAGAAAAATCTAGCTTTTGACTAAGAGCTTGAGACAATGGAATAGGGTCAAATGAACTGAAAGCAATCATGGTTGGTTTAACATTATTTTTGGTGACAGATGTGATGTAATTGACGTTCACAAGGTCTCCATTATCAAGTTTTATTTTTCCTTCTGTCTCAACGAACAATGAGGTTCTTAAGAATAAAATATGGCTGATGATCAGATGATATTTGCAATATTTAAGATTGTTAGTCTAGTTCACCTCCTCTAGACGCTTTGATGGTGGTAGCTCAATCAATTTTTATTCGAGAAGTTGATCTAGAATATCAGAGACCTTTGATTTAGAGAAAGCATATTTCTTCTCTTCATGTTCTTTTAGAGTTCTTCTTTGAGCTTTAAAAGGCTTATATTCTGTCTTAACAGACTTTTCCTCTTCTTTCATTTTGAGTATCCTTGTAGGATATTTTCACGGGTGTAGTGGTAACCACCATGCTTTGTCTTCCTTTGCTAGTCTTTTCATATTTCTTCACTTCTTTCTTGATTCTTTCTTTTCACGAGGGTCATTTGTCAAATAACTTTCATGCCTTTGGATCTAGATCTCCAAGTCATGAGCTATAATTGCAAGTTCCTCGAATGTGCATGGCATGTTTGCCAGCAAATTGTAGAGAAGTCTCCAATGCATTCCTTGGAGACACATGTCGATCAAAGATGATTCACTGATTCTTTTCTAACAATGAAGCACCAAGTTTCTCCATCTTTTGATGAATTTGATAGGCTCATCTTTCCTTTGTTTCGTTCTAACCAGCTCTAGTAGACCAACAATTCTTCTGGTGCTATAAAAATGAGTTAAGAAATCTCTTTCCAGTTGGTCCCAACTATCAATAGACCCAGGCTTGATATCAATGTACCATTCAAAAGGTCCTTTTAGTGACCGAACAAATTGCTTCACTATCAATTCTCCATAGGTTCTTGCATTGTTGCATGTTTCATTGAAGTGAGCAATGTATTGCTTCGAGTTCCCTTTCCCTTCAAATTGCTGGAACTTTGGGGGGTTGATATCCAACATGCAATAACAGCTCATCTATGCGTCTTGAGTATGGTTTTGCATAACCAATAGAGGATTATGAAGTCCCTCCATACTGAACACGGATTATGTCAGCAATCATCATTTAGATTGTTCACCACAATAATGTTTTTCTAGTTCTCTAACGCTCTTGCTCAACATGATCATCACCGGTAGATCTTTCGTCAAAGTTCAGATGGGATGATGAATTTAGTGGAGGTTGACTTGCCAACTTAGCTGTAAAAGAAGCTATTTGGGCATCCTTTTTTGTCATAGCCTTTGTCACATTCTCGATCGCTGCAGACATCTCTTGGAAACTCGTCTTAGTATTTTAAGTAGTTTCGATGCCCATTGTCGCGACAAAGGATTCAAAAGATTTCAAGCTATAGTCTGCCCATCTCCTTGATGGAGTATTTTCAGAAGCAACTTTAGCATCAAATTCCTGACTCGGGTGGTAATCATAATAGGAGCCCTCAGATCTTGTCTGAATCTCCTTGGTGGCCTTCTTTCGGTGACACCAATTGGGACCTTCTAGCTCTAGTACGAGCACGTGTTGCCGGAAGACCTTCTTGAGAGCCTTGAAGTACCTCGGGAAAGGAATTGTTGGTCTGACTTGAAGTCATTGTTGGATCTTTATTTGAGAAGGAGTGTGATTCAAGAGATGAGAGAAGAGTAATCTTCTAGAGTAGGAGAAAATTACACATGACAAATTGCAATGAAGAATGAATTTAAACTAAAGGGGTTATTCTTTTATTGTTTCCTCTGATTATTGAATCGATCTTCATTCCTGATTTGCACTTGGACTTGAGTTTATAGTCTGGGTTTGATTTGGAAAAAAATCGGCCTCGACTCAGCTTTTGATTTCTCCTTGATTTGCTTTGAGATTGAGAGAAAAACTAGCTTTAATGGCTTATAGTTTTTCTCCTTCTTTCTTATGGATGATGCATCTGGGCTTGATCTTCAGTTCTTCAGCCTGGCAACAATCTCTCCAAATTTTCTTCCTTTTTGTCCCTTTTTTTACCTTATGATGAGACCTCTATTTATAGGCTCATAAAAATGATCTTGAATTTTGAATGATGACATGTGTCTTCATCCTATTGGTAGATTAAATATCTAACAAAAAATATTTGATTTAATTTAGATTTGATCTTCATTTTAATTCAAAATTGATTTGGATTTGAATTTGATTTATAAATTTGAATATTAATTAATTTGATATTTAGTCAAATTAATAAATAAATATGAAATGGATTTTGACTCATTCAAACTTGAGATTATTGATAGACCTTGACTTGAAATCTGACTATTGACCATTGGGCTTTGTGGGCCTTAGTCAAATAAGTTTCATGGGTCTTGGATAAGTGGGCTTTGTGAATTGGGCCAAATATTTTCGCACTTGAGCTACACATTATTCTTATGACCGCACAGTCCTTTGTATGCTAATCTACCAACATTTTCATATGCCGATATACCACGATTCTATATGTCAATCTATCACCTCTTTGTATGCCGGTCTACCATGGTTCTATATGTCTATCTTTCACTTCTTTGTATGTCGATCTACCACTTCTTTGTATGCCAGTTTACCACCATCTCTGTTTGTCAATCTACCACCTCTCTATATGCCGATCAACCACCTCTATGTATGCCGATCTACCTTGCCGATCAACCAATGTTGCATGCTAGTCTCCCGTACCTTGGTCTCCTTTTCTATATCAACGTATGTGCAAACCCCATTTCAAGGAAACCACTAGCCCACTCTTTTTAACCGCATATTGTAACCACTACTGTATTCTATAAATAGGAACATGTATAGAACATCAAGGAGAGGACATGCATCATATTGTGATCTACTTATACTTTGATATCTAAATTCCTTCTTGGTCTTAACATCAACATTTGCTGCCGTCTATGGGGATTTGAATTAATAATTTGTATTTTGTTTCCTAGAATATAAAAATATTTTAAAGGAGTAATGTTAGGTTTTGGAAAATCTGTTTCCTTGCTTTATTTATCGTTAATACATGAGTATATATACAAGCTAACGTTGGGTCCAAGAGGCCCAATATACAATATACAGGCATAATACTATACTAGTCCTAACACCCCCCCCCCCTCAAGTTGGAGCATGGAGATCATGAATGTCCAACTTGCGGAGAAGATACAAAAATTGATTCATGCCTAACGCCTTGGTAAAGATGTCGGCAAGCTGCTCATTCGTGGACACGTAATGAGGCGCCACAACCTCATCTGCGACCTCGTCACGAATGAAATGGCAATCAATCTCAATGTGCTTCGTACGCTCATGAAGAACAGGATTGTGGGCAATGTGAAGAGCTGACTTACTATCGTAGAAGATGTTCATTGCCCGCGGATGATCAACACTGAGACACTGAAGAAGAGCCTTTAACCATTTGAGATCACACGTGATGGATGCCAACGACCGATACTCAGCTTCAGGCGAGGACCGGGAGACCGTGTGTTGCTTCTTTGTCTTCTAAGAGACGGGAGAGCTACCGAGGAAAATGATCCATCCGGTGAGTGAACGACGAGAGAGAGGGCAACTCGCCCAATCAGAGTCATACCAGCCTGTCAAGGAGAGGTCGCAAGAGGAGGAGAGCAAGATACCTTGGCCCGGACACCCTTTTAAATACCGCACAACTCGTAATGCAGCATCCCAATGCTCTTGAGGCGGATCATTCATGAACTGAGCAAGGATGTGAACAGAGTATGTCAAATCCGACCGAGTAAAGGAGAGGTATATGAGGTGACCAACGAGACGGCGGAATCATTCCGGGTCGTCAAGAACAGCGCTGGCAGCAAGGGCCAAAGAGTGATTTTGGTCCATCGGAAAGTTGGCTGGTTTGGCGCCTGGGAGGCCTGCTTCCATGACAATGTCGAGTGTGTATTTCCTTTGACAGAGAAAGATCCCATCCAGACCGTGAGCAACCTCAATGCCCAAGAAATATTGCAAGCGCCCCAAATCCTTCATGTGAAAACAGCAGGTGCTCAAATATGTTTTAAAAGCAAAAATAGTGAAAGAGTCATTACCGGAAATAATCAGGTCGTCAACATACACAAGAACATTGAGGAGGACCACATCTTGCGTTAAAGTGAAAAGAGAGTAATCTGAATAAGACTGGAGAAATCCATATTTCTTCAAAGAAGCCACTAACTTAGCAAACCAATATCTCGGCGCCTGACGCAGGCCATACAGAGACTTGGTCAGACGACAGATTGTGTCAGGGTTGTCAGAACCGAAGCCAGGTGGCATTTTCATATACACTTCCTCATCCAGATTGCTATGGAGGAAAGCGTTGTGAACATCCATTTGGTGTAACTCCCAGCTCTTAGCGGTCGCGACAGCCAGGAAGGTTCTAATCGTGACCATCTTAGCAACCAAAGCAAATGTTTCATTGTAATCAATGCCTTCCACCTGATGATTACCGAAGATAACTAGGCGGGCCTTAAGGCGCTCAACTGTACCATCGGCATGATATTTGATTTTATACACCCACTTGTAGCCGAGTGCTTTCTTCCCAGGCGGTAACTCCTCTACAACCCATGTCTCATTTGCCTCCAAAGTGTCGATTTCTTTCTGCATGGCTTTGCGCCAACCGACATCTTGCATGGCCTCACGAAAAGACCGAGGCTCAACACCAGCAAGGATAGCTGCGAGAAAGGTACGATGGTGCAAAGACAGTTTATCACAATTCACAAATGGTGCTATAGGATAAGGAGTACCTGAGGAGCGGGATGGTTGCGAGGAAGGCGGGGATGGACTCATATTCCGTACAGTGTGCGTAACATAATCAGACAACCAACCTAAAGAATGTTTCTCCCATAAACTGCGGCCCAGCAAAGGCGCATCAGAGGACTCCGGTGGTGGCATCCCCTCATCGACAAGAGGAGGGTACACGACGTCCTCCACAATCGGATCCAGATTGTCCGATGAGTCTTCATGGATCGCTACAACATCCATGACAGAAGGCAAAGTAGTAGGTGAGGCCGTCGAATGCTCGTTGACAAAAGGGAATTCATTCTCGTGAAACACAACATCCCTTGAGACAAGAAAATCACCATTGTCTAGATCATAAAACTTTTTCCCTTTCTTGCCATTAGGATACCCGACAAAGATGCAGCGACGACTGCGAGGAGTGAATTTACCTTGTCGGGAACGTTGATCATGAACAAAACTCAAGTAGCCAAACACCCGTAAGGCATCTAGATCAGGTGGATTCTCATATAGCAGTTCAAATAGAGACTTGTTGTCAAGGAGAGCAGAAGTTCTATTGATTAAGTGTACTACAACAAGAACACATTCCCCCCCAAAAGAGAATGGGTAAATTTGCCTGAAACATCAAGGCACGACCTACATTTAGAATGTGCTGACGTTTTCTCTCAACGCGACCATTCTGTTATGGAGTACCAACACAAGAGCTCTAAAAGAGGATCCCCTGCTCATCAAAGTAGTCAATCATGTATTTGAATTCAGTATCGTTGTCACTACGCACAGTTTTTATGGTGGTGGCAAACTGCCGTTCAATCATTGCAAAGAAAGAGCGAAAGGCTCTAGAGACTTCCGTCTTATTTCTTAATAAATAAATCCAAACAGCTCTTAAAAAATCATCAATGATAGTCAAAAAATAAATAGCATCACAGGAAGAAGGAACTGAATGTAGTCCCCACAAATCACAGTGTATCAATTCCAATTTTCTACTAGCTCTATGTCACTAACAGGAAAATAGCTACGCTTTTGCTTAGCTTTAGGACAAACTACGCAAGTGTTGCTGGATTGCAGAGAACAACAACTACTAGACCGTAAAACAGGCACTAAGTTGACAATCTTCTCAGACGGATGACCAAGACCACGATGCCACAACTCAAACTCTGTCAACTCCGGTACCGTTACTGCATGCACTGTAGGAACGCCGCGGAAATAATAGAGTCCATCCCTTCGCTCACCCGCCCCAATCAGGCTCCTCGAAAGATGGTCCGGTATAGCACACAAAGAAGTAGTGAATGTGATAAAGCAGTTAGAATCATCAATCAGCTGTGTTACCAAAATTAAACTACAGTTGAGTTGTGGAACAAATAAAACATTGATAAGAGTTATGCCACTCAGAAGAAGAACGAAACCCTTCAATGTGGCCACAACACATTGACCATTCGGTAACCCAACCAAGCGAGCACCCATCTGTATGACATCGAAAAGACAATCCAAATTTCCTGTCACATCATGAGAAGCGCCAGAGTCAATAATCTAAGATAAAATAAATAGCTCACTCGTCATACGATCCCCATCCTGACTCTTATGTTTCAGGAAGTGCAGCAGTGACTTCACTTAGGCTTGGCTAAGATCGACAAATGGGGAATCACCCAAGTCCGTGACTGCATTAGCACGGGCTGACCCTGTAGGAAAGGGACCAGGAGAGGCAGCGTCTGCAGTGATGGGTGTAACGGGAGTCCCACGGCCAGACCAGCGGTGCCCTCGGTTACGTTCAGCCCACCAATCAGGGTAACTGTGTAACTTAAAATAGGAGGTAGTATCATGTCCATTCTGCTTGTAGTGAGAATAGACAAGCTTGGACCGGTCTACACGTTCTGATGACAGCCCAGAATGATTTTCCCTCAATGCAAATGGATGACATCGTCTAGCTTGATTAGAGATGAATCTCCTTATGTAAGCTTTTCAATTCATGGATGTTTGTAGGCTCGGACATTGAGTATAACATCAATCTTTGTTTGATCAACTTCAATACCACGATGTCTAACAATGAAGCCAAGGAACTTCCCAGAGGTAACTCCAAAGGCACACTTCAGTGGGTTCATCTTGAGCTGATATTGCCGAAGCCTTTCAAAGACGACCCTTAAATCCTCTAAATGATCATTCCTTGATTTAGTTTTAACCACTAAATCGTCAACATAACACATTTATATGCATCATGTCGTCAAAAATCTTTTCATTTGCTTGTTGGTAGGTGGCTCCAGCGTTCTTCAAACCAAAAGACATTATTGTATAACAAAATATGCCTTTAAGTGTTTTAAATGTTGTGAGTTCTTTATCATTTGGATTCATGTAGATTCGATTGTATTTAGATGAGACATCTATTAAAGACAAAGCTTCGTGACCCGTTGTTGCATCAACCATCAACTCATTGATTGGGAGAGGAAATTCGTACTTAGGAATAACTTCATTCAGATCACGAAAATCTACACAAACTCAGATTTGACCATTCTTCTTCTTTACTGGCAAAATATTGTTATCCAAGTAGGGTACTTGACTTCTTGAAAAAATCCATCCTCAATGGGTTTATTCACTTAAGCTTTAATTGATGGATCTAAGTGTAGGAACAATTTCTTCAAAGGCTATTTATTAGGTCTAACACCATGCCACACTACAAGATAATGCACAACAACTTTAGGATCTAGTCTAGGCATATCTCTATAAGACAATGCAAACACATCATTGAATTCTTTCAAGAGTTCCATATACTTTGCTTCTTCTTCTGGTTTCAATAATGTTCTTCCTCTTTTGTTGATGCTTCTTGGATTTTCCTTTTTGGTTTGGGACATTAGGTCCTAGCTGTGTGAAGACAGATACTTCTCTGGTGGTGCAAGAGGTTCATGCTCTAAAGGAGCTGTCTCTTAACCTTTCAAATATAGAGACTCGAGCGGCTTCCCCTTGGATGCAACTAAACACAAAAAGCTTCTCCTCTTTAGAGCTCTCTTCATCTACTTTATATATTTGTATCGTAGTTGGGTTAGCAGAAGCCTTCATGACGCTGATCCTAGCTGGAGGATCTTGTAGAAAACTGAGCCCAAATCTTTGCATTTCTTTAGATGGTTTTCCACTAGAAGAGACTGCATCCAAGTCACAAAGTTTTCGAGATTCTCATTTACCATACCCAAAATTCTCTAGGAGCTTTTTGAATTTTGGGTTATATCATCCTTTGCTATGATTTTTTGACCCTTCTCTCTTCACATCCTTAGATTTCATCTTCGAAGGAGCTTCTAGGACCAATGTAGTCATCATAGGAATGAGGAAAGTCATACTTCCCTTTTAAGACTTTACTTCTTCAATGGTGATAGATTTGGAAAGTGTGGCTTTCACGAATAAGGGGGTTGCATTCGTAGAAGAAGACAAGCCTTTTCATTTCTCCCAAATTTCGGTGCAAAGATGGGAAAAGCTTCTGAAGAAATCGTTTCCCTTAAGAAGAATTTTGCATCTCCAAAATGTGACTCTTCCTCTTTAATTGACTTTGTTTCTCCCTTGATTCATTTGACTTCTCCATCATGAACGTACTTGAGGAATTGGTGTTAGGTTTTGATCACAATTGTAGCAGAAGATTGAAAATAGAAACCTAATCTAGAAACCATGCAAACGAATAGATCATATGATAAACAAAGAATCAAACAATGTCCCTTACATTGGGAAGACAAAATTGGTTAAACAAACAAAACTAAAACCCTGATTCTGATAATGAGATTTGGTTACTCGAGCTTGAATCGAATCAACAAATGCTACATTGCTGAGACGAACACCCTCTATTGGAATCCACACCAATGAGCCGAAATCTGAAAGATTATAGTTTGCTGACACCAAGAGAAAAATAGAGTATGTGTAACTCTTTCGCTTTTCTCTATTATGTGCGTTTCTAATGTTATGTGTTCTTTGCCTTTTTATCATATATATATACTATAGGGTTTCACTTATAATTAGTTATTTAAATATATAGCTTAACATATATTATATAATTGAAAATCCCTATATAGTATATATTAGATATTATCAAATAATATCTCAATAAAACCGCATCTAGTATTTATTTAACTCCTTAAATAATTACTATATATTATTTTGATCCAATAGGTTAGTTTTTTGGGGATAAGACTAACAATTGGTGCCAACTTGAAGGGATGATGCCATTTTCATGTAACTATATTCTTCCAAGGAGCAGCTGATAAGATGTTCTTAAATAAATTACATGAAAGAGGACAGAAGACACCAATTCTTCAATCTCTAGTTTAACTCAGATTGCACCAATGACAGACTGACCTGTTTGATTGAAACCCTAGATCATCAATTTTCTCTTGGAGAGCTCAGACATGACGACTTCAAGTTCTTCATCGTGTTGATAGGCATGATACTGACAGCTGATCCTTGATCCACAAGTATGCTTCTAAGATTTTCCTCTCAAATGCAACCCACAACATTTAAGAACTTAGTTTTTTCCTTTCCTGAACCTTGGTTTCTCACAAGCCTTACAAGGTGTTTATTTTGATCTTCCTGTCATGAGCTAGAGATCTTCTAACCCTTTTCTTACGAGACTTGACAATAGTCCAACCTTCTCCTCTTTAATCATTGGTTGTTCATTTGGAAGAACCCATCCTTTTTGTTGGACGTCAATATCTCCATTAGAGACATGATGCAGGTCTAAAGATGGAATTTTCTTTGGAAGAACCTTCTTGTGCTTCTTCCTTCTACCAATAAAGATTGACCACCCATCGTTAATTTTATCTGCAGAATCAGAGCTCGTTTGCCAAACATCCAAATCATCAGTCATTAGCTTATACAAGTTAGGTCCATAGAGGTTTCCCAACTTTGGTATCCCAGGGTAAGCATAAGTGACTCTGACTTCTCCATCTATGATGAACTCTAGTGGAACTGCCCCTTTTAGTAAGTCAGTTGTCAGTACCATTGGTTGAGAAAAATCTAGTAGACCAATAATTCTTCTGGTGCTATAAAAATGAGTTAAGAAATTTCTTTCCAGTTGGTCCCAACTATCAATAGACCCAGGCTTGATATCAATGTACCATTGAAAAGCCACTGTTAAGATTTTATCTCTTATGTGATCGAGGGGTTGACTTCCATTGGTCGGAGTTGCTGTAGTTGCCGTCGAATCCACCTGCAAGGCGTCGGAGGGAGGGCTCCGGCGTAGACACTCTGATGCTTAAGTTAGTAAGTGGTTCAAAAATAGCAGCGGTTCTAGTAAGTGAATTCTGGCTTACTTGATGTTTGAATTAAGGGGTATTTATAGGCCACTGGTGGCGATAGCAGGGCATAAGGGCGGTATCCAGGTGAGATGACGCTCCGGATGACGTCACGGGCGATACCTGAGGATGACGTCATCAGCGATACCCGAGGTAGTGTCATGGTGGATGTCTCCGGGGAAGGTATCGAGGGCGATACCTTCGATCATGTCGGGGGCGATAGCTCTATGGGTCCCTGGGATGGGATGATGCCGTGCGTTAAGAGACGCGTGAGACCTCCCCCCCCGCTGAAGTCGACCATCCCAGTAAACGCTTCAAGGTCTGGTAGGGATAGCTTAGACGTCTGATAAGGCTTGTGGGACTCCATCTTCGGCAGGGGTCATAATTACAGAAATGCCCTTAGGATTGCCTTAATGGTTATCATAAGCCCAACTGAAAACGAGCCTGAGTGTTCACCAAGGGTTGTCATTCTCTATCCATGTCTAGAATCATAGGTGAGGGTCCTTTCCTTCATAAGGCGATATGCTCACAGGATCTCCGAGCTTCTTTGTCTCCTTTAACACGACAGAGATTGGTTTGAACGACAGGTAGAGCTTAGATCTGGAGCTTTCCTCCGAGTAAGCAGATTCTGGCCTTCATTCTTGTCTAAAGACCTATCCTCCTGAGGTATTAAGAGATCCGCGAGATACGCCGCTATCCCGTTCATAACCATTCTACTTGGTGGTTGCTTTCGCCCAGCGATATCATCCTACTTGGTCCATCGGTAGAGCTTAGAAAGTTGCAACTTCGTTCGCGTCGTAGGAGAGCTACTGACGGGCTACTTTCGATACCGCCGAGGATTGCAGCCAGGTTGTACCGTAGGCTCGCATACGTTTTGGGTCCATCATCCTTTTGAGTGAACTGCAAACACATAGAGGAGATAGGTATTCACGGAAGAATTAATAAACTTTATACTTATAGGGGTTTTGAGATAACGCGGGCTCTGTCTTTCCTTTCCGCCCATTGAAACAGCAATATTGACGCGGTTTTATGCCATCAGCTGCCTACGATTTGCGCGGCTTTATACCACTAGATACCTGTGATGTCGATGAGGTTTTACGCTGCTAGGGCTACCTGCGACATCGACGCGGCCTTATACTGTGGATACCAACAATCGTATGGCTTTTACGTCATGGCCACCCGTAATATTGTGCCTCTTGGTATTTTTCAGGATTCTATCTCGTACCCTGTCGAATGTCTGCATCGTTGGTAGTATACGAATGTCGTCCTTCGTTTCCGTTTCATGTCCATCGGCCTTTGAGGGTAACGGGACGGCTCGTCTTTTAAGGACCTCCTTTTTCCCAAGGCTCTTTTCTCGGAGCCTATAAATCTGGGAGCTTTCTCCACCCACGCTCTTCTCATCTTTTGTAATTCGCATCATGGATCATTTGACTAAAAATTTTCTCCTTTCCAAGGGCCATACTCTCAAGAACCTCAATGATAGTGACGTCGGGTTCCTGGAGAACATGCTGGTCAAGACTTCCAAGGACATCCTGGAGCTGCAAGGGATGCTGACCCCACTATATTCTAGGCTGGGAGCCACGTCTCTGGAGGATTTCAGTCCTTTAGAGAGCGTGTCGAAGTTGGCCACCTCCATCGCTCGGATTCAGGTGGTGATCGCCATGCTGTAGCAGCGCAAGGACATGTTGGGGTGCTGCTTGAAGGGGATGAGGGTCACTTCTGCTGACCTGACTCTGGTCATGGACTCTCTGCGAGATATTCCTGAAGTGCCCGAGGACGCTGGCTCTAATGCCTGACGGTTGTGGCTCCATTTGTACCTTTTTTCTTTTCTCCTAGTTATGCGGCTGTACCTTTCGGCCATTAGGCCATAATAAATAAACTGTTTTCGTTGTGCCCTTAATCACTGTTCTTCTTCTTTAATGCGTCCTTTGTCTTTTTTCGATTAGAGGTATTCTTAGCCCAACTGAAAACGAGTCAATCACTGGACGGTTTCCCCACTAACTGTTCCACATTAATTCTGCGCCGCCAACTCCTTGTCCATTGATTGGGCTAATTTTCGGTTCTCCTCTATCTGGGTCCTCTATCTGGGGGAGATTTCAACAGGCGTGACTGTAAATCTAGATTCGTACTCCAGGTTGTACGCGTGTCCATTCTCAAAAGTCGTGTTGGGAGATCAAAAGCTTTTCTTCCTCTTTTGGCTATTTAAAGGGATCCTTTCCCTCCTTTCTGTTCATCTTCTTCTTTATTTGTTTTTCCTCTTGGCAGATCGCCTGTGATCTCATGGCTGACTCTTATTTTTTTGGATACAGTGGCACGCGATTCTGCGCCAACTCCTCCGACTTCACCGGACTCGGACAACCCTCCTCCGTCGCCTCCCGTGGAGGCCGTTCGTTCGCCGGCGGGGACGCAAGAGGCAGAGGAAAAATGCCTCAAAGGTGTCTGCACCGCTCTTCAAGTATCATGCCCCTTCTGCCGAAAAGGGGGATGAACCCTTTATTCCTCCTCGTGTCTTGCCAACATTAGCTCTTCCTTCCGCGAGTGCTGAAATGACGATGTCGACCACAGAAGAGGAGCCCGACCGATCATCGATATACATAGGAAAGAGGAAGGAAGAGCCTTTCCCTTCCTTTAGCGGGGAGCCATCACTCTCGGATGATGATGTAGTTTATTGTTATGGTATCACTTGGTCTGACGATGATTAGCTTAAAATGTCTCGTCTCTTTGTAGATGTCGTATGGCTTTCCAAAAATGAATAAGATAATCTTTCTTTTTCTTTTGTTCCCCTATCGCCTTTCTAACTCACTTCTTCGAACGTCAAGGGTTATCGCAGAGGGGATCAGTGGCTGAGTGCAACTGTCTTTGGGTTTCTAACCGTCTTCATGGTGTGGGATTTATGCATTCCTTCGGTCATGCGAGATGAAGCGTATTTTCACTCCATCCCTTGATCTATTCCGTACATTTTTCAAGTTGAGTTGTCGCGCCTGCTTGGTGGATATCACTCCTAGATGGAACGACGACATCGTGCGCTTTTTCTGGCGGAACTTCCAAGGTTTTGAAGAAAATATGGATAATTGGAAGAATGGCTTCTTCACCCTTCGACTGCCGTCCCGCTGGTGGCGTGGATGCTTTAATCAAAAGATTGTTAGTGCCGATTGAAAAAAACCCGAAGTGTTATCCAGCACCGATGTGTCCTATGTTTCTGCTCTATTAGAGATAGAAGGGCCTTTCCGCATTCGGGAATTTGCTCCGTTCAGACCCTTGAAAGAATGTGTCGTTGGTGAGTTTTTCTTTTACCGCGTTATTACTTCACTTGACTTGCTATATTAATATATTTCATTGACAGGCAGCGCGGAGGGTTGTTCTTCTGGTGGAAACAACACTCCTCTGAACGTGGTGCCGCTTCAGACGTTACCTCCTTCTCCGCCGCCCAAAAATTCCAGCCATCCAATTATCCCCCCGAGAAAAAGGAGGATTAAGACTATCGCAACGCGCAACGTTTCCGTCCAATCTTCTCATTTTCTTGAGAATTGGTTGCCACTTCGGAGTAGGGGAGTGCCTTCGAGTCGTCCTGTGACTGAATCGATTGACAGCGATAGCGAGAGTATGGATACTGGTTCCAAATTGCGTCACGCCACCCTTGCCCAACGGATGAAGCTCAGGGCAAGGAAAAAGATCCAGTGGCGGAGTCATCCGAGGACAATAGTGAAGATATGGCTGTCGAAATAGAGTATCTCAAGAAGAAAATTCGGAAAGAAGAAACTGGTCCCCCCACTCCTCCTTTGAAGGGAGTTAACGCAGTTCCCCCCACTAAGGTCGACACTTGTCCTATCGCGAGTACCTCGCAAGTGGCGGAGGTTGTCAAGGCACCTTCCGTTGTTCTTTCCAAAACTGATGAGGTTTCCGCGGCGGTGGACTCTCATTTGCCATCCGGTGGCCCTGATTCTCCGATGTCCTCCTGTATTCCGGACGTGTCCGTGCCGATTTCAAACCCAAACATTTCTCCTAATCCTATCCTAAAGAAACCTCAGCCCCTATTCCTTTCGTCGATCTCGGGCGTAAAGAGTTGCTCTCCTCCCTTTATCGCCAACCTTTCCCCCCAAGGTCCTCAAGGAAATGTTGCGTTTCAGCTGGATCTATCGTCCTTCGGTACTGACGGGCTTCGCGCTTTAGGGATATCAGATCCGCTATCGTGAGATGAGCCGATAGGGGCCATAGTGGGCCAGATGTTCAGTTCTTCGAAGGACAAGGAAGAGTTCCTGCAGCGCCCTCCCGATGTTCAACATGTACGCCTCCTGAACGATATGCTGGCTAGCTTTCGCAAGCTGAACTATTTTCTCGAGGATCAGAGTGGCAAGGTTCGACGCTCTCCCGACTCGACGGAGCAATTAGATGCCGCTTTGAAGAAGGTAACAGAGCTGTCCAAGCTTCAAGATCGTACCCGGGCAGAGTTGAACGAGTGTCGCGCTGATCTCGAACGAGAAAGATCCAAAGGGAAGGCTAAAGTGGATATACTGGAGGCGGAACTAGTGGCGGCCGACAAAAGGAACTCTCTCCTTCGTGAAGAGATATTGTCCCGTGATGCGGATCTGGCCAAAGTGCCCTCGAGGATAGCTTGGTGGAAAGATAAGACTATGGAGGCCTGTATCGCTGGCTTTACAGATCTCTACCGCCAGGGAGCCGTTGGCTTGACCAAGCTGTCTGATTATACTTCCAAGAAGATAAAGGACTTAGGCGAAGGCGAGGGAGATTTTCTTTCTCTCGGGGAGGAGTAGGCGAATGGTGGCGGCGATATCTGTGCCTGCCATCAACTGATTCTCTGGGAAAATTTTCCCATTTCTTGTATTGTAATAACGCCTTTTCGGGGAGAAATGATATTTGCACTTCATTTTTAAATAATCTCTGCTTTGCTTTTCCCCGTTATCGCGGAGGCTACCGGCTTGGTTAACGCCATTCTGCGTTATCCCCTTTAGTACAGTATCGCTCTTGTCTTATTCCAAGAGTTCCTTTCTGCTTTTCAGAGCATTTAATGCTTATGATCTTTTGATTGATGCGGGAGAAAAGTCTTGATAACTCAGGCACACGTGTCCATTTTTTAAGACACCTAGGGCTAGCGTGCTTCAGAATTTTAGCAAGATCGAAGCGCTGCCGCGTTTCTCTAGAATTGTACTCATTGCTTGAGTCTTTTCCTTGTGATCCTCTCACACAACGACTGCGACGTCCATCATTTCGTTGACTACTAGGGTTATAAAACCCAATATTTGTTTCTTTTGCTTATTTTTGCCGTTTTGCTTTCTTCATATTTTCTCTAGCCGTCTTATTTTCTTTTCACCGTTCAGGGTTCTCGAAGAGCTTTTTCTCTAAAGGTACCTCCTCTTTTCTTTCGTCGTCTTCTCCATCTTTACTTTTTTATTTCTGCCATGGCTAAGACTCGCCGCTCTGAGTCGAAATCTGCCGATGAGAAAAAGATGGATATTACTCTTAGTAGTATCACCTCTGAGGTCACTCTCAATGAGCATTTAGCCGCTCACAATGCTGTTATCCCTGAGGGGTATAAGGCCATCGTTGCCCCTGAGACAGTACGCTTGAATAGCGTTTTGACGGGCAAGCGTAGGGTCCTGTACACACAAATGTTCAGTTACGGTTTCCAGCTCCCCATCAACTCTTTCATAAAATAGTTGCTCATTGCCTGCGATTTGAATCCTGTTCAATTAGCCCAGAATGCATATTGCTGCGTTTATGCCTTATTAGAACTTTGTAAATATAAGGGGATCACTTCCCCTTCTCTTTTACTGCTTAAATCAGTTTTTAAGCTGATGAAGTGTCGGGGAGTGATAACGATATCGCCCAGTTTTGACGATGACTCACTCAAGTCCTTCACTTGGAAACTTCTCCACATTGAGTCCTCTGTCGATGCTTGGAAGAAAGAGTTCTTTGTGATAGATCTTCCTGAAGACCCCTGTTCCTGGTGGCGGTCTGGGTTTAACCAAGACGTCAAGGACAACGTCTGGGGTCGACCGAAGACTCTTCCTCAATGCGAACAAGGCTGGTTAGACAAACTTCTTCAACTGGAAATCAGCGTTCATATCCGCCATGTGGCGTGCAGAGTCGATATGAAGGCCTGCGTTAGACGTGAGTGTCGAGTCGCTTTCTTCTTTACTATCATTGATACTAATGCTAACATTGTTTTGTCATCATGCAGCGATGGATCCTAACTACAAGCCTGAAAATGTTAGAAGGTGACTGAAAAGGGCCCAGGACAGAGAAGAAAAAGAGAAGGCCATCTCTACGGAAGCTGCCGATAACTCCACTGTGCTTCCTGCCATTTTCGTGAGCCTTGCTCAAGTTTCTTCTTCCTCAGCCGGTGAGGGGAATACCGACATTCCTTCAGGTATCCCTATCGTGACCGTTGCTGCTGCTCCTGCCCAACCGTCTTCTTCTAAGGTCCTTGCCACAGGAAAAAAGAAAAGAAGAACAAGAAGCGTTGCCGCTCTTACTCCTTCTCCGGACGCGGCAGGTTCTTCGGAAGCACCTCCTCTCAAGACTACCGCTGTGAGTGTGCTTCCTTGTTACGATATGCTGTTTATCAGTGTTTATTGCCATTTTTCTTATTTGTGTTCCGTACTGGGTTCTTAGCAGGAGACCGTTACTGGTTCTACCTCCGCCTCTCCCACAGGCGAAATGGACATGAGTCATGTGCTGGGCGGTTCCAGGAAGAGATCTCGGCCGGAGGGTGAGGGTGGAAGCTTATCTTCTACTGTTGCCGAGATGGGAGTCGGACCAGACGGCACCTTTGTTTCTATGGATGCTCCCCAGACTCACCCTTCTGGGTTTTTGGTGAACATGGGTACGGCTGAGACTTTCGAGGCTTCACCCAATTCCTTCGGTGGGCCTGTTCATGCATATGGCCCTAACTCGGGCTATCAAGAAGGTTTTCACGACTTTACGGGCTATCACCCTCATGGTTCCTATGCCGTTCAAGGAGGTTCTTCTTCTCAAGCCCATCCTCCTATCCCTCTGGCCTTTGTCCCCACAAGCGTTCCTTTATCGCAACGCTGTGGCGAGGGGGCCTTCACCTTTAACTATGTTGCGGACCTAAGTTCCTCGAGTGTGCCTGGTACTGTGACTCACCAAGTGGGTTTATATGATTTTCGCAATACGAGCCTAGCGGCTCTCGGGGGCGATGGTTCTGTTGAGGTTTTGGCTTTCCTGGCAGCCCAAATACTGTCGACCCCTGCTGAGCGAGAAGCTTTCCTCTCACAGACAGATGATGATAAGGTGAGCTCGCTGCGCACTGGAATCTTTTCAAACTTTGTGAAATTTCAGTACTGGACATAGCATGTTCAACGTCAGGATGCTTATCTTGCTGTGTCCCTTTCTAAACTTTCTCAAGAGCGAAATGAGAAGAATAAGCTGCTGGAGGAACGCAATCGATTGTTACTGGCTCAGCAGGAGCTGTCAAGACAAGTGTCTACCCTTGACTCAAAGAATGCCGTGCTGGAAGGAGAGAAATCATCCTTGGCAAGGGAGAAAACGGCATGGGAGGAAGAGAGAGCCGCTCTGATAGAGGAATCAACCGACAAGAGTCTGTGGCACGTTGAGCAGACGACCACTATCTTTGTCGAATGCTTTGAAGAGGTCCATGGAGCAGATGCGTATGAAGGTGACAAGGTCACAAAGGCCTTCAAACAGAAGTCTGTCGATCTAAATGAAGCAGGCTATCGCCGGGCTAAGGCAGAGGGTTGGAGACGGAGGAACCCCGAGGGTTGACACATTCCCGAGCTTTGCCGCCTCTTTTGCAGCTCTTGGGCTTTTTGTTTTTTACCTCCGCGGCATTATTGTTTTGGTCTTTGGAACTTGTGACTTTTCTAAGGCACCTTTATGCATTTGAACAGTTTATATCTTTGCTGCTGTCTTTTCCCTTTCTTTATTTCACTTTTTGAAATTCCCAGGGTGTCGCTATCATCCTGACGACATAATATGTTTAATTTCTCGAGCAGACTCGTAGCTGAGGTGGGTATCGGGTTAGCTTTCCCGACGAGCCTCATAGTTTCGTCACTTTGTGCAGTCGTCAATCTTTCCGCCACTCGAAAGTTATTCCGCACATTCTCAATTGTAAACCATTAGTAGCATAACGGGTTACGAGAGATAGTGATTACCCGTAGGAGCTTTTCCGCTGCCGTCATAGGGCGTTTAATCATGGAAGTCGCGTGAATCGCTTTTTCGGTCAGCTCTACTTCGCTAGGGATTACGCATCTAGTTACTAGCTGGAATTTCGCAATTCTTTGCGCTTTCATTTTTCCACGATCGGCCTGGAAAGTGCCCTCACTTAGTGAGCCGTCGGATCGGGACTAGCTATCACAAGGATAGGACTTTTCACTTTCAGGCGTTGTCCTCGCGTCTAGAATTATGCCTTTACTTGATGAACTGACTATGCTAGTCCGGTTACTAAGATAGGACTTTTCACTTCTAGAACGGAGTTATTATATCCTTGGGGCGTGCCTTGTCTTGATGGGCCGTCTCCACGAGAACGGTCATTACAAGAAAAGGACTTTTCACTCCCAAGGATTCCGGGTAGTACCCTCACTTAGTGAGCCATCTGATCAGGACCGGCATTCACAAGGATAAGACTTTTCACTCCCGGAGGGCGCTAGGGATCTTTCAATCCCCACACTAGTTCAAGGCATCCTGGGTCGTACCCTCACTTAGTGAGCCATCTGATCAGGATCGGCATTCACAAGGATAGGACTTTTCACTCCCAGGTGCCCCCTTTTCTATCTGCACAAAAAGCAACCACAAACACCCAAGGAAGCTCTCTTAGGGAGCGTTAGCTAAGGTTAGGGTTGGCATTAGTCAAAGGTGCAGACAGGTCAAGGTCTAGGATAATATAATTTCAAACGAGCAATATTCCAGGAGTTAGATAGGGGAGTACCATCGAGTGTCTCCAGATGATAGGCTCCTTTTCTGATAACTCGCGTAACGCGGTAGGGCCCGTCCCAGTTTGGACTGAGTTTCCCCATACGTTGACCGGCCGCTCGCTTGTCTCTGAGTACCAGGTCGCCTGCCTTTAGCAATCGTTCTTTGACGTGCCTGTTATGGTAACGGGCCATCTTTCATTTGTAGTGTTGCGTTTTCAAGAGGGTTTCTACTCAGACCTCCGGTAACACGTCAAGGTTAGCTCGTAACCTATCCTCATTCAGCTCCTCTCGAAAGTGGGCCACTCGTAGGCTCATGGTCCCGATTTCTACTGGCGTAACAGCTTCGGTACCGAAGGCCAATGCGAAAGGTGTTTCTCCCGTACTGGTTTTAATGGTCATGCGGTACGCCCACATCACGTATGGCAGCTCGTCAGCCCATTTCTTTTTAGACCCCTCCAGATTTTTCTTAATGCCATTGAGGATGCTCCGATTAGTCACTTCTGCCTGTCCATTGGTTTGGGGGTGAGCCACGGAAGAGAATCGTTGTTCTATCCCGAATTTCGAGCATTGGTTTTTGAAGAATTAGCTGGTGAACTGTGTCCCGTTATCGCTGATTAGGATATGAGGTATGCCAAACCGCATGATAACTTAGTTCTTGAAGAAACGCCAAGTTTTTTCCGCCGTGATGTTGGCGACCGCTTCAGCCTCTGCCCACTTCGTAAAGTAGTCCACTGCCACTATTATAAATTTTAGTTGGGACCTTGCCTTTGGAAACGGGCCCAGGATATCGATCCCCCATTTAGCAAAAGGATAAGGAGTGATGATCTCGGATATTTCAGTGGCAGGACGTCGAGGAATTTTAGAGAACTCCTGACATTTCGGGCAAGTTTGCACATAGTCGTGGCAATCTTTCCGGATGGTGGGCCAGTAGAATCCAGATCTGAAGACTTGTGCAGCCAGGGTGCCGCCCGATACATGGATACCGCATATCCCTTCATGAATTTCGCGTAACGTATGAAGACCCTCTTATTCCGTTATGCATTTGGCCGCTGGGTACGAAAAGCATCTTCGGACCAGGTCCCCGTCATAATATGTACAGCGAGCTGCCTGTCTCAGCACTTTTTTCTTTTCAGCGATATTCTCAGGCAGTTCTTCTTGTTTTAAGTATTTGATTATGGGAACTCTCCAGTCGTTCTCGAGTTCTTCCACACATAGAGATGCTTGCTCTTCCATGAAGGAGGGTACAGGTAATTCTCGGTAATTCACGCCTTTGGGTATGGATGCTTCTGAGTTTGCAGCCAGCTTGGCAAGGTTGTCAACTTCGGCGTTGTCCTCTCGGGGAATGTGCTCAAAACTGACTTGCATGCCTTTTTTCTTTATTTCTAATAGCTCCCGCATCACTTTAGCGAGATACTGGACCATGATGGGCTCCCGAGCTTAAGAGCGCCCCAAGACCTGGTCGATCACTAGTTTGGAATCACCGCAAATTTTCAGACGCAGGTCTCCTGTTCTGCCGGTATCGTGCCTACCTTTAGATGAAAGGCTACTCCCTATCCGGAGTCCGGCCAGTAACGCCTCATATTCTGCCGCATTATTGGATAATGGCTGCAGGATTCAGATAGCATATTGTATTCGCATATCGTTCGGCTCATTTATAAAGATTCCTGCTCCGGCCGATTCTTAATTTTTAGCCCCGTCTACATGAATGATCCAGAGGTCGGTATAAGTTTCTGGGAACGGGAGATCCAAATCACGTCATTCCTCTTCAGGTACGTCTGTTAACGGATCTTCCGTAAAGGTGCATTCCGCTATAAAATCTGCCAAGATTTGGGCCTTTACAGACGCCCGAGACTGATACCTTAGCCTGTATTGTTCGAGTTCAAGAGCCCAGATTAGCATTCTTCTCGAGGATTCAGGCTTTCGGAATATCCTTTTCAGCGGTTGATCTGTAAGCATGATAACGAAAAAAGACTGGAAGTATCTGTCCATTTTTTGAGTGGCCTGTACTAGCGCGTACGCTATTTTCTCAATTCGGGCATATCGCAACTCTGCATCCTTCAGAACGTGACTCACGAAATACACGGGGTGGTACGTGTGGCTATCGTCGCGAACGAGGACGACGCTGACCACTTCATCAGCAGTGCCGAGATATAGGTACAAAGTATCGCCTAGTTTTGGCCTGGTCAGCAGCAGATCGGACGATAGGTAATCTTTTAGGCTAACAAATGCCTCTTCACATTCCGGGGTCCACCCAAAGGATGCTTTCTTGCGAATGACTTTGAAAAAAGGAAGACACTTCTCGCCTTGTTTGGAAATAAAGCGCCCTGTTAGCCTTTGTACTTCCTTAACGGTTCTTGGAGATATCATGTCTTCTATGGCTTTAGTCTTTGACGGATTAGGCTGGATTCCTTTCTGGCTGACCACATAGCCCAAGAATTTTCCGGTCTGAAATGCAAACATACATTTCCGGGGGTTCAGCTTCATACGGTGCCGTTTCATCACGTCAAAGACTTCCTTTAGATCCTACAAGTGATCCTGAAAACTAGCGCTTTTTACCAGTATATCGTCAACATAGGCTTCCACATTTCTCCCTATTTGTTCTTCGAATATCTTGTTTGCCATACGTTGGAATGTCGCCCCTGCGTTCTTTAACCCAAATGGCATCGCAGTAAGTGGCCGTAAGAGTGATGAAGGCAGTCTTCTCTTCATCTTCAATAGCCATGGGAATTTGGTGATACCCGGAGTTGGCGTCAAGTAAAGTCAAATAGGCGTACCCGGCAGTCTGATCGACTAATTGGTCAATGCGAGGAAGTGGGTAGCAGTCCTTGGGGCAGGCATCGTTCAAATTGGTGAAGTCGATACACATCCGCCAGTCTCCATTGGACTTAGGGACGAGGACTGGGTCGGCTAACCAGGTGGGGTACTGAACTTCGCGGATGAAACCAGCGTCAAGGAGCTTTGCTACCTCTTTATCAACTGCTAAGGCTTTTTCCTTAGAGAACGTGCGCCGCTTTTGCTGTATCGGCTTAGTGCCAGGGTCAACGTTGAGTCGGTGCTCGGCTATTTCTCACGATATACCCGACATGTCTACGGGTTTCCATGCAAATTCTCCTCGACACTTGTTCAATAACCGGGCCAACTGAAAGTTTTCTTCTGAACTGAGCCTTTCGCTGACAAGGAAATCTACTTTTTCTATGCCGATTACCGTTACAGGCACCATTTTGTCAAGGGGTTGGGCGCGCTTCTCATCACCTTGTTCATATGGGTCCGCTGTTATACATACATACCTATCACAACTCTTTTGAGTCATGAGTAGGTAACATTCGGCCGCCAATTTTTGATTGCCCTTTATCGCTACCACTCCGTCCCAGGAGGGGTATTTCATCTTCAAATGCTTCTGAGATATTAGCGCTCCAAAGCGGTTGAGGAAAGGTCGTCCGAGTATAACATTGTAGGGTAAGTTTAGATCCACAACAAGGAATAGCAAGCTCTCTGATCGCTTGGAGGTGTCTTCCCTGAAGTAGACTGGCAGAGTAGTTACCCCTGTGACAGGGATTGGGACCCCGTCCACCCCAATTATGGGTTTCTTGCAAGGTATCAATTCATTGTCGGGTCGTTTCATGAGATTGTACGCTTCCAACGAGAAGAGGTTTACTGCACTTCCGTTATCTATGAGAGTTCTTCTGACTCCATGACTGGCAATGATGGGCGTAACCACCAACGCAGTATGCGGATAGACAATGCCTTTCTCGTCCTCTTCGGAGAAGGCTAACACCATGCGATCTAGAATGCTTATCGTTTCACCTTTCTTTGTCACGCCATCTCGCTTGCATTTTTCTCCTAACGTCATCGTCGGTAGTTCTGGTTCATCCATGTAAGGAGTCCCTCCCGCTATGATGTTAATCATAGGGAAGCCCTCGTCATCTACTGCGAATGTTTCCTCACCTCTTCCTCTGAGAGGCATTATCCTTTTGTGGGACGCGAGGGGATACTTGTTGGTCATCTGCGACCCTTTTCGTGGAATTATTTCTGGTGTCTTCTCTAACTTTGGTTGCGAATTCTCCCAAGTAACCTTCCTCTACCAAACGTTCTATTGCTGATTTTAAGTCCCTGCATACTTCTGTAGAATACCCCCTGGCTTTGTGGAACTTACAATAAGCATTTTCTCTTCTCCCTAGGAGTACTCCGGGCTTGATGGGCGCAGGGTACCGAATGGGAAGGTTTCGCTGTTCCACTATCGTCAAAATCTCTGCCCTTGGTAGATTAAGGGAAGGGAAATCAGGATCGTATGCCCGACCTTTAGAGGAATCTCCTTGGCACTGAGATGGTGAACTGCCAGGCTTTCCCTTTGAAGTGTTACCTTTCCGCCCACTGGAGGTTTTGGGAATATGATCTTTCCGCCGAGCATACTCGTCGGTGAGGCGGTCATCAAGAATGGTATTTGCAGGAGCGTTTGGAATCAGAGGTGCCTCAGGTGGCATGCCATAGGTTCTATCTCTGTTTTCCTCTTCTTCCATTTTCGCGTAGTTATGGGCTTTAAGTCTTAAAGCGTCCAGAGTCGCTGGAGGGTCCACCATTAGTGCATCTCTCAATTTACTATAACGACAATTCCTCTTCAAGGCCTCTATAGCAAAATCAATGGTAACGCCCGACGTTAGTGACATTTCCAGATCAAATCGACTAAGAAATACCTTCACAGTTTCCTGAGGTCTTCGACGCAGGTCGAAAAACGCAGCGGCAAATTTCCTGATTGGAATTGCTGTGCTGAAACGGCTCCAGAACTTGGATTCCAACTGTGCAAAATTACTAATAGATCCGCCGGGAAGGCCCTCGAACCAGAGGCGCGCGACTCCTGATAATGTCATAATAAATATTTGGCATAACGCCGCATCACTGTGCGTCTGAAACTGCACAAAATCCTTCACCTTATTGATGTGAGAAATGGGATCTCTGGTGCCGTCATAAGTCTCGGTGGGAAGCTTCACATGCCGACTGACTTTATGGCGTCTTATACGACGGCTAAATGGATGACCTGATGTGTCATCAAGAATTTCATGCTCCTAGCGTGGGGGAGACATTTCTGCAGGACGCCTCCGATTCCGTGGATCTAGCATGGGATGTCGCCTAGGAGACCGACTATGGCTTCTAGGCGAGCGAGTTCGATATCTCCTACTGCTGGATCTTTCACTGCGTTCAGGGGACAAATCCCTATTTGCTCCTTCCCTTCGACCGTCCCAACGGTTTCTGACCTCTTCCAGATGCCGATCCTCTAGAGGGATGGGACCTAGAGGCACATAAGGTTCCACTCGTCCATGAGTGAGCTGCACAAAATTAATCGAGGGATCAGCTACGGATAAAGTTGACCAGAGATTTCCCTGTAATGATGGTGACAAGGGCCGCTCGGTGACAATAGACGGCGTGAACATGACACGGGGAGGTACACACGATCTGGAGATTCCAGGTGTCATTCTGGTAGCCATTTCAGTCAAATAGTCCAACCAAGAATGAAGGGCCGCTATGTCACTCGCAAAAGGGTGTTCTGTACTATTTAACACAAATCCCCTTGAAGTAGGAGTAGAGAAGCTGGATCCCGCCATTTGGGACAACGACACGGTCGCCTGCGAGGAAAGGACTTCCCCTGAAGACCTAATCAAAGGGTTTAGGGATTCTGAAATGATTTGTTGCGCTGTCCCAGAAAGTTCAGCAGTAGCAAAAGGGAATAACTGTCTGCGGATCGAGAAGGGAATATTAGAAGATGGAAGTCGCGTCCGCTCCGACTCAGACGTCATGATTGTTCCGATCTCTGGGTAGAACAGAGCTTGGCTATTAAGGATGCTCACTTAATACACCAAGGCTCTCAATGAAAGCACCAATTTGTTAAGATTTTATCTCTTATGTGATCGGGGGGTTGACTTCTATTGGTTGGAGTTGCTGTAGTTGCCGTCGAATCCACCTGCAAGGCGCCGGAGGGGGGGCTCCGGCATAGACACTCCGATGCTTAAGTCAGTAAGTGGTTCAAAAATAGCAGCGGTTCTAGTAAGTGAATTCTGGCTTACTTGCTATTTGAATTAAGGGGTATTTATAGGCCACTGGTGGCGATAGCAGGGCATAAGGGCGGTATCCAGGTGAGATGACGCTCCGGATGACGTCACGGGTGATACCTGAGGATGACGTCATCAGCGATACCCGAGGTAGTGTCATGGTGGATGTCTCCGGGGAAGGTATCGGGGGCGATACCTTCGATCATGTCGGGGGCGATAGCTCTATGGGTCCCTGGGATGGGATGATGCCGTGCGTTAAGAGACGCGTGAGACCTCCCCCCCGCTGAAGTCGACCATCCCAGTAAACGCTTCAAGGTCTGGTAGCGATAGCTTAGACGTCTGATAAGGCTTGTGGGACTCCATCTTCGGCAGGGGTCATAATTACAGAAATGCCCTTAGGATTGCCTTAATGGTTATCAGCCACGCATTTTAGTGACCGAACAAATTACTTCACTATCAATTCTCCATAGGTTCTTGCATTGTTGCATGTTTCAATGAAGTGAGCAATGTATTGCTTCGAGTTCCCTTTCCCTTCAAATTGCTGGAACTTTGGGGGTTGATATCCAACATGTAATAACAGCTCATCTATGCGTCTTGAGTATGGTTTTGCATAACCAATAGAGGATTATGAAGTCCCTCTATACTGAACACGGATTATGTCAGCAATCATCATCTAGAGTTGTTGGACTGTTAAATTTGCAATAAATGTTGTGGTGTTGTTGCTATTGTGGTTTAGATTGTTCACCACAATAATGTTTTTCTAGCTCTCTAACGCTCTTGCTCAATATGATCATCACCGGTAGATCTTTCGTCAAAGTTCAGATGGGTTGATGAATTTAGTGGAGGTTGACTTGCCAACTTAGCTGTAAAAGAAGCTATTTGGGCATCTTTTTTTGTAATAGCCTTTGTCACATTCTCGATCGCTGTAGACATCTCTTGGAAACACGTCTTAGTACTTTAAGTGGTTTCGATGACCATTGTCGCGACAAAGGATTCAAAAGATTTCAAGCTATAGTCTGCCCATCTCCTTAATGGAGTATTTTCAGAAGCAACTTTAGCATCAAATTCCTGACTCGGGTGGTAATCATAATAGGAGCCCTCAGATCTTGTCTGAATCTCCTTGGTGGCCTTCTTTCGGTGACACCAATTGGGACCTTCTAGCTCTAGTGCGAGCACGTGTTGCCGGAAGACCTTCTTGAGAGCCGTGAAGTGCCTCGGGAAAGGAATTGTTGGTCTGACTTGAAGTCATTGTTGGATCTTTATTTGAGAAGGAGTGTGATTCAAGAGATGAGAGAAGAGTAATCTTCCAGAGTAGGAGAAAATTACACGTGACAAATTGCAATGAAGAATGAATTTAAACTAAAGGGGTTATTCTTTTATTGTTTCCTCTGATTATTGAATCGATCTTCATTCCTGATTTGCGCTTGATTTGAAAAAAACCCGGCCTCGAATCAACTTTTGAGTTCTCCTTGATTTGCTTTGAGATTGAGAGAAAAACTAGCTTTAATGGCTTTTTCTCCTTCTTTCTTATGGATGATGCGTTTGGGCTTGATCTTCAGTTCTTCAGCCTGGCAACAATCTCTCCAAATTTTCTTCCTTTTTGTCCTTTTTTTTACCTTATGATGAGACCTCTATTTATAGGCTCATAAAAATGATCTTGATCCTATTGGTAGATTAAATATCTAACAAAAAATATTTGATTTAATTTAGATTTGATCTTCATTTTAATTCAAACTTGATTTGGATTTGAATTTGATTTATAAATTTGAATATTAATTAATTTGATATTTAGTCAAAATAATAAATAAATATGAAATGGATTTTGACTCATTCAAACTTGAGATTGTTGATAGGCCTTGACTTGAAATCTGACTATTGACCATTGGGCTTTATGGGCCTTAGTCAAATAAGTTTCATGGGTCTTGGATAAGTGGGCTTTGTGAATTGGGCCAAATATTTTCACACTTGAGCTACACATTATTCTTATGACTGCATAGTCCTTTGTATGCTGATCTACCAACATTTTCATATGCCGATATACCACGATTCTATATGTCAATCTATCACCTCTTTGTATACCGGTCTAGCACGGTTCTATATGTCTATCTTTCACTTCTTTGTATGGCTACCGAGGAAAATGATCCATCCGGTGAGTGAACGGCGAGAGAGAGGGCAACTCGCCCAATCAGAGTCATACCAGCATGTCAAGGAGCGGTCGCAAGAGGAGGAGAGCAAGATACCTTGGCCCAGACACCCTTTTAAATACCGCACAACTCGCAATGCAGCATCCCAATGCTCTTGATGCGGAGCATTCATGAATTGAGCAAGGATGTGAACAGAGTATGTCAAATCCGGCCGAGTAAAGGAGAGGTAAATGAGGCGACCAACGAGATGACGGAATCATTCCGGGTCGTCAAGAACAGCGCCGACAGCAAGGGCCAAATAGTGATTTTGGTCCATCAGAAAGTTGGCTGGTTTGGCGCTTCCATGAGAATGTCGAGTGTGTATTTCCTTTGATAGAGAAAGATCCCGTCCAGACCGTGAGCAACCTCAATGCCCAAGAAATATTGCTAGCGCCCCAAATCCTTCATGTGAAAATAGGTGCTCAAATATGTTTTAAAAGAAGAAATAGTTGAAGAGTCATTACCGGAAATAATCAGGTCGTCAACATACACAAGAACATTGAGGAGGACCATATCTTGCCGTAAAGTGAAAAAGAGTAATCTGAATAAGACTGGAGAAATCCATATTTCTTCAAAGAAGCCGCTAACTTGGCAAACCAATATCTCGGTGCCTGACGCAGGCCATACAGAGACTTGGTCAGACGACAGATCGTGTCAGGGTTGTCAGAACCGAAGCCAGGTGGCATTTTCATATACACTTCCTCATCCAGATCGCTATGGAGGAAAGCGTTGTGAACATCCATTTGGTGTAACTCCCAGCTCTTAGCGGTCGCGACAGCTAGGAAGGTTCTAATCGTGACCATCTTTGCAACCAAAGCAAATGTTTCATTGTAATCAATGCCTTCCACCTGATGATTACCGAAGATAACTAGGCGGGCCTTAAGGCGCTCAACTGTACCATCGGCATGATATTTGATTTTGAACACCCACTTGTAGCCGAGTGCTTTCTTCCCAGGCGGTAACTCCTCTACAACCCATGTCTCATTTGCCTCTAAAGCGTCGATTTCTTTCTGCATGGCTTCGCGCCAACCGACATCTTGTATGGCCTTACGAAAAGACCGAGGCTCAACACCAGCAAGGACAGCTGCGAGAAAGGTACGATGGTGCAAAGACAGTGATAAGATTCGAACTTCTGGATGATCGGGGTGTGGATTATGGCCGCTCGGAACCACTGTAGTTGCCGTCGAGTGTACCTGCAAGGCGTCGGAGGGGGGGGGGGGCTCCGGCGTAGACACTCCAATGCTTAAGTTAGTATGGTTGTTCAAAATGGCAGGGGTTCGAGTAGGGATCTTAGGCTTACCATGTGTTTCAAATGGTGGGATATTTATAGGCCAAGCGAGGGCGTTACCTTTAGGGGGTGGACATTATCTAGGGAAGATAACGCTTCGAGTGACGTCATGGACGGTAGCTTCAAGTGACGTTATGGCTGACCTGGGATGAGACCCCCCTCCCCTCGGCTGATGTCGACCATCCCAGGATTTTTCCCTTGGCGAGCGGCGACAACTTCCGCGACAAACGCTCGGTAGGGGCTACAGGGTTCCGACCTCAACGCAGGGTGCAAGGACGATAACACCTCTGAAATTGTCTCTATTGTTATCATAAGTCCAACTGAAAACGAGCCTGAGTGTTTACCAAGGGCTAACGTCTCTCATTCATTTCCGTGTCATGCCTGAAGATTCCTCGAGGTGACGGGGTAGCGTGGTTTTCTAGGAACATATCTTTTCAAACTGTCGTATCTTGGGGCTTATAAATTGAATTTTTCACTGCGCAAAAATTTACACTTTTTCTTCATACTTGTCTCAGCATTTTCTCCATGGACGAACTGACCAGAAATTTCTTGATTTCCAAAGCCCACACTCTGAAGAATCTGAATGAGGGTGATATTCGCTTTTTGGAGAGGATGATGACCAAGACCTTCGAGGACATTCTGGAGCTACAGGGGATGATGACCCCTCTACTGTCCAGGCAGCTTGGAACTTCTCTAGAGGATTTCAGTCCTCTAGAGAGTGTGACAAAGTTAGCCGCCAACATTTCCTGCATCCAGGTGGTCACCACTATGCTGCAGCATAGGAAGGACCTACTGTAGTGCTGCCTGAAGGGGATGAGGGTTTGCTCTTCTAAGCTAACCTCTATTGCAGATGCGCTGAAGGTGATTCCCACTGTTCCGGGGGAGGACGACGCCGGGTCCAATGCTTGACCGCCTGTTGTTGTCGTCGCTTCCTCGTATTTTCTTTTGTATGTAAGCGGATGTATGCTTTAGGCCGTTAGGCTATAAAATAAAGAATCTTTTCGTTATCTTGCATTTTTCTTCTTTCTTTCCGCAATGTGCCAGTTAACGTTTCTGTTGAGTGCCACATCAGCCCAACTGAAAATGAGTCCGCCATTGGTTGGATTTCGATAACGGTTATCCTCGCGAACCGTTCTGTATTAATTTCGCGTCGCCTCTTCAGTATCAACTGATTGGGCGGTTTTTTGGTGTCTCTCGATCAGTGAGAAATTCCAACAGGCGTGATCATAAGATCCGATTCTGCAATTAAGATCGTTCTTTTTAAAACGTATCAATTCTCTCAAAAGTCGTGCGAGAAGATGGGAAAGCGTCCCCGCTTCGACTATTTAATGGGATTTTCTCTCCTTTTTTCTGTTCATCTTCTTCTTCACATTTTCCTATTAAAATCACTTGTGGTTTCATGGCCGATTCATACTCTTTAGACATTGCTGAACGCGGTTCTCCCCCAACTCCTCCGACTTCACCGGATTCTGATAACCCTCCTTCGCCGTCATGCCTGAAGAGGTGGTTACCTCGCCGTAAAGTCGTAAGAGGTCGAAGAAGAGAAGAACTTCGAAGACAGTCGACCCGTCTCCTCATTTCTATGTCCCTCCTCTCCGGAGTGGTGACGAACTGTTTCCTCACATTGATCATTTTATGGAAAGGAGTTTTGCCAGCGATATCGGTGCTGATACCGCGGCTTCTGCTGCTAAGGGAGAGTCAAGCTCATTAAAGCTGGGTTAGGAGAGGAACGTTGAGGAACCTTTCCCGTTTGTTGATGAGGAGTTTTCGTCCTCGGATGGGGGATACTGTTATTGGTCTTCCTATTAGCCCGACGATGATTAATTCTGCACATTGTGTTTTTCTGTAGATGTCGTATGACCTTTATGAAATGAATAAAATAACGCTTTTCATTTTTCTCCTTTCTTAGTCACCCTCTCGCGTTAACTCTCCAAACATTGTTCGATTATCGCTGTGAGGTTGATTGCCGCTCGATGTAACCATTTTTTCAACTTCCAGTCAGTAACTGTCTCCCTTCGAAGATATAAATGCTTAGCCATAAATATCCTTCTGAGGTTTTTCCACGTGTCATTTTTCGCTTTGTACGTGTCTCATTTTTACAGGCTGTTCGATCCTCAAGTTTAACCTTTAAAAGGGGACAACTGTTCTCTTTTAACACTTTTGCTCGCGCTTCGAAAATTTTCCCCATCCTTCTCTCTCTTCTACTTCTTTTTCTACTCGAGGAAAGTTTCTTCAACCGCTCGTCGGCATCGGTGATCTAATCACTGCTTTCTTATTCCAGGTATTTTGCTCCATCTTCCTCAGATTTTCTTCTTCTTGGTTCATTATGCGTATGACTAGAGATCCCAGGGGTTTTCAGAGGCCTATAGATCTAGAAGTCGAGAGAACACCCAGTCTTTTCACTTGTGAAACAATTCTGAAGGCTGAGTTGGAGAGTCATGGTATCTTCTTTCCCCCTAGTTATTCCGTTAAGGTTCCTGAGGTGGGTCAGCGGCTTCATGACCCCTTGTCTAGAAACGACAGGATGGTCTACTTTAAGATGTTCCTCTATGGTTTTAGTTTCCCCATTCATGAATCTGTAAAACAGTTACTGCGCCAATACGATATCGACCCGGCTCAGATAACCCCTTCCTCCTGGTGCGGGATTTACGCCTTTCTTCGCGCTTGCGAATTGCAGGGTGTCTTTACTCCGTCTGTCAATCTATTCTATAAATTTTTTAGCTTCAAGTGTCGCAATTGTTTGGTTGATATCGCCCCGAGGTGGAATGACATGTTCGTGCAGTCGTTCTGGCAGAAGTTTCGGGGCTTCGAGGAGACTGTAACTGATTAGAAAAGTGGCTTATTCATTGTCAGACTGCCTTTCCATCCATGGCCTAAGGGCTTTAATCGAGGACTTGTTGATTCTGTCTGGGTAAACCCGGTAGTGTTTTCTAGGGATGAGTTACGTTAGGCTAACATCTTGCTAGAGATAGATATATCATTCCGCATCCGAGAGTTTTCCTTGTACAGGCTTATGGAAGAGTGTATTATAGGTAAGTTTCTCTCTTCGCATTATCGCTTTGACTTGCTCACTGTTCTAATACATCTTGTTGGCAGATGACGTTGAAGGTCAACCGCCTAGGGGGAATGACACTCCTTTAAACGTGGCGCCGCTTCAAACGCTACTAGTCTCTCCACCACCTGAGAGTTTCAGCCGTCAAAATACTCCACCGAGAAAGAGGAGAACTAAGACAGTCGCCGGGCGCGGTATTTCTACTCGGACCTCTCGTTTCCTTGAGAATTGGTTGCCGGTTCGGGGCAGGGGGGTGAATTTAAATCGTCCCGTAGCTAGGGTAACTGACAGCGATAGCGAGGACATGGATGTCGATTCTGAGCTTCGTCATGCCTCCTCAGCTCGACGGAAGAAACTTAGAGTGGAGAGGAATGGTCCGGTTATTGAGATTCCTTCGAAGAAGGTTGATGAAGTTCCTGCCACTGGGGTTGACACTTCTACTGTGGCGAGCACTTCCCAAGCGGCAAGAGTTGTTGGGGCGTCAACTGTCATTCCCCCTGAGGTCACTGAAACTCCGCTGGTGGCAGACTCGCCTCCGCTGACTGGCGTCCCTGACTCTCCTATTTCCTCTTGTATTCCTAACGTAGTCATGCCGATTCCCAACCTGAACATTTTTCCTGACCCTCCTACGAGGAGTCCTCAACCATTAATTTTCACTTCCATTTCAGGTATCAGTGATTCCGTCAAAAGTTACTCTCCTCTCTTTATCGCCAATCTTTCTCCTTAGGGTCCCCAAGGAGTTTCTTCTTACCGACTAGATCTATCAGCCTTTGGTATTAGCAGACTTCGTGCTTTAGGGATATCAGATCCATTATCGCGAGACCAACCGGTAGGCTCCCGCGAAATGCATTACTTTCTCGAGGCTCATGGTGACAAGCTTCGAGGCTCACCTGGCTCAAAGGAGCAATTAGATGCCGCCTTGACTAAGGTGACGGAGTTAACGCGACTTCGAAATCATACCCAGGCAGAGTTGAATGATTGTCGCGCCGAGCTTGCAAGAGAGAAATAAAAGGGGAAGGCCAAAATAGAGCTTTTAGAGGCGGAATTGGTGGCGGCTAAGGCTGAGTTGGTGGCAGCTGATAAGAGAAACTCTCTCCTCTGTGAAGAGATATCGGCTCGTGATGCAGATCTGGCAAAGGTTCCTTCAAAAATAACCTGGTGGAAGAACAAGATAATGCGGGGCTTTACCGCCGGATTCACAGACCATTATCGCAGTAGGATTTTCGATCCTGCTAAAATAGCCGATTATGCTTCTGAGAAAATGAAAGAAATAGATGGGAGCAAAGAGGGTTTTCTTTCTTCAGGGGAAGAACAAGGAGATAGCGGCGACGATACCGAAGCGCTTCCGTGATCAAATAAGGTTGATGCCAGAGAGGACTTTATTTCTTTTTACTTCTCTCTTCAAAAATTGACTCCATTCAGTTTGTAATAATTGATAATGCCTGTCATTTAATAACGTCTGTAATTCTTTCTTGAATAACGAATAATCTTTACTCTACTTTTTTGTGTTATCCTGTCAGCTGCCAGTTCGGTTAACGCCAAGCCGCGTTACCTCGATTATTGCGTCATCGAGCCCGTCTCGTTTTGGAAAACTGATTCTACTTTTCAGAGCATTTAATGCTCAAGATTCCCTCATTAATGTGAGGGAGAAGTCATGATGGCCCAAAATACATGTGTCAATTCGTAGAGGCGCCAGGGGTTAGCGTGCCCTAGGAATTGGTGAGATCAAAGCGTCTTCTCGCTTCTCTAGAATTATACTCATTACTTATGCATGTTCCTTGTGACGCTGTGGCGACTGTTACAATAGTCGTTTTATTTGGCCACTAAGGTTATAAAACCTAACACTTGTTTCTTTTTTCCACTTTTGTTAATTTACCCTCTCCATATCTTTTCGAGTCGTCTTGTGTTGCTTCTTTTTATCATCTGGTTGTTCGGAGCTTCTCTTCTAGAAAGGTATTTCTCATTTTCTTCTGTCGTCTTCTTCATCTTTTTATCCTTTATTTCTGCCATGGCTAGAACTGGCCGTTCTAGGTCTAAATCTGTTGATGAGGAAAAGATTGAGAGTACTGTTAGTAGCATCACCTCCTTAGCCACTCTCAACGAGCATCTAGCCGAAAATCATGCTAATATCCATGAGGGTTATACGGTTTCCATCGCCCCTGATTTGTTATGCCTGAATAGCATTTTAACCGGCAAACGCAGGGTTCTGTATGCCCAGATGTTTCATTATGGTTTCCAGTTTCCCATTGGTCCCTTCATAAAATAGTTGCTTACTGCTCTTGATTTGAATCTTGTACAGTTAACCCCAAATGCGTATTGCTGTGTTTATGCCTTTCTAGAACTTTGCAAATACAAAGGGATCAACTCTCCTTCCCTTTTATTACTTACATCACTTTTCAAATTGTATAGTCGTCGGGGTGTGATAGCGATATCGCCCCGTTATGACGATAACTCGCTCAAAACCTTCACTTGGAAACTCCTTCACCTTGAGTCTTCCATTGAAGGTTGGAAAAAAAAGTTTTTTGTTATTGACCTTCCTGGCCTCTGGTGGTAATCTGGTTTTAATCAAGGCATCAAGGATGGTGCCTGGGGTCGACGGGGGACTCTTCGTCAGCCTGAGCAAGGCTGGTTAGACAAACTACTTCAGCTGGAAATCAACATTCATACTCGCAATCTGGCATGCGGGATGGACATTCGAACCTGCATTAGACGTGAGTGTTGTATCATTTTCTTCGTTATGGTAGTCGGTACTAACGCTAACGTTATCTCATGATTATGCAGCAACTGATCCTGACTGGAAGCCTGAGAGTGCCAGGAAACGGCTGAGAAGGGATCAACAGAGAAGGGAGAGGGAAGACGTTGCTGCCGCTGCGGAAGCTGCGGTTAATACAACTATACCGCCTGTTGTTACCATAAATCCCATCCAGGCGTCTTCTTCCCCAGTCGGTGAGGGAACCACCACTATTCCTTTTGGTGTTCCTACCGTGTCTGTTGCCATCTATCCTGTTCAGGCATCTTCTTCCAAGGCTCCAGCAAAAGGAAAGAAAAAGAAGAAGAGGACAAGAAGCGTTGCCGCTCTTACTCCATCTTCAGACGCGGCAGCTTCTTCAGAGGCGTCTACTAACGATATTGCCATTGTGAGTGTTTCTTTTATAACTGCGTCATCTCACCCATTGCTTTTTAGTGTCATTTTACGTTTTCTTTTACTTTCTTATCCTTCGCATCATTTCCCTTTGTAGGACACCACTACTGCTTCCACTCTCGTGTCGCCAACAAACAACATGAACTTGGGCCATATATTTAATCGTCCTGAGAAGAGGCTGCGACATGACGGGGAGGGCGCAAGTTTGCCTACCAGTCATGTTAATACCGAGGAGGGCCACACTACCATTTTTGATTCTACGATATCCTCCAGGGATTAATCTTCAGATTTTCTGGGGAGTATGGGTGTTCCTGGGTCCTTCGAGACTTCACCTAATTTCTTTGATAGGTCAGTTCCTCCCTTCACTAACGCTTTGGGCTTCGCGCGAAGACTTATCTAGTTTTTCGGGTTATCATCCCCATGGTTCTTTTGGGCTTCACGGGGGTACCTCCTCTAACCAACCTCTGTCTCCTTCTACAATGGTCTTCATTCCTTCTAACGCTCCGATGCTTCGATGCTTTGGGGGAGGGGTCGTCACGCCCCATCTCATGGCCGATCTGAGCTCGATGAGTGAGTCTGGTCCAATCACTCATCAACTTGACTTGACCAAGCTGCGCAGTTCTGGATTTGCGGCTATTGGGGGCGACAGTTTTACCGTGACTTCTTCTTTCTTAGCTGCTTATGCGCTAACGTCCCCTGAAGAGCAAGAGGCGTTCCTTTCTCGGGTTGAAGACGAGCAGATAAATTCATTGCGTTCCAACTTCTTCACTGGTTTTTATAAGTTTCACTACTGGGCGGAACATATGTCGCACAAGGTCGCTTCCCTTACCGCTTCCTTAGACGGGCTTTCCAAGGAGCAAGAAGAAAAGAAGAGGTTATTGGAGGAATGTCAAGGATTGCTACTGGCTTTGGCGATGGCCAAGAAGGATCAGAAAGAGGCAAGAGAGCAGGTGTCCGGTCTTGACATTGCTCTGGCGGCAGAGAGAGCTAAGAGTGCCTCTTTGGAGGGGGAGAAAGCGGCATTAATGGAGGAAAGAACAGTGCTGGAGAGGGAGACGACAGACAAGTGTACGTGGTATGTTAAGAGAACTGCCACTATCATGGCCGACTACTTTGTGGAGATTCACGGAGAAGGGGTGTATCGTGGAGCCGCCCTCACTGACGCTTTCATGAAGAAGTCCACCGATCTCACAGGCGAGGGTTTTCGCCAAGCCAAGGCAAGGGGCTATAAGGGGCAGGGGAGTTCGTAGGACTAACACACTTTAGGCATTATTGCTCCTTTTCTTGAATGTCGGGAGTCATCTGTTTTTGTCTTTGCCCTCAGAACTTTAAAACTTTAAACTTTTGTTTTTTGTGACCCCTCAAGGGTGTTTATGAACAATCATGTATTCGGTTTACTAATTTCTTTTGTTGTTGACTTCCTTTTCCTTATTTATTTCTCTTCGAGCTTCTTTCAATATGGCAGTGGCATCATTATCGCCACGATAGCGTCAACGGGTCTGTACTTGATGCTGCAAGATAACATATTTTAGTAGAAGTAGGCTGGCTATAGCATTGCCATTCAATCGACAAATCGTCAATATTGATGATAGGTGCTTCGCTAGATATCGTGATACGACCTCATCATGCACATTTTACCTATCGTTCAACATTCTCAGAGATAAGAACTCATAGAAGATAGAGACCACGACCGCTATTCGTGGCGATG